>CM069306.1:22267500-24667500 GCA_035609425.1 Epinephelus awoara | reverse complement strand
TAATTCCAAGGCTGTGCAGCCCAGCATGGCGTGACAAATGAATATTCCTCAGCTAAGTCCTCTGAACAAACACTGGCAAACCAAGAGGAAACAGGCCCTTTTATCATTTTACTGCTCAGGCTTACGAATCCCTTATTTACAGACACTGGACAAAGACAAGACATCCAGTAAGACCTCTTTGGATATCCTTTATGTATAACATATAAATCTTTTCTTTGAAGCACCTTCTAGAATCAAATCAAGCAATTTATCTTTTTAGTTAGGTTTAATGTGTGCATTTGTGTGTGAATGAAAGTCAGAAGCTCTGAGTTAGTAATTGCAACGGAGAGGATTCAGTTTGTCTGGCTGAGTGATCTGAGCTGGAGCTAATTTAATTTCTGTAAAGGAACGAGCACAGAGGGATATGGAGTGGAAGAGAAAAGGGAGAGACTGTATATAAGATCAACTTTACAGTCTGGGCGTCAGACCCATAATAATCCCAGCTCAGCACAAATTCATTCTTAAAGGATTGAATTCAATTCAAACCTTAATCCATGTTTTCTATTCGTATTTACTCATATTATTCATGTTATTCGCAAAGCACAGAGGTAAAAGCAAAAAAATCCACCCATTCAGGTCACGACAGCTGATTACTTTTTAACATATAAAAGGAACAAAGTCACAGACATACTGCTGAATATGTCTCCAACCGTGAAGAGTGCCTTCATGTTTTATTTATAGAACGAATCTGTGCGCATACACTTAAGTTGCACATTTATTTCACCATCTGCAATGACCCACCTGCTGAGAATATCCTCTGAACATGGGGTTTATGGCTTTGATTCCCTGGAACAAGTTGGTTGGAACCACGTAGGAGGGTCTGCAATATGACAAAAACACAGCCTGCTCAACAAGTATTCTTACACACAATGTCACAATGAAGTCTTTTGTGATGTAGAGTTGGAAATTAAAACTAGCTGATACAGAAATGTGATTCATGTTTGGCTGTGGATGTTGAGTTTAAAGGGACAGATCACCCCAAAAATCAATAATATGTATTTTTCCTCTTAACTGTGGTGCTATTCATCAGTCTAGATTGCTTTTGGTGTGAGTTACCAAGTGTAAGAGATATCAGCCGTAGAAATGTCTGCCTTCTCTTCAATATAATGGAACTAGATGGCACTCGGCTTGTGGTGCTCAAAGTGCCAAAAATGCATTAGAAAAACCCAACAGCAACATCTCTTTCCAAAAATCATGACCCTGTTAGTCAAGATAATCCACAGACCTTGTTGTGAGCAGTTTCATGTAGGAACTATTTTCTCTCCACTTCCTCCTACTGTACAAAAATAAAGCCAAAATATACAGGGTATGATTGCTGCCATCTTGTGCTGGTGATATCGTTTGGAGCCACGGTCTCCACAGTAGTGATCCCTACAGTATCACGTTCCCACCCATACACCAAGCACGAGCCTCTCATCCATGAGTAGATGCACACTTCCTTCTGCACAGTGATACGGTTACCAGGTTAAGTTTAGTAGAAAAAAATAGTTCCTTCATGATACTGCTCACAACAAGATCTGTGTACTATCCTGAGGAGCTGGGTCATGATTTCTAGAAAGAGACGTTGCTGTTGCGTTTGCTTTGAGCACCACAAGCCGAATGCCATCTTGTTCCATTATATTGGAGAGAAGGCAGCCATCTCTACGGGCTGATATCTCCAACACTTGGCAACTCACAGCAAAACAATCTAGACTGATAAAGAGCACAACAGGTTAGAGGAAAAATATGTATTTTTTAATTTCGAGGTGAAGTGTCTGTTTAAATCTACAGCACTACGGTCTCTCTGGAGTAACATTCTAAACATTGGAAAACAATAAATGTGACCACTCAAATATGAAATTAATTAATGAAGTGACAAACACCAACCTGTTCTTGTGCCACAAGTCTGACACTAGCTTCTGGTAGCTTTTGCAGAGTGCAGGCTTCTTGTCTGTCCTCACCATGCCACCACATTCAAGAAAGAACTGTGTCAAGGGCGGGCTGCAATGGAGAGAGAGACAAATATAACATGTGGGCACCAAACAAGCTTTTACTGAATATCTGTCCACTAACAGGTTGGTTATGATTACCAAAACGCTTAGTAGTGCCGTGGCTAATTCTGAAAAATCTTCCATTAATCCTCAATAAATCCAAGAGGAGCAGGTATAATTCAGAGAAGTGCAGGATAATGTAATGTTATTATAATCTGTTATGTTTGCAAATACCTAAAGAGCTGCAAATCATTTCAGGTTTAGTATGTTTTTTGCAGTTATATTTGTAAAGGTCAATCAAAGCAGAAAATGACAAATGGGAATGGAAATCCAGGTCAGCATTTCTACATAATGCTGTCTCCTCTGCCTGTAGTTTTGATTCATTAGGTTTCATTAAACCCATATTTCACTCGTAGAATAATATCACAAATTCCCAGAGGTAACTGGCCCAAGCAAGAAAACTCCACACGCAGCTGAAAGTTGAAGGACATTGGAAATAGCTGAAAAGAAAAACAGCTGAGGGGATTTCACTTGATGGATACAGAGTGGACAGGAATTTGTGAGAAAGAGACGAACTACAGAATGAATAAGGCATGGAGCGTTCCTTCCCTTGGCAGGAGAAAAGTCCTTCGAACTGAATAATGACCCGATGGTAACTCAAAGAAGCAGCGCTCACACAAACAGACATCAAAGGAAAAGTTTCAGAAAAGGTCCCTCCTTTCCGCAGCTGAGTGACTCAGTTTCTCCTATTTTTGGAACGTGATTTAGATTGCAAATTTTGACCCACATCTTTCCCCCATTTTGACTCGTATCCAGACTAGGCATCTTTCGGTTTAATTTAAAAATTTACCAGCCCCCCTGGGTAGATAGTATTAGAGAAGAGGATGGGGTTTGCTGTGCTTTGCTCTTCCATGAAAAATAAAATAAAAAGTAAGGGGTACAAAGCAAGTAATAACACCGCCACAGGCTCTGCAGTAGAGCCCTAATTTAAGTGACCACACCAGCAATCCAATCATAAAGAATGAATCAGATGGATTGGTAATTCAATAAACAATAAAAAACATGCAGCAGACTGGGAAACAGTAAATAAGTACACTTTTATGTGTCTCATAAAAAGACATGGTGGGAAAAGGAAAGGGGAAAAGGAGGAGGAGAAGGAACAGAAGATGTTGGGAAAGAGTTGATGTTCTTTTGTAACAGAAGACCCTACAGGGAACTACAAAAGGCCATTTCTGCCGTCTCAAATGGTGCACTGCAGCAATTTTCACTCAGCCGTCACTCTCCCAAATGAGCGCAGCCACGGTCGTTTCTTTTCACAGTCAACAAGAACCAGGCAGTGAATAAAACAGCACAGACTAATGAAAAGTAGCGTGTCGAAAGTGCGAGGGGGGAAAGAAACGAGAAGTAACACCAAAGAGCACATGGGCGATGTCAGAGGGGTGACAGTTAGATGCGGGGACAGAAGGCAGGTTAACTGAGGTCTCACCAGTTGGACAGGGCCTGAAGGGCAGCGTTCATGTAGCAGGTGTTGCCGATGTTCTTTAGCCCCGTCAGGCCTGAGGGAGACAGAACACACGGGGGAAATTAAAACGAGCCAATCGGCAAATGCTTGTAAAATTTCATGGCAGCCAGAAAGTCTCTACGATGTTACGGACACGTATTCGGTTTCTAAGATTAATGTTGTACAGCAAGAGCAGAGAAGATGGCTACCTGGTGTATTTTAAATCAGCTACTGTGGCAGAGATAGCTGATTCATCTTATACAAGACAAAGTCGAGGCATGCCACTCCTACTGTTATTCTTTACTTCTATTTGGGGATCATCACGCTAGATGTGTTGACATAATGCTTTGGAGGATATAAACAGAAAGTATGATGTTGCCATGGATTCAGTAGCTAAGCTGTTGGCTACAACTTGGACCCACTTATTTTGCCTATATTTGTTTACACTTTGGCAAATTAGCACCATTAAAAGTATGCCGACTTAGCTGTAAGCAGTTCCTCGTGTTTGCAACTTAATCAAGACTGCACAAACAACTATTAGATTACTTTGACGCAAAAGAAAATGTAAAAACATAATGATTCTCAGGCAAGATCTAGAGTTATATGCAAACTGTTACATGGATAAGTTAGAAGTGCCTTTTTGTATGATTTCAAAGCAGATTTATGGCGTTATTCACAACAGATTCGGAGATAATATCCTTGGAAAGTATAAGCCACACTGAATCAAAAAATATGTGTATCATTTCTGTGTTATGACTCCGGACAATTGGTTTAAAGTAGCTTAATTGCCTCATGGTTCGTAAATCTTGGATCTTATGTGGCAAGCGCACTCTGCAGAGGGCATTAGTCTTTACAAAGCTTACTTACTGCACCTCCTGATCATATGATCTGTATTTGAGACAAAAATAACCAAGGCAGTGACTGGTGCCAACGCCTGAGCTGCACCGCATGAGATTTAACATAACATATGCCATTCGGTGGAGTCTGTGTGTGTCTCACAGCACTGAGTGAAAACATTATTTGCATTGGTGGCTCCAGTGGGACTGAAGCACTCAGCACTAAAGTGTTAGTGCGAAGCTCAACCCATTGAATTACACAGAAGTGGCCTGTAGTCCTGCTCAGGGACCATTTGTGGCTTTCAGTTTTGCAATGTGCCTGTCATCGTCGGTGCAGGTCGAACCTTATCAGCAGCTACATGAGAAAAAACTGTTTCAGATCACAGTTGTGTGTGAGGCGTTGGCTAGTTTGCTTTGTCTTTCGAATGATGTTGGGTCTTTGTGGTGTGTGCAAGTACAACTTTTAACAGAAGCCTCGAGGCAAAGTGAGGTGTTCGTCAGCCCAAGTACTTTGAAGTCTGCTTGGTGCGTAAAGGTCTTTAAAACGCTCGTCTTGAAGCACCCATTAACTGCTCTTATTAATTCAAATCATATTCTGTGCTTTGGTCCAAACCAACTGCTGATTACTGAGCTCCAGTGTTTGAGGTTTAACTTCACATCATCCGTGCAATAGTCTTTTTTTATGTTGTCATACTTCCACGAAGAGCTGATAAAATGTAATTAAATTTTAGTCACCTCACCGACTTCAGAAGTAAATGATTTTAAGTATTAAAAATGATAATCCAGGCAGGGAAAGTGTCTACTGCAGCAGCACTACAACTGTAGATAAGAAACAAAGGTAAATTAAGTAAATCATTTGCAGCATTTAGACGTTTGTTTCTCTGTGCATTTGTTGCCCTTGTCACTGATATCAGTGGGAACAGCTAGCATTGTGTTAACATTTTCATTTTCGCACTGATTTACATTTTTGTTTGACAGCCTGTAGATACAAATGCAAATTGTGACTGGGTTGTAAAAACATCTCTGTAGTAGAATCATGAGTCAAACTGTCATTCATTTTGTGTCAACATGAAACACTTCTTCTGTGTGAGCTGACCTCGGGCTCGCAGTTCATCCTCCTCTTCTGTCTCCATGTCCAGGTCTTCACAGCCTCCATTAGGGGGCACTCTCAGAGAGGTTGGGCTCCCAGGGGCCCTGCTGTTATCCTGGAGAAACAGCACAGCACACAGATCATCATAAAACTCTTATCTGGTAAATGAATAACTGCATAAAATTTGACTGACAGTTCAACCGTCATTCAGGATAGACTGTTATCGCACAGCTCTGATAAGAATGAAGCAGAGCACATGGTTATGTAACGAAGCGATTATGCAGTAAACATTTGATGTAAACCTGTTTGGTCTGACACTTTATGTTGCCTAGTATTAAACCTGCTTTATGACTCTGCAATCAAATAACCCATGTAAGCTAAAGGTAATAAAACATGATGACAAACAGAGGGGAACCTGGCTCTTACCTGTCCAGCATTCTGCGGGGACGGGAGGGGTTTGCTGTTGGCGTGGGGAGAATGAGGACCTAGTTTACGCTCCAGGAAAACCTCCTTGCCGCAGGCATAGCACCACACTCGAAGTGTGGTTAGGTTCACTGTAAGGTTGTGTCTCGTCTCCTGCGCACAAAGTTGTAGTTGTAGATTTTGTGAATAGACATATCAGACTGTGTAAACAAAGTGAAACAAGAGCACAGTGTTAATATTTAAAGCTGATAATGCTCATTTGCACTTTCTTATCAACGTGATGCTTCTTTATCTTTGACACGATCCACCAATCAATATCTCATTAGACTATCAACAGGTTGCTTTTGCTCTTACATAAATATAGGTGTGCCTGCTGGTGGCTAGGCCTGTCTTATTGTATTGGATATAAACTAAACTGGAAGACAGAAAGATTCAAGCTCAGCTGCTGCAACAGTCCAGCAGAACAAAATGTTTTCCCTCAAGGATAAAACAAATTTACAGCCCAAATAAGATCATGATGTCAGATAGGGCTGGGCAATTATATTATATCAATACTGTGATACAAGACTAGATATCGCCTTAGGTTTATGATATCATATCGTAAATATTTTCCTGGTTTTAAAGGCTGTATTACAATTAACTAATGTCATTTCCTGAACTTACCAGACTGCTCTTGCTGATCTATTACTTGCCTTTACCCGCTTAGTCACTGTCTCCATATTCCTGGGGATAATTTTAAAAAAAACCTAATTGTGTAAATATTTTGTGCAAGGACTGATATACCACCATAAAATACTGTCGCAATATCAGTATCAGGATATTTAGTATATATCGTGATATTTGATTTTTCTTCGAATCACCCAGGTCTGATCTGAAACCTCACGTTTTTATTTACTATTAATAAGAATCTGTTGCCATGGTCTAGTGCAGGTGGCCCAACAACCATTTTCTTATTCAAGATGAAGATAATTTTTATTTGTTCTTCGAGTAGTACACCAGAGTGTATTAAAATGAGTCTGTTTATCAAAAAGAAATAAAAGCCAGGGAGGGACCCGACGGAGGTCCTGGTTAAGCCCAGAATGTCCTCAAATCACACACCATCTTACACCTGACCGGTGCAGGGTTGCTGCAACTGGATTCACCTCTTTCATTCATTTTGTCCAATATATATTATTATTGACTGTTTTCAACTGACTCCTGGGCTCCTGTCCTGCCTCTGGGCAAAGCAAGTTGAATATCCCTGGTGTATAACACTAAATGACAATGCATGTTATATGATGTCAGCGTTATTGACACTATTTATTTAGTAGTTAAAAATATGCAGAAAACCAACATTTGTAAAAAATCTAGGTGGACTGAAACACTGCAACACACACACCAACCTCCTGCAATCAAATCAATTATAGTGCAAACAAACATTGACAACAAGTGGTACAATTATACACGGATTTTTTTTTTAACTAGTGAAATTATGTGGTCATTCTGGTACTACTGCCATCTACAATCATGTAAACTAGGTATTGAGGATGTAGTTGACTAATGTTATTATGTAAATTACTGTCAATTAATTGTTTTGTCTATTAAATTTGAGAAAATGGCATATTTAAAATTTCAATTGCCAGTTTTTTCAGATCAAAAATCCTAAACTCAACAGTATTCAATTAATTAATACATAAGACAAAGAAAAGCAGCAAATCCTCAGAACTGCAAAGCAGGAACTACAGCGGTTTGGGATTTTCAGCTTGTAAAATTATCTAACAACACTGAATATACTCATGCAACACTAGCATTCACTCCCAAGTTCTATAGATTCTTGAGATCTAGAGATTTCTTGCAGGTAAACAAAATCCTCCCAAATACAATAACAAATCCTAAAATATGCAGCAGTGTTTAACATTTTATTTTCAACATCTTTAAGACACCTTTTCTGTGCTGAATGTTTTAGGTTACAGCTTTAGGTGGAGACAGACAGAGCGGGGGTTGCAGCAAAGCAGGGCAGACTTTTACTGCTGTGGAAACATGGCCGAGTTCTGCTGACCCACTGCTGCTCTGACAAACACCAGCAGCCTGGCAGGTCGACAGGAGACTGAACGTGAGCAGCAGGCGACCAGCAGACCCTGCATTATTCATCGGGGCTGCATTAGCCTTCACACAGCGGGGCAGAGCAGAACTGGCAGAGGGGGCACACCAGACTGAGCGCGGCCATGAAACTCCCTAACTTAAATAATTTATGAAGGAAAGTATACCAGGTAGGGCATTAATAACAAGCTGGATTTGTAGGGCTTAGAGGATGTTTTTTTACCAACACACATAATGTTTTGTATTACAATGAAGTGCTTTGTAGCGTTCATAGTGTCAATTTGTTATATGCAAGTTTACTAAAATGTTCTGCATCATAACAGCTGTCTTAAAATGAAAAAAATCCTTAGTGCTCCTGCAAACACAGATTAAAAGTGAGAAATGAAGATGATATAAAACCTGTTTGATCATGTCAAACGCTCATATGAACACTTGCCCAAAATAAACACTGCAAAACGTTTATGGTGTTGCACCTGCTTAGATTCAACATCTGCTTCAGCATGTGATCTACTAAGGCAGGTTGTGTCTGCAAAATGTGTCCTCTCTTGCCCTCAGCATTCAAGACAATACTATCTGTAATCGATAAGGAATAAGAGACGCCAATGGCCGCTATGCTTCTCAAGGTTATTCTCTCAGTGGATTTGCAGCATTTGTGCAAGTGCATGTAAAACTGTTCGAGAACTGATCAACAAATCTGGTATTTTCAAGGGAGTACTTGTAGTCCAAAAGCAACTGTAAGGCTGATTCAAAATCTTTATCAGCAATATGGAGAAGGATTTACAAAGTTTACCATTGGTCGAATTTGCCTCAGAGGCCCTCTTTGGTGCATAATGATGTTTGGAATATGATCTCCATGTAAATACTAATTATGTTTTCCATTTTGTGAAGCTTCCAACTTCTGAAATTAGCTGATGGGGCTGTAACTTTTTACTCAACACTTTGAAACACTCGTGTTTACTCGCAGTTTGACTGGCAGAGGCATCAGATCTGATCCAGCCGCAGTCTTTCTCATTGCCTCGTCCAGAGATTAAAATGTTTCCCTCCCCTCAGGGCCTCCAAAGCACTAATTAAGCATGGCCTTCATTCTTACAAGATTTAAAGATGGATTCTGCGGGGGAAAAAAACAACCCGCAGAAGGCGGCTGGCGAGCTGCACAGACAGATGTGCTGGATAAGCAGATGGATATAAAATTCACAAGTGATACAATTTATCAGCTAATATTAAATCTCTTCACCAGCATGCTCTGCATTCAAAATCTGTCTCTCATCTGGGCGGGGAGCTCTACTTCTGAAGAGGTTTGCACTTGAACTGGCCCTCCTGGACAATGGTTTGAGCAGCTACGCAGTTACTAATAGGCAGGGCAAATTACATGTTTTCTCTCATATTTCTCCGTCTCTGCTTCTAACCCCACTTGGCCCTAGCGTGCTGGAGGAAAAGGCTTAGTCAACACTGGGAGTACCAGAGGCTGAGTAAAGCTTTAGAGCAGCCAGGAGGGGCAGATACTGTTACCATGGAACTGACAGTGCTACTGAATCTCCCTCACTTCCCAGAGGAATGGCAATTAATAATGCATGATCCACTGCTGAAGTTGCACTGAATGTGGAGGTGTAGGCAGACAGAGCTGGCTTGATGGTTTTAAACAATGCGAGCACTTCAAATGCTAAGAGATGCACGTGCTGGCTCTGACATCGCAGAGAGATAAATGTTAAAAATAAAGCAGTGTTGGAGGCAGGTTTAATCCAAGTCATGGCTCCTGGGACTCTGAAGTGGTATTCCTGTCCTGTCCTGCCATCTGTGCCTCCTCTGCCTCTCTACTGACACTCCTCTTTAGCTTACTTTTTTTAAACGTCACAGTCCAAACTTCAAGATGTCCTTCCTTTCAGTCACAACCCTCCCTCACTCTTTTCTATGTATTAATTAATATATCACAGTTGAAAGGCATTAGCAAGGTTTGAGATCTCTCACCTGCGAGTGCACAGTGCTGTGGTCAGTGTGCGATTCTCCGCAGCCTACATATGCACAGCCATTCTGGGGAGAAAAACAAGCAGAGGATGCAGAGATCAAGAACAGAAATTATATGTTTCAGGTAAAAAACAAAGTGTTAGGATGTTGCTTTATTTTCTTTTCCGGTGAGCACTGTCTTACCTCCAAACATGCCCACAAGTTTGGTCCTCCAACTTTACAGTCTTGGCACTGACCCTAGAAAAATATAAGGACACTCAGGTTAGAGTCATGTGCTTTAAAATGAAACTTGTCGAGACAACGGTAAAGTTCAAATAAGGCTTTGACCTCAGACTTGGTGACGTGATTTAAAACAAGTTATTCGGGGTTTCAGCAGGGTTCACAGAGTTAAACTCAAGACAGTTAATTAAATTAAATTATTTTTAAATACCACATATAATGAAATTAAATGCCTGTTTCAAGGTCGCACTAGCCAAAAAATCAAAGTACAATGAAAGTAATTAATCAAATTACTTTGACTTGGACCCAGATAAGTGGCCTAAAATGGATGGATGGAATAACAACTGAAAACGAGACACGTGACACATCTGATGGTGCTGACCGAAACTCCACTTAACAGGAAGTGAATAGCCTCACCCACAATATCCACTATCAGGACAATCACACTTTTAGTTTATAGGTGTATAATGTCTCCCAACAGCCAGCAATCAGACACAAAAACATTTAAAACTGCCAGGGACATTAGTACTTTTGAAAGACTTCTGAAAATTAAATTCAAGACTTTTTAAAACCTTTTTTGAAGAAACTGAATTCAGTGCTTTAGGCTTTTTAAGACCTGATATTGAATTCTTTTAAAAGAGTAGTAAGTTATGCACAAGGCAGTGGACAGTGCCACAAGAGAGGGTCACTCATAGGAATGGAAATCGAGAACCAGATCAAGTTAAGAACCGGTTCCACACTGTCCACTTCCTTGGAATCATAAACCTCTGAGCTTATAATTTCCTTTTTTCGATGCCGGAATGTTTTTCTGACAGCTACACATTGCAAAACAATGATGTCAAACTCATGTATCCACACTGCTGGAAACTTTCAGCAAGAAGGAGTCATGGCAAAGAAGAAGAAACAGTCGGAAGTGTGGCTTCATTTCACAAAGAAAGATGACAGTGCTGCTTGTGAGGGTGGGAAAATGAACAGTGTGCTGAAACATCTTTCTACCCAACATGGGCTTAAATTCCAGGATATTTTATGTTTTTGACACTCTAGGCATGAGTGTCACTTCTTCCCAAACGAGCAGCACATCCTCTACTGAGGGTAAATATCCTATCTTATAATAACAATGCCACACAGGCAGGATCAGCAGATTTCTTCTTTGACAAAGAAAATCTGAATGAAAATGAATGCTGTACTAACATTCTCTCACTTCATCCATTTTAGATAATGAATTTAACTGTTGTGTTGACACAAAAAAACACAGAAAATTGATCAGGAATCGAGGATCGATAAAAAAATCACAGTGATAAGCAGAATCATTAATGCCATTGGTATCAGTAAAATGTTATCAATTCCCATCCCTAGTCACTCACATGGGATTTCTGAATGAGCTCCTCCTTAGTGATCTCCCCCACGCAGTCCAGGTGGGGACAGTCACAGCTGGACGCTGGCGGCATCACTCACCCACAGGTCTGAGAGACACAGAGAAAGAGAGAATGCAACATTCATTACACAACTTGCATTTAAAGTCAGGTGATTTATAAAACAGTGTAGGACTTCTTGTTCTAAAAGAATGTTTATCGGACCCACATCTGATACTTGATAGAGTAATAGGAGATATATCCAAAGAACAGCACGAAGGATAAGTAAAACAATCAGGCGACTGTAACGTGAGTCACCACCAAACAACATAAGTTTTTCCATGCCTGCATGACCGACAAATTCCTCTTATTATCAGCCACTGACACGCCAAGCAGCTCATCACGCCACAGCTGTCAACAACTCGTGTTGAACAAGCGGTGTCTGAATGTTGTTGCCGTAAATGATTTTAGTGCTGACAAGACAGAAAAAGTAAGAGACACAGACCGGATGTATCAGATGTAAACAAGTCAGAACAAATTGCCTGCATACACAAACACATGTCTACCTTCTCCTTCAAGTCCGGTGACTTTACTTCACTTCCCATGACAGCAAGATACAAAAGGATGGAAGTAGCCCGTGTGTGTTTATATACCCAGTAGTGTTCTGACTGAGAAGTCAAAGGCACAAAACCATTAGCTCTGGCTGGTAGCCCATGTTAAAGTTTTATATACAGAAAAAAGATGAGCAGAAATGTTTCTTTTGTTCCATAAAAGCCTGTCTCTGGGGCAGTAACCTATACAAGTACAATACTGCATCCTTTCTGGCAAGTACATTTGTGTAAACCTACCATGTATACCTTTAAAAATTCACCTATGCACAGGCATTGGACAAGAGCTTTATTACCCCTCCCTTCATTGTTCTGCCTTACCTGGCTGTAGCAGTTAAAATTCTGATAACACATAAAATATTTTACTATGCTGATCAGCTCTGTAACATACTGACAATGTGTGTCACCCCAATAATCCTTTTGGATTACAAAAAACTCTTCCAAGCCTTGCTTCAGATTACCTTGGGTGCTGAAGTACGTCTAATGCGGTACTTCAGGAGTCTTAATGGACTTCCTCTATCTTTCAATGTGTATAAAAAGAGGAAGATCAACAGCTACTCGACAAGCAGTACAAGCCCTGTACAGTGGGATGACAGGAAACCACCGCAGGTTTCTTATATCAGGCTTCTTGAGAAGGCTGCAGTCCCATCTCCTGTTCAAACAGAATCAGGGCTCATGCACTGCCTCAGATAGCCCTTAGGGGAGCAGGGGATTAGCTTGGAGAGTGACAGGGGACATGGGTTACTTACAGTCTGTCTATCAAGGGTTCTGTATTTGAAGAACTGTAGCATCATAAAGCGAACAACCATCTGACTGTGTGCAGAAATAATTTATTTTAAGTGGCAAATTATACAAGCTATGGTTTTAAAACGCTTCCTCTCAGGGGAGTGGGTACATCTGTCAGCAAAGCACCTTTGAAAATGAATCTGAATGGGTAGATACAAATATAAAGAAAGAAAACAGGAAATAGGAAAGTGAAAGTAATTGTTATATGATGATAAAGCATTTATAAACCCGCAGGTTTTCTCCACAAGTCACAACTTCTGTTAATATTTCACACTTTATCTATACTGTATTACATGTGTAATACGACAGGCTTTTGGGGAGTGTTCCTGTGTCAATGGCACTATAACATCAGAGCCCAACCCACAGCTCTCCATTTGGCTGCACATGATTCAGCACATTTAACCAACATGGTAAAAACCACTTACCCTGAGTGTCACAGCATACACTAACCTACTTCAGACCTCAGATGCACAGCTTTGGCTTGCCAACAAACATATAAGACAGCCAATGAGAGCAAATGTATGACAAAAAGCACACAAAACACCACCTGATGTGTTGTATCATGATTAATAAGCGATTATTTGT
Organism: Epinephelus awoara; assembly: GCA_035609425.1. Taxonomy (NCBI): domain Eukaryota; kingdom Metazoa; phylum Chordata; class Actinopteri; order Perciformes; family Serranidae; genus Epinephelus; species Epinephelus awoara. Next base: position 24,654,050 of record CM069306.1, on the reverse strand, counting down.
GTTGATTCAGCACACCACAAATGCTGTTTTGTTTTTTTATTTTTGCAGACACAAGACACTGATACTACACTGCCATGCGAAGAAGTGGATGAAGTAGCTCATCCTTGGTTAGGTTTATGTTTAGTATTTACTTAAGTCAATTTGCCTGCTTCTTCCCTCTTTTTCTTTTAATACATTAAGTTAACACAAACAAGGATCATCTGCTGTTATTTTTGTATTAGAGGCGCACATAATTACTGTGGACACTGTAAGCATCCGTACCTAAAGTCAAATAAACAAACTCACTGTGCCTCCAACTGACATCAATCACTACAACAGCTACCATACACACCAGGAAAATCGTAGTAACCGGTGGTTTCACAGTCATGCCTCTGGCTATTATGCAAGGCTGGTGGAGGAAAAAATATATTTCCTTAAGTCTCGCACTATCACAAACCATCCACAGCCTTTCACTGCCTTCACAATATAATTATAACGTTACTCCAGGTTTAATCCTGCACAAAGAGGTGGTACAGTCGGGGTGGGGCGTTGACCCAAACCAGGCAGTGCACATGAATCCGATGATGCCAGATTCCTTGTTATCCCATAGTGTAATAATAGTATATTAACACTGCAAAGGCACTAAATTGTTAAATCTAAGTGCCGTAATAGAATGATGTAGCATGTCGAGCATTCACAAAAGGGTAGCATTAGCCATCACGTTGATAACGAAACGTCACCTGGCAGTTAACTTAATGTTAGCTAGGTAACGTTTTAGAGTGCGGCATTTTAAACAAACTTGTTTTGCCCATGTTTTTAAGTAAGACCCGGTCTATTCTGTGGTGGATAAAGGAGTTAGAGGTGTGTGTGGCTTCGGCCTTGTCCACTGCTCAAATTGAGCTGTCAAAACCAGGCGAGGCGCTGACAGCGTCACAGGCTGACTAACGTTAGCACTCTTTCACTGTTAGCATTAGCCCGTTGGCTAATAATTGGTCATTAAATTGACATTTTACATTGCAAGCTAGCCATGACACTTGTGATAACATTAAAGGCAAGTGTAGGGTACATTTAGCCATTTACGAGGATGTTAAAAACGGTTTGCTATTGATAACCATCTCGCTAGTAATATGCTATAACGTTAGCTAATGTTAGCCAGCTAACGCTCCTGTATTACATGACCACTGGCGATCCCACAGTGACTACACCGGAGTCAGCAGAGAGCTAGCTAGCATCCAGAAATAATTACAGCATCAATGCTTACCTGGACGATATAAAGAGGTTTCTCGCGTAGATCCAATTGTACTTGATGCCTAAGACACGGATTCAGCGCGTATTTAAATACATATTTCAAAGGGCAATCCTTCACGTTAGCGATAACCGTTCCTGTCGCTCAGCGTGGTTGCTAACGTTACAGCTGTCTCCGCCCCTTTTCCGGTTATAAAAAAAATCGTGTAACCCCTCCCCGTCCTACTGTAAACACTACATTTGATTTTTACATGCATGTTATTTATATTTTAACAGCAGCATATTAATATAGTATCACAACAACACCAATATTAGCAACCATTTACCAGCTTAAAGACACTGTCCCCTATAGCAATAAAATACCTGCTACTGTGTTTTGTTACAAGTCATGATGGCAGGGGTGTATGAAATAGCATTGTGACTGATATTAAATAGCCTAATAGTTTCTGTGTAATGGTTTTATCCCAAAAGAAGGATTAGTGGGCTGAAAAAGTAATGATGAAAATAGTAAAGGCAATATAGTAAACCCATCCCACGCGCCATCTAGCGTGTCAGGTGCGTACTGTCATAACAACAGTGACGAAATACCCTCTATGAACTCAACAAAATAATCCTTTTAACATCAGAATGTGTTTTGTGTGGTAGTAGACAATATGATTTTAGGACAAACATGTTTAATATTTTTTCTTTCTTCTATGTTTCAGCGAAATGTATAAATATATAAAAAATATTTTACTTATTTGTAAATTGACAGGAGGAAAACAAAGGAAAGCAAGACATGGGGAGAATGATATCAGCCTTGACAATGATAAATACTTTTGTAATAAATAACAATTTTGGAATTAATGGAATCCCCAAAACAAAAAACAAATTAGTGACAAAAAATGATGAATTAAATAAATAAAACACATTGTAAGTCAATATTATAAGATTTAAAATAAAATAACAATTATATAAAGTCAAACATGTGACTTTTTCAAGATAGAAATTAGCATATAAAAAGTCAAAGATGTTAGATGTTAGTCGAAATGTTGACTTTTACAAAACAATTGTGACAGACTAAGTCTAAATGAGAAATTTTAACATTTTAAGTCAATTCTATGAGAAGCTTTGACTTGAATTTTAAACTTTTTGATTAGTATGAGGCTTTGCTTGTGACTTCTCCCATCATACTTAATCTGTATCTCATAATTTTTCATATCTCGTAAGTTTTTTGAATTGTTGATATATTTTACTCCATTGTATCACATTATTATCATTCACCAAGAGTTCATTTATTTATTTTATTTATATTTTTCAATTCTAACAATATTTTTTTCTCCTAGTGAATATTGGCCTCTATATTTCTGCAGGTAATGAAAGGGACAAAATGTAAATTGAGGGTCTTTATTTATACATGGGCACAGTAGGACCTTTTCCAGTGTTAGTTATAGTATTCCTCTCTGTAATGTCAGTGCCTACTTTACAGTAAAAATCTGAATGTATTTGTAATACTCTGATATGGCCGAGAGGGGGCGCTGAATCTCCATACAGATGATATAGATAACGCTTTTATTTTGAAAGTCACGCTTGCAGAGCGCATGCTGCCGCTCGAGTCCTTCATTCAGCTGCAGCTGAGGTCAGCAGGAGGATCAGCCGCAGCACCGGGGAGCACACCGAGGAGGACATAACAAAATGTACCGGTGATTTTATTGCATACTTTCAGTCTGTCACATTCAGCCAGAATTCAAAAAACGTCGCCGAGTTGATGTGTTAGACTGTTAAATTCAAGCAGGTTTAACCAACGTAGCTAACGCTGCTAGCCGTTATTAGCCTTGTTACATCAGTTAGCATTAGCTGCACAGCCAGGCCAGTGATACTTGATTAGCCATGTGCTGATGTGATTATCAGACAGCTGGGATGCTGCTTTCATTAATGTCCACGGGTTGCCCTTGAAAACAACTGTTGATACTGTTTTTGGTGTTGTGCTAATGATCGAAAGCTGTACGTGTGGATATTTAAGTCTTACCAGCATCTGAAAAGGAAAATGAAAGCAATGCAGTGCAATAGCATACAAGTTGTATACAGTGTTACATTGTCCTAAATTGAATAAGAGAAGTGGTGTAATAATAGTGTCTAATACATTGCATTCTTATTTATATGTCAGTAATTTGCACGTGTGTCAGCCTCATCAGCATTCTCACTGTTTACTTGTAGGTAGCATATCTATATTTCTAGCACTGTTGACTGTGCTTATACAAAGTGCAGTACACACTATTCTTAGAGATGTAATGTGTCACTTGTGTTTATAATTTGCAAACTGGAAATCAATCAGCATTTGAAGAGACAAAAACTAACAATACAGGAGCATTTATATTAAATGTTGGACACAGCGAATCAACATTTTGTCAGGGTAATTGGATAATCAGTCATATGCTGAGCCACACAAGTCTCATGTGCAACCTGTAATTGGATGTTGGATGTTATCAGGTGGATATACAGCAGCCCTACTGTTAAAGAGAGACGCTGTTTAGACGAAGCCATAGTATGTTTGCAAAGACAAGCCTCTAATTTTCTCATGTACTCAGACAGCCACCTTGCTTAGGCATGTGTATGTAGGGTAAGGTTTGAAATACCTTTGATGGGTGTGCTGATAGTCCTGTAGTCATACATCTGACAGCCTATCAGTTCTTTCATGATGGTTATGCCAATAATAAGTATTTTAGCAATACATGAGAGGTTTATTATCCCTACTCTGCTCAGGTAAGGGAAGCATTGGTACTTGCACATGCACTTTGTGAGAGGCTTTATGTAATAACGTCATTATATCCCCTCCTGAGCCTCCAAGGTTAAATCCTTGCATGTCATCTCCCTCAGCTCCAGAAGAATGGTGATGAGGATAAGAGAGTTGCCAAGTCATGGATAGACTGCCACAATGACACATGAGACCCTCACAAGCTCCCAGCTGTCTGTCAAGACGGCTGCTCTGCGCATGGTCGACCTGCCGCTGTCCGTGTGCAGCTCCCTGGCACAGGTAAGGGTGTGTTTGAAAGTGGTGGGAGTTGGTCATCAGATTTCTCGTTGGGAGTTGTTACTGTTTTCTATGTCTTGTTAATGATAGGCGAGGTTGTTGAGTGTACGACTGTACTTTCAGGTTCTCTCCCCTTTTCTTAATTAACTGTTGCAAACACTGTCTTTGTTTCTATTTGATTTGTGGACTCTTAACATTGGCTTAAACACATATATGGACCAAATTAGTTATGTATCGTTTTATTTACAAGCTATATTTCAAGCAAATATCTATCTGTGACATGTACTACTGCTGTCACAGTACTGGAATTTCTAACTTTCATTCAGTACCTTGAAAATATTTATGTTTGATACTACTTTTGATACCGCAGTAAAAATCGACATTGAGGGCATTATTACAAGATAAATTTAAAAAAGGTATAATGTGACAACGACTTTTTCTTTAGTTAGTTAGTAGCAGGTAACAGTGGAAAGACTGCAGTAAACATTAACAATAAGATAGAACAAGAAAGTGCCCTTAATTTACATGTTTTCGCTGGCTCAAAAATTCCAGTGGGTTTCTTCTAACCAGTTTTGTCACATGGTGCGTTTCTTTTTCTGAATTTCTGTGCGATCATAAATTCATTCACATGAGGCAACGTGACTTATCTGAAGGTCTAATCTGATTGAATTTGGCACAACTCCATTCACACTGAGCCAGTTAGGAGAGCCCGTTAACATGTACAGCACTACTACGTGTTTACTGTGTGATGGAAAGATACTACCCAGCAGCTGAGCTTGATACTGTTGCTGTGGAGAAGGTGTGAAACGGTTAATGTGATATGGGCATACAGTAAGGACAGCCAAAGTTCAGTGTCTGGCTCTCCAGGAACATGAATACTGACTGCGCTGTTACGTGTGAATACAATGCAGTTACAGTTTGTGTTCATCGTAATGAATTATCCACCTTTCCTTGTCTTTCTGGATAGTCAACAATATTTTCTCTCAGTGACCCCTATTGTGTGTACGAGCAGTGTGTGAGGAGCGAGTGTGTGTGTCCAGAGTCACGTAGCAGATCAGGTATCATTAAGAACCAGACAGGAGCACGCCTGACATGTGGTAGTCACAGAGACAGAAACAGCATGCTAGCACTGTAGCACCATTTCAGTCATCCCGTCCCATTTAGTGGCTTTTCATAATAAAAAAAAAGTCAACGTTATGGCTGTTGTCATGGCTCCAAAAACGGTGTTTATGTAATCCTCAGTTGTTGGGAATATGCGGCAGCCGTGTCAGTGTGGATAATCCCCCTTGTCGCTCAGCATTTCTATCTATAGACAGGATGGTGGGCTATGCACGCTATCTGAAAATTGTTCTTTAAAATCTAGATGACAGGCTGGTAGCTGATTTTGAGCGCTGCCTGTTACATCATCAGTAGAGTCATGCCTCCTCAGATGAACTCTCATCAGGCAGGACATTTGTGCTTGATGTATTTCCTTCTGTTTTTTTGTTTGTTTGTTTTCATCTCAATCTCAGTTGCAGAATTTCAAACTTGGATTCTATATCAATGACTTCTGATATTCAGTAGTTACCCTTTATAACTGTACACTACAATAGTTTCTTTTAAGTGTAGCTACTTTGCCTCAGTCTGCCTCTGTTGTCCTTAGCTAGCATGATGGTGCACACACAAAAGCATTTCTTACAAACGTGAAATGTGCTCCCTGGGTTTGATTTTATAAAAACAGTTTGTCACGCCCAGGTTTATAATGTATTATAAACATACTTATAATGCATTATAATGTGCTTATAGCACTGTATAGTTATAGTTATAAGCAAATATTTTAATGCTTTATAACAATAATAATGACACAATATAAAAGCATTTTATAATGACTTACAAGGTCAAGTAACTAATTCCTGAGATATAGGTAGATACAAAACATTACAAGCTGGTTATAAGTAATTTCGAGATGTGTAATGTGTTATGAGTATTGAAGCATTATGAATGTTTATGAGAGCTTAAAACGATAACATGGTTAAAATGTCTTAGAAGGCATTGAATTAATTTATCTAAAATAACAAGGCCTTAGTTGGTATTAGATTGTCTTAAGTCAATTTTTCAAAAGTCTTAAAAATGCTAAGATATGAGAGGTAGAATTTAAATTTTAATAAAAAAATAATAATAATAAAAAATTCCTGACATACATTGTAAAGTCTCAAAAATAATAATAAACACAAGTGGCATTAAAAACTCTTAGAAAGTCTAAAGTCTAACTTGTCTTCAGCTGCAGAAACCCTGAATAATTATGCAGTCTCATAAGCAGTAAGCATGAAGCTTTATAGGTACTTCATAATGCATTTTAGACATGGGCGTCCTGAAAGTGTTATCAGATATATGTTTATCAAAATAAAGTTTGATTGTTTGATTCTGTCAGTATACAAAGCAGCTGTGCAAGAGTCAATACTCAGTGCCGTGGAAACGTGTTGGTTGGGATTAGCATTTGATACCCAGCTATAAAGACTGGCAACACAGTCTTCTTTCTGTGTCTTTTTAACATGTAACATTTTGGGATATTTTGATTGTCAATTTTAGGATTTTTTATTCATTCATTTAAGAAAAGGATTGTGATAATTTACTAACTAAGATGTGAAGCTACAGAGAAACATGAGCTTTAGTTTGGTCAGGTTACATTTTGCCAGGTTCCCTTTGAAAAAGAGATTGTTGATCTTAGCAGGACTTACCTGGTTAAACATGAGTTAAATATATGTTTTTTTAAAAGTCACAAACCAAATAGAAAAGTTTTGTTTATATTTTTTTTTTTACATATAAGCATTTAAATGCTTTCTCTTTCTCCTTCTACCTGTCTTCCAGGTGAGTGTCAGCACAGGCACCAAGAAGCTGTTAGCAGCCACTGCCTTTGGTGCTGCCTCGCTCCTCTTCCTTGCTCGCCGCTTCCAGAGGAGGAAGGGCAGAAAGAAGGCTCACTCTCCTCAGTGGGAGCATGCTGGCTTTGAGTTTTTGACCTCAGCAGAAAACGGTAACACTTCCTGACACTGAGTTCTTTTTTACCCCTCAACCAGCAGCTCACCAGCCTGTGATCTCCATGTAGTGTGTTAGCCCAGTTTGTGATGTAATCAGATTGACGGGCTCCTCCTGTGTTACCTTGAACTGTAAACAGCAAGCTCCAGATAAATGCTTTAACTCATTTAATCTTACTTAGGAAGATTTACCACTGATTAGAGCCCCCGATGAGAAGTTAATAGAAATGGGGTCGAATGAGCAGTTGGTCAGGGTAATTCAGTCTTTTTAACAAAATAGATTTAATAGATCGATGAATCTTTTCATTACACACGTTGGCAGTCGAGCTATTGCAGTCATTGCATTGGGAAACATGGCTTATATGATTGTGTAATCCTGCAACATGCTCATATAGCGTGGTCACTGTGTTCTGATTTCTCTCTTAATCATTACCTCTGAACTGTCTTTATCTACCCAGATAACACCAGTCAGAACATCACTCTGTCCCTCAACTCAAAGAATGGCTTCTCGTCCGGTTTGGTTCTCAATTCAGGAGACTACAGAAAACTGTCCGGGTCTCTGCTCAGCCTGGCCTCGGTAAGACAAAGGCGCTGGCGTTTTAGGTTACATCCGCTTGAATACATTTTCATTTTGAAACAAATAACTATTGCTACATTTACACCTAGCATTCACACGACTATGCCATTTTGGACCCCCTAAAATGGAGGCCTCTGAACACACAGCTGAACTCATTTTAGTTTGGATACTACAGGGTAGTGTTTTATTCTGGACAGGCAGAAACTGAGACTGATGCAGACACCCATATACACTTCCTGATTGGATCAAATCAGTCACAACATGTCAAGCCAAAACACTAAAGCAAGCCCACATACCTGTTGTGATTTTATCCTTCTTTTGTGAGCACTCCTCTCTCATTGCCGTGGCCTCCTCAGGTAAAGGATAATGCTTTGATATGTCGCCAGTCTGAGACCGGTTGGATATACTGCCACATTCATGAAAACGACATTGGACACAACTCGTGGTTGTGAAGTGAACATTCAGTTCACAGACATCAGACTGTTAAGTAATGAGGCTGTTTAATCAGCATCTCACACCTGTCAGGTGCTCACAAACACGGATTTTCACAAATTTGTGACCAAAATTTGACAGAAACATATCTGCTGAGTGCATGAAAAAGGTCAATCTTTAACTCAAACCTGTGAAAAACGGCACATTTTTGTTCAATGTATTATCTGACATAGCTCTGCATTTACTTCAAGGGTGTTATGCTGCCTGGAAGTTAACCGTGTTCTTCTGCTGTGTCTTTGCAGGTAAAAAGCATGAACTCATCCAGCAGCAGCACTTGTGCAAATGAATCCAGCTGCTGGGACAGAGTGGGAGATGCAGATATCTGCAGTGTGGTTAACCTACCTGTCACCACACCTGAAAACCTGTACCTCATGGGTAAAGAAACTCACACATTACATCACCTCTCACTGTTTGTAATAAGAAGAATGGACCATACAATATATCAGTAAAAACAATGGAAGTATTTAATCTAGTATTTCTTGGAATAGTCCACTATCAGCTGTTTGGAAATGGTGCCTTTGAGTTACAGATTGTTCCAGGAGACTTACGGTATATGTGTGTGTTTGCAGGTATGGATTTATTCGAGGAGGCTCTGAGGCGGTGGGAGGAAGCATTGACATTCAGGAGCAGGCAGAGTGAGGACGATGCCAGCTGTGCATCTGTCAAAACAGGAGCTGGAGACGCCATCGCTGAGCAGAGCATGGAGGTGAACACACAGATTAACCACACCACCATGTTAAACACCAATTCAATAAATGTAATGCCTCATTGTTTCAGGAACAGACGTGATAGAGTTGGTCAGACGATGCTTTTAAGTTGTTGAAAACTGTATTTTTTCCCTCAAACGCCTCCTGACAAAGCGTTTGTAGCTTATGCAGAGTTGAAGTTGTTCTACAAACAAATAAAATCGTTGGACAGCATCTTCCTCAGTCTGACACCGAAGGGTCAGTATATTGATTCAAGCCTCTCCAGCACTTTCTGTACTCTGTGTACTCTGAAATCCTTTTATACCAGATGAAGGTGGAGAGGAGTAGACTGCCCACAAACACTGCACTCCAGGTCATATATGAATAACCAGCACTCTGACGAACCCACCGGTGTGTCATGGAGTTTGGATTGTATAACAGCTTACTCATTGGCTTTCTAACCTGGATTAGTGCGGGTCAGATAGTTAATCTTGGGCATCCAAATATTTGTCCAGTCTGCAGCTCAAGTTTTCTGTATATCCCCTACTAGGTCCCGCCTCTTTAGAGAGCTTATTAGAAATTAGGTCACGGTGGATTCTCAAGAAACAATTAAAGGAGATTTTTGGAGTGAAATGTAGTTTTGAAAAATCATTTACCTGGTACTTTTCAAATGTTAACTTTTGACTTCGTGAACATTTTGCCATGGCTGAATATGAATGTTTATGTGTTCAGGACGTCATCAGTGCAGAGTTCATCCACAGGCTGAAGTCTCTGCTGCAGAGGGCTTACAGCCTCCAGGAGGAGTTTGAGGGAGTGTTGTGCATGTCAGAGCCCTCGTCCCACAGCAACAGCCAGGGTGAGTCACTCAATACAATATTATGTCATTTCATGATCAATACAGTGTTACACAACACACTACAACTGTTATTCTCCATCACAGATAAAATGGCAGACATATTGGCCAGAGACGAGCTGGACGACCCCTGTCTGAGAGACAGCATCAGCATCGCCTCCACTGACTCATTTGTGTCTGCCGCTGAGGTAAAAGACGGTCTCCTCATCATATTAATAACCATAGGATGATTATTAGTCATCTTATTTACATCTCAAGAAAAGTTATATGCTTGACTTGCCAGTGTGTAGGATTTAGGGGTGTCTGTTGGCAGAAATGGTAAATAATATTCGCAACTATGTTTTCATTAGTTTATAAACTGAAACTAACAATCGTTACCATAGAATAAGCCGGTTATATCTAGATAGGGAGTGGGAGTGTTTTTTCTACAGTAGCCCAGAAGAGACAAACCCAACCCTGGCTCTAGATAGGATCGTACATGTTTTCGCATCAGCCATCATAGTTCTCCCACATGCTCGGCAAACAGGAGAAGTTTCAGTTCTGCAACCTGACAGCTAGATGCCATTAGATCCTACACACTAGATGATTTTATTTGGAAATGCTGACAAGCACGAAATACAGTGAACTTGTACTTAGATTTTAACATTCACCACCCATTCCACCCTATATATGGGGTACACTCAGCTGAAGGAGCAGGGAAAAAAAACAAAAAAAAACAAGGTTACATTTAGTTGTACTTAATTATGTGTATACCTTTGTATATGCATCAGAGCTGCAACGAATAATCAATAAATCTAAATTTTCCAGATTCTCAAATGTGAGGATTTGGTACTTTGTTTTTACCTCAGAGTAAATTTAATATTTTTAGGCTTAGAAATGCTAAGAAAAGACATTTTATGAAGTTACTTTAGGCTCCAAAATACTGTAACAGGCCTTTCTCCCTTGGGGGATTAATAAAGTATATCTTTTTCCTCTCCTTCTTCTTCTTCAAACAGACAAAGATAGAAGTATAAGGAAGAAAAAATACATAAATAAATCAAAGCATTTCTGTTAATTAGAGTACACATATGGTGCTCTACATGATTCAGTATCCTAAATTGGGAGAAATTGCTAAAGAATATGAGCCGTAGTTTTAAGATTGAATTAAGTGCAGCTTTCTATTAATACACTCTTTCAACATAGTCAAAAAATCCCTAATATCGCAGTCCTTGATATGTGTTTGTCACGCAATGATGATTTAAAAAAGAAAAAAAAGTCCTAGGTCGTACAACTGAACATGTGAAACAATGCCGTTGTTAATCTCATTACTTTGCAGAATAATCTGGATTATCATGTAGGTGTCACTTGCTGGGATGCAGATGAAATATTGGCAACAATCTATTACTGTAATACTAAAGTGGAATATTAGTGTAGTGACCAGGGGCGAACACCTGAAACAAGCAAACACCTAAATCTCAAACTGTGAAGCATCAGATCTACAACCAGTTCACAGCAGGAGTTTGAGCCAAGTAGCTTTGATCTCGCTGTAGGTTCACCAGCCGGTGTTTACCAGTATTCGGCTGATCTCCTTAAGTCACTGTGGGGGCTCGAGCTGTGTATCCGCTGCTACTGGTGCACTTGACCCACAAAAAACAAAAATAAACTGGATGTTTACTGAAGCTACGTTCCTTGAAATGTTCAGTTAAGACGTTCATCTCCTCACCTGCTGAAAGTTAAGGTGCCGTATATCTCTATTAGGACTATATTAACATTTATAACCCCTTGCATTTGATATAAATAGCTGTTTACATCCTAAACCTTCTTGGGCCTACACCATAACGTGAATTATTTTAAAACCCATAAAAGCTTTAAATGAAGTTATTTCTACCCTCAAACCTGTTTCACCACTTACAGACCAGTGAGTGTAAGTCAGAGCAGTCAAACTGGGTCACTCATACTATAAATAGACCTCCAACATTCTTCAGTATACAACATACAGCTCCCTGTTACTCTGCAGCCGTTTTCACTACAGCTTCCACACACCATGACAACATTGAGAGATCTGTGTCTGGTCGGGAGTGGTTTGCTGTTCAAAAGTACACAGTGCAGTTTATTGACTAATAACGGTGAAAGCAGAGGTCAGGTGTGACTCAGGAAGTAACACTGTGTTCCAGGACAGCCTGCACTTATTTCAGGTGGGATGAGAAGTTCAAGGTTGACCTCAGTGTTCAGCACCAGTCAGCTTGGTTAGAATTTAACTTTATAAGCATCTTTTCTTATTTCATTTTACAGAGACAGTGAATAAAACAGTATTGTAGGGGCAAAGAAACAGTGTGCAGATTCTACTGCTTAATTGCGTTAATATTTCCTGATAAAGCATCTGTTAAAGAGGTTTTTTGCATGTGCGTACGTCCTCTTCTTCCCAGGTTTTGATGTCAGCCCTCAGAATCCAAAAGTCTGACATTATACATAATAACTATTCTTTTTTCAAAGTCTGCTTTCTGTCTCTGTATCAGCTGTCAGAGCATCGAGAGCTGAGGAGCGCCTTCGCTCTTGGTCATCTGCTTTTCTACGAGGAGGCGCTGCAGATGGCTGAGGATGGCAAGATCTCCTGCAGGGTGCTGCGGTAAGTAAACTAAGTTAGTGAAACGCATATATAATACAGAGAACCTACATTCCTGGAACATGGTGTGTGGAGTTGATTGCTTTGCCTGCTGACATTTTAATGTGGTCTTTCTCTTAATTTTCATCGTCAGGACTGAGATGCTGGAGTGTCGTGGGGACATTGATTTTCTGGCCAAGTTGCACTGTGTGCGGCAGGCATGTCAGGTACAGTATAATCTCATGAACTAAAATACATCGTGATAACATAAATAAAGAGAAACTCTGTAATATTTGGATTAAATACAGCAGAAAATGTTTGAAAAGTTGTTACCAGATGGTTGCTTTCAGCAGATATTATTGGTGTATTGTATAACACAAATAATATCAGGTGGAAATGCAACAAAAACACAACCAGGGAGGAATACAATCTTAAATTCATTGGGTTCTGCTACTATAGTGAAGAAAATACATGTTAACTTCACAGATAAATGCACCATTTCAAACCATTTAAAGCCACTATGTGTAGAATTTAAATGTTTCCCCCCATTTTAAGCAAAGAAAGGATCTAATTGAGAACAATGTTTTTTCTGCTCAGCTCATTCTGTGCGAGAGAGCGACCCGGATGTTTCTGGCCGACACAGGAAAGAAAGTACTGTCTTCCATTATTGTTAAAGCACAGAAGGTGAGGCTGAAGCCACAACTAGTAAATAATAAGTTCTTAAATGAGTGCTGCTTCGCCTCCTAACCTGTTATCCTTTGGTTTTTAGAGCCCAAGGAGATTTGAGGAAGTGTTTGAGGAGATGATCTCCTTCCTGGAGGACACAGAGCACTGGGAAAATACAGAGGTGGAGCTGGCCACACGAGGGGTACGAGTGCTACTTTATTACATGATTTAATTTCTCCACCAGACAACTCATGCTGTATTACAAAATGGCAATGGAGAGCCTCCCTTCTTTTTTTAAAAACTAAAGTTGTCCTCACCCCAGGTGAAGCACTTGAACTTCTATGATATAGTGCTGGACTTCATCCTGATGGACTCATTCGAGGACCTGGAGAATCCACCGATCTCCATCCAGAACGTGATTAACAACCGCTGGCTTAACAGCTCCTTCAAGGAGACGGTGAGTAATCACTTGAAGTATTAGGTAGAGGTGATCAGACGTGACTCACAATTTCGTCACAATTTTTGTTTTTAAAGTTCACATGAAATCAAAATAGATGTTTTCATGCTAGTATCTGGCCCAACAATAACTAAAAAGTTGTTTCGTAGGTATTTTAGTGTTTTTCATTTCCTGGAAAACAATAAAAAAAATGTTGATGTGCTCGAGTTGGTGTACTAATTTTACATTCAGTGAAATACAGATAATATAAACACATGGCTACTAGTGAAGTGCATTAGCTCCATCAAAGGGATGAGCCTGCATTTCTCCTTCATCAGCAGCATTTACTTCTGATCTTGGCTCAAACATGTATGGCCTCACTCCAGAAACGTTGTCTTCGTCCATTTCATCCTGTCTCCTTCGTCTGTAAAATCTGCAGGAGACCGTGACGGTGGTGGGAGGTCTTTGACAACAGAGAGCAGGCTGTTGTCTCTCTGTTGAGCTAGTAGCTACTGTCAGTGTGAAATTTTGCAAGTGGGGGCCAACAGCATATATTCAGTGCTATTAGGCTCTGTAAACGCCAATCAGTATCAGCGATAAGCTCCTCCTTAGCTCACTGTTTTTACATGAAATATGCAGAATCAAACAGCACTTTCCTAGTCATTTTATGGGAACTTAAATTTGATGTGTTTAATTTTGGGCTATTTGAGCTTCTCATAGATTATTAATCTTCATGTATTTTACAGGCAGTGGCCTCAAGCTGTTGGTCAGTGATGAAGCAAAAGAGACAACACATGAAGGTAAAGGTCCAACATAATGTTCAAAATATTTTTTATGAACTGTTAGAGGACACGATGTAGATATCAGCCTCACTGCTTTACCTCCTATACAAGTTTTTATCTCAGGTCCAGTTATTAGGGAAAGTTGCCTTGTTCAGGAAAAAGAATTCATAGACAACAAGCCCTACATTTTATTTGTTACACAGACAACTCATAATAACTAACATTCACTGTTTGTATTGTCTCTCAAATGGTCAGGACAGTTCACTTTAGTAACCTCTGCTCTTTGTCTCAGGTGTCTGACGGCTTCATCGCTCATTTCTACGCTGTCTGTGAACAGATCAGCCCCGTTCTGGCCTGGGGCTTCCTGGGGCCCAAGAGCTCCCTGCATGACTTCTGCTGCTTCTTCAAGGTCTGTCACAGCACCAGAAAATAATTCAAGTTTCCATTGTACCCAGATAGGACACACTAAAACAATCTTGACTGATAAATAGCCCAACTGATAAGAGGAAAGATATTGTTCTTTGATTTTGGGGTGAAGCGTCCCTTCATGCACCTGTCCTTACAGTCTTCATCTCTCTTCCTGCAGGATCAGGTGCTGTACTTCTTAAAGGACATTTTTGACCTGGACAAAGTGCGTTATTCCTCTGTGGAGAGTCTAGCTGAGGACATGCTCCACCTGCTGCACCGGCGTTCCGAACTGTTGGTGGCCTACCTGGGAGCTGACTCCCTGCGGCACGTCAACGGCTGCAGCTCCCCACAGGTGCAGCTGGTGCCCAGCGCCCTGCTAGAGGCTCGAGTGCAGTGAGAGACAGGGTAACAGACCCTCATCACCAAAACACTACACACACGGAAATATCAGTTTTATTCTAGGGTGAGTTCACACCGTCTGGTCGCACACATCTTCCATCTGAAGAACTTTGATGTAAAACACCATTTGACACCCACTCATCACATCTCCCATAATGCATTGTGCTGTCATTGCTCTGTATTGAGGATAAACTGTACCAGCTGTCTTGCCTTGACACTTGATCATTACCTCCAGTGTGGCCTCCTCCTCCCCAGCTCCCCTTTTCACTGTGCCATGGCAGTGCGCGTTATAAAATATCATAGCAATAATATTTGTAATTTAAACTTGCTGTGAAGCATTTAGCGTTAATTAACTTGCAGTAGATATTCCATTGTGTAAGTTAAGGCATATTTATTGCTGTTTAGAGCAATGTGTGTGATGACAAAGGGTATTTTACAGTATTTATTTTACTATACAGCTGAAATGATGCAGCATTTATTTTTTAGAAGTTATAGTTGTGCCTGTACACAGCAATAGATTTGTGTCAGCTTCAGACATATAGTATGAATACCAGTGTTGTATATGAACTTTATTAGAGATCTATTAGATGTATTTCCACATCCTACTGGACGTTAACAATGCAAAACCATTAAATGTACTTTTTGTTATAAGCACATGTTGCACAGGGAAATGTTGAACAAAGGAACTCTGAGAAATGTAAATGTGTTGGTGATATGTTAAGATATTAAAAAGGACTCAAAAACTGTCATGCAATACATTATATGAAACCCAGCTCATTCAGCCTACAAGGCCCTTAATCCCATCACACTGCCAGTGACAGAAAACACAAGACTATACTCTATTACATAATCCTACAGCTGTTCCACAACAGTTATCCATGGCAGGCAAACACGCAAGAAGCCTTACTATCACTGCACATATTCAAGCCTTGTCTTCATCACTGAATGTTATTAAAAATATATTATAGTCTGCTCTGCTGATCAGTCACTGCCATGTACAGAACATGCACAACATTAAAGCTTTGAGCAGGAATATTCATGAGTTGGGGTTCATGTTGCAGAAATGCTAGACATATTTTAGGAGGGATAAATGTTATTTTCAGGATTTCCCTTTTTAAAAAGATGGACCTGAATGAATTTGAGCTATCTTGAAACTAAATCCACATGCCCACTGTGTACTCAGAAAGAGTTACTGGTGTCTGTGATCATTCCTCCTGGTGGTATATGAATACAGATGAAGCTAAAGCAGTTTGAGTCAGTCTTTTGATTCAAAATTCCCCTTTCCACAGATGCTTTCCTTTAGAGGTCAAACTATGAGCTACAACTATTTTTTTTTTTTTTAAGCAAAAGCTCATCGGTTTAACGCTTTAGACGTCAAGTTTCTGGACATTTGAACATGTCACCATGGGCTCGAGTAACTTGATCTGACCTAATGATTTATCGAGGGGGAAAAAAAGCATATTGATCTGTAATAAGTTGTTGGTTGCAGGCCTAGTTTCCATGACAGCAGTGGTTACAGTAGCACTTTAAAAAGGGACTGAAACTTTGAATGTTTCTCATTTGCTTTCTTACTCAGATTGCTGAAGCCTCGTTGATTTGCGTTATGAAGGGATCTTTTCAAAGCCAGTATGAACAGGAGGAATGACCATGAGTTTTGTTCTAGGTTTGTGGAAAATATTAAACTGTCATGAGGGAAATCTTTATCACAACACCTGAAAGGGTTTTACATTTGTGAGTTCACTTTGTTTGTGTATAAATTAAGCAAATAAAGGCTAATGAGAATGTGTTGGTCCTGTTTTCTTCTTTAACTTAACATTAAATGCTGTTTGTCCCAGATATAAAATAAAACTCAAGTGAATGAGTCCAGTTCATTTGTTACAACTTTATTAATGAACATGGCAACATTTCAAAAAGTCAAACAGTTGATTTGAGAAACAAAAACCCATATATTTGATAATATACACAGCACATGAAACCAGTTTTTTTTACCTCTAAGGCATGCTCCTTGTTTTGTCTTCTACACCCCCACGAACTCTGTGTTGAAACACTGAGCATCTCACATGTACAGTGAACAGCCTCAAACATTTAAGTGACCCTTTAACTACAGAGAAGTGATTTGTAACTGATAACCCCCAAATTTTACTGTCAATATAACAGTGCATGTCATAAGTACATCAGTTCCTGTCCTCATCCAACTTTCTAAAGCACATTCCTAGTAACTAAAGGTTATTGATGAAGGCAATCAAGCGATTAAGAAACCATCAACTCTAAATACACTATGGCATCATGGTTTTTAAAAAGAAAAAAACAAGTTGATCCGAGCTAAAAAACATGTATCTGACCAACACTTTGCAATCACAGAATTTGAATTTCATTGCGTTGCTGTTTTTACCTTATCACTGGAGCTCTTGAACGGTCTACGTTCAGCAGTGGGGATTGACTCAAAGGATTCCTCCTTTTGGGGACAAACTACGACAGGGCCTGATTCTATGACCTAAGCTTGCAGCATCCTCCAACACTGTGAGCGAGAAGTGAAGGCAGCAGCGTTTCAATAGTAGTTTTGCACTGCACTTGAGGGCAGATTCACACCACGACAGAGAAATAATAAAAAATCATGTATGTCACCGTGTTCTGATCTAGCGCTTGGGCACATTGCTAACTTCTGGCAACAGGTTTGCATGGCATGCATTTTGATATACCACTGTCAAAGTTGTCTAGAGCATTGATAAACAGTCGCTGTCAGACTTACCGGGATGCAAAAGATAAGGCTATCATCAAATATTAAGCAAATAACGACAGTAACATTTCCTCAGTGAGCCTATGCAACAACTTTTTCTGTCACTTCTTTTTCTGAAACTCAATGTAACAAGTCATACAGCTCATATCATGCAGTTCATTCATGAAAGCAGATCATCTTAAACGGCTGTTCATACTTAAGATATCCTGGACATTTCTTTAACGACTAAGCATAAATGCATTGAGGCATGTTAAAGACACAGGTAAGCATTTCTTTGCATGTAAATCGGTCATGTCACTGGACAAAAACACTGGTTTCCTTAGGTTGCGCTTACCTGTGTTATTGCAGCAGAACCTAAGGTGCAAGGTCTGGGACGACACTGCAAAGATCAGATATATTGCACTGTTTGCCATCAGTGAACAACGCTTGAAATTAACAGCCTTTCACAACAGTGCTCATTCAGAAGATGTCATAGTCAATACTGGGCTAGTCAGAAGCACTTCCACTACTAGCATTCCACATGCTCATATAGGATAGTAAAGTAATAACAGCAGAAACCTAAGCATGCTACACTCGAGTTATGCAGTAGGACTTTTTTACTAAGCAATATGTTGCAATAAATGGCATTTTAAAAACATGACAGTCTCAACTAGACAATGGCACTTGGCAGGTCAGGTATTAAGAACGCAATAAATCCACATGGGCATCCTTAAAAACAGTTCCTACCGACAGTGTAACAGAATGCGGACATTCAATCCCTCAGTTCAGAAATCCAACTGGCACTGAAATGCTACCTACACAAAGTCTAACAATCTACAGAGTAACAGCATACTGTGAAGTTTCAAAGTGAATGATGTGGAGTCACACAGGGGGAGATAAGTCTCAGAAACATGTGGTACAAGAATCTAACGTACTATTCCTCTCCTCAGAACATTTCATACTTACCCAGAGACATGGGGAAAATTGCAATAATTCACAAAAAAAACTACGTTTGCAGCTTATAAACCATCAAAAAAAGGCGTTTATCTCTCAAGTCAGTCACAGTTTTGTACTTACAGTATACGAGGGCTCAACTGAAGGATGAAGACTGCTTAGCCACCCCCGACCCTACAACATCTATGTTCTTATTTTGGATAAACACTAACAGAATGGGGACAGCAAAAAAAGCGATTTTTGCAATGTTTTTATATTAAAAAAACATTCTTTTGAAAAAACAAATTTATACATTTGAGTTAGTTCGCAATTTTAAAAGGGCAAGACAAAACTTTTTCAATGCATTTTACTATACAGTGGCAATTTACCTGACTGTCCTGGAAAAAGAACAGCACAGAAAGAATATATATAACACTAAAAATAGGCAACATTCTTGCAACCACGTTTTCTGAGGAACATGTTATGGAAAAATACTTGCTTACCGCTTTTCTAACCTTGCCTGTGGAGGAGGAAGTGTCTATATCAAGGCAAAATACAGTGCATACTACCTCAACAATGTCAGAAAACCAGGCAATATTTTTTAAAAAAGGACTGCCACAGCAACGCAGTTAATGCATGAGTTACGGAACATGAAACCTATCGACTTTCTTGTGACAAACATCTGTCTAACGCTTTAGTCAGAGCAATGTCAGGAAACACAAGCGTCAAAAAAAGGTCTATTAACAAGGACGTTTGTTGGTCTGAACCACTCAGGATCATTGCACGCACATTATGTATCTAAGAGACTTATAGACAGTTGGAGAGAGACAGGACAGCACAACTTTGAGTCAACCATTTTGGACAATTTAACCCCCCCACACATGGCCTGCATTTCAAACTTTGCCCCCCGCCCCTTAAAACAAAAACATACAGAAATTCCTTTTAACTCTTTTGTTTGAACCACCCCAACTTACCAACACAGGAGGTTTCAGTTTGTTTTATTGCAAAAACACAACAGGCAAGAGCATTTTAAAACTGAGATGATTTACATGGTAATGTCTACAGCTTAATAAACATGAGTTCTAACCACATTTAATGTAGATACAGGGCTGGAATGACCATATGTATAATTACCTCACTAAAAACAAAGCATTTACAAGAAAAAGGAAAAAACAACAACAAAAAAAAAGGAAGAGGACGTGTTCGCCGGGTAATCTGCCATCTATGTGAAACACTTTCAAACCAAGGAAATT
Source organism: Epinephelus awoara (assembly GCA_035609425.1). Lineage (NCBI taxonomy): Eukaryota > Metazoa > Chordata > Actinopteri > Perciformes > Serranidae > Epinephelus > Epinephelus awoara. The sequence continues at coordinate 24,634,020 of CM069306.1, read as the reverse complement.
TAAGATCTTCATCAAGGCGTCTGCATCCAAACATTTAACAAAGGATTTTGTTTCGACAATGTAGCATTTACTTTATGTCCACTTCACATTACTGGCCCTGTGCAGAAGAAATACATAGAAGATACATTGCATGTTAACAGCAGAAACAGTGGACTCAGCTTCCCAAAATAAAAAGTTAAAAAAAAAAACCTGCATAGGGAGGAAATAGTTTTGGTTAAGTGTATGAAGTTGAGGCAGTCACTGGAGCCCTGTAAAGCCTGAGGAGGGAACGAGGTTAGGACATAAAAAAATTGAGTATTCAGTGGATGTGGAGGGCAGATTCTTATTGGGGGTGTACCTGAGGGGCTTGTGGTGCTGCACCCATCGTCTGAGGGTTGCCTGTGCCGTAATAGGCAGCCTGCTGACGGTAGTACTCCGCCCATGCAGCGCTGTAATCTGGCTGGCCTCCGGGTTGGGAGGCGGCGGCTGCTGCTGCTGTGGCCTGAGGGGCCGCTTGACCTGGAGGGTAAAAGGTGAGAAACTGTTAGGAAAAAATAACCCTTGGGAAAATGAGCAAAACACAGCCAGTTGATTTAGGCTATTAGAATCTTATGGAAATGTCTGACAGTTGTTTACTGTAGTTTGACAGTTAAACAGGTTAAAGCAGTTTCTCTTTTCAGTCAAACAGTGAGATGCAGTACTTTAACATGCTTCCTGATATAGTTTCAACTGCTACTAATCTCATTTCAACTGCCAAACAAATTCATATCACAGTTTAAAGGTAAAATTCTTTTTGAGACAGCATTTGTAAGAAGGGGAACGAACCCACCACCATGTTCTTTTGGTGGCGGGACAGAATCCTTCTGCCTTTCTGTTGGGCGGCTGGGAGAGCAGCCACTCTACCTCAGAGGGCTGCTAAAGGAGCACAGCCACCCTTTAACATTAAAAACATTTCATCTCAGAGCTACAGGGGGAACCTGACTTGACTTGCTCTTTTCTCTACTTGGGAGTGAGGCTCCCTTTTCCAGCTATTAAAGGTGAAGATGATGAATCACAGTTAAACGGTTTCATCACTTTCGTTTGTTATATAACTTAACTCCAAACACCAGGGGCACACCTACTTATTAAATAACAGGCCTCATGCACACTACATGTCCTTAAAGAATTTTATTCCTGAGAAGTACTGTGTGACTTAAAGGTGCTATTAAGGATAACCTATGCAGGATGCAACTTTTACTCTGACTTTTGCTGGGGACCATTGTCACGTTACCCATAGATTACCACAATAAAAATGACACCTTCTTTCCACCTCTGCATTTGAATATTGATTCAAGAATTTAGAAAATGTAAAGAGTAGACTTTTGGTGAATCAATTTTTCCCACTGCTACTGCAAACGGTGTTGCATTGTGCTGTATACAGTTTCTTGACTAAAAAACGAAATTAGTTATTCACTATTATCACAACACTGTAAATCTGACTTTCATTACAACTTTGCATCTGTAGCACTAGTCGAAGGATCAAATCTGGAATTAAAGCCTTGAAATGGGAGGCAAAATGCTTGATGAATGAAGTGTGGTCTTACTATAAAGTCTGATTTCACAAACAGGAGTACTGACCTTGTTTCTTGTAATACTCCTCCCATGCTTTTGTGTAGTCCTGAGGTTGTTGACTCTGTTGACCTGCAAAGAGAAAAAAAAATGTGTCAATGAATCCAAGAGTTAAATAATTGCAACATCACAACATTGATCCTACATGGCTTATTTCCATGACCCACAAATACAAACATGTTGCATCATTTAACTCTACACACATTCAGTAGCAGTACAAACATTGGTGACACATGGCAGAACTTTGCCATCAGTTTTGGTAAAGACCTAAGATAGTCTAAGAAATAAGCTACTCTAAGCTCAGAAAAGGTGGTTCTGTGTCCACAGCTCAGTCCTGTAGATAGTCAAAAGTGTTTCAGTCTAAACAGCACAGGGATCAAATGTAAAACCAAGTGGAGGCACACTGAAAACGCTCCACAGCAGGCCAGAAGTACTGACAAATACCCAGACCTGAAAAAGAAGCCGATTGAATGCCCCGTCGCTGTTTAGACTGTCTTGTGTTAATAGGTGTACACTGAAACTACGTTCGTATACCCATTTTCTTGTAATATTCCTCCCAGGCCTTGGAGTAATCTGCCTGTCCACTCTGACCTGCAGCCTGTGGGTCACCTGTTAAAAAAAATGGTAACTTGTAATTAGTGAATCATTCTCAGCAGTTTGTCCTCCACCTGCCTGGGTCGGGTCTGTCAGCCTAGGGATGGTGGAGGAAAACTATCCTGTCCCTGGGGTAATATAAAAGAAAAAAGGTTTTTTTAAAAGCTGCTCTGCAAAAAGCAAAGGCATTTTAAACGGTGGAACCAAACCAATTTGTTTCCCGTTAGTGACACCCTGAGGACGTGAGCACAGACACTACCAAAGTAAAGCAAGTAAACTACACTGCTCTACTCCTGTCACAACAGTTTCTGCTTCTTCTAGACGCACAGACACTGCTTAGCGAGAAACACATCAGTCACCTTGGCCGTTGGTTTGAGTCGTGCCTGGAGCCCCACTTGTCGGGGTCATGGGAGCCTGTGGCTGCTGGCTGTACTGAGCGTAGTAGGCTGCCCACGCTGCTGCGTTGGCATCAGCTGCTGCTTTATCTGAACAAAACAAACAAGTTTTGTTAGCAAACAAAGCCAAGATAAAAAGCTATAAACATACAGTCTCAGCTGTCCATTGGATCTCAGTTACTGACTGTGCAAGATGATAAGCATGATTAACTTTTTAATTTCAGTCAAACATTAAATGTATTGATAAGCAGGTACTCACTTGGATCAGGTTGTCCCTGTTGCCAGTGTGGGTAGCCATTGCCCCATCCCTGAGGCTGGTAAGGCGCTGGTGGACCGCTAATGGAAGAAAAATAAATAACCATCAATTTTCCAGACGTTCAGCCGTGTCCAAGTATGCATGTTATCAGCTTCACAGATTAACATTAAGAGTAAATCAAATTCCCACTGTACTTACTGTGGTCCTGGAGGTCCCTGGTTGTATGGTCCAGGGTTGTATGGACCCATGGGAGCACCAGGGGGTCCCGGTGGTCCAGGAGGACCATGTGGGCCTGGCCCTCCATGTGGACCAGGGGGACCGTGTGGGCCACCCATTGGAGTGACGGGTCCCTGAAAACACAGACACACATCCTGGTCAGTAGACAAACTTACAAGAAATAACTGTCTCCATAGGAAGTTCAAACTCTTAACGTCTTACCCCAATTTTCTCCTCAACCAGCTGCCGGGCGTAGTCGATCTGCTGAGGAGAGCCCCGAACTGTGAACATTTTGATGTTTGGATCTGCGTTGGGTGGAGGGTTCCTCTGCAGCTCGATTCTGGCTCCAGATTGCTGGCTGATGCCCTTGATTGTCTCACCACCTGAAGAGTTCAGAGACAAACATTAACCACAACAACCAAAAACATTTAGAAGGAATTTGAAAGCCAACAAGCGGACCATGGAGGACTGGTCAAGATCACCCCTGATTAAAAACATGTGCAACATGTTTCTCCTTATACCAGCATTTTGTTTGTGTATCGTAAGTCTCCAAAAGGCGTGAAGTCTGTGTATTTTAAACCTTTAACCAGATATGTCAAACTTAATACTGCTAAGGGGTGACTTGCCTTTTCCAATGATGAGGCCAGTCTTCATAGTTGGGACAGTAAAGGTAAACTCCTGCAGGCCACCAGGGGGGCCCATGTTCCAGTTCCCCTGCCCACGACCACGACCTCTTCCACCGCCATGTCCTGGAGGCCCACCGGCCTGGACGCTCCTCAGAAGATCAGAGATAATTTCTGCCGCATGCTGAGCCTGGTCAGGGGGACCCATGATCTGTGCTATCCTGTCTGGTGTGCTGCCATCATCTGGAAGGAGGAAAATAAGGTGATGAGAGACTATCCAGACAGACTTTATCTTGCTGGGATAAAACGTGATCACTTAGTTTTGTGTTCAGGTCTCAGACAAGTTTAGGGTTAGGGTTATACATCAGCTTCTCAGCGTGGTGCATGAGCTTTCATCATGGACCATACACATTTTTAACTATGTCCAAATGACATGGAATGGCTTTAGACCATGGTGGTTTCTCAGTTATTTTTCTTAATCACTCACCTGGTTTAAACTGAATCCGGACACCAGTGTCATTCTGTATTTTCTTGATCATCTCTCCATTTCTGCCAATAACAATTCCCACTGCAAACCGGGGGACAGGAACCTACATGACAAAAATATAACCAAAGTTAAGAAACTGATTCAATCCCTCGTGTTCAACAGGATAAATGAGAAATTATTCCACTCACATCTAAGCTGTCTCCTCCTCCACCGCCTCCTCCAACTCGTGAACCATATTCGCCCCTCTGCTCCCTGAAGCCTTGATCTCTGATCAGCTCCATCACCATCTCTTTGGCTTGCTAAAGAGAAAAGAAAGTGCATCTCATTTCAGGCTACTCCACTGTCTCCATGGAGACAAATGAGGGATGTTCAGGGTCATGGATTTATTCATATGTAATTAATGGAAAAAGGAACAACTCTATAATGTCGTGAGCGCACTGGTCACATAGACAAGGACTCACCTGAACTTTAAAAGGTTCTCCGGAAATACGGAGTGGCTTATCTGCACCTGTGTTTTGGGGTCCGTCTTGGATCATGACCATCTTCACCCCAGCTCTTTCCTACATTGAGAAAAGAACAAAAAAAAACCATGCCATCAGGGTGGCTCTGCGCCAAATGTATACCCTGCTTAAAGGCAGTGATTGTGGTCACTATCACTCTGGAATCACTGGACACTCACCTGAAGGCTTTTGATGGTTTCTCCTCCCTTGCCAATGACGAGTCCGGCTTTCGAAGCAGGGACCATAATCTCCTGGACAGTCATTCCTGGGCCGTCATTGTGGTTGAATGCTGGAGCCGGACGCCCCTTCTCAACTATTTCTGTTAGTAACCTCTTTGCAGCCCTGATGAGAGAATAATGACCATCATACACATCATGAAATCCCTGACCTGGACCTCACAGAAAGACTTTTAATGAAGGAGACCACTGAATGAAAGCAGATGTTTACTTACTGGATGGATTCTGGCCCTCCCGTTAATGTCACCGACCTATCAGGCATTCCTCCACTGTCTACATCACAGAGACAATGCAGTTAACACAAATTTTGCAAGAATAACCAAAACATCATGTCTTGGTGTAACTAAGATATACAGATGACAGATCTAAACTTACCAGGTGCAATCTGTATTTTACATCCAGACTCCTGCTGCAGGCGAGATATCTGTTCACCTCCTCTTCCAATAACTAGAGGGGGAAAAGTGTGTTACCTCAGAATATTCGATCGCACCAAGACTGAACTGCTTTCTTTGTTTATTCTCTTAAATACTTACTGAATCCAACCATTCCATCTGGAACTTTGAATTCCTCTGAAATTGACCTGGAATAACAGAGCAAATCAACATTAGCTTTGTAATAAATGGCCAAATATGTTAGATGTGCGACATAAAATATTTTAACTTCAATTCTAGTATCTACCTTGGGGGGCCACCCATTCCTCCCATTCCTGAAAAGGCTGCAGAAAGAGAAATTACAGTAAATTAAGAGTAGAACTATACAACAAATACAAGTTAAGCACATATAACACATTTTCAATTCATGCTAATTTCTTTGCCAATTACATTAAGCAGGGAATCATCACAAATTACAGCCACATATTTAACCACTACACCACCAGGTCACTTACCATCATTAGTTGCCACTTTCTTCGTCTCTGGTTGGTCTGCGACAACATAACATAGTAACCAGTATGAGTATCTATCATTATACCCATCATCACATTACCAAAAGTGTTCTACAATCTTAAAGTGGCTTATCAACACTGCCTGAAGTTTAAACAGTCAGGGTAAACAGGAGAGGCCTGCACAGCCACCACCAAACATACAGAGGTGGAATATACTTTAAATTGCAGGTTTACAAGGTGAAAACCAATGCAGTCCAATTCAACAGTCGTGCAATAAATCATACCCCCTGTAGATTATCTTGGTCATTTTGGATGCTTTAGTTTGAAGTTCTGTGTGGTTTTAAGTTTGATTTGGCATTACGACCTTCATGAATGTAGGATATATTGCAGGATTGCTGTTTTAGACTTAATTTCTCTTTGCTTAAGAGTACCTAATGAACTGGAAACTCTGGGTTCATGGTGCAGATTTCTAAATATTTACTTAAGGCTGTTTTAGCAAAGCAAAACAGAAACCAACAATGACCCAACCTGCTCAGAAAGTATAAGGACTCTCAAATTTCCCATCACCCACCCAAAGATTTTGTCTTTAAATCAAATCATAAGATCACATGTTAGTTCCCCAAATATTAACACAACTTCATCGTTACAAGGTATTGATTTGAAACAGCTTTGAAGACAGTGAAAATATTATCCAACTCTCGACACATGCAATAACCAACATACTGCATTGGCTTAATAAGAGAAAAAAAACATTAACATAACATTAAATATGGTTAGTAGAAATATAGGAAATGTTAGATTTATTAATGATTAGACACATTTATATAAAAAACAGTATCACTTTAGATGTAGTCGAGTTAAGAACATGTTTAAGTAAACACAACTGCTAAAAACATACAGGCAAGCATTAACTATCAAGACTTGCATTGAATCGATTTGAGCCACTGACCGATATTCAGGTTAGGCATGGGAAAATACCCACCAGCGTCCTCCAGGGGCCTTTTCTGGCCCCCGTAGCCAAATTCGTTTGATGGGGGTGCCGCAACGCCATCGCCACCGATCTTCGCTGCGATCTGAAACACAGAATAAAAAGAAAACGACAATTTAAAATGATTTCCTGGCTGATCGTGTTTGACGCGTATGGACGGGCACGCTGGCTGCGGCCTTCACTTCAGTCCGGAAGTCAGAGCCAACAAAGAAACGAGAATACATCCTTACTTAAAATAATTATGTTATGCCATTAAACCTACAAAGCATGTATTTACAATGATTGCTTATATTTGTCTGATACATTCTGTACATTCGGCTATAGTCACTTTTGCTTTCAAATCTGTTCTCGTTTTTGCCGTGTGGCGTAACATTAGCTAGTCATCGTTAGCTTAGCATAGCCCGCCGTGCTGCCGTGTGTTAACGGCGGAAGAAAAAAACAGCAAAACTCGCTTTTTTGCGCCAAACTTCCGGAGTTATTCTTACACTTAATTCATCCATAGGTCTTCTCACCTGTCTTGCTCGCTGTAAAGCGTCTTTAAAAGCGTCGTTCATTCCGCCACCGGCGTTAGAGGACGGGGGAGCCACGCTGCTGTAGTCAGCCATATCTGCTGCTCTTCTCCTCCTCGGCGCGACAAGATGGCCGATTACACTCACGGGATGTGGACGGGAAAAGTCGCGGTCAAATGTCCTCTCGCGATAACAGTCACACTTGTTTACGCTGCTATCCAAAGTGTTTTAGTTTCCAATCTGACTACGATTTCACGACATTACCAAGGGATCCACAGAGCTTCATCTTAACCCATAATAATAGTAATAACAGCCTATATGATTATTTATTTGTTGATACATTTTGTATAATAAATCTTAATCTACAAAGTGACTAATTTGAGGGAAAAAAAAGGTGTCAAATGAATGTAGTGCAGTAAAAAGTACATTCCCTTCTTCACTGTAGTGGACTAGAAATATAACAAATACTCACTTAAAGTTCAAGTACCTCAAAATTGTGCTGAAATTCAGTACTTGAAAAGTGTACTTAGTTATATTGTACATATAAGCAAATGCAGGCAGAATTGTTCCTGTCAGACAGGCTATATTACCGGATTATAATAACAATACAGATCTTTGAATGTTGTAGATTGTTACAGTCTGGGCTGTGCATTGCATGAAAACCTTTATGCAGTCAAATAAATGTTAAGTACATTTCCCTCCTGATCTCTAGTTAAGTAACCTACATGTACCTCTAAACTGTATTTAAGTACACCACTCTAGTAAATATGCTTATTTACTTCCCCACCTCTATATAGCATTTCTTGTATTTATCGGAGGTTGATACCCTTTTGTAGCAAATTCTGTAATAAAAAGTAGTTAGCAATGTATTGCATCTATGACTGCAGTTGTGAATTGTTATGCTTAAATTATAATAAAGGGTATGGTGCTTGATCTACCCCAAATGAAAAGTGTTTATTATGATTTGGCACTATATAAATAAAACTGAGTTGACTTAGTCTGTTACAGCTTTGTTATGTTCATTCTGATACTTGATATTACAAATTTTAAAATAAATTTCACATAGTCACACAATGTTATGTTTTTTCCCAAACTTAGCTGCCCTTCTATAAGCTGTGCACATAGATAAGTGAATACCAATTATCATAAGACTTTAAAATCTAGTGTCTGCCTTTATTTGTAAAAAGAAAATGTTGGTGTTTGGCACACTTGTAGACACACTCAGTTCAAACTCATTACAAAGAAACACATACATTTATAACACTGATGATGAATAGAAAATAAGAACAAGACCCCTGTAATGAAATAACATTTTAATGTTCAGCTCACACTTCAACACATTCTCATTTACACAGCCCAGTATCAAGTGGGCAATTAATATATCTGTCACATTGTGAATTTAAAGTAAATCATGCATCAGTGAGGTGCATGGAATTAAAAACTTCAGCATGTCTCATATTTTTGGTCAGTGGTAAACTGTTCACTTAACTCAAGCTTTTAAAAAAGCTACAGAGGTATTATAGGTTAAATCACACAATAATGCATGTCATCAGACATTTTCCCAGTTTTTCCAGAATTCCAGTGTTTTTTCCAGACAGTCAACATTAATTCACAGTTTTTCTTTTCTTTGAGTTCCCAAGAAAGCAACCTCTTCTCTGATACATCTCAAGACTCAGCTCAGGAAACCAGGTTTTCAAATTTCCTAGTTAAAGTGTAGTTTATCAGAGCACATGGAATAGCCCTGACGAAACTGGCTCCCATTCCATTATAATATCCTCTAATCCCACGTCTTTCATATATCCCTCTGAGTCCTTCTAACACACCTGAAGCTGAACGTGAATCTGAACTGAAAGCTGCAAAAAAAGGAAAGTGGCGATGAGTAAAACATCTAAAATAGTTTTAAATAATCTCAAAATGTGTCACAGAACATAGTGTCTACCTTGTGCTTGCTGCTGAGTGCGGATCACTGCCAGGGGGTAACTGGTCATTTGTCCAGAAGCAAAGGCCACAAAACTGAAGAAAAACAGTTTGGAGTCACTGTTGTAGGCTGGATCACTCTTCGCCCAGTTCATGATTGACTGCAAATATGAAGCAAAAAGTTAGAGATATCTAAAATCTGTGAGATGAACATGTTAGATCTCTGAGTGCTGTTCTGTCTCACCTGATGAACTGCACACTCCACACCTGCGTAGGGAATCATGCAGAGGATGCTCGGCTTGAATCCTCTGTAAAAGGAGGATAAAGACTCGTGTGTATAAATAGATCGGGCACATGTCACAACACCATGGTAGGTGCCAGCTTGCTGCAGGTTCAGCCTCACCTTCAGCACCTGTAAAGGAGAAATGCGAATAAAGGTTACTGAAAAATAACTCAATTGATGCACAAAAATAATTATCTTTTGGGATTTTGGGGGTTCCATACTAAGAAATACTTTTTTACAGATGAGGAGTTTCATTCATAACATTTTCTATTTAAAAAAATGTATCGCTTTTTTATTTTAACCAGGACTATGTGAAACTAAAGATGTATTTGATGTGAATAGTTTGTTCAAGATTCCTACATGTGTAGAATTTAGGCTTGCCTAAAAAAACGTCGCTAATTGCATTTTATCAGACTTCTGGAGACTTTTTACACCCTCCTTCCTCATTATGGAAAATGGGACACACCCAAAAACTGATGCTAACATGATACTTGCATTACCATAACTGTGTTACCACAATAATAACAGACAAGGAGGGGTTAAAAGTGAGCATGATGGCCCATTTTGCTTGTAAGGACCAGAGCTATTGATGTGTTGATTGACTCTCAGTTAAACAGCAGTTGGGATGCCATTGTTTGGGGAAACTGCTTCATGGCACTTAAAAATGAGTGGGTGTCACAAAGGTAACTAAAAATTTCAGTATCCTGTGATGAGAGTAAATGGAAGTATGTGACATCAGCAAAAGGGAATGTAAATCCCATATTCACCTCTTGATTCACCTCTCGAATTAAGTGAAAGTTAACATTTTTAATAATTCTTTTCTTATTATACATTAAATGTTTGTACCCATGAAGAAGGCTTCAAGATAGCAGTGTGCAGATTTTTTTCCATCTCTTTGTACACATTATTGTTGCCAAACAGTGGTGGAAGAAGTACTCAGATCTTTTACATAAGTAAAAGTAGCAATACTACGGTGTAAAAAATCCTCCGTTACAAGTAAAAGACCTGTATTTAAAATTTACTTAAGTAAAAGTACAGAAGTATTAGCATCAAAAATATAGGTATAGATTTCAGGGTGGACTCAGGGGACTGGTCCCCCTCACATGTGGATGTTTGATGCTCAAAATTGGGAGAGGACCCCCAGTGTTGAAACTCAACTCAACTTAAGTACCAAAAGTAAAAGTACTCATTAAGCAAAATTATGTTTCAGAACAATGTTTAATATTATAATCTTAATGTTGCAGCTGGTGAAGGTGAAGCTCATTTGTCATCTCATCATAATCTATAGTAGTATATCATGATTTATTGGCTGATATATATTTTGGATTCATAATCTGCAAATTAACTCATCACTAAAGCTGTCCAGTAAATGCAGTGATGTAAAAAGTACAATAATTGCCCCCAAAATGTAGTGGTGTAGAAGTATAAGGAAGCATAAAATTTAGTACTAGTAAAGTACATGTACCCCAAAAATGATGATTGCCTAAAGTACCCAAGTGCATTATATTTTTTAACTGTTAGATGCTACACAATTATCGCCACAGTATTTTCATTTGTTGAAAGCACTCAGACCTGCCACTGATCTCTAATACCTCTAAAGGGTAGAAGGCAGCATGAGCAACAGCCCCAGACACACAACCCAGGCCGAAACGCTGCTGCACCGTCAGAGTCTCCTGGGTTCTGTTTTGGGTGTACACCTTCATCTGGACAAAGTAGAGAAGCTCTGAGTGTGCTTGTCAGTTAGAAACAGGAAACTGATGCATGAATAATTCACAAGACAGAGTCAACCTGCTGCTGTTTGCCTCACCTGGGCGTAGATAAGACACTGTAGCGTTGACTGCGGTGTTCCCTTCAACACGTTGACAGCGTTGCCTTGCCACATTGACCGCAGACCACCTGCTCTCATCTCATGTAAGCCTTGGGAGAAGGCCTTGGATCCATGCACCTACAGAGCATACAGGGAAGAGTTTCACATGAATCACCTTCATAGACAGATACAATAAATGTGCAGCAAGGTGATGATGCTTCCTGGAAAGTATATGTTGATAACACAATAACAAGGTGTCACTTTTTTTAGAGCAACAGTATAAAACAAAACAGAGACTAATAATTGTGAGATACTGCTGTCAATCTCTTGTGTCATCTACAGAGAAACATGTTTCATAGACTGAGCTCATTCTCAGGGATACTTAGGATGCATTAAGTGTATAAAATACAACATTGAAAAACACTGAATGCCAGCAGCTGCGGGACAACAGCTCATAAAACATGTGACGAAACTTCTGAACCCTTTGACCGGTCTCTTTCTCATACATGTAAATGTTTGGCTCTATGCAATCTGGTAATCCATTGTTAAAAAAAAAATTCTTCCTTTACGATGTAAATTGCAGATTCTGTCTTGAGAGATTAGGCTCTATGCAATAAACTGTGAACTGAATGCTCTTCCAGTATCAGCAAAAGGCAAATTATGTAAAACAAGGTAGGCTAGCTGATAACAGGTTATCTTTAATCACTGACACCGCACAGTAATACAGGTACGGAAGTTCATTGTTGACCTTTAGGAGCAGTATATGTAACACAATATTATGAGCTCAAAGGACCAATTACATGTTGTCAGAGCTTTCAACAGCATCTAAGGTCCCCTGCTTCCACATGATGTAGACCACTTCCATGTGGCATATACTGTTGACCTGCTACCTCCCCTAAAGATCCCTTCCCTTGCCTCAACAGGAACAATGCCTTTTTGCTCTGGTAAAAAATTGGCTTAGACTGGTTGTTAGTCGTTACAGACACAGACAGTGCAACAGGTACCAGAGCTCCCCAAAGACATTGAGATGGTCTGTGTCCCAAAGCTCATCGTGCTTCCATGGATTTCATGTACCCATACCCAAAGTGATGTTTACAAGAAGAAAATTAAAGTTGTCAACTATTACAACAGTTGCGTCAGTGTCATGCATGCTAGGAGGTGTCATCTTAGGTGTTGTTTCTGCATATCAGATTAGTCTGATATACTGTTCCAGTGTTGTAAGTAACACCTTTTTGGGTACACACATTCAGAAATGTGTCAGCTCATGAAAACTCGAATACATCCACCCGTGCATCTCACTAACAAAGCAGCACCTGAGAGTGGAGCTGACCTGGAGCTGGGTCTTAAGGCGGTCGATTGGGGCTGTCACAGTTCGGGATACAGCATCTGCCAGTCCTGCTGCCAGAACAAACGTCCTCCACGCACCAAAACCTGATGCCTCCTCGGGGAACTCAATGGGCATTGCTCGGCTCTCACCCACATCGAAAACCTACAGAAGGACGAAATGAACAATTACATTCATCATCCTTTAATCATTCTGTTATTACTCATGCTTAAGTGGATGTGTCATTGTTTTCTGCACACCATAATCAAAAGAAACACGGCCATGACGCTGCCAGAAGATCTTACCAGATTGTGTTTCCATGACGACACCAGCTCGCCGATGTTGTCCACAGGGTTCAGGATGACATGGTGCAGGAATTCACCCCAGTCTACTGTCATGGAACTGTCCTTATCCATCCTGGTGGATAAATATGTGTTGGTTTGTTTGATCATGTACTGTAATGAAAGAATCTTAAAGATCAGCTTTTGTCATCAAAGTGCATCTAAAACATTATCCTGATATCACTTTACAAAAAGGCATATTAATAAAGGGTTTAAAGATTTGTTGGTAATGTCTGATCAGTAATGAACCATGAGGATATAGAAAGACACAGGTTTGCTAGTTAGTGATTGCAAACTGAAGAACGCCATAAACCATCCATCTATTCTTAACTGTGGGGTAGATGGCTTATACACAGAGGTGGGACCAAGTCATTGTTTTGCAAGTCACATGTAAGTCTCAAATCTTTTCACTAGTCTACACAACTTCAAGGTCAAGTCCCATGTCAAGACAGACAAGTCCCAAGTCAAGTCCAAAGTCAACACAGGCAAGTCCCAAGTCAAGACTGAGAAGTCTTAAGTCAAGTCCAAAGTCAAGACAGAGAAGTCCCAAGTCAAGACTGAGAAGTCTTAAGTCAAGTCCAAAGTCAAGACAGAGAAGTCCCAAGTCAAATTCCATGTCAAGACTGAGAAGTCTACGGGACGTCGGTAGCGTAGTGGATAGTCCCGGCGCCCCATGTACAGAGGCATTGCCTCGATGCAGCGGTCGCGGGTTGGAGTTCGGCCTGCGACACTTTGCTGCGTGTCAGTCCCCACTCTCTCTCTCTCTGTCTCCCCATTTCACACACTGTCCTATCCATTAAAGGCAAAAGCCCACAAAAGACTGAGAAGTCTTAAGTCAAGTCCCTAGTCAAGACAGGCAAGCAAGTCCTAAGTCAAACCCTAAGTCAAAACAGGTAAGTCCCAAGTCAAGACTAACAAGTCCTACGCCAAGACCCAAGTCCAGTCCCGAGTCAAGAGTGAGAAGTCCTGGGCAAAGTCCCACATTAAGACTGACAAGTCCCAAGTCAAATCCCAAGTCAAGACAGGCAAGTCCAAAGTCACTTCCCAAGCCAAGACTGACAAGTCCCAAGTCAAGTCGCAGGTAAAGGCAGTCAAGACCCAAGTCCTAAACTTTGAACAGGTCATAATGCAATTTTCAGCAAATGTAATGCTATTCTAATAACAGTCATAATATATTAAATTTACAAAAATCATAAATGTTTTTTTTAATTTATTCATGAAATTAAGTTTATCGGAAGTTGTTGCATCTCCATCTGAAATTTCAACCACCTTATTTTGCATTCTGCAATTCGCGTTTTATCGACCACCATGTAGTTTTTGTACATGAACGAAATTATCTCTGGTAAACATAATTTTGTTCATTAGTTTTGGTATGATTTTTTCCATCTGGCACTCAACTGCAACTTAATTGGATGCTTTGGGAGTGGTTCAAACAATGTGGATCTGGAGAATTAAGTGTTGCATTACGTTTTGGCTGGGAATAAATACTGTTAACATTAATTGATTGAGGAAATTAAGGGAAAATTAAATGATCTGTGGCACACACTTTTTAAATAACATACTGTTATATTTTTGGGCTTGAGCGAAGGTATCAAGGATTTTCAAGTCAAAAGGCTTTAGTCCAAGTGAAGTCACAAATCATTGGTGTGAATGTCCAAGTCAAGTTGCAGGTCTTTTATGATTTTGTCAGGGTGAGTCAAAAGTCATCAAATTTTTGATTTGAGACTGACTCAAATCCAAGTCACAATTCATATCCACACCTCTGGTTATTCAAACTTGTTTCACTTGCATTGTGATGTATATTACTGATCAGGAAGCATGAATAGATGTATAACCATTTATAAAGTAATCTGTGATAACTTATCAACCCACTATATCATTAGTGCACTTTATTGTTCAGTGATATTGTGAGTGTGAATATGTGCTTCAGTGTATCCTAAACTCAGTTGAACCCAGTACTGCAACTGTAAAGAGTTTACATTACACATGAACGAAATACTTCTTCAAATACAACAATGAATCCATGAGGTAGTGGGCAAAAAAACAAATCTTACATTTGAATTATTTTTTTTGCATTCGGCTTTGATATGACCACTCCTAACTCCTTAAACAAACATATGATGTCGTCCTGGTCAATCACTCCTGATCAGAGAAGAAATGCACATGATTACAAACAGGAAGTGGTACTGCTCTTGTAGTTATCATATTTCTGAGTAGTGATAGTGTAAACTGAGTGCAAGGGTCACAGCCTGCAGCGCTGTTTAGTGTCCTTTTGTCTACTGTGTACCATAAACAAGTTGTCTTTCCTGTCTGACCTTGAAAATACAGTGTATTGTAAAAGATTTCACATTTATGGTAGAGTCTATGTAGAATATGTACAGGTGGGAGTACCCATCCTCTACAACAGTAGTAAACACACAGCATGCTAATTAAAGGATATCAAACAGGAAATGTATCATAAACCATATTAAAAAATAATTACATAGTGTTACAGTATGTAGGTCTATTCAGTAAAGCTATTGCACTTTGTAGCACTTCCTTATATTTCCTTGATAAATAAAACATTCTCCAGGAGGTAAGTCTCTGACCACTCACCACACTTGTTCTTGTCAAGGTCATGAAAGTAAATTTTCCATTTCTTTTCTCTGTCCATCATGTAGCTGAGGAATTCTTTATAATCCAACAGGCCATCTTTGTCTTTGTCATAAGAGTCAATGATATTCTAGGAGAAGACAAAAACCTCTTCAGTTAGCATGTTTGTGGTGAATGCATGAATGAAATGTATACAGTATACAAAACAAAGACAATAAGAATATTACCTGGACCTTTCCATCCGCTGAGAGGATCCCATATTTCTTCATTTCGTTGTGAAGCTCCGACACTGATATGAACCCATCCTTATTCTGATCCAGTTTAGCAAATAAACCCCGAAACTGATCCATGGTTTCTTTAGCAACAAATTAGCTCCAGACTAGAAATTAAGATGCTGAAAACATCCAGCCTGCATCATTCAGTGAGATGTAAATGCATTGATAATCATCATCAGAAACGATTGACCTGCAGCTCTGCTGTGACGCTGACTCATTGGCAGGGCTCAGTGCCAGTGCTGCATGGGCGCTTTCTATAAGCAGCTCAAAGAGTAAAGTTCAGTTCCTCTGCGGTGCAGCAGGTGGCGCTGCGGCTGCAAGAGAACACAGCTCAACATCATCACCATCTTCTTGAGACATCACTGTGCCCCCTCCTGTACATGTGGGGCAGCTCAGAGACATGTGAACATTTAAAAAGAAGCAGGATCAACAGCATAATATCTATATTCTGCCTTTATTGATGAGTGCTTTGCTGTGCACAGTTGCCTATCCCATTTTGCATTAATTTACAATGACAGTCCAAATATTCACACATAAACAAACATGTGTAACTAAACATTTAATCCAACATGGGCCCAGGATCTGTAAAGATGGGAAAGAACAGAAAGAAATATATAAATACATTTATGAATGAATGAATAAAAACAAAGCATCAACAGATTGTACACTTATATAATCCTGTCCCCGCTCTCAGTATCCATGTTTCATTTAAACAGAAAACTATCCCAAACTTATTTGCAACCATTAATATAGATAAATAAACAGCAGTCTTAGATATTAAATATACAAACCCCATCCTAACCAAGCCCAGATAAATAAATAAATAAATATAATGTCTGCATACCTTTACTGTCTGTACATCTTATCACCCTTTACCTCCCATTAACTCCCCTTAAATAAATAGAAATACCATAAAAATCATTAGTTGATCACAATTGTCATGTTTATCATATGTACATCTGCATAGGTATCAGACATTTCAACTAAATATTGTAAATATATTTATATGGACTCCAGGAGAAATAGCCAGTGTTGTTGTTACAGTGGCTAATTAGGATCTACATAAAAACAAAACAATGGTAAAACATGTGAAAACACCTGTTCACATGTGATATCACGTGCAGCACATTTCACGGGTATTAAATTAAATCACTACATTGATTTTGGGACATTTTACACATAAACATGCACATTTCACACGCTCATTTGTTGCAGGGGTACACTTTGTCAATATTTGTAGTTTGTAACATGCTGTACAATTAACAGATTTCACATGAATAGTGGCCTATTCTTATGGTGATTTATTGTGTATGTGAAACTAAAAAGTGAGCTGTAGTGATCATACAGTAGCCTACACACAATATAATTATATTTAAATGAGCTAGCATCCGACAGGGTAAGCGGTTATGGAAAATGAATGAATGAATGAATGAATGAGTAAGCATCCTGGCATTTCTACAGTATTCCCATAGTCGTTCCTTAGGTTCTAACACATTTATAACACAATAAATAGGACATCTTTCACCTGAATGTATACTGTGAATGACATGCAGCATTAGCCAGCTTTCAAAATAAAATGCCCCCTGGTAGCTCAAACTATTTATTATCTTCAGGTATGAATCATTTATAAGAATATACCATTGGCTGTTTGATAAAGATAGATGACAGTACAGCTCCTCCATCACTCCCTGGTGGTTGGCTGAAGCATAGGTCATAAACCTCTACCCCTCATGTTAGCAGATGGGACATGGGCCAAACTAAAGATCAAGGTAAACGTCAAATAAATTTTTCCCAAAGATGGTTTCTGTCATTTTAAGTAGTTCTTATCATGCCGATATCTTCAGTGTTCATTTTTCTGATAAGTTTGGTTAAAACTAGTTATTCTGCTGTGTTCAAATGGAACAACATGGGAAGTCGTGAACATGAACTTGTGAACTAGGATCTCTCCGAATAATTCCACTTATGAGGTCATGAATAGCACAACATGGGTGGCGTTCATGGACTGTTCTCGTGAATATGGTAAACACTTGCCATTAGAGCGCAGCATTTGATGTAGACCTGATAAAAAGGGGGTTTGTGATGTCATGATCGACAGTTGTGTGCCAATCTGTGTGCTGGCAAGCAATGGTGCTGCTCGCAATAGGTTGGCTGGAACTTGATATATTTGTGATGATTGCTACTGCGCCGACTCTGGCTCCAAATGAAATTACAAGTGCACAATGGTTGCATCAGTATTCGCGATATTTTGGCTTAATTTTTGTGTAGTAAGAGGAAGTGGAGACAATTATCCAGCTTTATATAAAGTCACTGGAATAAACTATGAAGTCTTAAAATATTCTCTACCAGAGGCCATCGCCCTTATTTAAACACACAAATGAGTCCAAATACCTACTAATTAATTAAAAGATTGTCCACAGGCTGTATTTTTAATTATTAGAATTGTTACAAATGTCAACGAGATTTTAATTGAGGTTTTCCTACATCTCAAACTGAACTTTGAGGTTCTGGTTTCACTTTGGCCTCCCCTGGTCTCAAGGCCCTGTGTTGAAGAGTGATCCTGTGTCGAAAATCTATATTAAGACCTGTGTTTTCTCGTTTGATATTGCACTTACATGGCGTCTATTACCAGATTAACTTGTATTTATTTTTATAATCCTTCACACATAGCAGACAGAGGGGTTAATAGTGGGGCCTGCAGCTCATTTTAGCCCCAGGACCCTAAAGTTGGTCAGTCCGGCCATAGATGATGATCATTTTGTGGTCCATTCTGATTAATATCAACACACACACACACACACACTGGAGCTGCGCTCACCGGAACCAGATTTATTCCTTGTGTCTAACTTGACGCTGGCGCTGTGGATGCAGGGGAGGACGGAGCCGAGGCTATTTAAAGAGGGTCATCCAGTCACGGATAAATAGCAGAAGGTCCACGGCGTTGACTAACCGCCTCTAAATGGTTTTCATCCTGCACTGTGTATCTGTCTGGGGCTACTTATTGTTCGTTAGTCCAGACTGAGGCCGCTTCACTGCTGTGACAACCATCCGTCGACCATCAGCCCAGTCTGCCAGCTCCTCACCCAGGGCTATCCTCCTCCTTTTTTTTTATTCCTTATTATCTGGGAGACGTGAAAAATGGGCAAAGATTACTATAAAACATTGGGTATCTCAAAAGGAGCTACAGATGAGGATATTAAGAAAGCATACAGAAAACAAGCGTTGAAATGGCACCCGGACAAAAACAAGTCTGCAGCCGCCGAGGAGAAATTTAAGGAAATCGCTGAGGCGTATGAAGTCCTCAGTGATCCGAAGAAAAGAGAAGTTTATGATCAGTATGGAGAAGAAGGTAATTTGCATTTTAATCGCATTGATGATTATTTTTAACTCACGTGTGACGCTTTTTAATTCACCTTTAATGCATCGTCATAAGCCCGTTATAAAGCCTGGGTGGCTGGATGTAAAACACAGCTGGCTTTAATTCAAGTCACACAGTGTAGCCTATCCGGCAGACTGAGAAAACAGCTGTTCAGCAGATCATATACATTTTGTTATGCGAATGAGTTATTACACTGTATCTGCAGTAATAAGCCTGTTATAAGAGTCATAACGGCCTGTCACCATTTCCACCGCTCATTTTCTTAAACATGTGGGTGTTGTAATAGAAAAGAACCAGCAATCTTTACTTATCATGTCAAATCTTTTATGTACAGTCTGTCCTACCTACAGTGTCTGAACAAATGCTTATGGGTGGGAAGCATGTCTGACAAAGGGAGAAAGATCCATCTCTACATCTAAAAGTGGCATATTGAGCTTTTTACTGTTTTTCACCATTTAATGTGATAATTTGCTTCAGATCTTCAGAAAGAGCCACTGTAAATGAAACAAGTTGTAAAGCATGCACATGTATCCTGATAAAACACCAACATGAGCCGGGAAATTTAAAGGTCCAGTGTTCAGGGGCATCTGTTGGCAACAACTGTATATTATATTCATAACTATGCCATAATTACCTGAAAATAAGAATAGCTGGAATTTATCGACCTTAGAATGAGCCATTTATATAATTAATAATAATAATAATAATAAATTTTATCTATATAGCACCTTTCAAAACACAGTTACAAAGTGCTACAATTAAACTAAACACATTTAGGACACAAATCATAATGTATTGTCATAAAATGTCAACTAAGTAAAAGATAAAATAAGGAAGGCCAAAACTAAAATCAAGATAATAAATGGGAGGTAACATCAATAGGTTATAAATAAAATAGACAGACAGTTCAGATAAAGTCAGGTTATGATTTCTGATAGAAGTATGTCTTTTGGAGAGACTTAAACGAAAACAGTGACTCAGACAGCCTTATATCCACACACAGAGTGGGTCCTCTCTGTGTGTCATGTTGTTACAGTAGCCCAGAATAGGGCCATTTGCGTTTTCATATCAGCCACCTCAGTTCTCCTATATGCCTGACACATGGTAGTTCTGCAACTTTACCACTAGGTGGCACTAAATCTCACACACCGGACCTTTAACGGTTCACTCAAGCATCGCAACAAACAGAGCATCTATATGTGTCTTATTGGTGAACAAAATGCAATTGCATTAACATTACTATTGGTCAAACCCATTACCTGAGTAATTATCTTCTGAAATATATCGTAAATAGAAGATTGTGAGTGTATATAGTCTCAGAATTTGTCTAACAAATATCTAAGTTCCAAACTGTTCTGTGAAAAGCACCATGATCTGTATAACACACTTTGTGGAACTCAGTGGGATCATTTTTCATGTAGCCCAAGGCAAGGAAACTTGATGCAACAGACTGTTGTCACTGAATGAATTTCAGACAAATCACTGAATTTTCTCACGACAGTGACAAATAAACTGCAGGGCTGCAACTGAATACTTTCAAAACCAATTACTCTGCTGTTTATTTTCTCAAAAAATGTTAAATCATTTGGCCCAGCTCACATCAGAAAACAAAAAAATGTCCATCACAATCTCCAAGGTGATGTCCTCAAAAGTCTTGTTTTGTCCAACCAACACTCAAAAACCAAGACTTAGTTCACAACAATGTTAAGACAAGGAAATGCTGCAAATTCTCACATTTGAGAAGCTGGAACCATCTGATGTTCAACAAACAATTGATCAATTACGAAAATAGTTCTGCCAGTTAATCAGCCAATAATTGCAGCTCTAATAAACTGTATTTAATGGATTAGTCACTTAATGGGTGATACTTGTTCTACTTAAAGGGTAACTTCATTTTTTTCTGTCTTTCAACCTGGACACTCTTTTCCCATGTTATGTCTAACTGACATATGAGAACGACAGTTTTTGAAAATGGTCCAGTATTGAGCAAAAGGGCTAAAGCCAGAGACTTTTGAAAGGCTGCATTGTAACCACTTGGGGCATGTGCACACCATTGCTTTACATCCACTAGAAGTGTTTGTTTTTGCCACTGATTGGTTCAGATTGTTATTATAATTGTCCGACAACATTAGTCAAAGGATTTTGTTAAAGAGTAAGATCCTTTTAGTTTAACCAGAAGTAGCCTCAGAATCGCCACCAGACTCCATTTAAATAAACAGTAGTTTTAACATCATAAAACACACTTCATTCAAAATAAAAATCACAAAAGCTGTCTTGGTTCATCTTTCCACTGTTTCAGCAATAACCAGCTCTGGCCTGGTTGAAATAAACCCTTAATTCACACAGTCTGATGTGAAGAAATGCTGGCTCTATAAGCTCTAAAATTACTCCTTTTTTAAATGGAGTCTGGTGGTTTTGGCGTTAGTGATTTTGGGGCCGTTTCTGGTTGAACAAAGAGAATCTCACTCTTTAACAAAGATCTATCTCTGTAAGAATCCTTTCCATAATGTCTGTCACACACAATCTGAGCCTGTCAGTGACATTGCAGCCTGTTTTGCAGCTGCTGGCAGCAGCCCTCTCATTCAATACTGGACCAGTTTCAAAAATCGTTGTTCCCAATAGTCACTTAGACAGAAAAACATGAAAAAATATGGTCTGGGTTTAAAAACAAAGAAGTTACCCTTTAGCGAGGGCCCAGTATTATCTGGTGAATTGGATTATCAAAGAATGCATTATGCACAAGTATGCACTCGTGGTATAAAGCTCTCCCACTGCTGTGTGTCAAAGTTAGGATGACTGATGAATCATTTCTGTCATCCATCAGGTCTCAAGGGAGGAAGTGGGCCCACTGCTGATGGACAAGGCAGCACTTTCACCTACACCTTCCACGGGGACCCACATGCCACCTTCGCCACTTTCTTTGGGGGTTCAAATCCCTTCGAGATGTTCTTTGGGCGTAAAGCAAATGGCCGGGATGACGACGACATGGAGGTGGATGGAAATGACCCATTTGGCTCCTTCACCAACTTCAACCTGAACGGATTCCCTCGGGACGGGCACATTGGCCCCGGAGGGCCACAGCGCCGGAAGCAGGACCCGGCCATCATCCATGAACTGAGGGTCACCCTGGAGGAGGTCTTCCACGGCTGCACCAAGAGGATGAAAATCTCCCGCAAAAGGCTAAATCCAGATGGTAGGACCATGCGCAATGAGGATAAGATTCTCACTATCGAGATCAAGCGGGGCTGGAAAGAGGGAACCAAGATCACGTTCCCACGGGAGGGAGATGAGTCACCCAATACCATACCTGCTGACATTGTTTTCGTCATCAAGGACAAGCCCCACCCCCACTTTAGGCGGGAGGGCTCAAACATTGTGTATCCCGTGCGTGTGAGCTTACGACAGGTGAGGCATTTTCTATTTTGGCACCCACTTATGACAGAGTGTAGTATTAATAGAGTCTGATAGATGGATTAGTCACACACAGGGGAGAATCAGAACAACCTCATATTTACTTTACAGTGATGCTTTAAAGATGCTCAAAAAAACCTGGTCACAATCAATAAGCTGTAGGTAGTCTGCCTCAAAAATTGTTTTCCATGGAAAGTCCAGGCGTCCTGAATGAGCATAGTACTGCACTACACACACACTTCGGCTGTGCACTTATGTAATCTAGATCATCAACATTGAGAAATAGGAGCTCTATCACAGGGAGGGCAGAGAGGTGGCGGACGCCCACGTGCACACATTGCAAGATGTACTTATATGGTTCCTCCTACTCTCTTCAACACTCTGAGATCTTGCTGCTTCATCTCTGAATATGTGATCGATGTATGCAAACAGCCGCAGATCAGCTCCACATGATATGAATCACGCTGAGAAACTGAATCACCTGTCAATCACATTAAATGTTTCCACTCGCATTGTTCATTCTTTTAGTGAAAGTAATTCAGAATTGCAAACTAAATGGAAAAGGTGATCTCTGCTAAAACACACTTGTGACTAGAATCATATAGAGTGGTTGCATAACAGCATGAAAGTTGCATTCTTGACTTTATTAACAGTAGTTTAATAATCTTATCTTAAGGATCACTCGCTAGCTTTTTCCAGAGCTTTCCACACCATCTCACAGCAGTTTACGCCCAGAGATCTTTGAATAGAGAGATTACGACCACCTGTTATCATGTGATGACAACTGAGCCATCTCCTCAACAGCTGAGCAAACCTCCATCCACCACTGAAGACTGCTGTTGTGCTCTGTAGCAGGAGAAAGCTCTGGAAAAAGCTATCAAATGGACCTTAAATTAGGCCGACTAGTATTTTGTCTAAATAGTTATACGACTTGTTCAGTGTTCAAAATATTAATGGTAAATGTGTAGGTCTGTAAAAAAAAGATACCGCGAAACTCTGAGGGGGATTGGGATCAGTTCCAATCAGAAATCTCTTATAATAGCTAATTCAATGTTAACTGTCCATCAAGTAGCACAAGCTTCAAAACACCAGAGGGTATTTGCAGATATTCAGAAGGGCAGTTTTGAATTAGAGGAACCTGCTCACCAACTACTAGAGCTGATATTAGTTTATTACAGATATATGGAGTTGATGTACGTGTAAGTACTGCAGTATGAAAATGACAAAGATGTGTTTGAGGCAATTTAGACACCATCTCCATTATGAAGCTTGTTCACCAGAGAACACAATAGAAGCTCTAGGTTTTATGCTCAGCACATTTCTTGTTCACAATTCTTTAAAAACAGGGATTCTTATGATTTTTTTATAGTATGTTTTTACATTAAAAATGAATACTGGCTGATATATGATATTTTCAAACTGTCAAATGTAGGATGTCAGGATGAAAATTCACCGGTGTTGCATTTTAAGATTAAGTGTGTAAATGTGTTTACACTAAATCCTATTAGTGTGACATGAATATTTTCAGCTATTCCACAAATATCTGTTGTTATTAGAGGCAAGATATTAACTAACAAAATTAGTTGCTTCTATTTTGTTTCACACATGACAACTTTGGCTTTATGTAATGCAAAGCGATGCATCATAGTCACCTGCTTTGAATCAGTTTGGCTTTTTATATGATTTGTGAACATTTGCTACATCATGCAGTATATTAATATCAGAACATGTCTTTATTAATATCATGTTCATTCTAATATTACCCAGCACTAGTTTGGGTTTTTACAGTAAATTTTGTGTGGGTTGCTGTTCTCCTGATTCTCACTCTGACTTCCATGTGCCTGTCCTCTCAGTCGTTGTGTGGATGCTCGGTTACCGTGTCGACGATAGACGGGAAGACGTGCAACATGAAGATCACGGATGTCATCAAGCCTGGCATGAGAAAGACTGTTGCCGGACAGGGTCTGCCATTACCCAAAAACCCAGAGCAGAGAGGGGACCTGGTGGTGGAGTTTGATGTTAACTTTCCTGAGGCGTTGCCAGGCAACGCCAAGGACGTCTTGAAGCGGCATTTACCTGCTTAGGACGAAGGACACAGACTGAACGATGGGAGATAACCGCATGACAGCGCTCATCCTCATTACCAGCACACAATCACACACACACGCACGCACACACACACACGGACAGCTCTGAGAGTTCACAGATGGACCCCCTACGACGAATGTGCAGTTTCTATTTTTGAGCTAATTGGTGTTTTTATAAATACCATGCATGCTGCCAAGTTGATGTAAGTGAAAGTGAAAGACAGTCTGGGTTGTTGATATGTGAAAGAAACACATTTTACGTACGTGGGTCTTTGCCACAATCACTTTATCTTTTTGTTTGTTGGAAATATTTGGTAGTGAGTGAGTCAATAGTGATCCTGGGAAACATTGCAGTGCCAAACAGTACATTTTCTTGCTCTCGTTTCGATCTGACAGGCTTCATTACTGACATTTTCTAAACTGTCATTCATGTTTATGTTGTCATGTAGAGATACAAGCTTCAGTTTAGAGGTGGTCTTAAAATCAGTGTACAGGTTATTCAAGAGGAACGTGGTTGAGTGAACTCAGTCATATGTGCATTTTAGAAAGTGACATGTGAACATAATTGAGCTTGAATTTTAAAATAAA
Source organism: Epinephelus awoara (assembly GCA_035609425.1). NCBI lineage: Eukaryota > Metazoa > Chordata > Actinopteri > Perciformes > Serranidae > Epinephelus > Epinephelus awoara. The sequence continues at coordinate 24,608,745 of CM069306.1, read as the reverse complement.
TATTTCCACATGACGTGATCTTGAGCTGTCTAAGTTATGGGGTGGCATGTGATGAATCCTCCTTCATGAAATAAACAGTGCAATAATCACTTTAAAACCATGAATGCTGCTGAGGACTATTTATAGTCCGCATAGTAATAATGCACAAAGTGAGCACAAGCAAAAAGATCTTGAGACTTATATTTTAGTAGTGAAATGTGAATGTATATATTGTTGTAAAACTTATACAGTACAATTTCTGATGTGCAATTAAAATACGTTGACTGAATGCTTACTAATGGCAAAGCTATGAGTGTGTAAATATAGCTGTCTGGTATCAGCTGCTGGCTGTCAGCTGCCAACACAGAGGCCTTCAGTGTGTGTTTTCCCACCAGGGGACGCCACATCACTCATTATGGCTAAGGGGCCCACAGAGGCTGGGTCCTTGTTGGACAGAGAGGGCCACTTGGCTGCTTACATATGTACTCATTAATTTTGAAGCTCAGAACAGGAAGTGCAACATTAAAAACAGCACTGACAAGTGTTTGGGCTCTTTTAAAGCCATGTACAGTGGTATTACACGGCTGTAACATGTGCGCAAAGATTTTCATTTAACATCACAACTACAGAGGCCTATAGAACTTTAGCACTTTTTATTACTTTGCACCAATTCATCTGTCTGTGTTTTTGTCTGTCTATCTGTCTGTCTATCTATTGATTGTAGCTACTCCCACAGACTTGAGCAATCCTTTACCAAGAAACCAGTTTTTCTGTGTGCAGCAGTGGTGGTAAAAGCCCCGCATTCAAAATCGTACTCAAGTAAAAGTACAAAAGTTCCTGTATTAGCATTAAAAGATTCTTAAACTAATGAAAGTAAAAGTACACATAATGCAAAGCAGCCCATTTCAGATTATATTCCCGAATTATAATTAGCAATACACTCATGTGTTCATCACTTTAATGTTGTAGCTGGTAAAGTTTGAGCTAATTTTAATTACTTTAAGTACTGCTCGGTAGCTTAACCTCTCATAATACCTCATAATTTATTAGTTGATGTGTATTTTGTGTTATTATTCTGACTCTGCAAAGTAGCTAAATCTACCAAATAAATGTAGTAGTGTAAAAAAAATTTGCCTCCAAAATGTAAAGTAGCATAAAATGAAAATAAGTAAAGTACAAAATTGTACGGTACGGTGGTGGAAGAAGTACTCCGATACTTTACTCAACTAAAAAATTAAATATGACAGTCTAAAAACCCATTGTGCAGAAAGGCTCCTTTCAAAGGGTTATATTGTTTTAGAATATTATATAATTGTGTTTTTATCACTAAAAATACATGTCAGAGCATTTTAATGTTGTAGTCCATCAATGTGGAGCCAGTTGTAGATACTTTTTGTATACTACTGGGTAGATTATAGTACTGCATAAGCATATCATACGTTTTTTTAACGTACAAATTAACTAACATCTACAAGTGTCAAATGAAATTAGTGAGGTAAAAAGTACAGTATTTGCCTCAAAGATGTAGTGAAGTAGAAAGAGCCTATAAAGTGGGATAAAATGAAGTACAAGTATGTCAAAATTGTACTTAAGTACAGTGTTTGAGTAAATGTACTCAGTCACCTTGCACTACTAGTATGTAGGTATAATTCAGGCCACTTTAACCTACAGTAACTTGCAGTACGTGTTTTAAAAAATACCTGAGTAATTGTTTTACAGTGATCCCCCTGTGATGGGGTGCAGGTGCACTGGGACTGAGCCCGGGTCGGTCCCACTGCGCCTGCGTCCCGCGGCACGCTGATAGACAAACAGAGTAGCTATTGTTAGCCGAGCAGCAGCCAGCAGGTTGTGTCAGAGTTTATCCCACACTCACCGCCACCTACCTGTTGAGTATCCGCACCATTTATTCACCCAACGAGTGCCGAGCCACTGTCGAGGAACAAACCTAAGCTGTGGGACAGGTGAGGAAAAGGAAAAGTGTGTCGCGGAAGGAAGGAAGGAAGGAAGGAAGGCATTTAGGAAAGCTCGGAGGAAAGAAGGAAGTAAATAAGGACAACACGACCGTTGGGCTTGGAAACTCAACAGGTTAGCTACTTCAATGTTCTAGCAGCGGCTCGGACTTTACACTTCCGACGTCGAGAAACAAACAAACAACAGCAAAAGATGCCATTGGGACCATGGAGGAAGAAAAACAGGTCGACGAAGGAGCAATTGGTGGAAAACGAGGAGGTCGGCGGCGGACACGCAGGTGCCGGGAGCTTGGCTAAATCCGCCGTGAACGGAGCGGGGCTGCCGCCTCCACCTGCCAACCTGCGGCCCAAACTGGTCTTCCACACGCAGCTGGCTCACGGAAGCCCCACTGGCAGGATCGAGGGATTCTCCAATGTCAAGGAGTTGTACGCAAAAATAGCAGAAGCGTTTAATATAAGCCCACCTGAGGTAAGAACTCACCTGTGGTTAAAGGAGGGAAAGTCATGTGGGTGATTTAGTGTTTAACACAAAGTATCCACACAGACATTCTTGTTTCTACTCAAGAACTACTCATGTACACTTTTAAGGTACTTTACTTGAGTATTTCCATTTTACACTATACTTTACATTTAATAGTCAAATATTATATGTTCACCTTACTACATTTATTTGACATGTGTGGCAACTAGTTTCTTTCCATTTTAAGGTAATGACACTATGATAAGTTTATAAAATACAATCCAAATGGGGTCAAGGGGCCCTGGCAGCTTTTAGTTGGGGCCCCTTGACCCGATTTCAGATGTGACAGTTCCACACTATCCAACATTTGCCCTTTAAACCTCACATATACATACAGACAAGTGTTTGAGGCCTGATGAGATCAAGTTATCAGTCAAAACAATGAGTGCAACTTTATGTAGCTCAACTTGATTTCCTTCTTTCCTACCCTATAAATCTCATTACGACCCCACAGACTAAATATCTCTGAATAAAAGACCCAGCTGTAGACCTATGTAATTAAAACTAGCTCCACCTTGACCAGCCACAACAGTAAAATTTTACTCACTCATTGATTAATTAGTGACATTAATCTAATAAAGATGTATAATATTAAATCAGGTACAGGAGTCATTTTTCTGCAAAATGACTACTTCTATATATACAATACAATACATTTTACTAATTATACTTAAATACTAAGTACATTTTTAAATACTTAATCTAATAATGGAGTAATTTAAAATTATGCTATTGCTGAATTTACTTAGAATCTTTAATACTCCTTTTACCAGTGCGATGATGAATGAGTAGTTGCAGTAAAGGCCTGGGTAAACAGTTTTCTAAGTGGCTTTTCCAAGAGATTAGCCCCGTGGTGGCCATTAAAAGTCAACTTTGATTGTCTCGTGTCAAAGCAAGCTGGTGTTTGTAAAGGCACGCCCTGCCAGCCCGCACACCTTCAACCCCGCAAGTACTGAGATAGATTGGTGTCCTATCTACATTATGAGGTCACTGGATACCTGACAAATTATCCCTATTTTTAGATACAGTTGTTCAGTCGGCATCGAATTCCAATAGGAAGCAAAAGCTACGTGTCTGTGTGGAGGTCCCGAAAACAAAAGCAGGTTCTGTGTCCTCCTGTAAGCCCAGACGGCTTAAGCTCCTCTTTTCAAAGGAAAGTGTGAGTGGCATGTTTGGCTTTTGTCAGCCTGAAATATGACTAGATAGGCTAGCAGGGCAGCCTGTTATCAGCCTGGAGACGTGAACTTCCTTCCCCCGCTTGAAACGAAGAGATACAGTCACTTCATTCAACGAGTGCAATAATTGGAAAGGAATTTGTCCCAGTGGCATTGATACACAATGTATTACACAATACAGGACTTCACCTAACAATGTACATCATTCTGGCCACAGTCTTTCTGATTTGATGGTATAAAATATCTTTAATGAAGCACAAAATCTGCAGTTTTTTTTTCTGAAAGGGATACCAGGCATTTTTCTATTTGTTCCATCATGTCTACCAGTATACCTCATTAAAGCCTTTCTGCATCTGTCTAGACTTGTTAGTACAGAAATTGCCTCGAGATGTGTTCTTTAGTAACAGCAAGCACTGTACTACACAGGAGCTAAAGAGATTTGGGATTTTAGCTGATTTTGAGCAGCTTGTGTCGGAGGGACAGACTCAAACCTCCATGTCTGCATGCACTGCCTTGCTACAGTGGCTTTGAGCAAGACGTCAAAAATGTACCAGCTACTGTTCTGTAACTGCTCTGGACCTTTGACCTGTCTGTAAAGGGGGACAATTGAGAATCCACTGTACTTGGATCAGGAAAGAATCACATTTATTTTTGTAGTTGCCACACAAGGAAAAAAAACCTTCCTTTCTGAAATAATGCCTCAAAGCTTGCCAAGCATTGCCTGTGTCCAGACCTTTGAATCCACCCACTCCACTGAGGCAATGCCAAGCAGGTAGCAGAAGAAAATAACAACCCAAATTTCCACATCTCACTCTGTCCTGTTAAGTGGTTATGTCACATTGGCATTCTTTGGTGTAGAAAGTATGTGAGCCATTGAGGATGCTGGCTTATTCAGAACTGGAGCATATATAGTTACAGACAGACATGTGGATGGAGTATGAGTTGTTGGACTCCATAGTTTTCACCACAGGAAGTCCCTCACGTCCGGCTCAGTGGGCATCGCCTCAAATCTAACTAGATAACTTGTCCCAGCCACAGCCAGAGGCGTCCCACAGGGCCCAGGGGAGCAGCTCTGCCCAGGGCCTCCTCCCTCCATAAACACCACCAAACCCCACTCACATGTGACTCGGCTGCCCATTGTGACCAGACATGACCTGACATCAGCACTGACAGATCAAAGCCTTGTTACTTCCCAACAGAAGTCTAATTTTTAATGAATACCTGTAAGTAGGGCTGGACACTGGTGGCGATATGATATCCCTCAAATGTGCTACCCAAATGTACTTTTTTCTCATTGCACTGTGAGGTGTTTTTGGTATTTTGCCTACTCAATTTATATACATGAAGGCAGACTAAATGTTAGAAACACCTCTCTCAGCACAAACGCCAGGCTCCAAATGACCGCCAAGTTTAACTGACATCAAAAACAAAAACCGAACCTTATAAATGTCATAAAGACGGGATTTACTGCAGGCATTTATGAGACAGCATTAGCTAAGTGTTATTAGTATACAAAACACAGCTTTAAAGAGATTAAGTTACACGTTTAAATTCTTATCGATACTTAATATAAAGTTTAGGTTTTTCTTGTGTGAGGATTTGGAGATATTAACTTGGACTCTGGGAAATTGTAGTAGGCATTTTGCTATTGATATGGAGCTAACAATAATTTATCAGTTGAGAAATTAACCTGCAGGTTAATTGATAATGCAATAATTGTAAATTGCTGCAGGATAGTGTTTCAGTTCTCATTTTCATTTAGCTGAACATGCCAAACTTTTCACTGCATTGGTGTTTAATGTTGTAACACAAGAAGCAGCTGAACATTAACTTTCCCTAATAACAAGTTGCACACTTATGAAATACGTGACAAATAAATAAATAAGACGCAAGGCTAATAATCTGGCCAAGCATTTGATGCCAACTTTACTTTATGATATCTGATATATTTTGATACTCGATGCTTAGGATACATTTCTGGTTCAGTATTGAGGGTGAAGAGGAAGTGTTAATGGTAATGGTCCAGCGCTTGACATGTTATTCATTACAAGACTGTCAAATGCAGTCTGCACTCAAAATTTTGCACTGAGCATCAGACATATGTTGAATGTGCCATCTGTTTTAGTTCTGGTATAGACTTGAATCTTTATGGCTTTAATATTGTAAGTAGCTAAGCTGTAGATATATTTACATATTCACATATCTCAAAAAGAGCTGGAAATAAAATGAAATTAAACATTAAGCAGAGATAATGCTTTTATTTTGGCACATCACAGAGAAGACAGTTGAAGATGGCTTTAGCTTTTTCTTTCACGTTTTTTAAACATGTCAGCAACATTACATATCCAGTAAAGACAGATGTTTTGGGTTATCATTGTAAGTGTAAGTATTGTGTGTTTATTTAATTTTCTCCTGCTTTTAATGTATAATTTTCTTTAAAATACCAAAATAGGATGAACGATATTCTCACAGCCTGGAGGCAATTCTTACATAAAAGTGATTGTAACATTTTTTCTCAGCTTTATACCACAGCACTTATAGGTTGCTAAATTCAAACACTGATGTCAATTCTGTGGCATGTTGGTTTACATGCATGTTGTAAATTTAATGATATAAAATGACAGCAGTTGCCTAAAGCAGTGATTGTGGTGGGTCGCGGTTCAAAAGTGGGTCACAGGCCCATTCTGAACGGACTGCAAGTGACTCGCAAACATGTCAAGTTTTTTTTTTAAAAGTACCACCACCACTTTTCTAGTGGGTCATATTTGATGATTGAGACGTAGAACTTTTGTGTGGTCTACATATTGTTTTTTTTTTGTTTTGTTTTAGAAAATCCTGCATAGTGTACCTTTTTAATAATAATGGAAAATATCTACTCTTAATGTCTAAAAGTCCTGCTGTGAAAACATGAATCATTAACACCAATTGAGGAAGTGCTTAATTCCAGTGTAGTGTAACACTAAAGTAAACTGGAGGACAAAATAGTCACACATGGAGCCACCCAGAAACCATTTATCTGTGGCTGTTTGGAAACCAGTGGCTCTGAGGTTACTTGAGGGATTGGCTGAGCCTGATATGAATTATGTAATAAACAATGGCGTTGTCTTCCTTGTGCTCATGGCCTCTACTTGGTGACACATTTCTTTCCAAACAGACATCACATTGCATTAAAGCATGTCTGGTTTCACTGTGAGAAGCTATTGTTGTGCTTTTAATGAGACTTAAGTCTTTATGTTGCACTAAAGGTCTGTCAGTTTTTTAAAGAAGCAGAAGTGATTGAGAGGAATTTGTCTGAGTGAAATGACATCTCAAATAGCTAGTACACTAAAAGTAAAGGTGTTACAGAGCAGATACTATGTAAACCCACTTCAGTTTCTGTGTTATCTCAGCCAGCCAGACATGAATGTACTGTTGTAGTGTTTAGATGAGGAATTATCTTTTTATGTGTTCAGGTCAAAGTCTGGTTATTGGCCCTGTAGCTGTGGAGTTTGAGGTGTGGCTCTCTCTGTGAATTTGCTTCTCGTCCACCTGCTGACCAGAAACACAGCCATTTGCCTACAGTTTGAATATATATGCTGCAGTCATGCGTCACAGAACCACACATCTTGCTTTTGTTTTACAGATTTGAAGGTGGCTGTACTTCTAAGTCTGCAGCCAGACATTTCTTTACTGGGGGGGAGATTAGGTGAAACAATCTCATTTGATGGAGCTTGAGTCTGCTGTTTATGCAAGCGGAGCTCCTGCAATCACTTATAGATTTTGTACATAGCACATACTTTGGATGACCTGATAAATGGATTGATGTGTAGATTTATCTATTTTTTTGTATGTAGAGAATGTTAAGTGAGCTTTTGTTATCGACCATGAAATGAGCATAAGCACTTGCTAATGAGAGCCAATCTTGTAGAGCAGCTCTGACACCTATTCTACCTTTATTAAGCTTATAATGGCCATTTTTTATAAAAACTTTAAGACAGAGAAATCTGAAATCTAATACATATCACTGAGGCTGTACTTGGTAAAGGTGTTGAACTGGACTGTATTATATTCAAATGTGCTGCAATGTTCTTCCCCCTCATGTTTGTATATGTGCGTTACCACAACATCTGATGCACCTCTCAATATAATGTTCAACTCCACTGCAACCTACAACCTTAATAATAAATATATACTGTAGGTAAATTATCATCCTCATATGATTAATTATCATCTTTGTAAGTATGTAGAATCTACAGCTGAGCTAAAATATGAGATTTCATCATATTTCATTGGTGTAACTACTGTACAAAAAAAAAAGTGGCCACCTCGTGTGTATCACAACATACCAAATATATGCAAAATGACATAATAATCAGTGTAATGAAATTTGTTTTTGCTGTTAAGCATTACATCGGACACAACTCTTCACACGTGATAAATAACAAGAACTTCATATTGGGAGTTCAGAATGAAAATGTGTGTAGAATGATTAATTAGGATGATTTTGTATAACAAAATGTGTCCATATCATCACAGTATGACTCCAAAGTAAGTCAATATATGATAGCATCTATCTATTTATATATCCCTATACAGTCCTCGCTTTCAGACAGGATTCATAAAGTAGTGTTTTCTTTTCTTTTATATCAGACAGGATAAGGTTTGTTTTTACCTTGACGGGTGTAACATGTCAAGGTAAAAACAAACCTTATCTTGTCTGATATAAAAGAAAAGAAAAACACTAATTTAACACTTAGACAGAATGAACTTCTATGGATTAGGATTCATAAAGGCTTGTACTTGCTTCACAACTACAAACCGTTTGATGTATTTATTAAGTGCTGCAACCAACCATTATTTTTTATTATCAACAATATGTCAATTGTATTTTTTAAGTTGCCTAATTAGCGGCACAGTGGGACAGTGGTAAGCATTGTTACCTCATAGCAAGACGGTTCCTGGTTCGAACCCAGGGTGGGGGGTTCAAACCCCAGGGTCGGGGAGCCCCTCTGTGCGGAGTCTGCATTTTCTCCCGGTGTCAGCGTGGGTTTTCTCCAGGTACGCCGTCTTCCTCCCACAGTCCAAAGACATGCAGGTTAATTGGTGATTCTAAATTGGCCGTAGGTGTGAATGTGAGCGTGACTGGTTGTCTGTCTCTGTGTGTCAGCCCTGTGATAGTCTGGCAACCTGTCTAGGGTGTACCCTGCCTCTTGCCCACTGTCAGCTGGGATAGGCTCCAGCCCCCCGCGACCCCTAACAGGATAAGTGGTTTGAGAAAATGAGGGAATTCATTTTATTTTATAAAATCCATTGAAATGTCGATCACAAGTTTTCATAGCCTAAATGTATGTTTTCATGTTACTTGTTTGGTTAAATCCTCCATTTTGAGAAACTGGAACTAGTGAATGCTCATTTCAGCAGCTCAAACGAGTTTCAAAAGTCTGCTAGAAACCAAATAGTAAGAAAAATATCAGTTAAGTATTGTGATGAGCAGAATATGAGCTAAAACATGCGAACCAATGGTATACTCTTTCATGTAAATTATCAGTGGGATTATTTTATTGTATTAGACAAGAAAGCTGGTGTTTTCCCCTCTTGTGTAAACCAATATTTTGTTTTGATGTTCACTATAATCTTAAATGTCTTTTTGACCAGTTCAAACCACTGTTATTTCCTCGCGTAGTAAATAAGCCCAGTTATATTGTATTCGTAGCTAATAACACATTCTGAAATTATCCTGCAACATGATTCCAGTGAAGATGTGGTTACTGGTAATTGTGCTTCATTACACATGTGACAAGTAAATGAGCACCAACTCTCCCTGTGTGTCTGCGTGCACTGTGAGAAACAAATGTGAAGCTAACGAGGTGTGTGTGTGTGTGTGTGTGTGTGTGTGTGTGTGTGTGTGTGTGTGTGTGTGTGTGTGTGTGTGTGTCAGTGTGTGTGAGGCTGCAGAAACAGACCCCAGGTGTGTGTGCTCACCACTGACTGGACTGGATGTGGTTTTATGGCGATTAAAGTGGTTGTTTACCGGCAGCGATACAGAGGAAAGTGTTGCCAGGGCAGCTGAGCCCACAGAACAACAACAGCAGGTTTATTCAGAGGCAAGTTCAGGTTTCCATCAGTCTCTCTGAGGATTGATGTGGTGGCGAAGACAAAACAACCACAGATAAAACCCAATATTTGTTATCATCTGTCTGGGACAGGTGTAGTGATGTATTAGAGAGACAGTCTGACCTCTGGTTACCACACAGCCCACTCTCCCTCCCTTTGTAGCTTTAAATAGCCTCTAACAGAGCTGCAGTAGCTGCATTGTTTCATCAACACATTCAGTAATCAGTTGTTTAATTCAAATGGATTTCAGTGTTTTCTTTATGCTTCCAGAGAGGTGTTATTGAAAGCAAGATGACTCGTTAAACCAGGCTTACTTCCGTCATTCTGGTTAATTTTCAGGAAATTCTGTTCGCTAAACCTGCTGAACAAGTATTACAACCAATCTGACAGTTTTCTTTTCAGTTTCTCCCCTGTACTGTTATCACCACAAGTCAATCCATCACTTTTTGACAAAAGCTATAATTATTACATGCTTATAGGGGCCTATTATGCTCATTTTCAGGTTCATACTTGGATTTTGGGTTTCTACTAGAGCTCATGTACTTGCTTTAACATTTAAAAAACACCTTATTTTCCTCATACTGACTGTGCTGTAACACCTGTATTCACACCAATACAGTACAGCACTACCACCAGAAAAAGCCCAGTGTTCTGATTGATCAGCATTTCTGGGTCTTCTGTATCTTGGTGTTTTTGCACCGTCATTAGCTGGGGAATTACTGTAACGTAACGTGTATAGTGGCACTTTCTACCGGTAAAAGTCATCAAGAAAATCTTCTAAACCCAAAATTTCCCACAACCAGACCTGTTCCGAAATTAGGCGGACATTAACTACACTGGCAACCAAGATTACATTTTCCCAGATGTTAGCATGTAGCTACATGTAGCAGTGTATGTAATGTAAATTTTGCAGTAGCATACCTGGAGCAGATGACCATTTAAGGAAATCCATCACAAGTTGTCGTCAGCTTGTCTCGAAAGTAGAAGAAATGTTGGAAACAGATTATTCAGAACAGTCTGGTTTTTGTGCAGTTGACGTTTTAACATACATTTAATTCATTATTTGAAACTTTGGCCATGTTTAATATGATCATCCATGACAGAAAGTAAGGAATAGGTCCACTGTAAACTTCTTAGTATTAAGTATCTGCACAGTATTCCAGTCAACATGTGTATTTTTAAATGCCCTGCAATTTAAAATAATCCCTGACTAAAGCCTAAAAGTTAGTATCATTTTCACAATTAATAAATAAAACTTTACAGCCAGACTCCCAGAAATCTGTCTATTAAAAACACAAAAAGGAGGCAGAGAACCAATATGAAGGTATTTAAACACTATTTAGTTGAGTCACACACAAATCTTAAAGTGTCACATTGTTATAGAATGTTTATCTTATTATTCTACTGTAAAATAATGACCTAGTTGTCGTCCTATTTGATGCCTTAAAGTTTGTTTATACAGTAGGAGCGCTATATGACATTCAAAACATTGATATAGCAGCAGACAAATATTTGCTATGTAAAGACTGGTGGAGTAATGACGTCCTGAGCAGAGAATGAAGTCACCCTCCCTCTGACGCTAGATGGTCCTTAGACGGTCTGGGTGCATGTGCATGTTGGTGCATGTGAGTCCCTGTGAATCCCTCTGAGTGTTTATTCCACTAGCTACCTACTTGCTTGTTATGACGATTATTGCTGTACCAACCCATTGTAGCAGAACAGCGTAGTTGCAAAGTGTAGCGCCCACCCTCTGTTTCCCCCCTCATGTTAACACTGTTAGCTATATCAGCACTGTTGCCAATAGCCCCTTTTACACTGCCAGATTTTTTGCCGGCTAGCTGCAAGCGTTTAGACACACAGAGGCGGAAAGGCGAGTTGATTCGAGGCGCCCAATTTTCCACCTCGGAGGGTAGTCATATTGGCGGAACTCTTTAAGTTTAAACAGACCGCGGCAACCCTTCCACAATGGGAGGGGCTGTTGAAGACTTGTGGGAGGAGCTCTTGATGACGCCGCACGTGTGACCCACTGGCGGTGGATAAACAGTAAACAGCTGATAGCAGGAATTAGCGAGCAGCTAGTAGCAAGAGGGAAATGCAAACCTGACAGACACTGTAAAGATGAGCAACTGAGGAGACAAGGAATAGCGCACCCTCCTTGCCCTCGCAAACGAAGAAGCCATTAACCGTCAGATGACGGGGACAGTGAGGAACGAGAGAGAATCGCCGTCTGACTACCGCCGTCTGACTACCGCCGCCTGACTACCCGCGGCTTCCCTCCCACGTCACTGTTTACGTCACATGCTGGGCTACACATTTTGTTACTTGCTCACGCCCCCCATTGCCCCGAAAAAGGCGCATTCTGTATAAACAAAAGTTGGTAGGCAGCAATTTTCTGCCCTCCCCGATTTTGTTTTTATACTGCCAATGCTGAAAACAGACTGATTGGGCTGTCCTGCATATTTGCACAATTCCTATCTAAAAAGGCTATTGTTAGCACTGTTCACAATGTTAGCACAGTTAGCTGCTTGCTGTTGGCTCAGTCCCCTCCATGTTGAGAGCCGTGTTCAGGGACTCCCAGCTCAGACACTGAATCATAGATATGCTCTGAATATTGTGCACAGCTCTGAATGATCATGTTATCTCCATTTCTTTTATTTTCAGCAATTATACAAAGAAACTTACCTTATTGCAATGGTTTTGCTTGCTTTTGCCGCAGTATTTTACTCTTCATATTATATATTCAGTATGTGCTACTTTGTGGCTGTGAACATCACAGTTTAGTCCTCACATGTTCATTTTTTATTGCTGTGAAGTGATTAGTGCTGGAAAACTAGGTTCACAGTTGCCCTGGCTTTATGAAAGAGATCAGTCTTGGTTGAGTTTGTCAGACTCACTCAGATATCCTTTTCATCTTGAGCTCTGCTTCTCTGAGCCACCTTTATGAGACAAACCCCCAGCTGTCATTCTGAGGAATCTCACATCCGCAGTCAGGCAAATGATTACACCGGCTTAAATGCTGATGAATGTGATATATCCCGTTGAAAACACAGCCACACCACAATACACACAGCTGACATCAGCATTCCCTGCTAACTACTAAAAAACATGTGACACAGAAATAATAGTAGACGAGGACAGGAAAGGAGAAGAACATGAGTCCACTGGTTACACATGAGTAATTCCCCTCTGAAAGCATGGTACCCTCTGTTTAATCTCTCTAACCCTCTTTCCTGCCATTAAAAGATCTGTTGAAGAGGCTGTTAATGGACAGATGCTCAGTTACCAAAGAAACAGGTTTGCCAAGTCCACACTGTTTTAATGCAGGTCATAACTCAGAGGGAGATACAATTAAAGGTGGTACTTATCCTACCTTTCTTCAAACACAGGCGGGGGAAGTGATCTGTTTCGAGAATACATGTGGGTGGAGATTTGTAACATTCATTAGATGTACTTTTACTTTTATGTTATTGCACAATATCTGCTTGACAAATCTCTTTCATTCTGTTGAATTGCGATTTATTTTTAGAGCTGGGGCACTGGTTGCCCACACTAAAGGGGAACATAACTGCAGCACAAAGGTTACTTCTTTTTCAGCACAGTCATTAGATGAATAGTTGTGTTGTAGTGTGCACTGGTACAGTCAAAAGGAATAACTTAAGATTAAAACGCAGCCTCTCCTTTGGGTTGTTAGTAGGGATGCAACTAACAAATAAATTCACCATTTTTATGCAATATTATGATGATTATTTTGTAATTAGTAGATTAATGAAACGTTAGAAAATCATGGAAATGTCCATTACAATTCCCTAGAGCCTTAGGTAACATCTTCAGAGTTTAATTTTGTCCAAAAAACAAACATTTGAGAAACTGAAAATGGTTAAAATTGCTAGGCGTGGATTTTGTGGGTTTCATATTTGCAATGTGGAAACAAAACCTACACCTCTGCCGATGATTAATTGTCTCGAATCGTTAATCAATCCACTAATTGTTTCAGCGGCAAGATGGTGAAATCAAAACTTTAGTTACAAAGTAATGAGTGCTGTCTTAAAAACTAGTAAACATCCCAGAGTATCCAATATCCAACAGGAAATGGGTTAGCAGAGGTGGTAAGCATTGGCCACAAAATATACTCACGTTCCCATTTTCAACATGTAAAAGTGCACATATTGTACTCAAGTTAAAGTACAAAAGTGCTTATTATGCTGAGCGTTATATATGTATTCATATGTAAAAATCATTTTAATGTTGTAGGATGTCAAAGTGGAGATAAATATACTGTTGTGCAGTGTATGTGTATATTTTGTAAGCTTATTTTTATTTTATTTTTTTGATTGAACCTTAATTTAACCAGGAAGTCTCACTGAGTTTGAAAATCTCTTTTACATGAGAGACCTCACTAAGGTCTGCAACAAATACATATAATACAAAAATTCCACAATAAAACAACAACTATTCAAACATAGTGGCCTCTCAAGAAAAACAAGCACATGTCTCTGTCACCACTTTCTTATTGATGCCCTTAAATTCATCAGTGGATATAAGTGTTTCTAATTTTAGATCTTTTTGAAGATTGTTCCATGTCCAAGGTGCAGAGTAGGAGAACGCAGATCTGTTAAAACCCGGGGTACATTAAAAGCAACCACTTGGAGGAGTGTAGCTGGTAACTACCAGAACTGTAACATGTATAATGCTTGCAGCATCTGGATATCAAATACATGTATTGAGGTAAAGGCACAGCACCACTGAAATATAGTGGAGTATTAAGTATTATAAAATGGAAATACTCAAGTAAAGTACAAATATCTCTTATACTCGAGTAAATGTTCTTAGAACAGTTACATTGCACCACTGTGCTCTGACGAGTTACAGTGCAGCAAACGTGCGATGTGATTAATCTAACCGTCACCCTCTGAGATGAATCAGACAGATCCTGACACATCTCATCTTATTAGCAAAGTAGGCACTAAAAGACACTGTAAATGCCTCATATAAACATGTAGCTTCTGCTGTGTGACGCAGCCCCACTACTTGTTTTCCCTGAATCTTAAAGTCCTCCTCCACTGAGAACGAAGTTTACAGCGACGTGGGGACATCTTGTGCCCACGAGTAAAAATTTGAATTGAAAATATAGGTGGGGAAAAGAGAACAGTGTTTTGTGCCCAGCATGTTCAGCAGTATTGACAGCAACAAGACCAACACAGAAAAAACAAACCACAAGTGTTCAAGGCTGAGACTGCACACTCAACCAATATGTAATATAATCAATGGATCAATGATCTTTTTTAATACTGTTAACAACAGTGTGTTTGGTCTTGGTCTTGATTGTAAATTTACAGGTTGGGTGTGTCTCCATGACAAAATGAAGGAGCACAAATAGATGTATTTTAAGAATTATTAACTAGGTAATTTAACATTGTGTGGAAAAAATATATCGGACACAAACTACTATTCAAAAAATGATTACTGTATGTCATAAAAATGTAATAATTTCTTCTGAGGGTACTTTTAGTTTCATGCATGGCTTGATGCCTTTTTTTTATCTTATTTTATGTGATTCCTCTCCACTCTATTTTTACTCCTCTTTTGAAAGCATTGACCCATGAGTAGCTCTGTCTGGGGTGATGGTGAACAGACTGCACTGCCTCTCCTTACACTTGCCCTTTCCCATGTGGTTATCAAGGTTCTGGTCAGTGTGGCGCAGGCCGTGGGAGGTGTAGTATCTGCTGTCGTGAGTCAGGTCGTCCGAGGAGAGGCAGTCACTCTGCAGTGTGTGTGACACTGCATCTTAGCTATACCCGGCGGTGCGAGCACGCTGTGGCTGTCAGCTCAGCGGGAGGAGAGGCAGTGCTGAGAGCTGCTTAATGTAGTCAGCAGCCTTGGTAACCGGGTGTAGGCGTCCGCTGCTGTTCCTCCCACTCACTCTTGGGTAATGCCCTGGCCTGGGAGGGGAGAGGCAGGCTCTGTTATGGAAAAGAGCCCTCAATTCATCTACAGTACACCCCTCCCTTGCCTCAAACATGGCCTCCTCTCCTCCTCCATACTCCCATTCTCTCTTTGCCCTCATCCTTCAGTGGCCTCCATTATAATCCCATTCTTTTATTGTCTGGTAACCCAAGGCAACGCACGAGGCCATGTCGGCTAATGTGTGTGTGAACAGCGCCTGTTGGTACACAGGAAGAAAAAAAGCCCAAACAAGGCAGGCCTTGCTGCCAGAGGCTGATTGGTGCACAAAGGTCATCCTCCTGATGAACCAGTACGAATCAGTCCCTTTCTGCCATGCAACCCGGAAGTCAGACACTAAATCCTGGCTCGGTATTTCACAAAGCCCCACTATAAGCTGATCCCACAAAAGAAGTTGCATACAGGCATAACTGATATGATTTATCTGAGTAAATATAGATATAAGTAGATGTTATTAATAGCTTCTGTCTAGGTGAGTTACAGCGTAATGAATGATTCACATCCACCAGCCTCCTCCTGGGTTTCACTGTCCAGTCTCTGTTTAAAGTGCTGTTAAATCAGGCCACTTGAGTATCATGTTCCTGGTGATCACATTTCCCTCGCTCTGTCCTGCCAAGACGTGGCAACCGCAAGGTGTGAAGCCAGATTTAAGCATTTCTGGCACAGGAAGGAAAGGTCATTTTCCCCCTGTTTGCTTCATCACAGGCTCAGGATTTAAAACAGACACACAGCACACACTGATGACACTGTGGGGTAGAGCAGGGCATAGCTGCATAACTTGGCTGCTGCATTAAAGACAGAGCTCTCTGATGAGTCCTGTATTTAGCATACGGAGGCAGTGCTCTGTCATCTACACTCAGACACTCTTATTTATAATCTGGCTCAGTTTTCAGACTGTGACTAAAACAGGAATGTTTTTTATGTTATATAAAAGATGCAAATGTTTCTGGGGCTTTCCTTCACAGAAGGGCCTCTTCTGTTTTTGTAAAATTACAAATGATGAATAGTCTGTTTTGGTGCATATTAAAAGTCAAAGTAGTTTTTAAAACCACTTTTAGCTCAGTTTTATCTAATATGTGTAATGTTTTGAGTCTTGTAGTGTACTATATCTGCGTACTTTGGTCTGTGTGTACAGATTCTGTTCTGCACCCTCAACACCCACAAGATTGACATGGACAAGCTGCTGGGGGGGCAGATCGGACTGGAGGATTTTATTTTCGCCCACATCAAAGGGATCAAGAAAGAGGTGGAAGTTTATAAATCTGAAGATGCTCTGGGCCTCACCATCACGGACAACGGAGCGGGATATGCTTTCATAAAGGTAAGAAGAAGCTCATCAACATCGACCCTTATTATACCCGCAAGTAATGTAACATACTCACTCAGGCACACAATGAGAAAAGGGAATTATTGAAATGAATTAAACTGAAATAAGAGGAACATATGTTTGTATGTGGCCAGTGTCAGAAATTAAGCAGGGTTAGGATTAAACAGTAAACTGTGTCGATTGGTTTAAAAAAATAATAATAATAATAATAAGTCTGCCTTTTGTTCAGACAAAGTTATGTATAAAAAAAATCAGGTCAAGACATTTAGTTTATGTTTCCCATGTGGGGATGCAACAACCATTTTTATTGTGAATCTATTGATTAGTTTTTCAGTTTACTACAGGTAATTAATTTACGCTTCTATAAGTCTTAGTGATACAAGAACACTTACTATAAACGTATAAAACTAATAAATGTTAGATGCTTTTAGATAAAAAATAACCCAAAAGATAGCTCATTATCAAAGTTGTCATTTATTAATCATCTGTTGTTTAAGTAATCAAATAATCATCTAATTCTTTATTATCTAAAGCTTTACTCCCATATAAAACCAATGTTATTCAAGTAAAGTAGTAAATAAAATGCACATTTGTTACACACATTCGTAAACATACACAGCTGTTTTAATTTTTAAAATGTATATATTTTCCTTGTTATTAAAAAAAGGGCATATTTTTAATTTTGAAATTCCATTTTGAATTTGTTGGTCTTTTTTCTTTTCTCCTACTGTGTTTATTGGGACAGTAATGCATCAAAATACCAACGCAGTTTCTTATCTGGATTGGTAAAGTGAAATATTAAAACAGACAACTGATTCCTGCTTTTCTGGTCACAACTTTACAAATTTGCTTTCTTAGCGGAAATCACAATTCAGTGTATGCCTCTGTTGATGCAGACACTGTAATGAGCTTATGTGGTCTCAGTCATCCCACTCCAGCATAACAAAGTGCTCACATGTGCCATCATGTGATGCCCAAACAGCACTGCAGCCAATTAACCTGACTGTTTGTGACACTTAAGCCTTGGGGTTTGATATCTGAAACTAAACTATCTAAACTTCTTTAACAACTTGTAGACTCTGTAGAACATGAACAGTTCAGCCTCATGCAGCTTGTCTTTCACATCTGGACTGTTTTACACCTTCTGATGTGGAAAACTGTTGACTACAGAGGTTTATGGAACTAAATGTAGGTCAGGAAGCATTTACCAGACCTGCCTGTAGCTCAAGGTAACAGAGAAAATTAATTAAAATGAACAGGTTCCCTGTAAAATATTTTATCTTCCTGAGAAGAAAAATACCAGGAGAGTATTATTCAAAATAATAAAAGCAGTGCAGATGCTCCTAAGCAGGTAGAGCAGATATATTTGCATCACAAATGTTTGTTTTCTCTTTTTTTAAACCTTTTGAAGTCTTATACAGATATGGCTTTCCATGGAAGCATTTTTTAATAAGTCAAGTGGTTGTGCATCAGTGGGCCCATAAAAAAGAGAAATTTGGTTATCTGGTATTACATTATGAAAGAGGGAACTCAGGAGACTCCTGAAGCATTGCAGCAGGATATTTTTACCCACACTCTTGGTTTGTTTGTGCTCTTGTCTTTTGTTTTTTTGTCCTGTGGAGTGTCATGAATATATAATATAATTGCATGTGTCACTGATTTCTTCTGTATGGCAGCGTATCAAAGAGGGCAGTGTCGTGGACGGGGTGAAGGTGATCTGTGTGGGTGATCACGTAGAGTGCATTAACGGACATAACATTGTCGGGACACGGCATTACGAGGTCGCCCGCATGCTCAAAGAGCTGCCCAGAGACAAGTCCTTCACCCTCAAACTGGTGGAGCCGATGAAGGCCTTTGGTGAGTGAGACACAAGATGCAGAAAAGGTGCAGACACATCCGCATGAACACATTACACAAGTGACCCACATGGTTTGGACAGGAGATTCACCCGCAGGATTCAGACACATCTGGACAGGATCTTGTGCTGCAGTGTTTCCCAGCATGAGATCATTTGTGCATTTACAGGATCATATAGGATGTTTTTGTGTCTCAGTGACTATTGGAAACAACAATTTTTGAAACTGATGCAGTATTTAGCAAGCGGACTGCAGCTGGCAGCTGCAAAATGGGCTGCAATGTGACCACTCAGGGCACCCTCACTGTACCTCCACTAAAAGTGTTTTGTTTTTTCCACTAACCACCTCAGATTGTTATTATAAGTGACAATGTTAAAGAAAGGATTCCTGCAGATAGACCTGTATTTTAAAGAGTAAGGTCCTTTTTGTTCAACCAGAAACCGCTTTGAAATGCCATCGCCAAAGCCACCAGACTCCATTTAAACAGTCATATGAGCATGTATAGAGCCAGCATATTTTCATATCTAGCAGGGTAAAGTAAGGGTTTATTTCAATGAAACCACAGATGTTGATTGTAGAGAGACAAACCAAGATGGTTTTTGTGAATCTAGTGTGTTTGGTGATGGTGAATCCAGGTCTGTAGGGAAGATGTATCTCAGTAGGGATCCTTTTAGACACTTAGATTTTTCATTAACAGGCAAAACAAGCACTGTTGGTAGATGTAAACTGACAGTGCACACATGCCCAGAGTAATTACATTACAGCCTGTTTGTCAGCTGCCGTCAGCACCCCTCTCGATCAGTATTGGATTTTGAAAATTGTTGTTCCCATTAGTTACTTGGGTACAATAAGATGGAAAACTAGGGTCCAGGTTTAAACATAGCAAAATGACCCTTCAACTTCAGCAATGGGACAGTTTGCCAAATAATTGTGTAATATTCCCTTGTGATTGACAGAAATGCTTGAGCCCAGGTCAAAGGGTGCCAAACCTACCGACAACAAGATCGGCACAGGAAGGGGGACTCTGAGACTTCGCTCCAAGGGCCCAGCTACTGTAGAGGAGGAGGTAAGTTTCTTTAGGTAATCCTGCTGAGACTCAAGTGTCACAACTCAAGCATGCGGGTGTTGTGGATGTCCAACACCAGGAAAGAGGGCTTTTCACTCCACCTTGTTACAGATTCATCTTGTGAGGACTGCCTGGAAATTGCCCCTTTTTGCTGCCAATATATTCTTAAAGGTTTTTCTCTGTTGAAGATACCCACATAGAAACAAACAAAAGATGGTACATACTCATCCCTACATTCTCACCTACTCTACATGTACTGTTTGTCCCCCCTCATCAATATAATCTGGAATAATAAACCAATGTCAGGCTGATCTCCTGATCATATTCGATGGAAATTTGCATCATCCTGGGAGGTGCTGTGCACAAACATTACAGCAATAAAACACAGTAAAACTGAGAAGGGAATAATTAAAACTGACTTGTTTGTTGTTTTCTAGCCAACTGAATTTGAGGAGAAGGCAGTTAAAAAAGTGGACGACCTCCTGGAGAGCTACATGGGCATCAGAGACACTGAACTTGGTGAGTATAAATATTCACGAGCCAATATCAAACCGTGCAACACTAATGTATGTTGTTCATTCTTACTGCGAGATCAGAAAATGATTTACCTTGTCATTTTGCCATACTTAAAGGGACAGTTCAACCCAAAATCATAAGTAAATACATATTTTTCCTCTTAGCTGTAGTGCTGTGTATCAGTCTAAATTGTTTCTGGATGAGTTGCTGAGTGTTGGAGATATCAGCTGCAGAGATGTCTGCCTTCTCTTGAAAATAATAGAACTAGATGGCACTCGCTTTTTACTGGATTACTAATTTTCATGTCAGAGGTCTGAAAGAAAGCAGCTGATATGTTGCGTACTAATTTGTCTGGTGAGTGACCTCATTACGTTCATTTAGAGTCGATAAGATAAAACAAGCCTTTATTGATTCCCAGAGGGGAAAGTCAGGTAGATGATTAGATTGGTTAATTAGGCCTCGATTATCTCTGTGTGTGACTTCACTCTCTATGTTACTCCATTATTTAGTCACGTAGTGTTCTCTACAGAAAAAACAAAATATTTTATCATGCCACTCAGCTGTTCTTTGCAGGTTGGAACAGTGGCTATTGCAGTGTGTAGAAATATTGGATTTAAACACTGGTTTCGACCCTGGAAAGCATTTTTTTTAATTCAGGGCAGACAGTAGACATCTGTGTGATCATGAATATAACTTTGAAGATTCAACTCACAGCTGAATAACACCTTAAAAATGTTTTTGTGTAGGCAACGCTGTGTTACCAAATTTTAGACTTAGTTGAAGTTTATTTAGGAAGTAGAAAAATCTCACTCTGAGAGAGTCAAGGTGTGAGCATATTTATGAAAAGTTATTCAGTCAAGCTCTTGTGTCTCCAGCTGCTACGATGGTCGAGGTCGGCCGTGACAAGAAGAACCCCGATGAATTCGCCATGGCGTTAGACGAAACCCTTGGAGACTTCGCCTTTCCTGATGAATTCGTCTTTGACGTCTGGGGGGCCATCGGAGACGCCAAGCAGGGAAGATTTTAAGTCTTGCTCCTGCCTCCCCTCAAACACACACGCACATACTCACACTCCCTCCTTCCCCAGCACACTTCTTAATATCCTCAGAAGCAAACTGGACAAACTTTAACCAGCACAAACCAGGGGGTGGACAAAGTGTAATTGTGTAGAAGTGAAATCAGTGTGTCATCTTGAAGAGATATTCATGAAATGCAGTTTTCAACACTGAACCTGCCTCCTGCAAGATAAAGACTTGGTGATTGATTCCAGATGTTTAAGTCTTTTGCACACATCCCCACCCCCCTTAGAGACATCACTCTTAAAAGCTCATGATGTTGCTCTTCTTGTCAGAACAGCAAACCTAGTCATCAGTGGGCTATTACACTGGTTATGAAATGATATGTGCACATTTTAAATCCTAAAACAATCCCTCAGTTTTAATCACACATTACAGCTGTGTCATTTTTAATGAACAGATGTATCACACGGCTTTTTATAGACTTTTTTATATGTGAAAATGTTGCTGATTTTATAGCAGCAGCTGTGTAATTAGTGTAATTATAGTAATAATAGCAATATCTCTCTCTAAAGCAACCTTTATCTCCCTCCCATCTTTTAAATGACCTCACAGTGAAGAAATGTCAGCTTTCTTTTACTTTGTAATTTTCTTACAACTCTTCTCTGTGCCCTTAAACACACATTAGCTTGAACCCTTTGTCCACCTGTCAAGAGACTGAGCAATACAGATAACAGAGGATTTATCTTTAAATGCCTTTAGCCACGTTTGACGATACATTCCACCAACATTCCTTACGTTTCTCATGTTGTTTTAGTCTGTCAGCATTGTTAACACGTCATGAAATGAGACTTATTTAGAGTTGCACGCTTATTTTTTTCCTGTAATTTATTTTATCTTGAAAAATCATATGCTGTAAGACATTTTTACACTGAGACATGGCTCTGTATGAAAGAGTGTTCTTTCCTAAATAAGCCATTTTGAAGGCTGTGTCTGGAATGGGATCAAATTGCAAACCGATGTCTTAAATAAATGCACTTGCATTAATGTAACTGCACTATTTAAAATCACTGTCAGACTGAATTTAAATAGTGACTTGATTAGTGTCATCCACTGATGTTAACTGTTATTGTTTGACAAACCATAAGGGATCACTATTGTTGGATAGACAATAAAATTTGATATACTGTTATCGCAACTGTGTCATGAATACGTCCGGCTCACACACGACTCAGTACAACAAACTTTATTTGCACACTTGGCTGTGTACATGTATAAAATACATCAAGACACATAACCAATGTTTTCATCCCTCATTCAAGTTTTAAAAAAAAAAGAAAAAAGGAACAGAGCGTTGTCACTTCACGAGCAGCAAAACAAATCCAGAACAGGAAGAAACAATTATGTAGATATAGCTAAATAAGTATACATAAATTGGCAGGTTTAAATGAATAATTAAGATTATTTTAAAGACTGTGGATAGTAGAAATCAGAAGTACAGAGTTGTAGTGCAGGGTAAATAGTATCACAGATATAACTAATGCACTGTAGAGGATCTTTGGAAGCACGTCACAGGAGGTGTTAAAATATTTATCTCGACTAGTATGAAGTACGGTCATTGCTGTTGGGTGAAAACAGGGGTTTGAAATTAATTATAAAGTTGTGTACAAGGTGTTTGAGAAACTTCTTAAAACTAAAAAACTTTCATGGTTGTCTGGTGACAAACAAGGCAGTTACTTAGGACTTGGCATAATTCAGTAGTTTCCATCCAACAACAGTGTATGTCAGTGAGAATTAATAGTTAACTTGGCTATTCTTGAGTTGGTTATATCCTCTACAGACACTCAGTACAGTACATGGCATTTAATTAACAGTAGATTACAAATATACATGTTTTAAATCAGAGACAGCGACGGGAAAACGAATCTCGGTGCTGGAAAAACCATACGGGACAGAAACAAATACTCAAGCACCGATTTTAATGGTTGGCTTGGTTCAGTGAGGTGGACCCCACCGTCTGGTGTATAATTAGTGAAGGTTTGGGAGTATAACAGGGTGCTCTGAAGCACAGGCTCAGGTGGAGGAAGTGTAGCCCTTACAGCCTGATGCCCGTCGCTGCCACCTCACAGCTCGTCTCCAGTGTGACGCTGCTTAAAGGCGTCACCAGTCAGCTTCTCCTGAGCCTCCTTCATACCAGATATAACTGAGGCAGAAAATACACACAGTGATTATCAACCTCATGATTAATCTCAAATGTGAGTTTTCTTTAATCCCAGCAATCATATTGGAACAGAAAGCAGCTATATAATAGCTAACAGCTAATAGGAGTTGGACTAGACAAGAAGTTTGTTTCCTCTTTATGCTTTTCAGACATGAACAGGGTTTTTTTTAAATGTTCAAAATAAAGTTTATTCCATTCAATGTATTCAATTCAATACTGCAGTGTGACAGCATATTTTCCACAGGTAAATGATAATAATCTGGATCGTTACCTTGTTCTGCGTTGCTGTAGAAGTACTTGTAGTTTGGATTCCCATTCTTGTTGGTGATTTCAGAATGGACTTTACCGCTGGGATCTGTGAGGAGTCAATTAAAAGATTTGGTCCAGTTATAATCAAAACATAAGGCTGAAACAAGCTGTTCTTTTCTTTATGAATTAATCTGACAGTTACTTGTTTGACTGGTTAATTATTGGTTATTATATGGTCATCAAAATTGCCTGTTAACTAACAGATTAATCAACTTATCATTTCATCTTTAAAGCAATATATTCGGTTGTTCTGTAACTAACATGAAAGAATTTTAAAATGTATCAGACCAATTTTAACATTGGCATAACATATTCAACACCACATACACTGGATATTTTAAGTCACTCAGTACAGTCAAAGGCTGCCTGCTTCTTCCTGCCATTCATTCTTCTGTCAGACACCTTAAAAGATTTGGGATGTGTCTGTTTCATTCATTTATTTCTGTGTGGTCTAATATGCACTGCTGTTAATTACCAGTTCTTGTTAAAGGGTAACTTCGGTATTTTTCAACCTGGACTCCATTACCCCATGTTATTTTGTCTGAATGCCTAATGGGAACAGCAATTTTTGAAAGTGGTCCAGTATTGGGTGAGTGGGCTGCAGAGGCAGCAATGAAACAGGCTGCAATGTAACCACTTGGGGCATGGTTGCACCATCAATATCCACTAACAGTGCTTGTTTTGGCCACCGATAGGCTCAAATGTAAGTGTTTGACAACATAATGGAAAGGATCCCTATAGAAATTTTTATTATGGAGTAAGATCCCGATCTGTTTAACCAGAAACAGCCCCAATATTGCTATCGCCAATTCCACCAAACTCCATTTAAATAGTGGTTTCAGGGCCATTTTTTGGTTAAACAAACGGAATCTTACTCTTCAACAAACAGGTCTGTCTCTGTAGGGATCCTTTCCATACGTTGTCAAACGCTTAAAATAATAATTTGAACATGTCAGTGCTAAAAAATGGGCACTTGTAGTGGATGTACACTGACGGTGCGAACATCCTACAAATGGTTATATTGCAGCCTTTTTTGGCAGCCCTCTCACTCAATACTGGACCAACTTCACAAATTGTTGTTCCTGTGAGTCACTTAGACACAAAACATGGGGAAAAAGCATCTATGCTGAAAAATACTAAACTTTCCCTTAAAGCGGTTTACTTTCCTGTGCAACATCTCTGGCTTTTCAGTGTTTGAGAATATGCTGCTCAAACTTTATCAGGCAGGAACTGTGCTATCAGTCTCTCCAAAGGAATCCCACTACATGTTTGCATTAAGGGTGACTCAACCCCCTCCGTACCAAGGAAAAGAATCCGAGGAATGTATCCACCATCAGGGCTGAAGGCGTCATCCTTTGGCTCCTCTTCATCCTGTGCAAATAAGAGATAACAGATTATTTATAAGCATTGAAACAAACCTGAATCATCTAACAATAAAGGTTAATGTTGGCTAACAGCGCTATCATAAGACAGAAGTTAACTCAAATTAACTGTTTGCAGGGAAATGCCACTCGACACGTCCTTACCTCCAGGTTGATCATGACAAAGTTGTGTGCAAGCTCAGAGATTTCCTTGGACTCAGCAAATTTGGGCTTCAGTGCTGATGGAGAAGCAAGAAAATACGATTCAATTGTTATCTTGTTTTGCCATGAAAACAAAAGCCAGCTTTAATAATAATTTCCTGTCTGAATTGTTTGCCCACATTACAGATGGTGGTTTGACTGAGCGTGTAGGATGGGCTTACTAATGTTTATTCATCTGCATACAGTATGATACCGTTTGTTTGCTGTCTAAACAAAGGAACACCTCATATGTCATATGTGAAAGTGGATGTAAACAGTCAACTAAATATGAGACTTTAATATTTGTTTTCCCAGTAGCATATTGTACTGTTTTAATACTAAAAGTTACTCAGCGTGGCCTTTTTGGTTTAAAATTGTTTATCTCAAATCAAACACACCCTATGTTGTATTTTTGTGTTCTATAATTACACTGTAAAAACTATATACCAATAAATACATATATATACACACCATATAAAGAAATAAGTGACTCAGAAAAAGTCACATACTATGATTTAACTTATAATTATGCTTTGAAACATTTAACAAAACTTGAGTTATGGAAAATCTACATTCCCCTCTGGCCCAACTCTAAGTCAGAGATAACATGCCTTCACATGGTGTTGGAATAAATCGGAAAAAACAGTTCCTAACTGGAAAACTTCACGTAAAAGCCCCCAGTAGGAAAACTATGTGTATAAATAATGACATTAACGATGATGATTAAGTCCCATCTAGCTGCATCAGTTTCAGGGTTCTGGTATTGTACATGCTGGCTCACTGTCATACTGGGGCACTTGAACAGAGCAGAGATGTCTTTAGTGTTATTAGCTGCACCTGTGCTTTTCCTACTATGACAAGTCAAGATTTATGCTTTGAACATTACCATGGTTATTACTGTTTCTTGCTTAAAGGCATAATGAAGCGTAGGAGTGTAAATGACTGCTCAAAGGAAATGTTTTTAGCAAATGTCTTTCAGACATACTGGTGGGTGTCGTACATGTGAATGTTACTCATCAGTCAGGGCAGTTTCTAACATGAGGTTCTTATCGTGAAAGGGAGAGAAAATTGTTTTACCTTTGCAGGCTCCACACCAGCTCTTGTGGATGATGAGCATGATTGGCAGCCCGCTGTCGATGCAAACACATGACAACACTTGTCAAGACCAAAACTGTGCACTGAAAACTACTAAGCCTGACTTCAGTTTGTAACACTTGAAGCTGTAGTAAATAAAAAAAACACTCATCTTTGAATAAAACATTGAGTAAAAGCGAATGATATCAGTCTGCCCCAGTTATTAGAGCAAATGCAGACATGCGGGGGATTTCTTTGAAAGCCGCTGGAAGCCTCGGGGCCAGTGGTTGTGCAAAATGCAGCTCAGCAGGGTTTCAGGGAGTGTTTGTAATATTTGAGCTCTCTGTGAACTCACCTAGCCTCTGCCTCTTTCTTGCCATCATCCAGCGTCCTCCAGTGGATGTTATCTCCAAAGCCTGCAGGCAGAAATGAATTAATGAGCACACCAGCACTGTGGAACTGGTATTATATTTCTACAGCAGGGTGGGTCTGCCCTAAATACAGGTTCAACAGAAAGAAGAGTGATGAAACAAATGAATGGTGGTAATTTAATATCAAGCTGTGGGGAAATAAGGACTCTGCCTGCTCCGTTACCTGTAACTACCTACAGTGAGCAGCTCGCAGGTTTGTATGGTGGCAGCGGGGACACGTCATCAATACAGCAATAGATTATATTGTGATGCCGCCTCTTGTTATACTGAGACAAAGGTGTAACCACATGCTGTACAGCTGCCTGTTTTACATAGGCAACATTTCCTGGTGTGACTTGTACCTTTTATAGTATGTGAGAATAGTATTTCTGTATAGAAATACACACATAAATAACACAAATAATATGGTAAATATGAAAATAATTCTGACTGTATCATTCTAAGTTTTCTTCTTCCAGTTACAAGAATGTTATACATCCCAGATCACCTTGCACAATTTCTTATGATCCGTTTGCTTTTAGACAACACACAATGACATTTGTATTAAATACAATTACTGTATGATTTCTGTTTCTACCTCAGGAAACCTCTCACTACAGTGCTGTAAAATCGATGTGTACACCCCTTGAGAACATTGTGCAAAAAAACTATTAAAAAAATTAAGGTTTCCTGATATCAGTAATAAGAAAAGTTTAGTTTAAGTTCAAGTGAATGAAAAATCTTTTGTTCATCAGGGCTTAATGTCTGTGAGAAATATTTGATTAACTTATTTTTGTCCTACGAAGATCTCATTCACATTTTAACTCATTTTACCAATCAGAGCTCTGTGCTATTCAGCCCAACACAAAGCTGCATCTCAAAATGTCTTGGTTTTATCATATTACCTCTTTGCATTGTGATGCACCCCTCAATATAGCGTATACAATTGTTTACCATTCATATTTCAATGCTTGTAATCTGTAACACATTAACACTGATGTACTATTCTGTACAGTTCTTTCATTGCTTATAAATGATGACAACTTGTGCACCTTAATTCATGTTTTCTTCATATTTTATTTAACAATTTTGAGGTTTTCATTTGCAAAAACATATCTCTTAGTTATATTTTGTGCATGCAGAGGGATATTAATTGAACTGGTGTTGGGCTGTTTTAATGGGATACCTTAATTTCTTCATACATTCTGGTTTATTTATTTAATTACTGTGCACCAGTCAAACTGGTATTCGATTTAAGAATGGGGTGGCTGTTTTTGCAAATGATATTCATTTTATAAGGAATACTAAACATGTTTGGCATATAAAAATGTCCAGGAAAAATAAAGTTTGGTCTCATTTCAATGCAATAGCCGTTAATATTAAACATTATCATTAGAGGAAATAATGGTGTTGGCAATAAAACAAGTTGGCTAACCTGAAAAACAGGAAATTAACAGTGTGTGTGTGTGTGATAAAGCACCAAGTCGTTAAACTACCTGTCCAGGACACAGATTTAAAGATCCAGGATGCTGATGCAGCTAGCTCACCTCTGGCTGTGGTAGCGTAACACTATCAATGACCAGCTCACACTCGCTTCAGTTTCTATATTTAATTTAAAAAACACAAACTCACCTTTCCCGCTGGCTGCTTCGACAACCTCTTGAAAGCACGTCAAAGACAACAAAACCTGCAGGGACGAAAATAAAACAATGTTCGCTAAAGACGTTTGCATTTCGACTGGCCTTTTCTCTCCCCTCACTACTGACGATTAGAAGCTAATGGCAGTGACTGTTCATGAACCAGAGACCCGGATGTGCAACCGCTACATTTCACAATAAAAGTCTAGACTAATAAAGTTGCCAAATGTTGTGTGTGGGTGTGCGCGCGCCCGTGTGCGCGAGGTGCCCCCTCCTCTTATTGGTCAGCAGTGAATCACTTTCCGCGTTCACATGACGTCACATCCACACAACCGCGTGCTCCTGCCTGCGGGTTTTGCTGGTCAAGCTAGACGACGAAATATCAGGAAAAGACCGGAAATGATTTTGAAAACAAACGTGTAAAAGCCCCAAAAAGAGTGAAAAATTAATATGATTGGTGATTTCAAGTATTTAATTGCACTAAAATATATTGAAACTTACATTTTATAATTTAATATTAATAGGTGTTCCACATAAATCAAAAATGTACTGTTGGTTTGAATCAGGATAACATTATTATGAAAATATTGACAGGAAGTACTATATTATGCTGCTATCTTGACGCAAGTTTAAGCCGCACCGTTTCGGCTTCATTAGTAGCGTGAGGACTTCAACTGACAGTCTGTTAATTCCCATTAAAAGGTAAAAAAATATATATTTTATTTTGTCGTTAACATTTTAGCCGGTCTGTTTTATCATTTAATCTGAAGCGGACGTTAGCTTTTTGCCTCGCCAGGAACAAAAAGTCAGGTCGTGTATCTTGTTTAGCCACTATGCTAACATTAGCTAAATTAGCCTTCAAGCGAGTTAGCAAACGAACATTAGCAACAGTTACGTTAGAAATAAATGTAATTTTTAAGATTTGCCCCTTGATATTTTCCCCATTCAGTGTATTTTGGTTAATGCCGACAGTCAGTATGTCTGTAGTATAATTGTCCGCTGATGTGTTAGCAGTCTGCTAGCTCGGTGTCAATGTGTGGAAATGAGGATTATTGTAGCTCTTGATATTTTGTCCATTGCACTTCAGCAAGTAATCACGTGCTCCCTTAGATTGCCTCTACTTTTGAAAGCTGTATGTTGTTGTTATTATTATAACTGTATTTGATAGTTGCTCTTATATTAAAAGCGTGAGAATAACATCATGTTAAAATTTGTTTTCTGATTCACTTCAACAGAACACTATGAATCAAGAGAAGCTTGCCAAACTCCAGGCACAAGTGCGGATAGGAGGGAAGGTACAGTCTCCTACTATTTATGGATTTACTAACGTTACTAAATCTCTTGTACTCTGTTGACAAATGTTGACATCCAAATCAGGGCTTTCAGATTTGTTCTGCCGTTGACACGGTTGTTGCTCTTTTTAAGAAGCGTGATGGCATTTAGCACCTGCTAGGTCTTTCCTCCTGACCTCAGCATTCCTTTTATGGGAGAGAGCATTGGCCTCCTCACTTGTGGCCTCTGTGGCTTTGTTAATGTGCACTGTGAGGTCTTCAGCCACACACTAGGTGGCGTTATTTGTTATTTTTGCTCTGACAGAGGCCTTATGCCTATTTCCAGGTTGCACCACATTGACATTCTCAAATAGTGTACTTATAAACTCACATTACTTTTTTCAACCATGCAGTTTTTTTTATCCTGGACATTTATCAGTTAGAATTGATAGTGTGCAAAATCTTTGTCGCTATTTGAGTTGTAAAATCCCTGGTTAAACATAAGTGGTTGAGTAAAAGCACAATGGGCTTTAATTTGTTAAAAGTAAAAGTTATGGAAGTCTTCAGGTCAAATTAACCCTATTCAAACTACTGGAAATTAAGTGGAAGACCTGGAAATGGCAAAAATACAGTATCTCAACAAATTAAAGACAGAGCATACTTATAAAGTTATTTCTAATCACATAGCCACAGTAATGAAGGCTTTTTAACTTTTTGAACTTTAACAAGCCAGTGTTGCTTTGACTTTTGGGGAATCAGTCCTTTTTTTGTGGGCAATATTTAGCTTACTGGTGTATGGAATCCCATACTTTTTGTTTCATTACTGTCAGATCTAAGTAGTGCTTCATTCCCTATTTTTCAGTGCAGTTGTCCAGGCTCTTTTGACTTACTGACAGAAGTAGAAAGTACACAAACATATGGCATGTGTACAGATTTAGTAAAAACATTGTTTTGGTGAAGCTTGTTTTGGGCAAATGACTGACTTTAAAAACACTAGAAGTATGTAAAAATATGCTTTTGTACAATACAGAAATGGGTAACTTGTTGTGTTAACCAGTTTTAGTCTTGTGTTTGAAACTGCTTCACCACAGCTGTTATCTAGATCTAAGAAAATGTGTCCGAGTTAGAATGAAAAATTGTCCCATACACATTAAAAAAGTCTGATATGACCCAGTGGTATAAACCGTGTGTGACATTTTGGTAAATTCAGCCACCTAATCCTTCTGTTGGCATCCACACCTGTTTACTCCCCCAGGGAACAGCCCGCAGGAAGAAAAAGGTTGTTCACAAAACGGCAACAGCTGATGACAAAAAACTCCAGGGCTCGCTGAAGAAACTGGCAGTGAACAACATTGCGGGGATAGAAGAGGTGAGCTATCAAAGGAGAACTAATGTCAGCACTGTTCTGTAGATGTACTGTTTTGACTTTTCTTTTTTGTCAGAGAGTCCTGAAAAAGAAAGATAAAAGACAGGAAGAGCCCAACCAAAAAGCTTTCCACATCATCTAGTTTATTTTTAGAGTGCTTTTATCCAACTCGCATCAAAGCACAAACAAACACACGCAACTTGAGGATAAGACATTAAACTGATGCACGCAATTCATTTAGTCTCATTCATTCATGCTGTGGCTCAGTTTTTTTGTAAGTTACTGTGAATTATTAAAACCATGCAGATATTCACTCTGCGAATCAGACTAAGAGCTAATTTGATTGTTTACCTGTTAAAGGTTTATTTTGAGGAGTTTTTTTTAATCTAAAGTGAGAGTATAAGGATAGTCGGTGTTATACGCTGTTTAAGTTGACGCACAGCTGTGTTTTACATCTCAGTTAACCCTCTTTTCAGTTGATTATTTGTCACATGTCACCTTTACATCTAAAACAGACACCAAAAATAAGTACCACTGACTTAATGTCTTCATGTTGCATCTTCTGTCAGGTTGTATTGGCTCTAAGTCCGACTGTGGGGTTTTGTTTCCTCAGGTGAATATGATAAAAGATGACGGGACGGTGATCCACTTCAACAACCCCAAAGTTCAGGCGTCTTTGTCTGCCAACACCTTCGCCATCACGGGCCACGCCGAGACCAAGCAGTTGACAGAGATGCTGCCAGGCATCCTGAGCCAGCTGGGAGCCGACAGCCTCACCAGCCTGCGCAAGCTGGCCGAGCAGTTCCCACGGCAATGTGAGTAGACACGCTCAAACACACACAGGCACAATGTCAGGGTTCTCTGTGGGCGCGTAATATCAGGGATATTCTTAGAAGTTTTAGAGGTGTCTGCAAAGTCATTAGTCTCCCAGATGGGGATGAAGAGCACTGTAGTGAGAGAAGTGACCACCTTCCAACCACAGCACCAGAGTTTTAGTCTCCATAAATAACTCAGACATTTAAGGGCACTGGTCGTGGTTGAAATTTTCTAAGACAGAAACACAGTATGAAGATGCTGCCTTTAACACAACAATGCACTTATGCAGATTTTGAACATCTTTGTTTGTTTAGAATCACTGGAGAATCAGTAAAGATTCAATCTGTAAACGTGACCTAGAAAAACCGGTTATAGCAGTGACTAAAGAGAAACTGAAGAGAACAGCAAGGATTATAACGTGGTGTCTGCATGTTCGACAGAAGTCTGAAAATGCCTTAAATTCACTTTTATATATATTACGCCTTAAAGTCCCAGTGCGTAGGATTTATGGGTGTCTAGTGGCGGATATGGTGTGTAATATTCAGAGCTATGTTTTTATTAGTTTATATTCACCTGAAACTAAGAATCATCGTGTATCGGTTACCTTAGAATGAGCGGTTTATATTAACAAATTGAGCAGGTCCTCTTTCCCAGAGTCCACCATGTGTTTTTCGCAGCCACAGGAGCCCCTCTGCGACAAGCAGCATCAGAATTAAACTGCTTTTTTCAATGTTTTAACCACTTAAAGCACTAAGTGTGTTTGTTTTGGAGAGATAGAGACCTCTGTGGATAATTGAACTTCCTGTAAAAACCTCCTGAACATGTAGATCTTAAGTTATCAGAGGTTGACATGCCAAACCGTGTAACATGAAACTGCTTTATTCAGGGTTTTTACTGGTTGTAATCACCTGATCCATTTGTTTTGGAGAGGAGGAAACCTCTTGAAATAATTCGGCTCCCAGAAAAACCTTCTGAACAATGAACACTGAAGGAATTCTAACTGGGAGAAGTTTCAGCTGGTTGTAATCTTAAATCCTCACCTCCAGCTGCCACTGAATCCACCTAAATCATACACACTGGACCTTTAAAGCACTGCAAATGTCATGAAATTTTACAATAAGATTTTGGTAGAAACAGGGGGACATGCACACCTGTTCAAATCTGCAGTAATGATCACATGATATACTTTTTCCAACTTTTAGCTTAATTTTTGATGTACTTTTTCTTTTCTTTCTTTATATATTTTGCAGCAATGGACATGAAAGCAGTCAAGGAGGAAATTGCAGAAGAAGAGGACGACGATGTACCAGGTATAGATGTAGATGACTATTGTTTAAATTTACTGAGAATTTAAAGTTGAAATTTGTTTTCAAATGCTTACTGTCAACTCTTCAGTAACACAATGTTAGAAATGAAGGATAATAACACTCACATCCGTTCACAAATTGCTCCCAGAACAGAATCCTGATGTGCTTTGTTGTTTTC
Source organism: Epinephelus awoara (assembly GCA_035609425.1). NCBI lineage: Eukaryota > Metazoa > Chordata > Actinopteri > Perciformes > Serranidae > Epinephelus > Epinephelus awoara. Next base: position 24,575,115 of record CM069306.1, on the reverse strand, counting down.
TGTCTCACAGATCTTGTGGAGAACTTTGATGAAGCCTCAAAGAACGAAGCAAACTGATGAATCCCATTACTCTTTTGCCTCCATCAGCCGTTTTAATTTTTTACCTCTTACGGACTCGCAGAGGGCATTTCCTCTTGTGGGGAAACGGTAGTTAAAGGTGCAATGCATCATCATCTCCGGAGACGTGAACTACTCTGGTATAGCCTGCCACAACAGCACAACAACAACATGCAGATACAGTAGGTTTTGATTTCAGCAGGCTGTGATATCGTGGACACGCCGAGAAACAAGGATCCGTACAATTCCTCAGCACCCAAAGGACTCCAACTACTTTAGAAATAAGCTTTCTACATGGTTACACGTGGCTAGTATTTAAGAGATTGTTTATGAAATTACAATAAAAGTGAATGAAGAATTTGCTTTACATCATAGCGGTGATTATGAATTTAATAAAACATTTTTGGGCTATGGATGCATCTCTATTATTTGATTTCCCAGATTTGTTTTGGCCCCCAGGGAGAATACTTGTCACCTCAGTGTCTGTTAAAAAAAGGAAACAGAGTCAGCAGTATAGTATTTCCCAACGTGTCTGCCATGATGAGCACATTTGAAGTAGCGGTTCTGTCCTTTGTATGTAAGTATTTGTAACTGATGCTCATTTTATAAATAGAATAAACAGTTAAGCCAATAAACGCCCTGCAGTGGGCCTCTTCCTTTACACTTCCTTGAATTCATAGATATCTGAGCTGTTACGTATCACAATAGCCTGGAGGATGAATTAAAACACTTCACTACAAGTACATATAAGCATAATTCTCAATTATTAGAAACAGTCCTGCAGTCAAATTTTGACTTAAGTACAGTAATTTCAGCAAGATGAAAAGTACTCACTATGCAGCAAAATGCCCCGTAGCAATGTGTATTATGTATATTTTTATTTAGTTATTACTGATGCATTAACATGTCAGCAGCATTTTAATATATTAGGCTGAAAGGAGCTAGATTTAACGACTTTATTTGATTATTGTACAATTAAGTTTCATACACTGTTAGGTAGTTGAATACATAATCATACTTAAAATTGTATGAACTGATCAAAGGTTTTGTATAATAAATCCTGATGTGCGTAGTAACTATGAGAAACAGCTGTCATAATTTTAGTGGAGTAAAAAGTACAATATAGTAGCAGAAAATGAAAATACTCAAGTACATAGAAGTACAGTACTTGAGTACTTTCAGGCTCTATAAATTCCATTTTTGGTTATTTGATGTAATTTTCTTTGATAAATAACAATAGTGGTGAATTGCATTTTATTGTGTTTTGTTTTATTACATTTTTCCTGCTAGTCACAGAAAAAGTTATTTATTACATCACATTGGCTTCAGAAAACGTTTTGCACATTATTTTGGCTATTTCAAGTTGTTATGAATCATTAATCACAAAACTAAGGGTTGCTAACTGTCTTAAGCTTCATCCCTTTAATAATCTGTTGTTAAAACTTATGTTTGGGTGTGCACATTAGGAGGAGTTAAAAGGTATTTACACAGGCAGCACTATCACATCCCCTTTAATTGATCAGCTGTGACGCTGCTCTGCTGCATCGTGCTGATCAATGAGCCGCAGCTGTCAGTCTGTGCAGCGCGAGAGGTCTGACAAGGTTACCGGGGATGAATGTGCCATTTTGGCTCTTGTGTGTCGTGTCGTGAGGCGGGGGTGGGGGGGGGGACGGAGCTGCGGACCCGCCCCGGGGCTCAACACACCACCTTCAGCCTGGTTTGAGCCAAAATGTCCCTGCTGCTGCCGCTGCTGCCGCTGCTGCGGCTGGACCACAGTGCAGGAGCTGGATGGAGCTGAACCGCTTCAGAGCTGCGTCAAGATACACAGTGACGGCTGGGTCACAACCGGAAACCATGTGTGGTCACCTGGAAAATAAAAGCTCAGCAACAACTGTAACTAATAGAGATGATTAAGATTAGGGGTGCAAGGAGTAGAGGAGTGATTATTAAAAGTAAAGCTTTTAAATGCTGGCGATGGAGTGGTTGCAACTATTACTATCCTGAAGTACTTGCACTTTAATTTCATGCTACTTACCCCTACTTCACTACATGTTGAAGGGATATATCGTACTTTTTACTGCTTCAGCCAGTTACAGTATTCAAATGCTGCTCACACCTTGATGCATAAGTAATACAGATCCAACAATAAAGTATATAATATAACACAGAGGAGCCAATCTGCTGCATAAATGGCGATTTTACATTTGGTGCTATAAGTACAGTTCTCTATTTATACTATTATATTTCTCCAGACATGTTTTAAAACACATAAAAGTACTCTGATTGATCAATAATATTCTTATCTGATATATTTTTTCCACAGAAAAGATTCAGTTATCACATCTATTCCTTCTGTCTTGTTGAAAAATCTGTAGTATGCCTGCCACTTCAAAGTCCTTTGTGTATGTACAATAGAGGCTTTAAGTTTCCAGTTCCACATACACAGGTATGAGCCTCTGTAAGCTGCATCCTGGACCACAATAGGCTTCCAAACTAGCAGTTGTTATATCACAAAATCATTGTGTGTGTGCATTTTAAACTCTGAAGCACACTGAAGGTCAAATATGTATATATCATAAGTCTCTGACTCATAGGTGCATTACGACAAAATGGGCCCCTGGGTCTGGACATGCAAAAGTCCCTCCACCTGAAGTCCTATAGATAAACTGAGGGGATATAAATACTAACTTAAAGTGTATCATTGTGTTTTTCTTTCTTATGACATGAAAAGGCTCTTAAAAAAATCACAGTAATTCAGTTCAGTGTGCAGTGATTTATGTTTAAGATTTTATCTGAGATGTTCCTGCAGCCGACCAGCACCTGATCCTTGAGACAAGCTGTGCAGAGAGAGAGATCTGTTTACTCATATTTGAAGAGCATGTTAAGGCTCCTCCATTTTTTTTTCTAGAATGTCTGTGTTTCTGTTACTGACATGACTAAACCCTTTGACAAGAAATGCAAAATTAATAACAGACTCTTGATGCAGAGGCTCTGGCTTAGGGCCCCCCTGAGCCCTTGGTCCTGGACCCGGTAGGCACATTCAGTAATCCACCCATGCTCTGATTTGCGGGACATAATGGGACATTGCGTGCAGTGTCATGACCATAATCATGAACTGGCTGGAGTAACCTGTTAATATTTTATATACATTTGGCATTGCATACACTTTAGATTTGCCCCTGTTATTTTATCTGTGCACTCCATTTGCACTATTTCCTACTTTGTACTGAAACTGCTGCAAAGCAATTTCCCTCAGGATAAAAAAAAACACATGCAAGTAAGATTACATCGCTGTGTTACTTGAGTAATATCTAAGTAATTATTCCAACACTGTTAAAGCATGCTTTAGCCACACATTCAAAAGTAGGAGCTTTATTTTGAGATATAAAACCGGAAGTGGTGTATTTCCGTTATGGCCGTCTTGACGTTGCTCCTTATTTTTCCCAATATTAAACCTTGGGGGAGGGATCCTTGAGTGCTGTCGCACAACTAATGTAGACTACAGGCTGTACTTTCCGACTTGCGCTGTGTGAGTTGGGCAGGCAGCGGAGGGTCTACGCCAGGATACTCAAAAATAGCCTTCAAAGGCGATTAGGTATGACGGATACTGACGGAGGGGCTCCGCGGGACTGTACGTAAAGATGAGGATTCCTCCGGTGAGTGACTGAATTTGTTTTCATGACATTTCACAGGTCTGTTGTTGCTCTAACGTTACAACCCGCCATTGCAACAGCAAGTGTTACATTAACTGAGCCGAAGTCAGCGTGGACGGGTGATATTCTGTGATGTGTTTAACGTTAGCTAGCTAAACGGTGAGGGATACCGTGAAAGGTGGTGTTACGGTAACACTGTTTTACGTTCAATTACACAACACGTTAACGTTGCTTTACGAGCCGTGGGTTAACATTCACTAAAAGCGCTAGCAGTGCGGCGGGAAGCGACAACACTTCCAGGGACAGTGAGAAACGAGTTAACCTGAGGAGCGGTGCTTTTCATGTAACCGTTAAAACTGGCAGTTAGCCGCAAAGCCCACCGAGTCAGCGGCGGTGTGAGTGTCCGTCAGAGCAGCAAGTCGCTGCCGTCACTCGGCGCACGACTACCCGCTGAACCGTTGGAGCTAATACTAGCTACTTCAACCCCCGATACACCCCGCTGCTGCACAGTGGTGTTATGTGGTGTCTACATTTAAAATGTCTCCCATTATGTTCAGTCAGCTTGATGATGACTGTTTTGAAAACTTACTCGTGGCCTTTTGGTGTGGTGGACGTTAAATTCAGCTAGCAGCAGCCCTGCTAATACAACTAACTACACAAGTTCTGCTGCAAACAAAATCTCAACTGTTGTGATTTTGCAGCTGCTTTAACCTGCCACATTTAATAACACAGAGGAGTCCCCCATGTGTTTACCCAGTCTACCTGTGAATAATATTTTCCAGCTGAGGCTGTGTTTGGCCTGTAGGCAGCAGGCACAGCCACAGTGCCACTTTATGGTTGCATAATCCAAGCTAATGGTCATCTATCTTGCTCCACAGAGTTGGTTTGGTGAGGGTTGTTGCTGCCATGTCGTTTGCATTTACCTCATCATGTGGTTTCAGGGCCTTTAGGCAAGCGCTGGAGGTGGATTCATGAAGAAGTGGGCCCATCCCAGTCCCACCTTGAATAGTCATCACCAGTGAGGAATTTAAATTGGAATTGTCACTGATGAGAAAGCCAGATCAGCTAATATAAAAGTGTATTCCCCCCCCTCAAATCAGCCGGACAGGCTTAGACTTTATAACACCCTTAGTTTTCTTGGCATCTCTCCAGCCCTGACTGAAACATATCTGAAACAGGTCACTTCATTTTTACCTGTATCTTACTACATCTTCAAACGGTATTAAATCTCAGGGGGTTGATTGAGTAGACTGATCCAACAGGCATCCCATGCAAAGGCCAGCTCTCATGTGTGCAGAGACTTCCCAGATGTAGGTTACTGTACGCTTTCAGAAAGTATTACAAGTCTCTCCCTGATGGCAGCCCAGCAGCCTGTCTCCTCTTGCAGTTTTTTTCTCCTGTCTGGTGGTGGTTAAATGTAGATCAAAACATAAGGGAGAAAAGGAGATCATAATAGCTTTTGACACTTGCTGTGAAGCAGAGCAGCTCTTTGTAACAGGAGGACAGCTACTCGCTTCTTTACCTTTATCATCTTCAAACCTCAACAGATTTACCATTTCAGCCTCTCTTGTCAAAGAAATGTTTTGAATTATTGAAGGAGTACGACCTTTTTGGAGGATACAAACCTGTGGCATGCTTTTATTTTTATGTTTCTCTTTTATTTCATAAATCTCTGGCAGTGCATGGGAATCAGGATTAGAAAAATTCAAGAGGAGGTAGGACAACTCCCAGTGTACTCCCAGCCAGGGCGTTAAACATTACATAATAATGTGACACTCAGTCATGCGATCGTGTTGTTAGAAAGTGATGTCAGTCCATTCTTAAAGAGAGGAAGTGATCATTTGAGGTTTCCTGTGTTCACCCTGAATAGGCGGCGTCTGGAGCACGTCTGTGTCGGGTATGGATCTAAAAACACTGTTTATCAGGATGTGAACTTGAAGTCCTGGGAAGTTTGAAGCACCAGAAAAAGGAAGCGTATAGAAACTTGGTTCAGAGCTCTGTTTTCTTGAGAACTGTTGACAACCATTATTGTTTTCACAAGAACTTGCTGATACAGAGGATTTCCCCTTAGGCTGTGTGATATGGAGAAAATCAAATACCACAATACCTTTGATCAAATACCTCGGTGTTGATATTGAACGGTTGATTATCGGTGCTTTCACAAAATATTTACATAATGAGATTTTTGATAAGTAATCATCAGTAATATGGATGTAATGACTAAGTGAGTAAAGACAAAAAAATAAAACAGCTACAAGACATCTGGTAAGTTCAGAAAATCACGTCACTTACTTTATTGCAGCCTTTAAAACCAGAACGATACGTATTACAGTATCCAAAATCTAAGACGATATCTAGTCTCATATCATGCCGTTAATGTAATATTGATGTATTGCTCAGCCCTGATTTTCCCAGCAGATACAGCAGTTTTTAATATTGGGCTGCAACTCATAATTATTTACTTATGCTTTTTTTTGTGCTTTATTAATCTTTTTTTCTATACAGTGTCAGAATGTAGTGAAAAATGTGTGTAACAATTTCTCCAAGTTGCTTGTTTTATTTAGCCAATAGTCCAAAATTGGGCTAAAACGAACAAATGTTTTCACAGTTTTCTTGATTCAATGGATTAATTGTTTAGTTTATAAAATGTAAAACAAAAAAGTGAAAAAATGTAGATTTTGCTGTGATGTTGTAAATTTGTTTGTTTTGTCCAACCAATAGTCCAAAAGCTAACGATTTTTAATGTTCTGTCACATGTTTTTAAAAAAAAACAAAAACCCACAGCAAACCCTTATATTTGAGAAGTATAAACCAAGTGATATTTGGCTGAAATGATTGGTCATTTATCAAAAAAGTTAGTTGCAGGTTAATTTTCTGTTCATCAGATAATCAATTGATCGACTAATTTTGCAGCTGTAGTCCAGAAATAAACTATACACCATTTGTTTTCACATACGATAAAGAATATTAGGAAATCCTCACATTTGAGAGGTTGGAACCAGGAAATGTCAATATAGCAGTATTTGCTTATAAGGAATGATTGAAATCAAATTAGCTGCTAAATATTTTTTTGTTGATAGACTTGTGTGATATATCAACAAAGTGTTTCGGCTCTGTTTCAGTGCACCATTGTCAAAACTCTCAAGCTGCTAGAAGTTGTGTAGAAAAATCACCTATTGCTGTCTTCTTCCTTCATAAACCAATTGATGAAGTGCAGAGACCAATAAATATAAAACTGATATGTAATTATGATCTTAAGACTGATCCTAAGCTTTGACTTAGACGTGAAACAATTCTAAGCAAAACGGACCGAGGTGCTTCCAATAAAGACACTAAAACACTTAGTTAAGTCTTAGCATCACTCTCAAGTGCTGACTAAAGGAGCACATTGACGTCCCAAATACTCTGATAAGTCAGCCAATAGTAGGCCTCCATAGGTAATGCGTCAGGGCTGCATCACACCATCATGGTGCACAGCTTGTCATGATTAATGGGTTTGAAAGCCTCCTCCTCATCACTCATTGTAACGTATGCTTCAGCATATTGAAGCATGCAAGAAATAAGCTTATTAGATGTATTTTCCCGTGTTGTGTTAGCGTCAGTGTCTACCTGCCCAGGGATTGCAGGAGGAAATTGGCAAGTAGCTAAATCTGGTACAATATGTCTCTTCTCCTTGTGTGAGAATGATGTTTTTGTGCACCGTCGCAGACAAGTAAATGTAATAAACTAAGCTAGATGATGATACTTATAGCTGATATGTTGACAATAGCAGAAGTGTTAGTTGAAATGCCGTTATATTAAATGAAGTCATATTTTGAGCATGAACGTTGATTCCTGACCTTTGGGTCAGTATGACAACATAATCTTTGGAACTTGAGGACTTCATCTCATTTACTTTACAATTTTGTATTATCATATATTTCCAAAACATATTTTTCTTTGCTGGTAAGTGTGTGGCCTTACTCTTTGTAGGCCACCAGCTCATAACTCGTAACCATGTTATGTCTCCTCATGAGCCCTCTTAAATACTTTAGAGGCTGTGCCTAAGTCTGAACACTTAGCAACATTTATGCAGGACATTCCATAATTTGAATAAGAAATCTTAGGTTACTCCCAGTCTTTTGCTGTATTTGAGACCTGAAATTGTGGGCTTTATACATACTGGCCCAGTTTTGTTTTTTTGACTTGTCACAGGAAGAAAAGCGCAAGTAGAACTGATACCATTAATTATGGGTAACTGATATATAAGGGCCCCATGCCAGTGAGGCCGTATGCACACTACTGGAATCCAGGAAGTAGTGCTATTAAATGCTATATTGCCACTACCAAGGTAAGGATATTACACCTGTAATTTTCTTCTTGTGACATATCAAATTTCCTGCCATGTAAAGGGCCTTTTGCCAAAATGTGGAAGACCCCAAACAATGCATTTATTTATGAATTAAAACCAAGAAACCAGAGAAAGAAAATCATTGAAGGAAAACATCCTAAAATAGGGATGTATTATTTACCTAAACCTGGTTCAAAATGCTGTAAATTTCTACACATAACCAGCAGATAGATGTCAGTGATTGTAAGGGAATTCCTCCTGACGTGTGAGGAAGTGAATGCAGCTCCCTCACCGGAAACAGCAGCAGGAAACAGAGTCTTGTTCTGACAGGGCGAACTTAATGAACTGCTGTAGCATTCTAGTTTGTCCGAGCTTGCTCGCTGTTTATGCCCTTGTCTTATTTAATTTTGTAGCAGTGCCAGGATGTCCAGTCAGGCGTGGTTTATCGTGTTAGTAGTCTGTAAGGCCATTTCATTATTAGCATGTTTGGCTGACACTGGAGGCTGGAGCATGGCTTTAGTGAATGGATATCAACTGCACTTGGCTCCATTTAAAAATAGCATAGTGACCCCGGTCTTGTTTTCAGTCATGTTTGTGTTATACTTTTACACTGATTTTCAAAATACCAAGCTGTTTCCAGTCTGAGGATTTGCAAGATTTCTGTATTTGATTTGATTTTAAATTTGATATCTTTCATTTTTGGACTGTTGGTCAGACAAAACAAGTATTTTGAAGATTGCCACTAGGGCTCTGGGAACATGCCATGGACTTGTTTTTTTTACTATTCAGTGGCATTTCATAGACAAAACAATTGTTTAAAGGGACACTTTGCTGATTTTCAACCAGCTGTGTATCATAACACTGTGGGTAGTATGTGTAAATGAACTGTGGTAAACTTCCCTCCATCTTACTAGCACCCAGATCTCCCTGCTCATCTCCCACCTTAAATCCACTGGATGACATGTTTCACTGGCTCCAGGGCTGTTGTTGAACTACAGGTTGTACTTATGCATTTTTGTATGCCCGCCACCATGGACACAAAGATTATAGAAACAGTTTTAGAGAAAGACCTGCCCCTCTCTCTTTCTCAAACTCAGACCAAACTGATCAAATTGTAAAACGGGTCAGTGCTGATCAAATGTAAACTAAGATTTTGTAACAGAAACATATTTTAGTACACTGTGTGGCTGTAATATGAGAATTTGTGAACAGGAAAGGTGGATCATACTGTTTCCTGGATTGTGTAATAAACCAGGGTTGAAAAACTGAGATCAAATGGTAAAACTAATCAGTGTTGATGAAATATAAATCAAGATTCTGATAGTGCATTACCTGTTTGTCACCGCAAATGTTTTCAGAAACATATTTTAGCTAGCTGGTTAACTTTAATTCAAGATCGTCTGTTACCAGCCTGCCTCCATATTGTTTCCTGCATCAAAAACGGCCAAGCTCACATTAGGGCAACCACCATCGTGAGCGTTCATTGGTCCAGTGCCTCACAATTCTGGTACTTAAAGGTTTTCTGTCTCTTGAGTAAAAGGACATACCACAGCCATTTTCTCTGTGTTCCCTGGTCATACAGCACCAATCAAAAGTGTATGAGTCTTTCTACTGCATAGTCAGTCTAGTTACATGAAAATATGGTCTTTCCAGCAGTGAAATACTTCTTTAATTAGCAAAGTAATCTGCAGATTAATTGATAATGAAATCCATTGTTAGTTGCTGATGTAAATGTTGCTAAAGGCAGCATTGTTGTGTCACTGTAAAAAGAGGTAGTGCTAAAATGATGAGGCCTAGTTGAATCAGTTAGTTGACATTAAGCTGATTTCCAGTTTGATTGTCAGTGGTCACACAAGTAACAAGAAGAGTCTGCAGCCATGGTGAGGCTTCTCTGTATTGCTGTACTTTGTCATAGCGGTCTGTCATGAGCTGAGTCTGTATAGTTTATAGATCAATTAGGATAACCGTCAGGTGATCTTCACTGTCATGTACAATCTTGATATTCTTGTTTGACCTAAGGCAGCACCACATGGTTTTAATTAGTTGAGGAGTTGAAACATGTTTGTACTAGGGCTGGGCGATGGGGAGAAAATCAAAATCACAATATTTCTGACCAAATACCTCTATCGATTTTGTGTTGGGTTGATTGTTGGTGCTTTCACAGAATATTTACACAATGGGATTTTTGATAAAAGGTCATCAGTAGCATTGATACCATGACTAAGTGGATAAAGGCGAATAATAGGAGCTAGATAACAGCTAGAACAGTCGGGATGGTTCAGAAAACTACATCACTTTGCTGTAATGCTGCCTTTTAAACCAGAAGACTTACGATATTCAGCATTTAAGAAGATACCTGGTCTCATATCAGTATTATATCGATATATTGCCCAGCCTTAGTTCAAACACATTATCCTAATATCATGTAGCTACAGGACCATTTGCTTTAGTCCTACAGGGTCTCTGACTGACACACTCTCTCATGCACATATGTCTCCTTTAGAGCATCTCCCCAAGTTTACATGTCTAAAAATACAACTCCTTCACGCACTTTGACTAAAGATGCATTATTCAATGCCTCTGCAGGGTAATTAAATCTTAATCAGGGACGGGCTCCTGTCCTCATGGAGGCATTTCTGTGTGTGTGTGTTTGTTCATGTGTTTGTGTGTGCACTGTCTGGCAGTCCACAGGAGGTTTTCAGGTTTTTATAGTGCAATATAATTTTAAGAATTCAGTGTAGAGGGAAGTCTCCTTACTGAAATAAAAGGTGCAGAGGTTGGACAAGGTTAAACCTTGATGCATAGATGTTGCTCCCATTCAGTGATCGGTTCAGGTGATGTAAAGGTAATTTACTCCATCCAAACTGGATCATCTTGCACTTGCAGGCTGACATGCAGCAACTAAATGTTGAGTGACTTAAAAGTGTACAGGTTGGGGTTGCTACATGCATACAAAGATGTCATTTACTGCTGGTATTAGATTAAATCACTATTACCTGCTATAGAGTAGATTTTTAAACGGTGATCATGTGAAATCATTGATAAAATGTCAGTTTATTTGTATTTTATCAAGCTGTGTGTCACGTCACGGTTTGTGTTGTGCCCAATCTGAGTCATCATACTCCATCTGGACTGTGCTTGCCTAAAGGGTTGTAACATGCTCTAATTAAGCTCTTTTTTTGTTTCATTCACTGATGGATCATTCATGTTATAGATATTCTCAATTTAAAGAAGAATGTTTGTACTGGGTGCATTTTCTTTTGTATTTTTGGCTCAGATAGCAGCCCCCAGCCTTGCTCCTGGTATGGCAGAAACACTTTGACCCATGGTACACGCTACATGTGTAGCCTCCTGTCCTGTGCCTTCACTGTTTTGTGCTGACATCGTGCCCATGCTTGCACCTTAAACTAAGCGGAAAATGTGTTGACTCTGCTCCTTTCGCCGAAGCTTTGCTCTGCGGAATATCTGGTCTCTGGTTTAATCCCTGGTCGCTCTTGTCCTTATGAGAATGACCCTGAAGTTCAGCCCGGCTGTTACTCATTCGCAGCCCTACACGCGCACACACATACACACACACTTATACACCATCACATCCTCACTTCAAGGTCTCCTCATCAGCAAGGACAGACTGGGCAGGTTTACTATGCAGTGATTCAGGCTTCATCTGTTTTCCATTCATGACTCTGATTGCCTTGTCGGGTGTGGATGGTAATAGCTCACTATGTATGATAATGCACAATACACATGATAAGCTGGATGAGCTGTATCCTCAATTGAAGCATGGTGTTGTTCAGAGACTAAAGTGTCCCACACTTACCTAACATTTTGTTCTGATTCATCATCAGCTTTGAGCTGTCTGAGTCTTGTCTTGATCTCAGCATAAATGTGTTCCACATGTTTGAAAACAGGGCTGTATCTAATAACTTTTTCATCATTGATGAATCATTTTGGGTACAAAATGTCATAAAATGGTGAAAACGCCCATTATAATTTCCCAGAGCTCAAGGTGAAATCTTTAAATTGTTTGTTTGATCCAAACAACAGTCCAAAACCCAAAAGATATTTAGTTTACTTTTATTCGTGACAAAAAAGACGCCATAAGTGAATGTCATCGTTTGTCATTTTTGCTTAAAATATGTCTGAAACAATGAATCCATTGTCATAACAGCTGCTAATTCATTTTTTGCTCATTGATTGATCAGTTATTTGACTAATAACTTCAGCTCTATTTGAAAATACCAAATATACAGAGCTTTACTTAATTCCTAAATGAACTGTGGCATTTGACCTTGTCTTGTGTTTTAAAGGCAGTATTTTTATTTCCAAAGAATGCCAGCCTGAACCCAAACTGACTTGAATATGTACGCTTTCGCTCACAGGAAGTGAAATATTAAGTACAGACCAAGCACTTAGCTAGCTTTACTTTCCTATAATTTAAAATTCATATACTGTAAGCACGTAGGAAGTGCTGTCACTATACTCAATACATCATCTGGTAGTGAAACCAGCAGCGTGCTTTGTCTCACAGGTTGAGAGGCAGCTCTTTTACTTAACGGTGTTTCCCCTCTGTGTCTAAGGTGTGGGCGCTGGGCGCTTGCCAAACTGGGTGAAGTGAGAACTGAGAGGGAAACCCGCTGAGAAAAAACACCACCTGGGACTGCTGAAGAGGACCTCTGTGCAGGTGAGGACTGATGGAGAGAGGAGCATTACTACATAACTAAATGTATACACAAGTTTTCCACCAGGGTCAGAAATGTTTAGAAAAGAATGTAGACCATTTTTATGTTTTTTTAAAAAAAGCAAGTCATTATGACTGCAACAACTTTTGCATGAAGGAATCCTGTTTTGTAGAGGATGGGTCTGTGCATTTTTGGTAGAAGAAAAAGTAATATTTTTTAGATTTGTTGGGTGTTTGTTGCTTAGTATATCGGCTGTAGAGATGTCTGCCTTCTCTCCAAAATAATGGAACTGGATGGCACTCAGCTTGTGGTGCTCAAAGCGCCAAAAAAAGGAAAAACTCAACAGCAATGTCTCTTTCCAAAAAACATGACCGGGTTACTCAAGATAATCCACAGACCTTGTTTTGAGCAGTGTTATGTAGGAGCTTTTTTCCTCTACACCTGCCAATCTTATCACTGCAGAGAAGGAACAAGCATCTACTGCTCACTCACCTTGCACCACTGAGATAGCTAACGTGACAGCTCGGCTAAGGAGGTCATTGATGTTTACATCTCCCAATGTCACAAGCATAAGCCTCTGGTTCATGAGTGGATTCATGGTAGTTTGATAGAAAGTAAATAGTTTCTGCACGAAACTGCTCACAACAAGGTCTGTGGATTATCTTGAGTAACTGGGTCATGATTTCTGGAAAGAGACATTGCTATTGAGTTTTTCAAATGTATTTTTTGGCACTTTTAGCACAAGAGAGAGCTCAAGAGTTCCAATATATTAGAGAGAAGGCAGACATCTCTACAGGCGATATCTCCAAGGCTCAGCAGCTCACACCAAAACACTCAAGACTAAACAGCGCTACAGGTATGAGGAAAGGTACAGGTACTTTTGGGGTGAACTGTCCCTTTAAGATGCAACTTAAGAAACCCTTTACTTAGTATTTAGAGAATCTGATAAGTTTGTATTCTGGATGTATCCTTGCTACAGGTCATATAATTCACCCCATAACCTTACTAATCAAACCATAGCCATCCTTCCCTTTCATTATCTCTGCAGCCCCAGAGCGATCACAAAAGAGCACTGGCATGGAGGGAAATGAGAAGTAAGAACGAAAGAGAGTTAGAGGGGATGTTTCTACTTAAACAAATCATATTAAAGTGAGATATGAAAAAGGAGATATGATACAAGCCCTGGGGGACATCTGCATTATGAGGTATGAAAATGTGAATAGATTTGGTATTGAGGACAGGGTCTTTGTGTTTCTAGGTTCACACGGCCGTCGGCAGGGTGGAGCTTCCTGACCCATGGAGAATTACTTCCAGGCCGAGGCCTTCAACCTGGACAAGGTGCTGGACGAGTTCGAGCAGAACGAAGGTGAGCCACTGTGTTAGTTTAAATGGATGTGGAGATGAGACAGGGACACACAATGAGTCACTGAGGTTGAGCAAACACGGATGGGACAAGGCATAGCTGTGGAATGACGTTTCAGAGGAGCTCTGGTCTGGGTGCTGTTATGTAACCCAGGGGTAAATCATCAAGGTGTCAGACAATCAGCCACTACCCAATGAGTTTGAGTAACATTTACAGGTGGTGATTGAGGGTGTGCAGAGAGGGAATAGGACTAATTGGATTATCAATTTCCCCTGGGGCTTGTGTGAAATTGGTGCAAGATGAGTCTTTTTTTTCCCACACTTAATGCTCACAAGTAAAGAAATTGTGTTAGGGCTTTTATGAAACGGCGCTTCAGCTGAGTTTATTTATGGTGATTTTAAAGTAAACACTGCATTACCGAGCTCTGTCTATGCACACCCCCAGTTCTCCAGTCTGCTTATTATAGAGGAAAGACTGCTCTTTTTCTGGATTCATCACAGATGACCCCAGAAAAATGCCACTCCTCCACACACAGCATATTTTGATGGTACTGTGAGCTCAGTGTGTATTTTGGCTGTGAGTGATTATCTGTGTGTCCCCTGCCAGAGATCCAGCTTGGCAGATTAACTCTGTGTGAGTGAATGTGTGTGTGCTTGAATCTGCTACTGCACATACTAAAAACAGCTTAGCATGAATTCCAGTGGAGGGAGGAGAGCGCCATACAGTAGCTGACACGGCTGTGTGAGAAAGTCCTTTGAATAAATATTATAAGAATTTCCGCTTGTATTACACAGCATTCATGTGTCAGCTTGACTGATGGCTCCCAGGGGCGATCGAGCCGTTTGGCCCAATTTCTCAGAATTTCCCAGTCCATCCACACACTAATTTCCCACTCCATGCCAACCTCATTTCTCAATTTGTCCCCTGGTTTTGTTCCTGCCATTTTTAGCTCTTTTTCGATCACCTGGGAGTGTGTATCTTTGTTTCAGTTCTCTTTGGCAGTTCATTTGAGGCTTCCTGTCTTGCTGTTTTAAGGTTCATAATCTCATTGCTAGTAGCCACTTCTCCTTATTTTCTGTTTCCAGAAAAAATAGGGTAAAGGGTGACTTGTGCAAGATATAGCTCAAATTATTTGCAAAGTGCAGCAAAGCCACTATTAGATCAATTGGTAATATGTCACATAAAGACTGTGGCTTTATAAGGCAAAGTGAGCTCTATATAATCATCTGTTTTCCTCTCTTCTTTCTCTGCCAGATGAGACAGACAATCCCATTCTCTCGGATGCCAAGTGGACCCAGATCCTGGCCCCGCCAGCCCACCTGCTTTCTCTGAACCCCGCCCTGGCCCACGCAGACCTCAGCCCCCGGGAGAGTCCGCTGCCCTTCAAAACCCTCCCTGACTCCTCCTCAAGCGCCTCCCCGGGGGGCGACCCCAAAAGACATCCCGGCCCCGAACCCTCATCCTGGGTAGAGGAGAGGCCGGCAGACGTTCACAGCCCACCCCTCCCCCAGCCCAACATCGGCAAACTGGTGGGCACAGACGACCACTCGCCGCCCCCTGTGACGGCCTGTACTGCTGTGGAGAATGGCTGCCCTGCCAGCCCTGCAAGACCGCAACTGGATGGGCTCAGCAAGGAGATAAATTCTCCTTCAGACAACCAGCCTGCTGCTTCTGACCAGGAGGCTAAACTTTATCTGGAGGAGAAAGCCACATCAGCGGGAGGAGGAGGCTCCGCTGTCAATCACACTCATTTTACCTTTGAAGATGGATTACGACACGAAGAAGAATCTCCGTCTCTGAAAACTCATCCACATGTGGAACTAACAACGCAAAATGGGGAAGATGTCAAAGTGGAGGCTGTTTTACAGGAAAATGGTCAAGAAAAACAAATTGGAAACTCAAAAGAGGAGCAGGTAGAAAATCTCCTGAATAGAGGGAGAGACATCCAGGCTGGTTGTGAGGTAGAAGAGAATGGTGTATCTTCTCCTGACAGGGTCGGAGTGGAGGAGAAGGAGAGGAGATGTGGTCCAGAGGGACAGTTAGACCAACTCCTCAGAATAACAAGCCTTCCCAATGGATTGGAGCAGGAGAGCAGTAGCCATTCCAAACTTAAGGAGACAGAGGAGGAGGACGAGGAGGAGGGTTTTTCTCCCTCTCCTGTCCCCTCCAAAGAGGACTCTGTCACTGAAGAGAAAGAAATGGAGGAAAGCAAGCAAGAGAGCAGTGATGGGGGAGCAATGGGGTCAGGTAGCATCCAACCAAAACTCAACAACAATAGGCTACAGCCGGTCAGTGTTCCCTACGGAGGGGCACGACCAAAGCAGCCAGTCAGCCTCAAGCTTCAGATCCCACAGCCGCTGTCGGGCCAGGTCCAAAATCAGCTCGGCCCATCCGCCGTCAGCAAGAACAAAAACCAGGAGAACCAGTGTCGGAGAGGCACGCCCTCTGAAACTACGCCTAGTGGGACTGAACAGAGTGTAGTCGGGGTGAACGGAGATGGTGTTGTCCACTCTCCTCCCCTGATGCCCTCTGAGAGCCCAGACAATGACCTCCAGGCAGGTCAGCAGGGCACACTGTGCAGGAAGCCTGCCAACTCCCTGGGAGAGGTTGCCCCTGTGTGGGTGCCTGACTCCCAGGCGCCTGTCTGTATGAAATGTGATGTCAAGTTCACCTTCACCAAGAGGAGGCACCACTGCAGGGCCTGTGGCAAGGTCAGTGGAGTGATAGAGCTGCTTTTATGTGAGAATGTAAAGTAAAACCTTATATCGCACTTAAAAACAATGATTTTAGCAACCTGCCATTTTGGCACCAGTTCTGTTGTTAGGGTATTTATTGGTGGTTTTATATTTATAATCCCTGAGTAACCGACCAAATTTAGCCACGTGCTGTCGCTGTAACGCAGCTACACTTACAGAAATGATCTTCTTATGTCTAAAACACTAACAGAAAATGTTTATTTTTTGGGTCAGCCCCTAAGACGGAAAGAAACTCCTGTTTGCACCAATGTGCACCACTTATCCAAGGGGAATTCAATCAGGAAAAAGAGAGAGAAATACTTCCTAACCCTACAGTAGCCTGCACAGACTAATAGATCAGAATGCAGTGCATTAATGAGATATATTGCATTGTGTTGTAAGGTACATGACATTGAAAAACTTCCCAAAAACCTTGTTTGCTGTGCTGTTATCATTATTGCTTTCACCACCCGCATGTTCTCCAAACTGTTCACACCTCTCTGGGGGTTTTATCAAAGGGCATTCTGGGAATTTCCAAATGATGTTGGCCTTTCAAGGTAGGTTTAGGGAAAGCAAGACTTGCAAAGTACTTGAGCAAAAATGCACAGCAGAGAATAGAGGTTTCTTTCTACATTTATTCAATACATTTTTTGCCGCAGGGATTTAGCTGATTGCTGCATCTTGAGATTCTTATGACAAGCGACTAGACGTGTAGGAAGTTGGCATGGACGATAGGGCTGCAACTTATGGTCATTTTCATTGTCATAAGTCTTTATATTTTTTTTGTTAATTGTTTGGTCTATAAAATGTCAGAAAAATTGAGACTTTTTAAAGCCCATTGTCACTTGTTTTGTTTGACCAACATATTCAGTTTAATGTGACATAGGACAAAGAAAAGCAGCAAATCCTCACGAGTGGGAAGCTAAAGTTAGAGAATTTTCTGCACTTGCTTGAAAAATGACTTGAGCAATTCGATTATCAAAAGTGTTGCTGATAAATATTCTCTTAATCTGCTCATTTATTAATCAATTAAACATTTCATCTGTAATAAACACTTACTTGGAATCACCAAATCTGTAATGTGTAAGAGTCAAGCAGTTGCCAGTTGACAGTAAATTGTTGATGTCAAATAAAATGTACATAAATAAATATAAAATATGACACAACTGCAAACAAAACAGAATAAATAAGTACCCAACAAAAGACGAAAATAATGCATGCAAAGAGGAAAACACCATGACAAAAACGCATTTCAACCTTTAAAATACACAACAGAGTCATATTCCAAACAGGGAGTATTATTAAAGGTGCTTTGCTGGACTCTGTGGAGTAAGGTAAATCAGATGAGTTCCTTTTTAGGCCTTTCTTTGCAGATAAACTCAGTAGGTGTGCAGGTAGCTTTCTAGCATTATGGCCACCCACACATACAGTGGGGTGTCCACACAATGCTTTAAAGAGAAGATGTGGTCGCTGACACTGCACTGGAAAATCTCTGGGCTGCTACTTAATTTCCCATGGTGGTAAACAAACACACTCTCTGCCACTTGAGCAGGGAGGAGCTGGCACTGCAGTAATACGGACACCAGCTCTGGGGCCGCAAACAATAGACGCATTAGGATCCTCCTGTGAACCCACCACCACCAGTCTGGTAGATCCACGAACAAGTGTGTGATGGTGCTGTGAGGATGTGAATGTTACTGGATAATGATGTGTAATGAGGTGCTAATTCACTGAACGTAAAGTGCCCTGTACACAGCTGCAGCTCGTTGAAGCCTTGGCAAAGTACAGGAAATCAATATCCATAAAATGGTACATTTGCTGCACACTAAATCACAACTTATTTTCAATTCTTCACCTTTTAAAAACCACTCACAGTTAAAGTAAAATCATTTGCAGAAATGTTTTGCGTCCAGTGTGCTTTTTCTTAGAATGTGGTATGAATAATGTATTTTTCTTGGTGTGTGTTTTTAAGGTGTTCTGTGCGACGTGCTGCAGCCTGAAGTGCAGGCTCATGTACATGGACAGGAAGGAGGCTCGAGTCTGTGTCACCTGTCATTCTGCATTGACGAATGGTGAGCATCATTGCAAGAAGGAAGTTTGTTTTTTCAACTTATATGTTGCATTTATATGTACACTTTTTATCAGAAGTGGGTGATATGGCCATAATAACCCTACCATACTTCATCAGGCCCGATCATTTCCCTTTATAACCTTTCAAGGCAGCTGGATTTGCGATAAGATCACACAAGAATCACAAGATCATGTGAGAATCCAGTCCTGATTTGTCACATAGCTTGACCAAAATGAGAATTTGCATTTTCTAGAATGGTGAAGACATGACCCCTCCTATTCTTCCCCTGATTTGCAAGTGCACGTTTCCTTCATTGGTTGGGTTGGTTTAGTTTAGGCATGATGAGTGTGATTTGTAAGGGTCAGGGTAAGAATGTCATGGTAAAGTCAGAGGCAGAATAAGGCAGAGTAGAGCAGATCATGCTCTCACTATCACAGGAAACACAAATTTGCGCACCAAATAGCTCCCACAGTAGAAACAGTATTCTCTACTGGTGGACACATTTCTACGGTATATACCATCATATCAACAAGACCTATTTTGCATTGATAGATGCCACTGCAATTAAAAAGACTTTAATATGTCAAAACAGATTTGAGTAATTGTCCACAAAGAAATACTTTTTTTGTTCCTTTAGTAAAAAAAAAAAGGAACACTGACAAGGTTAATCTTCATTTGAAATATATTATGTTAAAGCTTCACCTACAGTATGACTTGTTGTTCAACAGTCTTTCTCTGAGCATAAATTAATTCTTTTGAGCTAAAAAAGTGTAGCAGCATTGTGATTTTTGCATACATTTAGAGTTTTGTATGTAGTAAAGTAATGGGGTCCAGCTACTGTGTAATTGGGCCTTTCTCAAAGCAGCTATTTTAACATAGGTGTGATTAATAACAGTAATAAAATTACGACTGCATTTCATTTAGCTGGGCCCACTGGCTCACTGCACAGGCTTACTGGATCACTTAATGGAACAGATTCCTTGCTAACAAAATTAGTTACACCTTTTCTTGTCACACTAAGACTAGTCTAAGTCAAACTACCTGCTGAGGGGAAAAGTCTATCAATCTTGAGGGATATAATGATGTATGGCAATACTATTGATAATGGGAAGTATCTACGCAATACACCTGTTAAAAACATGTCCAGTGGTACTTCTTATTTTTTAGCAATAACGTCTGTTTAGATTTGGTATTTTTAAGATTGTTTCCAAAAAGCATAGCCACTCATCTCAAACATGTGGCACCTGTTTACACTGTGTACTTTTTAGACTTAACACCCAGACACAAACACACACACACACTTTACCTAACGTTTACTTTTATGTTTTCTGTCTATGTCAGCTCAATCATGGGAGACACCTGCTACTGGAAGCAACCAGAGTCCGAACCCCAACAACCCAGCAGAGTACTGCTCCACCATCCCCCCTCTGCAGCAGGCCCAGGCCTCAGGGGTGCTCAGCTCCCCTCCTCCTACCGTCATGGTGCCCGTGGGAGTCCTGAAACAGGCTGGCAATGAGGGTACAACCTTTACCAAGAATAAAAATGCTCTTTGTTGTTCACCTTCTACTGTGACATTCTGTCCCCATTACATTTAGAGAAGTATTTCCATGGCTAGTTCTTAAAAGGGTTTGTCTGTATACAGTTTTTGTTTATGTAACCTTGTGGTGTTTCGCTATGGGTCTCTCCCCTTTAGGGTCCTTGACACGGGAGCAGAGGAGGGTGTGGTTTGCTGATGGAGTTCTACCTAACGGAGACACAGCAGAGTCCCCAAAACCTCCCACCTCCAGCCCAGCCCCCTCCCAGTCACTGGCCATCTCCACGTATTCAAACAAATCCTCCACTTCTGAATCCTCAGAGGTAGGCTCGCCATGAAAAACATTCACCCACAGCTAATGCTATTAGGTGAGCTTGTTATGGTCATGTAAGCTACCCTGCAGCTAGCTGAGGGAAGCCAAAAAGAACTCTTTCTGTGGGATTCTTGGTGATTTAGTGGCCGGGTCATGGTCTGCAGTAATTCAAAGGCAACATTCCTTGTTTGCTTAATCAGAGTTATAAATCCCAGTCGACTGATGTGCTTAAGGAAAAATACTGTAAAGTTTGCCACACAACAAATAACAGAACAGCAAGTTGAGCGGGGTTGTTTCTGTTGTCGTGCTGCTCTCCACTCACTGGACTTGAATGCCACCTGTCAGGATGATTCATGGCCTGTTGAACAGAATGATTGTTGAAGCTTTTAAAAGGCTTCCTTTCAGATGGCCTGATGATGCCATGCAGAAAGAACTTGAGTATAAAATCCGACTTTCACATGACACCATGAAAGTCACACTGGCATGAACTCAGTAATGCATGGATTTGAATTTATTGCCAAAGGCAAGGTGACTGCCAATGCTACTGGTGAGCTACAGCAAAGTGAGGGACCACTGACAAACAGGGACTCCTGCGTCATTCGGTTTTCATGGATAGCACATTATAATGCATCAAACCAAAGTGATTAAAGGGAAGCAGGATAGGACATTTAGATCAGGCCAGTAGGGATATTAAAATGGCACTCCTTGAATTTGACATGTCAAAATCAATTTACTAGTAACAGTGAGGATGACTCAGCCTGTGAAAACAGTTGAATGATGTCTTCTGTGTCTCAAGAGAAGCCTTATCAAATCTAAAATTCCATCTCTGGACATATTTTAGAGTATGTAAAAACTACTTTGCTGTGATTAATATGTGGTTTAACATGGTTTTACCTTCAAAGAAAAACTCTGAAAAGGAGCCAGAAGCAGATTTACTCTCAGAATCTGGTGTCCAACCTGTCCACTTGCTGCTTGCCATAGGTTTCACTTTCTCCAGTGCCAGCACAGTGCTAATACAAAAAGTGGAGACAGGTCTGGCTATGGGAGACTAGCATTAGGTTGAAGGGTGAAAGAGCAACGTACATCGAGATGGCTAGCATTAGCAATGTAGAGGAAACATTGGAGACATCCAGCCATACATGTTTGAGCCTCAGTCAGACTCAGACACTGATGAGAAGTCTGTTGTGCACCAAAATCTGCGACATATCAGAGTGGTAAGAATAGTGAGCACCTTTTTAGTGGTTGATGTTGTTTGTTAGCTTGTAAGTGTCAGTTGCTGACACAGCATTAATAGTTGTGAAACATACAGTAACATCTGCTGCAATGTTACAGTGTGTTCACATTGTCACATTATTATTACGTAATTATATACCAGAGGTCAAATGAAGTTTGCAGGAGGATATATTCCACTCGGAGTTTTATATCATGTGTAATAAGTCTGCTCTGCAATGGAGGTTTCAGGTTTCTTTGCCAGCATTTGCATTTGCATTTGCATATACTTTTGAATCTTAGATTTTAAGGAAGTGCACAGACACCTCCCCCGTCTACCAGCTTTGTACAGATACAACTCAGTTTAGTCAAGGTCAGACATTTCAGGTGACATGAACACAAGTACAGCACATTTTTAAGTGAAGGGAATCTCTAAGTAATCTCATTTTGGTCTTCGTGCAAAAGATGCTATCAATTTGTATCCAGTGACTGTGAGTTTCACTTGTATTAGGAACTAAAAGTTAGGATGAATCGGGAATCTGCAGTATTAATCTTGACTGGTCTTTTTAAAATGTGAACTTAATTGGTTTTTGGCCATTAGAGCTATAGGACCCAGATGTACCTGCAACAACAGCAATGAAAACCCTTTTGGTTACTGCCACTTAGTTATGATATCTTACTGTATGCAATAAGGTACATCTAACACTACAACCCCACCCCTCCTCTCCACCCCCAGGCAGCCCATACCCCTGTTGCCCCGGTGGGCAGTCCCGTGGGCAGCTCCCTCAGCCTGATCCCGGAGGACGGGCTCCCTCCCATCCTCATCTCCACCGGAGTCAAAGGAGGTACGGGAGGCCACATCACAGGTGCTTGCCCTCATCCTCACCATTCTGCTGCCTCCTCATTGCTCCGTCAGCTGCTGTGTTTGTGTGCTCGCTTGTCAAGTGTGTTTTACATGTGCTTTATATCACGGCTCATGTTTCAGCCACTCATTGCCAACAGAGGGGAGGAGAGGGTTTGTGTATGGGAACGATGCAGTGATGGTGTTTTAAAAAAAAATGGGAGGGTCTCTGTTCACAAGGTCTCTTACCTCACGTGACTCCTCTATCATCCTCACTCTGACATCTCCACCTCTCTCATCCTCGATTCTTCCTGTCCGTGTATCTAACTTTACCTCGACTCCTCCCTCCACCCTCCTCTCCCTCTTTGGTCCACCCCACCTGCAGACTATGCAGTGGAGGAGAGGCCATCAGAGATCGTGCTCATGCAGCAGCTGGAGGAGGGAGGCCCAGACCCCCTGGTCTTCGTGCTCAACGCCAACCTGCTCGCCATGGTCAAGCTTGTCAACTGTGAGTTACCTAGCCAGTGCCTCAGTACCATTTAAAGCAGCAGTCATTTTAAAAATGCAGGTCAAAACATTCACGAGGAAATTTCGGAGGAGCAAAAATCAGTGTGTGGACCTACTTGTGAATTATTAATTTCATGATGATCTAAGGAAAAAGGAAAATACATATTTGCACTGCATTAATTTTTAATTGTGCCTATTAAGCTTTTGTCTGTGAATTCCTGAGTAGCCAAAACTCAAATTGTTCTTTTTTTTTTTTTACTTCATGGTGAGTAGCAAGTGATCTCTCCATAGTGAATCCATTGATAACTTCAATAATTAACTTGATCATTTATTAGAGACTTCTGCTGCCTGCATGCTGTATGTAAAGTGGACATTCATGTATTCATCCATGCACTAAGCAGGTATGAGCATGTGATATGCTTTTTTGGCATTGTAGGGGGGGTGTCACTTTTCAAGACTGATCTGACATGAAAAGAATTTTCTCAGTGTAAAATTGGTTCAGTCACAGGTTTTGTGTTTTATTAAATTCATTTTATGCAAAAGTGTTCATTCAGACACGAGACAATCGTAAAATTGCCATTATGTTAACAATACTTGAAAGGATTGAATATTTATGGCTCTGATGTAACTATCTCCTGTATGTCTGACTAGTTTTCTGTTCTCTCTTTACACAGATGTGAACAGGAAGTGTTGGTACGTGACGACAAAGGGCATGCACGCCGTCGGCCAGGCTGAGGTGGTCATTCTGCTCCAGTGTCTACCTGACGAGAAGACCATCCCTAAAGACATCTTCACCCACTTTGTGCAGCTCTACCAGGAGGCCCTCAGTGGTAAGAACACAATCAACAGCTCCACCACACTGCGAAATCAGTCCACCTCCACCGTGGGCCCCCCGTGGGGAGATAGCAGCTCATTAGTAGTTGTGTCCACAAGTGAGTCTACCTGTCTCAGTCATGCGCTGCCCAGTTAAAAATGAGCTAACCTTAAAGTAATGTAGTATAATGTGAGGGGAAAATGTCCCAGCTCTACTTTTGGTTCCGTCGAGACGACAGGTGCACCTAGTCGTCCTCTATTTGGAAACCAGGTTACTGTCCGCTGCTGCTCAACTGTGTCTCTGCCTTTTTTCATGAAAAATGGTCCAAACATTAGCGTCATGCTGTCAGGTCGCCTCCCTCCAGGCGTGACACCTCACCGCTGCTTGTCGTGCCTTTTTAACTCCGTATGCTGCAGAGCAGAATCGGCTAATATCGGCTGACTTTGACGGCTCGCTCCCCTCAGGCTGTTTCCTTTTTCATATTCACACTGGAGCAGTTTCAGGCTGGTGGAAGAGAGCCATATTGTGTGTGTCGTTCCTGATTAACTGGCCGTCAGTCAGGTCTCGGGAAGAAGTGCTGGCTTTAGCAAGTCCCAGCCACTCAGCTTTGTCATGGCATTATTGCATTATGTGGCATCTAAAGCCAGCGATCCCTCGCTCAGATAATTAGTAACATGAAACCTTAGTGGGTAATATGAGACTGTAGGTCGAGCGGACAAGATAGGTTTTATTCATTGTTATTGAACTTGATACAGACTAACCAAGGCTCCTTGTGCTCACAATGACCTCAGGTACACACTGTGAGCCTCTTCCTTTCATATTTACCTCCTGTTTCAGAGAATGAGAACTCTGGTTTGTCTCTCTTTTGCCCTTTTATTTCTTATTTGTGTTCATTGTCATACTTTTCTTCCATCTTATCCTCTTCATTTTTATTCATATCCCCTTCACGTCACCCCCCCCCCCCCCCCCCCCCCCCCAACTCCTATTACATGACTCCTATTTTCTCCCCCACTACCCTGCTGTTCCTTTCCCTCTCCCGTTTCACCAACCCCATCTCCTACACCACTAACCTCTCCTCCCCTCCCTCTCTTCTTCGTCTCCTAAAGGCAACGTGCTGAGCCACCTGAGTCACTCATTCTTCACGCAGAGTTTCCTGGGCAGTAAAGAGCACGGCGGCTTCCTCTACATCAGCCCCTCCTTCCAGTCGCTGCAGGACCTGCTGCTGCCCAACCCGCCCTACCTCTTCGGCATCCTGATACAGAAGTGGGAGACGCCATGGGCCAAGGTCTTCCCCATCCGCCTCATGCTGCGGCTGGGCGCAGAGTACCGATGTGAGTTCGGACTGCCGGCGTTCAAGTTATTTTAAAGTGTTGACATACAGACAGTTTAAGCTCATATTTAGTTTCATTATTCATAAAGAAAATGCAAAAAAATCTATTTGCACAATGACGGCAAAGTAACAGAGTCAGTCCATAAGAGAAAAGACTGAGTTCATTCTTGACCTTCAACATCAGTTAACAAGACAGTCTCACCTTGAGGGCCATTTAATAGTTGTTCTGGAGCTTTCAGTTATATCACATGATCTGCATAGGCACATTTTTTTCTCCAGTGGTCATGGAAATGCAGATATACCTATTTACGTTTTTTTCTGAGCACTTTTTAGCGCACTCAAGAGAAGTCATCGGTCTGAATCATTATTTCCTTCTTGTTGCTCAGCAGGGTTGTCAGTTGTTTTTGTTTGGTTGTCTCCTGATCGAGCTTCAACTTCCACCTCTATGCAAAAGCATTTTTTCATTTAATGAAACAAGACTAACTTTTCAAATGTTATTATTAAAAATAGTAAAGCTGATTGATATAAGAAACTGATCGACAACAAAACAAATCTGAGCATTTGCCGTCTTTCTTTAATTAAGTGTAGTATTAAGTATGGATTTAGATTTTAGTCATTTCCAAGTCTGGATAAATATGGAAAAAAACAGAAGAGAGAATGGAAAAATACTTGTGTTTCCAGACTATTCCCCTCTTCAGTTTTCTACAATATAAAACTCGAAATTTCTACAAATAAATTGGTCATACACGCACAGTGTTTTTCATTATGTTTGGAGCAGGCAGACAGCGCAGCCTGAGCGTGTGGACCAAAGCGAGCTTGATGTCATTGAAAGCAAGACAAGCAGCATGGCGTGCAACTGAAAGCACACTCTTAAGCAGGGCTTCCTAAACACCTGTACATCACAGGCTGTAAAGAAAGCTCTGCCCTCAGTGCCGTATAACTGTACCAATCCCAACTTCCACAACCAAATTAGGTTGGGAGAAAATGCGACAATATCTTTGGATTGCATATTGATACATAGATAGCAAAAAATTGGGGCCGAGATGTTTTATAGTGGAACATCGTTGAACTTCCTGAGTGGGAGTATGGACTGAATGGCTACAAAAGATAAATGCAAGTTTTGTAAGGGCTGGGTATATGTGCTCTGATCAAATATCGTCTGGAAAAATATGGACTTTTGAAATGGAAAATGTGTAAGAACCCTGGCACTTGTCAGCTGTCGATACTCCAAGTAGGACACATTTTGGTCAGTGTTTTGGTCAGCGCCTAAACAGGAAATGCATTTTTGAGTTGTGGACTTCAGCTGGTGAATGGGAGACAAAGCAATTAACAGATATTAAATATTACTGTCAAGTGTTGGAACCAAATACTACAAAGTTAAATTTGGTGAAAGTGAGAGCAAAGAGTGTGAGTGTCACTTTGATGGTTTCCTGTGGTAAAAAATTAGGATCCAGCTTGATCTAGAGAGCTTAGCATGTCAGTTGTCAGAAGAAGCCTGTCAGCATCAAACCAGCCTGCTCTCATACGTTTCTCTCCGCTTCTCACATGAACCAGGAAGTCTTGTCAGGGGTTTTATCAGAGAGCCTCCTCTCCCACCAAATCCCCCTCTCTTACAGCCAGACCTGCCAGCACGGAGCACCGCCTGGCTCCGCTAAGCCTCTTGCCTGCTTGCAGCTTGCTCAGATAGAATACATTAACAAAGCCGCATACAGTTGAGGCTCTTAAACACAAAATGTTACCAACACCGCAAAATTAATTCACCACACAAACAGCGTAGCTCTCCACGCCGCTACCTCTTACCTTAAGCAGTGACCAGCAGGAGTGTGGGTAGCTCGTCAGCGTGAGGATCCCCGCTGAACTGCAGATTGAGGCTGAGATTGGTTTTTATTGCTAATGAGAGTTTGTGGCAAGATCTTATTTCCAGCTGTTTGCTGAGATAAGGCTAAAAATAGTCATCTAAGGAGCTTTGGTTGCCGGAGAAAAAAGCAGCCTTATTTTTCACTTGTGGATTAGGAGCGTTCCTCCTAACTGCAGGCGCACTGTATTTGGTGTGTGTGTGTGTGTGTGTGTGTGTGTGTGTGTGTGTGTGTGTGTGTGTGTGTGTGTGTGTGTGTGTGTGTGTGTGTGTGTGTGTGTGTGTGTGTGTGTGTGTGTGTGTGTGTGTGTGTGGGGTCTCTTGTTCAGTTCATTTGCATTCATGAGTGAAGCGGATA
The DNA here is from genome assembly GCA_035609425.1 of Epinephelus awoara. NCBI lineage: Eukaryota > Metazoa > Chordata > Actinopteri > Perciformes > Serranidae > Epinephelus > Epinephelus awoara. The sequence continues at coordinate 24,547,466 of CM069306.1, read as the reverse complement.
GAAAACACAGGAAACACAAGTTGTGCAGTTCATAAAAACATGAGCACCTACTAAACCAAAAATACAGACCCAGACCTAAGACTGATTAAATAAATTAATAAATTAAAATAATAAAAACAAACCAGGAGGAACATTGTAACAGCAACAAAGACCATAGAATAAAAGTGAATAAAAATATCTTTTTCCATGACCACATCTCTGTAACTTTTTATAAGCAAGAATAAACCCAAAATGTTGGCTTCGTTTTGAGAGAGTGAATACATTTCCTTGACATCTGAATGAGACACTTGATAAATGAAAAATAAGTAACCCTGACATTTAAAACCATTGATGATATCTGAGTGGTAAACCATTTCTATTGTGGATTTATCAACAACTAAACAATTTGTTTTGCAGTTTATCCATGTCCGCTGTTCAGTGTTCGCTTCAGAAAACCCCTCTTCGGAGAGACCGGCCACACTATCATGAATCTGCTCGCAGTAAGTTGCTTTGTTTTTTTCTCTTCTCTTCCCGTGCTCGGTTATTATTTATTTTCAAGGTTGAAGAGCTTCGCTTTGTGCTGTTGGAAAATAACATGAGCCTCGAATACACTGTACAAAATGCAGGAGATTCTGTGTGTAACAGGATGATTTTCTCACTTATGTTACCAAAAAAATACAGTTTCCCTGTCCTCATCATTTTTCTGTCCCTGTCGTAGGACTTTCGTAACTACCAGTACACCCTACCAGTGGTTAAAGGTCTGGTTGTGGACATGGAGGTGAGGAAGACGAGCATTAAGATCCCCAGTAATCGTTACAATGAGGTGAGTGTCCTGCATCATAAAAACAGACATCCACATCTGGTTATTCTTTCAGTTTCTACAGTTTCTCAGAAGAATTTTCTAGAAAATTAACTATATAATGTTATAAATGTCCTTACACCGTCGTAAATTACTTGATCTGTACAGTCCAAAACCGAAAAATATTCAGTCTAATGTGATCTGCATCAGAGAAAGGCAGGGAATTCTCATATCCTAAAAGCTGGAACCATCGTGAGCATTATTATTCGAGACAGCTACTTGACCTTATGTTGAGTAATGACAAGCAGGTGGAAACAGAGGCTTCTTTTGTGTAATGTAACAGAAGGATTATTATGTTGTCGCTATGTTTCACTCTCTTTTTGATGAGAAACTACTGAAATACATGGAGCAGGACAGAAGCACAAAATGCACCTGCATATGAAGTACATGCATGGTTACCAACTATCTCTCATATATATGCTGCTCACACCGATTGCTTCCTCGACAGTCTACATTCAGACGATGGATTTATTAGTTATTTCAATCAGGAGAGACTCGTTCTGAGAGAACAGAATATTTACTTACATGTGCACATAAGTATGAAAAGCTTGAAAAATCTTTGGCGATTAGACCCCATTGTGTTGTCATCTATTCCGGGAGGGTGGCAAAGATGTAGTAGATTAGGGATCCACCCTGTGGAGTCTAGATGCAGGTGGTGGTAATGGTGGTGATGAGATGTGATGAAGAGGGAGCTGAGGATCTGGATGTGAAAAGGTATGGGCTTTTGATGAGCTCATCCTGGGCTCTGGAAAGATGACTGGAGATGTATGGGGTGGAGGAGGGCGTGACGATACTGCCTAAGATGACAGCTGACAGGAGCAGAGAGGAGAACGGATTTAAAGTTTGGCAGCAGCAACATGAATGGCTCAAGGAGATAGTGGCAAAGTTTGATTGGCTAACTGGGGGAGGAAACACTTGTGGTCAGCTGATTGTTGGAAGTAGTGGGAGTGGGCTAGAGAGAGAATTGTGAATGGATATAGCGCAAAGAAAGTCTTCCTTATTGAACTTAATGCAATTTATAGAACATAGCAAGTATTCAAATTCAGCATTTACAACAAAAGATAGATAAATAAAAAGTACAAATATGGTGCAGACATTAAAGGGATGCAGGGGAAGGATGGAGGTATTTGTCAGCAGGGAACATCAAAGGTGTAGTCTGTCAGTGAGTGAGACCCTCCTCTCACGTCATCTTGGCCTGGTTGTTTGGTTCACACCAGATTTTGATTGATAACTTTCACACCAGCCAAGCTTGTTTTGATGTTAAGGCACCCTAAAACTACAAAACCTTCCAATTCAAACATCTTGGCATAAACAATGATTCTAGAGGTGGAGAAAAAACAGAGCTGTGACTCGTTTGAAGCAGAATCATACATAATATTTCTAACAACATGAAACCCTCCAACAGACTAATGACATCAGTGGAGGAGGCTCCTATTAAGCGTCAACACACATGTTCATTCTGTGTAGGTGATGTGAGACAAACTCTCCAGGGTCCCTGCAGCTGAACATTAGGCGTGGGCTGCCTACTTGTTATAACGCCGCTGCCTTGAGGGTGTGAATGAATGTCCGACCAGAAGAAGTGATACACACGAAGCACCATTTGGCTGAGAAAGAAAGCCTCGGCGGAGAGAGCAATGCCGGTTGTAGCGTTTGGCTGCTGATGCAGGAACAGATGGGAACCCAGTAATGTGAAGTAGGGACCGTTTCTCGACAGCTTGCGGGCGAGCCTTTAGCGCAGCAAGTGGTTAAAGCCCTCCAGATTTTCAGTTTTATTTCTGATTTACAAAGAACGGCTTCAAAGAGATGCAGAGGCAGGGGATTTAGCAGAATTAAAACGTGGGATCTTTCAACTATTGATATGCACCCATGTCAATGTCTTTCCTCATAATCTGTCATCTCAACGCCATCTCATTTTACTTGAGGACTTCACCCACGAGCCCGCTGCAATTAGGCTTAACCAAGCAGCCTCTGTTAAGCCCATTTTCCTCAGCTCACGCACCCAAAGGGCATCTTAATTAGACATGGATACTATTTGTCCTTGCAGCTGATGAAGGCCATGAACAAGTCCAACGAACATGTGCTGGCCATGGGGGCGTGTTTCAACGATCGGGCCGACTCCCACCTGGTGTGCGTCCAAAACGATGACGGGAACTACCAGACGCAGGCCATCAGCATCCATCACCAGCCTCGCAAAGGTGCTGACACAGAAACAAGATTCATCACATTTCCTTTTATCTCTCTCTCTGTCTGGTTTTTATATCCAGCTCGTCTGCAGAGCTGTTTGCCTGAAAATCCTCCTCCTGGCTGTCTCTTATTATCTCTCTTGTCCTTTCTGTTTGCCTGAGAACAAATTGACCTCTGTCAGTTGTTGATTCGTGAAGTGAAGTTGTGATTTATTTTTCTCTTTGTATTGTTTCTACAGTAACTGGAGCCTGCTTCTTTGTGTTCAGTGGTGCTCTGAAAGCCTCGTCGGGCTTCTTAGCCAAGACCAGCATTGTAGAAGGTGAGAACTGTAACAACAAACTACATGCTGGCTGTAAAAATGCTCAAATATTAGCAAAAAAATATTGGTATGAAGCTACCTAACAAAAGTCTCCATACACATAAAGAATAACGCCCATGTTGGCACGAATTCATGATCAGTGCTGCAACTAGGGTTTGAAGATATAAACTTACAAACTGCCAAAGATTTTGCTATACAGTTATTTTTATAACTGTTTCTCACATCTCTGTGTGTATTATGCTGTTGTGGGAAATATTGCAAACCAGTGAGAAAGACTGCTTCATGGCAATATGTGACTCCTTTGTGATTTTGGCCACAACGTGACAGCGTACTTAACTTTTTGCCATGTATTTAACACACTGGAATACCCATCTGCATCTGGTTATCACTATGACAACATCACATACCAGCTGAAAATAAGGTCCAGAAACAGACATCGCCATCTGATTATTTTATCTAGAAACAGTTTCTCAAACAAAATTAATGAAAAAAAGGAAAAATATACTGTGAAAGAGGATTGTATCAATATTTTCCACCACTAGCTTTAACTGACAACCATCTAATTATTAATCTGCTCATTATTTTGAATTTGTTTTGACCATAAAATGGCTGAAAAGCGTTAAACTGTCCATCACAGTTTCCTGAAGCCTTGAGTAAACAGTCTAAAAACTCAAAGAAAGTCAGTTTACGATGACATCAAACAGCAAAAAGCAGCAGATCCTCACATTTAAAAAGCTGAAACCAGTGAATGTTTGACATTTTTGCATGAAACATGATTAAAAGGGGGTTCCCTGGTGATTTAGTGTTGTAAATTTCAGGGGTCTCACAAGAGAGACTGGTGCAGTACAAACATGTGCAGCAGGGGTGCACAGTAGCTCAATGAGTAGGGCGGGCATCCCATGTACAAAGACAATGCCTTGCTGCAGCGGCCGCAGGTCTGATTCTAGCCTCCAACCCTTGGCTGCATGTCATGGACTCTCTGTCCCCTTTTCATATTTACATACTGTCCTAACAAAAATAGGCAAAAGCTGAAAAAAAAACAGTCTTTAAAAAAATCTGTGCAACAGAGGCTGAGATGTCCTGATATTTGGTTGCTAGTATGGTACGCTGCACTTCCCATATTTTCCACCAAGAACATATTTTCATTCCCCTGGTAAATGCTCATATCTGTCCAGTCTCACATTTGTATAAGGATTTCATAAATCTTCCTCTGCAATTTTCCACATTGTTTTTAGGATGTATGGACTTAAAGGAAAAGCGTTCTGACAAATATATGTTTGCTATTTTGATATCTGCTTGCAAGAAAGCCTTCACAAGGCTAGAGGAGTGGATCAATATTGTAAATGATATTAATGTCATTGAAGGATTACTTTTTCTCCTCATCTTTAGAAAAACATGTTCATTAAATTTGTGGGTGTAATGCGTAAGACCCTCACGACCTAATTTTGTGGAGGTATCGTACAAAAGAACCAATGATGTTTAGTCAAGCAAACCTCATTGACTGCTATTGTATTTTTATTTTAAATTTTTGTCTATTTAATCCCTCCTCAGGTCTCCCCGACATATGGCGCTTATTTGACTTAATCTCTCCCAAAATGTCCTACAAAGTTCTTAAATTGTGAAAAAATTGAACAGCAGGGGAAATTGTTTTGTTTATCATAATTTATGTAAGATTGAAGCCTAACAGATTTATATAGTATTTGTTTCAGCACTAATCATCATGATGGATCCCCCTCTCCCTCTGCCCTTAGACGGTGTGATGATCCAGATTACAGCTGAGACCATGGACTCTCTACGGCAAGCCCTGAGGGACATGAAGGACTTCACCATCACGTGCGGCAAAGCTGACCAGGAGGAGAACCAGGAGCTGGTCCACATCCAGTGGACAGAGGACGACCACAACTTCAACAAGGGGTGAGACAGGAAGAGAAAAGAGCCAGTGAACAGATGAGGAGAGGGGGACGGAGGAGGAGATGCATTTATGTCATGGACAATTGAACTGATAGCTTCCCAACCGCTGCTTTTACTACTTCTCTATAAAAACTCATTATGCATGCTCGGGGAAGCCCTCTGGAGGAAAGTCTCAGCCGGGTGGAATGATGCGGTTTGACGTGGCTTTGAGATAAAGACCAAGGCAATCAATTTTACAGTAGTACTGATAAAATCTGCAAATATGAATGTGACTTTTGACTTTTAAATATAATGGAGGCCTTTCACCAGATATTCTATCACTTCATTAACAGAACAGTGTCTACACAGGAGCTGTTTTAACCCTTGTTTCACCAGATAAGTTAACAGCTGTCATGCTGCTATCAGAGCAGGATAGTTACATATTTACTGCGTTATACGCCATGTCTGTCGTTTGGTTACTGCTTGACTTTATTTGTCCTCAGGCCTTCTGCACTTTACTTTTGTTCTTAATAGAATAAAATAGGTATAAAAAAATTGAACTTTATTGTCCTACCGATAAGAGGGTCATCCGTTTTTAATTCTCTGTTTCATGGGTTTTTGTCATTCAGTGTCATCAGTCCAATTGACGGGAAGTCTATGGAGTCCATCACGAGCGTCAAGATCTTCCACGGCTCGGAGTTCAAAGCCAATGGCAAAGTCATCCGATGGACAGAGGTACAATACAGCTGACACTCTTTGTATTTTACTGAGGATAAGTAAGAAAATCAAGCCACGTTTGGTGTTTTTAAATGGAACTCTGTGAGGCTGGGGGTTCGAACGCTTAGTCTTTTTTTAACTGAGACCAACGCTGCCTTCCACAGTACTGAGTCAGCACTGTGATTAGGTTTGATTCACCAACAGTTCAGGTTCAGGGATTGTGTTATTTACTTACATCACATCACACGTCTAGCACAGCTTTAAGACCTGTTTCTTTTCCTGTTCTTTGTGGAAGAAATAGGATTACGGTTTGTTTATTCAAAGAACGTTATTTTTCAGCTCAGCTCTGTTTATTTAATGATGTTTTTTTCCCTTCACTACCTTCTCACTGTCAGATATTAAGCAAATCCGAGTCTAGTCATCTCTTACAGAATGTCGTGCACCATTCTTATGCACCTGGGATCTGAGTCAGATGTTTAGTTCTTGTGGGCGCTGTGTGTTTTTATGCCATGGTTTTGGGGTTGTCTGACCGTCTGTCCGTCAGTCCCATTCCTGTAGATGTGGTATCTCAAGAACGCCTTGAGGGAATTTTGTAAAATGTGGAACAAACGTTCAAGAATTCATGGGCTAATTATGACAAAACTTCACACAAATGTCCATTGGATAAAATGATGAAGTAATGACTCTTTATATCCAAAAAGTCAAAGGTCAGCTTCACTGTGACGTCATAATGTTCTGCATAAAACACTTTTCTGGCCATTTCTCAGCGTAATATCTCAGGAACAAGAAGGGGAAACATTTGGTCAGATACTTAATTGGTGACACTAATCTTGGGTGTCCATCTTGAAACTGTGCTGATGACTACTGTGATGTGTGTGAAGCATCCATGGTTTCACAGACATGGATGTAAGCTTGACTGGTGCGCGTAAGCAGGCATACAACTGTGGGGCAGTATTTCCAGTTTGTGATGGCTGAGTTTGTGTTAAAGTATGATAAAAATGATATCATGTGTTTCTGTCTGTCAGGTGTTTTTTCTCCAGAGTGAAGATCAACCCAATGGTCTGAGCGACCCAGCCGACCACAGCCGGCTGACGGAGAACGTGGCGAGAGCTTTCTGCATGGCGCTTTGTCCGCACCTGAAGCTGCTGAAGGAGGACGGCATGGCCAAACTGGGACTGAGGGTCACGCTGGACTCTGACCAGGTGGGACAATTTGGATGTTAGAGACATTATTGCAAGCACACAAACTTAATATAGCACTTCTTAAAACAAAGTTAAGGTGTAACACAAAAATGGACTGATAAGAGACGGACAATAATATGCTTTTGTTTCAGCTGTATATTAATATAAATTTTACACTGTGGGTTTTGCAGCTGTTCTGATTGACAGTCAACTGAATCTAGATGTTTGTGGTGAGGATCCAGTCTGACCGGTCTTCATCGTTACAGGTGGGCTACCTGGCAGGAAGTAACGGCCAGCCTCTCCTGCCTCAGTACCTGAGCGACCTGGACAGCGCTCTGATCCCCGTCATCCACGGCGGGGCGTGTCAGCTGAGCGAGGGCCCGGTAGTCATGGAGCTTGTCTTCTACATCCTGGAAATCATCTCCTAGAGGTCTTTGAGATCGTCACTTCCAGGCATCCTTTTTACTTTCTGACATCATCTCACAGCCCGCTCCTCCATCATCTCCCTTCAACCGTTTGCACTTCAGAAGAGCCCGAAAAAACTGTGGCGTGCCAGGCGGGGTAGCATTCCTCAAGTCAAACCTATGCATCCAACCGCCGTCTGTTCTGCTCCAGAGGCCGCCTGGGGCCTGAGGAAGCTCAGAGCAGGATCATCTTGTCATGTTGTCCTGTGTACCTGAACCTCACTTGAGAGGTACTCCTGACCTCTGGTGTTCATGTTAGGGTGCTCCGAGCAGGAAATGAACACCAGAGATCATTCGCCGTCTGACCCCTGTGTGGTGTTACAGTGTCTATAAGAAGTATTCACCCACCTAGAAAATTGAGTTTTGTTTTTACAACAGTGAATCAAAGTAGATTTGATATGAAATGACTCTCTCTACTGATCTCCACAAAGTCATAACAATTCATTAGAAATATAAAACATAAAATACTTGTATGTGTAAGTATTTACCCTCTTTTAATGGGACACACTTAAACAATTACTCCATGCAGTAACACGTTCAAAATATACAGCAGTGTGGACATCGTCTGCACCACACGGCTTGGTGCAACAGATGAAAATTGACCCCAGATCCTTTATCGATCAAGAATTCGTGGCTGAAATAGCTGCCAGAGGTGCAGCTGCTATAAACTGACTTGGAGGTGGTAAATTAGTGATGTCACAATACAGGAATTTCTATTTTAAAAAATATTGATATTTGATACCACAGGGAGAAATTGAGGCCATAAAACTTTATTTTTTTATTAAAATATAAATGTAACAATGCTAGAACATGACAGCATCTTTACTTGGATAGTAGCAGAGGACAGAATGACGAGAGAGCAAGAATACACAGCTGGTACCGGTGTATCGATAGAAAGAAAATGGGTATTGAAACTGCTTATTTATATGTAAAAGTCGGATCAGTTTGAAGAGATGTTTCCACATTAAAGGGTCTTTTTCTGTTTGTCAGTGTGGGAAAACCACTTTAAATCTTCTTTGATTCAGTGTTGTAAAACAATTAAACTTCCAAGGAGGGTGAAAACTTAATTATAGGCATTGCATGTCGCTCACTCGTCACTCCAGTGTCACTGTGGCAGTCGGGGGGTCCTGAAGCACTGAACTCTGTGGCCTCTGTGTAGCACGGATGCTCATAAACGAGGGAGATTCATATCCACCACTGAAAAGCCTGGGCTGTTCCTCTGAAGCTACGTTAAAAAGGAAATTACAAATTATCAGATGAGGAGTGGGAGGGTGTGTCTGTGTGGCGTGTTTAGTTTGTTTTTTGCACCATGGTGCTCAGTGCCTGCAGCAGCGACTCATCAAGTGAATAAGAAAAGAGACATTTCAGCTTCACCTCTCTTTAAGCTTTACTCATCAATCACCAGATGCTTTAATTCATGGATAAATCCATTAACCTGCTGTACATATTTTTGTAGGCATAATTACTTCATCCTAACTCTGCATCTGTAGCCTCCAGAGGTCCTAGTTTAAAGACAGTGTTACTGAAGCGACCGTCAAGGACTCCTGACGCTCTGTGAAATAAGATTACAAAACGCCCTTTTTGTCCTACAGTAGACAGATGATTTAAAAAAGGTTCCAATGCTTTATTGATAAACTCAATCTGTACATAAGGCTGAAGAGGGAAATCAGTTTTTAAATCTCATCAATCACTTCATCAGCTTCAGCATCATCAGCGCTTGTTGTTTGTCCTGCGGTGGTTGGAAATAATCACTTGAGTTATTTTAAAGAGAATAAGTGTTGAAGATGTAAAGATATATATACATAAGAACTGTATTAAATTGCAGAAGCAGTGCACTGGATTCTAAGCCATTAACAGGAGAGCGAAAGTGAGCGTCAGGGTTGCTGCTGTGTCCTGGAAGACGTTTTTTTTTTGGTTTGTTTTGTTTTTTTAACAGCAGAAAAGAAAAATTCAGCGTGTAAAGATTCGGGGTTCCTGCAGAAACAAGTTTGATTGACCTGAAGCTGAATGTATTTCATCTCACATTTCCCTGCAACTCCTCGTCCTCCCAAAGCCCTGAAATCATGAACATCCTGCTCCAGACTTTTCAAAACTTTTCGGACCTGCGTGGGAACCCTGCAGATTGCTGATCCGTCGTCTTCAAAAGGCCTAAACTGTTTTAACTGCATCTGTAAACAGATCACTGCAGCCCGTCTCTCTCTGCTCTGGACTGTGCTCTCCTTCAGCTACGTGGACCTGGAAAAAATATAAGAATGTATTCCTCCTGTTTCTGTTCAAAATCTGCAAAATGTGTGTTTTGTCTCTGGCTAGACTAATCACCAAAAACCACCCTGTCACGTCAAAATGCTCTGTACAGTAATCATTCTGCATTATGGCAACTTCTCCATCTTTGAACATGCTAATATAAAACCAGAAGGGGCTACACAAAAAAAGTGCTGTAGACACAGTACGAGAGGTTTTTTTGAAGCATTTCATCAGAGAAACACAATCTCGTCATCACAAGTGAGAATCAGACAATCACATGAAAATCTGCAGACGAGCCGACGCTTCGACCAGTTTAAATTAGACCCGTAGCTGTTCTGTATTCGTTTAGTACTCAATTTGAAGTATTTTAGGAGCTACTGTAGCAAAGTAATGTTAGTGAAGCCGATTTAAAATGTTCAGTAAAGACTGACTGAGAGGTCAAAAGGTCACCAGTTCTGGGTTTATTACTGTGATCATACCAGAGTTGGTGTATCTCAATCACTGTGTCTTCACTGTGTGACGTTCATCAGCCGCCGCCGTCGCCGGCAGTTCTGTTTTTATAAATTAGCATTAATGAAGAGGAGACATGAGGATTTATTTTTCTGACTTCCTGTTTTCTGTTATCTTTTTGTTTTGACGTTATCTGACGTGTGCAATATGTCCTGAATCCAAAAGAAAAAAGGTGCAATTTGTTTGACTGAAAAAGTAGCATTTTCTTTTTGTATTCAGTTGTAAGATGTTACTATCCAAACTTATAACACTGCATGCAAACAAGCTTGAAACGGTGAAAGAGCAAAATCAACTTTACATTTTAACAGTTATATCTTCTAGTTTGTGGATGAAACTTAAAGAAAAAAAATCCACTCCTTCAGTTCTGTCATTGACTGGGTTTTGTTAAAAATAATTTCTTTTTTGTTTGTTTTTTAAATAAACATCAGTCAAAAATGTTTGAAAAAAGCCAAAAACCCTGTACATCTTTTTTTCTTTACACTTACAAATGTCAAGAAAAGTGGTCTTTATCAAAAAAAAAAACTGTAGTATATGTAAAATAAAAACTTATAGAAAATTGAATTGAGTGCTTAGTAGTTGTTTTTTACCTGAAAGAAAATACTTGACAGTCGAAAATTAAAACCAGATATTTTTTAATTGGTACATTTTTAAGCAGGGTAGGCAAATTCAGTCTTCAATTAAAAACAAAATATAGCCATAATTCTGTTTTAGGGATTATTATTACAGAGATTATCATTTTGTAAATATAAACAACATGACATCATTGATCTTTGTAAACAAGTATGTTTAAACAGAAAATAAAATGATGGGTAACAGTGTTGTTAATATTTAGGCCAATGTTTTTAATTGACGCTGCATTCATTGATTGATGTTTTTCCTCAAATGGAGAAACAAAGAAATGTTGTGACCACAGTAACGTAATAATGTTGCAGACAGTTTTGAGGTAAACATGTTGGGAAATGTATTTATGTAGTTGGCTCAGTGTGTGTGTTATGGCTTCTTGTGGAGCATTTTTCACAATGCTGCAGTTGAGACTTTAAAGGTTGAGTGTGAAGGATTTAGTGGCATCTAGTGGTGAGGTTGCAGAATGGCCCTATTTAGAGCCAGTGTTTGGTTTGTCCCTTCTGGGCTACTATAGAACACAATGGCTGACTCTGTGGAAGCAGACCCGCTCTGTGTGCAGATATAAACAGCTTATTTTAAGGTAACAAAAACATGACAATTCTTATTTTCAGGTGATTATTAACAAATTAAAACATGTTTGTGAGATTATATTCCATGTTTGCCAATAGACGCCCCTAAATCCTATGCATGAAACCTTTGAAGGGTCAGTTCACTCAAATTATCACCACAGAAAACTTTAAACCTTTAACAGCATCGTATCTTTTCAGAAATGGTCTGATTACCTTTATAACTCAAACCAACAGCGTTCATTTAGGATTAAATCTTCAGTAGAAAGTTGCTCCAATAACTACTTACACGGGACTTTATATTTATGAAAATGCATGTTAACAGACAAAACAGTCTCCCTGTGAGGTCAATTTAGTAGCTGTTCTGGAGCTGTTGAGGAGCATATGTGTTAATGTTCAAATTTCCTTTTTTTTTTCCAGGCACTTAAAGGACAACTTCTCCATGTTAGCTCAAAACTGATATTGAAAGTTTATTATTGTCCTGAAAAAACTATTTTTCTCTAGTTTAAATCTCCAAGGTCAAAAATCAGCTTTCAATCTCCACATTGTTGTGAAGTATTTCATTTTCCAAATCTCTGAGCAGCACAAAACAAAATCAGTCTGCACTGGTTGATATCGCAACAATAAATAAGAAAATATAAATCCTTATATAATTTAGGTGAACTGGCCCTTTAAAACAATGGAGGATTCAGGATCTGATGCATAGCTGTATAAGATAGTTAACACATTTAAAGGATTCATCCGACACTTTGGGAAATACACTTGATCACTTGATTATTCAGATTTCGATGAGAAGCGCCAGGAGGTCATTAGCTTAGCTTAGCTTAGCTTAGCACAAAGACTGGAAGCAGGGGGAAAAAGCTGGCTAGCCTGGCTCTGTCTAACGTTTAAAGTAATACATCTGCCAGCAGCTCTAAGACATCACTAACTGAAGTCTTGTGAATTAATGAGCTTTAGAGGTGAATTTTTTTTTTTTAACTTTGAGCTGTGCTAGCTGTTTCCCCTTGTTTCTAGTCTTAATGCTAAGCTAAGCTAATTGTGTCTTGGCTGGAGCTTCAAATTAAAGACAGACATGTGGTGGTATCAATCTTCTCATCGACCTTAGCAACAGAGCTAATACGTGTATTTTCCCAAAGCTCAAACTACTCCTGAAACTGAAATATGTACAGGATACTATCAAAGTTGACTCATCCAATCATGTTTACTTAAAAATAACCTTTTAAACACCTTATGTGTAATAATGTTTGCCTTTAAATAAAATTAACATTTAGCTTTTTAAACTAAACTCAGTTGTGAGTCTGCACTGCTTTGTGCTATTAAGTGTAAACAACAAATAAATCTAACACACCTAAAGCCAAAGATATGTGAGTGTGCAGTTTAGTGACCACAGTCAGAGGACTTACTAATCAAAGTGAAAAGTGCCAAAAATCGGAGTGTGGTCTTTCAAATAATTACATAATCGTACCTTGTGTAGTATCATGATTTCTTGGCTTACTCCTTTAAAACATAATTGAGGGGTGCTGCTGCATCCGCCTGTGTTCTCACACTGAAAACCAGATGAGTTGTGAGGGGAAAAATAATTTAAAATAAAGTCAAGTCACATATTAAACTCTCCTGAGCCCTCATGTCATCGTAACAGGTTTGGCAGCTAAAGGGCGACTTCAAATATGCAGGATCTTACAGCAACAGTGATTACTTTGGTATTAGTGCATAGGTGCAGTTCTAGATACCAGAGCTGATATAATATGAGGAATATGTACACATTCTTTGATATATTATCTAAAGTCATGCCGGGCAGCAGGATCAGGTTAGCTCGACACTGAGCGCCTTAGCAGAGACACACACTGCTGGACGTCCTCCAGGAGATGGAGTGATGCGCAAGGAGACTTCTTGGGAAACAGAGGGTGCTTTTCATGACGCTAACGTGTCTCTTCCTCGCATTTTAGCTCCTCCCAGCAAAGTTGGAGAGCCAAAGAAGGTGAAAGAGAAATCTTGGTTCCATAGCATCATGCTGAAGTGATTGTGCTACATGTGGAGGTGAGGCGTTTATACATATATGCGTTTCCTCGCTCTAAGCTCCTCCAGAAGTCTCCTCTCTCCTCAAGTTGCATTTAACGGATTGGAAGATTCTCCATGATCCGTGTCACGGAAGGAAAGAAGACGTGTAAGTTAGCATAATGAAAAGCACCCAGTGATCATTGCCTGAATAGTTTTCTCTGATTCAAGGAGCCTTCACCTTGTTGCCCACACATCTGCCCTGCTGCGTCACGAGCTTACATCTGCATCCCATCTGTGTGAATCACCAAACAAGAGGACAACCCGGCCCTCCATTTAGACAAGTATTTGTCCATCAGCTGGTGTCATACTGAAGACAGACGGACCAGCTGACCTACCGTAAACCAGCTCCCTGTCTCCTCCTGGTGGACTGCAGTGTGAAAGAGAGCTCTTGTGTCTTGCAAATGTGCAAAAGTTTTAACAAGTCAAAGACCCGTGTAGGTCTGAGTTGACTCTGAACAACAGACCATCCTCTTCAAATCCCAAACTCTATCCTCCGAGTGTTTATGATTGAGTGCCTTTAATCTGCAAGACGGAGGGGTTGTTATCAGCCAGGTGAATCAAATACACCTAGCTTCATATTTATCATACACACATATGATCCTCTCATCTAACCCTCAGCAAGAAAGTGAATGAGCTAATGTCCTTTTTCTAATATTTCACTTCATTCAGTTCAGTTCAGACAAAAATGGAAGAAAATTACCTTTTATCTTGTGAATCATCATCAGTCTTTCAGCAGCATCTAAGCAACAACCTTGGACATAAAAAAGAATTAACATCAGATGCTTTTACATAACTTTAGCTTTGTCTTTAGCGATAACAATGCTTCAAAAATATTATCACTGAATGTAAGACCTGCATTCCAACACCTATTTATGCCAGAAAAAGATTCAGTATGTCATAGTATGTCAAATGCAGTATGCCAAAAATACCAGGATGTGCATTTTCCAGTATACAAACAACATGTTTTTCTGACTATTCTGACCCACAATCCTTTGCACAGCGGAAGATACATCACATTGACTGAGCTGCAGACAGCTGACAGACACCGAAATGACAGATAACAGCGCATTCATGTCTACAAACTACTTTTTTTTTTTTTTTTTAGCAAGAAGGTCAATGCTCAACAACTATTGTTATGACAAAGTTGTACGTTTCGACTGTATGCAACAGTATCTACTTCCTAAAAGCAGCTGCAGTACTTACTCAAAGTAAAAAAAAAAAAACTAGAAGTACTACAAAGCAGATGTATGCCTCCGTAAACGGGTCAATTTGTAGTAACAGTTTACATCTATGTGAGTCCAGACTCATATGTCAGCCATGACAAAAGACAATACTTCAAATATGAATGCTGCTGCAAAGAAGCTACAAATTCTAAAAGAAGGATGCTTCACACACATCTTACCCCTGGCAGCACAGAAGATTCACACTCAAGATTAGAGTCATCAATTCAGTATCTGGTATCTGGACGGGTAGACGGACAAAACTTGAAACCAAAATGCCTCCAGCCACTACTATCACCAGTATGGTGGCATAAAAAACCCAGCGTTAATATTACCTGTTAAGGGTCGATCACCAGCCAGCGCTCGGTGCTCGTCTGCATGTCTTGCCCGCTGAGAGGCTCTCGCAGTTGGACCTTCACTTCAACGCGACCTCCTGTGGGTTTACGCCCATCCATCACCTGACACCAGAGACACAAGGTTTGAAGTTACCAATATTTATTCTGTCTGTCAACATCTTAGATAACAAGACTGTTGTGTCTCCATCTCTCTATCAGCTTTGTTTTATGGTGTCGTTTTGAATCCAACTCACCTCCACGATCTCCCTGATTTCACTGTGTGACTCAAGTTTTTCCAGCTTTACGAGGGCCGTCCCGATCGGCTTGTCGCTCCGCAGGAAGCCGCTGTGAGACGACACACAGCGACAGCATCACTGCCAAAGTCTCAACACTAAACAACACACAGCTGCTCTGACGTGAATGCAGGTCTGAGATCACACACTGGCTTTCATCTGTTTACTTGTTAGTGTTTGGAGACACTTTGTTGACCAGCTTGTACATAAAACTAAAAGTAGAAGTCCAAACTTTAAGAACAGTCCCCTGTGGTTTTACATGTTTTATAGCATTTAAAGAAGCTTTGACTTTTGAGGTTTGAGCCACTAATTCCTAAAAAAACACGGCACCACATCCGCTGATCTCATACTGCTGCTGTGGTCGATTACCAAACTGAAGATGAGAGAGGTCATCGTCCTGTAGTGTGTGCAGCTGTCGGTGACTCACCCTTTGTGCAGCAGCTCCAGTTTGAGGCCTTTAGAGTTCACCACCCTCCTGAAGCCGCGGTGGTTACGGTTGATTGACAGGGTGAAGCTCTGGTTATACTCTGGTTTAAAAGAGGTCACAGATGAACAGATGCAGCCTTCTCCAGACACGTGACGTATTTCAGACAATAAACCATAAAAACAGTCTGATTAAGCATTTATATACCTGAACTCATTAATTCATTAGTTAAAAAATATTTTGTAAACTAAATTTATAAAGTGAATGAATATATTATAAAAAAAGGAAAAGATCTTGTAAAGTCACTATAATGAGAAACCTTCTGGATATAATGAGCTAGTATTGTTTCTCATTATTCTAAGACACTTAGTATTAATTTCAATAAAGTTTCTTATTATATATGAAGAAAAACTTCGCTGCAGATCCTTTTTCTTGATACAAATATACGACACCCACAAATCTACTGCAAAGTGTATGCCTCACCTGGGGAGTTAGTGTTCTTGATGACAGCTGTTTTGTGTTTCTGCGGCTGCTCCTGGTGGAAACAAAACACAAACCAAACACTTTAAGGAGAGAAGTCACCTGTTTAAACCATCTCAGCAGCCTGCGGTGGCTGTGAACATGAAAACAAGCTGCTGTAGTTTGAGTCTCTTACCGAGCTGGGGTAAGGGAAGTCAAACTTGACATATGCATCCAGATCGTTTGTTTGAATCCCTGAAGGAGAAAGTGTATCACAAAGCATCAAGCAATGTTTACATCATTTAGACCTTATAATCTTGATTGAATGTGAAGTTTTTAACAACAAATTGTTCAACAAGGTCATAATGACATAAAGCCGAAGGTCGCAGTGACCTCTATTTTAGACTTTGAGACATTTTTAGCAGGGCTTCAAACACAGAGAAGAATACAAAGTTACTACAGATATACTGATTAAGATTTCATATTTGATCATAACCATAGCAAAGCAGGTAGACCTCTGTAATTGAAGCTATAAGACACCACTTTTCAGAGTTTTCAGAACTATATTTTCCAGTGCTTGCAGACACCATGTGGACCTGCTGTGCTGTATGTGAGGACTGACAGGTGAAGACTTCTGTTTTTACCACTAGGAGCAGGAAGATTCATCCCTTTGACGATAATAACAACCATGTCGGTGCTACTCAGGTCTGGAAATATCCTGAAAGGGAATGAAAGAAGAGAGGAAGACAGAACGTAAGTTTAAAAAAAAAGAAGAGGAAAAAAGATTTATTGCTTTGGCTTCTAATTGAAGCGCAAAAAAGGACAAAAAGTTTGACAGTTACTTTAGGTTTGAGCAAAATATCAAGGCACATCTCAATTTATACATACCACCCCTGCACATTTCAGTGCACCACAGGGAATATAAACCGTGCTCTATAGTGAGGCTGTCATACCTTCAATATATCAAACACACACACACACACACACACACACACACACACACACACACACACACACACACACACACACAATAAATTCTACCTTTACATAGATAATCATGTTTAGCATAACGCATATATTTTTATATACTTCTTTTATTATATTTTTGTACAATTCCTCTATGCTTATAGAAAAGCAACTGTTTAATACTAATTAATACATTTAAAGGTTTATCAGACGCCAGATCACTGAACAATGGTTTGTAATCCTCATGGTCAGGATTTTACAACTCAGTGAAGTTTTTACAGTGGCAAACATTTTATTTTTCCTGGCAATGATCATGAGGTATGCAATAGAAAAACGGTGTTCACATTGCAAAGTCATCTGCCAGGAATATACACTTGCTTGTAACTGAAAAGCCAACGCAGCACATGAAGGGTAACAGCAGCAATGTGGGGCTGCTCTCAGTCACAGCCTCATTCAGGTAGCAGTTTGCAGAGATGTTGAACTGAACTGAATTATACTGAGAGGGGTTGCTGACTTTTTGCCCAGCCTTTTACAAACATGAGAGGAAGATTATTAGAAACTACAACACCGCCACTAATGAGAACTTAAACATATAGTCAAACTGACACCTCTCCTAACATTATAATTGAATTAAAACTGCATTACATTGTTGCAGACATGTACCTAATAAAGTGGCCAGGGTGTGTATATATTTCAACATTTTTATTATTTAAACAAAGCATCTTTTACTTTAACCCAGGCTCTGCCAGTTTATATATTTTTTTACTTTTATAACTAATAAAGCGGAATTTGTTGGAATAATAATAATTTAAAAAAAAATTGTATGAAACTTTAGTTTAGCGTAAAACCGACCTGACAGTGTGAAACGATCTCTCCTCAAAGTGATGTTTCGGAGGAGGCAGACCTCTCGACTGAGCCAGCTTCAAAATTTCCAGACTCTTCTTACATCTCTCCGCCATCTTCTCAAACCTGAAGAGCACGCACACATCAGCACACACACAAACAGGAGGAGATAACATCATCTGTGAGACACCACCCAACTCTACGTGGTTGTTCACATCACATGGTATATTTTAAGATTTAAATAATCAGGTAATCATAGACACAAAAAAATAAGACAAGAAATCATTTAATTATAATTTCTAGATTTAATCTAAATAGATAATCACATTTATTAATTGATGAATAAAATTTGACATTACAACTGAGTTTGGAGCTTGTGTGTATTGTTTTGACACAGGAAGCTTACTTCGTTGTTTCCGTGATGTTCCCCAGGTGTGTGAACTGCTTGGAGTGAGTCATGCATTTCTAAAAAGGATGAAGAGGAAGACGAAATCTCAGACATCTCAAGGAAAATATTCATCTTCACAACAATAACACGAACAGTGCAGAGCAACCAGACTGGGAATAGAAACACAAATGCTTTTTTTGGCATCAGAATTCTTATATATATATATATATATGTTGGATTCTAGAGAAAGTTTCTCCAAGGCCATCGGATTTCTGAACATCAAGAACAAACAAGAAGTTTAGAAGAAAAAAAAAAATACTGAAATGCATTCATTTAAAACTTATTAAGGAGATATACCAACAAGAACAACGAACACGACAACAAGATAACCTGTAACCCTGTGGTTTTACCTCGTACTGCTCTTTGAGGATCTTGGCCAGTTGTGCGTAAAGCTGCTCTGCTTTCTCTGAGATCTGCACATCGCTGTGATGAACCAGGATGAAGTCGTCGTCTTCGTCACCAGGGGGCGAAGGCACCTATGGGGAACAGCACAGAGAGTATCAACCACAGTAGGCCTCCATGAGCTCTATTATTTCTTAATTCCATGCCTCCTTGTCTCCTCTTTCCTCCGTTTTCCTGCCTGTGACCAAGCGCACCATCTTGTATGCAAGTTTTCCTAAAATGCATCTCAAGGAAATAAACGAAGTGAGAGGAGGCTTAGCAGAGAAAATATGAGAGAAGGTGCAAAGGTGTATCTATTGCAGAAGTCTTTTTGGCACTTTTTTGGCACATATAAGGCTGAGCTCAGACTACAGGAGTTTTGAAATCCTAACTGATTTTGAAATCGGGTT
Organism: Epinephelus awoara; assembly: GCA_035609425.1. Taxonomy (NCBI): domain Eukaryota; kingdom Metazoa; phylum Chordata; class Actinopteri; order Perciformes; family Serranidae; genus Epinephelus; species Epinephelus awoara. The sequence goes on along the minus strand of CM069306.1, from coordinate 24,528,092 downwards.
GCATCAAGCACATGAGGACAAAATTTGAAAATAACAGTGCATCACATTACAGGACAAGAGGCATCAATCAATCTCTGAATATATTTTTTTAAATCACTTTCTTCTCATCAAGTTCAAAGTATGTTGTGCTATAAAAAACTTGACATATTCTAGGGCTACAACATTAATCAGAAAGAAAATCTAATTTCTCACAAGCAAGATGTTGCCATTTTAACACAAACAGTTCCTTCCACAAGGTAAAGAACCTCAATAAATAAAGCTGTGACACAGAGTGAATCACCCGTCTGCTCACCGTGCTGATGTCCACAGACTTGCCACTGCGCGCTGCCTCGATCATGGGTTCGAAGCCCTTGGCGGTGCGGAGGAAGATCTTGGCCTGCTCCATGTCGTTCTTCTGCTTTGCCTGCAGAGCCGCCTTCATGTACTGTTTCTTCCTGCCCTCCAGAAACTCCAGTTGCTGAACAGCTGCAGGACGAAGAATGTCAGAAAGTAAACAGACTGTAAACAACTCTGTAGTTAAAGGGTTATCTCTCTCTTTAATTGTCACAGAAATTAAATAGCGTTGGGGTTTTAGATGACATGTGTCCTTGTGGGGACTGACCTGTTGGTGAAAGTCCTTCTCTGGCAGATGTCCTGTCAGGTGAGGCTGACGGAGACCTTTTCCTTCCTTGACCTGGGGTGGGGACATCCAACGTGATCTTCTTTGGCTCTTCTGGAACAGCAGGCTTCGACTGCAACAAACACAAAACAGGGTATCAACAATTTATCCACTAATACGTATAAAACATTAGAATGTGCAGCTGATAACCAACCTCCTCCTCCTTCTCATCTTCTTCCTCATCTGCTACTTCAGTAGCATCAGTGGAGGCGAGCTTATCGGCTGCCTGCAGAGCAGCAATGAGTCCCTGCTCAGCCCCCGTTGCTTTCAGGCCTGGGATTGGAGGAAAACCTGAGAAACATAAGCAAATTTGTCATTCTGACTGGCATCACATATCTTAAACACCACATTCTAGTTTTACTCTCTCTGTAAAGTACAAAAACATGTCCTTATGTAGCTGATAGAGAGACTCACTAAAGGCTTTTACAGTGACACAGTTCACAGTAGCACCCCAGGACAACAGACCCAGAATGGCAATTCAAATCCAATTTTACGGAGCTAAATGTGACGTGGAAATTACACCGTCGACTCAAAAACATGAATGACAAAAGAGTCTTACCAGGGGGCACCGGCAGTTCCTCAAAGTTGACCGCTTTTCCTGCTTTGTGAGCTCGGATGGCACTCTGGTATTGCTGCATAAGGAGAGAGGTGAAATATTATTTCACAGCCAGCTTATGCTGATGTAATGCTGTAAAGGAAGAATGTGTTGCTGTAAAGTATGAAAAGTGTTTTTGAGAATAGTGCCATTATTGACAGTAGTTTTACTGTTGTCATGCTGTCTTTAAAATAACTGGCTATACAGTATATACAAGAACTAACTGAAAAAAAGGAGCTGTAAGCTTATAATGTTTCAGCTTCATTCTATTATTACACCTGTAACTGAGACATAATCATGTAGAAAGACGAAGCCTGACAAACAGTTTTAGCAGGAGAGTTCTATAAAGGTAGATACAGACATTGGAAGGAGTCTTTCGTCTTATACCTTGGCGATACGGTCGTGCATTCGGGCCTTGCGATCATCTCCACTGGCTTTGGCCTGATTGGACGCCTCCACATACTTGGCTCGTCTCTGCTCCAGAGCCTCCAACACATCTTTAGGAGCTGCAGGGGCTGATGGGGGGGCAGCGGCTGAGGGAGAGAGGTCAAAACATTCACAAAGAGTTACTAGATATGTGTTTTTTTGTGAGTTTGTTGGTTTGTTTTGAGATTTTACCTCAAAGCTAATATTATTAAACAAGATTATAAGTCTACAGCCAGGCTGTGAGGCTGTATCCGAGATATCAGGGGTCTCATTACAGAAATGTCCTGTATCTCGGGGCATCGGTGGCTTAGTGGATGGAGCAGGCACCCCATGTACTGTACAAGGCTATTGCTGCAGCTGCCCGGGTTTGATTCCAGCCTGTGGCCCTTTGCTGCATGTCACTCCCTCTCTCTCTCCCCCCTTCACACTTTGCTTTCCTGTCAATTAAAGGCAAAAAATGCCCAAAAAAATATCTTAAAAAAAAAAAAAAAAAAAAAGAAATGTCCTGTATCTCAAATCCTATTTAATATCTGTTTAGGATAACATTTGGGATTTTGGGTATTACAGAAGCATAGTACTCCTGAATTAGGACGGCATACACCATGTCCTACATTCACAATAACTGCCAAAATGGCAGCAGCACTGTTGTCAGGTCTGTATGGCAAAGACAATTAAGATGGGGAACAACATGAACACCAAAATATAGTATTTGAAAGACAACTCAAACCCTATGATGACACTTTAAATTTCTCGGACCATATATATCAGCTGCAGATTAGTGCCTCCAACTCCTCTTAACTAAAATTGAACGCAATTTTTTATGTCCATGACAGTAACCAGTGACAAGTGAGAGCCATCAATATGACGACTTGTCCATCTCAAGGAGCCTACCGCCGGTACATTCTAATCAAAGATAAAGGCATGACAGGACGAGTGCTGATTAAAAAAATCTAATTTACAGTTGTAGTTAGGATTTCTCAAGTTGACATAAGAGGTCTAAGACATGATGGGACACATCCATGAGTTTAGGAATTGCTTCTGTGATAGGAAGACAGTTTTTTTCAATCTTTAAAACTTAAGTTAAGATAGGACAGGCAGGTAGGATATTTTTCTTAATGAGGACCCAAAGCTTTAAGCTAAATGCTTAAATGACAATGCTATCATGCTGACGTTTAGTAGGTAGAAATATATACTGTTCATCATCTTCATTTAATTTGTTGGCATGCTAATATTTGCTAATTAGCACTCAACACAAAGTACAGCTGAGGCTGATGGGAATGTCAGTAGTTTTGCAGATATTTGATCAGAAACCGAAATACTCAACAAATTGAAATTTTGACCCGGTGACTGCACTCAATGACATATCGGGGGATCACCAAAGTCAGTAGAATTTATCCTCAGGAGACCTTGACTATCTGTACCAATTTTCATGGCATAGTGGTGGAGGAACCAACAGTGCCATCCCTCGTGGCGTGCTGCTGAAGTGGGGTACTGTTTTAAATGTTTCGATACTTATGCCTGATAAATGGCAGGTACCGAAGTTATATTATTTTGATACTGCTTCTACAAAATCCTTTCATCATTTAACAAAATAAGCTAAACCTCTTAGATGCATCAGTGCTGTCTTAACACAATGTGCTGTTCAAGAAGTTTGCCAAATAAAATCAGAAAGTATTTGACTGAAGAAATATATACAGAACTGTGAAGGTTATTTGGTTGGTTGTCAAAAAGTATCAATGTTTGACATTAGCTGGTTGATATGAATTATGTTAACAGAAATAAGGGAGAATTGGAAACACAACTGCATGACTGGTCAAAAAGAAGCTTGTGCCACCACGACAGCACAAGCGAAGTACAGTTACAGAATGTAATAAATTATTAATACCTGGAGCTGCTGCAACCGGTTGGGTGACTTCTACGTTTTGCCCTGCAGTAGATTCCTTCACTGGAGCAGAGCCTCCTCCTGGACCTAAAACAAAACAACATTTTGAACATACAGAGGCAGATATAGCAGGTTTCTGTCCGGTAAAATCCATCCTTCCATAATCTGAAACCACTTATCCTTCAGGGCTATGAGGAGGGGTGGGGGCTGGAGCTGATTCCAGCTGACACTGGCATTGCACTCAAAGAGTGGGAGTAAGAAGCCAAATCAGCAAAACTTTGTCTTTTCCTTGTTCTCTTCTGACTCTGATATTTCCCCCTTAACCTTTCATTCCTCCTTCACGTTTTAAAAAGAGCTGTATAAAATGAGTTTGTTGTGTGTGATACACTTATTTCCTGTTATAGCAGCATTCCTCACCCTGTCCTGGAGATGGAGGAAGGCCACTTAGGTCGACTGCTTGTCCTTTTTCCAACGCCTCAATCACAGCATCGAACCTCTGCACCAAAAATACAACAAACCACCAACTCTGTCAAACATAATGATGGTCTTTGTCTTCTTCCAAATTGTTGGCATGTTTCACATACTTTAGAGGGAAATCCTCCAATCAGAATATGCAGCAAGAGACTCCGACAGCTCAAATAGTTATGTGTAACTGCATGTTAGCAAATTAACTTTAAATATAGATATCTTTTTTTAAATCAGTGAGACATTAAAAATTTCTAAATTGGTTCATGTGTTTCAAAATTTGTCATGGTACACACTCTTCTATTCGTCATCATTAATTTCCTGACACTGTTAAAATCATGGTATTCAGTAAGAATACCAATGCTGACACACAACAGAGAAACCTGTTTGTAGGAGATTCAAATGTATACAAAACACAACGCTGTTGTTACAACTTTTGTACAGGGGACTCTGTCTTGGTTTTAAAGCAGACATTTGTGGTTGTCGTCTTTGTACTCACCTTGCTGGTCTTGAAGTAAAGCCTAGCTTGATCCAGATCTCCCTGCTTCTTGGCCCTCAGTGCTGCCATCTTGTATTCTTTCTGCCTCTCCAAAAGCAAAGTCTTGGTTGCCTCGTTGGCTGTAGATCACGCGGACAGAAACACACAACAATTACCACAGTGAAAGGCCGCATTCATCACTTAATGAGAAGCTAGAAGACAACCTCTGTGCCTCGACAATTTAATATATCTGCCACTGAAAAAAAAAACAGATTGGTACTAGAAAAGAATTTCACATGCAATCTGGTAATGTGTTACCATTACCATTAAATATGAGGAGGCCTAGAATTTATATTGCCTGTGACTTAATTCCTATAACAGTGTGTCAGTGTGTTATACACGAGTGCTGGAATACAGAATAAGAAATCAAATTATAGATTAAAGTATCTAATGAAGTTTATTTGTGGATTATTAAGCTTAACGCCCCATCATCTAACCAGCTGGTCTCAAATTTAGGGCCAAAAAATAAATCAAATCATTACGTACCTCAAACATCAATTCACATAGGAGAAAATATACACTTATTTATCTGTAACTTTTAGATTTTTTTTAGACTTTTTTTGTTTGTTTTTCTTACTACTTTATTTTATCACTTTACTTTAATTTATCATTATTTATATCCATTTTAACAATTATGATATTTTTAATTTTTTTTTATTTTTTGTGTGTGCGTCTCACCTACAAGCTTTGTTATACTGAATTTATTGATACGCGCATGTAATTGTTTATTTCTGTTTGATTACTAAAAAGTACACAGGGATGGGGCTCTCTTGGTACAGAAACACATGGGGCGGGGTTTTATTGTGTAGATCTAACCCAATTTCATAATCAATATAACTGTATAATCCAAATCACACAGACCATCTGTTGGACTGGTCTGAGGCTGGTCGGCAGGCTCCTCTCTCGGCTCCTCTGGAGACGGGATTGTGCTCAGAGTGGGCGGGGTGGTGGGGGACAACTGCTCCTCTTCACCACCAGGGGTGATAATCTCTGGTACAGCAGGCGGTGGCGTTGTGGCCTCTGACTCCCCCTGCTGATCTGAAGGAGTGGGTTCAGGAGGTGAGGGAACAGGGGGAGCAGGTCGAGGGGGCGCGGCACTCGGGGCTCCAGTGGCAACAGGAGGGGGGATCCCTGTCTCGTCCACAGGTCTCCCTTTTTTAACAGCAGCTAACATTGTCTCCAGATTCTGCAGAGAGCAACATGAACAGTCCGTATCATCTGCACCTGCATGACTGCAGTCCAGTAATTTCAGGCACAAATTATAAACTATATAACAAGAAAATAAGTGGATATCATAAATTATGGGCCCTGAGAACTGATTTAAATGATGACAAACAGCACAATGTTGTCCTTAAGGGAGCTGAACAATGTGATCAGACATGTAAATACCTAAAGATTGTAAGAATCTGTAGCTGTTGGGCATGTTTAGTGTTGTTGCTCACTGATTTAAAGAAGAGGTCTTCACTAAGTAATTGTTTTCAGCTGAAATACTGCTTTGATTTTTTCTCTTAAAATATAAAACCTATGTTAGGAAATTGAATAGCTGTACTCAGACCATTAAAATAACTGGTAATAAAATAAAAACTTGAAAAGCTTCTCAACACAGAGGTACTACACTTGTCTCTGTGCTCCGTGAAACGGTGAAACACCGATTATCATATTAGATGTTGTGACATTTCCAGATGACATTTTTTAGTATTTGAAGTTTTATTTTGTAAATGTTCCTTATTTATACTTAATAAAAGAAATGGTTACCAATTTCTAGCAAGGCATCCTTTAATAAGGGTTCTTAAGTTGTAATTAATGGCTTTATAATTGGTTAGTTAATCATTTACTGATGCTTTTTAGATTCATTAAAAGGCATTAATGAGCTAAACATTTGGGTTGTAAAATAAATCATTTATGAACACCTTATTAACATTTAAAACTGCAGACTTGATTATTATTTAAACCTTTTATTAATAACATTAACATTTATAAGTACAGACTTGACAGCTTATTAGAGAGTGAGAGACCCATGGAGTATTTATGAATGGATTATATCATTTATAACTTTAACCCTTTATTACCAAATAGGCAGGATATTTCACATTTTAACTGATCTCACAGCATTGGTAAAGTATTTATTCACCATATTAAAGACACTGGTTACAAGTTAAGATCCTTTTATAAAGAGTGCCTTGTGAGAAAAAGGGTGCCAACAATTCAATCCATTTCAAAATCCCATCCCATATTTTAACTATGACAGACAATAGTTCATAATTAAAACACTCCTGTGACTTTGCACCTTGATCATATATCTTGTCACGAGGTGGTAATTTCACTCACCTTCAGGCCACGCTCATATCTCCGGGCTTTGGAGGTCTCCCCTGCAGTTTTAGCATTTTGTAAGGCCGTCTTGTACATGACAATTCTCTCCTCCAGTGTATGCTGAAGAGTACCAGGAGCTGCAGCTGGGACCTTTACTTCCGGCTGCTTTACCATGAAACATACAGATACCGTCAACATTATCAGAAAACAGCTGGTGAATCTACGCTGTAAGAAATTACTCAGAACTGTGGGTTGAGAAAGTATTTGTCACAGATAAATAATGGGAGGAAAAATACTGCAGTTTCAACATATCTATATCTCACCTTTGATCACTGGTTTAAAAACTAGTCACACAAACTACTTCAAGTAGACCCAGACACAGGTGAGATAGGTGTCAGGAAATGTGTTTACAGAAATGCAGAAACTTACCAGAAAGATTCTACCAGTCATGTTATTAAGTAAACAACTATTCCAGCAGCAGCCAATGAGGACAAATGCATCTGCCCTTTCCTGTTACTGGCAATAGTTAAAATTCTGATTCTTATTTTGGTGGCTAGTGAGTCAATTACAATGCTGACAGCAAGTAACATGTTGTGTACCTGCGGAGGTGGCGACTCTGGTGTTTCAGCTTGAGAAGATTCAGCAGTGGCGGAGGATGTGGAGGAAACATCCTCAGCTTCCCCCTCACCCACCATTTCCTGTAGCTCTGCCTGATGGGGGAAAAATGCAGCAACCGATCAACAGTCAGCTTTGACTGTTCTTACACAAGGCTCAAAGAGGCACAGAGTGTGAGACAAGTTTTCCGTAAAACAGGCAGTTGTTTGACAAATGAAAGCTCTGAAAACCAAAATGTGCACGTGTAACGAAGGCCCTACAAATCAATAAATAAAAAACAATAAACAACATACTTAAACTAAAATGCATGGCAACACACCAACCAGGTCAGGTGTTTCAATTTGTTCCTTCTCTTTTGGGTCACTGTCTAGTACAAGTACACCTGCATCTGTCCAGCTCAACTTTGCACTGGAGAAAAACTGGTTTCTGCTCCAGTTGTTTAACTAGGCTTGAAGGAGGATCAGTAGCTGGAGAAATTACCCCAAATCTCTGTAGGAATATCATCTTTGTGGCTACTTGGTGGTTGTTCATGCATTTGCAACAAGGTATGTATGTCAGGCCTGTGTATGTGTGTGGTTGTGACTATACAACAGAGTGAAAAATAATTGTATTTCCTCTTCGGGGATTAATAGAATACGCCTACCTTCCTTCCTTCCTTTAAGCAACTAAAATACAAGTTAAAAATAATAATATATCATTTGATATGAAGTGCCTTTCATATGACCCAAGAAACTAAAACAATAAAAAACCCTGGCTAAAAAGATACACAGTAATCGTCTACGTTTGTCAAAAAGCAAACACACTTTTTCTTCTTTAACTTCTACTGTTGCAGCACAGGGTAGCTCTGTATCACCTGGTTTAAATATAGGATTCCTTGAAGGCAACAAGACATTTAAACCATATGGCTGATGGCCAAAAGGCCCAAAAGAAATACAGTTTTCTTCTGTCTGATAAATGGACTCTCAAAATCTAAGCAGCCACAAACTCTGGCATGAGAGCAGTTATAAATACACAGTAACACCAACCAATAGATCTTCATCGTCCTCCAGGTTACTGTCATCTTCATCATCATCCACATCTCTCATACACTCGTCTGCCATTTTTGCGATGTCCTCCATGGGCAGCGGGCCTACGACACAAACATGATGCCATGTATCCATCTGGGTTTGTATTTGACATCATCAACACATATTACATGATAGAGCAGTAATAACGTAGATGTCAGCAGATGTCTATCTATAACTAGCATAACCATTTTCCCAGGATAATAAATATGGAGAAATGTTTCTTTGCCATATTGTTTTTGACAACTTAGATGTATCCAATCATGCTATGTGGCCATTTGAATAAAAATAATGTGTCCACATACACGCTTCTAACTGTAACTGTACTTTCCAATGGACTCAAAATACTATTATTTGTAGTGTTGATGTTAATGTTAACTCTTCTGTACCAGTCAAAGAGCCAATTTGGGCTCAAAACATCATACTTTTTTATTGGAGTAAAGAAAAAGAAGATTAAAAGAAGCAGATAACAGTGTTATAAGTCTTTTAGGAGACAGAAATAATGGTTTGGAGATGGCCTTTCCTGTTTCAAATGACCATAACCCCAGTGCACAAAGAGAGATCCATGAGGAAATGGATTTTCAAGCTTGGTGCAGAAGAACTTGATTGGCCTGCAGAGACTCTCGACCTCAACCCCATTAAAATCATTGAGATGAAATAAAATGTCGACTGTGAGTCAGACCGGTGCACAACTTCTCTGTCTTCTCTGCTGTTGTGAATAAATGGAAGCAAATCCCCAGAGCATGGGTTGGAAATGCCATCCCAATAGAGGGGTGATACAGCATATGGGTGAACAGTTCCAGCCTAATAATCAATGAGAAAATCCTAGATGTATGAAGTGAGTTAGAGGGCTGGATCACACTAGTAATGCTCAGTTGTCCACACACTTTTGATACTGTAGTATATGTACTATAATAAATCAACCAAGCTGATATGTTGGCCAATAGTAGCTTTTTGCAAGTATTGGCAATATGTCAGCTGCTAATTCATGAACTTTAAGTACAGAAATGCCAAAGATATGTTTTAGGATCACCAATCTATAGTTTGTCCACCAGAGAGTAATGTTTATTTTTTTAACTGTAAAATGTCACGTTTTTGTGTCAGCAGCCATAGTTCTCCAACACGCTTGGCACACAGGAGAAGTTTTGGCTCTGCAACCTTACCGCTAGATGTCAGTAAATTCTACACACTAGACCTTTAAATAAGCAAATTTTAGGGAACTTATTATTATCAGATTTTTTTTAAAACTCTGATATCTTATAATTGGTGTCGGTCAGGCTGTAGTGCTGACAGCAGGCATGGGGACAACACAACATACAAGGTAAAAGCCCCTCAGAGCTATAAGCAAATATAAGTCTAATTATGACCAATAATATTAACTGTTCACAGCAGTATACATCATAGCACTCACTTTTCCCCTTAGGTTTGGCTCTCCCTCCAGCAGCAGCTTTATTTCCAGTGATAGCAGCAAGTTCAGCCTCCAGGTCAGGGTCGTCCAGATCCCCCTCCATACCCATCATCATCTGCTCAGGGTCCAGGTCTACAAACAGACCCATCTGAAACCAGGAAGTAAAAGATAACCCCATGACAGCTACTGTCCAGGGAAAACGTCACATAAAACATCTGTGCCGGTTGTTGTTGTTGTTACCTGCTTGGCAGCAGCAGCGCCCTGGCCTCTGGGCTGCGGAGCTCTCGTCTTCTTCTTCCCAAACATGATGTTGTTGTTGTTGTGGCTTGTTGTTTAACAAGCGACACTCCAGCGATTCAAACTACAAACACATAAAAACAATCGGTTTCCTGTTGTATAATGTCATCAGTCTGTGCGCAGCGGTTAAAATCATGTGAGCGGTTGTCAGGTGGCTCCCAGACAGAGAGTGAGTGGCAACGAGCTGCCCAACTGACGGTTATGTTAGCCGAGCGGCTAGCTGCTAGCTAACCATGTTTGTCGCCTCTAACTCGAAAAGTTTGTTTAAGAGAAAGAAGACGACTGTTTGTGTCGCTTTAAGCAACATTTTTGTAGAGTTTTACCCAGGTTTATATAAGGTGAGTGTGTTTACCTGCTCGTTCAGCACTTCATCAGGTAGTTTTCAGAGGAACAGTTTCATTTCTGTGGTTTGACATGGTAATGGGTTAGTGTGAGCGCGCATGCGCAGAGCGAGGGAGCGTCCAGGGCTAATTTTAAAGGTGCAGCCCTGACATGACCTGACTCCTGAGAGACTGGATAAATAATGCACAAATAAATCTGTTCGGCAAGTAAGAAATAAATCTGCAACTGTGTAATAAGTTACACTGTTACATTTCATCTTGCAGTCATCTCATGATCCATCAGCATCTGCATGGGAAACACCAGAAATCTGTACAATGACTTTCCTGTGCCAAGACACTCCACGTTTAAAACACAGCAAACTAAGCATATCAATATACTATATACAAATATATGTAATTGATATATGATATAGATGTCTTACTTTTTATATGTTTATACAATGTGAGTACTGGACACTACATACAATCAATATGCACAAAAAACCCCAAATGGATATCATTTTTTTTTTCTCATAAGGATTTGTTTCATGACTGCAGAAAACCTCAGAATGAAATCCTTTATAAATTTACTCTCAAAATTGCAGGAATAAAGTCAGATTTCAGCGAATAAAAAAAAAGAGAAAAATATTGCATTCAAATTGAAAAAATAAAAGATTTGGAGTATCTGAGAACTTTATTGTCAGATTTCTGTATGTATTATCATATGAAGATATTATATCTTTTTTTTAAATGTCAAGAATCCAGAAAAGGTGATCCCAGCTATCTTTAATAAAGCTGCATCAAGCCCTTGTTTTATCTTCTTTACTTCTTTACATTGTAGCCCAATTAGTCAGTTAATGGTATGGCTGCCAAATTGTTGTTTTTTGTGCTACATTTATATGTTATCAGAAATAATATTTGGAGTGACAAACACTTGTGGGGAAAAAAATCAAACTTTCAGTTTCATTTCAGCTTTTAAAGACAGAATTTTGTACTGTGAAACATCTGGCCTAATTACACAAACAGGGAAGAATAAAAATGAGAACACTACTTTGTAACCAGAGGATTTTTTTTTACTCAATAACAGTATACAGAATAACATGTAAAAATGATTAATAAAAAGCTATATTCCTTCAATGATATCAATCCAGATCAGAGGGTTTAGGCTGAAAACTTGCTCATTATTGACACTTTGAGCCTGACATTTAGTGCAAAGAGAACCTGATCTGGATTTGCTTCAGGATTATACTGCATAGGTATAAAATGAAAGTGTAACTCAAATTGTTAAAACCGTAAATATAAATGTTTACATGACAGCTGACAGCTCATGTGTAGTGATATTACAGATCTCTGTGGTTGCTGCTGAGCAGTTTGGGGTAGGACGTGCCAATGGATCTCCCGTGCCGATAGACAACCAACTCCAGCACGTACTCGTCCACTTTCACCACCACAGACGTCATCTTCTCATTCGACATGAGGAAGATGATGGTGAAGAGAGCCACCTCAAACTCTGGGCTGACACCAATGAAACAGCCACCGACCGGCTTCACCAGGCCTTTCCAACTGAACTGCAGATTCAGGACGTGGTCGTCTTCATCAGGCTGTAAAACAATCATACATACATAATTTATTAGGTGTTTAGTGTGTTCAGGATCTTCATAATGCACATGGTAACAAAGTGCTGTCTTACTGTATCTTTGTTGTCTCTTGCTTTGTAGCCTTTGTAGTCAACATGGTTGTGTTTCTCCTGCAGATAGAACTGGACCCAGTTGTGGAGACCCATAATCTCCTGGCCATACTTGGTCTCTCCCACAAACACATGTTCAAAGCCACAGGAATCCTCTCTGTGATGAAAAAAACAACAATAAGTTTCAAAGACAGGCTTATTGAGTCTCCACGTATGCCCTCATAGATCTGAGATAGGAACTTTATTTCCTCTTATCTACTGTGTTTGCATTGCAGCCTAGATACCAAATGAAAGCACTCAATGTAACGCCACCTGCAGCTCTTCTTTACAGAATCAGCTGAATATTATATGCATGCAATTTTAAGAGTTTTTTCAGTGTAACAAACAAATATATAGTTGCTGTATCGCTGTATTTATTCATGTAAAAATTTAGATTCCTTTTTGATTCTTGAGAAAAATATTCATCTGTCTCCATGCCAGTTTATTCAGCAGCAGGAAACAGTCAAGGTTGACTTCAACCAGTTACTCTGTAGATGATTAAACCTGTGCACTCTCTGCTCACCTCCAGGATCGCCCCTCTCTACACTGCAGTAGCCCCCCCTGCTGTTACTTTGAAACTCACCCTCCATTTCTGTCCCTGTGGTAGAGGCGGAACCAGATGTCATACAGCTGTCTCTTGAACTGTCCATGGTCTGATGGTGACTGCCCCTTCCTGACCAGATACTTGTGAGCACACTATAAAAAGAAAACAGTATGACGACAGTTCAAGCTTGGGAATAGTAAAAACGTTTCGAACTTTTAAGGCAATATGAACAAGAAGTCTTATAAATGCTCAGAAAAACAGATATTTGAACATCTACATGCCCACGACAGCTGAGCAAACTCCCTGAGGAGGATCTTGTAATAAAGCAGCTCTCACGGCTTCAGCTGGTGCAAAATGCAGCTGCTCGGCTTTTAACTCACACTAGAAAACATGACCATATCAGCCCTGTTTTAACCTCTCTTCACTGGTTACCAATCAGTTTTAGAATTGATTTTAAGATTTTACTGATCACTTTTAAAACACTTCATGGCTTAGCCCCCGACTACATTGCTGAGATGCTGCTGCCCTGTTGGGTCGCAGGCTTAGATCCTCAGGCAGGGCTCTATTGGCTGTTCCACAGTCCTGGCTAAAAACAAAAGGTGACTGGGCTTTTCTGAGGCTTGCTGAATTTGTGACATCTTTTGAATCACTTCTTAAAAGGTCTCTGTTCAAAAAAGCCTTTTTATTAGTTTTAACACACTGCTTATTTTATATACATCTCATTCGATTATTTTTATTATTTCTATCTTGTGTTTCTTAAAATTGCCTAATTTTATTTGCTTGAATTCCGCATTGTTTTTTCCAGGATCAACCGTGTTAAGTACTTTGTAACTTTGTTTTGAAAAGCGCTTTGCAAATAAAGTTTATTATTAATATTATAAAGCAGCTAGAGCAGCTATTAAAGGAGCCCTGTTGTAGTTGCTCCTGATAGTTTCTTAGTTATCAACAACTTTTAGCTTTCTTTGCACTTGTTTCACAATAAAGTAAATGATCAATAAAGTAATTCTGATTCAGATTAATACATGTTGCACCATACTTGCGTCAAGCTAGTTTGCTGTCTCTGTCAAGTAGCTGTCCATTATTCAGCCACTCTACAACAGGAAATGGCCGATCAAAATAAAAACTCTGTGATGGATATTCTCTGTACTTAAAACATAAAGTGTGCTCTTTGTGTGTGCTGTTTGATTGTGACGATAGATGTGTTAAAGAGATGGGCTCCCTCTCTCTCACAGCCACTGCACCTTCATGAGTTCAGTCTCCACGATGGAATCAATGAAGAGCCTGTTCTCTTGAAGCTCCTCTGACGTCACCGTCTCTGCTACACCCGTGGACATCTCATAGTTGTCCAGCAAGTTGATGAAATCTGCATTTTAAAAAAACACGCTTGTTAAAGGTGGTTTTAACAAAAGAAGGAGTTTAATGGATTACATGCACTGGCACTTACGTAAGTATGTCTCGATGCTCCTGAGTTTGTCTTCATTGACATATGTGAAGAGCGGGGCCCTGGCCCTGTCTCTGGCATAGTTGCTGCCCTGAGCCACATAACCTGCCCTCCCCTGAACACAACACACACAGATACACAGACAGACATCAGCATGTAACTCTGTGGGGTTTGCATGTACTGCATGTATCTCTGGCTGAGTGTTTTGCATTGCAGAGACGCAATGAAGGCAGACTTGTGGTGCTGACCTGAAGGGAAATCTTGTAATCGGTCCCTGGCTTGAGACGGTTTGTATCCAGGCGCCAGAGGTCGTCCAGCACCTCAGTGAGCTCCTCGTTGGACTGTTTACTGTGACAAAACATTGTAACATACACATTTTGGAATCTGGTCAAACTTATAAAGATCTCCAAGAAAGTACAGAGAAGGCTTGTTTTCCACAGCAGACATTTTGACTTTTTACAGCAGGAAAATCACATGTTACTAATAACATTAATGATGCTTCATTCCATTCAGGAGTCCCAGTAAGTCATGGCAGTGTGACAAAAGGGAACTTGCACAAAAATAGGACCCTGAAACAGCTAAATGTCTTCTGTGAAAAAGGCCTGTTCTTTGGGTTAAAAAGATCAAAATATTTTCTCCATACGCAGAAATGATTAGTTTTCCTGGGGGGGGTTAATGAAGAAGAAGATGTTTGTTTTCCACAGCCAGTGTGAGTTTGAAAGACGTCACTTGTTCTACCACCACTGATTAAATCAACCAGTTAAACCGACCACATAGTGCCGTTCAGGAAACCTCCCCCTCATCGGCATCCTTTTATGACAGTGTGCTGCCTGATTAATTCATCCAGATAACTATAGTTAACAGGAAGTTGCTGCAACATACCAAGACAAATCCTTCAGTCAAGGCCCAATAGAGAGAAATATATATATCGTCACATATAGGTACAACATATGAATGACCTTGTAGTGGAGAAGATATGTTCCAAAGCGTTGACAAAACATGACCAGCAGGAGCTGTAGCCATGCAGCAGAGGTAGAGTCAGGTGGTCAAAGCAGTAAAAATAAATAACATAAATACATTAAAGTGTGAGAGAGGGGAGCAACAAAATAAATGAGAGCAAAAATGATAACAGCTGCACAGGTTTCAAGTAAGAATCTATTAGAAAAATGCAAATTAAAGCATTTGTAGGTGGTAAGTTTTAACGTAGAGCTGATTATTCAGCATTAATACATGCATCTGGATACCTATAATGATGTACCTAAATGGAAAACATGAGCAAAATAGTCAGTGTGAGAGCTGACCCTTGAAATATACAATATCCTACACATTTTTGAGTTGCTTAGCTCTTGATTAAACAGCTAACTTTTTACCCTGGCTACACACATATGGGGACACTGTATTCTTCCTTGATTTAGGTGAGCTGACCCTTAACCTCCAGATGTTATATTGTACGTACATGGCCAAAATGACAGGAAACATGTTGACAGTCCAGTTTGAAACAAGTTTATCAGCTATTGTCCAGGGAGCCACAGGATGAGCTTGTTGCACTGTACAAGGGGACCTATCTTGCACCTTTTATAGACAACACAATGCCAGCAGAAGAAAGCGATATACTAGTAGGGAAACCACAGTTCCATAAAGGAACCATGCCACGCCTCCATCATTAGGTTACAACTGCATGGCTTTGAGGTAGGTTGTAACTTGAGATACACGCACCTTCCAGATGCTGTTTTTATGGGTGCTATTAAAACTTGTCCAAAGAAATATGATTCAGGGCTGTTTGATATGACACCATGATCTGTTGCTTTTATGAGTTTAAAGCCTTTGTGTCTGCTCGGTCCCCTCATCACTGTGTGTTGTTTTCAAGTGACAATGCCATTGCAAGTATCAAAAATAACTGGCACTCCCTTCCTGTCATATAAACTGAGCAGATGTTTGACACATTCAGGGGAAAAAAAAAAAAAGTTGAGTAAGAAGCAAATGACAGGAAGGAGCACATAGCAGTACAGAAACTTCTCTGTTCCTAATTTAGTCAGGCTTCAGTTGAATATCTCAAGGGAGAACAGCTTCACACTTTGACTGCAGTAGAGGCTATTTGTTACCAGTCTGGTCCTGTCCTGTTTGCTCTGTTGTATAATATAACCCCCCTAATCACTACCAGACCCTGCAGCACTCACACACAAATAAACACAAACACACAACATGCACATGCACTGTACTGACTGTACTCTGCACTGATAACAGCTGCTGGCCTTCAGATGGACATTTGTATTTAAGAAATAAAACCTAAACCTTTCATTTTTCTCGACATTTCCATTAAAAACAACCATGAGACGTATCATGTTACACTTTGGCTTATGTTTACACCAAATATTTCTGTCTTGGTTCAACGCCTCGGGTTTAAAAGCAGCTGAAAATGTGGCCACAAAACAAGATCTGAAGACAGATTTTCAAATTTAACTTTTCTTGGTGTATCTCTGTTATCCAAAACTCAAACCTTACCTTCTTGCCATGATTCTGTTCAGTGGAGGAATTTACTGAGACTTCTCATCCTCTGAAAAACTATAGTTGCGGACTGTTATCTAAGGCGTCAATCATGATGTGTACAAGGGGACCAGCCAATCATGAGACGCGTAGACGCCCTCGCCCCGCCCCTCTGTCATTAGATGGGCGGGGCTCATCCTGTGGTCGTAGTAGAGTAATACAAAGTGTACAATGGGCTGACTGTGAGCAAAGCTTGGTATTCATAGAGATCAGCTGATTATTGAACATGCAGTGATTTTTAATCGATGCTTTGTCTTAAAGATAGCAATTAAAAACAGTTGTTCAATTGTATTTCTGTAACCTGAGTTAAAGCAAATGAACAAAAAATTAGACTATTTTGCTGGAAACAGCATCTAACATGAAGACCCTGGGCTCTCTGAACTAAAATATTCTGTTGGGAAATTATAAAAGATGTGACGAGTTGTTATAACCAGGGTTAGGATTATGGGTTCATATGATTTATTAATATAAAGTTAAATGTTGTAACTCTAGACCCCTAACCCTAACCATAAACCCCAAAGTATTCCATTGTTCAAAGACATATTAGGAAAAAGCCTATTAACAGAAGCTAATTGTACTGTAGTTTTATGTAGTTCAAATGCAAATTTAAGTTGATAAACTAAAGCTTTTCTCATTGATTATATAACTAATTATTGCGGTGGCAGGCTTTAGTCTCATTTATTGTCATTTACTATTGAACAGCCATTTAATTTTTCTCACAGCATCATAACTCCTCGAAATGAGGCCAAGAATATGGTTTTCACAATGTGCTTTTTTGAGAATTTTTTTATTTTCTATTTTTTGGCTTTTTTGGGGGGCTTTTTATTTGTTTGTTTGCTTGTTTTTTTTGTTTGTTTTTTTAGGCTTACAGATAGTACACGCTAAAAAAAAGTTACACATCGTTAAAGTATATAAATCAGCATCAAAAATACCTGGCTCAAACGCAAATGTTTTCACACCACTGCCTTTTATTTTGAAAATCACCGAGGGAAGTAGACTATTGCGCATGCGCACCAGCCGCACACGTTGTTTTGGATTTGGAGTTGGTGTGTCAAAAGTAGCAAGTAGATAGTCATGTTTAAATAGGCTCGCCACGGTGTTCACGTTATTTATAGTCGCGGTGTTTGTCGCGTAGGTCTCTGCCTGGACTGTTACTAGCTGTTATTAGCTGTTGCTCAAACCAGGCGACAGGAAGAGGTAAAGTTTAAAAGCTAACTAGCCGGCTAGCTTAGCCCTCTGTAGCTACAAGTGGCAGCATGGCAGCTGTACTGGAGTTGATTGCTGGAAGCTACGAGCAGATCGCCTTTGGTTACCGAGTGAAAACGGATGAGAAGGTCTGTTTGAGTGTCTTATTTTGTAGTTGTGTATAATTGTTAACGTTACTGTGTTGTATTTACTGGGATTGGTGGGCAGATCTGCAGAGCAACGATCTGTGTAATGCCAAAGGTTTAATGTTTATGATGATGGAGAGTGTGACCTTTTGACCCCCCCCCCCCCAAACTGATAATCCTAAATGCTGTGGGGGTTTATCAGGGTCAGCATTTCACGTATTGCAAAGTGTCCATTATTTCCAGTCGTTTCATGTGTTTTTGTTTGTCCTGCAGGAGTGGACAGCCACAGCAGACTTCACACATCACGCCCACACTGCATCCATATCAGCTGCTGCAGCCAGTGAGAGGTTTGTTGTCACAGGAAGCAAAGATGAGACCATACAGCTGTATGACATGAAGAAGAGGATTGAACACGGAGCTCTGCTGCATCATGACGGTGAGTGACTTCTGTTTGACATCATGCATGCATGCTGACAAGTAGCTGTGGATCAGTGGCACCAAGATCTCCCCACAGGGCCTTCCTATGGATGTCTAACATTGTCTGTGGCCTGTGGTAACATTGATGTGAAGTAACTAAACTTTCTACATGGAAATATGAAGGAATCGGCAGTGATAGAGTGTATATGGACAGTTAGCAGCAATTTTTGTCTCAGGCTCCCTCTGATAATGCTACTATTACTATTTTAAAAAATAATAATAAAAAAGTAAAAAATGAGGATCCCAGACACAAGAAATAAAAACGTAAAATAGTGCAGAAGTTATCATGAAATAAAATATAAGTACACCTGACCCAAACCTCCATCTATTACACAGGTACCATCACCTGCCTGGAGTTTTATGGGGTGTCTCATTTACTGAGCGGAGGAGAAGATGGACTCATATGTGTGTGGAGCACAAAGAAGTGGGAGTGTCTCAAATCCATCAAAGCTCACCAGTAAGCACAGAGAGAGAGAGAGAGAGAGAGAGGTGCTGCAGAAGCACTGAGTTGATTTTGTTTGTGTGATTGTTGACATATATTTTTTGTTTGATGGGATGAAGTGAAGTAACTTGCTTAATGCTGTTGTTTTCCTCAGTGGTCATGTCACATCACTGTCCGTCCATCCGTCTGGAAAACTTGCACTTTCAGTTGGGACAGATAAAACTCTCAGGTAAAATTCACAGCTCTGCTGGAAACTCTGTCAGGCAGATGATTAGTTTAACAGGGAATCAAAAATGATTGTTGTGTCTTTTTTTTCTTGTAGAACATGGAATCTGACCAACGGAAGATCGGCCTTCATCAAAAACATAAAACAGAGTAAGCATCCTCTTGGACTGTGAAGTGAAGGAAATGCTCTGTTTAAGTTCTTTTAGCAACAGAAGCATGTGTGAAATGAGTTCAACCTTTATTTCTCGATGCTTTACACAGATGCACACATTGTCAGATGGTCTCCAGATGGAGATAAATATGTGACTGTGGTGAATGACACGGTGAGCATCTACGACCTGGAGACAGCCTCTGTGACAGGAACAGTCACAAACCCCAAGAGGATCTCATCTGTTAAGTTCTTAAATGTGAGTTCTGACAAAAGCTGCACTTTCAATGACATTTACTGTATATGTGATATAGAGCTTGTTGCACTTCAGTAATAAGCAACATCAGCAAAACAAACCCTGTAATTTTAAGGGGAAATTTTGTATTTTTTTCACCCTGAACCCTGTTTTCCCACGTGTTTGTGTCTAAGTGACTTATGGGTACAACTATTTTTTTAATTGGCCCAGTATTGAGAGAGAGCGCTGCAGCTATGCTTCTCATTGAGTGAGCCTGTAGCCTGAGCATGTAAGAAAAATGTTTGAGTCCTTTGCATAATGCTGTCAGACACTTATAATAACAATCTGGACCTGCCAGTGGCAAAAACAAACACTTTTAGTTGACATAAATTGATGGTGCATTTTGTCCAGAAGGATTGCATCGCATCATTTTGTGGCTGTTGTCGCTCAATACCTGACCACTTTCAACAACTGTTGTTCCCATTAGTCACTTAGACACAAAGCATGGGGAGAATAGGTTGAAAAATGTAGAAGTTGCACTTAACGTAGATGTTGTAATCCTGCTTGTTTTTCAGAACTCCATCCTGGCCGTCGCAGGGGACGATGAAATTGTGAGGTTATGTGACATAGGAAAGGAGACATGGGTGTGTGAGTTTAAAGCTCATGAAACCAGGTAAATTCATGATGTTTTTTATTTTACACATCTCTGCGTTTAAAGTATTTGGAGCTGGATTTCTAAACACACATTACTGACGATGAGGAGAGAGAAATTTATTATCCTCTTGTGATTTCAGAGTGAAAGCAGTTGACAGTTTCATGATGGAGGATTACTGCGTGCTGGTGACGGCTTCAAACGACGGATTCATCAAAATGTGGAAACTCCATCTAAAAGAGGCACGTCTCTAGTGTTATATATGAACATTTGAATTCAACAAAACAACTACCAATGTACATACTGTATCTGCTTAGCAAAACAGAGTAATATAGTTCTTCAAAAGCAATAATAACTACAATAACATGTGCAGATATGGTCAGATAAGTAGTGAAAATGTCCGACATAATAAAGCCTGTTATAATAAAAGCAAAGATTAGCAAAGTGACACTGTTGTTACCTGATCTAGTAATGTACCCGTACTGTCCAACAGGAGCTCGAGTCTCCCACTCTCCTTGGGGAAGTGAACACAATGGCCAGACTGACGTGCCTGGCTGTGTGGAAACCTTCATCAGTGCAGCAGATCGCTGAGGAGCCAGCAGCTCAGGCAACAACATCTAAAGGTCCTGAAAACACTGACTGTTGTTGCATGTCATAATCATGAAACAGATTTGAGCTATAGATATTAGATGTTATACTGAGGCTGGTGATTTTGGTCTTTTTAGTTTCCATGTTGATAGGGATGCACTGTAGGTGGTTCAGCTTTCTCTTACTAGAATAAGGAGCCTTGTGGTTTAACTTCTGTGTAACACACTCCCTCTGTTCGCTCCTGTTCACAGAGCTCGCTCAGGAGCTTTCAAAGACGAAGAGAGTCCGAATCGCAGCAGAAGAAGTCATTCTGGAAGACGAGAGCAAACCCAAAAAGAAGAAAAAGGGCACTGGAAAATAAATTGGAAAATAATAAATCTGTTTTTTTCATTCATGGACTGTTTTATACTTGGTCACATATGCATGTGCTTTTTGTGATTGCTACAGCCTTTTAAGAACAGACTTTGTGAATATATTTGGCTGTCAACATTGAAAAGAAGAGAAATGACAATAGAAATGACACAGCCAACAATAAAATGTTTTATAATCCACGAACAGTGTTTTTTTTAGCCTGAGTTTCATTGTCACATGCATTTACTCATGGTGACCACAGGGAGGCGATAAAGCACAGCTGCATATTTTATGTTCTGAGGGATATATTTGATTTCTTGGTGGTATGATCGTCATGAGTCGGGTTTGAGACATCACGTGTTTCGTTTGGCTCTGTTCAAAACCGATGAGAAATAATCAGTTAAAAATTATGAGAAACAGTTACGTACTTTTATTCTGAAAGCGCCGTAGTACGCCGGAAGTGATGCGGTCAGGGTGCGGAAGTTGTGAGCCAAGCTTGTTCTCAAACTCATGTAAGGCAAATGTTTAAGTTAGTTTATACGTTTCTGGTGATATTTTAATGGCACAATGATTAGCAGACACTTTATCGCTATTTTGTAATTGTTCAGCTGTTGACAGTTTGTGTTAAAGTGCTGTTGAATTCAACATTACTCATAATAAAGTGTGATTTACAGCAGCAGGTTTGTGGTCTCCTGACATGGCTGCAGACTGGATTGGGTTCACCTATGCTGCTCTGGTGTCAGCAGGAGGAGTCGTGGGTTATGTTAAAGCAGGTAGGAGACACACACCAACACATTTTGTGTTTAGATACAACAGTGGTGGGGGAAATAATGTTATTCAGCTATATTGTATATATTATAACCTTAATGAAGATTGTTTTTTCTTCTGCAGGAATGTTGTCTTATAGCTCGTTGTCCCTAATAAACTGACATCTTAGTGTAGATACAGT
The DNA here is from genome assembly GCA_035609425.1 of Epinephelus awoara. Lineage (NCBI taxonomy): Eukaryota > Metazoa > Chordata > Actinopteri > Perciformes > Serranidae > Epinephelus > Epinephelus awoara. The sequence continues at coordinate 24,505,861 of CM069306.1, read as the reverse complement.
ATAATTCTGCAGATAAATTGTAGTTAATTAGTTTTTTAGGTCAGAAATGGAGAGTTGAGGAAAAAAATGCACCAAATCTAATTAAACAGTTCAAAATAAAACCCAGCTGTGTTTCCTCCGCAGGCAGCGTCACCTCTCTGGCTGCAGGGCTCCTTTTTGGCCTGCTGGCTGCAGTCGGTGCTTATCTGGCATCTCAAAATCCCAGGAATGTCTGGCTTTCACTTGGTGAGCAAGTTTGTCAAAGTGTGACAGTCCAACTGCAGCTTCCGCAAACACATGACTACAACTGTCTCCCTGCAGGCACCTCGGGGACTCTGGCCGTGGTGATGGGACTGCGATTTCTCAACTCATGGAAGTTCATGCCAGCTGGTTTAATGACTTTAGCAAGGTAAGACATATTTTCTTTTACTGTCGGATGTTACTGCGCCAGTGTAGATTGTAGACCTTTGCTTTTATTATCCTGAGACAAACAGACAATTATCACATTAACTATATAAATGTTTCTTTTCAGTGGACTGATGCTGGTGAAGATCATCACTGGGATGCTAAAGAAAACACATACAACTTGAAAATACACATATGTACTCTTTCTGTGTGTTTGCACATATTTTTGACATAAATAATACATAAAAAAACATAAAAAATACATACAATACAATACATAAAAAAAGTGCTCCCACATGCTGTTCATTCACAAACATTCCCTCGATGCAGTTTTCTATTACAGTCTGGTTCTGTATGAAAATATGTAATATAAAATATTTTTTAGAGGAAAGGGTACAAGGGTACAGTTAGGTGATGTTTTTCTTTTAATTATATAATGTATATCTGCTGCTGTAAAATAATAAATTCACCCACTTTGATAAAAAAGGTGTACTTAAATTCATTTTCTACTCTATTATTTTAAAAAATTCTGACAGTAGAATTTATGAGACACTTGAACAATATAAATAGCATAACAAATGTAACGACAGACTAGCAGGAAACACTTCTCTGAAGTCTGTCTTTCCTGGCAAAAGTGCAGTGGGATCTTTTTCCCATGAGTCACTGGTGGAGCAGAGCAGACCGCTGTGCTACTGGTGGCCTCCGTATTTGGCGGTCCAGTCCACTCGTCCGTGCACTGGCTGGATGTTTGTGCTCCTTGGAAACGTGTTCCTCCCTGTAGCGCTGGGCCCCATGATGTGAGGATTCAGAGATCTGCTCTTCCACCCTTCGTATTCTGGGAGACCGTAGTGAGAGAGAAGGAAAGTGTGTTTAGGATGAACTCAGGAAGAGACATCGAGCTGCTTATGTTGTTCTCATAGTGATGATTTTTGTCTTTACCTTCATTTGAGAGCGACAGTTTATTTGAGGAGGTCTTGCTCTTGGATGATTTGATTTTAGACTCAACTCTCAGATCAACTAGAGTCACAGAAAGGCAATACATAAAAAAGGTTAAAAGACATGACCCTAAACAGATCCATCAGGTCAGTGTCTTAAAGTACTGCCTAAAAAATCCTTGAATGCTTCTTCATCAGTGACAGATTCTCTCATCTTTAAGGAGGACATTGACTTCTTTCTAACACCAGGGGGTGTTTTTGCTCAAGTATGACTGAAGAGAAAGTTAAAGACATGTACCATCTGACTCAACCATTATTCTGTGCAAGAAATAAAAAGTTCTCACTAGCAGAGGTGCCTCCTATTGGTGCCAGTGTAATCCTCTGTCTAGCTGTTCCTGTTTCAGTCTTCTGAAACAACGACGCGTGTGTTTTGTTTGGGTTGTTGGAGCTGCTCATGAAAGAGTCTGGAAAGGACAGTTAGATGTAAATCATTCCTCTGATGTCATTACTTACACGTCCTTGGACTAGCCTCATCTTGAAATTTAAACAATGTCAGTTATCTCCAAATGACAGTAGGATAGAAACACCATCATAAGTCACAAACACCACCTTTAATTCTGTGTCCTGCTCCTAAATTTGAGCGATACCTTTGGAAAGATCAAGATCCTCCAGGGTCTTTTCTTTCTGAGGCCGTTTATCTGGTAGTTTAGAAAGACTATTGTCTAAAACCACAACACAGAACGAAGAGGAGGAAAACAACACAATGATCAGAAAATAATCTGACTTTTACTATAAGAGAATGATTATTACAATTGATTTTTTTTTTTCATTTCAGATTACTAAGTGACATTCGTATATTTATCACATCATTATGAAGTAATAAAATAGACAGCTTCTGTATTCACCAAATTTTATTGTTTGTCAAAAATATAGGACAGCTTTATTATCAATCCACCTGATGAGTGCGGCTTCAAACACAGGAGCTTTCTCCACATTCATTTTCTGTCTCTATTGTTTCTATCACCAGCAGCCATGACATTTTTTGAGTTTGGTTCGTTCTAAGCCTGAAGGAGACTGTTTTTCACTGAGGTAAAATTCCTTTTTTTTTCTTGTCATAATTTAAACGTGCACGCACCAGCTTCATGTAGCCAGCTGGAAGCAGATGAGTTACCACAAGGCAAAGAATCATAGTTGTAAAGTTAAAAAACAACAAGATATTTTTACGTCTCTTCTCTGTATGTTGTCAGTCATGTATGAAAAAATGCCAAATGAACACTGTAAGCAGACTACTTGACAACAAGCTAATTATTTAAACAGCATTTATATAGGACTGACTCTGTCCCAAGCCTTTTGATCCACTGTGGTCACTAAAAGCGATATACACTGTATAATTTTTGCTCCGGCTGCTTCATACTCTCATAAACAGAAATCAATACGTGCATGTTACACTGATCTTTTCACCACTGTGATGCTGCAATTATCTGCTGTAGTTTCAAAACTACATTTACCAATACCAATAACTCTGTAGAACTTGAATGCCTCACAAATTGTAGTCTCAAAAAAAGCATCAGTACACTGCTTCAAAAATTAGATGAGATGTTTGCTGCATGCGGCGAGAAGAACCAGAAAAATTACACCATTGTCTTAGATTAATTCCCTTACGGCATTCCCTCAAATGGCAGTACAGGTACCCCCAGGGGTACTTTGGGTACGTGAGATTTTTGACACTGCATCGGCATATTATCTAGTAATTTAATTTACTTTAATCATTAAACATCCTCACATGTGTCCTCGAGTCTTTCTTACCTTTATTCAGTGGAAACTCCGGCACCTTTCCTCTGGTTAAAGACGAGCTGCCCCACAGGTTTCTGCCGACTGCCTGACGCCCTACTGAGGAGTTGTTTTTAGGATTTATGCCTGAAAAGGAGAAAGTCAGAATGAACTCACTGTACCTGAGCCTACACGACAATTAGCCCAAATCTCAAAATGTTTCTGTTGGTGTTTAATCTTCTGTCACTGGTATTAGGCAGAGATGCCACTTTTTAATCTCACATAAAAATAAACAATTACTTCAGCAACATAAATAAAGTGTTAGGAAGAAACGCTCTACTACTTTGGGAGGGGGATGAACCCAAAGTTTTTTACCCGAGGCCATGGGAACTGTTAATGTCATTTTTGTGATTCAGTAGATCATGTTTTCTCACCAGGCAGATATCTGGACTGGCGGAGGTAGTGCTGCTTGGCAGACAAGGTGGAGTCAGCTCTGTTCAGCCCGCTGCTGCTCGGCACCTTTGCTCCTGTGTTGCTCTTTGACTCAGGAAATCTGGACAGAAACTTGTTATTGTATTTTTTCTTTTCAAAGCAGGAATGAAAACACATCTTTTACATTAAATGAAGAGGTCTAACCGGCAGCTGGGCCCGCCCAGTGCCCTGTCCTTCACAGAGCTGATGGTAGGTTTTTTGGAGATGGAGACTCCAGTGTCTGTGTCTTCACTATCGTCCCAGCTGTCGACGGATTTGAAAGACGTCTGGCCCCATCTTCGACGTCCTGTCCTCACCCTAGATATGCTGTTCTCTGCTCCTGTGGGTGCTGCTCTTGTAGGCTACAAAATGAACAAACAGAACAAAAAAGTTTTGCAAGTGCCCAGAGGGTCCCAATCGGAAATTTAGAATCTGCACTTGGGTGAGACCTACAGCCTGCCAGCTCACCGGCTGCCTGTTTTTCACCAGGCTGAGAGGTTCCTGCTGCCCATCTGTCAGCGTGCTGGAACACACTGCTTGTTTCGTGCTTGGCTCCATGTTGTCCTGAGGTAGAAGGATCTGCTGAAGGGGCTGGTGAGAAGTTTGGCTGCAGGGCTGTGTCCTACTGGGCTCACCAGACTCTGGGTCCGTCTTACAGAGGGACAGGGGCTTTGTTTCTGCAGCTGCCTCGGACATCTTTGTCTGAGACTTGTGCTGCTCCGAGTACTTTAGAGGAGCACCGAGCGCCTGGCCGACATGGAAGTATGGATACCGTAGAGCCTGGGACACAGTGCAGAAACCAAAGGACGAATCATCTTGTTACAGGGTGGCCGCAGGTCCTTAAAAAGGCCCTGAAAAGTACTAAACTGTCATAATTTGGATTGGATTGGTCTTAAGATTTTTTTTATTAAGGTTACCGTAAGGTTTTCTAGCATTGGCACTACAGGAAACATCATTCTAAGAAGGGAATGGACTTCTACACAACACATGGATGCCCCTGTTTTTACCCCCTCTGTGCATTCAGATTACACAATGAGTTTGCATCGTTAAGTTAGGGACTTGCTAGCCTGCTCATTAGCGTAGTTGTGCAGAGCAGTAAGCACAGAGAGTATCATTAGTGTCATTTGACCATACTGTTCAATTTGAACTTACATCAGTGTTTTTTCATGGAAAGACTACATTTTCACTTGTGTATTTCCATTTCCACTTTTACATTTCACTTAAAGTGGTATTAAAAAGGTCTTTAAAAGTGTTAAATTTAACTCATTTATACCCGTACACATCCTGTTTTTAGTTCATGCTCAGGCTCAAGATTTAGATTTTTCACTAATGAGAAGCTCACAGCATAAAAAAAATAATTAAGGGAGGAATATACAGAAAAATGTGATGCATATAGCCTACTGTAAAATGTCAATTAATAGCCCAGGCTATCAGTTGCTTAAATCACTGAAATCAACAGGCCTATATTTGGGACAAGCGTCTATATAGGAAGGGCTTTTAATTCCTTTCACACAAAAGCTCAGCAGAGATCGGGAAATACAATCAAATTGTTTATGTAAACCAGTATGAATATTACTTGTATATAAATTAGGCTTCAGATAATATAACAATTATGAATCATTCATTTGATCTAGCACTGACAGACGGGGCATCAGAGAGGATTATGGCACCTTGCATACTGACACAACACCACGTCATTCTGTTAAAACAATACACACAATTTAGATAATGTTTATGAGAAAAAACTTTTGATTCTTTTGATCTGAGGACCCTTATGGACTAAAGGAGTATAAATAACTAACAGGGTAATCAAGGAAAAAAATGAACTGCTACTACCATTTACTGGATTTTAAAATTTATTAGCATCTATTATGCCAGGGCCAAATGCTCCATCACACACTGTTAATGAATTTGAAAAACCATTCATGTATCTGCCCCGTGATTCGGATCTGCTTCAAAATTGAACAGGTTCTTCCTTGGCTCATGCTACACCCTTCCACCAAGTTTCATTAAAATCAGGCTAGTAGTTTTTCTGTAATCCTGCTGACAAACATACCGAACTCAAAACATAACCACCTTGACGGAGGTAAATATATGGAGCACTGGAAACTTCTGTTTTGCCTTTTCAAGATTCAACAGCAGTTAAAATGTTTTAATAATGCTATGTGTCTGCAGTCTGTGGACGTGCATTGGCTCAGTCGTTCCGCAGATACCAAGTTTGGTATTACAGTAACTGCCAAGGGTAAGCTGATTGATTCCCACTTGGGCCTCCCACACTAAAAATAGCTGCACTCAAGGTGCTCTGGATAAAAGCATTCACCAAAGGACTTGTGTCCCTCTGCAAACACTGTCACCTCCACATTAGTCAGTCGTCTTCACTGTAGTCTTTGTATGTTTATTCCAACCAGTGTATGTTCAGACTGAATAGGTTTTAAAATGTACCTGAGCAGCACTTGGTCTTTTCTCAGGATCCCACTGCAGCATGTCTTTCATCAGCGTGATCGCCTCGTTGCTGGCATTAGGGATCAGGGATCTGAGGCTGGTGGCGACGCACTTTGGGAAGCGGAAGTTCATCGAGGTGGCCAGGTTGAAGCCCTCAGGCCAGTCTGACTGATGTGGTGAGAGACACGATTTTAAAGATACATCCATGATGACAGCAGAGACACAACATTTGACACTTTGTTGTGATGGCTCACCTTCCTCAGCGTTCCCAGCACTTGACAGATCTTGAAGATTTCGTCCACCTCGCTGTTGCCAGGAAATAGGGGTCTCAGTGTGTAGAGCTCCGCCATGATGCATCCCACGGCCCAGATGTCAATGGGTGAGCTGTAGGAGTTAGATTTTAGCAGAACCTCTGGGGCTCGGTACCTGTAACAAAATACATGGAACATTTACATTTAGTGATTTAACTGTACTCTTGCTTTTTGTTGTCAATATTCCTCTTACATCCATGCTGTATTCCAGTACTATCTGTTGCTCCATTAACAATCTTTCCCTTTAGTTCAGTGTATCTTATACACAATAAATGTTTCTCTTACAGAACTAAAAGAGTTACTGCACTGATTATTTACTTAAGGCTCAGTTCACTCAAACTACAAAAGAACAAAAAACAAAACATATTTTCTTACTTATCCTCCATAGTATCTAAGATTTCTGTCTGTGAGATATCTGCTTTCACCTGCATGGAAGTATTTTTTTAATGACACCCAAAGAATTTATAAAATACATCTAAAGAATTCAACAGTGGCATCTCTTCCAGAAACCATGTCCTGGCTACAGACAACTATTTTCTATAAACTAATGTTCCCAATAAAAACAGTTGATGAAGACAGTGGCTCCTAACCCCTTCTCTATCATTCAGTAAACTGTTGACCCCACACTAAGTGACAGATTGTATGGATATTTCATATTATATTCAACTCATAACAATAACAATGTAGAATTGCCAAACTGTAAAATGACTCCAAATAGTGAATGCATAACTGCAGGACGTTTATGTAAAATGAGTGATCGGGATGAATTTTGAGCAATTTATTCTTCTTCTCCCTGACGCTTGGCCATTGTTTCATTAGCTCTGTGCTAACTGCTAATTTTCTAATGCAGGGCGAGGCTGATGCAGAGAGAGAAGGCTCTGTGAATAAAGCTTCAGTTCAGGTCTTCACCTCACCCTTATCCAGTGAGGTTTTTTAAAAGTTTATATCTTGAATAATAATTAAAATCTTAAAATAAAAATTTCATTAGGCTTTATTGACAGAAATTGATAAAATGCTGAGATAAAGGCCAACTGTGTATATTTTTAAAAGGTTTCTATACACCTCTTAAAATCAAGAGGACCTCCCGACCCTGCGTCAAGCTCAGGCAACCCCTAGTGAGGGTCGGGACCCCAGGTTGGGAACCAGTGGATAAAGGCAGTAGTTTTCAAACTTTTTGCACACCAACGAGCAAGTCAAAATCTCAAGGCACACCTGTGTTTATACCTGTGCACAATAGCTTATATAACATGTTTTATCACCCTTATCGCGGCATAAGACAATAAAAATAAGGAAAAAAAGACAGGTAACTTTCGTGATGCTGTCTTCTCTTTTCTTTTGGTTGTAGGTCATCTTCGCTGGTGCTTTGCTGTAATTTACAATACACACTAGTGTAGAACTACACACTAGTAATTCCCATATGCGAACAGTGACAAATGAGTTCCCCATAAAGGTTTTTTAAATCAAATTAATTGCATTTTTTAGCTAGAATTTGCCTCTTAATTAGGAAATGGGTGCCCACAACATACTACAGTCAATTAAAAATTAATTATAACTTTTTGTATAGGCCCAGTTGAATATTGCAATAATAATGTGTGGTTATCACAAAATCCAACAGCACATCTTGATGGGCATCACTGCACACCATCTGAGAACCAGTGGATTAAAGGATCAAATTTAAGGCTTTTAAATGTATATTGGGATTACTAAACTCCTCAGATGATTTGTTCATTTTACAGCGAGGACATGGGAAGGCTTTTCACCTAAGCTCAGTGTCCTAAAACAGGTTAGCTAGTTGACATTAGAAGAAGTAATAAATTAATGGTGTTGTGTAGTATAAATAGAGGACATTAGCCAAATTAGCCCCATTAATCTCAACATTGATTATCCTCTGTTTAATCAGTTTGTCTTCCATCTCTTGAATGGATTTACCTTTCTGCAGTCAGTATCAATTTAATCTAAGAGTCTTTTTAAAGTAAGTGGTATTAGAGCAGGTGTTACTGTGAGTCAAACGTCGACTCAGGTCAGACTACAAATCAACAACGCTCGTTATGTTGATCATCTACAGAAATGACTCGTACATTGCTCTGATTTTATCTTGTAGATAAATTCAGTCTCACCATCTTGTAGACACGTAATCAGTGTACGGTGGCTGTGAGCGGATTTCTCTGGCAAGTCCAAAATCAGCAATCTTAACCAGCTCTGGGCCCATGCAGAGCAAGTTCTCTGGTTTCATATCGCGATGGAAATACCCTGAAAAACACGAGGCAGTCAAGTAAACCTGTGCTGATGCTGCTGTTTATCTAGGCTAAACAGTTACTGCCTTTAAGTTTCTGCTACTATCACGACCACCACCACTTCTACTACTAATAATGACATCACTTTCTATCTATGCATATTGCAATTTTTTTAAAGATTCTGAAACACAGAATTAAAACATCTCTGAAAAAAAGATGTTTTAACCTGATAAAGCACAGACAAGCCTTTGCGGAAGTGGAGAGGAAAAGCAAAAGAAAGGAGGAGTCTCTTACCGTGCTTGTGCACAAATGCTAAGCCAGACAACACTTGGAACAGAATGTTCCTTATCTCATTTTCAGAAAACATCTTATCTTCTCTGGCAGCGGCAAAAGTGGTAAGAGACAAAGGAAAGAAAGAGATGATGAAGAAAAAAAACACACACACACACAATGCAAACAATCATGCCTTATTGAAGTGGGAATGACACTAGCACCCACGAGCACTAAAAACAGTGCTGATAGAGGAGAGAAAAACTTGTTCAGTTCAGCTTTGGTACCACTCACACCTCCTCTTCTCACAGGAGAAGTGAGTCATTTTTGGCTGGAGAAAATCCTTTGATGCCTGATGTCGAATCAACTGTCCAGCATTCATATACTTCTCAGATTTAGATATGTTGTTTAATGTTTACTCAGCGCTGACAGCTTGATAACACGTCGTTTTATAAGACAGAGAAGACAGCAGAGTCAGGTTTTCTTTAGTTTGTACTGAAATGCTTTGTTGGAAGTCACCTACCATGTTTATGAATAAAGGACAGTCCCTGTAATATCTGAAATGTAATGTTTCTGACGACTGACTCAGGGAACAACTTGTTTCTGCAAAAATGAAGACCAACACATGATGACTCAGGCTGACCCAAATAATTCTTACATTCTGAATAGTAATAAAATAACACACTGCTGAATTGTATCACAAAAATAACTCTGTGTACACAGCTGGTAAAAATAAAAAGGGCTGTGTGATGTGTTCTTACCTTTCTTTCATGAGCTGATAGAGGTTTTCTTTCATGTACTCAAAGACAAAGTAGAGGTAGTCATTCTCTCTGATGACTTCTCTCAGTTTCACCACGTTGGCATGGTTCAGCTTCTTTAGAGACTGATAACACAAAGTATTAAGGAGACACATAAAAAACAGAATCATCAAGAATCAGTACATTGTAAGTACATTACATCAAATGCCTCGACACAGTGTCTGAAATTAGCTTTCTCACATATCTCCGAAAGGCTCATTTACAAAAACCAGTACATGCCAAGAATAATGTGGTTTAAGTTGCCAAAATGTTTCACACTCCTCATTGTCAGTGCGTTTCGATACACAGTCTCAGGTAGCGTTCATTTGAAACTTTCTCGCTAACTTATCCCGTGGATGAAGATTGTAATTCATCATGCAGTGCAACAGAATTAAAAATGACAGGAAACATTGTGAAGCTGACGTCTCCCTTGTCTTGTGTTGTGTTTTCATGTCAAACAAACCTAAGTTAAGACTAAAGTTGGCCAATAACTTTATAACTTAGCTTATTTATAACAAGCTCTTCAATAAGAATAAGAAAATATACTTTATTAATTCCTGAGGGGAAATTCTATTTTTTTGACTCTTGTCATACACACACAGGCTGGAAATACACACACATGCACAAACAGGACCCATACATACACTAAATGGAGAGATATCAGAGCGTGGGGGCTGCCGTAGACGAGCACCCCGAGCAGTTGGGGGTTCGGTGCCTTGCTCAAGGGCACCTCGGCAGTGCCCAGGAGGGGAACTGGCACCTCTCCAGCTACCAGTCCACGCTCCATACTTGATCTGTACGGGGACTTGAATCGGCGATCCTCTGGTTCCCAAGCCAAGTTCCTATGGACTGAGCTACTGAGGAAGCAGTGGCTTAGAGGTAGAGCAGGTCATCCACCAATCGGCAGTAGGACTTTGATCCCTGGCTCCTCCAGTCTGCATGTCGAAGTATCCTCGGGCAAGATACTGAATCTGAAATGCCCCCGATGGCTGTTCCATCAGTGTGTGAGAGCGTGTGAATGGTTACTGAGTAGCAGGTGGCACCCTGAATGGCACCCTCAGCCACCAGTGTGTGAATGTGTGTGTGAATGTGACTCAGTGGTGTAAAACTGCTTTGAGTGGTCAAGAAGACTAGAAAGGCGCTACGCAAGTGCAGTGCAGTGCACCCCAATGGTTACAACAGCAATGGTAGGGCCTTATAGCTTTACTTGATTACTTCAGCGTATGAATACTGCAAAAACAACAGCAGGGTTTTACAGGCGGAAAAACTGATGGTTTAAAATGATAATATTGCCAAATGGAAACCATCTTGCATTGGGATGACTCCAGCCACGATACAGCAATCTGCAACTTCAAATGAATGTCGGCCAGGGGCATCAAATAGGAGGCAAATGGCCCCCTTGCCTATTTTGTATCCTTCTAGTTCAAGCACCCTCACTCAGACCACACCCACCACCAAAGTTGGCCTTCATTTGATCTCATCTACACAACTGTCAAGTTTTGTGACTGCATCCTGCACAAGTTGGCATACTATCATGTTGACAAAAGACAGACAGACATATTATCACCTGCCAAAGTACTCAAAATGGCTTCTTTGGTAGTTTCCTCTACAAGAAGTGCCACCAGGACACACACATAGACTCACAAGACGAAAACAATACCAGCCATTGCAGCATTGTCACGGCTGTATTGTTAATGTAGCCCACTGTATGTAAAGCCACTTTATCAACTAGTGGTGATATCTTGTCTGACTGTAGGATTCTCACCTTCACCTCTCTTAGATTCAGACACTCATCCCAAGAATAAAACTTCCTCTTCATCCTGTTGCGAAAAACAAATTTGCACGATAAGTGTTGACAGTAATATTTTAGCCTCGTCCTAGACCTCTAAAACAAAACTCACATCTCCAATTATCTAGAAAAAATATAAAATGTTTCAGTGTAATTATCACAATATCTGTACTGTTTAATTTAACTTAATAACACAAGCTAATTAAGAGCAACTTTTCACACTGACAGCCACACAAAATGGCTCTCCCAAAAATGTTGCATCCCTTTATTGATATGTTTTACATGTGTAACCTGTTTTAACCTTCCGTCTTCCCATACTCCAGGGGCCACACTATGCGGTGTACTTTCACTCCTTTCACTGTCATCTGTAGTATCAGCTTGCACTATAACCTTACATTTACAAACAGTGCCTGGCGGAGCCTCGTGAAACATTCATTATTAATTTCTTGCCAAAGATCTTAAACAGCCCATCCTTCAAATGTGCTCTATGTTCAAAGAAAGAGGTTAGGAAAGCACAACACTGTAATAATTCCAATAATAATGACAGATAAGTATTCTGTTAATCTTCAACTTTTCCTAAACCTTGTCATTCCAGGAGCTTATTAACTATAAAATGACTTCACATGATGCACACCAAGGCAAAACTTTGACTCAAACATTTCTTTTATCATGTCACGATGCAACATATTTGAGTCTAGAGCTGTGAAGCACCTTGCAGCAGTCGCTCTGGGTTTAATCAGCTTAATGCTTCAAGACAAAACAACACAGTAAGTCCCTGGCATGTTTACTGGAGCTACACTTACCTCTTTATGGCCACCAGCTCCCCAGTGTCATTGCTCTTGCCCAGGAGCACGCTTCCATATGTACCGTCCCCCAGCTGCTTCAGCATGGTATAGCGGTTCATCGTCCACAGAGAGCCCTGCCTTCCCGTCACCGAGGAGCCTTGACAGTCCCAAACAGTCCAACAGTTGGTCATTGTAAGCACAGTAACATTCCTCCACAGATCAACGTCCCTCTGCACTCCTTTACCCTGCTGCTACTATGAAGCTACTCAGAGGCTTTTACTGTAGAACCACAGAAACAAAGCCTGAGCGTTCAGCCTTTACCTTTCTCTCTGCAGATTGGTGATAAAACAAGGTTGAAGGTTTACCTGGCAAGGGAGAGTGGAAAAGTGACGCTGCCTGTTGCACCGTGTCTCACCTATCCCAAGCTAAGCCTCGACGGCGGACAGAAGAAGGGCGATCCCCTGTGAGGGGAAGTGGATTAAAGTTGACATGTGATTAGTTGACATGTGCCAGACAAAAGGCTCAACCTAGAGACGTGGTCTGAGATCATCATGTCTACATGAAAGTCGGACACAAGGTGACACATTTTTAAGCTGTGATAAATGTATGATCTTGCAAACCCAGACTGCATTCATGAAACGCATACAGGTGAGCCACTGGTGAGCAAGAGGTGTGAATGACTTCATTTGAGGATGCTTTTGTCCAAAGAACAATGAACTGGCCGGAGACAATGATGCTTGTGTCCTGCTTTTCTTCTACAACCAATTAACCCACATTTTCCAGCAGGCAGGACCTGGGAGTTCACTGTGGCCAGACTTCAACAAATTAGGGCCAGTGTATTTACAACTTACATAACACTAGGTTAGAGGGGTCAAACTGGTGAAAGGGTTCATTTGTTAGTCAGGACGGTAGGCTACCACTTAATAATAACGTATTCTTTATAGCAGGGGTAATAGTTGATAGTTAATAATTAGTTTCTCTCTTCTTGTGTCTTTGCTAGAATTTGTATGTCATGCACAATAACAGCAATTCACATATGCATGAGTCTGTATTAGGGTGTATTTATTTTGACACTTCATAGAAGTTTAAGTTATATTTTTTTCTGTTTTTGTGTCTGTGTTGTGCTAATATGTTTTAGAATTATTTTTATTATTGTCACTGTTTTCTGTCTTTTATCTATTGGGTCATAAACCCATTTGTTGTTGCTGTTTCTTTGTCTCACAGGCTCAATTCTTCTTTATCTTTTAATATGTTAAATTGTACTGTAATCTTATATGTGCAAAAAAAATTAAAAAATGTAACAACACAAAAGAAAAAAAAACTTTAAGAGCTAAAAAGACAGGGCAATTGTCCTGCTACAGGAGGATAAACACCAGCCAGCTAGATTTTCAACAACCAGGCCACCCAAAAGTTGTTCCTAATTATGGCTTAGAACTGATCGATGGAACATTAGTATGTAATATATTGTAGCAACGCCCACATTTCCCATCATGACGGACTGAGCAATTAAGAGCTTGCTGTTTAGTTTGATGTTTTATGTTCCAAATACACAGTCACTTTCATGTCACAGAACATGGTGATTTATGCTAGTAATTGTCATTTGTGTGTTAGCTATAGTTTGCACTATTAGTGAGTTGGCTATTACACATCGTCTACCCAGGTTTTCATCTGTGACACAATAATAAAATCTAACAATAATCAGTTTATTCTTTTCCTCTATGAAGCAAAACTTGTCACAAGATCAACCATCAATAGTCATCAGTTAGTCTCAGTGATGGAAAAAGTACTCAGATATTGTATTTAAGTAACAGTAGCAATACCACGGTGTAGAAATATCCTGTTACAAGTAGGTCTGCATTCAATTTTTACTAAAGTAAAAGTACAAATACATGTAAGTAGCCTATCAACAGTAGCTTAAAAATAAAATGCAGAATGGCTTATTTCAGAATAATCTACACTATAATTGGATTATAATTATTAATAATTATTAAATTAATGTGTACATCACCTTAATGTTGCACCTGGTACAAGTGGAGCTAACTGTAAATCTATATTGCTTGGTAGTAGAAACTAGTTGATGATATTTAATTTCTTTAAAAAAGGCATTGATGTTGGCTAATATTGGACAGAATTTCACAAAGTTCAAAATGCTAATGTTAAAATTCACATTAAACTGTTAAAACATTTCATCGCGATGTCTGAAAAGTTTATCACACCGCTAATTTGGCTTGTAGCAGACAACAAGCAAGACTTCTAAGTGAATACAGCAGCTGAAGAGCAAAGCTTACCCGCCTTAATTTTTAACCATACGATCTAACAGAGTTTTTACCAACTATATGTCTAACGTCTTTACATTTACAGTGACTTAAAGTAAACCTACCATATGAGACATGTCGGTGCTGATGGTGGAAGATGCTGGTGCTCTGTCCGCCTGCAAGGGCGGCTTCCTGTCGCCTTGGCAACGCAGACCTACAAAATAAAATGTGGCCTATTAAAATCACACTTGTCTATTAATAATATGTACAAAATTATGCACTTTCAGTGGTGGAGAAAATATTTAGGTCCTTAATTTAGGTAAAAGTACTAATATACTTTAAAATTACTCTGCTACATGTAAAACGTTTTGCATTCAAAATCTTATTTTAGTAAAAGTAGGCTATTCCAAATACAATGAAATATAGAATATAGCCTTCTGAATTACCAAAAGTAAAAGTACTCATCATGCGGAACGACCCATTGCAGAATAATGTATATATAATGTCACTGGATTAGCATATGTGTACTGCTGGGTGTCTTAATCCATAATTAGACATAATATTTTATTATCTGAGTTATATTTTATATTCATAATCTGAATCTGCAAAGAAACTAGTAACTAATGTTGTCCAATTAATCTAATGAAGTAAAAAGAACAACATAAAATGGAAATATTCAATGGTGTAGTGGAGGGTAGGCCTATGTGCAGGTATGTGGCATACCCACCTATTTTTCTGACCCTTTCCAGTAAACCCAGCTATCAGCGACAAAGCCAATAGAATATATAGGAAATAATACCCTCTCCCTCCTCTGTAATCTACCCATCCACTCGGAATACTCAAGTAAAGTACTAGTACCTCCAATATTTACTTAGATAGATTCCACTGCCATATGCTTATAATATTGTCAGTGGTGGAAAGTAACTATCTACTTTTACGTTTGCAAGAAAAATAAGTACAAATTTGAGGTACTTGTATTTTACTTGAGACTTTTCTCGTAATGCTACTTTGTACTTCTACCCTCTAGAGGGAAATGTTTAGGTAACACACTAAAATTATTTGACAGCTTTACTCACATCTAGTAGGTCAAAAGTGAACAGTGATTCTCAACTTTTAGGCTGACATGGACAAAAAAGTCATAAAAAGAAAATGTGTTCAAACCCTATATGCTGATGAAGATTGTGATAGGATGAAAAGCTCAATAACAACTTCTAAATGCACCTTGTGGTACCAAGGTACATTATGAACTTTCAATCTCAGCTTTAGAGACCGTAAGCCTATAAAATGAATTGTTTATGTAGAGAGAGAGAGAGGCACAAATATACACATAAAAACATATAGACTGTACCAACATATGTAGCAGAATGTAGTTTCAGAAGTAGTTCCCTGAAGTAAACTCACTTGAGAGATTGTATTATGTCACAAGTGCTCCATCTAGTGGTTCATTTTCAACCCTGCACCTGATTGGGACTGTGGCCCCTGTATCCCAGGTAAACCCACCTTCTCTGACCCTAAAGTGATCATGCATGTCACAAAGGACCACGATTAGTTGGCCTAAATATTTCATTCAAATAGTCCCCATCTAAAAACAACAACAACATTGTTTTGTTGTACAAACTGTCACAGTGTAGGTGAGTAGACAGTTGTTGGGAGACTAAATAAAGGACCCAGAGTTTTACTTTATTTGGACTGCAAAGGGAAAGAATTCCTTATTTTTCCCGTGGAGCTCCCTGAGATCACCCCAAGGACCCTTAAAAGATCCCAGGACCCCAATTTGAAGACCGGATATTTCGCCCACATAATATTTACATGGACACTTGAGCTGCTTTGTGGCTCAAAATAGGTCCTGTATTTTTAGAGAATTTATAAATAACACTCAGATGATGGGAATTTGGAAACCCTCACACTGATAAGAAAAATGAGTCTAATCAAAAGGATGATATGAAGAAAAGTCTGGTTAAAGCAAGGACAATAAACGCCTTAACTATTGTAATGATCTGCATGTAAATCAAGTGAAGTTTAAATATTATTCTGATTATTTTCCATTTTCCAAAGGCTTGACATTTTAGCAGGAATGTGTATTGTATAAAGAGAGAGCATGTGTGTGCCATTAGTCTGATGATAAAGAGCAGGTTCACTATCTACAGTGCAGGAGGTGTCTTTAGGCATGCAGGCATGAAATGTGAGGAATGAAAATCATGACCAGCATTCTCGAAATGGCCATACTGTAGTAACATGACGTGCCGTGCATTGCACCTAACAACTGTGCAGTCAGATTGTTGACTGTCTGCGCAGCGGATTGTCGCGTTTTTTTCCAAGGTTGTGCTTTTGGTTACTTACGGTAAGATGGACCCGCAGTGTCCACTAAAGGATCAGGTGATCCACTAACTACGAAGCGAAGGCTGACTGGGGAAAATGCAAAATGACATATAGCAAATGTCGGAGCATAATTCATTCACATTTTCGGCTCAATTTCGGACTTAAATCGCACCGCTGGAGCTCCAATGTGACGATGGCTCGTTAGGGCTGGTGGCGCAACTGCGATTTTTTTGATATTTTAATTTATGAAAAATCACATTAACAGACAAATATTGGTTTCAACATGGGGCTGTGCTACAGTTTGCGTCCCCGGCTCTTCGGGGACCTGAGCGGGTCTATCTCCAACGCTACCTCGGACTCGGACCAGCCTCCGGACGCCGCCGTGCCGACCCGCGCCGTGGGAGCTCGCCAGGAGGACACCGGGGGATGCGGGGAGACTTCGTCGCTACGCGGCGGCGGCGGCCCGGTGCGCCCCGGGGACCCTGCCAGGCTCTCGGCCGGGGAGCACCGCCGTGGAGACACCGGCACCGACGGTGTGCTCATACAAAACGGAGGTGGCGGAGGAGGAGGCGGTGGTGGTGGCGGAGGCAGCGGTAAGGGGACAGGGAAGGACCGCGGCCGACGCTTACAGCTGCTGCAAAAGACTAGCACCCAAAAGCAGAAAAACTGGGACAAATTGCTGGTGGAGGAGAAGGAGGCCGAGAAGGAGGCGAAGAAAGTCAGTAAGAATATTGACAGGGCGCTGAAGGAGCTCAAACGGGAGTACAAACAGACGCATCGGCTGCTGCTGCTCGGTAGGTTGTGTCCCTCTCTGTTGTTGTTGTTGGACTAGGGAGCCGTTTTATTATTAGAAACCAAAACGCTCTGGCCTTTCCAGAAATTATGTCACTACTCTGGCGAGGCCTTTTGCCACATCTGTTGGCTTGGCTGTGAAGACTACCCCCTGCGGCTGGCAATGACAAATGATGAAGATGGACGTGTAGACTCACTGGGCCTGCTGTCCTCTTACTGTTAATGTTTGGGGTTACAAGGTAGAGCCAATTACACATGATGTAGACCAGCAAATGGACCAGAACACTCAGGTTTACAGAGACCTCTTAGCTTGTGGCTACTGGGCCATGACATACTCACTCTGAAAATTAGTACAGTACAGTATAGTATAGTGTAGCATAGTGTGGAGTACAGGATCACAGACTAAAAATAGACTTTGGTTTAACTGTGGCGTATTTACTGTAACTCTTCTCAATAAGGTAGTACAGTAGGCTAGAGTATAGTTTAATATAGTAACAACATAGAAGAGTATTGTATAGATTTGTAGATAACACTTAGCTTTTGGCTATTGGGCCATGCTTACTCTGTGAGATAGTATTAATGTAGTATATTATAGTATGGTATGGTATGGTTGGGTAGGGTATAGTATGGTATGGTAAAGGAGTACAGAAGTTACTCGGCCATGTTTACTCTGACGATTAGTATAGTGTAATGTAATGTAATGTGTGAGTACAGGACCACAGATTAGAAACAGACTTTGGTTTAACTGTGGCATATTTACAGTAATTCTTTTCAATAAGGTAGGTAAGTGGGATAGAGTATAGTTTAACATAGTAACAACATAGTGGAGTATCACAGATTTATAGTGTAAGTTTATTTAGTTGGCTTTAGTATACAGATATGTAGAGAGACCACCTAACTTTTAGCTAAGTATGGTATGGTATAGTATAGTATAGCATAGTATAGTACAGTAAAGGACAACAGATGAAAATAGCATTTTGACTGTTGTAATGGCAGTGTAGATTGTAGTATTGTGGTGTGTAATATATAGAGTATGATTTAGTAGGCTTTAGTTTATACTTGAAACCATTTAGCTTTTGGCTACTGGACCATGTTTGCTCTGATTATGATTTAGTACAGTACAGTACAGATTAGTATAGGACTACAGATGAAAATAGCATTTTGATGAACTGTGGCATATGTATAGCTGTGTTTTTTCTTCAATAAATGCATGTCTAATCTAATAAATTAGAGTATAATGTGTAGTGTTACAGAGAGAGTAATTTAGTTGGCTTTAGTTTACTAAGATGTAGGGAAACAGCTTAGCTTTTGTCTATCAGCCCATGTTTCCTCTGAAAACTAAGATAGTACAGTGTAAAAGTGTACCTGTTGAATAAATCAGAATATATTGTGGTAGAGTGTAGTGTAGTGACCTGTAGTATAGTATAGAGTTAGCAGTGTTGAATAGTGTCATGTAGAATGCAGTTTAGTTTTGTTTTAGTATACAAAGATAAATATATAGGGAGAGTACCCAGCTTTTTGGCTCTGAACCACATTTGCTCTGAATACCAACATACTGGTGGTAAAATGTAATACAGCATAGAATACTAGAGTAAATAAGATTGGTTCAGACTATAAAAGTATATTATAGTGGTCTTTTGTGTAGAGTGACCTGGGACAACAGGTGAAAACTGCCATTTTGACTTAAGCATTTACAATAAGAGTTTTGAGTAAATAAATGTGTTGTATGGTAGTGTAGAATGTAGTATTGTGGTGTGTAGTATAGTAGACTATAATGTTGTGTAATATAAAGTATGGTTTAGTAGGCTTTCATGTAAAAGGTACTTGAGACCATTTAGCTTTTGGTTATTGGACCATGTTTGCACTGATTATGGTATAATACAATAAAGTATCATATGGTATCGTATCATATGGTATCGCATCGTAACGTATAGTGTCCTTTGGTGTGGGGAAACTTCGGTCCTGGGACTGCAGATAAAACATAGGTGTTAAAATGTGGCACATTTACATCAAGGTTTGTTGATGAGTAAATGTCGTATTTCTGGGTATAGTGGCCTATAGTACAGTATAGTACAATGTTATATAGTATAATTTAGTATAGTATAGTTTAATAGGCTTTAGTATCCAAAGATTTATGGAGATCACTTAGCTTGTGGCTGTTGGGCCAAGTTTGCTCTTAAAACTAATATAGTTTAGTACTAGGATACAGTATACTTAAGTGTTGTGGCCAGTGGTGTATAGTTTATAGTATAGTCTAGTAGTATGGTATTGTAGACTGTATGTAGCATGATTAAGAAGACATAATTTACTGTATAGCTTTTGCTATTAGGTTGTACAGTATAGTATATTCCTAATTCATCTTAGATTATTTTTTTAGTTGTATATTATAGGATAGTAGAGTACTGTGTGTTGTAATATAGCAGTCTGTGGTGTAGTATGGCAAGTCTGATCTCTCTGGTGACAGCAGATAACAAATAGTATTTTGATTTTATTGTTGCACATATACAGTTGACAAATAAATGTACAGCATAGTAGATTAGATTGTAGTATAGTGGCCTTTAGTATAGTACAATACAGTGTTGTACAGTATAGTGTAATATGGGTGATACTTTAGCAGGCTCTAGTCTAAAAGTGTAGCTGTCTGTGTGCTCTTTGTTGTGGGCCTTAGTGCTGCCATGACGAATTGATCCACAATGTAGAACTCAATGCTTTCAATTCTGATGATCAGTTTGATGAAGATACTAAAGACGTGCTGGATGAATCTCAACATATTATCAGGATTTCTTGCTCTAGTATTGTAGTGCGAATGTTTCATTTCTGAGTTGCTGTATGGTGACACCGCCATGACTTATCAATTTTAAGGCATCAGTTAGGGCTCTGGCAACATGTATTGTTGGACTGATGTTATTTTTGGCATTTTATAGAGTTAGTAATTAGAATTACATAAACTTTATCTGATTGCTTAATTCACAACTGTTTATTAGCTGAAGCCCTTATCTGTTAAATTGTGTCCATATAAATTACAAGGCTTATAACACTGTTAGGCCATGCATTTTATTACCTCACTGGATGTCCATGATTGATAGTTTATGTAATTTATCAAGAGATTTTCCAAATTTCCCCCATCAGCATCCCAGTATTGTCAGTGGAAAATTCAGTATGTATCTAGATGGAGATGTAGTGTCGGGCTCTGTAAACCCTTTCACTCTGCTGGTTACATAGATTTAGTTTATTGGGTTTTTTTTTTAATTACACATAGAGTAACCATCTCTATGTTGTACATATAGGATATCATAGTACACAAGTTTTCAAAAAGGTCAATACTAATGTTTCAAAAGAGAAAGTCTTCATTTACAATTAAAAGAGTACTCATCCATTTTCGGTTTTAACGCACACTTATCATATTGCATGTATTTGCTTTACTTTAAACAATGTTATGCTTCTTTACTTCATATAATAAATGGCTACCAGCTTAATTTCCTGAGTAAACAGCTCCCACTAATTACACACAGGAAGAGATGGTTCATCTTAATGAAGTCACTCAGGGAAGTGTCATACATTCTTCCATGAGCCCCTGTTGAAAGCTATACAGTGTGTATGTGTGTGACCTGTGTTACTGTGTCATTTCAGCATGTTATTAGGGTTTGGGCGACTTTCTTCACCACTATAGAATCACAATTATTTTCTGAGCTATTTGTCCTGGTACACCCTGGAGCCTCAGCGGCTGCCACGGGCCACTTGTGTTTTTTTTAAGAGGCCTTTCGGGACTTTATACCCTCCAGGTCTCCAGTAGGACTCCTGTTGCATGTCAGAGGACTGAGGTGGTTTGTGTTCCTCTGAAAGTGGACACCTTTCAAATAGTGTTACATTTCAAGGCAACGTATGCTAGCTAATCTGGGTCACTTTATCTGTTTGTATTTGCTGCAGGTATTTAGTTGAATAATGATAGCCATAAGGAGCTAATGTTTATCCTGAGCAAGCCTCCATGTTCAGCTTGTGCTGGAGTCGAAATCCATCAGTTTCAGTAATTAATAGTGTTTGATCATGTTTGATCATATAGAACCACATTCTTGGTGTCTTAAAGTGTAATTTTAGACATAGTTTAGCTCTCAAATTCTGAAAAGATTTTAAAAATTACCACAGTTAGATAAAAATAAAGTTACTGAACATGAAACTAGCTCTCATTTCTGACAGATAGGACCAGTTTAATAATGCACACAGATCACCTGCTCTGATTCATATTAGGTGCGGTAAACCTGGCGAATCCAAGCTTTATAAATCAAAGTACAGTGGCCTGATATCAGACATGCTATGTCAATACACCAAACAGTACATGTAGCTCCAGCATGGTTTTACATATATCAGAAAAAATCTAACTCAGGAATTTATGACGATTAATTGAATAGTCCGTCTGTTGGAAATCAAACAGCTGTTGGGTATTTTGATTCCAGTCAGTTTATTGTTTCAACCATTTTAAAGCAAAAATGCCTAATCTTTACCAACATTTACATTTCTCAAATGTAGATATATTTAATAGCTTTCTTACTCTTTCTGGGGAAAATTATGCGGGACATTCTTCTTTTATTTTCTGACATTTTATAGACCAAACAACCAGTCGATTATTCAAGAAAATAACCAAATAATAGATACTAAAAATTATTTTACAGAAATAAATCTTAGGGAACATCACCAAAAAGTTTCTGACCAGGCTCCTTTTAAAGTCTTTAAGAAGGCTTCTTCATTTGAAATAGATCAAGATAGTCATTCAAGCACCTATTAACTGTAAAGCAAGATGGTTTATGTTCATTAAAATAAGGCAGAGGTGTTTCCACTGGAGTTCTGTTGCCTTCTAATCCAAATTTGGGTTTGTTTTAGACATGTAAAGTCAAGTACATGATTTTTATTTTTTGTAATTAAAGGTATCACAAGGTTTCCACTTAATGTGGAAGCACTGTTTTATTTATTTTTTAAAAATGCAAAAACAGTTATTATCAAATGTGATCGACAAGATGGCTGTTCAGAAAATCTGAATTTCTTTAATAGAGTTCCTTCAGACTTTATACTTTGGCACAGGAATACAGTGATGGGAACTGGAAGGCAAGTTCCGATTATTTCTTGGAAAGGAAGTTACTTTATTGTTAGGTCTCTTGGATCAGATTCTGTACAGGCCCGTGATAATATCTGTTACAGCTTTCCTAGATGTCCTTAGCTGGTCGTTTCATATCTCAGCCTTATCACCCTTCATGAGCCTGAACAACAGGCTGCTAGCAATGCAGTGCACACCACAAGACGATTACTGAACTGAGGCAAACAGGCCAATGAATAGCCTTTTGGAAGTCACTGATTGTCATGTTTTTGTCTTTTTTTTGTGTGTGTCTGCACGTGAAGCTTTATTTTGGAAAAGCTTACTCAGTGGAACTTAAAGGCCCTGCTGTCGGCCCTCCCCTTTAAATACCAGGAGAGTCAGGTGAACTTTGCTTCAGTCTAAATGGGTTTTATCATTGACCATTGCTGAACTTTGCTACTAACTGAGTTCCCAGTTAATGTTATGACCAACAGGAGGTACCTGAGTATGAATTATTGTCATATTTATGATACTGATAGCAGATAGTTGTATCAGATGAATCAAAGTGAACCACACCAAGAGGACATTGGACTATGTTTGTTCTCCAGGTTTTGCTTACTGTATAATTTAGACTTTATCAAGAGTCTCTGCCCCTTCAGACAGTGATAAAATATAGTTCCTTCCAGGTTTGTAAAAAGGCTAATTTTAGCTGGATATCATTTGGATGTGTGCCTCGTTTTTACAGTGCATGCTTCAATTACAGTCGGGGCTAGTGAATAAGTGCAGAAGATTTATACGTACTTTTAAGTGTCAGATATTGTTAGATTTATTGTAACACTTAACTGGCAGAAATAATCTTTGCCCGGCCAGAAAGCTCATGTATTTGGCTATATTTAATGTATTTATTGAAATGCAGTAATGTTGCAGAGCCTCCAAGATGAAGCTGTGCATTCTTGGAGAGGCTGGTCATTAATTAGCAGCTATTTTTAAGGGCCTTTGTGGTTGCCATTTTGCAGTACAGGTCCACTTTCACGCTGAAAATAGTAAAAACATCTTTTTCAGACTTTGAAAACAGAATCGGCTTGCAATAGGGTATTTTTAGATTGTTGTATTGCTGCGTTTACTTAAGTAAAGGATGTGAAAACTTCCTCCAACACTGCACATGCACACTTACTGACAGAGACATTCATCATGAAAGATAACTATTACTTACAAATAGTGCAATGATAGTTTAAACTTCCTTACAGACATGTTGAAAGAGATATAAAAATAATCTGGGTGACATTTTCTATGATGCCCATGTCTATGATGAATTATAAATATACTTGTAATGTGTTATGATCTGCTTATAACGTGGTATAATCAGAGTTATAAGGACTCATAAATACTAATAATAGTTTAAAACAATATTTCTAACACATTGTAAGTTATTTTATAATGACTTAGAAGGTCAAGTATCATAATACTTCATAACTGCTGGTCACTCACTGATGTTTGTTGCAAGGATCATAGTGTATTATAATTTTCATAGTTCTGCTGCATCATCATCACTGTTATTTTTCATTGTAATGTGATTGTGAGTCACTGTAAGTGGTCATTGTTTTCTTTAAGTAAAACATAAGTATGTGCAAGAAAACCACACAGAACATTGTCGATGAAAACTAAATGATGGACGTTTACATTTCACCTATGTAATGTTTCGGCACGAGGTGCAGTGGTTGACACTGCTGCCTCACAGAGACCGCGTTCCAGGTTTGAACCCGCTGACCGGCTCAGGGCCCTTCTGTGTAGAGTTTGCACGTTCTCCTCATGTCAGCGTGGGTTTTCTCTGGGTTTTCTCCAGCTTCCTCCCACAGTCCAAAGACATGCAGGTTAATTGGTGACTCTAAATTGCCCTTAGGTGTAAATGTGAGCGTGAATGTCTGTGTGTCAGCCCTTGTGACCTGTCCAGGGTGTACCCCGCCTCTTAACTAATATCAGCTGGGATGGGCTTGCGACCCTGAACAGGATAAGTGGTTATGGAGAATGAATGAATGAATGATTTCCCCTAAAAATCACACTAAAGTCTCAATTGACTCAAATTAGAGATAATACTTACTTACATAGAATAACGTATAATCACATTATAATGCAGTATAACAGTGATGATAATGCATTATAAAAAGACTATAATAAATTACAGCTATGAGAATTATAATACACTATAACCCTTGCAAAAAAATGATAGTGAGCAACCAATTGCTGGTCATATTAAAGTGTTATGATACTTGACCTTAGAAATCATTATAAAGGGCTTTATAATGTATTATGATTATTGTTATAAAGTATAATTAATTTCTATGAGTGCCTATAACTGATTACACAGTGCTATAAGCAGATTAAAATGCAAGTATCTTTATAATGCATAATAGACATAGTAATCTTCTTTGAATTATGATATTGTGTGACTGATATCAGGGGTGGGAATCACCAGTGGCCCCACGATATGATATTATCAGGATACTTAAGTCATGATACAGTATTATTGTGATTTTAAACTTATATGCTGAGTATTGTTATTACATATATAGCATTTATGTTGTGATGTGTTACCTTTTTTCAACTGAAAAGTATGTCCTCAAAAGAAAACTTCAGCATCTGCTTTACCTAATAAGATAAAGATTGCAGTCTGTTCATGTCACTTCTATCATTTTTTATTGCTGTAAAATATGTATAGTGGGTTTATGAAGCAATTGATTTTATATTATTTTAATAGGCTACCAAAAGTCTAATTTGTATATGTAAAGTCAGTTTTCAGTGTATACTGTATGCAAGGGAGGCTTCAAGTTTCTGCATTACACTCATGTAAAGTTGCACATTGGACCATGATTGATTTCCAATCTAGTTGTAAGGCCACAAAATTGTGCTGAAACATAAATATCTTAAGCTCAGGTTGAAGGTGGCATGGAGTAACTTTCTTTCCTCTTCAGCAGATAAAATTGAAATCAGATAAACCTTCACAAACACACCCTAAACAAACCTCTACAAATACACACCCTTTTTTTTATCTAGTCAGGAGGAGGCCACAGCAAGGTAAACATAAATATCAGCACTACTTCCTAAAAACGGACGATAATTTATGCAACAAAAGCTGATTCTGTATCAGTCACATGGAGCTTACAGCATGTATGCGGTGCTGCCTCTAACCACTAGAGAGTGATGTGGGCCAGTTGCTTGTTTTGACCTTGCTTCCTGAGGTGGAGAGACGGGATTCTTTTTCCCTTTTTTGATGAGGGTGGGGTGGTGGGGGTTGTAATATTTTCACACCACTATAGGTGAAGTGAGGGTTCCAGTTGTGATTTGCATGCCACACAACTTTGTTGCATTCATTTGCCTGCATGAAACTAGTATTTGCATTGCATTTGCATAATGGGGACAATAACAGCACACGCCTTGGTACATATTACACAGATAATCATTCATGGTTGCCTGATGCTCTTGAGTGATCTGAGCATTTGTAATGTGAGAATACAGTACGGTACATTTGTAATTTTTTTTTTTACTTGACCTTAATACAACAGTGTGCATGGTAGCCTAGCATTAGCTCAACCTTAAAAACAGCCTACTAACTTTTACCAGTTGCTGCTGAATGATAAAGACTTTACTCTCCTCCTCACATACTGACAGAGACATAATGAAATATGTGTGCTCCCTACAAATAACTCAGTGGTAGTGTACATGTCTTGGTTACTGTAAAGACAAACCTGTACAAACCCACATCCCATGTTGGCCTAGTTCAGAGGAAGCCAAGCTAAACATAAATGTCAGACAATGCTCACAACACTGACAGTCTTTCTGTTTCCTCCTTATTGGCGAAGACATGACTTACACCGCAAGAGTGTCGTTGTCGTGGTGCATGACCTTTTTTTTCTTTCTTTCTTTTTAAAAAAAAGATATTCACATGAGAATTAAGGGTCCCTTTGTCCTGTGGTGGTCTCTAGTTAAGCACTGATTTATGTCATAGTCTTTTGGAGGCAGACATTCACTAAAAAAAAGTACTTGTTTCTTTTATTGGCAAAATTGGGACATTTGTAAGAAGAGTATGTTGATTGTCAATATGTTGTTGTTTTTGTAAACTATATCATACTTAGTTAGTGGTATTTATTTTGATTGCCTCAATGTTGTACCACTGGGACTTGCAGTATTTTTGATGATGACTGTATGGTGACCTAATCAAACTGAATGTCATTTTTATGTCCTATAGTATTACTACAATTTTACAGTGAGATGATACACTGTATAGCTCAGGATGTTACTTTGATATTTTATATGATGTTAGGGTGATTATCATTTTGTACTCTGGCCAGTGCATGTTGTTGGCCAGCTAGTATTTAGAGGTTTGCATGATCTTTTTTAACAGGTATGTCCAAACTTTTTTGAATGGGGGTCAGATTAGATAATGTGAAAATACCTGAGGGCCAGCTGCTTCTCACGTCACATGGGTCATTACAAAGAAACAGAAAACCACATACAAATGAGACACAAGTGTTCCTTCGTCTGAAACCGTCAGCCCTTACTTTCGACTTTACGTGTCTTTGCTGTGGCCATGTCTGCTGCTTGGCAGGAAGTGTTTGCTGCTGGGTAACCTTTCGTTTGCTTGTTACGGCCTGTTTATGAAAACACATTAGATCCACTTGCGTAGTTCCATTTTAGTGCATGTCTACAACTGTATGATAGTCCTGCCATCATGAGGTGAATGGTAAAAATACAAAGTGAACTTGCTTGATTAACTAATATTATGTGGCAGGGTACATTTAGTTTATTATAGGAGACAAGCTGCAGGCTGTTTAAAGTTGGTCTGTGGGTCATGATTGGCCCCTGGGCCAGACTTTGGACATGCCTGATCTATAGCAATGGTTCCCAGAGCCTTTTGGCTTGTGACCCCCACTTTAACAAATCTGTGTCTACTTGCCACCCCTTGTCACTGATGTAACCAGCAGTCTCATCAATTTGTGATTCTTCCTTCTCAGATTGTTTATTTTTAATCATTTTTAGAGGCTTGAGAGGTAAATTTACACTGAATTCACAAGAAAAAAGCAAAGATTAGAGGAAAGTCTGAAAAAAAATAACTATTAGTAGTATGTTTATTCTTCTTTGTGATATTGAGAATTGTTTTGTGACCTCTTAAATTTATCTCATAAAATAAAATAGAGCAGGAAGAGCTCACCTGATTCCCAGCCCTTTTATGCATGTCATCCCCACTCTCTCTCCCCCTTTAAAGCTGTCCTATTGTATAAAGGCAAATTCACAAAAAATATCTTTAAAAGAAAAGTTTCTCATTGACACGTAGCAAAAGTATTATCTGCAAAATGTACTTAACATATCTGATGCGAAAGTATTCATGCACCAGAGTGACCCCGTTATGTTCAGTTATATTATTGTATATTGTGTTATTGTGAGGACTTTCTCTGATGCATAAAGTGTCATAAGAGATTAACTGCTGTAGCTGTTCAAACTGGGGCTGAATTCAACTGCTTCCTGTACGTTTACGTAGTTGAAGGTTACAGTGTATCATATTTTAGAAACTGATCATGTTTGTTTGTAGAATCTTAATCTGCAAAGAAAGTATAATTGTCTAATTGTCCAATAAATGCAGTGGACAAGTGTAAAGCACCATAAAATGAAAATGCTTAGTAAAATACACGTACCTCAAAATTGTACCTCAGTGCAGAACATACTCAGCTACTTTTTACTGCTGCCTTGTTGCACACACAGAGGTTGCAATTGTGATATGTACATTTTGTTTAAATATTTATAATAATGTACAAAATGACATTACAAAGGAGGAACATTTATTTTGTAAATCACGGTTTTCATGAATTACATTACACTGACCATAGACTAGTTGGTTTACTACTTTCACTAGTAGGGCCCTGGTGGAACGTTACTTAAGTACTATACTTAAGCACAATTTTTACAGTAGTTGTACTTTACTTGAGTATTTACATTTTTATGCTGCTTTATACTTCTGCTCCATTACATTTGGAGGCCATTGCTGTGCTATGGGGCTATAGAATAAGTTACCCAGCAGTGTAAGTAGTTGACATTAGCACCACCTTTACCAGCTGCAACGAGTCTGATACGGCCCCTTCCTGCATAATGAGCACTTTCACTTTTAGTTGAAGTGAGTATTTTGATGCCAATACTTTTCTACTTTTACTCAAGTAAGGTTTTGAATGCAGGAGTTTTACATGTAGCAGAGATTTTTACACTATGTTGTTGCTGCTTACTCTGAAATAAAAGATCTGAGTACTTCCTCCACCACTGGGTATGGTTACTTTTACTTAAGTAAAAGCTCTATGAAGTTTCTCCAATATGTATTATTAGTGCTCATTCTCTCAAGGACCACCGTGATTGCCCCCAGATCTGTAATCAGTCGTGGAAGAAGTACAGTAGGCCCACTTAAGTAAATGAACTTAGTTACTTTCCACCACTGTATAATATGGATATTACTACCCCTGAAAATGGTCATTTTGCAAAATGAGGGCTTTTACTTTTAATACCTTAAGTTCATTTTGTTGATAATACTTCTGAACTTTTACTTGAGAAAAACTTAAATGTTCTGAGTACTTCCTCCTCATAATTGTAGTCCTCTTTCTCTCAAGGACTACAATGATGGCCCCAGGCCTGTAATGTATAAAGTATAAGCACCTCAAAATTGTACTTGAGTCAGTGCACTGCGTTACTTTCCATCATGTTATAATGTGTATAATAATATAGTATAAACCATGGGGCCATTCTGTACAATGAGCATTTTTACTTTTGATACTTTAAGTTCACTTTGTTGATAATACTTTCGTACTTTTACTGCAGAAACAGGGACTGCAGTTATGGCCACCGGGCCTGTAATGTATAAAATATAAGTACCTTAAAATTAGTACCTTAAACGCACCTAAGTACAACACTTGAGTCAATGCAATGAGTTACTTCCCACTACTTCAAAATATGTATAATAATCCAGTATAAACCTCTGAAAGGGCTTTTACTGTAAATACTGTAAGTTCAATTTGTGGATAATACTTATGCACTTTCACTAGAGAAAGATCAAAGAGGTTTTTTTTACATGTGATATTGCTAGTTATACTTTAATAAAATATCTGAGAACTACCTCTATCACATGTACACACAAGTACACACACCACATAAATGCAGTGGGCAACAAAAAGAACTTAAGGTATTAAAAGTAAAAGCACTAATTTTTAATATTATTATACACATTATAACATGATGGAGTTTCCTCAAGTAAAAGTTCATAAGTATTATCAACAAAATGAACCTAAGGCATTAAAAGTAAAAGCCCTCATTTTGCAAAATGGCCAATTTCAGAGGTATTAATATCCACATTATACAGTGGTGGAGAGTAACTAAGTTCATATACTTAAACTTAAAGTAGGGCCTATCAGACTGATATTGTAGCAGCTGATAAAGGTGGCGCTAATGTCAATTACTTTATATACTGCTGGATAACTTATTCAATAATAATACATCAAAATGTATATATGATTTATAATTTGTATGAGTATATATCTTACTTTTCATACTTGAAGTTCATTTGGTTGCTCATGCTTCTATACTTTTACTTAGGCAAATGATAGTACTTCCTCCACTACTGTAGTCCTCATACTCAAGGACTACAATGATGGCCCCCAGGCCTGTAATGTATAAACTACAGAGATAGGTAAAGTCCATTGCGCGCTCGCACACACACACACACACACACACACACACACACACACACACACAGAGTAAACGGGTTGCCAGTTTGGGTCAGGGCCACCTCACTGACTGGAAGCCAACAAGAAGAAGAAGAAGAGACCCAGCCCCTCTCTGTAAACCAGCACACAGAGGCGTCCGGGTTTCCACCCCTTTCGCCGATTAGTTTGATAGCAGGATAGCGAGGGACTAAATCGGGAATGGCTCCTCTCTCTTTTCCACTCCAGTTATAAAATGCTATATCAGTGCGGGTTGTTAATGTTACAGTTTAACGCAGGTTTGTTTTCCACCTCCACGGTCCACGGTTACTTCCTGGTGCCACAGAGAGAGGCAGTGCTGAGTTAAAGAGACAGAAATACTGATAGAAATTCAGATAGAAAAAAATACTGAGAGAAGAGAGGGGTTGGAGACGCGATAGGAACAGTTGACTGGATTCCCAGGAATTGAAAACCCTCTCTCTCTCCTCTTATTTATATGTATTTTTGATATTTCTTTGTAGAATCGAGTCGTTATTCTTCGTTGGTTTGTGAGCTGACAAACGGTTTGGATGACGATTGGCTGCGGCTAAAGCGGAATTGTAACGGGGGAACATATTCCTCCCTCCGACGGAGAAGCCTCGCAGAGATTTTTTCTCCTTTTTTTATTTTACAGTAGACTCATTCCTGTGTTATTTTTAAACCACAAAATCATCCCGGGTGTTATTTTATATTTTTTACGATTCCACAAGGAAGGGTTAGGGCGACGGAAGATGGGTTGTTTGGGCAACAGCAAGACTGAAGATCAACGCATCGACGAAAAGGCACAACGAGAGGCTAATAAAAAGATAGAAAAACAGTTGCAAAAGGAAAGACAAGCGTATAAAGCCACACACAGGCTCTTATTACTGGGTAAGGCTGATTTATATGTGATGGCTATCTGAAATGTAAGCTAATCCCTTTCGTTTACCGAACACGTAGCCCCATTTGACAGCGCTTGCAATAATATGTCATGGGGGTGGATATTGATGGAAGCGAAGCTCCAGAGAGCCTACAATTAACTGGCTTCATTTCCAAAACATGTATGGTTCTCACGCTAACCTGGATGTCCCTGCTCCTGCTCATTTTGGTGACATTTTCATGTATTTTTTTTGGTCTATTTTCGAAGGTGCGGGAGAGTCCGGAAAAAGCACCATTGTGAAGCAGATGAGGATTCTACACGTCAACGGCTTCAACGCGGAGTGAGTGCTATTCAATACACTTATTAAATAGCTACATTGACGCCTCGAAAATCATATCAATGCTTATTCTTACGGCTTCTCCCTTAATGAATAACACTGTCGAGGCCAGAATATAGCCTGTGAATGGATTTTCCCCAGGCACTGCAGCGCCTGTTGGGCCCAGTATCCCATGCAAAGCAGCTAATATCTCCCCCCTCCTCTCACTCTCCCTTTTCCTCCTTTTTTCGTGTACATGTACAGTTATCATACATATGTGATGATCTCAGTGTCACACAGATGCCAAACAATTAACCGTTTCCTGTGAGAGGGTGAAAGGTTGTGATCGACACAGGCCTATTGATGATTTGTTTTGCTGCAAGGCCTTGCATGGCATTGATCTTACCACTGGTCTATTTGAAACAGGCCTAGTACATGTCAAGAGTCCTGTAACTGTATGAAAATCCCCTGTATGTGTAAATTTAAAGTATTTATCCAATGGAAGCTGGATTTTTAGAGAATATGAGGCATAATTGTCATTTTTAAACATCAAACAAATAGGAAAATCTTGACTACAACACATTTTATCTCCTAATTTCTGCATTTCACCGACCCCCATCCTGCATTTTATGCTGCTACCTGCCTCTACACCTGTACTGTATGTTTAATTGTAATAAGAATACAGTCTAACCTGGCTGTAACCCCTATCTCGCTCACCTTGATGATAAATCTTTTGTGGTCTACTGTGGTTGATGTTTTCGTAACCGCTGCCCCACACTTTTATTCTGTCCCCATGCAGAGAAAAGAAACAGAAAATCCAAGATATTCGGAAAAACGTGAAGGATGCCATAGTGGTGAGTTTCGTCCTTTTTGCTCCATAATGTCTCTGTTGTTTACTGATTATTATTATAAGATGTTTGTCTTGTATTCATCCTGCTTAATGCTTGTTTTTTTCCTCCTTAAACTTCTGTTTTGTAGACTATAGTGTCTGCGATGAGCACTTTAATACCCCCAGTCCCGCTAGCCAACCCAGAGGACCAATTCAGAATCGAATACATCAAAAGCATAGCACCCCTCTCCGACTTTGACTACTCACAGGTAAGATGTCCATAAAGTTTATATGTATGCACATTTTGAATATGTGTGAGACACATATGTGATCGTTTGTCTTTCCTAATGTGCATTTGTGTTTGTGTGGGTGTTGGATGGTATGTGATGACAGCATTTGCTCTTTTTATGGCCAACAATGTAGGTCCTGCTGATGTAGCTGCAGGGTATCAGATGTAAATTTGCTACAGCAGACCTAAAGTTGCTTCTCTTCTTTAATTTCCTCTTTCTTTGTGACATCTTGGAGTCTTTTTCTAACAAACCAAAGCTAAGGAGATATGCAGTTATGAATGGAAATGTCAGCTAACTTGTGTGAAATCAACAGTCAGTTGATTCCATGGCTTGTCAAAAGTTTGGTTACCGTTTGTAGCCAAAACGAATGTACCATATGTGATTTGAATGCAAGTTGGTGCACACAGGATTCTTTTCAGTGTGTGTGGTCAACCATTCAATAGAGCGAGGTCATGTGTTGGAAACGTAGATAATGTTTTACATAATTTTAAAGGTGTTCCTTGTTTGACACCGGATATTCACCACCACAAAACAGGAATGACCGAGCTGTTCACAGACTCATAGAGGACTGAATTAAATTCTTGTTGTTGTTGATTAACTTAAGGCTTTTTTGGGAACCAAATGAAAGTATTAACATGCTGTTATGTATGTATCAAGTACAGGGTTAGTCTCCTTTTGGTGTATTGATCTGCATTTTTGCTGTTGGTTGTTCTGGAGTTGACCGTGATCCATATTGTCATCATACTGGGGTTATAACCAACTGTGGTTGTTTTTAAAATAGAAAAGCTGTTTTTTTTTTAGCTGAAACTAGGCCTATTAGTTGATCAGTTGATTTGTCGATAAACAAAACAATAACCAGCAACTATTTTGATAGCTAAATAGTCATTTTAGTTGTCTTTTTAAGTATAATTTTAAAGTTCCAGCTTCCCCAGGTTGTAGTTTGTTGCATGTCTTTGTTTGATATTATTGTAAATGGAATATCCTCGAGTTTTGGACTCTTGGTTGGACACAGTAAGGCAGTTTGGGCCTTAAGAAATTCTGACATTTTCCACTATTTGTGAATCGATTTATCGGTAATGAAAATAATTGTTTATTGCAGCACTGCTTCCTTGCAGTTATTCAACATATAAAAAAGATTCAGAGAAACGAATTTCAGATGTGTGTCTTATCTCTTAGCCACATTATAGCATATGACTCTCCAACAAGGCCTCAAAATATAGCTAAATTCAGGCCTTGTGGACAGGGTGCTTGCTGGCTTTTTTGGTTCTTGCAGTTGCTACGTGGTCTTATCCATACCATCACTTCACTGCTTTGCCCTGAAAGTGGAATAGTTACTGCATTGCTGCTTTACATGTTTTTGTATTATCCCCTTTCCAGGCTTCCCTCTCAGCAATAATATTTAATACTACATCACAGGAATATCCATTAAAAGGATTTGAGTGTTAATTTCCTGACAGGGCCCACAGTGAGAGTGTTAACAGGGCAGCAGTAGTCTGTGCTGCTGTGATGTTGTGTTGTGTGAGGGCCGGGGCCATGGGGAGAGCCGGCGTTGAGTTCCCAGGCCCGGCCAGGCCAAAGGGAACAACATTGCTCTGTTTGGAGTGTCTGTGCTTGTCATCAGTCTCAGGCTTCACTTGTGCCGTCAGTGTCACCACTACATTGTCACTTAGTGCCACCAGGCATGATATCCAATACAGCAGCGCAGGAACACGGCCAATCAGTAACCTGTGGCTTTCACCTGTTGGCGCCGTTGTGAAATGTGGAAGTATGTTTGGCCTGGAAACTTTCGGAGAGATGATGTCATGGTGAACCAAGTTCATTAATCTTCAAGGGAAACTTTCTCTCGATAAACGTGCTGTTCAGTGCACATTAATCGATTTTAGTAGTTGTTACGTGATAAGTTAGTGCTGTAAATGGGAAGAAGAAGTAGACACTGACCTTTGACTTCCTACATTTCAATGAATGACCTGCTGTACGTGTGTATATAGGCGGATAAACTGATTGTAATTGCTGTAGTTGTGACATTATGAAAGTTTTTATTTGGGCTACAAGAATAGTTTTTATTATCAGCTTACTGCTTTCAGCTTTCTTTATTTAATCGTGTCTATAACATGACGATTTCCAATTTTAGCACAGAGTCCCAAAACCCAAAGTGATATCTACAAATGTCTCAACTCAAAAATATTCGATCATTATCAAAATAGTTGTCCCTTAATCGACTAATCAATTATTTTACTTAGAATTTTAGCTCTTATTTCACAGCACAATCATCCTACTCAGAATTACCTTGGTATAAAACGTACCTTACAGAAACGATATGAAGGTCTTTACACATCACTAAAATGCTTTACTACATA
Source organism: Epinephelus awoara (assembly GCA_035609425.1). Classification (NCBI taxonomy): domain Eukaryota; kingdom Metazoa; phylum Chordata; class Actinopteri; order Perciformes; family Serranidae; genus Epinephelus; species Epinephelus awoara. The sequence goes on along the minus strand of CM069306.1, from coordinate 24,470,822 downwards.
GTGGTGACAATGGAGACAACTCATTAGGGTTGTTTTTATTGGCTGCCGCTCTTTTAAAAAAAAAAAATCCCGACTTGTTCTTTAATTTTTCTGCTATAAAATCTTTTTCTGAAAACAATTAGTCAAAGACTCTCTGTGCTTTGGTGAAAGCAAAGAAAATTTCTTCAGGCACTCAAAGGTAGTTCAAGCCTCCATTTACTCGGGCATACTATGAATCTTAAATAAAACTTTCTTTTTAACCATCTTTCATGAAGGCTGGACTCACCCTTATGTTATGTTATGTTATGTTATGTTAACAATTGCTGATTTTTGCAGCAGGGATTGAAATGATAGTGTTCTTTATCAAATATATAACTTTATTGGATATTATAAGTTGATGTAATGGCAAGTTAGGAGGAGAGTGAGCTCAGGAACTATGTTGTGGTGCGCTGTGTCTGATAAGTCACATAGGAAGATGACAAGCAGTAGAACTATGGCTGCCTTGCGTCATGGTCTTTTAAGGGTACTGTTGATGGAGAAGTTGGTGTTTCTTGTAAGTGATTAAGGGATGGATTTGTACTTGGCGTTTAAGTCTTTTGCTATCAAACTTGCACAAAATATCTTAATGTAAAATCACATGATCTATGTTTATGGCACAGATAGATGATAAATGTTAGGAATATATGCAGTAAGTGACAGGATACATATGCAGTATCTTTTTACAGAGTAGATTCTTCTCCTTACCCACCTTTTATGACTGGGAACTTTTGTAAGACGACAATTTCCCCTTGTCGTATATGGAAATCGGCGTGTTTTGCTGGACTCTTTATCATCAAAGCATCCCTTTTTGTAAAACCTTTCCCAACAGTAGCCTGGGATAACAGTAGGCCCATGGAAAAGAAAGCACAGACACAACGGTCGTCTATGCAAATGGAAACAAATGCCACTGTGGTAGCTATGCTAGCCACCCGACTGAAGTGGAGCAAATTCAAATGAGCCCCTGTTTTTACACCATGTAGCTCTCTCTGTCAGTCACGTTAAAGCCTACATGTAATCCTGGTCGTTGGATGTTAAAACAAGCAGGTCACTTTAAGTGTTGAGAGGCATTTGAGACCTGTCGGTGTTATTTTTATACAATTTTAACAAAAGAACAAGGATTAGGTCCACAAAAGTTTATTCTTTTGTTGTGCGTCTTTTTAGGGTATGAATTACAGTCTGTTGTGAAAGGTGAGCTTCATATTATGTTCAGCCCCACCCATTGTTGGAGTGATCTATTTTTGTGTTGGGGTGCAGGATTATTGTACCGATGAATAGGTTAAATTTTACACCGTGGCTAAACTTGTGCACATCAGCAACTGTCATTGAGCGCGTAACTTTATTTAATGTTGTCTGATGTCAGTTTACTGGCCGACCTATACTTCTGATTTTATATTCGGGAACTTGACCTGCTTTGTGCTGCTTTTGTTGTTCACTACGGCCGTGAAGGGCTACACCTTTTATAGCATTCCCTTGTTAGCTTCTTAGTAAGTTCCCTATGATGAAAAGCTTTGGACCTGGAAGTTTGTTTTTCCTTAAATTGATTACCTGAGGATCTGTGATGTGGGGCAAAGGGTGGCACGAAGGGCTGCTTGGAACCCGTGTTATGAAAGATGAACAGTCTCGAACAGTCGCTCCCTCTCTCCTTTGCTTTTGCTCTTTTTTTTCTTTTTTTTTTTTGCTAAATTTGTCTGTACTCCTTAACTGAGATAACCCATGAAAGTCAGGTCTCTCTCTGTGCATGGTTATCTAACACAGATATCCTATTCAAATCCAATGAATGTGATGTTGATATTTTACTGAGGAGCTAGCTGGTTGTCTGCCTGGCTATGTATGGAGGGATTTGAGATTAGTGGCTGTACATTTTTCTCCAAGGCCAAAGGTCTCTTCAAAACTTTACCCAAAGGAATTCAAGTGTCCCCTCGCGACGGAAGATGCAAGCCATTTGCTCCACAACTTTGTTTTGCTAAGTTGAATCAGATTTAGGCCATTTTGTTCCCTGTGTCAGCCTGACCTATATGATTCAAGTGAAATATTACATCACACACACAACTTGATTAACATTGAAACTTAGGCTGAACTGAGAGTTGGTCTTCGCCGAGCCACCAGAGAATCAGCATCTCATTGCTGGTGATGGAGGGGGTGTGGAAGTGGACTGGAAAGAGCACAGGAAAGAGTTAAAAAAAAAAAGCTTGTGTTAAAGCAAATTCCCTCCTGGTCTCTTTCTGTGTTATCAGTTCCTCTGTAGGGCACTGCAGCACACACTGCATTTATTCAAAGGCCCAGTGTCACACGCCTCTGTGGAAAAGAGCCCTGAGGACCATACTCTGCCCCCCCTCCCCTCTCTCTGCCCCTTCCACCCTCTACCCCTCGTCCTCCCTCCATCCAGTCCCAACGCTTGCTAGCTTTGTTGGGCCCTTCTTTGGGTTTTCAAGCCCCTCAATGTCTACTGGTAAAAAAAAAATGTCAAGACCTGCAGAACTAATATCAGAAGAATGTAATCAATGCTGTCGAATCTTATTGATACTAGTTGAGGTGGGTGTTAAAGTTTGACTGTAACAGAAGTGGAAGCAAATACAGGCAAGAAAGCAAATATGGCCCCATTTTCTTTGTTAATCAAGAGTTTGGTGCAGCAAGTAAACGCAAAATTGAACTATGGTTGTAGAATTAAAAATAATTTGTTAAAGTACTTTAGTATGATACTCAAACACAGCTAACATGATAGCATCCCTGTTAAGGTTATTCCTGACTTGTGCCTCAAGTGTGAGCCTATATTCATCTGTAACAAAAAAAGTAAACAAATATTAACGTCTTTCTCTCTCTGTGAGACGTCCGCGGACTGGATCAGTGGATTTCCTCCATGTTGAACTAATCACCGGATCTGCCGAGAGGAGATCTCCCGGAGCATGTGATCATTTATCAGGCTCCTTCTCCCTCGCTCGCTCTGGTTCGGGGCTACTTTCACCCTCTCCTCAGTCAGAGCGCAGAGCCAGTGCTGAGTGCAGAGAGTCATGTGGTGGTTCCAGGCTAGAGGAGGAGCCCATCTGAAAGACATGTGCACAGGAGGCGACAAGGGATATTAGCCCAATCATCTTTGTTTAGGGCATACAGAGAGTCCTGGGAAATGTCTCAAAGTCATTGATAAGATGAACTCCCACTGAGACATGTATCATTATTTACATCATGCCAATGGCTGGAGTTTGAACAGCAGGACTGTAGAGGCTATATTTGTATATTGTTAGAGCTGTAATTAACTGTTTCTGTTGTCACAATAGCAGAATTTCTAACTTTGTGGTAATATCGAGAAAATATTGATATTTGATACAATTTTTGATACCATGGGGAAAAGAATTGACACTGAGGACATAATATATATATGTATTTTTAAATTAAAAGATAATTCAATTGAAATTGAATTGAAATATAACAAGGCTATCTCATGAAAGCAATGACTTTTCTTTTTTATTAGCAGCAGAGAAAAGCAAAATGACTGTAGTAAACATTAACTATTAGAGAGAGCAAGAAAGTCCAGCTGGTACCACTGTATCAATACTGCCAAAAATGAGTATTGTATTGATAATCTGATATTTTCGACAAGACTAATCTCAACCACAATTAAGCTGTGTCAATAAAGTGTACCACTTTTGTTGCTTAAGCTTACAGTTCAGAGAAGAGAGCTTGTGACCAGGAAGTCATACGCTGAAATTCAGTTCTGTATCGAGGAAGTTAGTGAGAGCTCACATCAGCTCATTCTGCTACTGCAAATAGCTTTTCCTTGTATTTTTCGTGGAAATAAGAAACCAGTATTTCTGCTTTCACTCGTAGATTCTTGATGCAGTGCTGCATTCAAATACTTTTTACAGAATGGCCTACAGTTATGCTGTCATGGCATTATGAGAATGGTATTACTTTAACTTTGAGGTGACTCTGTCTTCCTTAGAAAGGCAGTAAGCCTGTTTAGACCTGGTATTAACACGCATTTTGGTGATCTGAACAGAAATGGACAGCTCCTGTTCACACCTGTGCCTATCATGCCTCTATAGCTGACCACTTGTGTTCAGATTTTAATACTGCCCGGCACTGTAGCATGCTTGCTAGTCATGTTTGTAGTTGTGTCAGTACAGATGGAGATATCACTGTCAGCAGAATTCAGCGTCTCTTTCCATAAAGCAAAACAAAGGATGGTCAGGCAACACTAAAATGAGTAAGTTAGCTTTAGTGTGCTGTCACCAAAGCATCCACCATGTCCTGCACTAATGACGTAGTCATTCTTGGGGACACATCAGGACGCATTATTGTTTACAATACAAAAAATAGGTGGTCAAATGCATCCCAGACCACCTCGGCAAATGGTTTAAATGATCGGATCACGATGTGTCATTTGTAATTTGCGCTGTCTGCTCATGACCAGATCACCCAAAACACATTTTAATACCAGGTATAAACAGCGCCAATATTTGAGAAGCTGTTAATATTCAGAAAAAGTAGCCAGCACTTTGAAGAGCATCCATATGACCATTTATAACTGAGTCTCTGAGTTTAGTAGATTTCAGCACAAATCATTCTATTTATCTGTTAATATGACTTATAAATGTTAAAGGAACACTTAACCATAATGGAAATAGTCTTGTTTGCTTTCTTTAAGAGAGTTAGAGGAGAAAAATTGATGTTTATATTGATGGATGTCTGTGTTGTAAGTACGTAGTTGGAGCTTCTGTCTTGTTGGTTTAATCCGTACACAACATGCTGGAACTATTTCTTGAAGAACAACAGTTCATATATCCACCAGCATGTTTGTGCAGCGTCTCTGGTTGCTGTTGTTCATCAGGAAGTAGTTATAGCACGTGTTGAGTAGTAGTGTTTTTTCACTTCAGACAGAGTCAGGCTAGGTGCTCCCCCCTGCCTTCAGTTTGTATGCTAAGCTAGGCTAAACATATCACTGCTCCTGCTCCCTATGCATTACACACACATGGAAATCCTGTTAAGAAAACAAATAAGCGCTTGTCCCAAAATGTTGAGCCGTACCTTTAAGTAAAATAAAGTACTAATACTTGTTGAGTAAGATATTCTACTTCTCTCTGCGCCTACAGTGAATGGCAGTTCAGCACCTGGCTGCTTTAACTAAACACATCAAGTAGAAGTCAGTGTCTGCTGGGCTGATGTATGTATGTGCCGTATGTATTGCGTGTAACTGACCAATTATTTCTCTTTGGATAAATATGTGTATAAAAAAGGGAATAGAATTTCCCTTTCGGTGTGTTTGTTTATTTAGTTATCCAGTTGTCATGGCATGTACAAGTTTGGATTTACTAAAAGTCTGCACAATAGTGTTCCTTAATTTATTGTATCCATACCAATACTTACCTGTATTTTCTATAGTAAGTATTGAAAAAGTCTGCTAAGGTGACACAGATAGATACTGGCAATTAAGTTGGCATTGTTTTGCATTTGTGTGGACGTCTAAATAAAGTAAACTTCCTTTAATGACCATCTTAACACTCTTTAAAAGATCATACTTTCAAGAATCCTTTACATAATTAAAAGTGGACTACAAAGCTCACAAAAGAGGAGAACTTTTTGTTGTGTGCTTCAACAGTACCACCATGAATGAATCCAAAACCCCAGTTTGTCCACTCATAGCATTTTACTTCAAGTCTTTTTAATATATGTTATTTTCAACTGCTGTTTTTTTTGGTTTCCTTTCCTCAGGAGTTCTTTGATCACGCAAAGAAGCTGTGGGATGACGAAGGAGTGAAGGCATGCTTTGAGAGGTCCAATGAGTACCAGCTCATCGACTGTGCACAATAGTGAGTTCAAACTTTAAAAGACATTTTGTGGTGTGATTTTCAGCTTCGCATACAAATAAATTTGCAGAAGATTTTTTTTACAACTACATACATTATGTAATCAGTTATTTGTGCAGCTATCATATGGTGAGCTATTTTTTTACAGCCTGTAAACTGTTGTCACATCCCTGCTCTGTCTGTCTGTCCTCTTTGTGTTCTGTTTGAGGTGTATGCTCTGCGGTGTGTGCTGGTGTCATGTCATATATGAATATGGCCAAGATATGTTTGCTCTGGGTGTGGCAAGGCAAGCGGCAGTTGCATTGGTCCTTGCATTGGAAAATTATACATATATCTCCTCATGTTATTGTGTTTCACATCTCACCATGGCAATATGCAAAGCCTGGTGTGGCCTGTATCACAATGCCCAATTCATTGGGATTGCATTGATGTAAAATGTGTCTGCAAACACATGCAAATGTATAATACTGCCGTAGTTTAAGTTCAGATCTCTCGTTTCAGCGTTGGTGATGGTTATAACCTACCTGCGGGGTTGATGGACTCAAGTTCAGTGTCTCTGAGGCTGGACAAAAGCTATGTGGGTCATGATCTGATTTTGGCTACAATCTGTATCGTTTTTCCTAATACAATTGTACTCCAGATACTGGAGTTAGGAAATCCTGATAACTGCAATGTGGCAAGGTGCAGAAACTGATGCCTCTTTGCACGGTGCCCCAGATTGTTTGGAACGCTCCTCCTTTACCTTGGGCCACCATAGGGTGCTGGTTGTACACAGTAGAGGACCCCTGTCTTGCCTGTAAAAGGAAGTTTGGATATGCAAAGTGACTCACTGATTACAGCGCTCTTCTGCTTCCTCTCTGACTCACCTCTGGATTCACATGTAAATATCAGGACATGTACATGGTACAGACGCAGGGGTGCAGCCCGCTTGGAAGTTGTTCCCTCTATCGCTTCGGTCTGAGGCAAACTCTATCAGTGACCGGAGATATTGTCTTGTTGTCAGTGATCTGTGAGCCTGCGTTACATGGACGCGGCGTCGAGATGTTTCAGAGATGGTAAAGCATGCAGACAAACAGTCTCTGTACTCTCTTCCTGAATGTCTTCCGTTTCTTGAACATAAATTTGACTTCAGGTCAAGTCTCCCCCTGGTTGCCCTGTCTGAAAGCAGCTTCCATAGAAAGGAGAGAGATAGTCAGGTGATGGTTGGAGAGTCACATGAATCTGTAAGGTGGAGCTGTTACAGTCGAAGTGTTTGTCTTTGCTGCTCTGAGTCAGTCTGTGTCTGTATGCGGGACGACTGCACAATATGTAAAAAAGCATCTAGTGTTTATTTTAGTCACTCATCCAGTATCATACTAGCACATAATGTTGTGGTTTAAATAAACATTTAAAATCTTTTTCCCCGAATGTCCTTGTCAAAACTCTGCAAATGCCTTGGTCCTCTGATCGTTGATATAAGCAAGAATATTTATATTTCAATAACCTAAACTACTGAGGCTTGTAAATAGCTGTAAACACCAACAGAGTGAAATGAAGACAAATTTTAAATACAGTGCTTTATTTATGACTTCTCTGGTGTTGGAATGCATTTATTGCCTGAACTTTCTGTCCTCATGTTGTAAGTAACCAACATTTTTGTTTGCAAGGAGGTTGTGATACATCAACTCTTCCAAATCCAAAATATTGCAGGATGACTGATGCTTTAACATTAATTATATGTCCCATTTGTGCTCTCTGTTTCCAACCCCTTTCCTCTTCTGTGTCATTCATTCTTCGATTGCTTCTCCCTCCTGCCCTTCTTGCTCTCCTCCTATCACCGCCTCTCTGGCTGTTACATTGCTGCTCCTGATTGGCTGGCAGCATGTGAGCAGTTGTATGTTTGGCCAATAAATTTTCAACAAGCTAAGTAACAAATGTTCAAACTGCGATTTCAGTTTTGATGTGGTTAATAATCTTGCGGTTCTAGTGTGTTGGCTTTTACTTTTATTTGTCAGTAATTCTGTGTTTTCTTGTTGTGTTTCATCGCTCAAGTGCTTTTCCTTTTCCATAGGAGAGCGAATGTGTGATGTAGTGCTGTGACTTTACTAAAAATTCAACTTGAAGTACAAAAAATCTATCTCAATACCTACCATGATTTTTGGAACAGGAGAAAACTTTTTCCACATTTGCAGTTCATATTGAAATCTCAGACATCACAATATGGCCCTATTGTCAGTGTGTTTGATTGATGTCTGGAATTTGTCAGACTGCGTGGCCTCTCACTTAGTTTCTCTCTCAGTTTTAACCTCTGTATGAACTATGTGGATGGAGGGCATTCATAGATACTCTGTCCTACATGGCAGCAGACCTGTCTGTGTTTAAAGGCCCGCACACACACACACACACACACACACACACACACATGCATATACCTATTGTTGTTTTGACCACTCAGCTATACTGAATGTTCTCAGCGACTGTCCTGGAAGTAGTTAAACACTGGCAGACGGCCTCAGCAGCCAACTGGGCTGAAATGAAGGGAGCAGAGGTCATAACGTTGGACTCGGGCTATATTTAAACAAACTTTATATTGTTTGGGAATGTCTGTTGTGTTGATTTGGCTGTTCCTCTAGGTTCAAGACTATATAGGTCTGTCTGTTTGCTTGCCCCTTTTATACTAGTGCTAGCTACTTTTGAGCTAGCACTAACTCAACCTGCTCTTATAATCCTATAGTCAGTCCAGGAAGCTTTCATTTCATCTTCTACTTTTTGTTGTCTGCACCTGCTCTGTTATTTTTTTGTGCTTCCACAGACTGGATCACAAATGTGATAAGAGTGATTTCAGTTACTCTGAGAGTAAATTAAAGAGGAAGTTGGCCGACAAGTGGCTGTTTGTGGAAGGAACAGATTGGCAGGCAGCAACCATACATGCTAACAGTCAAACACAGTAGATACATTGTCGTAAAAACCACCAAACAAGATCAAGATACAGCTGTTTGTCGTATTTAGGTGTTGTGAAGGCAGATTATACACCTCAGCCGTTCCATCTGTGTTGTCCTTCACAGACCTTGCTACACTGGCAGATATTTTTTCCAGCAGGCCTAACGCCGGACGACCCATTGGACAGAGTCACAGGAAATAAGTATGGGCCGATGGCGAGCGCTTGTTATGCCAAAGAGCATGTCCATATCGATGCTTGTGGAATCCTGTCACCCATTGATCCGCCCTCTGCATTGCACATTTATACGTTTTAAGAGCACAGATATGTGTCTGCCAGTTGATTGATTATGAGCTATTTTCAGCTGCGGCCGGCTGGTTCCATTGCAATGCCTTGGATGTGTCAACGGCAAAATCAAACACTTTTTCTCACGCAAATTCCAACTCCCAGCCCTCCTGTTTTGTTTTCTGCAACGAGTGTTTGTTGCAGTCCCCTAGCAAATGTGACACAATCCATGACATAATTCATACACTAAGGTATTTCTTTCTGTAGTGGATGATTGTTAGCCAGTGTTTGATACTGTCTGGTCTGGTCTGGAGCTCATTCTGTGTTGGTGTGCTCAGTGGCTGAAAGGCCAGGCTGCAGCAGCAGCAGGGACTGGGCCAGAGGAGAGCTGGCCTGAATGGAGCTGGAGTCTGGGAGTGCAACTAAAGAAATGAGGCTATGAAACAGCTGAGCGATACAGCAGGGGTTTATTCCTGCAATGAGAATGAGGCCTGGGACAGAGGTGGAGCTGATGCTGGGTTTGGTACAGGAGCATAATGTGGCTTTAGAGGGCTGTATATGTAATTTTTTAATTCAGATATTTTTGTGATTAAAACACATGGAGTGGCCTTGTTTGATCAGTTTGAGTCAAAAGACCACCGGCTATTTTGGAAACACCATGCTTTTGTTTAGGGCACAGTGCATTGTGGTCATTGTAGCTCACCAGTATGCTTTCAGTATTTGTCTGTTTTAAAATAAGAGATTCAAATAAGAAAAGCTTCATGTGTCAGGAATGAATTTAATAGCTGTTAATATACAGACATGCTGCTACATATTAACTTTAGAGCCGTGACGAAGCAATATTAAACTAATTGCCCCAAAAAATAGTCTCAAACTACTTACTACTATTATCTATGAAGTCTTTCAACAAATATGCCCGACTGGTCATAATTCCAGCTTCTCAAATTGTTGCTTTTCTTTGTCATATGTGAAATACACTGTATATCTTTAGGTTTTGATCAACTAAACTAAACTAAACACAGAAAACAAACAATTTGCAGATGTCACCTTGGGGTTTAGTAAATTGAGTTAGACATTTTCACCATTTTCTGATATATAATAGACCAGACGATGCAACCGTTAATCAGCAAAATAAGTGGCAGATTAATTGATAATAAAAATAATTGCTAGTTGCAGCCCTACGATCCTGTGTCTGTAATCCAAATGATCATCCCTCTACAGTTATTAATCCCCACAATCCCATCTAGATTTTATGGTAATCACACCAAACACACATACACACACCAGTAGATACACACATGAATTCAAAACATACAGGAAGACAAGACTTGGCCCTGACTCACCCTTCATACTGAGACAAATATCAGATTGTTCTTGCATCAGCCATCCACAGACATTCACACTTTTTTGGCACCGCCATCATCGATCCTAATGAAGATTAAATACACGGGGCAATGATCAAATGCTGAAGAAAAGTGGGGGCTTTTCAGGGTGGGGAGGAAAATGGGTGTCATCATCACACAATTTAAAAGGTGTTAATCACAAAAACTGAAATAGTTGCAACATTTTCCGGTAGATCTGTTTTGGATATCTGATGTGCCATGATTTTGTTAAAAGTCTGTTGCAATTTCTCAGAGTTCAATATGATGTGTTTAAATGTCTTGTTTTGTCTGACCATTAGAACAAAACCTTAAGATACTTATTTCACACCGAAAAACTGGGAAAGCAGCAAATAGGAGAAGCTGGAATTGAAAAAATTAATTGATTATGAAAATAGTTGCCAACTCTTCTTTTTATTGACTTATCAGTTAATCGTCTAATTGTTGCAGCTCAGCAATACAGAATGTAGGAACTTTGAGCACCCTGTATCATCCCCCCTCTTTGGAGAAGGAATTTATTGGCATTATCGGACCAAGAATAGAGTTAAATACATCAAAAACCTTCAGAATCTTTCATCTGCAGTTCTCAGGATTAAAAAAGTGGTAAATAGAACTTTTTTGCTCGACGAAACTTGATGAACTACAAATGTCTAGATTTGCAATGATCATCATATGTGGATGCAAAGCTCTATAGGATGTAGAGGCACAGCTGGGATGGGACAGATCTGCAGCAGTCCCGCGGTCGGGAGATGGGACTGTGGATAGACATAAGGCTGGGTCTGGTTCTTGGCCTAGGCTGGGGCTGGGGTGTAGTGCTGGTCACGGGACTCTGTCACCAGCCTGGGGGCCACTGACACAGTCATCTGGGGCAGTAAAGTGCTAAGAATGGCCGGCATTGTCAGCCAGCCCTGGCCCCTGAAGGGCCTACAGAAACAGAGGGGCTACGCTTCGCAAACAGTGGCTCTCCTCAATAAGGAGCCTCTTCTGTTCACGGAAGAGCCCGAGAGAGCGATATTTATACACCCGCTGCATGTCACTGCTGCTTTTTCCAGTCACCAATAAGTTGCTTCATTTCTTAATGTTTTAACTGCTTTGATGTTACACAGTATAACACCAACAGATGAGACTGACTGTGACAGGGTCTGGGCTCCTCTTACATGTCTGAACGGAGCTGTGTGTTTATATTTCAGTGTAATAACTTGTTTCAGATTGGTTATCAGGTTATTTTTAACACAAGACTTTTTTTTTTTTACTGGGATGTTTGTCTCACTGCAGCCAGAGCTTCTTTTGAAACTGTGTGAAACCTTTGTGCACTGTATTGTTTAAAGCTTGCATTGTTTGGGAGTGAAATCTGAAGTTACAGTTTGATTTTCTGCATCTAAAAAGCATGAAGCAGAGAGTCTATAAGACAATCACAGTCTGTAGGGACAAGCAGAAGACTCCATACCAAATGGCAGTAATGGCCAGGTATGGATCAAAGGAAGAAACTAAGATATGTGAGCTTTTAAGTAGCTTTAGGAGAAAAAAACAACTCATAATTTGTGGTGTGATCATATGTTAAGTGTCACAAACTTTGGTCTTAAAACAGAAATGATGGATGATGTCGCAGTACAGGCAATTTGCTCTAAAAAGTCAAACAAAGCTACAAAGAAAAAATTAAAGCTCATAATTAGCCAGTAAAGATGTATCCTCTTTTTTATTTAGAAAAGTGCTTTTGGAGGCATTTTATCATTTTTTAGTATCCTTGTGTTGTAGTTGTTGAGTGCTTCAGCCACTTCCAGTAAACAAACTCTTAAAAATAACCTAAATAGTTTCAGTTCGGTTTCTTAAATCTTTTTATATTTTTAGTAAATTCTGTGTGCATGTTTTTTTTCATCCTGCCTTTTAACAAGAAATAAAATTTTTACTACTGCCTAGTCCAATTTATAATTACTACTACACCGATCGTAAGAAAATATATACTTTCCCCATAAAAAGAGTCGTAACAGGCCTTAATCCAGATTAACAAAAACCTTTGTGTCGCTTGCTAAAATCAGATGACCCTGCTGTCAGCTGACTGAGAAATAATCAAAGGGGGCACTATGGAAGTGTGTGTGTGTTTGTTTGTTTGAATTTATCTGCGGGTGTGTGGATGTGCGCTTTGTGTGCATGATTTCTGAGGAAAAGGAAGGAGTGGTTTTGAGCTGAACTGTAGAATCTGATCTACTGGAAGCTCAGTGGGACTCCATCTACACAAACCACTGTCCTTAAGGTTGTTAGAGCCCCCTGTGGGACCGACTCTCTCCCTCTTTCTCCCACTGTCCCTCTTGCTCTCTCTCTGTCTCTCCCAGTCTATCTGCTCAGTCCTCTCTTGAGGCCAGAAAGCGACAGCAGCAGAGAGGATGTTGCAGAACACATGTTGTTCCCTATATGAAGCATTTTCCAAAGTGTGTGTGTGTATAAAACCCAACATTTAACATGCTCATGTTTAGCAGCAGGGCTACAGATTTAGTGTCACTGTAGCTGTTAATGACTTTCTCTGTCCATTAGTTAAGTGATTTAAAGTACTGTGGATGTTGTTTGAAGTTTCAAGTTGTAGATGTCGGTTTTTTAGAAAGCCCTCAGCCTGCTTGGGCATTTGGAAACAGTTAAGAGAGCCTAAAGCTGCCCAGCATAGCATGATACATGTCACAAGATTAGCTACACTGCCAGTGTGTTTTTATTTTGTTTCTAGAGACCAGAGGCTCTGACAGCCTGTATTTAGTTTAGTCAATGAGTTGGATCACATTTGAAAGCAGCCACTGAAAAACAATATACATTTTGAAAATCTAAATCTATATCAAACTCAAAACACCACAATTTCTCCTGTGAACATGTTGGATCTCAGTTTACAAAAATTAGCAAAACTGTCGTGTTACAATTGTTTGTAGGTTCGTGTGAAGTGTTTTGTCTCTCTGAATGTTTAACATGAACAGTGCTGCAGAGAGAAATGGGAATTTATGTTCCACTTAAAGAAGGGGAATTGTACCTATAAATAGATTTTTATTTTTGGGTTAAAATGTGCGTCCATTTTAAAGGACAGACAGAGACACAGAGCGAGGCTGGTGAATGGCGGATATCTGCGAGTCTGTTACTGTGTGCCGACTACACACATACAGTACACACACACACACACACACATACCTTTCTCTCTCTCTCACACACACACACACACACACACACACACACACACACACACACACACACACACACACACACACACACACACATATACACACCCTGCTGTTGACCAGGAGTGTAAAGGCACAGACTGCTGGAGGACAGCAGTGGCGCTGCAGGTTCCCTTCTCAGAGATTGTGGAATGGTCGTCCATAGACCCCCCCCCCCCCCCCCCCCCCTTTCCTCTCCTCCTCCTCCTCTTCCTCCTCTCTCCTTCTCTCTCTCTCTCTCTCTCTTCACAGAGGCTCCCCCTCCTCTCTCTCCCCCCTCTGTCGCTCCCTTTTCTCCCCCTCCCCTTCCACCCCCCCCACCCCCCTTAGAGCTTATGTAAACTAGCTGTGGAGCCAGGGCAAGCTGAGGCTATTTTTAGCAGCAGCACTGCAGAGCAGAAACTGGCGGAGGGTCACGTGTGCGCAGCCGAATCAAAGGGAGTATCCCGGCAATGCGCTGTAAACAAAGGGAAGGTCAGTAGCAGAAGGTGAGACACAAAACGCCTCTGTGTTGGTTTTGTGTGTGTGTGTGTGTGTGTGTGTGTGTGTGTGTGTGTCAGCGACTACGTACTGCCTGGCCATACCTTCTCTTCTCTTAATGCCCTGACATAAAACAAATCATTGCAAGTGTATGAATGCACCCATATACTTCCCTGCTCACTCTGTCTCCCCCTACACACACACACACACACACACACACACACACACACACACACACACACACACACACACACACACAGCTCAACCATTTCTGCCACTGCTAGAGACAGAGGGGGGGGGGCTGAATTGATCAAAGCAGGGTTTGACACGCGAGGAGACATTTTGCTGTCTAATCATGACAGGGGCTCCCAGCTCCACACTCTCTCCCTGTTGCTGCCAAGCCGGCCTATCAGAGTGAGCAGCAGCAGACTTGGAGCCATGCAAAATCCATCAGAAAGCACATGACCACGTGTGTTTAGCATTGACATTAGCATGTTTTGTATCACATGGGGGCTTTCAAACTCCCAGCGCCTGCTCAGAGTTGGGCCTGGCTGTGTGCTGTAGCTCAGGTTGTGCAGCCTGCAGGCCTGGCTAGCATTGAGGCTAGCAGTTAGCGGTGTCCAGCAGCCACACCCAGGCAAAAAGGTCTCCCTCCACCTCGGCCACTAGTCAAACAAGCCTCAACTTTCACCTCCTGTGGAATGTGGTCAGAGGGGGGCACGGAGCTATTTATAGAAACCTTTTATATTTTTCTGTCACAGCAGTTTGTTTGCCCAGACAGTTTGAGCTGTTGGCTGTTTCATCAGGCCAGGCTGAAGGAGGTAGCTCGGAGGCTAACTTAAGTAAACATTTGGCTCCAGCACAAGCCATGGTTGGGCGGTTTGGTTGGATGATTTATTGTTGTAGGCATTCTTAACCTGGGATTCTGCAGCTTCTCTGCTCTGACCAGATAGATAAGGAGCCCATCTTAAAGTATCCTGACAAAACAATATGCCATGTCAAGGGAACATCCGGTTCGTCTTTGTATGCCGTTGCGGTTCTTAAGAGTGATATTGTACTCTAAAACAATATTTATTTAGAAATTTAGTTCCAGTCCACACCTATTGTGTTTTTTCAGTTGCTACAGGTTAAACAAAGGCGTAATGTAACTTACATGTTCCTTTGTGTCATTTGTTACTTACTAATTTATCTTTCTGTGTCTGCCGAAGCATTAACACCGGAAACTCGAGTTTAAACAACATCGATTAGTCCATCAACAGAGAATGAATCTGCAACTATTTAGGTAACAAACAAATCATTTAAGTTATTTCTTAAGCAGAAATGCTAAATAGTCCCTCATTCCATCGCCTTGATTGTCAGGATTTGGTGCTTATCTGCGTTGTACGTGATTCCAGACTACATATATTTGGGTTTTTGAGTGTGGGTCAGACAAAACAACGACTCTGATTACCTTGGGCGTTACCTGAGATGTGTATTTGGCACGATTTTAAAGACTAGGGATGTGCGCAATTATTCGGCTTGCTACCCTTACCAGTCAGCACCAGAAATACTAAGCGATTAAACTTATTATTAAAATTATTATTATTTCAAATTATTGCGTTCAACCAATGAAAATTGTCCAAAAGAATATTGTTTCAATAAATGTTATTTTTTCAACTTTTATTTAGTGAGTTGTTGTTACAGTATGTTTTGTGTGATAATTTGCAGTGTTCACAATGCACAGTGCAAAGTGCCACACATTCAATTTAAAATACAATTTGGTAAAGGAAAAATGTGATTAAAAATGGCTCTCATGTATGCAATATTTTTTTCAGAAAATATTTGACCTTATAGATTAAATAGTGCTCAATTTTGACTGTTGTGTTTTCTTACTTTTAGACCAGTTAACTTGTTGAAGTTTCAACTTCTTTTAAACATCAGGGAAATTAGTTGAAAGGAACATCCCTATTGTAGATCATGCAAGAAAGTAATTATTAAAATGATTAATAATGAAATAGTAGAAATGTATATGTGTGTGATTTTTATCACACTTAGTTTGACTTTACTGAAAACTATAAATTATTGACCACCAAATATATAAACCAGCAGCATACATACAACACGTACATGTTGTCATCCTGCGCATCAAAGATGTACAGCTCATATGGTTCAATTTTTAGGCTAATTGTGCTTTCATTGGATTCCACTAGCATTTTGCTATCAGATGAAATCCACACTACCTGTATCTCTGTTCCATGAGCCCAATATATTCAGAGAGGAGTGATGACTTGACTTTGAGTTAAAAGTAACATCACCCACAACTACATAAGACGATTTCAGTGTAATTGACATCATCTTTAGCTTTTTTTAGAGCTGTGTAGAAGTGGAGGGAAATGATGGAGAGGGGTATATCAGCAAGATGACCAAGATTACGTGCATGGCTCTGACCCTGCTGTTCTCACCTGTTCATTGGCAAAGTCATGACACTGTACGCTTATTACTTTGTACAGATGTACCTATCACCAACACATCAAATCACCATAAATCCGTTTCCCCTGATCTGCTGCTGTAACGACAAAAGAAACTAGCTTGCTAATTTGTTGACTTTCTGCATCCCAGTGTGCAAAAAGCCGCCATGATTCATGTTGTCACCCTGTGCATTCCCTGGAGAGTGGTATATCAGTGCATTTTATAAGTTTGAACTTGAGTCCTCTGACCCTGCTGTTCTCACCTGTTCGTCTGCAAAGTCATGACACTGTTCACTCGTTACTTTGTACAGATATCCAACCTATCACCAACACATCAAATAACTTGAAATCAATATCCCCTGATCTGCTGCTATAATGACAAAAGAAACTACCTTGCTAATTTGTTGACTGGCTGCATCCGAGACAGTGTGCATAAAGCCACTGTGATTTTTTTATTTCGGGGGCTTGAGGATGTGTTGCTTTCTCCGTTGAGGGTTGTTACAAAGCCGTCACAACATCAGCACAGTTTGCAGTTACCTCTTGGCGGTAAAGAGTCATTTTCCAGTGTGCATTACCGTAACAGCGGCCCATATCATGGGACTCCTATTGACTGCTCCGTGACTTGTAACATCCTTATCAATTATCCCCACAGTTCAGCTCTCAACTTGTATAACCCTGTGCGTCTAATTTTTCACAACTGACGCCGCATCTGTCATGTTGTGACAGTAACTTTGCGTCTCTTTTTACACACTTCAGACTACACATTACATTCCTCCCCTTTACTGAAATGTGACTTATTTTGGGTTGTGTGCTTGAGACGGTGGCACTCTAAAATAATCTGTCTTCATAAGCCTAAATTTGCTGTGCCCTCCCACCAAAGACACACACACACAAACACATACACACAGTGACACACATGCGATGTAGAAAGCTAGCACAGAGCACGGTTCTGCTTTGTGTTGATGTATGGGAGAGTCTGGGAATGGAAGGATACAAGTGCGGCCTGGCTTAGGAAGAGACAGGGGGATAGAGAGAGAGAGGAGTGGTATGGACTGACTGGGGTTGCCATGGGAACCCAGCTGCTAAAAGCAGGCAGGGTCAGTGTGGAAGAGAGGCTGTGTGCAGCAGGAGTGAAGGGATGCCACCCGGAGGCCAGCTTGTGAACTACACAAACAGCACGGAGGCCTCGACAGTGCAGGCTCCAGCTGAGAATCTGCGTTGTTAACATCTTTAAATAGTAGTTAAATAAAGAAAATTATTTTTTTTAAACAGACAATTTATTTCCTTCTGTGTGGATCTGGTTAATTTCTAATCCCCACCTGGTTGAGCCAGCATGGCTCAGTACAGGCTTATGCAATCTGCACTGATACTGTAGCCTCCCCTGTCTGATATTAGTCATTGGTTATTGACTTTTGATTTGGGGAAAAGAGGAAAAGCTCATTTTCACTGGGTCACCAATTGGCTTTCAAGCAGAACAACTAATTTGACATGGAGGCTGTGGTTGTTTACGGCCAAGTTAAAACCTGCTCGATATTGTTGATTAGACTATTTTTATTTCACTCTCTATTTTTGGCACAGACTAATTCAGCAGCTGACAGATAGTGTATCGATGCTGTACTTCAATATTATTTAGAGAAACCCATAAGTCAATTGGACTGTGAGAACTGTAGTTGGGAGCTCCACACTGGACATGGCTCAGGCCTGACAGAGTCCAAGTGCTCCCACTGTAGCTCAAATTTGGGGGATGAGTCTATTTTAAGCAGAGGTAATGTAATGGTCCACGTAGACACTGAGCAGAGACAAAAGGGCATTACAATGTATTTCACATTTTTATACAACACCTTTCAAAACCATGACTTGATGCGGCCCTGGAAGGCGAATTGGCGGTCTTGAGATAAAGCAGGCACTTTTGTTTACACAAGATTTGGTTTGACTTTCAGGAGTGTCTCCGTTCTTGCTCCTATATTTAGGAAGTACCCACTGAGCCGTTGATGGATTTGTCTAGTTTCAGATCCATCTCCCAAACTGCACAGTGTTCCTGTTTGGATGGATGAGTTGAACCCCGGGCTCAGATCTTTCCACCAGGTGACCAGGATCCTGCGCAGCTCCACCTTCACTCTGTCCTGCCGCACGTGGCTGTGTATGCAGTACCAGCTCAATACCGCTGACAGTCTGTGTTATGTGATGTGTAGTGTGGCTGGTTTTGTGAGAATACTGGGTTTGTTTTGTGAGACAAGACAGATGATGAAACAAGGAAAAGTTCTCGGTTGAAATATTAGATTACAGTTTTTCAGACATATATTTCATGAATGATCCAAGTAGCACTAGTTTTTGGTAATTTCATCAATTAATTGCTTGACAGAAAATTAATCACTAACTATTTTCATAATCCCCCCCCCCCCCCCCAAAAAAAAAAAAAAACAACAACAAAAAAAACAAACAAAAACAAAAAAAAAACACAGTTTCTCCAGTGTGAGGATTTGGTACTTACTTCTGTTCATTTTGAACTGAGTGTCTTTGGGCTGTTGGTCGCACAGAACAAGACATAAGAACCCATTATTTTAGGAAAACTTATATTGTTATATATTCGAAACTTATTGTGTTTTTTTAAAAAAAATGTATTTTTAGACATTTTGCAGGCCAAGTGTTGAAGAAAATAACTGGCAGATTAATCGACAATTAAAGTAATTGTTAGATGCTTTTTTGAGATTTTAAAATCTGTTTATTCAGTGTTTATTCACTTATTAATAACAAGCAGTCACTACTGTTACTGTCATGTTTTTGCCCCAGAGATCATTTGTTTGGCAAACAGTGTGGTCGGCACGGTGATGCCGTTTGCCGTTAATTTTCCATCGCTGAACATTGACAGACTTTAAGGAATACTTCACTCCCCAAATGACCATTTGTATATAAATTACTAACAGCATCTTACGTTGAGTTTGTGAAGAAAACGTTTTTTCTCGCATTCCTCCAAAGGGAACAAAGACAGAAAATTCTTGATGAATTGAAGTCATAGGGGTCTATGTTTAACAACGGCAAACAGACAGCCCTTTTCGACGGGGAACTAAACTGAAAGTAAAACTTATCTATGCTCTTTTTAATACCAGACTCCATTGACAAAAATAGTAATTTTATTTTACACAGGAGCTGCTGGTTTATCACTGACTCAATTGTAGTGTGTTCGCTGAATCCAAACTAACCCCTTTAAAAGTAAAATAACTTTAGCTAACTGATCAATGTGGCAGCAAGAAAGAATTTTCTAAGTTTTTGGATTCTTTGTTCTCCGGATTCATGCACGAAATTACTAAACAAATTACTGTTTTTGTCAGTGGAGTCTGGCTTTAAAGAGATCATAAATAAGTTTCACTTTTAGCTTAGTTCCCCATTTGAGGGGGCTGCCTATGTGGGAAGTACTGAGCATACAAATGAGTAAATGAGACTTGGATTCTACTGCTAGTTGTATGAGAGTCTGTAAACAAATGTTTTGATAAAGTTTTGCTGTCAGTAAATGTGGACCCCTATGACTTCAATTCATTAAGCATTTTCTTTGTCTTTGGATTCTTCATTTCTTTGTGGAGGCATGCGAGAAAAACAAAGTTTTCTTCATGAATTTAAGGCAACACAGGGTGAGTAATTGATATCCAAATCATCTTTCAGGGGGTTAGGTGTGCCTTTAAGGTGATCTCTTTTTCCCCCTTTTAAGCAATGGTGAATATTGCTGCTCATGCTCCATTTGCACTCAAATTTATTTCAAATGAATGTCATGAATTGTTACTTTAAGTATTTCTCAGGTAAAATGAACATAAAGTACAACTGAGTCCTAACAAAAACATTAGAATAAAGCTTTACGGGCTGGAAACAGTGTGGTGGTGCTGCTACCGTGTCCAGCATTGAGTTTTACAGCGTTGTCACCAGTCAGTTGGAGACTAAAGTGAAAGTCCATTATGCTGGCCTGAGCGGCTCAAAATATGGAAACTATTGATTGGATCCTCTGCACTGCTAATTAAAGATGCTCCACTATTTGTAAAAAGTCAACCCAATTATCAGATGAGCACATGAGGCTGGGCGCTGTTGGTTGGTGTGAAGGTTGCGGGTCTATTGGAGAGGACTGTTTTCCAGCCGTTATTCCAGCGTTGTTGCAACTTTTCAGTGTCTTTGTACTTTTGTGCATATTCACAACTGGCTTTGTTTATGGACATGTGTTGTCTCTTGATACATAGCAGTTTGTTTTGGCTTAAAATTGAATGTTTGGCTCACTTCTTAGCTACGTTATTCTGTTTGTAGCTTTATTTGTATTTAGGCCTGTTTGTTTATTTGTTTGTTGTGGCTCTCCGAAAGCGACCTAATGGTACCAGAGTTTGTCTCAGTGCTCTGGTTCAGGGAGAAGCCCCCGTGGAGCTGGGTGACCCATGTCCCCGAGCCCCGGTGTGAAGCGTTTTAATGCCCCTGCCTCTCCACTACCACCATCTTCCCTCTACCCCCTTTTCTGCTCAATGGGCAGCAACATGTGACCTGGACCACGTGGGGGCTGAAGCCTGAGGCCCCCCCCATACAAACACACACGCATCAACTATCCCTCAACATACTGGTGTGTGTGTGTGTGTGTGTGTGTGTGTGTGTGTGTGTGTGTGTGTGTGTGTGTGTGTGTGTGTGTGTGTATTCATGCCTATGTCGGTGTTTTATGGAAAGATGAGGCTAACAACACAGGAAGACCAGGCCAAGTCAAGTGATACTGTCCACAACAAAGCCTATACATAGCAGCACAGCCTGGCCCGCAGGACGAGTACAGTGTGTTTTGGCTAAATACAGAGACAACCCAGCCCCACAGACAGAAAGAGAGCGACTGTAATAGACAAGATAGTGGTGGAGTTTTCTTTCTTTTTTTTTTTTTTTTAATTCAACCTGCCAATAAAGAAACTGTCACGAACCAGTAAAAGATAAATCCAAAGTTACAGCTGGAATAATGTGGTTTAATGGTTTTAGGCTTTAAAGTTAAAAAACAGAAAACAAGGTGACAAATTCATAACAAATGGGAAGTATATACTCAGAGCAAACTAGGTGCCTGTTATCCCTCAAATCCACAAATTTGACAAAATGACCACATCACATAACGATCCCTGACGCCAGCAGAGAGCAGCTCTGGGAGGAAATTTAAGAAACCAAACACAAACCACTGATCTTCCCGGACCTGACACCCAGCTCGTCTACTTTGTGGGGCTCGAAACTGCACCCAAACCTTTTGACAAGGTATTATCTGGACGGCCACTCGGTAATCAGTGTTATCTTTTTCTGTGTTTTTTTTTTTTTGTTTGTTTTTTTCCTGGATCCAGGACCCTTGGTCTTTTTCTCTTGCTGGGTACGAGGACTATATTTGGCTCTCCAGTGCTCTAGCAATAGTACTTCTGTCACATGGCAGTCACAAAGCGCTCAGTAATTATAACCTAGCTAGGTTTCTGAAAGGAAGGCTGACTAAAAATACTCCCACATTGTTGCAGTGATGGGGCAAAAGCTGGAGATTTTGGAGGTTTTTCGAATGTTTTTGTATGTGTCTGTCTGCTCAGGGGAGACAAGTGTGTGTGATATTCTGCTGTATGTTGTGTCTTGTCAGATACAGTGCAGATTAATGGCTGTGTTCGGCTTGGTTCCAGGGAAGCACTAATTGAAAAATAGATAATTGTGTGATTTGCTAAATTGCTAAATTTGATTCTCTGACCAATGTACATCTCTGTATGTGATGAGTTTGACTATAGATTTGTGTTGACGTCTCTTGTTTCAACATGAGTGTCTTTTTTGTTTGTTTTAAATGCACTCTTTATCTAGTGTAGGGTTGAAACAGAAGTTTTGGTAATCAAATTAATAATATTAATTCAGTTATTTTCTTTCAAGCAAAAAAAAAAGAAATATGACGATAAGTTGAGTATCTTCAGATTTTTTCTGACATATTTTGATGACGCCACATTTGGTTTCAGGAAATGTGGTGGACATTTGTTATTTGTTTTTGACATCTTATATTAGGGTGTCTGCAGGTGGTCTTTAAGTAAGTTTAACATTGAACCTAATACTTGCACTTACCTTGTGGCAAAATGTTGATTAACCTAATTCACTTGTTAGCATATTTCTACATAAATCCTACCTCTACGCGAGACTACATACTACGTACCTTGAATAAAAGAACGATGAACTATCCAAAAACCAGGGTTAAATTTGGTTAAAAATGAACTTGGTCTTAAAAAGCATTTAATTTAAGTGTCTGACACCTGTAGACACTCTGTGTATTGATTAAATGATTCATAGAGAAAATAATTAGCAGATTAATCAGTGGTAAAAACTAAAATAAAAATAAAAATTAGACCTAATACAGTGAGGTAGAACTCACTTGATTAGGGTTTATTTCCGACCTCATGAAAGCCTTGTGAAGATGTTTTGGAAACCCTCATTATTCACATTTACATCTAAGCTGCTTCTTCATGTTTTTTTTAGCTGTTACTTCCTGTCTGTGCGCCACCAGCTGTCAATAGTTGTTACTGCCCTCTATAGTCAGTAGAAATCATGTTAACTTGGGTCTTGGGAAGCCCACAAGGGGTGTTTAAGAAAATTATTGCCCAGTTGAGAAATAAGAAAAGGTTTTATTGTACATCTCACAACTTGTGGATGAGCAGCTACAGGGTGACGAAGGGTTGCAATGAAATATAACTTTGTATTAAAGGAGGTATAACTTTGTATTAAAGGGGCCACATGTCGAAAAAGTTTGGGAACCCCCTGCGATTGCACATGAGATCTAAAATTATGAGCACCTGTCATTTAAACATTGCTCTGCAGTGGTCATAAACTCCTCAGGGTGTATCAAAGCTTCAGATTTAGGTGTTAAAGGTCTTTAGAAAGAGAGTAACAACCATCCAAAGGTCAATTTGCATGTTAAAGACAAGGTGTGGAGAGCTGTGGGAGTTTTTCATACTGGATTAGACAATCTGATCAGGCCAGGGAGATGACTTGGCACACACACCTCATCTGGTTAATAAGTACATGGTGTAACGTGCACTAAAATAATAAATAAGCAATTTTTAGATGTCACTTTAGCCTGTAGTACCCTGTGGCGTGCATTTGTCATTCTTGTGACATTGTAAAAACTGATTCAGCAGGTCAATAAAGACTATGTTTAGAACATTTTGCATAACATTTTATCATTGAAATTCATTGGTAATGCTCCCTTCCTTTGCTTCACACGGCTATGTCTGGTGCTACAGTAGAAGCTACTCTGTGTGTGTGAAAGTCTAGTGCTCTTTCAGAAAAAGCCTCACTTCTCCTTTTGTGTGCACTGTGTGAGGCAGAAATAAAGTCAGTGTGATTAAAACATTGTTGTCAGAGCACATGAGCGGCGTTATCTTTCATAATCATATGAATAATAGACTATTCATTTTTAGGTTATTTAATTCTACATGGGCGTGTTGGGTGTGCTACTTTTAGTGGCTGGATTGGAAATGAACTGACAACCATCCCCGGCTCAAACTGTAAAAATACCCTGACTTACTAATCTTATGTACATCAGGTTTCTTGTAGCCATGTTGACTGTCTTGTGACATCCTGAAGCTACAGACGGTTTGGGGGGAACAGTCGAGGATGGTGAGGTTGGCTGTGCGGTCCACGTCTATGCCCTATATACTGGGTTCAGTCACCAACTTCAGCTTTAGGCTGGAAACTCCTCTCCTCCAGAAATACCTGACGCACCTTTACCTTCTTAGCTAGTTATTTACTTTACTTTTATTTGTACCGTTCTCTCAATAGTAGTTTGAATTATTGATCTTTAATAGTATTGCTGTCACAATCATGGCATTCTGTGACTTTTAAGGATAACTATGTTCATTTAATGCTGGCAAACATATTAGTACCACTAGCATTTTCAAGGGCGTCTTCGCTTTGGGCCCTGGGTCATTTGGAGCTCTGGTGTGGTCCACTTTAATTGTCTGGATAGATGTACTGAATGTTAAATGGCTGTTTCGTAAAATATAGTTTTGCAGATGTAAAGCTCTGTATTACGTAACCTAATTTATGTTACATGCCTGTATGGTAAGTGCTATGATCCTGAAATGTTTAACTTTGATGCAATATTGTGAAAAATATCGATAATCGATACCATTTTCAATACCACAGGAAAAAAAATTGACATTGAGGGCATACAAGTAAAATTAAAAAAAATTAACATAACATAACACAGCTATAACACAACAACAACTTTAGTGTATCAATGCTGTGCAATGAGTATTTAAACCGTTTCAAATATTCAGAATCTATATGTTTAGTGCTTTTCCCACAGCAGTGTCGTAATGGAGCTTTTTATTTAGTGTATATACATTGTGCCCTTAGACCCGCATTGTTGGAGTCCTTTAATTGTGTGAGCCAGACCATCCAGGGGCCTGTGTGACCATGTGTCCTGAGCCTGCTGTGCTGCAGAGAGGCCCAGCTGCTGCTGCTGCCGCCGCCGCTGCTGCTGCTGCTGCACATGCTCTCTCAGTAGTGAAGAGACAGCAACAGCAAGCTGTCTAACCTCCACAATAACCGCCTTATGTAATCACTCTGGCTAGAGACAGACCAAAATAGCCCAGACTGAGCAGCCCTGCCCTCTTGTGGCAAGCGGCTGCACTAACACCGGCCTACCGAGCCTCCACAGGGAGGCAGACATGGCGGCCGCCGTTTGCAGCATCCAGTGTAGCTCACATGAACATCTAAACAACTGTTGGGACTGATGCAGTACAGGACAAAGGTTTAATGAATGATATAACAGTTGTGACGTCATCAGATTTGAAAATTGCAGTTGATAGATAGGTTGAAATGAATAAATAGGATTGTGGTCGGATTGTTGGAAATGACACTGGGTCTCTCTGTAAAATGAGCTCTGCTTTCTTGTTTATTTGGTTTAGAAATCAGTTTTTATGGAGACTAATCTGATTCATTTGCCAGTTTTCATACACAGTAACGATGAATGAATTTTTTGTAGTGGAATCCCACTAACTTTAATGTTCCTGAAGCCTATAAAATAGTTAGACCTGAGTGCTAAATCTAAATCTGTTCTGTTTCTTTGTTTGCAGTTTCCTGGACAGAATTGACTCTGTAAGACAGAACGACTACACACCAACGGACCAGGTCAGTCCTCCCATTATTGCCCACAGCTCATAGTTTCCAAATCACTAACAAAAGCTTGCTTGTCTTAAATTTTTACTGAACTGGGTACATATTAATTTCCCTATTCGACAGGACCTGCTACGCTGCCGAGTGTTAACTTCAGGGATTTTCGAGACGAGGTTCCAAGTAGACAAAGTCAACTTTCAGTAAGTGTTTGCCCGCTTTCACTCGGACATAAAACACATGATGAAGACATGTTTTCCCTTTGCTGATGAAGTTGTTAATTAATAGTTTGTTTTTTTTATTGCACAACATTTTTCAAACAAATCAAATTTGATTTTACGTTTGCCAACTAGCTTGCTAGCAACTTCTGTACGTTCACTAATTTGCGCAAAAGACTTCCTACATAAATCATACAGGTGCCCCCTCTAAAAAAGTTCCCACCTGTAAATCAGAAAAAAAAATAAAGCATATTTCCAAACATGGAACATCCAAAACATCCCAGTGCCAAGCAGCCAAAGACAGAACAAAGACGGGTCTACAAAAATGCAAAGAAACTAAGTTAGGCATAAACTATACAAAGGAGTAAAGAAATTTTTATAAAATAAATCTTTACAGGCCCCACTTAAAATATCTTCAATCACGCCCACTTCCTTTCATAAGCACCAGCTTCTCCTAACTCTGCCTCCCATTCCTGTAAAGGAGGCTCTCCAGGCGTTTTTCCAGTCGGTGTGAAAACTTGTTGACCTTACGCCTTTTTATAAACATTTAACTGTGCCTGTTTTTTAGAATCACTGTTGTACCAATAATCTCACTTAAGAATTCCCTCTTGGGTTGTGCTGCTATATTTGCCCTGGCCTCGTGAAACGTCATAAGTTCATACCCCATAACAATAATGAACAAAACACTGAAGCCCTGACCTGCTCTGCAGCTGCGAGCTGAGGTAGATAAGAGCGTCACTGAAGTGCCTAAAATGTAAAGTGAATCCTCTGCGGTCGACCGCTGTGATTTTGGAGTTTTTGACCATTGGTTGCAGTTACAAGAGCAGCCAATAAAAGTTAAAGTAAATGTTTCGTAACTGTGTTGATGATGTCAGATGAGATGACCTATTTCCGCAGTCGCAGACACAACAGACTTATTCTACCATCTGAAACGGGCCTTTGTATCAAATTATATCATCCCGAATGATTGATACAAAGGTCCTGGGATGTGACTTCCCTTTGGGTGTGCATTTTTTCATTATTCAGCTTTGATGACTTCTAAACATCCAGCCAGGGTCACACAGGGTACTGAGTACGTGCAAATAATGCTGCTCTTTATGTTATCTGTCCATTAATTGATTATTCATGTATCCAGCTGTATCCCTTTAAGATTTATTATCGCCTTTTGCAAACCAGAGCTGAAATCGGTAACAGAAAATCTTTTGTCGTGATTAGGAAAAAAAAAAATTTCTTATGTGAACAGTCATCAAAACTAAAACTGGCATGTAATCGTTCTCAGGCCAGCCAACTACAGCACAATATGTACCTGATGTCCCAATAGAAATATGCACTCTTTGATAAAAGAGGGCAGCAGCGAGTGTGTTGTTGTGTCTGACCCAGTATTTCTGTCTCCTCCGTAGCATGTTTGATGTTGGGGGCCAGAGAGATGAAAGGAGAAAATGGATCCAGTGCTTTAACGGTGAGACTTTCAGCCTTTTTGTTCCTGTTCTTCTTCAAATAGCCGCGCTGCACGTCCTTGACCAAATGCATTTCCTCCTCCCATCATAGCTCACCTATCTTAAAGTATTCTTTACCAGCTTAATCAACCCGTCACCTCTTGTTTTTTTGGTGTGACGTCAGAGAGCTGATGTAGTTCCTCTCCTCTCCTTTCCTTCTAGACGTCACTGCTATCATCTTTGTGGTGGCCAGCAGCAGCTACAACATGGTAATAAGGGAAGACAATAACACCAACAGGCTACGGGAAGCCCTGGATCTCTTCCGCAGTATTTGGAACAACAGGTGAGTCAGAAACATGAATGAAGTTTGAGTCAAGTGGTTAATTCACATGTCAGGTCCAGGAGGGAGTTCTCTGCTTTGTTATCCTTTTCTTGTCTTGCTTACTGCTCCTCTGGGGTCTCATTTATAAACATTGCGTACGCACAAAGCGAGGCCTGAAAGAGGCGTATACCACTCCCTCGCAAAAGTTGTGATCTGTAAAAACAAACTTGATGGGAGAAACTTGAACCCATGCTTACGAAATTTTGGAAATGGGAAATTGGCGACACAGGTGGTGAGGTGGAAGCTTGATTGTAGAAATTGTTGAATATTTTTGCTTTAACCAGGAATGTGAATTTATTGAAGTCAAACGGTGCTTTATGAACCTAAAGCAACTGAACACAGACTTTAAATCTTCAAATTAGAATTTAATCTCCAATAGTCGTTTTTGTCAACTGAGGTAGTTATGTCGTTTGTCCTTTTTAACTACTGTATATTGTAACAGTCACCTCACCACCCCCACTCAGAAATTTCAGACTGTAGTGGGCCAAAAGAACAAACCTGCCACAGCTTCACAGAACATGTTAATTGAATCATTTTAAACGGTTTCAGTTGTACCACAGATAAATGTATAAAGCAGTCATTAGAAAAACCCCGTAGTGTTCCAGTTTGACTACAGCATGAAAAGTATACCAGAATTTCCCTGTTTAATTTCACTTAGAACAGGTCGATGAGGTCATTAAAGAGACTGAGAGAGCTCAGAGGTGACACAGCAGGCTGTGAACCGCAACGTCTTTCTCACTTCTAATTTCCTGTAATGTGTCACTAATGACAGCATAAAAACACCCCAAAAATGCAAATAAAAAAGCACCTCAAATACAGATAGTCACGGCAGATAAAAACACTGCCACACTCCTCTAGTGGGTCATAAGTGATGATTGAGAGGGATTACTTCTGTACAAGTCTATTCATTGCTTTTTTAATTTAAATAAAGGGGGTCTAATTGTTTTACTTCCCAATAGGCAAAAACATCCATTAATTGAGTTAATTGTTGCTTTACTGGGAGCCATGTTGACTCTGTATGCAGTGCTAACAATACTGTGTCTTTAATGGTGTTGTTTTGTTGTTTTTCAGATGGTTACGCACTATATCGGTCATATTATTCCTGAACAAGCAGGACATGCTGGCTGAGAAAGTATTAGCTGGAAAATCCAAAATTGAAGACTACTTCCCCGAATATGCTCGCTACACCATACCAAATGAAGGTTTGTGCCCCAAAGAAATACCCAAAGGTACTAACAGAGTTCCCCTTTACGTCAGTCAAGGCTTAACTGTGGATCTCTTGTTCTTTTAGCAACTCCCGAACCTGGTGAAGACCCAAGAGTGACGAGAGCTAAGTTCTTCATCCGAGACGAGTTTCTTGTAAGTATACCGCTGTGTGTGTGTGGGCTGTTTGAAGTCAGCTGAGGTTAATTAATGTCCAAACTGTGTTTTATGCTCCTTGCTGTCAAAACACAAATGCCAAATGTACATTTTAGGTGGCTTTGAACTTGATAAAACACTTCTGCTGATTGTTACCTTCTTATGAGGATGAGGCGTCTGCTGAAGATCAATGGTGTTTAGCAACCAGTCATGTTGCTGTGCATCCTGCAAAATAATTTTAACTTACTAGTTTACTTATAGTGTTTGTCAGTGGATGTAGAGTTTTACTGTTACATGTTGATACTGTTTCTTAGGTCAAGAATAAACCCTTACATTCATTGTAATCGCATTTAATTAAAAATAGCCTTTATTTTTATATAAGACTGGTGTTTACTCAGCACAGTCGGCAGAATAAAATGATGGCATTGTATGCCTCTGCAAACCATGTTACATTTGTACATTTCATACAAATTGTAGCAACATCTTTAAAATGTTGTAGATCAGATTAGATGTATGTAAGTGGAATCATAGGGAGGAGGAGGGGAAGAAAGATGGCGTATCACCCAGGCGAGGTGGCTACCAAGAAGTAGATCATTGTTTTAGGCCAACAACAATTGGGGATTTTTTAGCCAGAGGTCTGGACATTTCCAGGTGTGTTTGTGGTGACCAAACAGGTTATTTTAAGCCAAGACGTGATGTACCCCTAACCATAACCAAGTGCTTTTTGTGCCTAAACCTAACCACACATTAATCACAGTATTGTCACAACAGAAAACTAAAATGTTTCTGCATACCCGTTACATATGAAACCCCCTACCCCTGTGGCTCACAGACACATACAATGCCAACATTTATTCTGGTGACTGGGTTGGTTTGTCACAAGTCTTCTTTTTCCCCTTCTGTCCCTTCATGAGTTTTGCAGTGTCTTCATGGTTTTCTTTTATAATAGAATAATAATAGCAGCTGTGATTTATCTTAATAACCAACATTGGATTAATTTGGTCTAATATAGGGCCGTAGTTGTTTGGCAGTGGAGGTCAGTTATCTCACTTTGTAGTAGGGACAGCAGGAGGGTTGAACAGCGGGAATATCCTCAGAATACCTGTGAGATCCTGGGAAATCTACATGACTTTATTTGTGTTTTTGGATTAGGGGTGGGCAACATGGACCTAAATTAATGTCACAGTACTTCAGGGTATTTTTGCGATAAGAATATTCTTGACAATATGACACATTAGTTTCACAGTTTGCCTTCAAATATTCAGTAAAAGCTATACAAAATGTATCTCTAATTTCTTTAGTTTGTGAACAACAACAGTATCTCAGATTCAGATTCAGATTCTGCTACAATATTAATAGTGCAACAAAATGAAATCTACCATAATTACACATTTAAACAGCTCCCAAATACCAAAAAGTTTACCCTGGGATCCTTGGGTATATATATCAACAGGTGATTCCCTTCTCTTTCAGCAAAATACCAAAAGATATAGTTGGGGTTTTTTTTTCCACCTGGACCTTTATGCTCTGCCATTTCTCCTCTAATCATCACACTGTGACCTGTGACAGGCTGCTATGATACCAGAACTGTCACACATTTACATATATGTACTTTTTCGTCAAGCTGCGAGCGTCACATAGGTTTACATTACCAAAGGTTTATCATAAAATCACTTGACGACACCCCATATGCACACAGCGAGGGAGAGATGCCAGAGGAGCTGCTGAATGAGTTCACTCTTCAAAGATTGGGTATTCCTTAAATGAGTTGTTACACTAGAAAAAAATCATATGGTCGAGCAAACATGAAAGAATAACATTAGAAAATCATTTTATGTGTAGTTATCGGCAGTCCTCCTCATCTGTGGCGACAAATCCCAAGAATCCTGGTGATATATTCCCAAGAAATAATCATTTTTTAATCACAGGAAAACTTCATCTCTCGACAGCAGACATCCTGATGGGTGTCAGCTGATTTAAAGCAGAAATGTGTGTGAGTAAAATATCAAACAGAAGTTGCTAGTGTCTGTTATCAAAGTGAAGCCACAGTGCAGACAGATGACATGCAGATCAAATTTTGTTTAGTCTCACTTAAAGGCTGTACTGTATGCACAACTGCCTACTGCACACTACCCACAATGCAGTATTAAGTAGGTATTAGACACAGATCACAGATGTGGAGATGAAAAGCTATATTCTCGCCTAAAAAAAGCTTTTTCCTCCGCCATTGCCGCTTGTTGTTGCAAGCACTTTGCATTGTGGGATACAGTAGGCGAGTTAGACTGGCATACTGAAGATTTCTTTTTTCTTTTTTCAAATGGTTGGTTGGTAAAATCAGTACGTACTGCTAATAAAGGGACAGGAAGTGGTCTTATTTGAAACTTTAATGCAAGGAAAGTTTTAAGATTCTTTAAGGTCAAAGGTCAGGAGCAACCACAGAGCAGCACACCTGAAGATAGAGGAATTCAGAGACTAGTTGAAGGTCCAAAGTGGCAAAAAGAGGAGCTTAAATCTGCCTCAGATTATATTTTTCTCTAATGTCTTCTCTCCCATCTCCCGCCCCCAGCGGATCAGCACTGCAAGTGGCGACGGCAGACATTACTGCTACCCCCACTTCACCTGCGCCGTTGACACAGAGAACATCCGGCGGGTGTTCAACGACTGCCGGGACATCATCCAGAGAATGCACCTGCGGCAGTACGAACTCTTGTGATGGGAGACCGCCTCCGTCAGCCTTCTGTGTTTTTTCTCCACCATTCTGCATCCTTGACAAACCCTTCCTCCTCCTCCTCCTCCTGCTCCTCCACCCTTCCTCCTCACCCCTCCTCCCCCAAAGAAACCCTCAACGACCCCCCTGACCCTCCTGTCGAGGACTATGAAGTACTACTGAAGTGTGTCAAATCCTCTTCCTCTTCTTAACTTAGCTTTTTGTACTTTTTTTTCTCTCTCTCTCTCTCTGAGACCGATTCATCCCCATTTCACCGATGTGAAAGGAAGGTTGGGGAACAAAGTTGTTGCGTGCCGCTTCTTGTTTTTTTCTTTTTCTTTTAATCCTTCCTTTTTGAATGCCTTGATTTTTTTGTCATTCCACTAAGCCTTGGGCTACCTCCTTTTTTTTGCCCCTTTTGTGTCCTTCTGTTTTTTGGCTTTGTCATTGGACCTGGACTGGTGGGTGTGGATACATAAAGACACACCTACAGGACCTCAGTGTAGAGGCAGTGTGCGTGCGCGTTAATGTGTGTGTGTAATGAAGAAAAGGAGGAATGCCATGTGAGCGAGCGCATGCGTGTGTGTTCATGTTTGTGTGTCACCTGCCGGTCAAAGCTGGCATCACCACCATGACCTTTGCCCCCCTCCTTTTTTGGCCCCCGTCACCCCCTCTGACCTGCTTCTCCTCTCCGCGTGGAAGACGACTGGACGACGCCGGAGAGGAACGGGAGTGGACGGAGGGGAACCGAGTGGATGAAGAGATAAATGCACTTTGCATCAGGTTCCTTAATAACTTTTTTTGTTGTTGTTGTTGTTGTTTTTTCTCCAGAGGAAGCATACACACAATGTAGCATCACAATATTTATTACCCTGTCACGATGTTAGCTTGCCAAGCTGCAGGGTGCACCGAGCAGCCGAGAGACGTGTGGAGCGAAAGATTAAAGTGGGAGGGGGGCAGGAAATACACGAAGAAGAAGAAGAAGAAGAAGAAGAAGAAGGATTTAAATGAAGGAAAAGGGACTGAGCTCTCTGCACCTTAGCCCTGCTGCCTCCACGGACTCGGACCTGCCTCCTTTTTCCACACAAACCATCCTTTTAGCTTAGAGATACTGATGGGAGGGGCGGGTGGGGGGGAGGAGGGACGGGAGAGAAAAATGTATTGTTCTCTTTTTTTTTTTTTTTTTTTTTGGTTTTGTTTTTTTTGTTAACTTGTACACTGTGCAAGGTTGAATTATCCTGTACAGACTGTAAAATGTAATATTATTTTGTACAACTTAATTGAAAGAAAAACAAATCTACTTGTAGATCTTTGTGCCTTGATTATGGCTGTACCTGTAAATGAGCTCAGATGTAAGTATGTTTTCGACTGCGCTGTACAGCTTGATGTCAATCTCTATCAGCAGCGGAAGACTGCGGGTAGGGGACTTTCTCTGTAGAGTTTAGTTTTTTCTGGTTTATAAAAAAAAAGGAAATGCTGTTTAGTAAAAAATAAAAAATAGGGAAAAAATCCTAAAAACCTGTATACATTATGCAAATTAACCACTTACCTGCAGTGAAGACCAGATGTTGCAGCGCCATGCCTTTTTTTTTTTTCTTCTGTTGGTTTTATTTTTCCTCCTTTTTAATTTTATTTTATTTTATTTTGGGTTTTTTTGAATTTCACAGCTTTAAACAAACATTGGAAATCCATTGAAAGTGTCCAAATTGCAACCTGGTGTTGTTTTAATAGGAACCAACGTTTTTTCGATATGAAGTGTGTCTGAGATCTGTACTGATGTGCGTGCCTGTGCGCATGTGTACATAAGACAAACATAGACTCACAGACGCATTGTGTGTGTGTGTGTGTGTGCGTGCGCGTGTGCGAGGGTGAGTGTGCGTTGTGTGTAAAATTTTATAAATGTATGTACATGTAAATTTATAGGTCTATATAAATATATATGTACAATTATACATGTTTAATTATGTGTGTGCCTAGGTGTACATACCTATGTATGTATACGGTAAATATGTATACATACACACATAGGAAAGCATGTTTAGAATGGAGATGAATAAATGAGAGCGTGCAATATTAGTAATTCTTTGGTCCTTTGGAGCCATACCCAATGGCACAGGCACTATGAATGTGTGAGCAGCACCCAACAAGACAAGCTCTTCTCCTTGTACAAACAGCATCAGCCTTTTCTTCTGCTACAGTACACGTCTATCCCCAAAAGAGAGTGAACTGACTGGAGGTGCAAAAACCTTGTTTGGCCTGGGAGGATGATTAAATGACATTTTTATTTTCTTTAAATAAAGAGGCACATTAGAGGACTTTGCTTTATTTCCATCTTGGTGTCCAGTTGTGTCCAGATTTGTTACCTTTTGAGTTTTGTTTTTGTTTCTGTTCTTGTGGATGCTGCAGTGGAGTCAATGTGAGCGGTCGTACGTACAGTACACACATGTATGTGGGTGAGTAGGGCTGGGTACATTGAGTATCTTTACTGTTTCAGCAGGATTGTTTTGGTGTAAATATAGACCTTTTTCACAGCTGACATTTTGAGTCGTCAAAGTAGGAACAACACAGGTGCTACTAATAACATTAAGGATGGAAGAAGATGTACAGCATGAATAATACCAGGACCCTGAAACTGAAGCAGCTGAATGGAATTCAACCATTTGTTCACTTTTATTATTTACACTAGGGCTGGGTGACATGGATAAAATCAAATATCATAATATTTTTGATGAAATACTATCGATATTGTAGGGTTGACTGTTGCTGCTTTCACAAGTTATTTACACAGTGAGATTTATTACAAATAACGATCAGTTATGTGGGTATAATGAGTCCGGCAAGTTCAGAAAATTACATCACTTTACTGTAATGTAGCCTTTGAAACCAGAAACACTTATGATATCCAAAATCTAAGATGATATCTATTCTCATATCATGATATCAATATAATATAGATATATTATCCAACCCCAGTTTAGACTTGCACTTTTCCTCCTGTGTGTGTCTGCTGTGAAAAGGGCCCACTGAGATGTCTTTTCATATGGCGATATACAACTTGGTGACTCTGCTCTAATGGCCCCTCACAGCTGTGTCCAGTTTCTACCTGATTAGATGTCTGCTCAGGTTACAGTTGATTAGAGCTACTGTATACGGTGAATGACTGGAGAGCCCATGACGCTATGTACATTGCATGAAAACTCTGTGAGTTCAGGTGTTATAAAAGTAACAGGAAAATCAGGTAGTTGAGAATAGGTCTCATCAAGCAAAATCTTGTCTGTACCCTCCACTGTTTTGGGTATAAAATTAGGTCAGATAATTCAATTGTACATTATATTAATTTACTAAATACAGTGAACGCCACTTTGACTAAACTGAATGTAAAAGATATTCTCTTGCTCTGCTCTTAGAGTGTATTGATGATGTCCTGTCACAACAAACATAGTAGTGAGCAATATAGATAAACTTGTCACATCTTGATACATATATAATTTTATCACACCATATCTATCATAATATGGTAACTTCTGAAAATGCTTTTTCATGGCTACAGCTACAACAATTGATTACTCAATAAGTTGACTGACTGAAAATTATTTGGTGACAATTTATTTATCAATGGATTATTAAAGTTGATTATTAAGCAGAAATACATGAGGTAGTACTTAAACCATAATTAACCATCTGTTTATGAATTACTCACCCTCTGCTACGGTGAATTTGTGAAGAAAACTTTGTTTTTCTCCAGAGACTTAATGGTGAACGAAGAATCCAAAAATGGGTTAGAACAAAGTAGTGGTGTGCTGGAGGAAAATGCAGGTGCTTTTGAAGAAAAGAGTTAGCACATCGGAAGAAAAAATAAACTTCAGGCACTCATTAGGATCGCCTTGGGGGCAAAACCGGTCAGTGTTTTAATGTAAGCAGCCATGTTTTATTTGATAAAGGCTTTTTAACTTCATTGAAGTACATTTGTTCCTGCTCCATGCATGAGTGCATGAAGTTTATTTTTGTCTTCACATGGGTGAGAACATTCTTGATGAACTGAAGGGAGGCTGCATTTAACAACAGCAAAACTATATCAAAACCTCTGTTTGCAAACTCTCACACAACTCAGGCAGTGCAATGTTAGTCTCATATATCCAGTCATGTGCTCAGTACTTCCCAAACTCATGCATTTCTGCTAAAACCATGGACAGATTACTGAACGGGCCTACTGGGCGCAGGCCCAGGGGCCCCAAAGTGTCAGGGACCCCCCTCTGGCCTTCACCTGCAAAATGTCACTCAAATTAAAACCTACTGATCAGAGGGGTTCACCACAAAGCAAGATTAGTGTCTTAGCGAGGTGTTTAGCCTAGATCCAGAGTTTTCCACAAAGGTCGCTCTCCCTTAGCCTGGCTAGATCTCCATGGTAACTTATGCTACAGACCTTACCTACAAGGTAATATTAAACGTTTTGGCTTGTAATCGGCTAAAAAGCGTCCTTATTGTTCCAGTAAAGAGCACCACACTCGAGTCAATATTCAATATATGAGCGATACAGACTGTCAACTGAGGGAATACATTATAAATGCACTTTATCCAACTTGTTGAGCCATAACCATAAAAATAAGATGACAATCATTCTGTTTCTGTGGCCATACTGTTACCAATGAAGCTGTGCAGTTACAGTAGTGCTTAGTGTATGCATCATGTCACATTCTTTTATACAGGTACCTACAGTCCATCACTGATGCAGAAAATCTGAGTTAGAATATTGTTTTATTTTATTTGCAAGGTTGCTGCTCTCACTCAACTACTGAATATGTGTGTGTTTTCTGGTCCATCTATCCATGCTGACTCTTTAAGAAGCCACCTTTAAAATCACAGGTAGCATTATACATAAACAGTTCACTATATTATCAGTCTGGATGATGTTTATATGCATATGAAATGTCATATAATTCCTTCAAACCATCATAACGTTTCCACTTTATGCACCTCGTTTGCCAAAATCTGTTTTATACGGCTGTTTTTTTGTTACAGCTGATTAAACACTGACTAGAAAATTGATTAGTTTATTGGTATTCATCACAGAAAACAGCCTATTCAATCAGTAGAATTCATTTCTACTTTGATTTTGGGTATAGCATGTAAATCTGCTGCATCAAGTTTCAATTTTATTAGCTAAAAAACCTATATTCACCTGTGAGTTCGCACGATTAGTCGTATTAATGCAAGCACCCCTCTCTGGGCTTAACTGAAGCAACAGTATTGCTTTCTGTGTAATGCTTTTTTGGTCATGTAATATTGGTCAAAGGCGTAAGAAGTAATTTTAAGATCAGTGAAATGAGGCGTTGACCACGTCATTTCACTCGTTTTATGGGAGAACACACAAAGCTCGAGACAGAAAGCAAGCAAACAAACAAGTTGTCCCAAGTTGTAGCTCCGTTATCCCCGAGGCTTCAGGGTTCGTCGAAACAGCTCAGACAAAGACAGCCTGGCTCTGGTGAACTTGCTTTGTGGTACAGCTCTCGGGAAGAGATTCCAAGAAACACCAAAATGCCACAAAGTGATGCAAAATAAGTACAAAAACAACCCGAAATGCACAAAATGACCACAAAGAGACACAAAGTCTGTGTTACTTGCTCCTGTGTAGGAGAGGAGGTGGGGCCTTTTGTGTATCTGTGCCCAGAGGACTCATTGTTTCATAAACTGCCCATGGCTAAGAGTTTAAAACACTTGCACAGAAACACTCAGGCACGACGGGTAACACGCCTGCACTTTTTGTTGTGATGTGTTTTAAATAGTAAGTAAGTTAAAATGCATGTGTTCGGGAAGTACTGATCGTACAAATGAAGTTTGGATTATACTACGAGTTGTGTGAGAGTTTGTAAACGGATGTTTTGATGTGTCTGCTGTTGCTAAATGTGGACACCCTTCAGTTCAATTCAGCTGGAATGTTTGCCTTTTTGGATTCTCCGTTCACCGGAGAGGAACAACAGAAGAACGAAGATTTCTTGACAAATTGAACTTAACACGTGGTGAGTATGGATATACAAGTTGGGACTGAAGAATTCATTTTAGATTCTTACAACCATTATCTCTTTAAATTAGGTATATTAGGCTGTTGAACAGCAAGACAAATGCAACAAAAAAGCTGTTTGAGGACGTCACCTTGGGCTCTGGGAAATTGTGACAGGCACAATTCACAACTTTTCTCAGTGTAATCAAACTTGATAATGAAATTATTTTTAGTCGCAGCCCTTTTTGTTAGGAATCCAGTCATTTAAGCACCTGACAAATCACAAAATTCACAAGATTTTCAAATATTGCTGCTCATTGACAAGCAATGTACAATAAACATTTTATACTGTCCAGCCCAAAAGATAATGTAAAGAGACAACCAGAAGATGATTTAAGACAAGTCCGTATCTCAGTATCAGGAAAATGTCCCCAATATTTTACTACTTTTTTATTTGACATGATTTTGCATTTGCAAACACACATTTGTGTCTCATTCATTTCTTTTCGTTACCACGACTTTGTTTCTTTCCAGGTTTTGAGAAGTCGACGGCGTAGAGCCTCCCGTGATATTTAGTGTTTCATCCTCACAGAGTGACATGGCTTTAGGTGACTGGTTTACCTCTAACATTGATTATCGACCTGCAGCTCGAACCACCACTCTCTTTCTTAAGATTCTGATTTATTATGTACAGCTCATCAGAAATGTTTCAACAATTTGGCAAAAACCCTCACAAACATTTGGCACAGAAAGTCAGCAATAAATATATTCACATATGCATCATAAAAACAACGAGGAACCTGGATGGGTGATCGGACGTCAACAACGGAAACAAACGGTGTTCAGGGTGTGAGATGACGAGTGTGTTTACATCAGATCACAGTTAACATCAGAGTGGAGAGACATAAAGCAACATCTGACTTTACCACCTTAAATCAGACCAGGGACAGTTTCTATTTACATATGTACTCTTTGTTTGATTTGTCTTACTTAATGCCACGTGTGTGTACTTCCTAACACTCCTGCCGCTCAAAGGAAACTGTTGTAAAGTCAGTGACGGTTACTTCTCTTTGCTGTGATTGAAAAGCTTCACATTTGTGCTCCACCCGTCTGGCACTCCCAGGGAAGGTAAACAAACACCAGAGATTATTTGTAACAACAATTTGGCCCCACATATGCTCTGTCATCACAGGCAATAATCACATCATCAGTATCAGAAGTGATAAACTTTGAGTCCTTGTCAGACATCTAAAACATATATTCATGTCCTTCACAGTGCCGTGAAACATTTGGACAAACAAATCGAGGTTTTCACGAACAGACTTTTTGGACCTGTTCAGAGGAGGAACGTCACATCTGCAAATCCTCACATCAAGTATTTACCAAGTCCGGTGTACTCTACTCTCATGGCTCTGTCCTGGTGCACTCTGGGTAACGTAGTTCACAGAGACTTGTGCTTCCCCAGCAGGCAGAGGCTGAGGCACTGCAGCAGGCCTTTCATCCACAGACAGTGAGCCAGGAACAGCAGCAGCATGCAGGCGCCAGCTGAGCAGTACACGCCGATCACCGTGCTCTCCTCCGGCAGGAAACACTTGGACAAGGCGTAATTGCCGGGTGACACCGACGCCTGGGACGGGGGAGGAGGGGGGAGACAAGGAGGATAATGGGTTAGAGGGGACAGACACTGCTAATGATGGCAAAGGTGTCTGCTTTTGGGCCCCTCGGCCACCAGGGGGCCTCCAAACACTAAAAATCAGAGCTCCTATTTGTTTCCTCACTGGATATTTTTCTGCTAATTTGACTATTTAAAGATACAATCCTTTTTTTTCATTGTCCCCATAACACAATTTAATGGTGCTGTTTGAAATTTTGTTGTAATAACACAGTTTTTTTGGGACACTAGAATATATTTTCAAAAAGGAAATCTTACCACAAGATCCATTTCACAGCTGTTCATTGTTCAAAGAGCTTTCCATTAAATCACATTATTTTTATTTATTGTCAATAGTCATATTGCACCAGAGTGCTTAAGGGATGATGTTTATTTGGAGGCCAACAAAGAAATTAGCATCGCCCTGGTTCCCTTAACAAAAAGCCCAAGGGGTTTTTCCTTTTGTATTTTGGATTATTGCAGAAAATAAGCTCTGTGACGAACGTTTATGATACTTACATATTTTGTCAAATAAGATACTGTTTACAAATGAACACCACTTTTATGATTTTTTAAATACGATCACCATAAATAAAAAGGTAACGCTAGGCTATAAACAAACTACACTACGGGCGCATGACTTCAACATAACCACATCAACAATGCTGTAAAGCCATGTTCCTCATGACGACACTCTGGAGTCTCATTTAGCCACTCGTTAGTAACCACCTTTTTTAAGACACATAAAAGTTCACAAATGGGGTATTAACTGACTGTTGAGGTTTTAAAATGAGGGGCGCTTTGAGCACCACAAACCAAGTGCCATCTAGTTCCATCATATTCAAGAGGAGGCAGGCGTCTCTACACTGATGTGAATTTTTGATTTTAGGATGAACTGTCCCTTTACAACAGCTGCCAGCTGCACAGGAAACAAAGCGATAAGGGAAATGAGAATGAAACAAAACAGTACAGTTGCAGCCAGACAATACAAAAGGAGATTCTGGTGATAATTCTCATCACTGTGGGAAGACCCTCTTTAACACACACTGTTACACTATAGCTGCTTTATAAATTCACACTATAGAAGTGTTATTTTTCTTCCCAAAGAATGAACCCACCCACACACACACACACACACACACACACGATCATTCACCATCATTTGTTTACATCATCTCCTCACACAACCTAACCCTCAGATGTTTTTACTCACCAGGATGAAGCTGGGGTTGTTTCTGTTCCTCCAGCTGAAGGACGGCACGCTGATTTCTGGGTACTTGTTGTCATGGAGAACCTCACATCCGCTGTGGGTGTGTCCACTCAGAATGAGGCGGGGCTTAAACCACTGCAGCAGCTGAGGAGAGAAAACCCACATCTACCTCAGAGACTGGTTGTTGCTGCTCGCTTACATCATCAGTTTCATCATCATCATCATCATCATCATCATCATCATCTGCTGCTTCCATACGGGACTATTTCTGACAGCAGACTGTTGTACTGTATTTTAACTGGATGAAACCGCTTCAGAGGAGATCCGAGAGAGAGAGAGACCCAGCAGAGGCAGTGTGATGAGACTGCAGAGTACTCACCCTCTGTGAGGCCTCCTTAGACAACACGTCATATTTCTCTCTGAACAGCAGGTGTCGCTCTTCAGGCGGTGCAGCATCCAGTCCTGTGCAGCCGGCATCGCTCACTCTGTACAGAGGATAATGCTGCAAGACATGGAGAACATGACTTCTCTTCAGATTATTTATTATTTTTCCTGTTAAATTATGTTTTGAACTTTTGCAGGAGTTTATGTGTTACAAAGATCCTGGTGTAGTGTAGTCCATGTGTTGTACTATTATAACACACATGCAGCCATGAAAACTTGCTGCTACAACAATTTAATCATAAATTAGTCGATCAACTGTAAATTAATCGTCAAAAATAAATTTGATAGCCAAGTTTTCGTTTTAGTTTCTCATCAAAGAAAAATTGCTGGTTCAAGCTTCTTAAATGTGAGGACTTGCTGCCTTTTAATGGTTTGTAAATTAAACATCTTTGGGTTTGACTGCTGGTTGAACAAAATGAGTGAACGTTACTTTGGGCTCTCTGGACTTCTCTCAATTTTCTAGTATTTTAAAGAAGTGACAGATTAATCAACAATGAAAATTATCAGTGGAACCGGCCATTTCTAACCCTCTGAGACCAGCACGGACCCATTTTTTGTGGTGGAGGGTTTTTATGGGGATATAGCAGGTCAACAGTAGATACCACATATAAGTAGTATACATTATCTGAAAGCTGGGAACCTGAAGATTAATTTCAGATACAGCTCAGCTTTCTCGGTCCAGTTTTTCTAGTCTCATATCTGTAATAAACATTGTGTTTTGGTCAGGTGTCTTTTCAAACTTTGACAGTTTAGAGTGTAAAAGGGCTTATAACATCATGATGGAAGTACATGATTACTAACCCCATACTGAATTATGTCTCATAAATTGTTACAGCAATTTTAAGGTTGATAGAATTTGCTAAACAGATTTGGTGTCTAGTCAAAGCATTTTTACCACTCGAGAATCCCTCCAAAATACAACATTCAGACACCAAGACCTTGAGGAACACCATGGAAAGATTGATGCTGCGATCTGGTATCAAAAACTTTTCATATCTCTGTAAGTACTGTTGTATCTGTAAGCACTTCTATTATGGAAATTGCTGGGAAACCCCTATATTGTCAATACACCTATGAAAGCCTTATGTTCTCTGAATTCCCAAGGTCTCTGGTTTGTGGTTGTAAATGTTTAATGATGTTCTGATCAGGGACTGAACCACTAACCTTCCGATTGGTAGCTGAAGCCTCTTTCTCCGTAGCTACACTTGATAATGAGTTGAAGTTTCGAAAAAAAATAGTGTCGCTACAGTGAAATGGCATCTATGTGGGCTTACATGATCATACATGAATACAGTTGGGCTCATTGAATCAGTAAGAGTCTCAGCTTTCCAGTCAATTTCATGCAATCTAAGGACCCCAGTATGCAAAAATACTCAAATACACCCTTTTTAGGATAGGCAAAAATAAGATATTCATACTGCATGTGAGAAACCACGTGGTTTTTGCCCAAAATAATATGGGGTTAGTATAAAGCAGTCATGTCTGTTGAAGGGAGACTCGTTGGTACCCGCTGAATCCATTTTCATTCAGATATCTTGAGGTGAGAGGTCAAGGCACCCCTGTGAAAATGGCTATATCTCTTTTTCCCTTATCAAAATTTGGAATTACTTTGAGCATTATTTAGCTCCCTTCCCGACAAGCTAACATGACAGGGTTGGTACTAATGGATGCCTTTTGGGGTCGTCTAGTCTCTTTGGTACCACTTCCTTGTGCTAAAGAAATTAGCACACCAAAGCCTCTTAAAGACTTAGGACAAATTCTGCCAGATGATG
Organism: Epinephelus awoara; assembly: GCA_035609425.1. Classification (NCBI taxonomy): domain Eukaryota; kingdom Metazoa; phylum Chordata; class Actinopteri; order Perciformes; family Serranidae; genus Epinephelus; species Epinephelus awoara. The sequence continues at coordinate 24,428,010 of CM069306.1, read as the reverse complement.
GTGCAGTTAAACCCCCAAGAAAATGATGTGAAGCAGAGTTCAGCTGCAAATATTCACATCTGAGAAACAGGAACCAGCTTATGTTTTACTGAATTTTTACTTGATAAATGAGTTCAAAAAAGTTGCTTAAATTGTCTTTGCTTAATTTTATGTCGGTTGAATAATTGTTTAATGGATGAGTATGGAAATGTTTGAGTCTGTTTTAACATGATATTCACATGCTGGTGTGTGTTATAACAGTTACTGGTCACTGTAGTCATTCCTCATGTCCATAATGGCTGTGAAGAGATCCCTGCTTATCTGAGTGATGGGAGAAAATCCACAGACCTCGAAGATAATACCAGGCTTCAGCAGTGTGAATCTAATTTAGCAGGTATTTTCTCAGCGGGAAATTCCCTCTTTCTGTGACCACCCCTTATCTGAAGGAAACAGCCTGGGAAAAACGGGGATTTCGGTCTTAAAAGTCAGTAACTTTGGAAGACAGGAGTCTCCTCAAGGCCAGCATGGACGGGAGGAATAATCACAAGACAGACTTATCCTCTAATCAACTAATGGTTTCAGCACTAATTCTTTCCCTGACCAGAGCATCTGATGAGGAGCGACTGTATCCTTGTTGGCGTTTATGTTTTCAGACATAAAAACAGAGCACATGCAGAGTACACCTGCAGTTTACCTGTAACATGATGGGGGGTGTGGGAGGATAGAGCTGCGAGCCCTCACAGCTGTCCGCCGCTCCGCTGCCGGACTGCGAATTCTGCAGAAAAGACGACATAAAGAATTAATCGGCTGTCTTGTCCACGAGCTCACTGTGCGTCCTCAGACATCAGTCATCATTTTTATTTCATATCTCTCCACTCCTTCTGTCTCAAGATTTGTGGGAAGATGGAGAAGCAGACACTTTTAATTTGCCTCTACAAACACTGCATGTATAAAAAAGGCAAAACACCTGCTCCAGGTACAACCGAGCTTTGGATGTAAGTGTGTTTTTTTTCCTTCCTCCTCACTTGACTTGAGTCTTTCACACTCCAGCAGCAGAGTGTGTTCGAGGTGCTGACAGCGTGAAAGTGTGCAACTTCCAAAAAATTTTTCCTCCCACCTGAAGAGAACAGTTGAGGTCTCTGGAGAGTTTGATCAGCTCCTTCTCCACCGACTGGCAGATGGGACACCCGTCGCCATGCAGGGCCACGCTATTCACCAGAAGAAAACTGAAGGGAGAGACACAAAAAAAGTAAGTCTGACATGAAGTACAGAGGAGCTGCAGTGAGGCTGTGGAGATACATCATATTATAAGGTTTTCATTCTGGGCGCTTTAAGGAAATTCTGTCGAATACCTTCACATAAATCTTGTGTGGAGGGAAAGCTGCACTGACATCTTTGGGCTTAAAGGTCAACTTTTGAGCTTCTGAGCAGCCATGATAACAGCTCTGTGTGCTGTCTCTTGTACTTAAAAGGAACAGTTCATCCCAAAATCAAAAATACATATTTTTCCTCTTAGCTGTAGTGCTATTTATCAGTCTAGATTGTTTTGGTGTGAGTTGCAGAGTGTTGGAGATATCAGCTGTAGAGATGTCTGCCATTTTGCTCGGGTTCAGTTCACGTTCGGCCCACTTGCCATGCTGCTGTGTTGTGCTATGGACTATTCAAGTGCTGAAATTTGTTATTTACGTGACAACGGCTGAACGCAACACAGGCTCCGCTCCAATTGAGCGTGTGTGTTGTGCTGCCCTGCTGTGTGTGTGTGGTGTGTTTGACTGTGCGTAACAGCAGCCTTTTGCCGGTCATTTACACACTGTCCATGTGTGATCACAGCAGACAAGCTGTACCCATGATAACAATTACTATGTCAGGTAACAAACTGCGTCAGGCTCGAGTTGGGTTCGGACTTAAAAATCAGAAAGTCTGAAGGGGTCGGGCCAGGCTCAGTTATACCTGTCTTGGACTGTCAGTTTGGTCAGGAAAATGCGGCCCGAGCCACGCTCTAATGCAAGCTAGCAGAAGACACTTTGAGCACCACAAGCCGAGTGCCATCTGGTTCCATTATATTCAAGAGGAGGCAGACATCTCTATGGCTGATATCTCCAACACTCTGCAACTCACACCAAAACAATCTTGACTGATAAATAGCACTACAGGTAAGAGGAAAAATATGCATTTTTGATTTTGGGGTGAACTGTCCCTTTAAGATCACAACAAGCACTGACGTAACATTGTTATGACTCACACCATAACAACCTTCAAAATGGTCTATTATCATTTTTGAAGTGCAGCTACAGGAGGCAAATTGTGTATTTACTGGATTTAAAAAAAAAGAAAAAAAAGAATCACAGGCAGTTATGGACAGTTATGTGAAACCACATATTGTTTTATCAGATTAATATTTACCATATTCATGATAAATATCCAGTTTTTTAATAAATGTTTGGTCCTAGCTTCAACTGGTTTCAAGTTAAATACAATATAATAATACCTTTGTGATTGGTTGAATTAAGTAATAAAAGCATATTGCCTGAAATCAGTAACTATTGTTGACACATAGAGACAGACAACCATTCATGCTCACATTCACACCTACGGCCAATTTAGAGTCACCAATTAACCTGCATGTCTTTGGACTGTGGGAGGAAGCTGGAGTACCCAGAGAAAACCCACGCTGATACGGGGAGAACATACAAACTCCGCACACCCCGGGCTTCAGCAAACAAGGACAAACTTTAAAGACTTTCAGAACTCAGCAACAAATAAAAAATGCACAATTTTTGCAGCGTTTGCTGTTCTCAAGCACACAGTGTGAAAACAGGAACACAATTTTGTCATTTGTGCCTGTTTGCAGATACTGGTGGAGCAGTTTACCGCCTGTTGTGTTGTTTTAAAAGCCTTTTTTTGGCACAGACCGACTCAAGGGGATTAAACCTGCGACCTTCCAGCCTGCTGAGTAACATTCCCGCAGGGGTCATCATGTATGTTGTATGTTGCATCCTCCCATCACTCACTTGACTCCTTTTTTGGTGACAATCCGGGTGGAGGAAGCGTTGAAGACCTTCTCAAAGCGCTGCAGCTTGAACCAGTCCATCCTGCAGGGAGACACAACACGCTCGTCACACAGCACAGAAAAAAAAAAAAAAAAAAAAGAAGAGGAACCCTGCTGCTCAGTCTGTCACGTCTGTCTGTCATGCACTGTTACATAAGAGCTGTGCCATCTCACTTCCTCCTGCACGCGTCCAATCAAAGCACATACGAGCAGCTGTGTGTCTGCATAATCCCACATTTCTGAATCACAGGCATCAAATACTTTACTGCAGGATGATTTCGTGCATCTCATTTTGTTTTCTCTCACCGCTCCTTCCCCTGAGATATTAAGAACAAGAGTTTCAAACAAAAAAGAGTGTTGCATTCACGGGGGTGGACACAATAAATGCAACATCGCTGCAATACAATGCAATACAATACAGGTTCAGTAAATTACCATAAAGTTGCATTGTATTGTACAGGTGCTTTTTCTTACAGATTTGTTTTTGTGACCCAAGAGGGCTGACTGTAATAAAGCCTTTTGCTTCTGCTTTATTGACAGTATAAAAAAAGATATTGACATCCTACTTCAGCAATACCTCAGTGTCCTCACAGGTACCTATGGCCCCGAACACTTTTTACAGTGTCCGACCCTTGTACCCTGTATCTCAGTGTAATTCATCCTATTTGGCTCATAATCAAATGTTTCCTCAAAGGTTATGTAATGTGGACAAAGTCTTGCCTAGCTAAATAACTTTTTGAGTCTGTTTTCAGATATTTCTGTAGCTGTGGCAGTGAATGACAAGACGAAACATCACCTCATGTGGAGGTATTCTGAGATCTAAAAAGTGATAATTAGTGAAATCAACGTTCAGATTTTATTGTGACTCTTTCCTTGAACCCTGCACACCTTAATCAGAGGCAGCCTGAACCTGACTGGGCAGTGCACAAGACTGAAGGTTGAACAATAAAACAATAACGCTGTAAAGCCTGTTCTCACTCGTAATGGAAACCGATGTCGTGATTTCCAACCAGCACAACCAGTTCTGTGTCAGTGGAGTGCCTGAACATCCTGTGGAAGCGGCGCACGTCGTCCTCCCAGTGCTGCAGAGACAGGGAACAACACAAACACACACACACAGCTGAAGCAGGATTTCAGTGGAGGCTTTAATAAGACAAAACTCCCCTGGGAAGCTCATGAGAGTTAATGGGATCTCTGAGGGTCACCCCGCAGCCTCCATGGGTGGCTGAGAAGGGTGGCTTTGATTCAGACTCCAGATTCAATTTTACACCTGCAGGGGCCGAGGATGCACACGGGAGGCCTTTAATTACGCCAGTGCTGTGGGTTTACATAATGTTTTTCCTACTGATGTGTCTCTAAATGACTCCATGATGCTACTTTTAATTAGCTCTGAAACAATGAATCAACTGAGAAAAGATTAATTGACAGTAATTCCACTAATTGATTTATCTTTGAAGTCATTCACCAGGTAAAACTGCAGAACACTTGCTGGTTCATGGTTCTAAAACATGCAGATTTGCTTATTTTTTATGTTTTAAATCATTTTAAATTTGGATTTTGGACAAAACAAGCACATTTGAAGACATCACATTGGGGTTTATTCACTGTTACAATTACTTGCCACTATTTTTTCAACATTTATAGATAAAAGAATTTGTCAAAAAAGAAAAAAAGTTTTTAGTTGCAGCTCAATTTTTAGTATTATCTCTCTTTCTGCAAAATCAAAGCTTTGAATTCTCCAAGAAGACACCTGAAACCATTCGTTTTTGTGAAGCGTTTTAAGCAGAAATGCTGAATATTTGTGAGGATTTGCAAGTTTTTCTGTGTTTGAGATAATCATAACTAAAATATCGCTGTGTTTAGGGCAATATTTCAAACAAAAGAGCAATTTAAACATGTCATTTTGAAGTCTGGGAACGTGTGACACTCATTTTTCTCCATTGTATTACATGTAAACCACGTAATTGATTGATCACTCAAGGCAGTAACTGACAGATTAATCAACAATAAAGATAACTGTTAGTAGGAAGCCCGTCTTCAGACAAAACAAGCAACCTCAGGATGTCGTCTTGGGGTCTGGTAACTTTTTAAAAAGCGCTTAAAACTGTTTTCTGACATGCAAACCAATCACTCAAGAAAATAATTGACAGACTGATACATAATGTTAAAAAACATCTCTGCGGCAGCCCTACTTTCAGCATTTCTCTGTCTACAAATTGAAAGATATGAGTCCTCCCTCTCTTTAAAACATCTAGAATACAAATTACAGGCGAGATGCCAACCAAGTGTGAAAATGAGGAAGGTGACGGGGGAACATAGTAGATTAGTGAAAATTTTACAGTCTGCAAGCTCTGTTTCCTGTTTTTAATGAGGCTTTCCTCTGTGCTGCACTTGCTCAACACTTACTCTTTCTTCTATCTGACTTGATGGCTCCCATTTGACAATCCAGTAATGGATGTGTGAAAATTCCCAGGGGATGTTTCTTCTTTTTTTGGTCTGCTAAAGCAGGATGGATGTAGCATGGAGGGCTGAGAGGAGGATGCAGGCTGCAGCTGCTGCTGTTGTGTGTTTTCTTCACAAAAAAAAAAAAAGCTGCAGCCTTTCAGGCCTGGATTGTACAAGATGATGATGATGATGATGATGATGATGATGATGGTGATGATGATGACCGGTGAGTACCGGCCTCTGCTCTGCATCCTCTTACTGTTTTCTACCACCACCACCACCACCACCACCATCATCATCATCACAAGCACTGTGCAGACAAAGCAAGAAGGGGAATAAAGGGAGCTCTACGTTACCTTCTGCGAGCTCCACTTGCCTTCGTCGAAGATATCCCCGAGAATAAAGACTATTTCGGGCCTGAGCAGCCACAGAGCGGTCTGGAAAGCCCTCTCCATCTGCCATTCCCTGTGCGTTTGGAGACAACAAGTAAGCGTTATTTGTTGTTTTTGTTTACACTCCTGCAGAAGCCGGAGCACAGACGGACAGATGGAGGAGCAGTGATGGACTGCCTTTATGACAAAGATGACATTACCTCCTCAGCTTGTCGAACCAGTGTCCCCCGACGGCTCCGAGGAGGTGGGTGTCCGACAGCACCATAGCGCGGACTGTTGAGTCCATCGGCCGGCCGTCGATGCCCTCTCCGCCCCGTGCATGGCTGATCTTCGGCCAGGCGCACTTGAGGATGGTCGGGAAGTAAATGAGATACTCGCAGAAGAAGAAAGCGCCGCCGACCAGGAGGATCAGCAGCACCGCAACCATCCATCTGGCGCTAAACCTCGGCATTTCTTTGTTATTCGGCGTTTGGGATGCCCTGAACTGGCGCACTGGCGGTGATGGAGCGGTCCATGAGGCATCTTCTCTTCCAGACCCGACTGTTTAGGTCTCCAGCCGTGTGATGCTCATGGCAAGTTGCTCTGAGGCTGCGCCGGGTACACAATGAAAAAGCTCCGTCGGGTCCCGGGGATTCAAAATATGGGAGGAAAAGTTAAAAATGTCCTCTGGTGTTGGAGAGACAGGCGAGAGGAGCAGCAGCAGCCTATACCGCTGTTTCGCAACCAAATCTCATCTCAGCTCTAACAGTCAAGCTGGAAATGACACTTCCGGTGACCCTTTCAAAATGAAACACAATCCTTTACATTAAAAATCATCAAATGATGCTTTTTTTGTTTTGTTTTCATGTTTCATATATTTTTTTATTAAAGTTTTCAAAAAAGAAAAACAAACACAAAAGAAAAAGAAATAAAACACCAGGGTTGGGCAGTGCCACACATTATACATCAGTGTGCAGAACAAAAAGTAGACATGACCCTGAGGCCATTACAGTAATACCCTCCACTCATCCTCCTCATATTCCCATTTTTTTTCTTTCTTTAAATATTTCTAGGGTACAATGGATTTCATATGCAGAGTAACAACAGAATAATATGTATACTAGGCCTATACATCAATGGATTATAGCTGGCTGATGCATTAACATGTAAGCATCACTATACTGCAGCCAGTAAAGGTGGAGCTGATTTTAACTGTTAGTCCAGAATAATATGCCTCCATAATGATTCATTAGGTTATTTACATCTTGTATTAGTGATCAGACTCTGCAAAGTAGCTAATGCTGTCAAATAAATGTGGGGAAGTAAAAATTATTCCAAACTGTAGTGGAGAAACTAGCATGAAATGGAAATAGTCAAGTAAAGGCGAGGCAAGTTTATTTTTATGGCACATTTCAGGAACAAGGCAATCAAAAGTGCCTTACATAAAACACCTAAAGCATTAAGACAAGGTGTAAAAGAAACACATTATAAAGAGACGTTTAAAAATAATGCATTAAAGAATTAGAGAATAGCAAATAAAAGTTAAAGAAAAGTAACAGTGCAATTAAAATCAATACAAATATCCGAATAATAGAAATTACAGTGCAGTGTGAAAAATGAATAAATATTTGATTGAATAAAACTGCAAACAGAAAAATCTTTAGTAAAGTAGAAGTAGTACTTAGTTATCTACCATTCCTGGTTCTACTTTAACATAGTATATTTACTGGCAAAAGTTAGTGATGCTTGGGGCCAACTTTGATTGAGTATTTCTATTTTATGCTAATACACTAAATTTCAAGGGAAACATTATACTTTTTACTACACTACATTTATTTGACGGCTGTAGCTACTTACTTTGCACGTTCACACACAATATTTGAGTTATTAAAATAAAATTTTAATCAAAAAATAATTTTAAATGAAAAATAAATTGCCTACTTACTGCTTGTGTTTAATAAAAATACATTTTTAAAAAAGTAAGAAATTTCTCTCAGCCTGCGAAAACGGTTTGCTTTTAGAAATATGACAAAATAAAACATTACTTTAGATTAATGTAAATCTTTTTTAAACGGATCTTTCACTTTTTTTCGTTTAACTCACAAAGTGCCACCTTTTAAAAATCAATGAGGCAAATGTAACTCAGCCTAAACGCAACATCGGCCAACTTCCGGTATTTTTCTTGCTCACTCCCGCGAGCTTTACACTGTCTGTTGAGAGGTGGAGGGATGGTTGACGTGACAAGGATTAAAAACACTTGAATTAAAAGTTATTAAAAAGCCATCTGCAAACTATAAATCATAAAAACTATTGATAAATGTGATCAGTGATAAGAAAAGCTGGCACTGGTCCACATGATGACACAAATACTGGCCCAACACATGGAAAGAAGCCAACAACTATGGGACAAATGAGATTAAGTGATTAAGAGCAGAAATCTAATCAGCCAGAGACTGCTTGTGTGTTCAGCTCTAAAACTACAACTAGAGAGGAGTTTGATCCACACTGCTCTGACAGAAGTGTTCTCACTACGTCCTCCAGTTACCGGCTAAACCAGTTGGTTTGCAATAGTCACATATGTCCTACTCACACATGCAAAGGAAAGGCCCTGTCACTCATTTCCTGTCGTCACGCTGACTATGAATTCATTTGTTTCAGCAGCAGGAACAGACGTTCAGTGTAACATCTGACTCTTGCAGAATGAGGAAGCTGCAAGGAGTGAAAAGTAGAGCACTGCAAACAGCACCAGCTCAGAGGGGGAAACTGACGCATGACAGCATGATTAAAGGGAAAGGCTTCACAGTTTTCAGGCATGATTTGTTTGTGATCATGAATGAGCATTTTTGTCTCTAGAAATTGAAAAAAAAAAAAAAAAAAAAGGGTGGAGGCTCAGGCCTCTGCTCCCCTCCAGATGTTCAGCCTGGCTTTGCTCCACTCACAACAGGCTTTGATGACATGAAGAGCATTTGCTTTAAACTGTAAACTGCCCTTCAACTGCATGACTTTGTTTAAAACCCTAAAACTGATTTAGCAAAGCTGTTTTGTAAGTCTGAAAGAGGAAGCACAGACAGACTGCCTCACGCCTGCAAACTTACACCATCAAGACGACACTCTAGAAACTAGAATTCACACCCTTTTATATTACAAATCCTGCTTTTATTTACAGTCACGCTGCACTGGAGACACTGACATCAGTGCCCTCAAGAGGTTTTCTGGGAATTTAGGCGAGTAGCAACCTCAGAGGAGCTCAAAATCTACTTCAAATTGCACAATTTTAAGGCTAATGTCAGTTTTTTTCAGTATTTCCTCACCTTAATATCGCTTTAAAACACCATTTAGACCTTCATGTTGGGAAGTGAAAAGGTTCACACATAACAGACTCAAAAGCCAGGAGAGTATGTCAATTACGTGCTCAGAGCAACACACACACACACAGGAGCATTTGAGCTTCACGAGAGGCCAGAGACTGCTGCCTGCTGTCTGTATCTGTATGCATGAAGGCAGCGTGATCTTTAGTCTGGGTCAAACTCCAAAAACATGACCTAAAACAACTGGGCAATGTAGCAAATGTTACTTAAATTAAATAGTGAATAGTGCATTTGTTAGGGACAAATGACTGCTGGAAATATCGGCCATAGAGATGTCTGCCTTCTCTCAGATGTAAATGAACTAGATGGCACTCTTTTGTCAGAACAAACATGAATTCTTTTCAAACTAATAAATCAACAGATCAAGTATTTCCCCACCAAAAATGTATTCCTGACATTGTGGAGAGGGCGTTGTGAGCAGTATAACTGAACAGCTGAGTCTACAAATGATGAAATCCATCTGTAGAATAAGTTCCCCATAGGCTGCAAACCCCAAACTGCAGAGCGCATGATTTCAGTATCTGAAAAAGCCCCTTTCAAATCTGCAGAAAACACTGATCCATAATGTCTTTAACAACTGGAGGAAACAAATAAGTCACTTCCCTGGGAGTCAGACTTGCATGTGAGAAGTGTTACCGGGAGGTGGTTACAGTGCTGTCTGCTGGCTCTCTGTGATACTGTGTCCAAACCCAGATTTGATTCATGTTAAATTAGTCTGACTAGTCAGTCTCCAGACTCTCATTAGAAGCTGTTTGTGCAGATGTTATGCAGTGTGGGTCAAAAGCAAAATGCAGCTGTAATCTCCCCCTTTCCTGAGACCTGCCAACGCTGTTTCACCACGGCTGAATTTAAATGTGTGACTCAGCTCGCCTGTCGTTTGGAGGAATAAATAGTTTCCTTAGAAATGTGTGATAATGGGTCTGAAGTGAGGGACCTGCAGTTTTTGGCACACTGTGCCGTTTTTTTCTTTCTTTTTCAGAGAATGAGTTTCGAGCTTAAAAATTGAATTCAGGAGCAGGTCATTTGCCCAGGTTGCATATTAGAATCTTGCAGGACATAAAATAAACATTGCGTGTGAATGCTGGAAGCATGTTTTTTTTTTTGGTGCCAAAATATCTTCGGTAAAATATCTATTTAAAATCAGTGTCTGAATGTGGTTAACCTTGTAACATTTATGTGGATAGCTGTGAAATCAATCTGTAATAATAAGGCTTTCCATGTGTGTTTCTATGGATTGTGGACATAAAAATGAAACTAATGTTTCCTTCTTAAAGGAATAGGAGTAAAAAAAATAGAGAAATAAGCTTATTTGCTTTGTTGGAGCGAGTTAGATGAGAAAACTGATAACTATCTCACATTTGTGCAGTAATTCTGTTGCTAGAGCCAGTCGCCGATTAGCCTAGCTTAGCATAAAGACTGGAAACAGGTGGAAACAGGTAGCCTGGTTTCTAATCCTTTAACTGGTGGGTCCTGGTCCAAAAGTGGGTCCCAGTCCCATTCTGAATGCACAGCAAGTGACTCATGAATGTGTCAAGCTTGTAAAAAAACACATTTTATTTTGAGGTACAGTGAAATTCCAGCACAGAGCTTTTACATTGAAGTGCCGTAGCCTGCTGTAAAGTGAGTGACTAACGGACAGCTACATGACAGACAGCAATCTAGCTCAATAACATGGCCAAAGGCAGGTATGACGCTGAATACACTGCACTGTGTGGATCTTGAACAAATGATTGAGGAGAAATCTGGACCCTGGGAATGAACCAGCTGGGAATGACTGCTTAAAAGGTTACCAGCTAAGTAACATACTGGCCCTCATTTATCAATCTGACATACAAACCATTACAGATCTGAGCACAGAAATCATCTTATGATGGGATTCGCATGTGATTCATGAGTCACAGTCAGGAAGGATAAATGTGGCCACTAAAAACAATCGACATTTAAATATCCCACCCCAATATATTCTGGGTTTAGAGGCCTCGCCCCTGGAGTTTACCACATGGAGAGGTGCAATAGGGCCAAGAGGAGAAACCTCTCTCATCTAGACATGGAAACACTGACGTCCCAGGTCCAGTTTAACCAACTGGTTTTCTTTGGCAGCCTGAAAAGTGACATCAAAGTTGCAGTATGGAAGGAAATCACTGCTGTGGTCAACAGCATTGCAGTGGACAAGTGAACTCCAGCTGAGGTTGAAATATTTAGTTTATACATCCATGATATGTACCAATCTATAGCGCACATATAGTAATAATATTAGCCCATATATTATACAATATTGATATCATATAAAAACTTATAATTGACCCAGATCAAGGAGCACTTGGCCACACACATCAAGTCTGCTTCTGGAGCCCGTCCCACAGAGCCAGGCAACTTCAAGCTGTGACAGAAAGCGTGCATGTGGCAGCTATGCATTTTGAAGCAATTAATATGTGGCTGCAAATACTTAGATGCCAGTCAAAATATGGTCTAATAGCAATTCTCCAACTCAGCAAGATTTACTACGCCGCACACCAAGTCCACACGGCGTACACAAGCTGAAACCTGACATGAGATCTGATCGTAGCCTCCGCTCAACTACACATTGATAAATGCCGAGCTTTGCGTGGAAATCGCCACTCGCCCGGATTCCTGTCATACCTTTGTTTCATAAATGAGGGCCATTGTTTCTGGTTTGTTTTAATAAGCACAAAAGTGTAAAAATGACACGTTGTGCTTTTAGTAGGAGTTGTGTGCCAAACTGTGTAATGGCCTGAACTAGTTGCTTGGCAACCAGCTGAGACTCCAGGAAGTTACTGCTCGCGTCCAAGAAATATTTGGAAAAAAAAACCCATACATAACACAAATGATTGTATTTTTCAACATTTTTTTCCCAAATGATCAAAATTAGTTATTGAAAATGTACAGTTACTTAAAAAAAAAGCAGAGCCACGACAAAACTAGCGTCTATCAGTGTTATTTGGCACCTATGTCACAATAGGGTCTCCATATGCACAGTTTTTCTCAATACCCAGGTTGAACCAGTTGCCTTTTCCTCCTTTATAGGCGCTGGTGACGATTCTTGCCCAGCCGTGTTCTCCCTGAAAACAAAACAAATGCAAGAAACCCATTATCAAAGTCACTTCTTAAAAACACTGGCTGGCAACTAAATATAAAAGAGTGAATTCATGACTTGTAAAGTGGTGGGGTGTGGATGTTTCAGCTACAGGGCTGACTCATGTTAGAAAGAGGGCAGGGCAGCACAGGCAGGGTGTGGAGCAGAGAGAAAGAGAGACCAACCCAAAACTCTCCCCAGGAGTTCCTGACTATCCAGTACTCGATCCCATCCTCCGCCACACTCCACCCAGCCACAGACACGATGTGATTGGGCAAAGACAGGGGGTGAAACTCGGAGAAGATCCCTCCAGAGTATTGCTCAAGGCCATCAGTGGCCATCAGGGCGCAGCTGAAAGACAAATTGCAGAGTTTCTTTAGTCTTTTAATAAGCTACAATAAAATCTTCACACATCTCTTTTTTTTTCTTTTCACATTATTTTGATCACAAAATAAACTAAAAATCACTTCTTTTTGGCTGTTACAGCAGGATCAGAACTTGTAACTTAAATGTGTCTCATGCAGTGTGGGAACTTTCAGTGCCAAGTTTCACACACAGTTTCCTGATGTGACTCTCCAGTCAGATGTTCACTAAAGCAGTTTTCCCCCTGCAGGTTCCTTTATTGATGTACGTGTACAGATTTTACATGGACATTCCCATTTTTTTTCTACAACTAGTGATTGTTTCTACTCATTATTAAACTTTAAACTCTCATGCAGTTTAACATTCTTCATGACACAATCTTATTAACCCATGCATTTCAAATGACGGCAGATGGGAAGGTTTTGAAACTAACCTGCAGGTATTACAAGAGCAAACTAAAGACTTTGTGAAGACTTTGTTAATACTGCATGGAAATAACTTGGAGACAAAATGAAGCTGTCAAAGCCAGAACTTTACTTAATGACATCTGATGAAATATGTAACAAAAATAAATGTTTAAGTAACATAAGGCTCAGTTGTGTTCATTAAAGTGGATACATGGTGAAAAATATGTCTATATACGACACCACTATTTCAAATTCATATTATTTACCGTATTTTATGACTTATCTGAGTAAAATTCAATTCCAGTCAGTGCTGTTATGTTTCTTAAAGGTTATAATAATGATTAAATATGTATCCTCTAATAAAAACTTCAACATGAAGAATCGCTCTGTGAAAAGTTCAGGCTGATTCTCTTACTTCACACGAAGCATGTGGGTGGATGGATAATTAGAAAATGACTGGGGAGGATGACTTACTCTACCTGATGGGCCCGTTGGTGTAAATTTCAGCTTTTATCTTGTCTCTTCCAGAAACTTCTCCATAGTCGCCCACTTTCCACATAGTGTAGTTCTTCACAACAGCACACGACTCGAAGAAGGAGCAGGTGCCACACTGGTTGAACTGTTCACACTCTGAAACAAATGAGATCATTTATAATGATTATCGCTGCAGTGCAACACTCATATTACTCCGTTCTATACAATTTCCATAGAGTTAGATTTGAAATTAACAGTGTATTGTTACAGTGTTATGTAATATAACCTTTAAGGGCTTTGACATTGCAAATGTGCTTAGTTTGATACTCAGAGAAGCTGCTTTGCGTACCAACTGCAACCTATGATGTTGGTTACATTTCCCCAATAATATCCTATTAATTATGTGTTTCCCAGAAGACATTCCTGCCATTTAAAGATTTATGTGTCCTTAAAAATGCCACAGAAAAAAACATTTTACAAAATCACTGGTGACCTTCAGTTTACAATATCACAACAACTTCTCTTAACTTGATCCTAAATTGATGTCTTTTCCAATGAAATGGCAAATACTATATGGCCAAAAATATATGGACACCAAACCATTACTCCTGTACGTGACTGCTGAACATCTCATTCCACACTCATGGGTATTCATATGCTTCGACAGAATAACAGCCTGCACTCTTTTGTGAAGACTTTCCATCAGATTTTGGATCCCGGCTGCAGGGATTTACCCCCATTTTGCTACAGGAGCATTACAGAGGTCCAACTCTAAAGTCTTGTGATAAGGTCGGGCTCGCAGTCAGCTTCCTGTTCATCCTAAAGGTGCTGAGTGGGGTAACGGTCAGGGCTTTGTGAAAACCACTTCTTTATGGACCTGGCTTTGTGCATGGGGGTATTGTCACGTTGACACAGGAAAGGCCTTTCCCAAACTGTCAGCACATAGTTGGAGGCACACTGTCCCGTACTGAAACTAAGAGGTCTAGCCCAAACCATTGAAAAAAGAGACCTAAACCATGGTGTCCACATACTTATGGCCATACAGTGTAAGTTTAGCACCAGACAGAGCGATCAGAGTAAAAAAAAGGGATTGAAATTGTATATTTTTTTACTTTGGTTCTTGGCTTGGTAGTTGTTGCAGGTTTCATCAGGAATGCCGCTGTGGTGTGCGTAGGCGTAGACTCTCAGGTGATCTCCTCCGTAACAAGAGCCTGCCCTCCCACAGTCTATCACGTTCTGGACTGACAGGTAGGCCGACGGCCACACTCCTCCACGCTTGATGTTGATACGGTCTTAGACAAAAGAATGACAACAACAAATGTTGAAATGGAAAAAATGTCCTCTGGGGATTCACAGTCTTCTTTTTCATTTGGCAAACTGCAGGGTGGAAAAATATATTCATATATGCATGCAATATATTGTAATACATATATTTTAAATAAACATAATATTATATGTACCGTATAAATCATATTTTACATGAATCCCATCTATCCATCCCTCTATCCTCATCTTATTTCCCCCCTCCTCCATTCCTCCCTCCATTTCCATGGTTACCAGCTAGTGCACTGGTGGCTCCCATGGCCCAGCAGGACCCACAGTACTGGGGGATGTGTTGGTTCCGTGTGACGCTCACATAATTCTTCCCCTTGATGTTCCTCCAGTCCCAGGTCGGAGGGAGGTCTGACACCTTCACATACTCGTGTGGGCGGGCATGTGTCCTGAAATGAGTAAACGGTGGAGGCTCACATTTCAATTTTGACATCTTTTTGAGAGATGCTTTTTATTTACATTAGCTATACCTGTCAAGTTGAAATTAATATCACACAAAGCATGAAGTACATTGAATCTACCATAATTAATTTTCTTTGTTGTCTAATTTATTACAACTAAAGGTAATCAATCAAGGATCATCTAAAGCAGTGGTTCCCAAAGTGGGACACAGGCCCATTCTGAATGGACCACAAGTGATTTGCAAAGGAAACAAAACAACTTAATCTTTAAGTACAGAAAACTTCTGGAACATTTATTTTAAATTGCCATTTTCTACTGTAGAGTGAGTGACTAACCGACAGCTTCATGACAGAGACAGCAAACCAGCTTCAAGACAAGTATGATGCTGAATATATTCAACTGTGTGGACCTCGAATTAATGACTAAGAAGAAATCTGGACCCCATGGCTGGACCAGTTATAAACCACAGACCTAAAGGACTTTTGATCAATTTAATAGGTCATTCAACCTTAATAATAATCATCCTAGAAGTCCTAAAATGTCCAGTATCACGTTGATAACCCTACTTTTTTTTTTTTTAAGGTTGTGGCATTTTCACTTACTAGTCCTGATGATTTTTTGCATATTCATATGTGAAAGTACCTGAAAATTGTCTCTCAGTATGGTACTTAACCTTAGTTAATGTTAAATACCACCACCACTGAATACTTAATGAGCCTGTGTGCTCATAACAGTGACATTGGCTACTTATGAACATGAACTCGCAAATATGTTGTCAGAAACACCGCTGATATGAGTAACATATTCGTAATATGCGAGTAACACACGCTGACGCTACTTCTTAAAAATGTAGGTAACGTTAAAGTTACTGTCAAATCTCAATTGAGGAGTAACATTAGTTCACTCAGGAGGTAAACAAAGAGCCCAAATCATCAAACTGTGTCACTGTGAGAACAAAATGTCCATTTCTGCGTCACTTACCTGACAGAGTCCGGCCTGTCGTCTCTGATGGGTTTGTAACAGGGCTCAGATAAAAGTCTGGAGGAGCTGATATGCAGAGACACTGATGCCAAACAACACAGAAACGGCACAGTTACTGAATACGCCATGTTGGATCTAATCCCTTATGAGAGAGTGAAGCACACACACAGCGCCCCCTGTCTGTTACCATGACAACCTCCACTGTGCACCGTCACATACAGTAATATACTGTATATATATATATATACACACACACACACACACACAGTTCACTGAACAAGACAGAACACAGAGGCAGAGGGTTACCATGCTATTGAACACATTAACAGGAGCTTGCAGGAAGTTCAACTACATTCATATTTGCATAGTGATTCAAATAGATACTTTACATTTTAATGCCATTTTTGTGGAGTTAACTACTGACTATAAACAAGTTTAGCCATAAAAGGAAATTATTATTATTATCATTATTATTATTATTATTTTTATCATTGCTTCTCTATTGTCATTAAACCCACTTCGACCACAAGTATGAACAAATGTAAAGAGAAGTTGTTTCATGCTGCTTCAGAAGTTACCTGGCTAAGAGAGTAATCCTGCCTGGTGCTGTACTCCCACCTGGACTTATGTCGTTTATGTGAGGCAGGTGTCTGACTGATGGACATTGCATGTAAAACCAAAGCTTGAAAGCTCTGATGTGGGTCTGAAACTGGTGCTGAGAGGATGAAATATAGGGATGAAACTCAAAGTATCCAAAGTGTGA
Organism: Epinephelus awoara; assembly: GCA_035609425.1. Lineage (NCBI taxonomy): Eukaryota > Metazoa > Chordata > Actinopteri > Perciformes > Serranidae > Epinephelus > Epinephelus awoara. Next base: position 24,410,982 of record CM069306.1, on the reverse strand, counting down.
AAGACTCACCAGGTTCTAAGAAAAAAGAGAGAAACATCTATTTCTTCAAACGTATAAAAGAGACAGCTCACATCCCATCCTTAAGTGATAGGCTGAGACAGCCAGGGTTGGGGAGTAGTGCACTAAGTGTAATTTTAGTAGTAGTTTGGCAACAGCATCTTACTGAAAGCTTTACTATATTCATAAATGCACAGTGAGTCAGATAGTTCAGTTAGTTATCTAGGCCATTTTTTGTACAGTAAACTACTGAAACTACAAACAACTTTGGGCCATAAAAGGAAAGTATTGATTAATTTTTATTTTGCCGTTGCTTCCCTTCTGTAATTAAACCCACTTTGACCACAAGTAGTCATAAGTATTGATTATTGCTAACTGAAGGAGCCATTTAGCATGTGAATTTATACGTGTATTTATAGTTTTTCTTATGTATATAGTTGTGTTTGAATTCTATGTATGGAGTGTAACATCTTTGACCACTAGATGGTAGGTGTGTATAATCAATGAGATAATATTGGTCACTGGTGATTTGAATCAGGGGTTTTAAGGTCACATTTGAAGAGAAAGTCATTTTGAACATATGCAAGGGAATTTGTGGTTCTTAGGGTAAGCACAGCAAAGCAGGAAATGCTAAAATAATCTGGATTACTTCACCTTCACATTCTCGCATCTGCATTAAACAGCTTACTTTACCTTTGAAGCATCAACTATTGCCTTGCCCTTTGTTCAGAATAAGTACATTTGAGCTTCTAATATTTTTTTAATGGTTGAAATGTTATTTACTTACTCACTTTCCAGCACTCTCCAGCATGTCACTGACCATATATCTGACTGTAGCGTATGCATTATAAGATAGTGCTTCCTATAGTAGGCTGTTGATCTGTAAACCATACCGTATGTTGTTTTTTGTTTCTTTTCTTGCAGCCTTGAATTAATAAGCTCTCACTTCAAAAGGAGACTAATAACTTTTGAGGCCATAAAAAACATGCTTCAGTGGGGAAAAAAGGCTGTGCAAGAACTTCTGCCCCGTGCCATATGATCATGCAGACAAGGGATCTCTAAATTTGGTACATAACTTATAACTTAACTTCATGCTGAGTGAGTGTTTTTCTGTTATTTTTTCAACTCATATGTTATAACACCAAACTTAAATGAGAAATCAATCAATGGCTGGCTCATTGATCAACTGAGAATTTGTCTGAACTGAGGTAACAGCATTTTTGTCCACCAAATGTTTTTCTGCTGTGGCCAAATGGTTAAGGCAATCCATATAATGGAAATCCGCATGCGTACACACTCAAAATTCTGAGTTCGAGGGTTTGACTCCCAAAAGGATTAAATTGCATAATGACAGATTTAAACTGTACGGTGCTTGCTTCAGCTTCTCCAGCTGAGCTCTCCTATATTGTATCAGACAAGTACCTCAGCTTCAACCAGGTTTTCTGTTGTGACTCCTCTTGATTGCAGTCTGGGTGAACTGCTGTGTGATTTCATGTCAGTCCTCTGAATAGTTTCTTCATTGCCAGAGGCTGATTTTTAAGGCCATATAAGTGCTGCACAGTACTGTAGTAAATGTACTTAGTTACTTTCCGCCACTGACAAAACAGGAGAATGTCACTAGACACAAGAACAAACTTGTAAGTAAAGCAGGGGCAGTGTGAAAATAACTTTAAAGTTGAATTGCAAATACAAAAAGCATCAAATACCTTTCAAGAGTGTCATAAAAAGAAATGTAAAGACACAGGTGGATTGTAATACTCAAGTTATATTAGAGACTGTTTTCAGATATGTGTCCTGAAACATTAATATTTCCTTTTCCCACACTTTCACTACCTTCTAGAGGAATATATCATCTTTTATTCTCATTCTCATTCCGCTACCGTAGTTTGTAATAATTCAGCAGATTACATAAAAAAATCGGACAGGTCTCCAATATTATATGAATTAATTACATTTGGCCCAGCTCTCACATTGAATTTCTGCTCATTTATATCAATATTAACACTCTTTGGAAACATTTTTCTATAAGTAAATGCTATACACTTATTTACATGTATCGCAAAACTAATTAAAACTTCAAGTAAAACTTTATCCTGTTATAACAATACTCATAACTCAGATACATTTTAATGAAAAAACATTTTAATTCTTTGATCTATGGACCCTTACGAACTAAAGAAATATAAGTAATTTATAGTGTAATAGAGGAATGGACACATAATTTGAGGTAGCCAACAACCCGCTTTTATACATCCAAGGAACTTCTATAAAGAAAATGAACTGCCTGGCAACCAGACCAGGCTTCCAACTTAGATTTATTTGTCTAAAGGGCTAGTAAAAAGGACTGGGCGTTTAATTGGTAGTAGGCTTTTAATTGAAGTTTTAGGGTAATTTCACATATATGTACAGACAGTGTGCTTATATTCATATAGTTTCTTGCATCTGTTGACTCTTTTGCAGCGATCAATATATGGATGTCTTCTAAATACAAACAGGTGTTGGAGTAGTGCAGGTTTTGCAGGGTCAGCTGGAAACTTTAAAATAACATACTCAGTTCAGTTACAATCACATTACACCTAATGCAGGGCCTGATGATTGGTTGAGTTTTCATAGATAATGTGCAGCTCTTAACAAGGTTATCATATCACAGGATAAGGCTCAACTTCAATCAAGGTCTGTTTTTGTGAGGGGGAAGCACTATTGTTTGTGCTTTTAATGATTTAAACTCGAATCAGATTAGATGTGCATTAGGCAGCTAATGAACCCTGGGCAGGAACACGAGATAAATCACTCACCAGTTGTTCTTTGTTGTGTGATCCATCTTCAGATTGTGATGGTGATGCTGAGCAGCTCGTGTAAGAGCAGTAAGAGGAAAGGATGCTCACGTGTTGATGTCGGTGTAAACTGTGGAAAATGGGCTCTAAAAATGAATTAGATGCTTTCTGCTGGGTCCCAAAAAGGTTAGATTGGTATAAAGGTAAATAGAAAAACCACAAATAAAAGTGAAGAGATGTTCTCCTTAAAATCTTTACTGAGAACCTACCTTACCCTGTTTTCAAGGAAAAGATGACACATGTTTCCAGGCACATTTTACATTTTTAGTTTATTTCTGGGCCTGTTTGATTGTTCAGTGATGCTTATATTATTTACCTTGCTGGTCTAACTTATGTCTAATTCAGCAATAATGATGTGTGGTATCAGCAAATCTTCCAGCAGCCTGAAATTTAATAACCAGGTGAGGATTTGGTATATTTCAGTCAATCAAACAATCAATTCATTTGTTTATTTGAAATCATCCAAGATACATCTTTAGTGAAATGTGATCCTGTCATCTCCTTCAACTTGAACATTGCAATTTAGTCCATTTTTGCCTCTTTTACAATTGTCCATGTTTCCAGACTGCAGCCCTGAGTTCAAGGCTGCAGTGTGTGAGTGTTTACGGTGTCCTATGGTGGTGGTTTCTGGTTAGAATGATTTAATTTAGTTTTGGGTACAGAATAAAAGACCTTATGTGTCGTTAGTGCTGGGTTGTTGACAGAACAATTATCACTGGAAAAAAAAACTCATCATAGGGGGAAAAGAAAATATTGTCCTTGTGCTTCACTGCATTTATTTTATGTAATAGCGGCTTAATTTAGTTTGCAGATGAAGATTTTATGAAGATTTTGTAAACTAAATTGGTTTAAATTTGACTCATGGATGGATTACTAAACAGGCCTACTGAGCACAGCCTGTGTGGAGTCCCCCACCACCACTGCCACCACCTGGCTTCCTCCTGCGCATTGTCACTCAAAGAATCATGGAATGATCAGGAAGAGACTCAAAATAACAAGGAAACATAAAATGACTTCAAAGAGACACAGAATGGCCACAAAGAGTTGCAAAAAAACAGCTGCAAATAGACACAGATACACACAACAACAAAAAGGAGCAACATGATCATACAAAAGACACAGAATGACCACAGAGAGACGCAAAATGACCATTCAAAGATGTGAAATGACCAGAATGAGATGCAAAACAGCAAAGAGACGTTCAGATACTCACAACAATACAAAGAGACACAAAATGAACACAAAGAGACACAGAGCAACCACAAAGAGACACAAAATGACCACGGATGCACAATAACCAAAAAGAGACACAAACTGACCACAAAGAGATACAAAATGGCCACAAAGAGACGGAAAACAACCACAAACACAAAATGACCACAAAGAGACACAAAATGGCCACAAAGAGATGGAAAACAACCACAAAGAGAGACAAAATAACCACAAAGAGACGCAAAACAACCCCAAAGAGACACAAAATGACCACAAAAAGATGTATAGCAACCATCAAGAGACTCAGTATGACTGCTAAAAGATATAAAAAGACTAGAAAGAGACACAGAATGACAGAAAACTACAGAGATGTGTAGTGACTACAAAGAGGCACAAAACAACACATGAGGCTAAACAATTTTATACAGTTTGTGTGTCTTACTCCAGAGGTGGTGGAGCTTTCTGCATGTCTGTGCTCAGGAGCTCGTTGTTTAATCCACCCATTATTTAACCACCAATGGGGGCGGCTGTGGCTCAGGAGGTCGTGTGGGTCGTCCACCTCTGTTCAGTCCCCAGCTCATAGTCTGCATGTTGAAGCGTTCCTTGGCAACATACTGAACCCCAGATAGCTCCAGATGGCTGTGCCATTGGTGTATGAATGTATTTGAGTGTTACAGCTGAGTAGCAGGTGGCACCTTGTAAGGTAGCCTTGGCCACCAGTGTGTGAGTGTGTGTGTGAATGTGTGTGTGAATGGGTGAATATCATGTCAAAGCACTTTGAGTGGTTGGAAAACTAGAATGGAGCCATACAAATGCAGGTCCATTCACCATTTACCAATGTTAAAATGCTGCTTACACATCTGGGCAACCATGATCATAATTCTGTAGCGTAATACATGCACCATTCAGAAAAGTGCCGCACGGGATAGCGAGTAATTTTCTGCTTTAACACACATTAAAGGCAGGATCTTTACATGCAATGAAGTATTTTTCACACTGTGTTATTGCCTTATTTTACCACTTTAAGCAATTAACCACTGGCTCTTAGTCTGCCATTACTTTGCTCTTGCTCTGTCCAGCTCACAAATAACCCGACAGCTGAAAACAATATACGCAGGTGGATTTCTCAGTTCTTTCTGAGAAATGTAGGAAATCACTGGATGCAGTGGGAGTCGTTGAGAGAGGCTGAGATAAAGTAGGTAAATATAAACAGCACTTTATCACAGAGCAAACACTGAATCATGACTCTGAACATCAGAAATGAAGATATATGTGACAGTGAGGATGGGGAGGTTGAGTGTTCCCAGAAGGAGTCGCTAACCTCAAATAATTTATTAGTCTGCATTTAAGGCTTGTAAAACCTTCCAAACAAACCTAACCCTTGCATGCTGGATGAAAAGCTCAGATAATAAAGTAAACAGCCATAATTCTGGGCGGAAAAGTCGTTTACCTTCTGCTGAATCTTGTAAACTTGATTTTAATCACAGAAACACTTGACTTGTTCCTCATCATCAAGTCACTTACTCTGTGTTTTCTCTGAGAGCAGACGCCGCCTCCTCCTCCTAAGAAGTCCATTGTGTGGTGAAACACAGAGACTGTTGTCTGCCGCAGGACCAGAGGAATGAAGTCCCGATGACCTTTGACCTGTTAGGTCATCGCTGCTGTGTTAAAAGCCAAACTCTTCCCTGCTTTGGGGCTTCTTCAGACGCACAAACAGTCCTCAATAATACATGGCCTCTTCAAATCTGAGTGCTGTAACTTTTTCAGGCTACGATATAATGTTACAAACAACCCGGCGCTAATATAAGATGATCTGCCAACATATCGGATCTTTATGATGAGGTCGACATCCTGGATATGGGCATTAACATGAGCATCTTCCTGCCTGCTAATGCTGAGGCGATATAAGCCTTGATGACACCACTAAACAGACATTCAATCATCACTTAATGAATGCCATTATCCTTCTTCAATTTGCAATATAAAACAGCTTTAAAAGCTGGTTTCTTACATCCAGACAGACACGCAGTCGTTGCAGATATATAATTGTATATAATTGTTTTGTCTTTTTAAAAGTCAGCTATGACTGCTCTTACTGAGACTGCACTTTGTTCTTTGAATGAACATATTTTCATGTGAGGACAGTTTTGGAGCAACTTTGCTCTTGGAATGATTCAGTCCAGACTGAAATATCTCAACACCTACTGAAGGAATATCTTTTGAACAGGCTTTCATGGCTCCCAAAGTCTGAATCCTGCTGACATTAGTGATCCCCTGACCTTTTGTCTATCACCAGCAGGCCAAAGTTTTCGCTCATCCTGTGAAATATCTCAACATCTGCCACATGGATTGGCACATACCTTCATCATCCCCAGATGCTGAACCCTACTGATGAAGATGATCCTCTGACTTTTCCTCTGGTGCCCCCATGAGGTTGACATGTGTGAAATATGAAATATCTTAAAAATTGCTGAATGGATTGCAATGAGATTTGGTTCACATTAAAGTCCCACTAAGGTTGAATTGTAATGATACCTGGAGTAATTCCCCGTTTTTGTTTTTTCTTTGTTCCAGTTGTTGGGTCAAAATTTGAATTTGTTTCACCCTTTGATTTTTGACCAAATAAACTCAAAACTAATGACAATCCCACCAGCCTCAACAGTACTTATAAGCAATCACATTGCCATTGTCTTTGATCCATTATTCATCCAGTAAAAAAATAACATCAAAATAACATAGTTATATTTACCATGTTTAGCATGCTAATGTTAGCATTTAGCAATGGCTGGGGAAAAAAAGTAATTTTAAACTGTAATTTTTAAAAAGTTTGGAAAAACTGCTTTGTTTTAGCCTGATTATGTATTTGTGTGTTGAATAAATACAGCAGACAAAATTTTTATGAGCGCAAAGATGACAAAATAAACAGGAGGTTCATTCATTTATTTCATATAATTAAAAATACGTATATAAAAATATATTTCTAATTATTATTATTGTTACTGTCATTTTTGTTGTTGCTGCTGTTCTTGTTCTTTGTATTATTATTATTATTATTACTATTACTATAATTAAAATCCATTATTATTATTATTATTATTATTATTATTATTATTATTGTTATTATTACATATTTTCTTCATTTTATCATAGTTTGCTTAGTCTGATTCAGTTATAAATATACACACGCTCAACAACATACACACATATGCCCTACATATCCACGCTTAATGACTGGTTAACAACAATAATATTGTTATATCTATCTCTTTCAGCTAGTTTGCTTTTGTTGTTTTTGTTTTTCTGTGCTGTTTTGTCTATATTCCCTTTTCCATCTACTGCTGTGTATGTGTTGTATGTCACCACCTTGGTTTTGTGTACTGCCCTTTGCACCAATTAAAAGATAAATAAATAAATAAAACATGAGCATCACCCAAACTGGAGTTACAAGGTTTTCACCCAGCGATATACAGTATATCTGTCTAAATTCCAAAAGAGATGATCTGCAGCCACAGCCACCACAGAAAGACACTAAAAAGCCCACTTAAGCAGAGGCACCTTTTGAGTGCATGGAAAGTGCATCCATGTAAATATTGAACACACACAGTTTGGATTTCACTCGCCGATCAATATTGAAGCAATCTGGACGTTAATCTCATTTGCACTTCTGTTCTCTTCTTGGCAAAAGCTGCTGCAGACTGGCAGTGTGGGATCTCCAGTGGACTTTACAACAATTTCAGCATTTAGAAAGATTTTCACAAAGTCGCATGAATATTTTAGGCTGGCAGGGCTTCTGTGACACACTACACAGAAAGGACCAATCAATCTGCTGTTGAGGCCTGTGTGATGTCGTTAAAAGCTCTGGTTGATTTTCAGTTGGGAGTGTACTGTCAAATATTGTTTCTAAGGTCAAGTGTGAACTGTTGAGCTCAAAAAATCCTTTCCAAACTTTAAAGAATCACATCTGTAAAAGGTCTGCTGTCATTTCATCAACATTGATCTTAGGTTACTGTCTTTTATAGTAAAGTAGCCTACTACAAATAATAAAAACAAATAATTTTACTCACGTGCTATCAATAGGTTTGTGAGACCACAAGATGTACATTATGTGGCCAAAAGTATGAAGACATCCAGACATTGTCACATCATCTAATCTTCTAGTTTCAGGCTTTCCACCAGATTTTGGAACCTGGCTGCAGGAATTTGCTCCCAGAATGCTACAAGAGCATTAGCGAGGTCCAACACTGATGTTGGGTGATGAGACCTGATCAAAGTTAAAGTGCAGGTTCATCGCAAAGGTCCTGGATGGATTTGAGGTCAGGGCTCTTTGCAGGCCAACTTTTTCCACACCAAACTGGGAAAACCATTTATTTAAGGATGTGGCATTGTGCACTCTGTAATTTTCATGTTGAAACAGGAAATTGACTTCCCTAAACTGTTGCCACAAAGTTGGAGGTACACTGCTGTTGAGTATATAATTGTATGCTGCGGCATTAAAGGGAGAGTTCACCCCAAATTCAAAGATCCACACTATTCCCCTTTCTATGCCCCTTTGAGCACCACAAGATGAGTGACATCTCGCTCCATCACACTGGAGAGAAGGCCGACATCGCTACAGCCGATACCACCAACACTCTGTGACTCACACCAAAACAATCTAGATTGATAAACAGTACTGGAGGTAAGAGGAAAAATATATTGTTTTGATTTGGGGGTAAACTGTCTCTATAAGATATATCTCTATTAAAAAGAAGGTGCCCAAACCCCTTGGTATCAACATAATGACCATGTGGAGTCCTCATAAGATGTGATTTAAAGCAGAGCAAATTATTCCTGTTGCTGTTACAGTGTGAGGCTGGTCAGTCAGAAACAACTGACCTGTGCACTGTGTAAAACGGTTGTCTCCATTTAGCCGATTTATCAATAACCCCCTCTCAAGAACTGGATGAATAATGGATCAAAGACAAATGTTACTTAAGATTCACATCCATCTGAGGGATTAGATCAGCAGGACTTCAAACAGCAGAAACAAATCAAGGGCCGCCATGTTTTGAGGTTGGTTATTGATCACGGCTGGCTGCAGTTCAGGGCCTCGTGGGTGACTCTCTGACTGCTCCCACATGACCGCTGCAGCACAGCATCCAGGCGGTCTGGATTTCCAGGGAAAAGTGAGGCTTCGGGGCAGAGAGGTTGGCAGCGAGCATGTTGATGATCTCTCAAAGTCAGCTTTTCCTTCAGCAGCATTTAGCTGTTTATTTTTCTTATTTTCATAAACTGAATCCATTTTAGTGATTAGGCCAAAACAGTGATTCATCACATCGCAGGCAGGACCTTTGCTGCTTTAAGTGCCCTGTGTTTTCCACGTGGAGGTAGTGGAGGGTCATTTGGCTCGGCCCTGACAACTCCCATCATACCTTGCTTTCCTCCTGCCTAATGCACTCTAGAGGAAACGGCATGGATCATTTCCTTGTCAATACAGTCATTAAACATATCAAAGCATGCATGATTGATTGGTTTTAATCATATGTTAATGCTCCAGTCAAAACTCAGCCGCTCCTCTTTATACAGTAGTATACACAACAAATAAACATGAGGTCAGCGCTCCTCGACTTGTTCTTGGATGCAGTTTCTTTTAATAGCTGTGATAAATAACCTTAAGTGGAGTTTTATGTGTCCTGGGGAAAAAAAGGAGAAAACCAGTTTTAGTAATTTCAGTATTTATATATTCCCTTCTTTACATTATTTTCAGGTAAGATTATCAAAAACATGAATTTTGTCTGAAAACAGGTAATTGTGTAAGTGTGAAGATTAATGTGTAACCCAAAAGACTAAATTTAGCATAAAAAATATCTTTGACTTTATGCTCATGAAGCCAATAATAAATTTGTGAGGAAAAAAAAATCCTATTTAGACTCTGAAACATTTCTGTGTTTGTTGGCAGACTCTTCTTTCCATTATTTTTGAATTAGGCTCAAGTAAATGTTAATGTGAGTTGACACAAGTTCTCAGTGTACTGTCAAGCTGCATCAGGCGTCTTTCTTGATTCATTTTACCATGGAGTTGAAAAAAACTGACTTAGTATGAGTAAAGAAAAGTCAAGGGATCACAAATGTCATTAGGACTCATCCTTTGGAGACCATGAACGTCAGAGCAAAATTCTGGCCCAATCTTTCAAGTAAATGCAGAGGTGTTTCACTGGAAAAAACTGAAAACTTTGACCTGTGGGTGGCACTACCTAAAACATTAAGGGATCCCCAAAGTCATGCAGATTCATCCTCTTGGCATAATACACATGATAAATCAGTAACTGTTAAGACATTTTTGCTTTAGATGAGTTGTTAGGAGCCTGAAAAGATGATCCTCCCTGCTTCCAGTCTTTATGTTTAACAACCGCAAAACTATATTATAACATTCATTTACAAACTCTTGTGCAGTATAATCCAAGTCTCATATTCATTGTACACTCAAGTACTTCCCAAACACATGCATTTTTACTAAAGCCGCACTATTTCACATGCATGCACTTGTCAAAGCTCACTATATGAGGAAGTGTTTTAAATACAATAGTAAGGTTTTCGCTAAATGCATGTGTTTGGGAAGTACTGAGCGTACGACTGGATAAATGAGACTTAAATTATACTGGACAAGTTGTGTGAGAGTTTGTAAACTCTGTGTTTTGATATGGTTTTGCTGTTGTTAAATGCGGCTCCTCTTTACTTCGATTCGTCAAGAATTTTCTCTGAATTTGGATTCTTTGTTCACCGTTAAGGCATTCGAGAACAGTTTTCATCACGAATTCAGCATAACATGGGGGAAGGAACTGAAATATAAATGATCATTTTGTCGGTGAAGTATTTTGCAACATTATTAACTGATCCCCTGAAGGAGAAATGTTTCTTACCGTCTGCCTTCTTGTTGTCTTCAGCAGTAAGCTTGGAGGTCAGACTCAGGTGCAGAGCAGAAGCCATGCGGTTTAAAAGGATCCAGTTTCTTTCTTGCCCAAGCACACTTCAACAACCGTCACAACAATCAAACCTCTGCACGTTATTCCACCTGACACTAACAACTAACATGGCAACGATGCAAATCAATTTAAATGTCCCCATTATTTTGAGAGGGAGTCTTGGAAATTCAGATCAGAGCACTTTTGGGGTTGAGGCTTGAGTCATGCTACATCTGTTTACTAAGCATACCACTGGATTAAATGTAATCAGAAACAATGTTTTTGCTACAATGCTCTTAATTATTTCAAGAGCTGAAACCATATTTGGTAAAATAAAAAAAGGTTTTCCTGCCTGCAAGGAGAAATCTGACAGGCCTGTTTTGTGGTAACATGGATTAGACTGAAGTGGATGCTTTGTGGAGGCTGGTCTAAAACCAGTAGGCGTCACTGTTTCTCACTGATGAACAGCTGGACAGCAGACCTGAGGAGGTGCAATGATCATTAAAAGTCTCATGACATTTATAAAAACCTTCCTGGACGTGATCGTGCGTGTCTTATGTTTTTAAAGACGCAGATTAAATAATAAACCACGAGGCTTTATTTGTGTGAAGTAAAATAAGGTGTGGATTTGGGAGACTTTATCTTTTAATACTTGTGGTATTGGCATCCATCTGTGTGTCCCACCTCTTGCTTCCAATTATCAAAGGGGGCTGGGACCGGTTTCCAGACGAAGACTTGTGATTGGCTGAGTCAGGTGTCAATCACAGGCTCGTCCTGCAGCCTCCTGTTGGCGAATACGATCCACACCAGAAGTCAGAAAGTCAAATTTCACCAAGGGGACAGAAGAGGGAAGGGGAACTATCCGGTTATTCTGAGTGTTCCTGACACACTTCACAGTAAATACGTGAAATTAGATTTTCTTAAATGCTGAACGTTTCTCGTTAATGTAATTGTGTCCTATAAAAAGGGGGTTAATTGGACTTGAGGACTTGTTGGCTCCTTTCTCCGGCTTTTCCAGCGCAGCCTTTTTTTTGCGCACCTGAGTCCGCCTCTCAACATGACTTTTACGCATCTGAGCTGCTGAACTATCATGGTGACATTACTAACTGGTGACATGCCTGCCGTGGTGAGCCTCAAATGCGAGATATTTCTCTGTGGAATAACCACCGGAGTCCAGGTGTCATCAGGGAGAGCTGATGTGGCCGTTTGGAGGAGCGCACCAGTTTGATGTCAGCTGGGATTTGACAGAGCGCAGGAGTTTGGGATGCAAGAGAAACCTTAGAGAGACAATTCCCGGCTACTTTTACCTGGATTCAACACGGGCTGCCCGGAGCCATGGCCTCTGAGGTGGTGTGCGGGCTGGTTTTTAGGTTACTGCTGCCTATGTGTCTTGCAGCTGGTGAGTTCTTTCTTTAATCCACACTTTTTACGCATCTTAATTGGCCTTTTATAAAGCTGTGTGCGCGCCAGAAGGGGTGGGAGGTGGAGGGTGATTGATCAGTTCATACTTTATGTAATAATTTACCTAGTAATACCATACACATCAGTTCATTACACCTAAATGTAACATTTAACCTCTTGAGATCCACATTTTTTGTGCATGTATGAAGCCTCATAAGGTAACATAATCCAGTGTCTGAAAATGTGCTTATTTGACATGTGGCTAAAACACAAACTAAATTACATCATATCAAACATGGCTCAAAATGTAATTATTTTGTTTCTCGTCTATTATAACCCGTATTTGAATAAGAATAACTAGGACATGCTTTATGACAGACTATGCAGACCCTTTCTCTACCTTCTACATCTTGTCAACCACACCTGTTTAACATTTCAGACCTCTAGGTTTGACCTTTTGGGAGCTGTGGGGATTTTAATTTTGTAGTGTTACTGTCTCCAAAACGTTTCCAAGTGCCAAAGGCTGTAGCTTATATTTAACGCTGTGTCTCTTGGCCCACTTTTTAAGACTCCTATAAAAATCTGTGACTTTAATTAAAAATCTGAGATACGCTTCTACATACCTGAAGTGTCTGAGTATGCAGAACCTTAAGAATTAATGATTGTGTGAACATTGAATTGATTTCTATGATGATTTGTGATTGACCTCGTGATGCTGGAGGTCACAGTTCATTCACTGCTGAGGTCCGCCAGTTCTGAAACTGAGCCTAAACAAAAGCAATAGACTGCACAGAGTCACACGCCAGCCATTATGAGGCAGTGGTGTACCAGCGCTGTTCTTCACCTGGCTGTCACCTTTTATTGGATTTAGTAAAGGAAACACAACTGTGGAGCAGGCACTGCAGATACAAGCTTTAGGAGTCTCTGCATTCTGCACACTGTTTGTATATTTAGAAATCTATGATATTAAACAGAAATATTAAGTGGTTTTTTTTTCTGTTTTCAACGTTTGAAATGCTGAATCAATCAAATCACAAACCACTTTCCTTTCATGTATTCTGCTCAGAATAAAAACAGAATGTAAGGTTACCTCTGAGGCTCACACAGTGAATCAGACTGCATGTTTTAGGAGCATCAGAAATTAATTTCTGTGGTTTCTAGTCTGGTTTCTGAGTTTAGCTTATTGCCTATTAATGAATCATCACTCATGTTATTGGTTGTTTATCTGCTTACTGTACTCAGTACATGCCTGTAGTGTTAATGATGTTAATTCACATTTAAATTGCTTGATAATGTTAGAGATTCATGTCTGGTGTTATGTCACATTCCTCAGAGTTTCAGTCAGCGGTGGAGGTTTTTGGTTTGTTTACAGCATTTGTAACTTTGTTAAGAAAAGCGCTCTGCACAGACAAAGTTATTGTTGCTGTGTTAGTCAAGGTTTTCTTTGATTCACCCTTTTGCTATGCAGATTTAGAAAGCTTTGGCAGCTTGTTTGGATTTAGGATGTGACTTTTAGCAGCTTTAAACACACTGGGAAAGTCTCAGATATTACTAGCTTCACTGAAGAAGAAGGCACACACTTAAAACGCTGATTTGTGGAGACTGAGCTCGAGGCATGATCACACCTTGCACACTCTATTAAATGCAGTTTACTTTGTGTTTTAAGCTGTAATCCTGTGGTAGGCCGCAAGTGAAAATGATTAGCGTCTAACTGCCACTGAGGTTCCACTGTGGTGTCTGTGTAAGACTTATGGGGCTTAGGTACTTTTAAAGCTAACAGCATGCTTTCTATAGATAAGACCCACTCAGTACCACCATAATGCATCACTTGACAGCCCGACGCCCCCTTTATTTCCAAAAGCAATTGTGAGGCCATGCATTGTCTCCATTAATTCGTGGAAAGTCGTTTTAACAGTATGAATTAATAATGCGGCTGTGAGGGAGGGAAGAATTGCCTTTCCCTTTTATCGTAAACATACCTTTAATATTTTATGTTTTTTCAAAGTGCAAATGAGCACTTGTCATTCACTGCAGCTGTGCACAGTAACTGACAGGATGAAGGAAATGTAAAGTGGAAAGAGGGGAAAGTGTATAGGAACAGACGGCGTATTTCTGCCATCAGCATCACCTGATCGGCGGCTTACTTTTCTTCATTGTTTCAGTTTGACAGTCAAAGATCCCATCTTAATTAAAACTGAATTGATCTGGTGTAAATCAATAACCATCAACCCATCAGCTATTTTTTCCTTGATTATTTGGGACACTTGAGCCTGGAAGATGATTGTAGGTATCTTGTCTTTTCTCTGTTTTGGTTCATCCATATTTTCAGATTTTTTTGCCTTTGATGTCATGTGCTTTGACACAAAACAGAATTTAAAAAGTACATTTTTTGGCCTGTCAGTGCTGAATAAACAGAGAGGAAACACACACTGCAGCACTGCAGATGTTATCTAACTTGAAACACCTACATTGCCCTTACTGTATATGTCCAATAGTGTAATATATGTTGCACACTGTCTCTTCTCTCACGTCCTAGTGAAAGACTTGTCTGCTGACGTTACATAGTCCGTGTTTCCTGTTGGCCATCTGACAGCACCTCTATTGAGAAGCACAAAACTGCTGGGCCCATGTGTACACAGTCCCCTCTACCACTAACACACACACACACACACACACATTTGCACACAGCTACAGTTTTGCTGATCAAACAGGCTGCTGTTTATGTGTTTACCGTCAGAGTTTGGAGCGTGAACATGATTTTGAGCATTTACTTTCCCAAATGTCTGATCTGATATCAAACTAATGGTTTGAATGTACAGAGTTGCAGGTTGGATGTCGGGTCAAACAGAAATAGGCATGAACGGAGGTTAAAGATGATATGCACATGCTTCGCTGGTTGGAGCATCAGTGCAGTCATAATGCTTTAGGTGTTAACTTTCACTTAATAAGACAAAAGAAATTCAAATTCAAGCTGTGTTTGTCGTGCTGTGTCACAAATGTTGAGGTCGCTGTGTAAAAAAAATGCCTCTAAACCACTGAAATTCTACTTGTCTAATGCACAGATATATTAAGAGGTCTTGTGATAACAAACTATTTCAATATATAAACAGGAAATAAAACTGTTCAAGCGAAACAACATTTAAGTGTGTAAATCAAGCAGAAACAGAGCAGTCACATCTGGCAATGTGGTAGAAATGTAGTTAAGGTGTAGTTAGTTTACTGAAGGTCATGTAAAGAAAAACAAGCCATTTTGTTTTAGTTGTAAAATCATTGTTTAACATAAAAGATCAATTAAATAAGGGCTCAAATGTGCCTTTAATAAAATGAGAACTTAGACAAATAGGGTGCTACAAACACAGACCAGTAATATCGTCTGTCAGAAGTGTTCAGGTTGTAGTGAGGTCTCATTTTATCCATCATCAGACATAAAATAATCAGAAAACTGTCATTAAGTGCTTCATGTACTTACTGTGTTAGTTCAGGAGCATAGATGTGCACACAAGAAATTAACAGAAAAAACAGAAGCACTCAGTGGCGAGAAACCGACATTAACATCACATTCAGAGTGTAAGAAGAAGGATACATAAATAACAGAGCTGTGGGAGAATTCACGGTTGTAAGTAAATGTTTGGAAAATGTTGAGTTTGTCTGAAACACTAAAATTAATAACTGTAGCTTTATTAGAATGAAACTAACTATGGTTTGTTCATTTTTGCTGTGTGGTAGCTAGGCAGTACGCTAGCATGCTAATGTAACAAAGCTAGTAACTGACTTAAATGTAGCTAACTTCTGAAATGTTTCTTATACAAAAAAACTGAATTAAAATCAACAAAACACAATTCAGTTACATTGGCTACACTTAAATTAGCGTTATTGCTAAAACAGCCTAACTTGTTCTGGTTTAACTAACAGTTAGCATTAGCTACTTATGCTAGCTAATGTTAGCAACATCAACGTTGGCAAATTTTAGTTGATTTTATTTAACTAGTAACGCTATTTGGCTATAAGCTAGCACCTACTCACACTAGCTTCTAGCAATAGCTAGTTAGTAGCTAGCAAGCCAGTGATAGTTACAGTAGCTTGTTAGCTAGCTAGTTAGCAACAGACATGTTAGCTTAAAAAAAAAGCAAATCAGTACACACATAGACAGTGGGAGACTAGTGATAACCATAGACTGTATAAATATGGTAATACTGAAATGTATTTCTGATTCCTGTTTATGCAAAATTAGGTCTAAAATTTGAGATGTTCATTTTGTCCAATTGTCAATAAATGTATCCTTTAGGGTTCTCAAGTTTCAATTAATTTCCTCCTTATCACATTAATATTGAACACCAAGTCACTGCATTCATCAACACTAGGTATTTCTTATTTCAGCCATGTCTTCTTTAGAGATTTCTTGCAGCCATCAATATTATTCTCAGCAAATATTTAGGAGTTCCTCCAGTCTAATCAGGTACATCGGCTTGACACTAAAAATTATTTTGGTCTCCAGGATGCTGTGGATTTTAGTCCGAAATTGAGCCACAAGGGACAGGTCCAAAATATATGAAAATGATTTGTACCTGCAGGATCTCCAACAGTCTGATTGGAATAAAATTTCTTCTGGGCAGGAGTACAGAAATACATTTTCTCCAGGATGGAGAGCTTGTTTTTTAAATATGAGACTTCATTTATTTATTTGTCAGAAGACAGAAAATTAATTGGCAACCATTTAAAAAAATATTTTATCATGTAGCTCAATTTTCAAGCAAGAATGGCAAAACAAATCACAGTTTCCAGGTTATGAAATACAAATATTTTCAGTTTTCTATGACAGTAGATTAAGCATGTTAGGGTTTGGACTTTTAATCAGACAAAAAAGGCCAATGAAAGCATCAACTTGAACTCTGGAGGATTGGAATTTTTAAGATTTGTTGATATATTATAGGCCAAGCGCTTAGTAAGGAAAATAATCCAGAGATAGATACTAAAAAAAAAGTTGTCAGTTACAGCCCTGAATGAAATAGCTCCAAAAAGCTGTGTCATCTTAAAGGCTTTTTTTTGGACTCAGTAAACAGTTTTTGTTTGTTAAAATCAGTATTTGGTTTCTGGATGTGACATCCATCACCCACTTAGTTTCAAGTCTCTGATGAAAACAGTAAAGCTCTGCTCAGTGGTGGTATAGCCCTGATGTGGTATGCTCTTCATTATTTTCTTCAGAGGGGTTTAAATTCCTCTGTTATCGCCCAGTGCTCGGCCAAGCCAGGCACCACACCACCTTATCTTCTATCATGACATTTATGTTTTTGGACTCAAACTCTGAAGTCAGTTGGCGTTGATTTCACATTTAAGGCCGCTTTGCTTCTCTCTTGTGTTTAGGCTTTGTGTGGCTGTAATAATAGCTTTTACTGGGAGAGACAAAAGCCTGATTCAGACGTGAATGGGGAGTTTTTGCAGTAATCTGATGTCTGAAAACAACGGCAGTTTATTTTCATTCCCTGTGTAAAAATCCTCAGATGGTGAGTCATACAGCGAAGGCAAATGGTCAGGAAGGCTGCGGTCAAGTAGCAGTGGGAGCATGCAGATGTAGATCGATTATCTGTATAGATACAAAGGGACTTCTTTAGATTTGTAACTCTGAGCAGATGAATCATGTTGGCAGCAGGCTCTGGACTAAAAACCTGGGCAGGTTTAGGGCTTACGTATTTAATGCTACATTTAACGAAGATAAAATGGAGTGGGTGGGGATAGAAATGGCACAGGGTGTGAGACCAAAAACTGAAGATTGTGAGTCATTCACCCTAGAGGCTTAGGTTGAAAAAGTAACTCACCTACTTGTTGAAAATGTTTTAAAAAAAAAAGGAAATGAAAAAATGATGAACAGTAATGATGAAGTGCTTTTTTTATGTTGCTATATTGGTGGTTGGACTGTCTGGCATGTTGAACAGTTGCTTGAAACTTTATCACATGATCTACAGATGTTGGTGGTTTTCTCAAAGATGACAGCCCCCCATAACATTTATTAACTTTTGTTAGTTTTCATTGGTCTGTATCTGGGCACAGAGAAAAACCATGAGGACTCACTGTAGGGCTCCAGCAAGGGATAAGTCAGAGCCAAATGTCAATGAATAGGTCCTTTGAGTGCTCAAAGATAAATAAAAGCACCATTTTCAGCAGTTAAGTGTAATTTTTCAGTAGTTCAAGACCAGTAGCTGCCCAGACCGGCTGATCTCTGTGACTTAGACGGTAACTCACGCAGACGACCTGGTTGTAAACTTTGTGCTTGTTGATATAACCGCTTAGAGAAATTTGGGAGGTCAGACTGTGTGTCCACATTTTGTACAAGGTTACTGTGTACTCCTCTCTCTCAGTACCCCCTGACCTAAAAATGTTCAAAGAAATGCAGTGTGGGAAGTGGCTTATTACATATTTTGCACATACTAAAGGAGAACCTGAAAAACTGTGGCTTGTAAATGTGATGTAAAATATTATCTGACCTGATTATACAGCTGTAAAAAGTACTACAGGCTAATACAGGCTTCAGTGGGGGAAATGGGAAAGTGTTTGCTACAGTGTGGTTCATTTTGAATGCGTTAATTGATGTTCAGTCAGCAGGTAATGTGAGCTGTTTAACTGGTAAAAGCCCTGATCAGGGGTGATGGTCAGTCCAACTCTGGGAAATGAGGTGTGTTACAGATCAATACATCAATTAATGGTTTTTGGAAGTCGTGTTTGCACTTAGGCGATTTAACTTTCATCATGAGCTCAAAAGACTTCCTTCATGTGCCGTGAAGTGGTGTGGGTGTGTATATATGTGTGTGCATGTGTGTATGGGGACTGTTCGGGAAAGTGTGTGGAGTTACATAATCTAGTGTCATGTGTGCATCCTGAATACTGAAACAGGGAGTTAGAATTCAGGCTTGACTGAAGAGTAGGGCTGTAACAATCTATTTGTGTAACAAATATTTTCCTTATAGATTAATCTGCTAATAGCTAATTTTCTTGGTTGATCTGTAAAGTCTACGCTGTCAGAAAACGGTGAAAAACCTCCATCACATCAGCTGGAACCAAAAAACGTTTTGCTTAAATGATTATCAAAGTAGTGGCTAATTAATGATATGATTATTCAACTAATTGCTGCAGCTTCAAAGAAAAATAAATGCTATACGTTTGTTTTTTTTCTTTAAACAATTACTTTAGTAGGGAGGAAACAGTGTTTGTTTCACTGTCTAGCCATGATCCTTCATTTGCCTGATGTCCATTGTATCCTTAACATTCATCACTGACATAAATTTAATGAAATGACATTTATTAAATTAAGGGAATGCAAGAATTGCATAGATTACAGTGAAACTATCACTATACTTGCAGCTATTACAGGTCATTTAAAGCCTCGATTAAAAATGCCTTAAACCAATTCCACTGGTCCTGACATTTCACAATTCACACTGCATGTTGTTGTGATTCATTTTATGTTTTGACAACCAACAGTTGTTTGCCTGCTAAAAGGTGGTCAGAGGTCCATCATGCATTTTACAGACATCTGGTGTGTGACACCACTCTGTTTCAAAACACTGAGATATTTTGTTTGGTTTACTTTTTTACAAATAAAAGATCCAGTTTCAGTGATGCTCACAATCCATGAAATGCTGTGAGTTTCCTTCAATATGAAATCTTAAAGCTGTTCTACGAGGCACTATACAACAAGCACAATCCACAGGCAACTCTGTCAGTTGTTTCATTCAACACCTAAGGACTATTGGGTGATTACTGTACATTAAAGCAACTGTCAATAGCCTGCATGTCTGAATTAAGCCCAGGTTCTTTTCAGATAAACAGATAATGAGGCTTCTGAGTGCAAAGTTTGGTTAGAGGAATGTTCTGGCTTTTTATGACCATGAGCAGCTTTTCTACATCAGGAACATTTTAATGAGTTTTACCACATGTTTCTCTCAAATCTGTGTTTAGTTGATCTCAATGACGACTCCTGATCAGGCAGCTTGTTACAACTGCCAGCTCCTGCACTTTATTTACTGTTAAACGTTATGCAATGCTCACAAGTGGTATTTAAACAGACCGTTGTTTATTTTAATCAAACGGTGGATTTGCTGTTTAATCTGCATTTGTGTCTTTGTTTCTGCAGCTTGCCTGTTCAGGTACAATGCCCTGTCCTTCGTCTACCTCATCTATCTCCTGCTTATCCCACTCTTCGCAGAGCCCACAAGCACAACAATGCAGGGTAAGATCTAAAGTGTAACTCTTCTTTGATACTTCAATTTTGATGGCTTTGGCTTTGTCCATCACCTGAAGAATCTTGACTGTTTCCCAAAAGCTTCCAGTTTGAATTGCAATATTGTTCTCTGTAATGTACACCAGCCCTTCTCCAGGGGACTTGAATTTCCTTGAGATGAGGATGGATTTGGCACATAGTTCAGTCCATGAAAGGCAATATTGGTTAGTGCGGGCATGAGTCCATCTATAATAATAAAAATGATCCACGGCCAGCCAGATCTGAGATAGAACGATGTGATCTATCAAGGCCTGATCTGATGTCCACTTGATGAAAATTAATATTTTAGGTTTAGGTTTGGTTTATTTGCACAAGTAATGTCTACGTTGTGTTAAAAAAACTGAACACACAAGCTGCTGAGAAAAAACAAACAAAAATTGAGATGAGGGCTGTTTTTGATAATGGCTAACCACTTCAATTATCAAAGGGGATATAGAAGTTGCTCCTAAGGCTCCACTGATTCCTTAGATGGGTTTATTTTGTTACCATAATCTGCATGCATTTGACAAGAGTGTTATTAGTTAATTCAGTTGATGTGAAGGATGCTATTTAAACTCTTTGGTATTTTGGTTTAGAAAAGAGTTCAGTTAAAGCCACAGTGTGTAGGAATTTCTCCCATCTAGTGAAGCGCTTCTTGCTCCTCTCCTTCGGCTCCTCAGTCACGCAGTGCTGGCCTGGTTCTCAACGAAAACGCCAAAGGCGGTGCTGTATGTCCCTTCCTGGCGGGTGTATTCTCAAGATGGCGAAACGTAATGGAACCCCACAGATGACTTATCTACACAATGTACAAAAAAATCTGAAATTCTCCTTTTACGAGAATAAGTCAGATTATTGGTGGAGGTAATAGTACACCAGTGATGACATATTTATGAATGCAGACATCAATTTTTGCCAATAAACAACTGAAAATGTTACACAATGTCCCTTTAAAGAAAGCCACCCCTAAATTGGTGAGCTATCTTCCACATCGTCCTTCGATGACAATGCATTGGCCACTCGCGCTCGAAAGAAAATAACCATGTTCCTCTGAGGCTGATCTTTATGAGTCCAAGGTGACTGTTCTCCTTACAGATGACGAATGTGGGATTGCAGTCCCTAAGTTCAGCCGCGCCTTTATGCACTCCTCACCGCAAAACACAACACACGTAATGTGGGTTTCTGTAGAAGACCACATGCAGTGTTTAATAATACATAAACCCATATTGGTGGAGGGAACAACATCCAGTCCGAGAGCCGTCTCTGCTCATCTCCAGCTGAAATAACAATCAGGAAGTAAAGGAGGAAGAGAGGGAGAGGAGGGAGCAGAGAAAGTGGACCACTTACACTCTCATCAATAGTTAAAGAGAGAAGTCTTCTAGTAAAGCTCAGTGTTCATGCATCTGATAGCCGTTGACTTCAAACGTAGGTCAACCCATGGCAGTTACATGGGTCCTTTTTATAAATATGATGACTGTCGAAAGGCTCATTTATACTCACTTACGAAAGCAGATACGTTAAATTAAAACGTAACAGTCGCTGCCAACATACTTTGATGTGTTCTTTATATTAGTATAGATACATTTAATAGATGGTAGTAGACCGCAGAGTCAAAAGTTTCTGACGACAACAAACATGGCAACATTATAAGAGGTCCTAGTAATGTAACATTTAATGGAGGCAGTGTTGTAGACAGTTGTGGTCTCTGAGGCCATTAAATACAACATGTGGTTGGAGAATTCTTTTTACCATATCACTGAGTTTTTCTGTTCCACCATTTTTTAATTTTCTTTGTCTTATCCTTCAGTCATATCTCACTTAAACTATGCTACACTTTCCCCACGATCTCTTGTGGGACTGGTCCATTTTATCCGTATCCGCAAGCTTTCAGAAAACGTGCACAATTATGGCCGAAATTAACGCAGAGAATGGACAGAAGGCTCCGTCCATGTCCGCAAACGTCTCTAACATTGCGCACAAATGAGCCACTGTTAGTCTAAAACTGAAGTGGGCCTGTAGCCAAAATATCCTGTACCCCTACTTGTTGCCCAAATATCTGACACGTTAACACCACCAAGACATGACAAATCAAACTCAAGCGGAGCTACAAATGTAGAGTCTGTAATTTCTTAAATTCCGAGCATTGATTAACACCCCCAAAAACTCATCTCTGTTCATTGAAATTCCATGTTCAGAAGTTTTCTATGAAAAAAAAAAATTCATCATGTTGTCTAATATCTTAGATGTAACTCTACACCTTTGCCTTGATTGGTATTTGCAGATCTATGGATATGCAAATTAGCACCACCACTCAGCAGCTCGCTTACAGCTCAAGCATACCTGTTCACCTTCAACCCCTCTCATCAAACCCACAAAACTCTGCTTGTAAATATTAATAGATAACACGAGTTTTCAGCTCGACTATCAAACAGCCAGTGATGTGATGGTTGCGTTAGATAAACCTAAGATAAAGGGACATGGAGACTGTCTGAAGTGAGCAGCTGAGAGGAACCTGCTCATGGCCATTCTCCGGGGGTTGCCGTAATTCCTTTAGGTACACGGTAATTCACTGAAGTTTACATTTAGAGTTGAGAATGCATGCATGAATGCATTTTGCCAGTTGAGGTTTTCACCAAACAGTTGTGTCCTGGCAGAACAGGTGGCGCAAGTTTCAAAATGAAATCAGCAGACATAAAGCAAAGTCTGAATTCTATTTAATAAAGGCTGTTGTATGATTTAAAATAATCCACTAGGCTTTATGTTTGTATATTTTCAAACTACAAAAGCCAGTCTACAAAAGCCCTCAAATGTTTGAAGATGTGAGTAAATGGTAATCTAAAGGTAATTAGAATAGTATAACATTGTCCCACCTTATAGTAGAACAACCTCTTAAAGGGGTACTTTGCCAAATTTCAACCAGCTTTGTGTGAGAACAGTGTGGGTGTGTGTAAATAAACTATGGCAAACTTTCCTCCATCTTACTAGCCCCCACATCTCCCTACTCATATCTCATCTTAAATCCGCTGGATAAGTGTATCCCGTCATCTAGCATATTTTTTCACTGGCTCTAGGGCTGTTATTGAACGACACATTGTAGTGCCGCATTTTTGTATGCCTGCCACCACGGACACGAAGAGGATAGAAGCAGATTGAGAGAGACTTTCCCCCCTCCCCCCAAACTCAGACCAAACGGAGAGCAAACTGTAATCCAAGAGAGTGTTATTCAAACGTCAATCAAGATTCTGTTACTGTATTGCCTATATCTTGCCTAAAATGTTGTCAGAAACATATTTTAGTACACTGTTTGGCTGTAACATGAAAATCTGTGAACGAGCTGGTGCCATACTGTTTCCTGTGTCGTAAAAACTGTGGGTGAAAATACTGAGATCAAACTGTAAAACTAAGCAGGGCTGATCAAATATGAACCAAGATTATGTTACTGTGTTGCCTTTGTCAGTGTTTCAGGAACAGATTATAATTTACCATTTAACTGTAATTCAAGATAATTTATTCATTAATTGGCTGCCATATTGTTTCCTGTTGAAAAATATGGTGAAGCACAGTACATTCTGGTAGTTGTAGGTTTTGTCCCTTTTGAGCAAAAGTGAATGCAGCCCTTACCTGTGTTTCTCTGGTTATTTCGCAACAATTTCAAAGCATTTGCATCTTTCTACTCCATAGACAGCCTAGTTTTATGAAAAGACCATATTTCCAGCAGTGAAACATTTCTTTAAATGCTCTGAATCTGAAGCTCATCCACTCTCTTCTTTTAATAATTAAAAGAAACAAAAAGATATCATTAAAGCACTGACACTGCTTTTGTCCAGGAGGCTGGGTATGTGAACTCAAGTTGGCAGCTTTTATTTATATAACCTTTAACCAGGCATTGTTGTGTTTACTGTAGCATGATCGTGTACAGCAGCAAAAACACAAAAGAAGAGAACATCACACATGTAAGTTGCCTCAGGTGCAGAAAGTAGTAGTTATTCTTCTAGTGTAACACCTGCCAGGACATCTGTCTGCCTCAGCTGTCTGTCATCAGGGAGGGAACTGCCGGTTGAGAGAGAAGCGGTATGAGGAGGTTTGAGCAAGCAGGGTCTTAGTAACAGGATTATTTCTGACTGATTATGAAATGATTGGAAACTATTATCATTGCAGGTTATTTTAAGTAAATATTTGTCAGATTATTGAGGGAAAAGGGATTTAGTTTTAAGCACCACATGATTTTATAGACTTTTTAAACAACAGCTGGTTATGGTTGAGGATGATTGTGATTGCGCTGCCAACATTTATGTGTTCTATTTAATTGTCAATTGTCCTTTTAACTTCAGATTGTATACATTTAGGATGAGAAGTAGTTTTAAAGTAATTACTACACTGTGGCTTTAATTATGTAGGGAATATAATCTTGAGCAGATAATCAGAATCTGTAGTTACAACTTGACAGTTATCTCCTGCCTCCTGGCTATGGTATGTGGCATTTAAATTGCTCACTTAATTAACGCATGAAAACCGTCCAGTACAAAGTCACAACATTACACATCTGATCGTGCAGAAAAGAGACTCTACATTTTTGAATTGTTTTAGATGGAGTTAGGAGAGGGATTGAGCTAAATTCAGTGCTTTGTTTTGATGGTCTGTTTCATTTTGTCTGTTGAATCTCAAAAGGACATGCGGCAGTTAAATCTGTAAAGTTAATTCAAACCAAATGTTAGACATGAATAATTCATTAGGTGTAATTTACTTTAAAAAGCCACAGCAGCACGATATGCCCAAGGACATGTCAGTGTACAAGACTCCAGTCCTAACTAGAGAGAAACAATATCTTACGCAACTTGTTGTTGTTGTTTGTGATTTACTCTCTAATGTCGTAATTGCAGTATTTGGCTCCACATCCCCTTGAAGGCATTCAATTCTCAGTGGAGGTGAACAAAATCTAAACTGTTGCTCTCATATGGGCAGCAGGCATTTTAAGAGCCTTTACAGTAGGCGCTATATGCCTTGTTGAATGGGCACCGACATGACAATTTCCCCTTGGGGAGTATTTTAGTACCGTTGCATGAATTTGTATAAATATTTGATGTTATGGATGATTTATCAGGTTTATGTTTTAGGTAGTAGACTTCTAACAGAGGGTGTCTGGCTTTAACGCGTCTCCTAGTTTGGCTTTTTTAAAAATCCATCTTCATCAAACCTTTTTAGGACGTGAGACAGTTTTCTCCTTTGTTTTGTCTGGCAGGCAGTGGTGGAAGAAGAATATGTAAGAGTGAAGTAAAAGCAGCAATACCAGTGTATATACTGTTTTAAGTAAAGTCAACTTCTTTTGGACCTAGCGGTTCCAAGTGGTAGGCTGTTATCTTTGGTGCTGCTGTCGCAAAGACAGCAGTCGCATTGGTTTCTGTTTTCCTCAGAGCCCATCAACTCTTTCTTTTTTGCATGATAACGTCTCCACAGTCACTTTTGTTGTTCCACTGTCTGCCATTTCCATAACCGAGGATAGTAACTGCAAAGAACTGATACTCTTTGGGTTCTGGGGATAGCTAGCGGTAGCTACGGGGTAAAACAAAAAGCGCTATCCTACTTCTGTTTTGGTCGCACAATGATTGACGCACTTTTTTGTGCCGTAAATTCAGCCCACAGAATTAACCCTTTCCTAAGTCCCGCCCCTCGAATGCAGAATGGCCAGTCAGTCAGCTCTAACAAGGGTCTGATAACTACACGGCTGTGCTCTATTGACTCTTATACAGATGTTTCAGATTTGCTTCATTTTCAGGCTAATTTTGTGGATTTTGTGCTACATGTTGTGCCTGGGGCATGTGAAATAGTGATTGTTAAATCAAAACCTGAAAAGTGTAGGCTTAGCTAGCAACTGAAGGTACTGAAGGTGCTGAATATAAACAAATGCTGCTTTTGCTTTTTAGTCATTGTAACAGTGAATAAAAACCTACCCTGCTTTACAGGAACACTTGAGGAAAAATCTTTGCTGATATTCAACCAGCTGTTTGTCATCACAGTGTGTGTGAACAGTGTTTGGCTGTCCTTGGACTTCTGCGTGGAGGCCCAGGTGCTGATGGCATGGGGGGAAGCCAAACACCCAGGGCTTGCCCTAGAATTTGGGGGGCCTAAGTGGATTTGCTTTACTCCTAAAAGTAACTGGTTGTCACTTCTAAACTCACTACTCACTAAACCAACATATGTGTATTGTAAATAAAGCACTCATAATGTACAAATAAACATATGAAGACTAAAGTGGGACCTATTTGCAGCAACACTATCTTGAAATTTTATACGGTGATTACAGTATTTGCCTTTTATCCCCTAACCCCATGAGTGGTCCTTCTCATGGCCCTTTGTTCAATGTGGTTAAGGTTTGATGCATATCTGAGTATTGGGTACTAATCTGAGAGGACTGAATCTCACTGTCTGATAAAAGATAAAAGAAGAAGATAAAAGAAGATAAAAAGAAGGCATGAAAAAAGACATGATGCACAAGGCAACCATATAGTAAAGAACATACATTTAAAATATCTAAAAATATTCTGTTAAGTCTGGTAAAGTGATCAAATGAGAAAGAATGACAAGACGGAGCACTGTTTCAATAAAATGTTAATGTAAAATTGCCCAAGAAAGGGTGAAAATTTCAAGGAACAGATAAAACATAAGCCTAAACATTTTAATAGTGACAGTATTTATTGAAGACAGCTGCACTGGGTCTGTGTTAGTGCTGACTGAGGCTGGATGTGGATCTACTGAATCTCCCCCGCTGACAAATTGAAGCATAGCACCTACATATTATAGATAACGATACTATTGCCCCAGATTTCCTTTGATACATTTTCATATATAAAACTATACAATGGCTTGGCACATTTATGCATGCTCACACATGACGAGGTTATCTTTTATATCTGCAGTTTATAAACACTGTTGCTGTCACAACATGACAGAACACAACCTGGGAGTGACTGGCCAACAAGCAGGACACAGACAGACTTAGAGAATCACATTAGCAGGAAAGACAGCTTAATGTTACTGTAATTTGCTGACATCAAACTTGGAGATGAGAAAACACAGATTACCTAATTGCTGTTCCTGCAATTCACTCTCACTGTGATTTTTTTTTCACTTTTAGTAACCAGAACGATAGTTCCCTCTCATCCTCTCATGGAAGTTGTAAACATTGACACCTGCTTTGACACAAGGTGGAGGTGGGGCCTTGCTTAATTTGCAGATACACCATATACAACTTAAGTAGTGGGCGTCGGGCTGCCCTGCTCTGTTTGTGGGACCCTGGGGGCCCTGTGTTCACCATGTGGCTGTAAGCACCTATTTAGTTTACTTATGCAGCTCTGCAAATACTGTTCATCTGCACACACTGCAATGACACATAGTTTGTTGAATATCAGCAAATTTTCTTTATTTTCATTGTGTTCTGTCCCGATCACCAGGTGATGTGGTGGTTTACTTTAACACTGTGATCTGCTTTAGCAACAGCATTTACTTCTTTAACCTGTTTTGGCCTCCTGGATATACCCTTTAAATGCATAATACTTGACAGACCATTAGAAAAGGGTGGACCCTAGCTAAGGGTCAATTTACATAGTAAAATCAAGGCTTGTAGGGAACCAGTCTAAATGCTGGTGATGTGGGTATTCTATGGCCATTTCATGGGGCAATCAACATTTACTTCATAATGATAAAAAGATCAAGCAAGTCATACACATATTTTCTCACTGGACAGTGGATTATAATTCATGAAGCATTTATATGTAAGTAATCACTAATGTTGCTAAAGGTGAAGCTAATATTAGCTACTTTTAATAATTCTGGGTAGCTTACTCCATAATAGTAACTAGTAGCCTAATTATTGTTGTCAAATAAATGTAGCGGAGTAAAAAAGTACTCTACTGGCCTCCAAAATGTAATGGAGAAGTATAAAGTGGCATAAAATAAAAGTACTCAAGTAGTGAAGTACTGTACTTGAGTAAATGTACCTAGTTACATTCCACCACTGCTGGCAGGGAGTTCTCAAAAGGACCCAATGATTGCACTGAAAACATTTAATTTGCCCAGTCTGACACTGTGATTTGGCAGCATCATGTGGTTAAATCAGGTCTGAATGTTGTCAGATGGACACGATTCTATGATTGATTAGGGGAAAAAGCAGTAACTGTTGAAACTGAACAATGCCCTCTTCTTTGGAAACCTTTAAAAAGCACTCTTGGGACAACGCTCTGAGACTAAATAATGAAGTAATGCAAAATACTAATTCAAGATGAGTGTCAGGCAACCAATACAGATGGCGGTCACACAACAAAAATTGCTGCATTACAAATAAAAAAAGAGGGGGAGGGAGGCCAATGAGCCAAAGTGGTTGTGTTGTCCAGAGCTTTTTGGACCAATTTGGATGGAGAAGCTCGGAAACAGTCCTCATACCTCTATATTTACAAGCATTCTTTTCCCACTTTGTGAAAGCCCAGGGAGTTACAATGGGAAATTAGCACAAATTGCTTTCACTTCAACATTTAATTTGCCTGCCATGGACTGTTGTTGCACACATTTGATAAGGTTAGCCCTCAGTGGCCTGAGGCTCAGCAGTAGCGCTTTACCTTAGCCAGGATATTGTGCAATACACTATAGTAAAACTGTTATGTGTTCCCCGCAAGGATGCAGTAAATTTAATGAGATCGAGAAGTTGCCCTGTTAATAACCAGTGGACCAAACCATGCAGATATGTAGGACAGTTGAACCGTTATCGGTTTATAAGAAGCTTTACTGTCAATTCTTCATCAACGAAGAAGAGTCCCATCAAAGTTGTTATTCCCTGAAAATAAACATTTCGATTTTTGCAATAAGAGGGGGTCTGAGAAATCCTACTGTAGAGAATTATCACCATAACAACTCCTGAAATTATCCCAAATACCTGTAGGTGCTCTATAAAACAGCCATGTGTTGAACAGCTGTGGCCGCTCCTCAGACTGCTCTCATCCTTCCCTCCCAGGATCAGTAATGTCCACTGACAGCTGTATTCTTTACCTACATTAAAAAAAGACACCAGGTCAGTTAACACCCACGTGTACGCTGCCCTCGTCGTTGTGGACAGCCAAGGCATTTCTTGCGCACACGAAC
The DNA here is from genome assembly GCA_035609425.1 of Epinephelus awoara. NCBI lineage: Eukaryota > Metazoa > Chordata > Actinopteri > Perciformes > Serranidae > Epinephelus > Epinephelus awoara. The sequence continues at coordinate 24,381,221 of CM069306.1, read as the reverse complement.
AGCCACAAAAGCCAAGAAACCAAAGAATCAAATCAGGTATAAAAGCAGGTTTTGCTCTTTCTAGAATGAATTAGAGAGAATTAGAGGTTTTGTGGTCCACCAGAATGTTTATTTGACTTTTCAACAGAAATAATCTTTGCTGTGTGCTAGGGTTGCCAGCTCTTAACCAGGATATGTATTATGATCCACAGAAAATCCCCCTTGGGTGCTCTCCCAGTCACCTTCACCTTTTTTTTTACTAATTCATTCAAAACAGCTTCAGCCTTCCCAGCTGATCACATGAATATGGATCGTTGTTCTCCTTGCTCTGCCCTGAAAGCACTGTGAGAATTCAGAAATATCAGGTACTTTTTAATGTTGCACAACTCAAAAAGGATTAATGTTTCAATCCTTTCAGACAAAGTTCTCTGTGCCTTAAAAAAAAAAACAAAGCAAAGCAAAGAGACCTTTTCTGGTGTTTTAGTGCATGAACGGAAGAAATAACATGTGGAAATCCTTAACCTGAGTGGTGGTGGTGTTGGTGAACTCACTGTAGCTGCTCTCCTCCAGGCCACACAGGGCGTCTGCTGCAGTCCCTCTGCTTCACCAGTATGTCCTTCCTGCTGCTCCACATCATCTATCAGATTACCGTCAACAGCCTTCTGGCCGGGAACTCCATCGCCTCTGACTTCAACTGTGAGTACAGTACACTGCAGCCTTTATGGTTCAAGGCTTTAAAGGTGGTGATGTTTGTTGTGTGTTTTGAAATCAAAACAACCAACAGGTCAAGAATCCACAAAGAAGGTGCAGAAAGGTCTGACTGATTTCAGTTTTTGGTGTGAGCAAACCTGTTGAAAGACATACAAGAACATGCTTGTATGTTTTTAGAAAAGTGCACCGACTAATAAAGCCACAGTCAGCCCCTTTAAACACAGTTTTTGGTATTGAAAATTATGTTCATATACACCAGTGGGTTTGCCATATATGTTTGTTTGCAAGCAATGTCAGTTATTTACTATCAAACAAGACCATCCTCTTCCCTAACCTTAACCAAGTGCTGCAAGAGCCTAAAGATGGATTTATAAATGATGCAAAGGGATGGTGGAAGTCCTGTAGATTCCAGTACTGATAAAGAGAGAGGGAGTGACATGCAGCAAAGGGCCACAGGCTGGAGTCGACCCGGGCCACTGCGGCAACAGCCTTGTACATGGGGCGGCTGCTCTACCACTAAGCCACCGGCACCCCATGATTTTTTTTTAAACTTGCTTCATGTTGCTTTCATTCCTAACAACCTCTACTGGCATCATAGAAAACAGAAGCAGCCCAAATTCACCAGTCTTTTGGTTTTTATGGCTATTTCTGTAGCCACCAAAACCCCAGAATGTGGTAACATGTAACAGGGGGAATATTTAGTGGATATTTTAAGGGAAACAAATTAAAATTTCTGTCAGTTAACTTTTACAGATATGTTGTATGAACTTTTGGTGACTTTGCACTTTCTAACACATTTGCCTTTGTAAGTGAGAAGTCTAAAAACATAATTTTTTGGAGACAATTTCAAGTTTCAAGTACATTTCATTTATATAGCACTTTAAAAAGCAAAACAGGTTTTGCACCAAAGTGCTAGAGAGAATAAAAATGGGTCTGAAGGTGTATCTTAAAAGCATCAACAGACTCAGGCCTCCGGCAGGCTAATCCAGAGCCGAGGAGCTGCTACAGAAAAAGCCCTGTCCCTGGCCTTTTTTTTTTTCCGCAAACAAGACACAGCCAACCCAGTGGGTGGATCCTACGGTTCTGGTGGTGGTGTAAGGGGTGAGAAGTTCAGAGATATCTGAAGGGGCGAGACGACAGAGGGATTTGTGGACAGTTTGAAGCACTTTGAAGTTAATTCTGAAAGTGAACTGGGAGCCACTGTCAGAATGCAAGGATAGGGATGATGTGGTCTCATTTCTTGGCCTGAGAAGTGCCTGTGATGACAGGGTTGGACAGTTGAGACAAAGTGCCATTAATGAATACATTTTCAGGTGGTCAAAGCAGGAATGAACCCTCCCTAACCCTAACAACTCACTCATTTGAGATCTCTTCTTGTTGGGCCACACACGTGATTCCCATCCATCATCCAGGCTGTTTTGTGCTTAAACTCTGACCTGTGCTATTGATACAGTGTCACAGAGCTGTATATCACCAAAGAAGGTGGAGAGGGAAAGTTTCTGTCCAGAAAAACTAAGTGAGGACAATTTGCAGGATAAGGTCAAATATGCTCCTTAATAATGATTAACAATTTCTAGAAATATCCTCACTCTTATTGCATTTTGTCACGTCATAAAGGTTTATGAATCTAACACATTCCTCTATGTAATTAGCTTCTTTGTGCCATATGGCAACGTAGAAAAAAAGAGATTCTTGCTGCCAGTAAAGCAAACACTGTAAGCTACTGACTCAGTGTTTGGAAGGTGTTAATAGTTGGCCTTGGGCTTCTCATGAAACTGTATCAAACTGTAAAATTTGAATGTGTCTAGACGGGACAGACCTTGACCTTGTGTTCTAATGACTTATTCTTGCTAATGGAGGTAACTTGCTCTCCACTGTCGAAGTCCAGCCAACTTCGCTCAGGAGGCAGAACGAACCTTATCGCCTCAGGCAGAAACACAGAGGCGTTCAGAGAGGGTAGACTAAATATTCACTCAAGGAAATCTTTATTACTAAAAGGCGTCAGTTTTTGGCACATCAAACCCTGGTGTGATGAGAGCAGAAATTCTATCCTGCTGCTGTTTTTATCTATGTATTATCTTTTTATCTGTATTATAATCAGTGTATTGATTTAGGCAATGGATACTTAGATAACAAGATTGTAAGGATGCTTTCACATTTCAGCTGTTTGGTCTGTTTCCACCCAACCCTGGAGCGTTCTATCACATTGTACAGTTTGTTAGGGCTGATGTGAAAGCTGTCAATCAAACCCTAGTATGGACCAAACAGCCGCTTCCGAGCAGACTGTGGTGCAGTGTGAGAGTAAATGAATCAACCACAGGATTTTGTGATAACAGATATGTGATTTTAACATGGTATCGAAAGCTAAACTACTACTTGAAGGTGTAGTTGCTAACTTTGATGAAATTAACTTTAGTCATATTTGCTGAAACTGTCACTGTCTAAATCTACACAGTAGTACACAAGACAGAATGTGGGGAAAAAATCACGTTCCTGTCCCTCCTTGTACATATTGCACATGAGCGAATACAACCGGTCAGAGGTGCGGAGTCTAACACAGTTGCCATTCATGTCAATCACTGCTTGTGAATTCTGGTCAAACTGTCAGACTCGTCATCAACCAAAATTCTGTCTCTGAAAACAGTTGAGGCAAGAAATCGGCAATACAGGAAAAGAATCTTGATCCATATTTGATCAGCGCTGCCTAGTTTGACAGTTTGACCACAGTTCACGAGCAGTGAGTCACATGATTGACAGCTGCGTTAAAGACTCCTCGTCTCTGACTGGTTGTTTTTGCTGTGTTTTTGAAGATTCTAGTGAATGCCATTAGAGGCAAAACAAGGACATGATTTTTTCTAGACTATCTGTTTCATATGATACTCTATGAATGTAGAAACAGTTTCAACAAATATGGCAAAAAGTTATCATAAAAATTACGAATAGCTTTAAGAGATGAAGTTTTACATCTTCATATGGAACAAACGGGCTTGTCGGCGTAGACATTGTTGGTTTTGGTCATTTCCAGGGGTTTATCGACAATAAAAAAAAATGTAGAATATCACCAGCCTTCTCTTTTAAGAATAGGATTAAATCTGTCTAGACACCTGGTTTAGACAAATAACCATAAACACCGTATTAACACTTACAAACATTTTCATAACTAAAAGAATCTGCTTTACCTGCAAGTCAGAGTATTCAGGGTTTTGTTTCAGACTATATTTCATGAAGCTCCGTTGGCACTTGAATGAATAACATCTTGAGTCATTATCTGCAACATTTAGCAAAGTCCCTGTATGAGCACTGGGGTGCTCAGGCACTGCTTTAAAGGGAACATCTGGTGGATCCCAGCTGTCATTTGACAATTAATGAGGCACCGGGTGGAGAAATATAACGTTGCACACTCACAATGAAAAATTTCATACGGAGCTGAAGTGACACTTAAGAATGCCATTAAAGAAGTCACGCAAAGTCAGTATTGTGTTGTAAAGTGACAACATTTACACGGCCCCACTGGGGTGATTTGTATACATATTGTTGGATTTCGACTTCCTAAAGTCATCCTATCCCTATTTTTATTTTTGGGCTCCATATGCAACAGGAAGTCAAACATTACTTGATCCGCCGCCTGCATTCTGAGTTAAGGCCTTATCTCAGTTTTCTATATCTGGCATTTAGCCCCTTGACACCCTTTTCCTTTTGGCAGTCACATATAAACAAGGAGTCGTCCTTTTGCGGTGAGGCGGTTATCCTTCCTCCAGATAACTTTGTATAATTTCCCCTATTCGCCATAGCCAAATACACCATTAGAGCAGTAAACTGAGTTGAGTATGAATGAGAAAACCTTTCCAAAAAAGCTAACACCTCCAGCTGTTAGAGCAGGTCAGTGACTGGTCGCCAGATGAACCGGGCCCGGCTTCCTTTGGAGTCATCATCCGTCATTCCTATGTTTGTAAATGCAGTTCCCCCCATGTCGAGTCAGCACAGTCATGCATTTGTATAAGTAACTGACAAAGAGCAGCAGATACCAAGTATTTTCCTGTGATTGTCTAAACTTTTTGGCTGTCATTGTCCTCAGTAGCAACGGGTGGGGACCCATCTGGTGATTAAGTAGGTAAAAACAAACCATAAAAAAGGATTTGCAAGTTTGAATTGGTTTATATCTGATGGCAATGGATATTTCACCAGCTCATAAGGAGTAAACGGCCTGTTGAACTGCTGTTTAGTGACAAGTTCCTTGGGGATAGCCGTCATTAAGTCCAGTAAACGCATTGTTGACCTTTATCGCCCTCCATATCCACACATATCCTGCCCACCATTCCCCAAATGTGAGACATTTACTGAATTCTCCCTCGGCATACTGATTGTTCCTATTACAGTCATGACGTGCTGAAATGTTGACGCTGCATATCACCAGTCTCTGCAGGAAAAGGGCAACTGGCATTAGGCCCCAGAGATAGAGGAGAGAGTGCAAAGAAATGCTGTGCTGAGAGGTTAACGGCCCAGCAAGTACAAAGGGTGTTTTATGATGTTCACATAAAGTCTGAGGACAGGTATTTTTGGTGCTCAGCTGGGGTGGAAAGCGGCCCTGCCTTGACAGGCAGAAAGTCTCACACTCTTTTCCAGAAGTCTCCATGCTGAGTTCAAGCTGCATTACACAGTATTCCTCTCCTCATCCTATGGATCAGACTGACCTGACTTTACCTTTGGCATTCTTAGTGGATGATATCGGTTTCCTCTTACACCTGTGAGCTCAGTTTGGGCTGGATGAACTTAAGTGTTGCAGATGTTTGGACCTGGGAGTTACTGAAACAGACTCTGTTTTGCCTGTGGTCACTGAGCTGATATTTGAAGCTGAGTTTTTACTTGAAGGTTTAAATGGGACATTAAGTAATCCATGAACTTTATCAACCTTTGTGAGTGATCATTAGGGATTCCAACAACATCATTGGACCTAATCTCCTGTGCAAGCCACCATGTTAACTTTAAATTATTTGTCTTGTAAATAACACAGATAGTTTAGAAGCTAGTTAATTAAACCAGAGGTGCAAAAACTGTATAGTGAAGAGTTAATCTAATATAGCACTGGCTGGCTGCGTTACATTTGTTTACACTGTTTCTTAAAACTTTGCACACCAGCACAGTTTGTTTATGTCAGCGTTCTGTATAAATTTTCCTTTGGGAGATATCTTCTAAATTAAAGCTGCATTGTGATCTTTTTGACCACTAGAGGGCAAAATGATTCCAAAACAAACTCTCAAAAAACAAACTATGGCAAGCATGTTAGCAAACAGTTAACTACTTACTTAACTGCTGTACTTAACTACTACCTCACCCAACATCACCAGGGAGTTACGTACCTTATCTTGTATTGTTTATTACCAATGGTTGAATCTGTGTTGCAGATTAGTGACGCTATAGCTAAGCTATAGAACAAACAAAAAAAAAATAGCTTAAATATATACTATGTAGGAATCACTGCTTACTGTTTGCAACAACAAAGCAGAGCAATTATATAGGATGTGTCTTAACAATTGTGCCTACAAAAGGTGCCACATGAGAGCATGTATCTTCTTCATTATCATCTTTATTGAGTAAAGAATACTGATTCTTTTTCTATTAATAATTTCCCTAAATCATTTTAAATATGTAGAAATATGATGAGATAAAAACACCCTAATTTTCAATACTTCAAGACATCAGTTTTCTGCAAATCATTCAGTAAATCTTAACTGTTATCAATATGCAATATAGATCTGTGATGTCAGAAAAAAAGTGTTACCAAGACTTAAAGAAAATTGAGGTAAAGTTGTAAAATGATTGTGATATTGATTTGAGGCCATACCACAGAGGAATAACTGATTTTTAAGAGGTTTTAAAAGTGTGTGATGTGTTGCGTCATAGTTTGGTCAGTTACAGCAGTGTCTGTTCTCCATCACTGAGCAGTAAATGGGAGTAAATGTGTGGGGGTGGACAGTTTCTCCTAGTGTCTTCACAGTTCAGTAGGAGGACGACTGTGGGTGTTTGGTGTCAGAGGTTAATGTCAGGGGTTAGTCATGCGGGCTCCTCCCATCACAGATGTTTTGTTAATTTACTTTTTGATTTCATTCACCCACCGACCTCCACGCTCTTCTCCTCTACATCTACCCCAACCAACACAACACATAACATCTGTGATAGTGAAGCTATTCTTTCAGTCGTTTTATTCACTGATGAGTAATAAAGAAAAAACAGGGTTTGCACTGACAGTCCATTACCGCTGTATATACCTTGAGTGGAATTCAGTTTCCTGTTTCTGACAAAGTGCCTAACAGTGTGACTCATTCCTTTACTGGATACTTCGCTTGTATGTGTGTATGTCATTTAGGAGAAAACACTTTTATTATTCATCCTCTGTCTTTTCTTTTGACAGTTGTTTTCTGCTTTACGCTGTCATCTATTATCCTCAAACCTTAATCCAAAGTGACACCTATGTTTTAAAAAGTAGCACCCACAATTGCAAAAGAGTAATGGTACTTTTTAACGCTTAGCACTTTAGCTAACAGGTTCTAAAAAATATTTGTTATAGCCTGGATCTTTTTTAGAGATATAAACCATCACCCCAGAAGTAATGCTTTAGTTTTCTGCCTTTGTTTTTTCTTTTCTTTTCTTTCCACTTTAGAATTGAACATTTCATACTCTAGTTTAACAAGACTTGCTGAAAAAACATATTTTATGCTTAACAACCTCCTGAAAGTAGTTTGCACACAGTTGACACAGCAGATAAAGTCCTTTTGTCTGCTGTCTGCCTTGAGTTACAGTCACTTGAAGTGTGTTTCAGCGTCTTCACTCTCCTCACTGCGCTCCATAAACCAGAAACTTCAGCACTGCAGCAGTTCAGCACCTAATTAGTTGCCTTATACACAGACAAAACAGCTGGATATATTGATATGTCATTGAGTCGAGATCCTCAAGTCACAAACTGATGTTATGTTTTCTCTGGCAGTAGAACAAAGGCAAGTCATTCTCCAGTGGTTCTTCTCAGCGTGCCAGTTGAATACCTGGAAATCTCTCTCTGAGCACTGGAGTGACGTTCAGGAACACTTCAACCAGTCCAAGCTGTGGAAACAAAGCTCACATGAGATGTTTTTATTTTCTGTGTGAGCACAAAGATTGATTGTTTTCCTTCGCCTGAAAATGAAATATTGTCTGAAATGAAAAAAATACTCTGGCTCTTAGCAATGATTTAAAGCAGGCATTTTAAGTTTTTATTCATGGCTTTGTCCAAGGCTAAAAAAGATCCTCATTCTTTCTATTATAGTGATAGTGAATAATAAATAGCAATTATTTCTGGATACAGTGGAAATCCTTTACCTTTTTTTTTATGATTTGTAACGTCACCATTTGTTTTTAATGGCTATGATATAAAAGTGTATTATTTTTTTGCCCAACAATATCAATCTTGACTAACTAACTTCATAATTTTGTCCAGGTTCCACGTGGGAGAAATCCATAAGACAAATTGGCTTTGAGAGGTAAGATAATGATAAATTCAACACTTTCACAACAAATGCATTCACTAACGTAACATATGGAAAGTAAAAACTGTTTCTAAATCATGTTTCCCTTGATGATTATGCAATATAAAATATACAAGTGGGGATTTTGTTTAACTGAGCATGAATATGTCTCCTAGTTGGGAGATCCAGATGCTTCTTCAGGAAGTGACTCAGTTCAGTGACTATTTGCTGATGAAAGGGAGGATCAGCAATAAAACAACTTAACTTTATGCGACATGCTTTTTTTTTTTTTTTTTTAAGGAAAATTGCCTTTTTTATTTAGAATCACAACCATTTTTTAATCTCACCTGTTAAAGATCAGACATGTGGTTCTCCTCCTCTGAAGAGGGTTGCATCATCTGCGCAAAGTGTCCTAAATATAGCAACCCCACAATAACATTAAACACCACTTTTTGCATTTAGCAGCACTGACCCGTCCTCTGACAAGGTTTAAAAATGCTCCTAACCTGTCCCTGTGTGGATTCTTGATGAACGCTAAACCCAGTTATGTCTGACATTCAGTTGACAGGCCTATTTTTCAGAGCTTTTGCTGCTGTGTCCGTCTCCTCACTCCACCGTGATCGTGTTAGATGTGGTTTTCTAAGTACGGGAATGTCCAAACTCAGCCACATCCTTTTTCCAGTACTCAACAGCCCACGGTGGATAGTATACTATAAGTGGCGGAAGTAGAGCTGTAAACATTTTATCCCGCCTGCATTTACCTGTTTGTGTTGGGGATCATATACAGTATATACAATATTTACAGCCACACTGGCGGATGCTTTCTCTCTTTTACGGCCTGTATGGAAGAAAATGCAGAGTTCAAGCCAGATGTACATATAGAAGTAGAAAGACAATTCACAGCTGTTGTGTTGTGTCTTTTCACCCAAACAGTTCCTTCGGTTTCCTCAAGCTTGACCTTTTCAAATCCTTTATAAATACCAAATATTTATATGGTTCAGAGCATATTTTGTGGTCTTGTAATTGTAATTTTTCACTGATGCCTCATGAGTAATTACCCCTGCAGCCTGAGGCAGTGAGGACAGGTCTTAGCCCCACTAATGTTATTGTAATTTTCTCACATGATAAGCGGGGGAAAGTAGGAGTCATTAAAGTTGCTGGCTAAATCTTGTCTGGCTCTGATGGTTTCCATCTCTTTCATCCACGTGAGGATGCACGAAGCTTCGCAACAATAAAGCACATGGAAACAGAAGTCCTTGATTAGATTAAACTCGCCAACAGCAGCCAAAGGCCCAGCTATTTATCTGAGTATGCGTTTTCCATTGTGTTGATTAGCACTCTGTTTTCAACTTGTTAACTTTTATAAGCTTTGTATCCATTGAAGGCCAGAATGAGATTGGTTCTGTTTAAAATGACCAGTTGTTTTATAACTCGATCCAAACATTTGGTCAGCTTTTTTCTCTGCAAGATCACCACTATATTTTGTTTATTGTAAACAGTGTGATTACACCTGGAGCTCAGCATGAAATGTAAAGAAAAAACTTTGGTGGCCAAACACAAGATGCGTGTGTGATTGTTGTAAAACTGAAATAGAAATTGGTTTGGATGATAAAAGTGAGTTTTAAAGGTTTTGAGAGCTGCTAGCCATTTCAAGGACAATTTTTATTTGCTTTAATTGTACATGCAATCATGACACCTCATAAAACGTGTCCTTGGGCAGCATAAATACAACTGACTGGATCATTTGAAGCCTGATGTTACTGTAGCTGTCATGGCAACAGTCAGCCGCCACTGTTTAGCTTCCTGTTTGAACAACCCTTTTGGTATTTAGTTAGTGGTGAGCAGACTAATCAAATAACAAATGATACAAAAGCTTTGTTTGCTCACGGCAATATAACCACATGACATCAAACAATGTCATATTTCAGTCAATAAATGAAAAACGCACTGTATGGAGCAGACCTGGAGTAAATATTATTTGTTCATAAACTATTATAATCTGCACACAGTGTTTGGTGAAAGTAGAATTCAGATAGCGTCAGATAAGATGTAGATAGGCATCATCATACTTCAAGAAACAAATTAAATCTGAAAAGGCTCAAGTAGTTTCGGCCCTTTTGACTTTATTTAATGCAGTTTAATGAGGGAAAAGAGAGCTTATTGCTCACACCACCTTAATATGAACAAAGGATGCAATTTTCAAGGGTGTAATGTTTGTTACGCTTAAAAAAACCACACACTCTCTCATGGCCTTTTTGTTTGAATGGAATTTCACCCACTTGTTAACAGCAGTACGTTTAAAAGCAAACCTGATTTCATTAAAGTGGGTGGTACTCCATATAAAAGCTGAAGAATTCAACACGGCACATTAAACGAACAGTTGAGTAATGGAAAGAATCCAGATTCCCATGCATTCATGTGAACAGGTAGTGTTTTCTGAAAGATATAATTGCCGTAGTAATATCCGTTCTCATGGGTTTTAGTGCAGTGAACATGACCACAGATTAAAGGAAAATAGTGCTCAGTGACAACCTCAAGCTTTTTTGCTTTTTTAAGATTGTTGAGCAGTCAGAGAGCCCTAAGAGATTGGGAGAGACAAAGAGAGGTGGCATGCGACAAATAACCCAGGCCAGATTCAGACATGACAGCACAGTTATTTGTACTGTAGGCTTCATCCAAGTGAACTAAACAAGCAACCTCAAGTTCTCTGGTTTCTTAGAAAAACTGTTTCACATTAAAAGTGATCGTCCACGGACAGTTAAGTTTGTTGTACTCTGTCCTAGTTTCCATCATTTGGTTGCAATCCTAGCCTGTAAGACTGCTCCAAATCGCAATTTTGGGAGATGTTAGGATTTATCCTTACTTTGAGGAAGCAAGTGCCTGCGTTCTGTTAGTGTGGCATCCTGTGTTTTGTGTTTGTCCCCAGTGTGATCGGTGCAGATGCAGGAAACGGCATTCGAGTGTTCATCCCTGACATCGGCATGTTCGTGGCCGGCTTGGCCATCTGGCTGCTGTGTCGCAGTCTGGTCCAGAAGAGGCCGCCTGAGGACATGGCCCAATACAACGCCGACTTTGAAGCAGAAGAACAAGTGGGTTTAATTTGTGGTGACATGCAGTGCCTTGAAACAGCGTCTGATTTTCTCATCCATGTATCCATCCACTGTATGTGAACGAAATGGCTTGTTTATTAGTAATAGAGCACAGTTAGTTGTATTTAAAGTGAGGCTGCAACTAATGTTGATTTTTTTTTTTTATCAATTTATCTGTCCATATTTCTTTTTTATCAATTGTTTAAGAACTGTGTAAAAATTGTGAAAACACATTTTGTTGTATTAATATTATTCTTTGATAAATTATCTCAAATTTCGGCTCTCGGCCGAGCCAGTGGCTAGCAGCTAACAATCTAACAGCGTTGACAGCACTAATGATGCCAAGAGAGCTGACAGAATGGTGTTAAGCTAGGGAACCAAGCTTCAAAGATAATTCGACACAGTGGCCAAACTGGTGAATTCCAGTTAGATATTTTTTTTAAGTACATCAATTTCCTTATTAACTTAGTGAATCATTATGTCATAAAAGATGTAACATTTACTAAAAGCCAAATCCAGAATTATTTATCTGTTGTCATTCATGTGAGCAAGCCTGAGACCAAACATTTGAGAAACAGAGTTAAAGGAAATGCAGTGCACTTGGTCTATGGGCCTGAGGATGCAGAGGATCCAGGTACTTCTATACCTGGAATGGAAGCAGAACCTTTTTTTTTTTTCATGTGCTGCTGATCAACTTTCATTTATACATCTGTGATTACAACACACACAGGGGGAGCGTGACTCCATTCCCTGTTTAGGATGCCTTTACTCATATAGCAAATATTTGTCTGCTGCTATACTAATGCTCTGAATGTCATATACAGCTCCTGTAAGAACTGATGGATAACATTTTACCACATAGGACTATAAGCAACATTTGCTTACATTAGCTAGACTTTTAGTGTGTATAAACCCTTGTTAAATATGCATTTATGCTGTACTTAAAATTAGTGACATAACAGCTCTCGGTTAGTGGATGGCAGTAAGCAAGCACAATTCCTGCACGTGAGTTTCCCAGGTGTAAAACAGCCAGAAGTGTTGATTGTCTGAAAAAGCATTGGAGAGCAGCCAAAAGGGGATGCCATGTAAAAAGATATCATGATGAGAGGGTATTGTGGTATTTAAAAGTTTGCAAACAGCTGGCCTTGGAGATAAACTGACTTTCAGCCCTAATTTAGAGTAGACAAGTATATGAAGATATGGGTATAGGGTGTGTAGTGGGATAAACATCTAAAAAAATGTCCATAAAGTTAAGCTGAAGAGGTAAAAATTGTCTTTTTTAATATAAAAAGGAAATCCCAATGTAAACATCTTTATACAAGCTGATTTTAGATTTTGGGGCTTTTAAAAATGGTGGTTGCTCGTGCTGCATTGGCTGTGTTCGAGCGAACAACGTACACTTACGAAGTCTGGACCAATCACTGTACACTTACGTCACTAATGGTTCCCTGTTGTGGGGGGAGAGTAGCTACTCTTGAATAGGGGCTAAAAAGTCCCTCAAAGCTGCATTATAACAGCTACAGGAGTTCCTAGTTCTTGCGGTGTGGCTCAACAAAAAAGGGGTTTCCTACAACTTAGTCCTTAGAACTAGGAAAAAGTTCCTCCGGTCCAGTTCACTGATATTTAACATATGCAAACAAAAAGTGCAACCTTTTGGGACTCATACCTGGTCATATTTAAAATAGTTTTCACTTAGTGGCTGTGGTGGCCAGTTTTTTCTCCTGCCCTATACGTAACGTCCACACTGGGCTTCATAAGTTGGGAGAAGCAAAGTTTGAATAGAGAGTTCCCTGTGAGTGTCGATGACTTGGAATACAGCCCCCCTCCCCTGGCAAGTCCTCCCTCCTCTTTATGACTTAGTGTTAATTAAATCCACATTCACTTTAACTTCAACTGCGTTGCTCACGCTGGCACAGATGGCACCGCTCCCCATTACTGAGAAACACCAGGAATTCATCTAAAGAGCCTGCGTTGTGTTCGGGCTTTTATTTCCGTCAGTGAGCCATCTGAGCTGAAATTGTTGTTTGATTCAAAACAGGCTTCGCACCACCTGCTATTTCTTTGTCTATTGCCTTATATGTGTGCTATGTAAATCACAGTGAATGGCTCACTTGATATTATGTCTCTATTTTATTGAGACTGTAGGAAAAGAGCGACACATAGTTGGTTAGACACAGCAGCCAAGAAAGAAGTGACTGGATTAGATCTCAAGCCAACATGTGGTTCCAGAGGAAAACATCTGCCATGGGTCGCTAATCATATTTTAAGCAGCCAAAGAAACCACATATATGTTTAAATATTCTGAAGTGGAGTTTACACAGGGGGTGTTATGCAAGTGCTACCTGTAGGAAAGTGTTTTCAGCACCATGGAGAGCTCTGACCTCCAAATGGCACCATCCATCATTCAATACTGAAGTATAACATGTCGCTGTGATCTGTCCCCTGAAAGGAGGAAGAGGAGAAGCTGAGCCTGGATGACAACATCCTGCTTGAGGAGGACTTCGAAGCGGGGTATGAGGCAGAGGAGGATGAAGAGGAGGAGGAGTTGTACGAGGAGGAAGAGGAGGAGGAGGAAGAGGAAGAGGAGAAGGAGAGCACCAAGATGAAGATCCTGCGGCTTGTGGCGCAAGTTGCATCCAAAGTGAAGGAGATTATTGGGAACTTGATCACCACTGCGGGGAAGGTGGTGGTCACCATCTTGTTGGGCATGACAGGTGAGCTGGATGCTTGGATGCTGTAAAGTTAATCTGCGTCTTGATCTCACAGCATTACTATCTAAATATTTAAAGGAACAGTTCAACCTAAAATCATAAATACATATTGTTCTTCTTACCTGTAATGCACTGTATCAGTCAAGTTGTGTTTGGTGAAAGTTACCGAGTATTGGAGGTATTGGCCATCTAGTTCCATCAACAGCTGATACCTCCAACAGCTGGCAACTCACATCAAAACAATGTAGATGGATAAATAGCACTACAGGTATGAGGAAAATATGTATGTTTTAAATTTTGTTTTAGTTTTTCAAAGTCTTTAGTTGAAATATAAGAGTCAGCTGCTGTAATTTAGAAGAACAATTTTAAGAAAGAAATGAAAGTCCCATTATCTTGTTCATAAAATTTGCTCCTTAATTGTTGTGTGGGTTTGATTTTCAGACTGCAGATGTAAAATACAGATGTTTTCCTCACAGTTTTCCACAGGCTGTTGAACACAACACACACATGCTGTGTTCAGCAACTATAAAACAACAATGGTAACTTCAGACTGCTTTAAGTTGTGCTTTTGGTTGTAGTAAGGCTGCAGAGAGATATGAGGTTTGTCACATTCAACAAAACTGCTATAGGATTTTGGAAATTTAGGAAGGCTGATAATGAATAATCATCCTGATCACATATGTGAACCACAGTCCCCTGACTTCATATCCACTTTTTGTCTTTGAAGGTGTCATGCTGCCCTCATTGACCTCGGCTGTCTACTTCTTCATTTTCCTGTTCCTGTGCACCTGGTGGTCCCTCTGTCGGACCTTCGACACTCTCATCTTCAGCTGCATGTGCGTCCTGATGGCCATCTTTAGCGCTGGACACCTCATTGTCCTCTACCTCTACCAGTTCCAGTTCTTCCAGGAGGCCATCCCACCAGACGATAACTACATAAGGTCAGACACATGTTGAGTTAATATCCAGAAAAACAGACACAGCATCCAGTCACTGACACTGTCAGAGTCCTGTGTGTTACCTTAGTTTAAGCACATCTATGTCAAAAAAAGTATCTCTCTGCTTATTGGGATGCAATATATTTGGATTATTTTCCCGATTTAAACTTGACGGCCGTTCTGCCCACAGGACGAGATGACTCAGACCTAAAGAACAAAATACAAACTGTCTCCCAAACAGCAGTGAGCGATGCCTCAATCTAGAGAAAGCTAAACTTACCAACATTAGATCTCCTCTCTCTTTGATGAATTGTTGAAATGGTATTTCTCTGGTTAGACAGCACAAGCCCATACTAATGCTGTCTGGCTCCTTACTAATGTGAAAATACATAATGTGATGACAGCGCTCAGCAGCCAGAGATCCTTTGACTCGACGATATTTATTGCGCCCGCCGCAAGTTTGTTTAAACGATAATAAATATTTACTATTGTTGCAAACAAGAAGGCAAAGGAAAAGGCAAACCCAGCTGGAGGGGAGATATATCAAACTCCTACTCACAGCACATCAATATCAGAAGCAGAGCTTTTAGGCACTTCACTACAACCAGTGTTGTTTTATTATGCATGAGAAAGGAGGCAATCAGCTGTCTGTGGCTGCGGCGGTGAAACGTTGTGGTTGGAGTAAAGCCACATCGTAGCACATCTTGCCAACATACGTTAGTCACACAGCTGTAATGAATACAAACTCTGTGGCTGAAAGTACCTCGAGTCACTAAGCTCATTGTGTTTGACTGACAACCTGGAATGCAAAGAATGTTGTTTATTTACTAATTACTAAGAAATACACATTTAGGGCACCATCATAGAAGTTTGAAAAAAAAAAGATTTTCTCCCACAGCAGGAGCAGAGGAGAGTTCAAAAAATAACAAATCATAAATTTCTTTTTTCTTTTACTGATAAATGTACAATTTTTATCCTTTATTTTACCATGCAAGTGTCACTGAGACATTATGGCATCAAGATCAGTAATAAAACTTGTGTTGTTATAGTAGTATATATTAATAATATAATGTTAGAAATTATTTAATCTCCATTTGTTTGTGAATATGAATTAAAATACACATCATGATAACCAAAATTGGCTACATGTACAGTATGTTCATGAGGAAATTGTAATAATGTAAAATGTAATGTACAAAAATGTTAAAGAAAAAAGCCCCACCAAACATTATTACATTATAAGACAGTACAGACAGTAACATGCAATGAGACAAGCATGCAGTTAAGGCTCCCAGGCCTCAACTACTGTAATGCCCTTTATTTAATACTTCAAAAAACGTCTGGGTCCAAAGTATGTTTTAAGAGCATATTCATCAGTCAATGGTCTTTCCACCAAATGTCATTGAACTCGCTTGAGACAGTTTTGAGAAATGCTGTCACTCAACAGGCAATCTAAATGGGGCTAAAGACTGCTTTGTCAAAAGCAACAATTCACAAAACATATTGTATCATATCTGCAGTATGAGGAAAAGTACAATGGTTTCCTTCCAAACAAATTTTCAGTTGGATGCAAACAGCTAAAACACAAGACAGTAAAATGTTAAGCAGTATATTCTGTATGATACACATGATATACACCATGTTGTTGCTCTGTAGTTCCAGTAACTTGCAGCATCTGAATCTTTTAATTACGGAGTCTTTTAAACCTGACCAGCAGCACTGTAGCTGTTGTCTCACTGTAGCTATTGTCTCACTGTAGCTGCTGTCTTACTGTAGCTGTTGTCTCATTGTAGCTGTTGTCTTACTGTAGCTGCTGTCTCGGTGCCCTTGGTGTTGCAGGGTTGTATTGATCTCACAGTTTCTCATTTGAAAGCTGTGCTGCTGTGTGTCAGGACCAAGGCTATTTACAGCTATGTATAGCTAAAGCTGCCTTGGACAAACCTTGTGTCCTCTCCATCCCTCCTCTGGTTCAGATAGCAGATAAGGTGTGATTACAGTGCTGCATTGACAGACTTCTTGTTAAAAAACTCATTAGAATAAATGGACCCCTCTCAAACCATCTGCACAGTCAGTAATAGTCTGTTTAGACTGTGCATGCTGTAGTAGAAATACAGTGGGAGTACCTGTACTGGATACTAATACTGGATACTTTTACCTCCTCTGTCCTCAAAAAACCCTTAAAGCTATTAAAAAACATGATACCTTTACCTCAACAGGCCTATGAAAACTTTTAAAGCTAGTAAAAGCTATTAAAATACTGGATACTTACACCTATTCTGTCCTCTGAAATCCCTTAAAGCTATTTAAATAGTGGATACTTTTACCTCTTCAGGCTTCTAAAAACCTTTAAAGCTAGTACAATACTAGATTCTTTTACCTGTTTAGGCTTCTAAAATCCTTAAAGCTAGGGAAATACACAACACTTTCACCTCTTCGAGTCTCTAGAAATATTTGAAGTTGGAAGATACTGGATATTTTTACTTCTTCAGGTCTCTAGAAAGCCTTAAAGCTATTAAAATACTGGATACTTTTACCTCTTCTGTCCTCTAAAAACCCTTAAAGCTATTAAATTGCTGGATACCTTTACCTCTTCTGTCCTCTAAAAACCCTTAAAGCTATTAAAGTGCTGGATAGCTTTACCTCTTCTGTCTTCTAAAAACCCTTAAAGCTATTAAATTGCTGGAGACCTTTACCTCTTCTGTCCTCTAAAAACCCTTAAAGCTGTTAAATTGCTGGAGACCTTTACCTCTTCTGTCCTCTAAAAACCCTTAAAGCTGTTAAATTGCTGGAGACCTTTACCTCTTCTGTCCTCTAAAAACCCTTAAAGCTGTTAAAGTATTGGATACCTTTACTTCTTCTGTCCTCTAAAAACCCTTAAAGCTATTAAAGTTCTAGATACTTTTACCTCTTCTGTCCTCTAAAAACCTTAAAGCTAGTGAAATAGGGAATACTTTTATCTCTTTGGGCCTCTAATAATATTCATTCATTCATTCTCTGTAACTGCTTATCCTCTTAAGGGTCATGGGTGGACTAGATATATTTTACCCCTTCGGGCCTCTGATATCTGATCTAATATTACTTAAAGTTAGGAAAATAAAAACCAAACATGCTTTGAATGAGACAAAATAACGACAAGTCGCTGCTCAAGATCCATCATTATACTGAGGTCATGACCTTTGAAAAGAGGTCACGAATGCACTTTGCTTAATTTTAAGGCCAACATGTGGAGAACTACTAACCCAAACTACTTGGTTACATAAATATTACAGAAAAAAGCTGAATTACCACTAAAGTTGACTCTTTGCTTTGATACTAACTTGTAAAGTTGCTGCATTTACTTTCCAGCAGTAAATATGGGAGAGTGGGTGTCATTATTTTTAAACAGCTTTTCATTTGTGTATTTGAAGTCCTAAATTTGGAAAGTTTACCATGGCCCTGATTCTTCTTTGATAGCTCTTCACACGAACAGGCCAACTATTTTATCATGTGCTGTCTCTGCGTGCTTCCATGTTGACTTTCCACAGCGCTGAGGTATTTCTGTCTGCCGCTGCGTGAAAACTGAGGTCCAATGTGATGATAAAAGTAACACGCTCTCCCCTGATCTGGCCTATTTCCTCTCTGCACACCCGCAGGCAAACTGAGGGAAAGTCTTACGGACGTAAATATGTGCAGCTCCCATTGGACAATAGGCCACCTCAGTGCCTGCCCTAATTGTGCTTGCTGACAGTTGACTTGGCCTTGCTGTCGGCCCAGTGTTGAGTGAGGCTGTTGAGAGGCCTAGCTTCCACTCCACTTCCTGCCTCCCCTCCTTACAATGGAAGTCCCCAGTCATGTGACCAGCGGGCCTTCCCCAGCTGCAACAAGAAACCGTTCAGGAAGTGTGATGGGGTCATAGGGGAGTGTTCACTCCTCCACATGGTATAAACAGAGAAGACTCGGAGGGCATCTAAATCTGTGTGGTTGTCACTGGAATACGTCAGTGCACTTCCTGTTGAGGAGATGATCTTTGTTCTGTTAAAAGGAAGAGGAGTGAATCATACGGCATCCTTTGTGGGACAAACAGAATTTTTGTCTCAGATTCCAAGGTTAGAGCATGGAAGGAAATTCTCTTTACAGGAATGTCCTCAAGCAGAAAGTCAGAGTATACATCAGGGCAAGACAAGAAAAGACAACTGTGAGATACTTCAACATTGTTTGATGCAACTTACCTTTCTACACTTACTTACTGTAGTTGCTTGACATTGTATTTTCCCCATTGATATTTCCAGTGTACATTGGACGTTGCTCCATCATAGTACAAACCACCTATTAAGAACATCAAACTCTTCAAACTTTTAAGAATTACCCTGGAAATTGCAACGAATCCTTTAGATTATAAAAACAATCATCTAAACTATAGCAAAATTGGTCTTTCCCTCAGCTCCATCCATGCATCAATTTTCAGACATACATCCAAGGTGCTTGACTACTAGGTAAGGTAGTCCAGACATTCCTCTGCCTGACAACATATTCTAGCTCCTCCTGGGGGATCCCGGGACCTTCCCAAGCCAGATGAGTGTATTCTTCAGTGTATTCTGGGTCTACCCAGCATTCATCTACCTACTGGACATGTCCAGATAACTTCCGAAGGGAGACACACAGGAGGCATCCCTATTAGATGCCTTAAACACCTCCTGAGATGGTGATAATTTTCCTCAATCTGATCATCCAAGGAGGTTTAAACTAGCAAAACAAAGTGGTCTGATACTATTTAGCATTTGTGTGTCCTCTTAACCTGATTTATGGTTGGGCGCTCAACACTTCTGAAGAGTGTTGTTCAACAGAAATGAAAGAGCAGTGCAACGCTTTCAATTTGTGTTTTGGTGAAGGCTTTTAGTCGTCTCCATTGTAACGAGAGATCCCCTGCATTTTTTTTACGGTCTGTTTCTGTTGCATTTACCTTTTCTTTGTGAACAACTTTTTTATTGTTTTTAAATGTAAACAAGTACAGTAGTCAGACAACAGTATAGGTACATTGCAATCAAAAATATAGAAAAAGAGAAGTAAGGAATAGAGAAAGAGAGAGAGAGAGAAAAAAAAACAAGTGACGACCCCCCGACTGGTAAGGGGCCGTTCACATGCAGCATCTAAAAGCGCGTGGAAAACGCCAGCTGTGCCGTTTCCATCCTTTTATCCAAGGCGCTTCGGAGGTTGCGCTACTGTTGCACCTGCCGTTACTAAGCAACCAAAACCGACGTCACTCACAGGGGGAGTAAAAAAGTTTTCAGAAAAATTAAATGGATTTCCAGCAAGCATCAGGAGGTGAGGTGTATGCATGTGTGTGTGTGGAGGACAGGGAGAGAGAGAGATGCTGGTAGAGAGACAGTGTGTGATATTAGATACATAATGTTGTGAAGTCCGTTGGACAGAAAGGAAGAAGCAGATCCGTGGAGCTGATTGGTTAATTCTTATCACATGACATGCGGGCGCTTGCTGCATTTGAAAAAGTTGAGATTTTTCCATCTCTGTGCGCCGCGGACACGCACGAAAAAACAGGCGTGTCGCACCGGATATGCGCCGCTACGGCGTCGCTTTGAATTGTGAGCGCGCTTAGCGTGCGTCTACATTGAAACTAATGGATTTGTGCGAGCAAAAGACGCTACATGTGAACGGCTCCTAAAACAGTCTCAAATCATTAAAGTCACAAAGCCCATTCTCCTTATATACATCAGCTAAAACATTGATACCCCAAGAACTCCAGTCCGGGGATGAGAATGGGACCCTTCCAGTGAGTAGGGAATAGTTGTTAAAGAGTGGACTATTCAGGTGCCATTTACATGTACTTTTAGATTCCTTCTCAGCAATAACCCATGTTGATAAGAGGAAACGCATTATGGGACCAAGCCGCAGCTTAGCTTGTTTCAAAGGGACAGTGGAGTTAGTAAGATCCTCCAGTCTGTGTGGGGATGCTAAGTTCATTTCTATAGGTTTCCAACAGGGATCAGAATTGGGGTTAAGCCATTCTGTGAGTGGTCTCAATACAAATGACCAAAAATAGTATTTAAAGGCACGGAAAGACCACCCTCTGTTTTGTGTCGTTGAAGTGTTGTTAACTTCACACGTGGCCGTTTCCCTCAAGTTTTCCCCAAATAAATTTAGAGACCAAAGAATGGACTTTTTTCTAGTAATTAGTTCGGGGTGGTAAAGGCAACATCGAAGAAAAGAAATTTATGTGTGGTAAAATATCCATTTTAACAATTGACACACAAGCATGTAATGGTTTTGGCAAGTGAGACCATCTATTGAGATCCGCCTCAATTTTATTATAGATGCCCTGAAAATTCTTATTGGCAATATTAGCTAATGAAGGAAAAATGTCCACCCCCAAGTGTTTAAATTGTTTGACCACTAGGATATGCTGAGGTAATGAGCTCAAGTTCAATTTAGAGTTTAAAGGGAGAAGCACAGATTTTGTCCAATTGATTTTATAACCGGATAGAGAGCTAAATTTGTCAAAAGTATCCAAAATATGCGGTAATGATATGGTTGCTCTATCATAATATAATAATATGTCATCAGCATACAGCAATATCAAGTGTGTTGTTAAAAGTGATGGGGGAAATATTTGGGTGTTGATGAATTTTCTGTGCGAGGGGCTCTAATGACAAAATAAAAAGAAAAGGGCTTAATGGGCATCCCTGTCGGCATGAGCGTGATAAATTAAACTTGTTTGATATGATGCCAAAAGTTGGACCCAGTTTCTGTCGCGTTTACTAAAACATAATTTGTCCTGATAGCTGTTTAAAATCACAGAAATATCCCACTGTTTTTAACTTATTAAGCATATCTTCAATGACCGATCTGCTTACAGTCTGTCTGTAAGCGGCAGATTCCTCTCACTCACTTTAGTGGGCTGGGAAATAAATTCAGTGAATCAAGAAATACTACAACTGTTGATTTCTTTCTTTGGAGCTGACATGAAAAATATTGTTGGTTCAGTAAATGTCTGAATTAAATGAAAATTTGTCATTGTCATTGAGAGGCCAACCATAAATTGGGCTTAAAGTTCTGGTAAAGCAAAAATAAATATGTGTAATGGGTTTGTTATACCACAGAAAAACGTGTTATTAAGCGCCCAGCCAAATTTGAATGATTAAAAAAGTTGCCCAGTGAAATCGAGAAAAAAGACAGTAGTCCCTGCTCCAAGATTCTGGGGGCGTGTCTGCTGAGTGTGCTGAAGCCATGCCGCCTCACGGAAAAAGCTGCAGCCTCTTGTAGCATCATCTTAAGTCCCTTTTACACTGGATAAAAAACCCCACTAACATCTGGCTTTTGGCTGTAGTGGGAAAGTTTATAATGATAATTATTTCCAGGACAAATGACTCTTGTTCGGGTATGTATCGGCTCCAGCTCCAATCAACACCTCCTTTACTGGCACGACTGTCAGTAACTTCTGCGACCCAGCCACAAATTCTTTCTGTCTCTGTTCAAGCAGCACTTGAACATTGTTCCACATCAGTCTCCATAGAATTTGAGAGACTGAATAAGAAACGCATATAAAAAAAAAAGTAACCACTGTAACATTTTCACTGGCCCCCATGCTGCTTTGGACTGTTTACTAACCCTGTTTTCTGAAACATGACCAGAAGAAAACCAGAAAGGCATACTCGTCTACTGGCTGTGGGAAATAAGACTATCACCTATTTTTGCGGGTTTTCCTCTGTAAATAAAAAAAAAAAAGAAGAAGCATTTACAGGCTTATTTTTGGTGGAAAAAGGGTATCAGATTGTTTTGAAAGCTCTTTATGGGCCTGAAGAAGAAAAAAATTCAGCATTCATCAAAAACAAGTAAAAAATAAACAAATACTTAAAGATAAAACAGAATTTTTAAAATTGTATGTCTTTTTTATCCCCTTTATCATCCTGGTACTTTTCAGATTTTTCTTGGGACCTCTTGAAAAGTCCTGACCCCCAGGATGTGAACCACTGATGTTTTAGTATACAGGCCACCCAGCTAGGACAGCATGACTCTGCAGTTCCCACAATCTTTTGTTACGTTTGCATCACCTCATCCATCCTGGCTTTGTTTCTGGAATCCATAATTAGTTTTAAAGATGGAGAACCCAAGGCCTTCTACACCGAATTGAGTGTAATCAATTCAACAATACACTTATCTCAATGAGATCAGTCCAATCCACTGACTGACGACTTTGGGGCCAGTTCACAGAAGATTTAAGGATGAGTATTCATCCATCTTTGCTTGTCTGATGGCTGTTTAAGTAGGACGCAATTCAAGAAAGCCAATCTATTTTCCTTAGCTGCAGATTTAAGTCATATCATAAATTTGCCTCCAAGGACAATCTAAGCAACAAAGGTTCTACTTATGTGTCACATTCAAATACTGAAGCGACCTCATTTGCTAAGAAATAGAGTATAACTACAAGACGAAGAGAGGAGAGGAGAGCTGAACTAACAATTAATTTCATCAGTGGTTATTCTCCCAATTGTTTACTTGATTGATCAACCAATTACTTGGTCTGTAAAACATCAGAAAACAATTAAAAATGCCAAATGTAATATCTTTAATTGTTCTGTTTTGTCCAACTAACACTCCAAACCTCACAAAGATTCAATTTATAATAATGTAACACTAAGAAAAGCAGGTATTTCTTACAATTTAAGAATCTGGAACCATCAAATGTTTGACTTTTTACATTCAAAACAGCTTATTTTTTTTTCTGATTTATTGATTATGGTTATTATGGTTCACATTAGGTGCTTCAGGTGCTTAAAATACTTGAATCTGGCACTCAGAAATTTAGGTACTGGAACACCATAGATAATCATTTAATTTTTCAAGTACTTGAATAAAATTGAGAGAACAGAATGATAAATCATTTTAAGAAATGTGTTAGAAAAAAACAACTAGTAGGCAGAGAACTGCTATGCTTGCATTTAATTTCTAATGTATTTTGAACTCTGAGCAGGTTGGTAAACACCAGTAAATAGTCGGCCCCAGGATGTTTTGCTAGCGCTTGAAAAATTACTTGAGGATCATTGAATTTGACATGCGTCCTGTCAGTATGGACCCAGCTCTATAAAAGAGACGTATTGTCTCAGAACAAAGATGGATGATCGCAAAATCATATCCGTACATCTGAATGACTGTTAATGTTGACCTCTATGTTTCATAAAAGATAAAGTACGCACGCCAGAAGCTGCTCCTTGAAGAATTTATTAGATGTAAAGTTTCGGGCTCCTGCCCTTCTTCAGACATCATGTCTGTCATTCTCACGTTTTGGTCCTGCACCCAGCATCAAGTCTTTTGGGATGTGCGTGCTGTCTTTACCTGTTTATGGACCACTATGTTTCAAGCATTGCCTGTGGTCAATATCTCTGTACATCTCTGTAAAATGTCGTCTATTGCTTATGTATCCTCAAAGTTCCAGATTTTCAGTCCTGGTAAAAGTGGCTGTTACTGTCCTCATATACCTGTCTGTCTGTCTGTCTGTCTCTGCAGTTTTTTTGGTATCTCACCCATTGTTCAGAGCAACTGCTCCTACACATGGAAGCTCATCGTGCACCCGAAACGTGAGTGGTATCACTTTGTCAGTCCCATCATGCTGCTGATTCTCTACTACACCCTGGCCACGCTCATCCGCCTCTGGCTGCAAGAACCCATCGACCAGTTGACGGTATGGACAGCTGACAGAAATACAATGAAAGCACATGAATCCAGACCATCTTAGTTAACAGCTTTGTGACATTTACTGCAAAACATGTCAATAATTTGCCATGTTAATCCATACAATTAGGTGATTCTGACTGAAAATAAATCATGTCATTGATTTGTTTTTATAAAGGTAGTCTTAAAGGGCAAATATACCCTAAAACTTTGACTCTGTTGTTTTCTGAGTACTTGTACTATATTGTTCATTATTAGACGTATCTGTTGTCTTGAAATGTCTTTTTCTTGTTCCTATACCTAAATGACCAAAGTTAGACATTAGGAGTTTTTTCTAAGACAAAAATGCAGCTATCAAAAACATCAATTTTGGGTTCATTTAAAATTATAGAGCAAGGACCTCTGTCTAGATTTTTGAGTGGTGTTCATTGGTCACAGGGGAAGAAATATACATTTTGACGAGACAGTAGCTTCAATAGACAAGTATGCATTGTGACCTCAAGGCATCGTTCATGTTTTCCCATTCATTTTTCACTATCACTCTCTTCACCTCCCACCTAAATGCATCGAATCTACCCTCTGGGCATTATGTGTTTTTATGGGAGATGCAACTTAGCAATTAAGTTACGCGACAAGAAAAAACAGAAAAGGTAAATACCTCCGGATAAAATAACCAGTTGTCTCTCAAAAATCAATGTGTGATTTAACACTTTTTATACAGTTAAACGTCAATGAGCTCCTCTTTAGAGAATGCTGGATTTGAAGCTGATGTAAATGTGAGTGGATGCAGGCAGTCAGTGTGTGTCAGAGCTGTTTAGTTGAATTCGGCACACGACACCTCGATACGGCTCCTCAGTAAATTCCAGACAGTGAACTGAAATAGAACCAGATTGAATTAAATGGGCAGCCAGGTGGCCTCGTGATCAGAGAAACTGTATTGAGGGAAGATTCCAGGACGATCGATCGCTGGCTGGATGTGTCCACTGCAGCTCAGGTGTTATCTGAGACACTGGTGGTCCAAATTTGACAAAGCATGAAGGGAGGATGCATCTTGGCACCATGTTCTTAAGGAGTAAATCTAACTGTTACGTAACAACTCAGACACCACTGGTCCAAAATTGATGACTTATGAAGCGATGATGTATCTCAGTTGTACAGATGTTTACAAATGGTGTAAGACGATGCACTCTTCATCTAAAATGTCATTTCATATTGTTTTTAAATCAAAACTGAGGTTTGTTACTATAAAGGTTTATACTACACTCTTAGAAAGAAAGGTACTAACCCATATAGGGTTCTTTGGCTTGTCCGTATAGGAGAACTCTATTCAGTTCCTGGTAGACCCTTTAATCAAGTTTCACCTGGAACCCTTTCAGGAGTCTCTACCTAGAGCCCAGTTTAAAAGGTGAGACGAAAGGTTCCACTCAGAACCCCCTGTAAGAGGTTCTACAATTTACCCTGTCTCCAAAATGTTTGTATGCATGGATCAGAGTTTCCGTACAGGTGCGCACATTCTGCCATCAAGTTTGTCCTTATAGGTCACAACTTTGGCGTGGGAAGTTGCCTCATTTTGTGGGCATGCAAAACTCTTTAGTTCTTTGAGGTGATATTGTCACAGATTTGGACGAGCGGTTTCGTTGTGAAGAAACCACATCACTTCCCTTTGCAAGGTGGGCTCAACCTCATCACACCACAAACTCCGCCAGTAAACAGGGAATCGCAATCAACATTGAGACATTGAAACCGTTGGTTGAACATCCAATCAATACATCCTGTTATGGTTCACAAAGTAGTTCCAAACTAAAAGCTGTCAACGTCTGGGATTTTACTCGGCCATCAGCTGGACGAGTTGAACTAACTACTAACTAACATCAGTTGAACTATGACCTTAACACAAACTGGCCTCCTCAGCTGTTCTGCTAAAGTTTTAAAGTCAACTAAGTCTCAAGATAATAACTTAGCATTGACTGACATGATGCGGACATGATCCCCTGTCCCCTGGGTGACAGGGGTCCGGAGCTTTACCCATTTATCCAACATGACTTTCTCCCTATGTTGACTTTGTCACTCTTTATATTACATCACCTGATTTTCTGGCAAAAATCGCTCAAGGCATTTTTTCTCAGTAATTTATGACTTTAAAATGTCAGAGAATATTTGACTTTTTTTCTTATCATTTTGTTTTTTTCCCATAAATTTACCACTTTTATTTCAAAGTTTTTTTCCTCGTAAATTTACAACTTTAATCTTGGAATTGAGTTTTTTCCTCAGAATATTGCCTCCTAATCTACAAGTACCCATATATATGCCATTGTGTTATTTATGAATAACAAGAAAAAAATTGTAAACATTGATTAATGAAATTTCATTCACCTCCATTGTATTAGTGTGGCAGCAAATTCTCTGAGACAGATAAATCAAAACCTGGGTTAATGAAAGCAAAACTATCTGCATGACTAAATACCAAAATAAGAACATGTATTTTGTCTTGAACCAACCCTTCAGGAGACTACTGTATCTCATAACTGATTGGCCCAAGAAGTGTGTAATCATTATTCAAGACTTAACCTTAGTTTGATACAAATGTAACTTTCATTACTGAACTGAAGCTCAATGAAATGTCATGAAGACCCTCAATCCTGAATTCAACCCATCTTCCTTCACCTCAGAGCTCCAGGCTCAGCTCCTCTGTCCTGTAATGGAGTTATAGATTAGTGTTTTTATAGAGGGGTCAATACTTCCCTGTAAACCTGCGGGGCTATATGCATTATTGATTTCTCCACAGAGGGCTGTGTGTGTCAGTGTATGTGTGTGTTTTCACCTACTCCTACACTTTAGACGACGCTAATAATAAAAACATGATTACAGCATAAATCAGCAGCTGACAGGTTTGTTCGATAGTGAAGATGTCAGATTAAGATGGAGCTCATCTTCGTCAAAAAGGCAATAAAAATCTGGATGTACTGTTACAATTTCTTAATTATTTTTTGCTTTAATTGTAGTGTATTGTCTGTGTTTATTCAGCAGTAGTTCGCCCATGCAGTAAAAACTGGAAACCAGAAAAATTCAATTAAAGAAGTGAGACATAAGAAAACCCAGCAATTACACAATATCGTCATGTTCGTTTCACTGACACATTATTATGCTGCATCCACAAGTGTGTTATTGCAATTTTTTGATCTGTAAGGAAAACATATTTAGCACCATAACCAGCACTAGAAACAGAAATAGAGCCATCTAAGAGCCAATATTGAAAACTGACTCTTCTTCTTCTTCTTTCTGCATCAGTTACAGTGTATAAATGGATTTTCATACTGGACGTCAAACTCTAAACTTAATGAAAATGAGATGTTAACAAGGGCGTTAATTATTATTGAACCTTACGGGTTTACAGTTTAACTAGTTTTAATAATTTGTCTTGTTTGAAGATAATAATGCTCAAACTTCACAGGGAAGTGGAATTTTCTTACTAATGTGAAATAATGTTCAGAAATATGTCTGAAGTCTGAAGAAGTTGCAAATAATTTTGTGGCTTGTGAGCAGCCTGGATGCTGCCAAGATGATACTGTTGTGAATAAAATACAGAAAATCAATGGTAGTATATGCTGATAATTTACAGTAAAATGACCTCATTTCCTCTTTTAAAAGGTCACCCAGCTCCTCCTCAGATAAAGCACTCCTACACTGTAAAACTGTCCAATAGAGGCTGATTAAAACTGGGATTCTTGAAAGTATCACCTCTGTTATTGCACAAGAGTGGACTGAGCACAAAGTCTGGTGCTAAAGATATGTATCATCAAAACTGTCTATCTATGTTTTTTCAGGACGACAAGGACGGCGATATGTGTGAGGAGGAAGATCTGGATGGAAACAGAACAAATAACTCGGCCAACAGGAAGAGGCAGCTGTGGTGGGAGTCACGCCAGGGCACAGATGAGAAAAATGTACGTCAGGGTTAATGCACACATGAATAACAAAGTATTGATTATTGGACAGGTCATGAAGTCATCATCCCTAAGTCAGGATACCATACAAAATGGGTATGGCATCCCATCGTAAAAAAAACATTAACACATGCTTGAATTATGTTTTTTGTACATAATTGGAAAAATTTGGAAAATACACTAACACTTCAAATATCACAAAGATCTGTTGAGGATATTTTTCTTCAACTTCTGAAGTGCACAACTTTTTTTTTTTCACAAGCTTGGCTGCTTAAAACCAAAATAACATGTTTCCTTCTTACAAGTGATGATTATTGTTGGCCTGGAACACTTTGATTCACTCTGGCTTTTAAACAATAATAAAGTGGAATGGAAATGTCCTTAATATTTTAGTACATTAATAGAATAAACAAACAAGAAACTGACTCTCTTGTTAAACTGTAGCTGTTGATTGTTTTCGCAAGCTTACATCTTGTTTCACCCGAGCTTTCACCTTTGTAATAAACTCATCCCTGGAAAGATTTCAGCTGGAAAGGCACACACACACACTTTCTCTCCCTCTCTCACACACACACACTTTCTGACCTTGTTCCCATATCAAGGTCCGTAGTCTGTCTCCGCCCGGCCACCTCCTGAGGTTTAAAAGCTTTTAGGGTTGTGCAGACACAGATGAGTGATGGGCTCGATTTACAGAGTAGTGCTGCTCGACTTTGTTCCTGCTTATCAGCGACTATAAAGAACAAGGAGGCCTTTGACTTCGGCGGCTCATCGATAACACGCCTTGCCTTGTATGCTCTTTTCTCCTCCTCCTAGCTCCTCTCCACCCAGGATGGCTTCAGTACAACTGAGGTGGGGGCTGCTGTGGATGTGTCTTAAATCTGTGTGCATCATGACCCCTCACCCCCAACCCCTCAGTCTTGCTGCAAAAAAAGGAATTACTGCAAAGTGCTTTTCACACTGCACCCTCACTGAACAGGGTTATACTCTACCTGGACTTAAAAGTTTGTGTCATCTGTCAGCCCAGAGGTGTTGTACATACAGTTTTGTACTACATCTGTAATATTGAGCTCTGGGTTTTAAGGCATGTTGTTCAGGGTTAAATATGAATGTGCAATGTGAAAAGTAGAAAAAATCCCTGTATTGCCCTACAAAGCCAAAGTGTGGTAACTTAACTGCTAACAAACTAACTGAAACTAACAAAAAGCTCCATCTTTTATGTACTTTTTTTGGTAAAAAAGCACAAAATCCAGTTGGTGAATAATTTACGCACACAAGAGCAGTTCCTCCTGTTTGCCTTTGTGGGGCAGAGTGCTAATCAGTCTTATGAAGATGACATTTTGACCTGAGTAGGATTAAAACATCTTGATTAAAATTTTGTGGCATGGAGTAAGTGTGCAGACGTAAGTTTTTTCCTACACATACTCTGTTTTTTGATAGCCTTGCACTGATGTGATGTGCATATAATTATTCTCCCTCAGACAGTTTTATGATCCCATTATAAATCTGTTCCTCAGTTTCAGAAATGTTTTTGTAATTTATGACGGTGATCTACAGGCTCTGCCCACTTCAAATGGGACGTCCTTTGACTTTGTCACGACTGAGAATGGACCAGTCTGCCTGGACTTGTACTCCACCCCCCAGTATAAAATGGATCAGCCCAATGACGGTACAGGTGAGCTGTTAACCACCTCCTCTCTAATTATTCTTAAAACCTTCAGACTCAATCATGAGGAACTACTGTAGAAAACACTAAAAACTCTATTACTATACTATAAAATTATAAGATTGTAGCTCATTCTGTATCTTATTTTACAGATGGTGTAACGTAGAATTTACTGAAGCAGGTTTACGCATATATTGGTTCATATATTTGATGTCTGAAAGTCCATCCTAAACTAGCACTTTGTTATGTGGAACCCTTGTATTGCATATTATGGTTATTGTATTTTATGTAAGCTTACTTCAGAGTGTTATATGGTTCTTTATGTGTTGAGAGAAACGCTGACACTGATGTTTAGTCGCTCCTTTTAAATCCAGGTGGATGAGCTCAAAACTCACACTCTGGCTGTTTGGAGTTTATGGAAGGGTGACATTAAGTTTTATGGAACAAGACATACAGTATAAAAAATGTTTTGGTTGTATTCTGACATATTAATAGTGTATTTAAAAACACCAGACTGCACAAGAAATCATTAAATTCTTATGTTTGATTGTTCAACACCATCTTGACTCTTTGCACTTTCACTTTGCACTTTGTTTGCACTGAATTCACAGAATTGTCTAAAGGGGTACTTGGCTGATTTTATGTGTCACTGTCAGTTTACCAGTCACTGGGGGGGAGGGCACTCAACAGCCTGTGAACACAGCTGTTTAATGACTTGTGTTACTGACGGAGCTCTATACAGTCTAGTTTTGGGCTTGGAGATGGCAGATTTTAAGCCACGCTGGTAGGCAATGCTGGTGTGTCGGCCAGTCACACACAACTATTGGATGAATCTTTGTCTCATACTCTGGTGTGCAAGTCAGGATATGTTGGACTCTGCTGCACAGATTTTGACTATTCTTTTTCAGATTTGTGTCTTGCAGTTTCCCCCAACTTTATAGGAGCTGGACTCTAAATCACCAGAGTGCCTCACTTAACTTATTAATGCCACAAAGTTCTAGTAACAGCTCTAACAGTGAGTTATATTTCTGTGTCCAACCAGGGAAGAAGGAGGAGTGTGTGTATGAAGTGTGTTTGCCTCCGGAGGATTCAGCTTTGGAGGGAGGAGAGGAGAAGTCTGAGGAAGGAGAGGATGGGATAAAGGAAAGAGGAGTCAGTGCAATGGTCAAAATCTTCCACTTCGTCATGAAACAGAGCTACATCTGTGCTCTCATAGCCATGATGGTGAGTAATCCAGCCCGCAGATGGTGTAGCGTTGGAGCTGCAGAAGCTGGCTGCATTTGAGTTGTGTATTTGAAATGAAAACATTCAAAATCATTTTTGTTTGTGAATTTAAAATTGACCATAAACAAACTGTTGCAAAAATGACTCTCATTCAGCAAAGTGGGCTGTGTTAATGTGAATGTAATTGACGAAACCAAATCCACAAAACAAACAGACAAAACCTCTCCACACCCCTCTTAAAACTGTGGCATTGAAGATGTGACTCTTGTTTTCCAGCTTCAGGTTTATATTTTTAGTTTAATTTGACATGCACGCAGCATTATAACCAGCAAGTAAAGATTTTATGTGGCTGGGTGACAGAATAGTACTGAATACGGGCATCTGCTCTAAAAACATTCCTGAATTAATCATAGGCAAATACATTTTATTAACAGTTACTTAGTTTAACTTTGATTATGTGTAACACCTGTGAGTTAACTGTGAGTTTCCTGGGCCGATAAATTAGTGCCGTAAAAACTAGATGCTGTGCCAGTTAAAACAGAAACGCTCCGTCAAAATGAAATAATTCTCAATAATTTATCGGTTATAGGTCCCGGTCAGGATAGGACAGCTTCTAGGTCTTGACCCAGACTGCAGTCCACCTGTTAGTGACCTCGGTGGGGATGGAGCAGGATAGCAGTTTAACAAGGAGGGCACATTTTGGCCATTTTGCTAACAAGGGGGATGGCCTCATAACTTCAGCTTGGACTAATCAAAAAATGAAATTTAGACTTTTTTTGTATCAGAAGTAAGCCATTTCATTTCATTTCATTTACTGGTTTATTGAAAAGGGGGAAGTGTACAGTTGATAAGTTGCACCAGATATAGCACATTGCTACTTTTCATCTCTTGGCCTTGGGCGTAGATTGATGCCAACACATTCTCACTCCCAGCTCGCCAAACACAGTATGATGCTTAACAGTAGATACCCCTCTAGCATCAGTTTTGAATACTCAAGGACGACATGTCAATATCCACTTGTTACATGCACATTGTCTTTTCAAAAGAAATGTCTGTGTTCACAATTACACAAATGTTTCATCAGAGGTGAGGTTTAAGAAAAAAAGATTGTTTGGGTTACAATAAGTATGTGTGTTGGGTAACTTAAATAAGTGTTAATGAGTATGTCGAGTATGACATATGTCACATAACGGTATCTTTGTGAAGTCAATGTTTCTCTCCTGGTTTTAAGTTCTGTGTTTGTTTGATGAAAGGCATGTTGTGTAAAGGAAGGGAGTGAAAACAGCCCACAAATCTTAGTGTTTGTCCTTCATTAGTCGTTCATCCGCAGCAGAGTTTCAGCACTTGTTTTACATTTTCTACATTTTCTGTGATTTGTTTTCTTCAGGCGTGGAGCATCACATACGTCAGCTGGCTGACGTTTGTCTTCCTCATCTGGTCTTGCATGCTGTGGATGGTGAGGGATCGACGGAGATACGCCATGCTGTCTTCGCCCTTCATGGTGGCCTACGGCAACCTGCTGATAGTTCTGCAGTACATTTACAGTTTTGAGAACCTAGACGAAGTCCCTGGGTTCTTTGTCAAGAAGAACAACCCTTTCCACTCACTTTCATCCAAGGTTTGGATTTTTTATTTTTTATTTTGACATTGCTATGTGTTTCTGTCTACTATGATCTTTTAGATTTAGTGATGACCTTTGATGTGAGAACAAATGTGATTTAAGATGTGCAGATGTGCTCTGCATGCACCTAGTGGATTATACTGTCAGACTGTGTGTCTCTAATAGTCAATAATTAAATAAGAGAGGACAGTCGTACAGTGTGCTGCTGAAGGAGAAGGTCAGGTTTGTAGTGTTTTGACATGTTTTGATGTAGCTCACAGACCTAACCGTGTCTAGACTGAGATTTCACACATCAGTCGGTCACCACAGACCTGCAGTGGTGTGTTTTTTATCACGTATCTGTTTGATTAAACAGTGCATATGTTGCGATGCAATTACATTTCACACTTGGGTCAAACTGTATTTTAAAGTTTATTTAAAGTGCCAGATGAATGCAACACAAGCCGGAGAGTTTAGACGATCCAATTCAAGTTTAGAAACTGAATTCTGATTCATGTGTCTGCTCTCATTGTTTTGACCGTCTATATTGTGCTCTCACTAAGGTAAAGTAAATGCAAATGATTTATTAGTTCATCTTTTCTTTTCTGTTTGCCTAAACATTTATTTATTGTGTGTAGGTCCTGTGTCTGCTGAGCTTCTGGCTGCTGCTGAGACAAACGCTTACAGAGAAACGGGAAAAACAAAAGGAAGACAGTGCTGGTCTCTCAGACGTCCATGTGGAAGATCAGAAGAAGAAGGGTAAGCATTGGGCTCTTATTTTAGATAGATTATAGAAAAAATTAGGGCTGTATTCAACTTAGAATTTTGTCAGTCAAATTGGATTTGGCTGTTCAATATTAATATTTGAGTATTTGTTTCTTTTGTTCATATAGACTATCAAGCAACACTTAATTGGCCTGCCAAATTTTTGAGTGGGGTTCGGTGGGACACTTAGTGTGACATCGACATTCATGTTATATAGTAAATAATTCATGTTAGCCCTCCGAGCTAATGTGTGCTAGCTACACTAAGGACGGATCGAAAATGTGCAACAGCATTTTTTGCAGACTCTAGATATCAAACAAAAGCAAGAGGCTGTATTGTATAAAGTTGCTGTGAGTCGTAAATTCACCACTTCTCAGCAGAAGGCAGAAGATAGCATCTCTGAGCCTCACCAATAAAAGATTTTCTTCCTCCGGGCAGCTGCCTATACAACATCTTTCCCAAACAGATGAGAGGACTTAACATAGTGAAATGATTTTATCCCGGAGAGCTGCATGAATGCCAGGAGCACCGGCTTTGCAGCTACTTCTGGTGACTGAAATGTTCATGAGGGCTTTAGGTCTGATTACCACTCCTACCAATAAATCCCATGGTCAGATAAGACTTTTCAGACCCTTAAAATATGCTCCCAAAAATCTAAATTCTTCAAGTGTGCACCATCTTTGTGTGCATTTTAAAAACTTTGGAAATGCCTTACTTTAGTCCAGTGGCGCCCCCAAGGAGGAGCCAGGGGGGCCCATGGCAACCCTGATACAACTGCTGCTAGAGGCAATATATTTTTTGGTTGTCTGTTCTCATTAACACGATATCTCAAACACCTTAAGGGAATTTTTTAGAATTTGGCACAAATATCCTGGTTAGAATTTGGTGGTCAAAGGTCACTGTGACCTCAAAAAAATAAAGTAAGTAAAAATACTGAAAATGTAAAAGACAAAAATGGTTTAAAAACAATGTAACCACATTGCCATACGTTGTTTGTTAAGATGAATGTAATTTGTTCTTTGAAATTTTGGAAAAGGTCTGTTAAAACACCTGCAACTTCCTACTGTACTTCACCTGCACATTTTTTTTTTTACTATATGTGTATATGTGTGTATATATACAACTTAAGGTCTGTTGACTGATAGCCCACTGAAAAGTTCATCAGTATCGGTCAGTTAGTGCGGAGCTTTCTGATTGGCTGCTGTGTTTTATAGAGGAAGAGGACTCTGAGGAGGAAGGAGAGCAGGACATCATGCACGTTCTGGGCAACATGGTCATGGCTCTGCTGGTCAAATACTGGATTTACATCTGTGGTGGCATGTTCTTCATCGTCAGCTTCGAGGGAACCATCGTCATGTACAAGATCATCTACATGATGATGTTCCTCTCCTGTGTGGCGCTTTATCAGGTACAAAAACACACAGGCAACTGTGAGTGCCTCGGACACATATTCACAGTGTTTCTCTTAAATTTCCCCTTAGATATCTTTAATGTGAAAAATCACCTACACTCAAAAATTTTTTTTTCTTGCTCAAAAATGTCTGAGCGTGACTATACTGACTTTTATCTGAGCAAAGTTTGTCACTACAAGGGGTTTTCTCCAATGAGATTCAGATGTACTCTGGGCAGGCTAGATCAGGTACATCACTAATAAAAAAGCCTGTCGCTGTCTAATATGGAAATGCCGGCGAAGTTGCACAACACACTCCTCATCTGAGGTTGGGTCTGACTGAGGCTCAAACATGTATGGCTGATTCTTGTCAACATTCCCTCCTATGTTAGCCATTTTGATCTCTCAGAATCTCTCAGTGGGAGAGTTTCTCTTTTCCTTTCCCTACACAGCAGCACTTTTACATTGAAATGTGTCTGGAGGGGAACTTATTTTGTTCCACATTCCTTCAATAGATTCTGTATCTACTTATTGAAGCGCACAATTGAGGACACAGAGTTTTGTCTGAAGTGGCAAATACCACTTTTTATAGCTACGTTGACAAACTTATACACATTTCCTAATGTATAGTTAACATTTCTAGATAATTCAGACAGACATATGTAGTATGTATGGAATATTTTGGATCTTGACTAAATAACATTAATTACATTATTTAAAAATTTGCACAAATCTTCAGGCCAAAAAAGTTTGATGACCTCTGTCATTTGGAACTATATTGGATTAATTAAACAATGTATCATCATCAGTTATAAAAAGGCTGTTTGCCAGAGGAGGGATCAAGTCATTGCTTTACAAATCAGTAGTCTCAAATCTTTGTATTCCGGACCCAAGTCAAGTCTCAAGTCAAAACTGAAAGTCCAATGTCAAGTCCCAGGTCATAAACTTTGAGTTTCAAGTCTTGGACAAGTCATAATGCGCTCTTCAGGATATGTAATGCCACTTTAACAACAGAAGAATAATATATTAATTTTATGAAAAGCATGACTGTTTTTTTTTTATAAATTACTATTTATTTGTTAAAACAGGTGTGACTGAACTTAATCATAAAAAGGCCTAGTGCTGACATTGTACGTTAATAGCATAAAGCACTATTAACCAGAACGAATTTTGTCTGTTTCTGTCCTGTTTTCTTGTAGTTACTTCATCTTATATTTAGTAAAATGTCACTATCTCTCTCTTCCCAAATTTGCAGCATTTTCTGTTTGACTATTCTTCCTTTAAAGTGATATTGAATGTTGTTGCATGTCTCATGCCTAAATAAAATTAAAAACATAATGTTAAAATTAGTTGATTCAGGAAATTAAGGGAATTCATTGACTCGTGGCAAACTTTTTAAATTACATTTTTTAATCTTTGGGCTTGGGGGGAGGTAGTAAGTATTTTCAAAATATTGTCAAAAAGCTGAAGTCCTAGTGAAGTGACATATCATTGGTATTTGTGACTGGAGTCTGACTCAAGTCTAAGTCGTGATTTGAGTCCACACCTCTGCTGTTTACTGAGTGGCTCTGCATGTTTACTTTCAGAATTTAGCATATGAGTAGGTAGCTGTAAAGTTTCCAAATTCAATTTCCCAAAGACAGAAGGTGCTGACAATTTTAGTGTGTCATAAAGGTTGTGTACAGCTGGCTCGTAACCTGCAGTGTACTCTTGACTGTTTTACAACACCCACCATAGTAAAACAGAGCAGCCTAAATCGAGTTGTCCTCTGTGCACTTTGATTAATTGGATGTGTTATAGCTGTTAATGTCAGAGCATGCATGACCCTTCAAACCCAATTGTCACAATTATTTTTATCCAGGTGCACTATGAGTGGTGGCGAAGGATCCTGAAGTACTTCTGGATGTCGGTGGTGGTGTATACCATGCTGGTCCTCACCCTGGTCTACACCTTCCAGTTTGATCGCTCATTGTCCTTCTGGTGCAACATGTTGGGAATGAGAAAAGAAGATTGCAAAGAGCGGTAAGAGTTTAAATTACTGGTAGTTGCTCCAACACACACAGTATACATATAATGTTTCAAGCCCTCCCTGTGTTCTCAGATGTAAATGTTAAAGGTGTACTATGCAGGATTCTCTGTGACTGTTTGAAAAAACACTCACCAGCGAAAGTGAAACAGATTCACTCTTTGCTGTATTTGTGTTTTTTTTTAAGCCCTGTGTCTCTCGAACACCTACTGCTTATGGTGTGGCACCTGGTCACCGCCTTTTTGTAAAGCCCCGACCAGGGTATATGAAAGATTCTGATTTACCTCCAAGCAGGTGTTAAGATGGCATATTTAACCTTGCTGTGAGATCCTGCAGTCAGTACCCTCAGGAGAGAGCGCATCTTCAGAAACGGCTTATCAGCTGTTTCCGACGCCATTACATTCACAGACGCTCACTGACAGCCTGACAATGGTGTTTCAGGGCCTAGAATATGTGTGTAAAAACAACTTTGCGGTTTTCTCAATGATACACCTCTGGGCAAACATTCCATCATATAGAGAAATGGAAAAAGCACTTGTCAATTCAGAATGATTCTGATTCTATGTGCAAGGTGGTAAGAAAAAATTGGTGCACACGTGTCATGGATCAAATGGTAATTTTGCTTGCACACGTAATTTATGCACACAGTAAGAACATTTCTATGCTTGCATTAGTGAATTAGATTCATTATGTTTTCCGGTTGCCCATCCCATTCCCGTAAACACAGTATCTTTGGAGCACCTGGAGACAATTTCTTCAAATTTGGCATGAACATCCACTTGGACTTCAAAATGAACTGATTAGAAGTTGGTGGTAAAAGGTCAAAGGGCAAGGTTACTGTGACCTCATAAAACTCAAGAAGTCATAGCTAATTATGACAAATTTTCACAGAAATGTCTAACT
The DNA here is from genome assembly GCA_035609425.1 of Epinephelus awoara. Taxonomy (NCBI): domain Eukaryota; kingdom Metazoa; phylum Chordata; class Actinopteri; order Perciformes; family Serranidae; genus Epinephelus; species Epinephelus awoara. The sequence continues at coordinate 24,343,119 of CM069306.1, read as the reverse complement.
GAAAAAAATAAGGACGTGATGACATTTTATATCCCAAAGGTCAAAGGTCAACTTCACTGTGACATCATAATGTTCTGCAAAAAAACTTTTCTGGCCATTACTAAAGTTCATAACTCAGGAACAGAGAGAGAGACATGTGGTCAGATACTTAATTGGTGACACTAATCTTGAAACTGCTGATTGTATAGATCTTCTGTGCTGCTGGGTTGAGGATGTGTGTGAAACATAATGTTTTGCCCAAAAATACATTTAAAACTTTTAATTAATTTCCTTCAAAGACTTCACCGCATATATTATATGGGTCTGCAACGTGACTGGTGGAGGCATATAACAGTGAGGCAATAAATCTAGATTTTAACTTGTCCTGTGTCATTTTTCAAATTGCTTTTAATCAGTTAACAGGTACAGTTTATATAATCTTGTCATGTTTGCATTGACCTTAGTTTGTAAACAAAGTGTTGCTTAAGGGAATATGTGATAGTATAGTACAATAATGTAAAGCACAAACCCCAATGCAGCAATAACAGGATAACATTTATACCTCAAAAACAAGGTGTAAGTTCAAGTCTCATGTTTTTCCTCTTTCCTCTAACTTTTCCATCCGTACAGCTTGGCAGATCTGGGTCTGGAGAAGTTTGATGTCCCCAAGCTGTTCACCAGGATTTTCATTCCTACCTCCTTCCTGCTGGTGTGTATTCTCCACCTGCACTACTTCCATGACCGCTTCCTCCAGCTCACTGACCTCCAGGCTGTAGTGGCCAAAGAGGAAAGCACTATCTACAGGTGAGACACGCACTGTTTTTTGTTTTTTTTTTTTGGTCCAATCCATTATTAAGAATTCAACCTTTTTGTTCTTTCGTATCTGGTTTGTTAAAGTTCATATGGCTGAATTACAAACATGTTGCGTTTCCTGTACAGAAGTAAGAGGATCACACAGAGAGGTTGTTCATAGATAACCTGATCTAATATCAGTCGCTTTATTGTTTTGCCTAGCAAGATTTCAGTAATTTTTAGGATTAATAAAAACATTGCCAGATAAAAATACTTCACGATACAGCAAATGTATGCAAAATCACATATGAAGTAAACAAACTGTTGTGCAATACATCAGACTAAACTCTCTGTGTAAAGTTCAGTAACCACTTCTGTTAGTTTTTAACCACAACCGGCTTGTATTTAATAATTTAGGCATCAAACATTTGTTCACTTTATTAGAATTACCTCCAGTTTTATTGTGCAACACACAAAATATTCCCCATTCAGATGGTTAGAGGAGGCTTTGATGAGCCTGTAAATACCTTAAAAACAGCAGTAAAAGTTGTCAAATCAGACAATTTTTAAAACATTAAATCTCTCTCATTTATATAAAATCTCTCATCCTCTCCTGCACAACAAAATGTGCAACACATAAAATCAGAAACCACTACATCCCTCAGGAAAGCAGCTGCTTCCCTCTGTGACACAAATACACGACAGACACAGACTGAGTCACCAGGATTTCACTGAAAGGTGTCAAACATTAATACTGAATCACTGCTAAATAATGTCCATTATTCAAAAATAGTAACCGCCAATGTATGCATGTTAAAGGGATAGATTTTTGGAAGTTGGGTCATACTCATCCACTGATGGTGTATAACAAACAGAAGATGTTGGAGAAGCAGGCTGAAGTCCAACATGGAAGCCAAGCAATCAACTGCTGTGGATAAGGTTCAGCAACAAAATGTGTTTTAGCCATCTAAAAAAAATCCCACCTAAAAAAATAAATATCAGTTTAAGAGTACACTATGTTGGTAGGACTTTCACTACCTTACTTCAATGTCAGACCATGATTTCCAATGGGAAAATGAAACCATCATATCACTTTCTTCAAAGCCAGACCCCATTAAGAAAAGCAGTGATTTAACATTGCTTAACACAGGAGCTGCTGGTCTACCACTGCCTTGATCAGTTAGTTAGTTTGTGTTAAAAGGATGATTTTGGATTCAAAAAAGTCACACAATAACACAAACTAACTAACTGATCAAGGCAACGGTAGTCCAGCAGCTCTCGTGTTCAGCAAGCTAAAATTACGATTTTTCTCAATGAAGTCTGGTGGCTTTTTATCAGCGCATGTTAACGATTTCCCCATTTAAATGGGTTGTCTGATGGAAAGGTAAAGCAGTGGAATTACTGTCAATGTAGCATACACTTGAACTGATAATAATGATGATGATGATGATGACTAAAATATGTTTTGTTGCTGACCCTCATCCAAGGCAGTACATTGCTTAGCTTTAGTGTCAGTCTACAGCTTGCTTCTCCAAATTGGGGGCATGCCAACTGACATCTACTGTAGGTGATACACTGACTATGGATAAATACCCCATACAACCCCTCTTCAAAAAATCCGAACTATTCCTTTAAACCCAACAGATCTTAGTTGAGCGTGAGGCGAAAACATTCATCCCTTTTCATCTCAAACTGTTTTGGATAATCACACTTAACACACCCAGTTAAACACTCATTTTAACCACTGTTTTCATTAAGTATCTGTCTTTGTGTGTGCTTTCATGCGCTTCATGTCATAATATTCACCGTTTTGCAGTCTGTGGTGTGGTGTGTTTAACTTTACGGTCATGTTCTTTTTGGATGGAAACAATGGATTTTCCATTGTTTCGCTGCCGCTCGCCCAGCACCTCTTTGCTCTGCTCTCTCTGTGACCTGCTGCCATTCTCTCCTCTGCCACCCTTTTCACACAGCCACACTAAAGTCAATGAACGTGTCTATCTGATCATGAATAGGTGGGTATCTGCTCGCTTTCTGTGGCATCCGTCATCATCCCAGTTCACCTCTGAGTCTCGACTTCCTCTTCCTGTATCAATACATCCTTTTCCTCCACACTGACTTGTCCCTTTCCCCCAATTTTTGCAGATGATGAGATTGATTCTCTCTTTAGTTCAGGTATTTTACTGACATGTATGGTGTTAGTTTTCAGGTTTTGTATGTTATTATTTTTGCCTGTAGCCTTTTCTTTTTGAGTTCTCTGTTGTCTGTCTGGATTTTAAACCTGCTAAATCCAGCCCAGCCCTTTTTCCCAATAAAACCCTCCACCACTCTCAAATTGATTCACAAACTGTCAAAAACAAGCATGTTTGAGTATGAAAGAATTGTTCTACCCTTCCAGTATCTTGCCTCTCGCCCACTTTTCTGCACAACCCCAAAAATTACCCCCTTCCTGAAAAAGCTCGCCTACCCCAAACCACAGGAGCCTTTTGGCCAGTTATCATGCATTTTAATAAAACTCATGGATATTTTTAAGCGATTTCAAGTGTCAGTTTCCAGCCTGCCTTTGTTGGTTTCTCTCCTCACTGTTCATCTTGACTTCTGTGTAACTTTATTGTTCTGAGACAGCATCAAGCAAAAAATTCCCACTCAGCAGAGCAAGTAAGTGTGACCACTGGAAATGTTTGCCTTGATATGCGGCCGGTTCATGCAAGCCAAACCTGACCTTTGACCTCGCTCCATTGCCTGAGAAGAATTTAAAGGGTTATTGCCTCCCCTCAGCTGCTACCATTTATCTGCTGCAAGAAGAAAAATCCCCCTGACACACACACACATAAAAACCCAAACAACACAGATTGTTTTAAAGAATGCAGAAGGAATGTGCACTGCTTATCGATTACAATGCCTGGTGCAATGCTGCTCTGCTCCTCTTTTAGCAGACACAGAGCTGATGATTCCCATCCAAACATTTGCATCGGTGCCTTTTGACAGTCACCTGGACCATGTGTAAAGAGAGTTTGTTGTATTTATATACTCATGAGGACAGAGTGCCTTCAAAAAAGATGGGAGTGAGAGGAAATTAGATATCATAAATTATATCTATACATTAAATAGAAATATACAAATTTTCCCTGCCCTGATTTCTTTAAATTGCTGTTTTAAGATCAGATTCAGTTTGCTTTCTATAAGGTTAAAGTTAAGGTTACTCTAGAACGACATGTATTTTGAATCAGAATGATACAGGAGTAGGTCAATTTTTTGTATGAAAAATAAAGATCTTTGGGGTTAACATGATGACCATGAGTCTGCTGTGTTTAAGAAAGGCTTAAAAGCATAAAACTCAACTTATTTTTTAAAATGTTGGCAGGGTCAGACGTTCAAAGACGTTTGAAGCAAAAGTTAAGGAAGTAATCTTGAAAGCAATTCTAATCTTATTTCATTCATTACTGGGGGATCATGTGATATGATTGAAGGCTCCAAAATAGCTACTAAATGGACGCTGATTAGTCTCAAACATTGCCCTAAAGACAAAAAATGCCCCTCTAAATAACACCAACCAGGTAAAAAAAATACAAGTCATTCAAGGTCCTCATAAGTATAGAGATACAGATGTGTGTGTTTGAGTCTGCACACATGTGTCTGTTTGTAATAACTTCTTCACATGTCTTCAGACTGGTGCACCAAGATGGCAGCTTGGCAGACCTCACCATGCTCAGCGCCAGCTCGGTGGACGCAACGCTGCAGAGAGAGGAACAGGAGCCGCAGGAGGAGCAGGAAGAGCAGGAGGAGTGGGGGACAGAGAAGGAGAAGGAGCAGGAGCAGACCCTGGTGGTGGTGATGTCTGACACTGAGATGACTGAGGAGAAGCCCAGGAGCCTCTCCGACCAGCGGCAGTCCAGCACAGACGAGAGCCACCACTGCAGCGCGGGGACCGAGCCAGAACCGAGCACCGAGCAGAGCTCAGGTATTGAGCACGTGCAACACAGCAGCTCTATAAAGTGAATACAATGAGAATCATATTAGGACTACAACTAACTTCTGTCAGACAATCTATTAAAATCTGCGTCCATGTTACAGATATATAATTCTAAAAAGTCGAGATGTTGTAGACAAGACATTAGTTTGATACTAACGGTAATGACAAACAGAGTGGCATTTAGAGCTACAGTATTCAGCTTGCTGATCCGACCTTTCTTCCCTTCAGTTGATGTAGAGTCATGCCGAACACCTCAGTCACTGTTTGATGAAAGTAGATGGTGGATGCAGCCAGTCGTGAGATAAAAAAAAACACTATACTTGTGCATTTTGTTTTTTATGGGAATGAGCTTCACTTTAAGCGTCGCTGTCTGAGTGGTGACTGAGCCTTCTGGGGTAAAAAACCCCAAAACAAACAGTGTCGTCCAGTGTGGTGCTATACTGATTAGTGCACCTTTAGAGTAGCAGAATAGCAATAACTGTTTTGGTAAAATAATATTGTCCAGTTATGACATACTGATTAGAACAGTACAAAAGTACAAATGTATTAGTATCAAAATATACTTGAAGTACCAAAATTAAAACTACGCTTTATGCAGAATGGTCCATTTCAGAATAATATACATTTTATTATTGGATTATAATTATTGATGCATTAATGTGTTCATCACTCTAATGTTGCAGCTGGTAAAGGTGGAGCTGGCTAGCTTAACCTTTAACAACACAGCATAATTTTTTGGGTTGACTATATTTTGTAATAATATTAGGAATCTGTAAAGTAAGTATTGGCTTCCAAAATGTAGTGGAGTAGAAGCATAAAGTAGTATACAATGGAAATACTGAAGTAAGGCATAAGTACCTCAAAATTATACAAATTATTAAAGGTCAATTGTGTAGGATTTAGTAGCATCTAGCAGTGAGGACTCAGAATGAAACCAATCGAAACTTCTCCCATGTGTCAAGTGTGTAGGAGAACTACGATTACTGACACGAAAAATCGAACAGCTCTGTCTAGAGGCAAAATTTGGTTTGTTTGTTCTGGCCTACTGTAGAAACAACATAGCAGACACGAAAAGGATCCGCTCAGTATGATATCAACAGAAAAGCAAATTTTCAGGTCACAAAAAAACATAGATTATTATTTTCAGGTGATTATAAGATCAAGATCAAGATTAACTTTATTCTCCCATAGAGTGGGAAATATGTCTTGGGCCCTATACCCATACTGCAGCCATAGAAATGCAAAATATGGCCAAATCAACATAATACCCAACATAGCAGTAGGACACACAAAAAGATAAATAAATAAATGACATCAACGATAGAAATACCCTATAAAACTGCAAATCATCATAGTCCATAATCGTCATAAACTAATGACAACATAGTTATAAATATTATATATCGTTTCTGCCCATACGTCCCCTTAAATCCTACACAGTGGACCTTTTAGTATAGTACTTGAGTAAATGTACACAGTGGTATTCTAAATAATGTGTATCTCTCTTTATAGCTACTGTAAATGTGTCATTTAGGCACCGTGATGGTTTACTTATTACTTATATCATGTAAACACACCAACATGTGGGTTTAAGAGTGTAGCATGCCATTACTCTTTCTCCTAATTCTTCTAAATTGTGTTTAAAGTGGCTGAGAGTAAACAAACATCAAAACAAATTCATATCATGCTAAAATTGCTCATCTAGAGGCTGTGTGGCTGATCACATTGCAGACTTGTATTTAAATACTCATATGTTTTCGTCTAAAGCTTCCCACATTGCCAGCCATGTTTACTTCCTCTCACTGTGTTTACAGCTAAGAACCACATGTACTGTTGTTATGTAGCAACTGCAGAGCACTTTCAGTCACAAGTGTAGAGACCTCATGTCTCAAATCACTCTCAGCCTGCGGCTCTCCAGTTTGCCCAGAAGACATATGTTGCATATAGTCTTTAAAGGCCAACACTTCTCTAGACAAGCTTAGTCTGCTGTCCAAGTATCTGGTGCCTGCACTCTCCCCAGCCAGTCATTAATCATCCCGTGCAAAGCTGTAAAAATCTGTTGAATTGCAGATTTTTGGGTTCAGTAAGATTTACCTCCAGTTTTCTGTTCTGACATGGAGTGTAGCTCAAATGCAGACTCTTACCCATTACATCGTCCGGCTAAATCCAACTAACGCTGCACCATTAGCATATTTACGCAGACAGTCACACAGGTCCTAAATAAAAATGTTGTTTATATACACAGAAAATAAAATAGGTGATAAAACTCAACCCTGCAGGGCCTCTCCGTTTATAATGAGCTGCAAGCTATGCCAGCTATATGCCCTCTCAGAGTTTGCTTATCCAAACAATGAGGCCTCTATTAAAAACCTGAGATAGTATGGCTTTTGTAAAAACATGTACCCACTACCAAACTGCAGCTGAAGGTTTTATATCCTTTGTGAGAATATAAAACCAAATATTAAGTCTTCATTCTCGGGTAATTAAAACAACTGTTTGTAGTTTACTTGTTATACAGATTTTAGGTGTGTTTCCATTCACCTTGACACACTGCATATGGGAAAAAATTACATAAACATTTTACAGTTTCAGAATACATGAAAAACACATGTTTAGCTGTTACGTTGACCACATAAAATGGTGTACGTGTTGAAATTTCTCTTTCCCTCACTAAAATGCAGATTGTCGCACACATCTCTTTGATTTTAACCTTTAACACGAACAATAAAAACCTAATTTCTTCCCTGATTTGCACTCGCCTGTTTGCATATTAATGTATACGATGAATCTTTAGAGCTCAAGTTCAAGTTCTAGTAAAAGATTTTGTTATTATTATTAAAACATTAAAACATCATCATCTCTTCTAAAATGTTGGCACATAATAATTTTTTAAATCCCAGGGTGACATTTTGAGATATCTAATTTTATCAAACAAATACCACAAAAACCAACAGTATTCAGTTTACTACAATGGAAGACCAAGACAATCGGAAAAATATAATATTTGAGAAGCTGGAATTACTGAAGTTTTACCATTTATGGTTCACTAACAAAGACCATGCCAATGTAGATTGCAAACAGTTTATTGGTTATGATGGATTAAGGAGAGCTTAAATGATGAAGTAGTGTTCTGGAAGAGGGATGAAGGTAAGGAGGGAAGGGGGAAGGGGTTAGGGTTTGAGGGATGGTGGGATGAGGGTAAAGAGATGCAGGATGCAGGGAGAGGATGAGGGTAAAGGGATGTGGGATGAGGGGAGAGGGATGAGGGATGTACGGGATGAGAGGAAGTGGTGGGAGGATGTGGGGTTTACGGATGGACGGATTGGTTTGGCAGAGTCAGCTGGTGGCTGCAAGACCGGGTGGAGCCAAGCAGGGTTGAGACTCTGGGTGGGGGAACTGTCTCTCACAGGCTCCTGGTGTACGGAGCCCCCCGGTTCCTGAATTCAAACAAGGAGAGATGTAGAAAATAGGGGGTCGGGGAGGGAGGGATGTGGAAACAGAGTCTAAGGATGAGGAAACGGATGAGGCGTGCTTAAGTAGCTGTAGAACGGAAATTAATCCGTCTGAGGCGTGGTCTTTGTTCCCAAATCTTGTTATGAAACGTCATTTAAACAATCACTTACTATCTTTGATGCTCTAATCGATTAATCGTTCATATGTATCAACAACTTATCATTACTGTGATCAAATGTGTCTTTGACAACCTCAAATGTAGCTTTGTGGGACATTGTGTATTTTGGGGGAAAATATTTATTGAAATACGCTCTGACTATCCAGGACACCATTTAAAGAATAAAGGCCGTAAAAAAAAACAGACTAAAAACAGCATTTATTGGGGTTTATTTTCATCTGTGGATTTGTATGTATTTATGGCAGCAGCACAGTGTACTGTATGTAGGTTTGATCTAGATATATCAGACTCTGGCTACACAGACAGCACTTGTTAACGTCATGTAATATGTTAACAAAAAGATAAACACAAAAGGTTGTTAGACTTGTTCCTAAAGTGTCAAGACAGAATCGTATTATCAGTCTGTTCCAGCTTGAGTTGATGTATGAGAAGACACCTAAGCGAAATGGCAGCAGAGGAGTAATAGTGTTTAAACAGAGGACATACTGCTGTAATTAAGAGATGAATCCTGGAACCACTCTCATACATTTGCACCTCTTAAGTCATGTTGTTTTTCCATTTAAGTGTGTCTGTGTTTTATCTCCTCCTCTTTAGATCTGAAGAATAAATGGCACCTGGTGGTCGACCGTCTGACTGTGCTCTTCCTCAAGTTCCTGGAGTACTTCCACAAACTGCAGCTGTTCGTGTGGTGGTTACTGGAGATCCACATCATCAAGATCGTGTCCTGCTACATCGTCCTGGTTTCTGTCAAAGAGGTATGAGATAACTCTATGTAACAAAGCCCAATATCTGCAGCAGGGACAACAGCAGGGAGTCAAATTCACTTATCAGTCATATTTGACTTTGTCTCTGCTCAACAGTAGCCTGTCATCCCAGTAGGTATATGTATAAGGCTTCCAGATGGCCTTGCAGTTTTTCTCTTGGCTTTGAACCTACTGACTGATACATTTTTATCAGATTTATTTTTTAACTCCAAGTATCAGCCTCAGAAATCAAGTATTGATTGAGCTATAATCTATATTTCTTTGTTAAATTTTAAAAACTTTTCTAACTACTGTAATATTCTTTGTGCCACTCCAACTCAACATCACAAATCAAAATCCTTACATGTATTATTTGTACACAGATCACTTGAATTAGCAGCTGATTATTTCACTTTTAGTCTGGAGTTTTTTGGCACATGCTAGATGCCGTTACCAATGTTTCAATGGTAGATGAAAGCTGCTTTTTAAAGTGGATTTCTTGAGTGTTTTCACATCATCTGGTTAACATTGTGCCGCAAGATACACTGCCAAAAAATTCATTGTGTAATTTTTGTAGCATGTAAAATTAATGGGAAGTCATTCATTTGCTTTTAAATAAAAGACTACCATGTCATGATTTTCTACAACCAAAAACAGTTAATACAGTTCTGAGGTGAAGAATCAATAATTACAAATACCTACATTATCATTGGGCATTGCTCCCGTTTTCTAGGTTGATTTTATTGCTTGTATGCTGTATAAAGTTGATCTCATGCAGTACAAAGCCACTTTGAACCAATCTGAAATAAGCCAGGATTTTCTTGTATGCCACAGACTCGCCAGATAATAGTTTTGGGGTATTTGGGGCGAACTGTAAAAACTGGTAGAGTTTCTCGATGGAAACCGTCAAGGCTTTGACTCTGACTGAGGGGTTTAGCCTGGATAAGCTCCTCAGGCTTTAGATTCTTATAAAACTCCATTTTATAGACTAAGATTTATGTAACGTAATGATCTTTTATATATGGATCTTGACCTTGAATTTAATGCATGCGTTTTTATTTTTTTGAATTGCCTCACATTATTTATTGCTTTTTATCTCTGCCAGGCGTAAGGCTGGAGGGAAACATGTGTTTGGTCATGTTTTAGTGCATAAGTGTGTGTTTGTGTGTGTATATCTGTCTGTCTGCAATACTACTGGACCAATTAGCCTTACATTTTTTTGCACATATATGACTGTATGCTGAAGGACTTCTCATGGTTGTGGTGATTCACAATTTTCTAAAAACCTGTTTTATTGACTGTTTTATGTTGTCATTGTCTGCTGACACTTCACTCCTCTTAAAGCTACAGTAGGTAACTTTTATAAAAAAGTATTTGTCTTACTTGTTGAAACTGTCACTGTATGGTTACAGTAGGACATGAGACGGAGATGCTGCACTGGCGCCCGCTGCACTGGCGCCCGCTGCACTGGCGCACGCTGCACTGATAACTGTACAAGACCTGTAAATGTGAAGGCTTGCCTTTTGCCATTGGTCCTCTTCTGTTTACTTGTCTTTTCTGCGTACACAACTGTTAGTAAAGGAGATGTGAGCCATTATTTCATTGCTGGTGGTTGTTTTTCAGCCATTGTGTTTGCAAAGCCGGAGTAGGTGAGAGCATATTTGAGGGCGGGCGGCTGCGTAACATGTGGACGAGCAGTGGTTGATAGCTGCGTTAGAGCCTCCTCCTGACTCCGATTGGTCAGTTTTGTTCAGGCAAATGCCATTAGGAGCACTAGGAGGAACCAGAGGATCCTGATTTTTCACAAGTTTCTGTCTCGTGTTCTGTCAGGATATAGTGACAGCTTTAGCAAATATGACATAGTTGTTTTTATTTAAGTTACCTACTGTAGCTTTGAACAGACGGTAAGGACCGCAAGTGATAATCAACCGTTTCAGTTTGGCATTTCTGGCAATCAACTTGGCTAAAAACAACAAGCCCTACCTAGTCTGTTGCAGGCCATATTTTGTCCTTTCTTGTGGCTCAAAGACTGACATCCACAGAAAAGTTTGGCCTCATTTTGAACCGGAGCATCTACAGAAAAAAATCCATGGCTGATATGTTTTGTTCCACTAAATTTAAGCACGATACGAGATGCATAAATCACCTATTCATTTATTTTTTTTATGTTCACTGCCATCTTGTCTGTAAGGAAGCTGAGAGGGACAACTTGTTAATGTGTTATTTTGTGTGGTGTGTTACAGTAAAATGTTCTAAATAAATAACATTGTTTAAATTGAGAAGTTTGGACTTACATTATCATGCAGTTTATACACCAGACAAACCCAGGATGCTTCGTTATAATGACACAATTTTTATGCATCTTTACTACCTGGCAGAGATCTGCACTCAATTGAAAGCACTTTTCTAGTTTCACCTGTTTTTTTTATGTAAAACGCTGTGTAAAAGTGTTTTGAAAAATGGCATACAAAAAAATATTAACACTAGTTGTTGCACAGTAGGAGGAAGCGGAGAATGTGGTGCTCAAAGGATTTAAGTGAGCTGTTCATCATCTGTATTGTCTCCTGTACAGGTGTCTTTGTTCAACTACGTCTTCCTGGCATCCTGGGCCTTTGCATTGCCCTACAGCCAATATCGGCCCCTTGCCTCCAGTGTTTGCACTGTCTGGACATGTGTCATCATCGTGTGCAAAATGTTGTACCAGCTGAAGTCTATAAACCCACCGTCCTACTCCAAAAACTGCACTGTGGTGAATATAATAAGAACATGCCTGTTGTGTACACAGCATATTACTGGACATTAACTTTACTGTTCTTAATTGCACTAAGAATCAATTTTAACTCATTTATGCACTGAAATTTTCTGTCAACAGCCAGGAGGCTACCCAAAGGACCAGGAGACTGAACTGAAGGATAAATCTCTGTTGTATAAGGAACTAGTGGATCCAGCCAACTGGGTGGGCCTGGATAAGTCTGGTGACCTACTGGGCTACCTCAGGGTGAGAAGTAGAAACATTCATTAGCTGAAGTTTGCAATATACACAGAATATAATCATAGCAAGAGAGGAACAATAATTATGAGAGTGTGATCATTAAAATAAAAGTAATCACTCAAAGGAATAGTTCACAGTTTGGTGAAATGCATCTATTTGCTTTTCTTTCTAAGAGTTAGAAGAGAAGGTTGATACCGCTGTCATATCTGTTCGTCAAATATGAAGCTGGAGCCAGCAGCGACTGAATTAAGATTCTAGTACTTTAAGATTTCTCACCTCAAATGCTTTCAGAAACATATTTTAGTGTATTTCACTGTTTAGCTGAGAGATGAGAAAGTTGGTCTGACCGTTCGGTGGAACTTGGTATTTGAATATTTGCAGCATGGTGACTGGGTCACAAACTCTCATTTTACAGCTACAGTACACTAAAATATGTCAAAATATGTTTCTGAAAACATTTGAGGCAAGAAACAGGTGATGTAGTTCCAGAATCTTGATTCATATTTGATCAGTGCTGCCTAGTTAAGCAGTTTGACTGCAGATCATGGAGTGATTGACATGATTGACAGCTGCGTTAGAGACTTTTTCACAAAGTATCTGTCTTATGTTAGGCTGACCAAACGTCCTCTTTTGCCCGGACATGTCCACTTTTCACGTCCTGTTCGGGGCGTCTGGGGGGTGTTTATAAATTGATGATAATGTCCGGTTTTCCTTGTGTGTGTGTGTGTGTGTGTGTGTGTGTGTGTGTGTGTGTGTGTGTGTGTGTGTGTGTGTGTGTGTGTGTGTGTGTGTGTGTTAGAGTGTGGAACCGGCCGCATATTTCTGTCTGAACCTGACAGTCATAATGTTTTGTTATGTCTGAAACCGAACCAAGCCCGATATTATTTAATTACTAAAGCACCGAGTTTGTGTCACACAGTTGTTATGGTTACAGGCTATTTAACAGGCCGGGCGTGCGCCGTGGGTGCTCCACGGAGAGGGAGGCCTCCGTGTTTGAGACGGGAGAGGGAGAGGGAGAAATATAACAAAATAAGATAAAATAGGAAAACTTGTCTCCCTCTTTTAGGCCTATTTTATTCCAGCTTCCAGCAAGGGGAGTGGTAGAAACAAACAGCCAATGTGTGTGTTTTGTGTTCAGGTGTTGTCACGTAAATAACAGTCCCCAAGCAATAAACAGGACAGACAGTAGGCTTTTATTTATTTTTACACTACATGTTAACTGAAAGCTGACCAAATCCGACCCAAGCCCGAATACTATTTATACATTTTTGACTGAACCCGACCTGTCGGGTAGGCCTACCATAGGGCTCAGATCAGGTAGCCACACTCTAGTGTGTGTATGTGTCCCCTATCTATAGGGGCCTATCTGAATTTCTGTCTTTGAGAGATATTATTTTGTAATATAACTGAATTTTCTATCCATACATATAAACTTTAAATATATTAAAATTATAAGGTATCTTTGAGTAAACTGCGAGTATCATTTAAGTAGACTATCTCGTGGCTGGGCTGAGTGTCCTCTTTTTTGGAAATCATAATATGGTCACCCTAGCTTATGTACATTTTTCAAGATATAGTGACAGTTTCAGAAAATATGACACAAGGTTATTTTCCTAAAAGTTACCAACTGTGGCTTTAACTTTATCCAGACTTTGCTTTTTAAACTAAAAATCAGCAAAAGTTTGGTGCTCTTCTTTGATAAATGAATAAAATAACTTCAATAATCAGTTGTTTAAACCCTCAGCATGTATTTTAAAACAATAGAAAAACATATTTAAAATATTCTCTCCGTCACCATCTGTGCAGAACAACCTGTTGATGCTGGGTCTGTTAGCATTCGAGGTGACCATCTACCGCCATCAGGAATACTTCAGACTGAGAAACAAATTGTCGCCTCCTGCTGCCAGGATTATCTTCCATGATGTCACACGACAGCATCTGGACATCGGCATCATCTGTTTCATCAAATACTTCGTCAACTACTTCTTCTACAAATTTGGACTTGAGGTAGAGCCAAGTGAAAAGACATTAATTATATGTTTTGCCTGGAAGCTATTAGCCCGATAAAGCTCATTATGTCTATATTCCTCATGTGTTTCCCTCAGACGTGCCTGCTGCTGGTGGTCAATGTTATTGGGCAGCGTATGGACTTCTACGCCATGCTTCACGCCTTTGCCTTGATTGTAGTCATGTATAGACGCAGGAGGAAAGCCATCGCTGAGATCTGGCCCAAGTACTGCTTTTTCCTGGCCTGCATGCTGACTTTCCAGTACTTTATCTGCATCGGGATCCCACCAGCAGCCTGCAAAGGTTTGACTGAGTCAGATTGTACTTACAATAACCAGACAATGACAGGAAAGTGATTGACAGCCCTCAGTCGGTTATTGCTATAATTTCAGGCCACAGTCAGGGACTGTTTTCTTTATAGATTAATTTAACATTTATTTTTCGGTCAATGCAGCATTCATTAAATGTATCAATCAAAAAAAGAGGTAACATCTTTGAATTTCTTTATTTGGTGGTGAGCACTGTCGCCTCACAGCAAGAGGGTTGCCGGTTCGATCCCGGGTGTGGGAGCCCTTCTGTGCGGAGTTTGCATGTTCTCCCCGTGTCAGCGTGGGTTCTCTCCAGGCACTCCGGCTTCCTCCCACAGTCCAAAGACATGCAGACTGGGGACTAGGTTAATTGATGACTCTAAATTGTCCGTAGATGTGAATGTGAATGATTGTTTGTCTCTATGTGTCAGCCCTGCGACAGTCTGGCGACCTGTCCAGGGTGTACCCTGCCTCTCGCCTGATGTTAGCTGGGATAGGCTCCAGCCCCCCTGCGACCCTCAAGAGGATGAAGCGGTTAGAAGATGAATGATTGAATGAATAAATAACAGCAAAGCAGCTAGTGGTAACATCTGAGAAGCTGACAACAACAAATGTTTGTTGTTTTAATGGATTAAGATTTCTGCCTTCTCTCCAGTATAATGGAACTAGATGGCACTCAGCTTGTGGTGCTCAAAGTGCCAAAAAAACACATTTGAAAAACTCAACAGTAATATCTCTTTCTAGAAATCATGACCCAGTTGCTCAAGATAATTCACAGACTTTGTTGTGAGCAGTTGGAACTATTTTCTATCTATGGAGCTACACCCACCAACCATATCACTGCACTGAAGGAAGATACATCTATTGCTAGCTCACCTAGCACCACTGTGCAAGCGAATGTTTCAGGTCAGCCGAGGACGACGCCATTAATGGTTACATCTGGTGCTGCCATGAGCAAGAGCCTCTCACCCATAAGTAGATGCATGCTACCCTCTGCGCGGTGATATGACTGGCGGGTGTAGTTCGGTAGAAGAAAATAGTTCCTACATTAAACTGCTCACAACAAAGTCTAAGTAAGTTCGATGTTATAATGTTGTTTATACACATGTCCGATGATAATAGAGGATGTTTTCATTTCAGACTATCCCTGGAGGTTTCCCAACTCTACTACAGACTCCAATGTGGTCAAGTGGCTCTATGTTCCAGATTTCCTCACCCAACCCAATCCTTCATTTCTCATCTGTATGTTTTAAGTGGTAGACATGTCGTGGTTACAATGCTGATGATTGTCATTACAGTCTCTAGTATCAGCAAGACTGTGTTCAGCATACATGAGCTTTCTCCACTACTCTCTCCTTTTCTAGATGATTTCATGTTGCTGCTGTGTGCCTCTCTTCAGAGGCAGGTCTTTGATGATGAGAACAAGGCAGCAGTCCGCCTCATGGCTGGAGACAACGTGGAGATCTGCAGAGACCTGGATGCAGCCTCTTTTAGCGTCCACAACCCCGTCCCTGACTTCATCCACTGCAGGTACAGCAGCTTACACTGATGTTATACTATATTTACACAGCAGCAGGAAGTGGCCCAAGTATGTTTATTAATTCTATTAGGGCTACATAGATACAGTATATGGCACTGGACAGCTACTTGTATTTCAAGCTTCAAGTAGATTTTACATTCAGTTCAGCTGAAGTATAATTTTGGTGTCACTGGAGCTGAACTGGTATTAACATGGAGGACGACAAGACACAGAAATGGAAAGGAAGTGAAATCAGCGGCTTAATAGATGCTTAATAATGTTAGATGCCCACAATTAAGTCAAGTGAAATTTGTTTAAAACAAGCAGCACTGTTAAGAATTGTTTATATTTGTACTATATATGGGTTATATATGGGTTAACTAAAGGAATCAGAACAGACTTTTGAGTCATAGTTCTTTCAAAATGAGATAAAGGTATAAATGAAATGTTTAAAGCAGCAATAATCTACATTTTTTATATTAAAAATCAAATGACAATGTAAAAGACTTGTAATCACTTATAGTCATGAACCCACAGAGAATTATCAGCTGAATCTAATCAGCTTTATTGTGCTTCGCAGTTGGTTTCAGCTTGTTGTTTAGCTGTCCCCCAACTTTACTGCCTTAGTTCACTGTCATTGCTCTCATAGAGTTGCTCTCTGCCACAGCAGGCATCTGTTTTCAATGAAAAAGCTCTAAAAACACACTCTACACTACCTGCTCAACAACAAACAGCAGACAAACACAGTCAGAGACTAGCTGGTGAACATGTTGGAGCATTTAGCAGCTGAAGAGACAGAACATCCCTTAGGTGTCGGTAGAAACCAAAGACAGAACTAAAATTGAGTGAATATTTAACTTACATACATTACATCAGGTGGACACAAACACAACTACAAATGAGTGATAATGTTGTTCTGTAACTGCTGGATGTGTAAAGAAACAATTGTTTGCTTACAGATTCACCATATATAAAGAACTGATGATATATCAACATAGTGTTCCCAACTTGCACTGATCACTGATGGGCTAAATGGTTGAGAAGCAGGCTGGTAACAGGTGGTGTAAGGTTTGGTCCACACTGATTGGGTAAATGTAAAAGAATTAGACGAGTAAATAAAGGGACGATTCTTCCTAATAATCAACAATACCACTGAGGTACAGTTTAGTAAGACAGCCCAATGGTTGGCCTGAGAGCGCCATCTAGTGGGCTTTGGCAAAATGATTAGATTAAGCTAAAAAATAAGATTTTGATTATTAACAAAACCAGTTTTTTTTATCTAAATGTGCACAGGAATTTACAAAGATAAAATAACTGTGAAATTAAAATGCATGATGTTATTAGTTCTATTGAATATCACCACGCCTCACACATTATCTGGTAGAGACATCAAGTAAGCTAGCTAATGTTCACTCGGATGCAGTGACACAAATTGGATCAGTTTTTTTTAACAAAAAAAGTGATGTGGGAGACAATCCTGTGCCAGTAAAAGCTCCACAGTGCATGGTCAGGGAATATGACCCTGAATACATTAAATGTGGATAATTTATTTTGGTCATTACTGTTGACAACGTCACAACACATGTTTACAACCCAGTTTATTTCTTCTCCTTTTTGTCATGTTATCTTTTTTCTCTCATCTATTTGAGAGAGTGGTCCGCTGAATTTTGTGAACAATCAGAAGTGGGCTTTAAGTCAAAAAGGTTAGACGCTGGGGTATGCAGTAAGTGTCTTAAATATTCACTGCGTGCCCCAGCCTCTCCAGTCGACCTTCTCAGAAGCCAACTCAGTAGAAAAGGGTTGTTGTACTTGGCTGCTAACTGTGTAACTGTAGAAATCTTAAGTGGAGTGGTGCTGAATAAGAACACACTCGCTCAGCAAATCCCTAATCCTAGATAAATAAAGGTAAGGCAGATGACAGTAGCTCATGTCAGTAGCTTAGTCAGAGATGTTATTGAATATCCACTGTATACATAATTCAGACTTCTGGCTGTTGTCCCATATCTGAATCTAGAGCTAGATACTGACTTTGCACATAAAAAAAAGAGTGAAGAGAGGGTTTTGAGAGGCAGAGAATTAGAGAGCGAGCTAGAAAGACAGCGAGAGCATCCTGACCTGTCCACACTCATTGATTATGTGCTCTTCACATTCCACTGTTTTGATGCGCAAAGTGGACAAGTCTTTTATTAACGCACTCTGTGTCCATCAACAAGCCCTAGTAGAGAGAAAGAGAGCTGTACAGCCCGTCTGTCCACGCCACAGCAGCTCTGCACTTATTCCATCGTTTCCCTCCAGGATCGAATTACGGATACGGGGTGGGGGAGAAATCCATAATCCACAAAAACACTCTGTCCGTCACTCCGCGACTCAGACGCTTTTGCCCTGTACTCTAACTCAATAAATAGCTTTTAAGTATGGAAAAGGTATTTTCTCCCCCTGATGAAGAAGGACACTCACTCAGCTATTCCGGCCCATCAGCGTGTCGTCCGATCCAAGCCCACTTCATCAGAGCTGCTTCCTAAACAGTGCAGCTGTTGTTGTGGTCCCATGTTTTCCCCAGGTCCATCAAATGAATGCACCTTCCTATGTTTTCACTCCACACATCATATTAATGGTCTCTCACACGATAACACAGGATCTACACGCATGCTTTTAGCATGTTAGACATGCACAGGTCATACTAAAGTGTACGTGCACCTTTGCTGAGTGACAGGAGTTGGGTTTCAGCTCTGCTTCACATTCATTGATCAGACTCTTACCGGTGTCCTGACACTAAGTGATACAGTAAATGTGATTGATGGTCAGATTATGCACACAGCTACAGAATGAACTCAAATATTGTTTTGACTTTTATTGTGTGGTAAGCATGCATTCTTACTACCTTACCTAAAATTAGCTCATGAACTTTATCTTATTTCAAATCTGTCAAATAAAGCAGAATGTTTTTTAAGCCTTCAGGATGATGACAGCAATGGCCTGAGGCATTATGTTTAGCGGTTGTCTTTCTCTTCGTTTGTCAGTCCCATTCTTGTGAACGCATTATCTCATGAACTGCTTGAGGATATTTTTTCAAATTTGCACAAACATCCACTTGGACTTGAAGTGATTAGATTTTGGTGGTCAAAGGTCAAGGTCATTGTGACCTTGTCTGTCTCATTTGTGTGAACGCAATTTCTCAAGAACACCTTGAAGGAATTGTTTCAAATTTGGCACAAACATCCACTTGGACTTATTAATGAACTGATTACAATTGGGTGGTCAAAGGTCACTGTGACCTTGCATCCATCTCATTCTTGTGAACAAACATAAGGGGCCTTTGAGTTAAAGGTCCAGTGTTAAGGGTTTAGGGCCATCTATTGGCAGAAATTGTGTACAATATTCATAACTATGCTTTTATTATAGCCTGAGTGTCAGACTGAAGCTCCCAGAACCTTCAGTCTGACATCGCCTCCAATGAAGGCGATTTACAAGGGGGAAGGAATTTGATTTTTCCCTAACCAATCAGTAGAGATCAACGACTCACCCAGAATCTGACGTCATTAGTATCCATGCCTCGGGGGTGCCGAAAACAAGCGAGCATTGCCCGTTTAAAATGTCTCCGTTGTCGTGCACGCCCAGCTGCATCGCCGTTAAATCCAGTTTAGCAGCTTCCTTAATTTGGTCCTCCATTAACGCGAGTAGTGGTGAAATAAATCGATTGCATCATTAATGTGGTCTATAGGAACTGCAGCGGTCGCCATTAGCGCTGATTGGCTAACGGCTAGACCCGCCCCCACCCCTGGTGTTCATTGGTCCGTCCATTGTTTGGACGAGATAAATCGCAAATTCATTGCAGTATGCCAGACCAGAGATGCAAGCCTACTCAGTTGAGTGGGCGGGGTCTATGGTCTGGAACCAGGCTACTTTTATTAGTTTATAATAACCTGAAGAAAAGAATCGTTGTCTTTTTGCTACCTTGAATGAGCCATTTGTATCCACATATGGAGTGGGTCCACTTCCACCGAATCTGCCATGTTATTCTACAGTAGCCCAGAATGGACAAATCAAACACTGGCTCTAGATAGGACCATTCACATTTTCACATCTGCCACCATAGTTCTCTCACAAGCTTGGCACATGGGGAGTTTCAGTTACTACACAATAAACCTTAAAGATTATTCTTTCAAACTAATTGAGATGTTAGAAGATTAAGATTGAACTCTGGTGTTAGATACATGCGCATCCTACTAGAAGTGGAAGAAGTACTAGTAGACTTTTAATAAAGTGAAAGTACCAATACAACAGTAAAAATAAGTTTTAATTTAGTTGAAGAAAAACGTATCAGCATCAAAATATATTTAAAGCACCAAAAGTAGAAGTACTTATTATGCAGAATGGCCCACTGAATCATGTATATCATGTTCTTTGATTATAATCAAAGCATTAATATGTGCACCACCTTAATGTTGTAGTTGGTTAAGGTGGAGCTAGTTCTACCTACCTTATTAATATTTTTTTTATTAACCTAGAAGTATATTCCATAATTTATTTGTTGATTATATTTTATGTTGATGATCTGGATCTGCAAATCAACTAAATCTGTCAAACAAATGTTGTGTAGTAAAACATACAATACTTCCCTTTGAAATGAAGTGAGGTAGAGATGCAAAGTAGCATAAAATGAAAATAGTGAAATTAAGTACAAACGCCTCAAAATTGTACTTCCATCAATGCTCTCTACCAACAGGAAGTAGCTATGACAAAAGAAAAAGAGCAAAATGCAAACCTCCTCATAAATAGCAGCAGGTGAGCACCTTATGTTTATTTCACTTTACATCGCAGACCAGGTGGGAATAGTCTTTTAAGCAAGCAGGAAAATTCAGGAATTCTGATTTTTTTTTTTCATTTTCGGATGAACCATGGATGTGTTACAGCACCATCACTAGCAGCTCAATGTGAATAGAATCCAGTATTAATACCAGCAATGCAGCTATGCTCTTTTTGTATGTTTATACCTTGTTAATAGTGTTCATGAACTGCCACAAATATGTAAAATAATGAAAACAACTCCCTTTGGCTGTGTTTCCATGTTCTGTATCAGGTGCTACTACAGGGCGAGCAGTTAGAAAAAAATTTGTTTTTTGGATAATGTGTGAGCACTGTGACCTTTCTGCTGACGTGTCATGAATGCAGCATGAGGGTGCTCTGTATGTTGTGTTTAGGGACAGTAACCTCTACCTGACATTTAGAGCTGCCAAAGAATCCAAAAAGCTTATAATGTATCTGTTGAATTTATAATTATGGTTTCACTACTGTCTTCTAGATCCTACCTGGACATGCTGAAGGTCATCATGTTTAGCTACCTGTTTTGGTTTGTCCTCACCATCATCTTCATCACGGGGACCACGCGCATCAGCGTTTTCTGCATGGGCTACCTGGTGGCCTGCTTCTACTTCCTGCTCTTTGGAGGCGAGCTGTTGCTCAAACCAATCAAAAAAATCCTCCACTACTGGGACTTCCTGATCGCCTACAACATCTTTGTGATCACCATGAAGAACATTTTGTCTGTGAGTAGCCTGTCTCTAGCTGTATATCAAGATCAGTTGATTAACTACGAGAAAGATGAAATCTACGTACTGTGCAGATGAAGTGATATAATGTCTAAAACATCTGTCTGCATAAATGTTGAAGAATAACTCATTCACATTTGTTCTCTGTATTTTAGGATGCAGAGTTCATAACAACACTCTTTGTGCTACGTGCTATCAGATTTAAAAGAATACTTCACTCACAAAATGATAATTTGTATATCTATTACCCTATGTTCTGTTAAATTTTTTGAGAAATCTTCGTTTTTTTTAGAGGCTTCCATGGTGAACGAAGAATCCAAAAATTGAGAAAAGTCTTGATGAATTGGAGTCAAAAGGGGTCCACGTTTAACGACATCAAAACTTTATCACAAAATTCCCAATTCCCAAACACATGCATTTTCATTCCAACCTTATTATTTAAAACACTTGCACACCTATGCAAGCACGTGTGTTTTAATTCTGCTTGTGCATTCCATTGAGCAGTGTGCAAATGACACACCTGCCCAGGCTACTTCTCTCTGCGTGAGACTTTTTATGCAGAAGTGTTTTAAATAGTAAGGTTTTAGCGGAAATGCGTGTGTTTGGGAAGCACTGAGCATACAACTTGATTTTGATATAGTTTTACTCTTGTTAAATGTGGTCCCCCTTTCAATTTTATTCATCAAGAATTTTCTGTCTTTGGATTCTTCGTTCACTGTGGAGGTATGCGAGAAAAACTGCTCTCTTTACAAATGATCTCTGATATATAAATGATCATTTCATTGGAAAAGTATTCCTTTTAACGATATTTAAAGATATAATATACCGTATCAAATAAGTGATTGTATTACTCTATACAATAAAACATTTTTGTTCTTAGATCCTGGCTTGTGGCTACATCAACTCTCTGATTGAGAACCGGTGCTGGTTGATCCAGTTGTTCAGTCTGGCCTGCACCATCAAGGAATACAACATCAACATCAGCAAAGCAAACGACAGTGAGTGGACTCAACATTTTACTTCTCTGTGCATCTCAGGGGTAGACAATACATTTCAGAAGAAGGTGAGATGTCCCCATCAGTATTAGGAGGAGCACAAATCCCCATTTTTGCTACAACTAGTAGTCATTAATCTCATGTCGGTGTGATTTGCTGCTTCAGTCCAAGAGTGTGTTTCCCAAGAAGCTGATTTAAACCCCCAACCTTGTTTATTTTTCGGGCCTGTCTTTCAAAGCCAATTTAGCTCAGTGTTAATCTTGCTGGATTTATAGCGAATACAAAACACTGCCACAATACTGAGTGAAACAGTCAGATTTATGCACAGAATGTGCCAATATATTAACATCCTTGTTTATTTACACTCACAAATGTCCTCACTTTCACCTTTTATCATTAGAGCTGTGTGATCTGCCCGACAATGAGGCAGGGATCATCTGGGACAGTATCTGCTTCGCCTTCTTGCTGCTGCAGAGACGAGTCTTCATGAGCTACTACTTCCTTCACGTGGTGGCCGATATCAGAGCGTCACAGATCCTCGCTTGCAGGTACATAGATGAGCGCAAGATAGACAGACTTTTGACAGGGGAAGATAAGGAACATTGGTGTGTATCAAGAAAACACGTCTGCCAAATAAAATATGCTCTGGAGTTCAATGTCAATATAATAGGAGAGCTACATGTCTTTTTAATTAGCACAAAAAAAACTAATGAGAAACACACCTGAGAAGAAACATGCAGTTCATGACAGTGGTATTTCAGTAGAATTCACGTTGACTCCTTTTGTATCTGTCTTTCCTGGTAGAGTGACGTTATAATCAGATAAATATGGGATGTATCTACATTTGTGTGATTGTTTTCTTTTCATCTTCCAAAGGGAGGCATTTTTTTCATTAATTTTAAAGTATGACCAACTTTCACACTCTCATGTTTTGACCATTTGCTTGTGTTTCAGAGGGGCGGAGCTTTTCCAGGCCACGATAGTGAAGGCAGTGAGAGCCAGACTGGAGGAAGAGCGCAAATCTGTGGAGCAGCTGAAGAGACAGTGAGACTCCAAATATTTGACTTACTCCATGTGGTGTAATGCTGTGGTTTGGGCTCTTGGGTACAATTTGCAATACAAGGGGAAGTTTTTTAAAATATATATTTGGTACGTTTTTTCCCATTTCTACATTTACATACACATAACTTAAAAAATATCAAGCAGTTGTCTTCCTCTAGATTAGATTTAACATTTATTTAGCACTACCTCACCAATTATGACACAAGAGTTGTGTCTTAAACAGGCCAAACAGCATCCAGCAAAAAACCCGTAGGATTTCAGATCCCGATAAAAATCAACAATATATACAGTATATGTATTTGTAGGATTTTATTGGTTCGACAAATTCATTATTTGGAACCCAATCTTCATCAACATTTTCTAACTATTTGATTGATAGTGGCTTTTGTGTTGTTTGGTTTTAAAGGAGCTGTACGTGACATTCAGAGCAAATCTATGATTCAGAGTCTGGGGCGGAAAGGTCTGCACATGGCTCTCAACATGGTTTGTCAGGGGTGTGGAGTTTGCATGTTCTCCAGCTTCCTCTCACAGTCCAAAAACATGCAGGTTAATTGGTGACTCTAAATTGTCCATGGGTGTGAATGTGAGGGTGGATCGCTGTCTGTCTCTATGTGTCAGCCCTGTGATAGTCTGGCCACCTGTCCAGGGTGTACCCCACCATTCACCCAAAGTCAGCTGGGATAGGCTCCAGCCCCCCTGTTACAGAAAATGAATGAATGAACATCAGAATATCAGCAGTAACTGTATGAGCGCAGTGCAGAGCAGCGGCGATTAGCTAGCTAGTGGGACCCACATGCACTAATATGCACAACATGCCACCAGCTCCACCACAATTAACTACATCCTCATGTACCAAATAGTTTTTTGCTGCTATATTATTGCTTTGAATGTCATGTACGGCTCTTTTAAAGAAAACCGACTAATCACAGTGAGAAGTTGACAGTGTTCAGACAACAGTGGAGCTCTATAGCACAGACGAATAAGATATATCAGGCTTTTGCTGCACCGGTGACACTTAAAAATTGAATCAATTCATTGTTGGATTTTCATAGGATTTGTTGGCTACAAGAAAAACATCAATATCAAGTTTGGTTAAGTCTATTTCATGACTTTAGATATCTTTGATGAATCTCAATTTAATCGATAAGTAAGTAGACATGATTCAGAAAGCCATTTAAAATGTGTTCTGGAGCGACTCCTGGCTCAGTCTTTACTGTTTCCAGGAAACCATTGCTCAGTATATTATACTACATGAAGTCAATGTATTTCCAGCACTTACAGTTACCCCAGGAGTTACTCATGAGCTCTGATCATATCCACTCACCCCGCTCTAATGAGCACTCCACTGTTTCATAACGTACACTAATTTCAATATGAAGCCTGGAGATATTTATGGTCAGCCTGTGATGTTCCTCTGTGTCGATACTTCGTGTCTCTTCACTACCTCTCTGATCTAATCAGGATGGAGCGCATTAAGGTGAGGCAGCAAAAGTTTAAGAGGGGCAAGGAGAAGATGCTGAGCATGGCACAGGAGTCTGGAGAAGGACAGACCCTCGTCCACCCTGAGGAGGATGATGATGATGGTATGAAGAAGGCTGCTGGGGCTTCTCTCTGTACAGTCAATATCAGAAAAGTTGATGATAAGGTTGTTGTTTGCTTGTAGTGCTCAAGGGAGATGGGTGAGAGCCTATTAATGCCTGGATTTTTTAAAGGGGACCCATTATGCTCATTCTCACGGTTATATTTGTATTTTGGGTTTCTAAATGCTTTAATGTTCAAAAGCATTTTATTTTTCCTCATATCATCTGTGTGGGAACACCTCGGTCTCAGATGCTCAGTTCAGCGCCTTTTAAGGAATACTTCACCCACAAAGTGATCATTCTTATATCAGTTAGTCTTACCATGAGTTCATGAAGACATCTTTGTTTTTCTTTCATGCTCCATGGAAAATGGCAGACATATTGATTTATTGATTGAGTGGGGGGCAACGTTTATTATTAACAGCAAAACTATATGAAAACAATGGTTAACAAATGTTCAAAAGTCGTGCAGTATAATCCAAGTCTCATTTATGCGGTCATATGCTTAATACTTACCAAACACATGCATTGACTATTTAAAAGTGAACTGAATGTGAAATTTACCTATGCGTTCTTCAAAGCCAGACTCCAATAGTAAGTGGCAAAAACGCATGTGTTTTGGAAGTGCTGAGCATATGACTGGAAAAATGAGACTTGGGTTACTCTGCACAAGATGTGTAAAAGTTTGGAAATTGACGTTTTAATATACTTTATCTGTTGTTTGCCATTTTGTGGGAGGAATGCGAGAAAAACAAAGTCAAATCCAAGTTAACACGACATGACGAATTGATTTAAAAATGGTCATTTTGTGAGTTAAGTAATCCTTTAAGACCCCCTCCTGAAAAAGCCCAGTCTGCTTTGACCGGCCAGCATTTCCAGCTCTTCTGCATCTCGGCATCTTTACGACGTCATTGTACTCACGGGAATGACTGTAACTGTGATAGCGGCACTTTTTTAATGTAAAAAATCACCAGTGAATGCTTTTAAATGAACAACATCAGCAACCAAGATTACATGTTTCTCTGAGGTTAGCACGTAGCTACATGTAGCAGTGTATGTCATGTAAAGACTTGCAGTAGCTTGCCTGGAGCAGATAACCACATGAAAAAAAACATCACAATCTCATGTAATTTTGTCTCAAAAGTTAAAAAATAATTTAGTGTTCGGAACAGTCTAAAGCTTGAGGGGTTTTCACAGGGATTATTTTTATTTTATTTATTTTTATTTTTTTACATAAGTTCACCTCAGTATTTGAAAATTTGGCCACATTTAATATGAACATGCGACATTGTAGCATTATGTGTTTGACAGAAAATAAGGGAAAGTGTAATAGGTCCCCTTTAAACATATGTTTTTTAATGATTTCTTCTCAAAAGAGAAGCTTAATAGAGTAAAAAGATATATATAAATATGCCTTGAAGTTTGCATAAGAATCCATTTTCTTATGAAATGTTGCCTTGATGTATTTGTGAAATTTTAGGAGCACATCGAACGAAAGCCAAGACCAAAAAAAAGCAGTGGTGGAGGCCGTGGGTTGACCATGCTTCCAGTAGGTTGACCCCCAGAACCCTCTTTTTTCTCTTCCTCCACTCTGATTGGCCCTTGTGTCCTTGACCAGAACGCCGAGGATTCCCATACTGCCCCTGGGCTCTGAAGGCACCAACACACAGCAGCCTCACTCCATTCAGTCCTTTTCTGTCTCTATTTAAGGGGCCCTTGTTACCTGTGGCCTCGTGTACACTGTGTGTAGAGAGGCACTTCAGTTTCAAGGCGATCTATGAAACCGTGTCAGTATCAGTGCAGAGCAGGGTTGCCTTAAATAGACACGGTGAGACAACGTAGAAAGAGAAAATGACTAATGGCTGGAGGTTTGTACTTGACATCATTGGTCTCACCTCAAGAGCCCACAGTTGAGAATCACTCTGAAACATTTTATGCAAAGACATGAAGTCGACTCGCCTTTATTCTCAGTACTGGAATAAAGGATGAAGGGTTTGTTCATTCTTTGCCTGCAGACATGATCACCAAACAGGAGAAAATAAAACAAAAAAGAACAATTGGACCAACATGTAAAATGATGACCTTTACTGTCTAAATTCCAGCATCTTTCTGAGTCAATACAGTGGTCGCCTGTTTGGTTTGACCTCATGTCTCACGTCGTACTCCACCCCCACATGACATTTTCAAATTATTTCTCCATTTTTATCTCTTTGTCATTTGATGTTTCATCTCCATGTCCCAGCATCCTCCCTCACCTCCCGCCCACCACGGTTCTGTTCAAGGACATAAGTCAGCCTTGTCTATCCCATTGCTTCTAACACTTAACTACTGTAGACAGGAGTCACTTACTCTGTCGAGAAGCTTAAAGGCGACTGTGCTTACTGGAATAAGAGTCTTCATTGTACTTTGTGCTCATAGGTGTACTAGTCATACTAACATTTTATATGTGTGTTGTTCTGTGTATTTTCTGTTTTATCCTTTTATGTCTCTGATGTTTTTTGTCTGCACATATATATATATATATAATTTTTTTTTTGACGTACTGTAGACTCAGTGAAATATTAAGTATATAGTGAATTACATGTAATTTAATGGTAAGTGGTTTGATTTTCCTGCTTTTTCCTTTCAGTAAGGGAATCTTCTCTGCACCTCATTTTAATGTTGATAAAAATGAAGAATGACTTAAGCCTTTTTTGACTGAATATAGCTACTAACTTCATCCTGTGCCCCCTCAGTGGTTAGAAGTGGAGACTATTACTTGTTTGAAACTGACAGTGAGGAGGAAGAGGAGGAGGAGGAGAAAAAAGAAGAGGACCAACCAAAGAAATCGGCTTTTCAGGTGACTCCAAGTTGTGGCTCATTCATAGTATTTATAGAAATACCTTTTTGGGCCTCAGACAGTCATTTAAATGAAACCATGTGAGAACTTTAGAGGGGCATTGTCTCCTTGGTGAAAGTGCGAGGAACTCATAGGCTTCCTTCATGTTACAGGACTAAATGCTCAGTTCCAATTATTTCCCAAGATCTGATCTTTTCTGCCTAGACTGTTTCCATTCATGTTTGAAGTGACCCATATCTGATGTCAGTGTGAACTGATCTCTGCCCTGAAATGCCCCATATGCAACCAGTAGCTTCACACATGTGCGTTGGAACGACAACAAAAAAAAAAACCTCTCATTTCCAAAAACAAGGCCTTTATGGAAAAAAATAATGGGCCATTGAATGAATTGCCATCGTAGGAAGGTCTAATTCAGCGCTCGACAGTGCCAGCGTTTCACTTGTATTTGCGACTAAAAATAGGTGTGTGCGAACTGTAAAAAATATTTAGGGGCACATGTGTGCATAAAAAAATCAGCCGAAGCAGCCTATATTTTTGTCAATAAAAAAATATGATAATCTAACCGCAAATGTTGGAGTAACTCCAGCCGCTTTCCCTCTTCCCTCTTCCTCGTGTGACACGGTTATGGGCAGTTTTCCAAGCCACTGTCGGCACAATGAATATAAGTCCCATTGTCAGCCTTCTCCGTTCTCCCTGCAGTTAGGGACCGTTCGCCACGGTACCGCTGCTGGGCAGGGTGGAAATAAGTCCTGCAGAGTTTCAGAGGACCTGGAGAATGTTTTAGGATAGTAATAACATTATATAAGATAATCATATTGCAAAGATACTATATATAAGATAATAACATTAAAGACAAAATTAAATTGCAATACTTTTTCAAAACTTGATGATTTTACCTTTCTGTACATTTTGTATACAAATTCATTAAATAATTTTGCTTGTAAATGTCTATTTGCATCACGTTTATTACGGAAAACACATTATTTGATCAATTAACATTGTGCCCCTAAAGTTCTTTGTGCGCTACTAACTTTTTCAACTTAGGAGCACATGTGCTCCTTGGGAAAAAAGTTAGCATCAAGCCCTGCTAATGATGTAATTTTGCATAATAATTAGCCATGTGCTTCTGTTTGGGAGTGTGTGTAGCATGTTTTAGGAGAAATGGCCCTTTGGAGCAATGGGCGTTTGATTTCAGGATAACAGGCTCTCGTAGAAATGGGCTTTCAGTCAACCAGTTCTATTAGCAGCTTTTGCTGGTAGTGCTGTGGAGAGAAAGGTATGGATGCGGCCAAGAGATGAGTCAGGAGTGATGTGGTCACGATGTGGAGGGTTTCACTCAGAAACAGTTATTCCAAAACCTTTGGATGTCCAAGGCTACATTTGAGTATCTCTGTTGGCGCCTCACAACAAGGCTGTCATGGCGTGAAGGTCTGCATCATTAAGTGTTTCACAGTCGTTCCACTTGCTGACGACTGGGGTAGCCAACCGCAGTATGGCTATGGCAGCCTTTTGTAGTTTCAGCGGTCTTCTCTAACGCTATACTGTGAGTGAAAGTATAAAGTAGGAGTAAATATTCTAAGTTACTTTGCATACTTTACTCTCTCTGATGGTTGTAGTTACTGGTGTCATGCAGATTGAAATGTTATTTGCTAAATATTCAATAAATTAACAGAACACATAACTAAGACAAACATTACTTGTGTGAACTTTGCTTTACACACTTATGTATGTTTTACTGTTAATTCTAGTCTTTTGGAATACATATTATAATTTGTGACTTAATGGATTGTGTTTACTTGTTATATTGCTGTTTTTTACGATTAAAAGTTTCAAATACTAACATTAAGGAGAATGTGATAAACTGCACATATTCACCTCCTCTCTTACTCACTGTCTCCTAACACAGTTATCCTCTGTTGTTTCTAATTATGTTAACTTTCTACTAATCCTCCCCCACTCTTTTGTCTCTCTGTAGCGAGCTATTGGGAAGTTTGTCTCTGCTGTTCTGGCTTTGCCCAAGTCTATCATAAAGCTGCCTAAAACTATACTGCAGTATGTAGTCAAGGCAGGCAAGGTACTCACCACCACGACTAATGAACACAGCTTTCTATCTGTCTGGAAATCTGCCTCTTTAAGTAACAACTAACGCACTGCCTCTCCAGCTCATGTTCAGTGTTCTCCCTCTGCAGAAAGAACCAAATATTCACAGATTCACACACCACAGTGATAGATGAGTTTATCCATATCACAAGTATTCATAAACTAGACATAATCATCAGACATAAGCTGGAGTGGAAATGCTTTGTCCTTTGTTCTTGTGCATGTGAGTAGTTTGAGTCGGGTTGCATGAACTCGAGATTTATTTTGACATGTTGGTTGTGTTATGTGTTTCATGTCTGTTTTGACCTTATTGTGTGGTAGTGGTATTGTGTAGCAGATAGTGTTTGGGTGTTTTGGTTTGCATGTTTCAGTGCATTAACAGAAAAAAGTGTTAATTTTTGACAATACTGCAGACTATTTTGTTGCACATACCATACATATTCAGACTACAGACTGCAGGACTGCAAAAAACCTTGCTTGAGGAAAGCAGTACATCACTGGGAATATGAGCTTGTCTGTGTTGTTTTATTAAAGTACTGGCCTTTTGAATGGACTGTTTTTGAGAGAGAGCTTACTTGTTAGTGTGTCTGTGTTATATTACGTTAGAAAAGTTCAGGTATTGCTCAAAAAATCTGTAGTATTATAAAATGACATGATTTGAAATGACATGATTTGTAATTAATAGACTAAAACCACCTTAAGTTTGCGTTTTCTTTGTGCTTGTTGTTGCTCATGCATAATTGACCTCAGTCGCTTTTCTTCTTCACATCCTTTGATCGATGCTGCACTTCTTCTCTCTGTTCTTCAGTTCCTTTATCACGCCTGGATTACAGACCCCAAAGCTGCCCTGAGGGCACGAGGCAAAGAGAAACGCAAATTCTGGAAAAAATACACCAAAGGAGTCAGACACAGGAAAAGCAAGAAAGAAGGTAAATTATAGAGACAAAAAACATTACATGAAACAATGAATCTCATGTTCTTTCAACCATAGTGATGTGTTTTTACTGTACTTCAGCAGGTCATGTGACCATAGACCTTGGCGAGCTCTCAGATGGGCAAGATAAAGGAGAGGAGAACAAGAAGTCTGAGGGTCCAGGTGGGTTTCTCTTCAGTAAAATTGTTTTGTGAGTTGTTGAAAGAGGCCTTGGAAAAAAAGATTGACTTGATTTTGCTCTCTTTAATTCCTCCCTCTGAGTCTGAACAGACTCCAAGATTGAAGATACTGTGTCATGATGAACCTGCATACAGAATTGCATGCAGTTTGTTTTCATCCTCTTTCTTTGGCTGTGAATGGGGGAGTTGATGGATGATAGTTTCAGTTAATGCATCTTATTATAAAGCTACAGAATGTAAGAAATTTAGAAAGGGTCACCTTCTAAATTATTATCTGCAAAAATAAATTACTTTCCATTTTCCATGATTCAGACACTGATTTAACCTCTTGTCTACATTATTTTCTGGTGTTAGATTAGGACACTGTATTTTAGTAAATCATATCACACTTCCAACTCTCCAGTATTCAATCTTTTGCCTGTCTTTTCTCTTGTGATATCATTTGGTGGTCATTCTTCTACAGGCAGATCAGGAGAGTATTTGTCACTGTGCTCTGTCAAGTTTATGTCAGTTTGCCTCATTTTTTCATATTAAAGGAATACTCCACCCTCAAATTGACCATTTTTATATCAGTTATTCACCTGTGTTGCATTGAATTCATGAAGAAAACTTTTCTTTATCTCACATGCCTCCATGCTGAATGAAGAAAAGAGAGAACGTGCTTTATGAATTGAAATAAAAGGGGGACAGCATTTAACAACAGCAAAACTATATCAAAAATATTGACTTTCGCACAACTTATAAAGTATAGTCAAAGTTGTATGCTCAGTTCTTCCCAAACAGACAGCCCTGTTAGGGAATTGAACACAAACTGAAACTTATCTATGCTCTTGTCGAAGCCAGACTCCATTGACAAAAACACTAATTTTACCTCGCTGAAGACAGGAGCTGCTGGTCTACCCCTGCCTCGTTTGTTTTTGTTATTGTGGGACTTTGGTGTTTTGAGGGGTTAGTTTGAATGCCCACAGTCACAATAACATACACAAACTACTGATCAAGGCAGGGGTAGACCAGCAGCTTCTGTGTTTAGTTTAGGTAAAATGAATCTTTTTGTCAGTGGAGTCTGGCTTCGATGAGAGCATAGATAAGCTTTGCTTTGTATTCAGTTTCCTGTCTGAACGGGCTGTCTGTTTGGGAAGTACTGAGCACATGACTGGATAACGAGAGATGTAAAAGGATGTTTTGATATAGTTTTGCTCTTGTTTAATGCCAACCCTGTTTTACCTTTAGTCATCATGAATTTTCTCCTTTATGAATTCGTCTTCATGAATTCAGCTTAACACAAGATGAGTAATTAATATACAAATGGTCATTTGGAAGGTGAATTATTCCTTCAACATGAAAAATGTCACTGCCTTTTAAAAGCCACCATTTTGCAAGTTGTTTTGGGCAACCTAAAAAGATTAATTAATGTGAGTGTTGTGTGTCATGTGCCCTCTCTCAGACAACATCATCAAGCGAGTGTTCAACATCATAAAGTTCACGTGGGTGCTCTTCCAGACGACGGTAGACAGCTTCACCAAGTGGATGAATGACATGTGCAGGGAGTACATCGACATCTCCACTGTTCTGCGTATAGAGCGCTGCATGCTGACCAGAGAGGTCAAAAAGGTACATTTTTTAAGTGGAATCTGTCTTATTTTTCAACAATTATAACCTCATTCAAGGACTTAATTGTAATTAAGAGAGCCAGTAAAAAATTATTTCTCCTCTCCTCCCACCAGGGTAACGTGCCGTCCAAAGAGAGCATCCATATCTACTACCAGAAGGCCATGAGGCTCAACATGTCCAGGCAGGCCAGTATGGATCAGCTAAGTGAGGACGAGTCGGGCTCAGGCTCCACCAGGGTCCGAAGAAGGCGAGCCTATCCCATGGAGAGCCAAGACTCCACAGCCTCCAGAGACAGCATATCCAGGTACACGGAGCTTCAGCGAAGCACCTTTAGGAAGTGTCTTCTTCCTCCCTTCCTGTCTTTGTTTTGGGTAGTAAATAAAAATATATACATATGTATATATATATATCAGCTTTTACTGCACAAGAATGAGAATTTTTTCAGGTCTTAAGGTCAGGAAATGTGAATTAATCAATTAAAATCCATATATTTTTACACTTTGATGCTTGTACATGCCCTTTAATGATCACATGTAGCTCCACATGTGGATACATTTTTTGGTACAGGTGTCCGCATGTTTCTTACTTACCCATTGTACTATCTATACATGCATATAGATTTGGTTTTAATTGTCCACATTTTGAGGCACAACATTAAAATGGGCAACATTTGTTAACAATTTATTGGAACCACTGTCTGCAGAGGACATAGGCTCTAATGTATGTTCAGGGTAACCAGGGCATTGTTTCTGGAATAAGATGTTGCTGGGGGTTTTTTTTACAGCTGTGAGACAAAAATCTCAAATGCTTGTAGTACGCTTGTAATACCATGTTTTCTGCATGGCTAAACACCCCCGAGGTAAGTTAGAAAATGAAAATGCTTTTTGCCATTTGGGTGAACTGACCCTTTAAGGCAGTCATCAATAGAGTTGAGGTTGTTCAGTAACATCACATTGAGCCATTTCATCCTCACTCTTTGCATCTCATGTTTTTTAAAGTTGTGAGGAGGTAAACAAAAAGATAACAGATCCCATCTCATTCCTCTCATCACTTGTCATTCCATCTCCCACTCCCACCACCTCTCAGTGCCTTCACCGAGGCTACCACTCTGTTTTCTCGCCAATCCACCCTGGAAGACCTGGATGGAATGCCAGAGTGCATTCCCAAAACCAGCGAGCGGGCCAGGCCCAAACTGCGTAAGATGTCCGGTCTGGACGTGTCCAATTCATCAATGGACAGCTGCAGCAGCTTCATGTCCAGGTGCCTGGCCTCTGCATCACCCATATACACATCTGTGTTTCTTGTCATTGTCACTGACATGAAGAAGATCATCACATTTCCTCACTCTGGTTTTATCAAAACATGTCCCTGCATCCATTTTTTTGTTTTTATCTGCATCATTGCAGTTTTTTCTATAACCCTTTTCTTTATTACATCCTGTCAAAAAGGTTTTCACCCAATAACAGTAATATGAAAGACATTTTACAGCGTATTTAGGGCTTAATAATGAACATCCCATTTCTCATTTTAGTGTTGATTGAAATACACATTTTATTTACCACCGTTTTACTTCAATGAATGGTTTTTAACACATTATAATGTAATTGTGAGCAGATATATGTACCTATTAATGCATTTGTCAATACTTGGAACACAGATAATGTCTCACAATATAGGGATTTTAAATACAGTAATGATATAAAATATGT
This sequence comes from Epinephelus awoara, assembly GCA_035609425.1. NCBI lineage: Eukaryota > Metazoa > Chordata > Actinopteri > Perciformes > Serranidae > Epinephelus > Epinephelus awoara. The sequence continues at coordinate 24,308,620 of CM069306.1, read as the reverse complement.
TGTCATAGGCAATGTTATACTTGTTGTCAAAAGCTGTACAATAAATATGGATTGGTACTTTAAAACAACGCGTGTTGGCACGCTTGGCACCTGCTGAAGAAGTGCAAGGGAGCAGATATATTTTTTTATTTGACCGTATAAACTGGGAGATGTGAACAGATAGACTTCAGCGCAGATTGACACAATTTCTGCTGTTTTTGTCCCCTGCAGTGAAGCGACCCAGTGCGTCACGCTGTACTCCAGACAGGGCACCACAGACACCATAGAAGAAGTGGAAGATGAACACGATCAAGGGGAAGACAAGCAGCAGCAGCAGCAGCAGCAGCAGGTTCTCTGGGAATCCCAACAGCTGGACGAGAGTGAGGGGGCTGAGGGCGGTCCATGGAGTGACGGAGAACCCAAGGTGAAAGAGGAGGAGGAGGATGTGGAGAAAAGTGGGAGTGGGGGTGAGGGTGAGGGCCAGAAGGAACTGGAGGGTGAGGAGGGAGTAGAGGTACCAAAGGACCAGGAGAGAGAAGACAGAGAAGAGGCTCCCTGGGACTCCTTTGGCCCAGATGAGGGCCCCTCTCTCAGGCTGGAGGAGACAGATTTTGCCCCCTCTGCCCAGGAAAAGGACTTCACCACTGAGAGTGAGGATGGGGGAGGACAGCAGGACTTCATGCAGACAGAGGGGCGAGTAGGGCTGCTCTACACCCCTGATACAGACGTTTCTAAAACATCTGATGCTGACGTGCCTCCCAGCTACAGCAAGGCGGTCAGCTTCGACCGTCTGGAAGTTAGTGATGACGAGAGTGACATGGATAGGAAGAGACGCATGATTATGACCTCTGACAGCCGCTCAGACAGCAGGTCAGACATCATGTTGCCCTCTATGACCACTGAGCTGACCGCCAGTGAACTGCTGCTCAACAAGTAAGTCCAAAAACTGTGAAAGCCTGTTTAGCATTGATATTGTAGTCATGTGGTTGTCTTATGGGTCTTTGTGGTTGTTTGACATCACTTTGTAGTTTTTATGTTTTCTGTGGTCACATGGTTTTGTGCCTCTTTGTGGTTATTTTACACCTTTCTGTTTTATGTGTGTCTCTTTGTCATCATGTGATTGTTTTGTGCCTCTTTGTGGTCATTTTTTGGGTCTCTTGGTTGCTTTGCATCTCTTTGTAGTCATTTGTGTCTTTTTGTAGTCATGTGGTTCTTTTGTGCCTCTTGAATATGCCTAGGCATTTTTGTGAATCAAGAATAATCTGCAAGTTAAGAATAAGCCAAGCAACTCGACAAGTCACAATCATAAAACCATTCATTCATATTTTTGTAAAGTTTTACGATCAGAAAGATAATCAAACACCAAATCAGTCCACCTCTTTGTGTCTGTGCAGGATGTTTTATGATGAGGAACTGGAGCAGTCAGATAAGTTCTACCAAAAGCAGCCTCTGATCCTCCAGCTCTGCTATGCCCTCTACAACATGCTGGTGGCCCACTCAGAGATGGTGTGCTACCTGGTCATCATCATCAACCACATGGTGTCAGCATCCTGCGCCACCCTGGTCCTCCCCACCACTATCTTCCTTTGGGCCATGCTGTCAGTTCCACGGCCCAGCAAGCGCTACTGGATGACTGCCATCGTTTACACTGAGGTATAGTTGGATACAAAGATGTCATCTCAAAAACACTGATCAGTTAAATCTGCAGGTGGTATCATTCTGTCAACCATTACAACCATCTACTGTTGATTTTTATATACCAGTCTTTTTTTGTTTCATTGGAAAACTTTGACATAGCACTGACAGCTTCACTGACACACACTTTGTTTTCCCTCCAGGTCACCATCGTCATCAAGTACTTCTTCCAGTTTGGCTTCTTCCCCTTCAACCAGAACATTATGGAAAAGAATAAACCATATCACCCTCCCAACATCATTGGAGTGGAGAAGAAGGATGGTTACGTCCACTACGACCTGGTCCAGTTACTGGCTCTCTTCTTCCACAGATCCATTCTTAAGGTTCCTGCAAAGAATATTACAACCATATTAACCTGAATATGTGCATCATATTAAAAGGTCACCGTCTAAAGAAGCCATCAGAATCACATAGGTCTGATGACTTCTTTAGACCAGTTTGCAGCCGGGTGTGAAGCGGTCAGGATGGCGGTCGGTACCTCTAAGTCTGTGCTCATGGTTCTTTGCTGGATAAAGGTGGATTGTTCTCTCTGGGTTGGGAGAGAGTTACTGCCCCAAGCAAAAGAGTTCAAGTGGCTCAGGGTCTTGTTTATGTCTGAGGGTAAAATGGATAGATGGACAGGTGAATTGGTGCGATGTCAACAGTGATGCAGGTGAAGAGGGAGCTGAGCTTGTGGCGAAGCTCTGGATTAACCAGTCCATCCATGTTCCGACCATCACCTATGGTCATGAGCTTTAGGTAGTGACTGAAAGAATGAGATCTCAGATACAAGCTGCCAAAGTGAGTTTCCTGCGTAGGGTGCCTGGGTTCAGCCTTAGAGATAGGGTGAGGAGCTCAGATATCTGGACGGAGCTCAGAGTAGAGCTGCTGCTCCTTTGCACCAAAAGGGACTAGTTGATGTGGTTCAGGCAAGAGAGGTTAGAGGTTTTCCGGGCAGGTCTAACAGGTCTAACTGATAGGTAGACCCAGAACGTACTGGAGGAATTATATATCTTGTCTGGCCTGGGGACGCCTCAGGATCCCGCAGAATGAGTTTGAAAATATTGCTTTGGAGGGTGCCATTTGGAATACCTTGCTTAGCCTGCTGCCCCCTGCAACCCAGACCCAGATAAGGAAAAGATACCTGGATGGATATTAAATGATAAACACAGTGAAATTCTAAATTTTTCTAATTGTCAACAAACTCCCCGAAAAGACCAAAACCAATAATTTATTGATACTACTTACAACTTGGTGACATATTCTGTCATGACAATGAACATGAACACTCTAGTTTAGTTTGAGTAAATCCCACATCTTCTGCCCTGCTGCCATTAAGTATTCTTTAGAGCAGCAAATGTGTATTAAACTGTACTCCCCAACAAATTCACTATGTACCAGAAACTAAAAGGCCTTTTTTTTTTTTAAAGGAAACTAGCTATTTTAGACTAGTTTGAAATATTTCCCTCTACAGTCGGAACAAATGATCTTGTGGAGAAGTGCCACAGAGTAAGTCGGAAAAATGTTGTGAAATAGACTCACACATTGTTGGTTTTTTTCTTTTCCTGCAATTTGTTGACAATAAGAACAATCTAGAGTAATGTAAGACACAGTCAGGCTGTTAGTGCTTCCCATAGTTATAATTGTTGTACACAGATTTCTCTTTAAAGAAAGACTGTATATCCACAGCAACATCCACAGTCCTTTTTTGTGCAAAAATGACTTAATATCTGGCTGTGCTGATACTCAGTGTCTTGAAATGCAACTATAATCATACAACAAAATGACAATAATTCTGTGTCTGTACATGAAGTCCACAATTGACAGAAAAAGCCTCTAAACCTTGGGGTAAAAAAAAAAATGTGTTTTTAGGTGGTTGCTTTTGTTTGATGGTAGAGAAACTCTACAGCACATTACTGCCTTTATGATTAATTAACAGACAAAAAAGAGAACAGACAAAGAATTTGCAATTTGCAAAGAAAATGATTGATTATGTATCTATGGTCAGGGAGGAACTCCTGTTACATTAGTGTCCCTGCTATACAGAGATTTAATCTGACTAGAACATTTCTCTCCATCTGTTTCTTACAGTTTCCTCCTTTCTCAACAAATGTAAGAAACTCTGTAGAGGGAACTGTCAGCCATTTATAGGGCCATCACTGTGACTGTTATTGTTTGAATGTACTGTGAAATGTTTTAGAGCGACTGCACTCCCAGTACCAGACGCTCAATTCATTTGGGCCTAAAATATAACATGGCCACTACTAATCTCTGCATTTGTCCTCCTCTTTCCTTTTCCAGTGCCATGGGCTATGGGATGAGGACGACGCCAAAGAAAAGAAAGAGCGCTCTCGTCAGAGTGAGTCAGAGGACGAGGGGAAAGACAAGGAGGGGAGTGAGAAGGGGTCTGAACACGCCTCCTCTCTGATCAGCGAGGGGAGAGGTTCCACTCACACCTTGAGATCCCTAAACTTTGGGACCTCCATTGATTCAGGACATGTCCAGGTGCACTACCCGCAACAGCAGACCTATCAGCGGCGCAAGAGCTCCAGCGGAGGCTCGCACATTTCTCACCGATCTCTCCACTCTTCTGCAAGGTCTAAGAGAGGTGATGATCCTTGTCTATTACCAACTAAATCAACAAGTCACTTATTAGTCAACAATTAACAATCTCTCCTTAAAAATAGCCTTGAGAGTTATGTGTAAATTTGTAACTCTTACTCTTCTAACAATAATAATTATAACAACAACAATGAATAGAAGGAATCCTCTCTCTTCTTGTGGTCTCTATCCCTGACCTGTGGATGAGGTCTTTGTGTATCTCTGGCTTTATCACTGACTCAATGTCTTGTCATGGTTCATTTATAGCTCGAAATGTAAATTGTTTCCACAGGAAGTACCACTTCCCACATCAGCAGCCACAAGGATGGCAGCGAGGCCAGCGTCCATCAGAAGACCCGTAAACAGATGATCATGGAGAAACTGAGGGAGCAGCTCCTCAAAGGAAAAGCTTTCATCATTAAGCGGTACGATAAAATGTAGCCGTTTTGTGTTTCTTTCTTCTTTTTTTTTGTCTCCAGCCACAGCTGCTTACTGGCCAGCAGTTGTGAATGTGATTATACATTAAAAAGTGTGTAACTTTATGAGGGCCCTGATGAGAAGTGCGCTCAGCAAGTATTCCAGACAAATAATGGAAAATTATATCAGCAGCCAAAACCTTTCAAAGGTCTAAATTTAGAACTTTAATTACAGCATTCCCATCAGGCCAGTCAGTGTAATTTTTGTAAGTGCTGCAACAGACCAAAACATGTTACTGTTCTAAATTTAATCACAATGAAGCAAGTGATTTCTGAGATGTTACGTCTACAGCAGTAACTGAAACTCAGTAAGATCCTTTATGTATTTCACATGTATTTCTTTAACCTTTTAAAGATGTTCTGGTCGAGATAGGCAGCAATAACAATGAGTTGCAGACAAACAACATCAGGCAGAGGACACAAAATATGCAATAAAAATCCCTAATAAACAGAAATGCAATTATAAAATTAGAAATAGTATTTTTATTACAAAGATTTTGGAGTCCAGCTCATAACATTGTTACTCAAAGTGCGCACCTCGGATCAAAGGTGGCCCTCAGAAACATTTTGTGTGGCTCTTACATTTAATAGACTACCAGGAGACTGCATCAGACTGCACCCCCTAACAAGTGTCTGTCAGGTTAGAGATGACAATTTGTAGATAGCAACTGGTTGCATGGCAACTAGTGGTACCACGTGAGTATTGCTGGAATTACGTTCGGTCATCAATGCTCGTGCTGTTAACTAAAGTTAGCAATTTCGGTGAACAACTCATAACTGCACCTTTCATGTGTGGCCCTCAATCATGTGCTGCCCCCCTAAATTGTCACTCAGCCAATAAAACTTTGAGCTTCCCTGATGTAGACTTTGGTAGTAAGTCATTTTCCACCTATTTCTCAACTCTCAACTCAACTCAAATGCATTTATAAAGCGCATTTAAAAACAACTCACGTAGACCAAAATGCTGTACAAAAGGAATAAAATGCTAAAAACGCATACATGAGAGGCAACATAACTGTCAGGTACACAGCTCACATTTAGAGTCACAACACACACAGGGAGAACCACATCAGGGGGACTCAAACGCTAATGAATAACAGTAGGTTTTGAGCCTGAACTTAAAGGAGTTAATTGTCAGGGCAGATCTGATTGGGAGGGGGATGCTGTTCCACAGTTTGGGGGTAGACACAGCAAAGGCACGATCAACCCTGAGCTTAAGTCTGGAGCTTTGGACAGCCAGGAGCCCCTGGTCAGCTGACCTGAGGGACCTGGGTGAAGAATAGAGGGTTAAAAGGTCTGAGATGTTGGATGGGACCAGACTATTAAGGGCCCCAGGCAGATTTCAGACAGAATTCACCTTCCCCTCTGCTTCCTGCGTGTTACTGTTTTCAAAATCCCAGTTGCAATGTGAAACTAGGCCTGTACAGTCAGACTCATCCCCAAACTTGTTTTCGTTCTGTGCATTAAACGACTTCTGAGTTAGCAACATACATGCTAAAACATATTTTAATGTTTTACGTGGCCTTTTGTTTTGGAGGGATTTAGCCATCCATGCAAATTTTCAACCAAAACAAGTTCTCTCCCGAGACTATATTGCAAGGGCATCGTCACTGCATCCTGGGCTTAGCACTGCCCAACACGATCGTGATTGGTTTAAAGAAATACCAATAGCCCTTGGGTGCCAGGTGGCTTAGTGGGAAGAGCAGGTGTCCCATATACAAAGGCAGTGTCATTGCCACAGTGGCCTCAGGTTCAGCTCCAGCCTGCATCCCCTTGCTGCGTGCCATGCCTTCCCTCTCCCACCCTCATGCTTAGACTGTCCTTAGACTTCACACAAATATCTGATAGGATAATATGATGAAGTGGTAACATTCTATATCCAAAAGGTCAAAGGTCAGCTCTACTGTGACATCATATTATTCTGCATGAAACACTTTTCTGCCCATTATTCACATCATAGCTCAGTAACAGAAGGGGAGACATTTGGTCAGGTATTGAATTGGTGACACTAATCTTGGGTGCCCACCTTGAAATGGTGCTGATTGTATAGATCTTCTGTACTGCCAGGTTGAAGATGTATGTTAAGCATCCTTCTTTTCACAGACATGAATGTAAACTGTAAGAGAAACTGGTGCATGGAGGCATACGACCGTGGGGCAGTAATTCCAGTTTTCCTGTAGTGTGGAGTTGCGATGGATGCAGCCAGATTGTTCTCTATCACTGACACAGCTTGATAGGTTTGGCTATGTGAGACTACTGCAGCAATGACTTGAATTCACAAAGTGGGGCCAAGATTTTCAATTTTAGATCTACTGCAGAAATGTTCCAGGGAGAGGAACCAGCATACTGTACATAAAAACTATTAAACCCAGTTCAGAGCAGACCTAAGAAACTGAATGAGTCCCGGGAATGAAGAGCATAGCTGCTGATAGATTTTATAGACTGTTTTATTGTGAAGGATGACAGTAACAAGACCCACCTGGACAATTTTCACTTGTTTCTTTGCTCATAAAAATGCTATTTTCTTTTATTTCTTTGCAGGTTCATGGAGATCTACCTTCCTATGAGGCAGTTCTTCTATAACTTGATCCATCCAGAGTACAGTGCAGTCACGGACGTCTATGTCCTGATGTTCCTCGCTGACACAGTCGACTTCATCATTATTGTCTTTGGATTCTGGGCATTTGGTGTAAGTTTTAAAATTAGATTTGAATCCATAACAAAAATCACTTCTGACAAAGTTAACATTTATTTACATCCCTCTCTAGAAACATTCAGCTGCAGACATCACGTCGTCCCTGTCGGAGGATCAGGTGCCGGGACCTTTCCTGGTCATGGTACTGATCCAGTTTGGGACCATGGTGGTGGACCGTGCCCTCTACCTCAGAAAGTCCGTCATGGGCAAAGTCATCTTTCAGGTCATCCTGGTCTTTGGCATCCACTTCTGGATGTTCTTTATCCTGCCAGGAGTCACAGATAAGTAAGAAGTCAGTCTTATGTCATGTTAGACACATTTAGCTTTTGATCTAAAGTCATAAGTGCACTGATTCATTTGATGGAAGTATTTTCAATTGCCCTGGCAACAATAACTAGTTAAGTCCTACTTTATAATCCAGTTATTTTGTTTGCAAAGCCTAAAATCTGTAGGGTATTTATGTCTTTATGCTGTCTATTAAAAAAAACAAAACCTTCTCCTTCAGTTTTACAAACTGTCTCACTTCTCTTCCCCTCGTAGGCGTTTCAGCGAGAACACAGTGGCTCAGATGTGGTATTTTGTCAAGTGCATCTACTTCGGGCTGTCAGCCTATCAGATCCGCTGTGGTTATCCCACCCGCGTTTTGGGAAACTTCCTCACCAAGAGCTACAATTACGTCAACCTCTTCCTGTTTCAAGGGTGAGTTACACTGAGACTGCATCGTTTCCTCCAGCTGAGCAAACAGGTCGAAGGCTCTGGTCATGTCGGGGGCTGACAGCTAGCTGCTGTTGCACGTATTACACCTGGAGTTATTTGTTTCAAACATGTGGAAAAAAGATATTTGTTAAGTGTCTTTTGTGCATCTTACATTTGTATATGTCATTATTTAGTTCCTTAATGCGACATTTAGTGCTAAAATGATCGGTCTTCTCGCAAGCATGTTGATTTAGCAAAGTTCAAACTTCACAATAGAAACAGAAGGTTTGTCTAAGGTTAGCACTTTTGGAATTGGAATGTCAAATGAGCATATTATGCATGACAAATCACTGTTAAATCAAACCGCAGAATAGGCTGCGGAGGGCCTGAATAAAATAAAAAATAAAGCCCTGATTACATTGTGCTGGTTCAATAATGATTGAGGGTCACTTACACTTTTCTGGACTGGAAAACAAATACTGAATTAAATTCCAACAGTATTCTCCCCTGTCATGCAACCCCAGAGGGGACATTAAATGAATGGAAGTTTAATTAATTCTTCTTCTTTTGAAACCAAAACTATTGAGTCTGTTTGTGTGTGAATTATACTGTTTTTGTCTTTATCTTCTATCGACAGATCATTGTGTTTTCTAACATTTTAAACCGGCAATGTGCTTGAATGTCTTCAGAGTATTATGTGCTCTAGTCTTACTACATCAACAGTGTCAGTGTTTTCAGTCATGTCATTCTTAAATCATTTTAATTGATGTAAGTTTTTATCACTGTTTCAGTCTTTAAGTAGAACCTACCAAAGAATATACCAGCCATAGCATCTTATTCCTGCACTTCTCTTGGACAAAATTAACAAATTACTGAGTGTTATTATCTGAATAAAGATACTGAATCTGATTTTATTTCAGTCTCATATTTTGCCAGAATAATAAATAAAAATGTGTCTGTTCTTGGTAGATTCCGTCTGGTGCCGTTCTTGACGGAGCTGCGGGCCGTGATGGACTGGGTTTGGACCGACACCTCGCTGTCTCTGTCCAGCTGGATCTGCGTGGAGGACATCTATGCTCACATCTTCATCCTCAAATGCTGGAGAGAGTCTGAGAAGGTGTTTATCATTGTGGCATCAGTCTTGTGTGAGAAGAAGAAGAAGACTCTCAGAGCCAAAGTCTGTCATGCTGGAATTCATGCTGAAATTTACCTTTGTGATTTGTTGAAGTGTTTTATTTTTAAAAAACTGAAGATTAGCTGGGCTCTCACTTTATACAATGAGCAGTATATTAGAGGGATTAATTGTGTCTGTGGTGCCCATACAATAAATAAAAGTATACTAAAAATATTTATTATACGACTCACAATGGTAAATAATGCACTCAGCTTTCATTGGGTCAGTCTGCCAGTACCTCCTGTTCTGTAAGTCTTTGCTCCGTCTTTACTTTTATAACCCTGGTCCAGTTAATTGCGTAATTCTAATGGATTTACATATTATTGGCCAGGCAAAGAAAACATGTAGTCATTACCATTGCATCAGATCTGCTGGAGTGAAGATGGAACACGTTTCGTGAGGACAAGCTGTTTTACGTTGCACCCGGGTTAAATAATACATGTCACTGTCCTCTATCCCTCTGCAGAGGTATCCCCAGCCGCGAGGCCAGAAGAAGAAGAAGGTGGTGAAGTACGGGATGGGAGGGATGATTGTAATGCTGCTGATCTGTATCGTCTGGTTCCCGCTGCTCTTCATGTCCCTCGTGAAGTCTGTAGCTGGAGTTGTCAACACGCCGCTGGACGTGTCGTTTGAAATCACCCTGGCTGGCTTTCAGGTGTGGACACAGCTTCTTTTATTAAATCATTTGAGCCAGAAACAAGTTTGAGCTCTACTGAGGAACTCTGCCCAAAGCCACATCCTCTCACAAAGAAATAAAATCCTGCCTCCTTTGAGAAGAGTTTAAGTAGATCTTGATGAAGTGCTGTAAATAAATTGGTAGGTAAGTCCAGGTCTTTATTTGAATATCTCGAGGTAGCACTTTTTGATCAGTGTGTGTGATTTCTGGTGGTCTGTGAGTGGATTGAGAAGCCAGGGGACTGTTATCACATTTTCTATGCTGTGTGAGTATTCTGGCTGTAGAGTTTAATGTTTGATTGTGTGAGTGGGATCCAGAACAATTACTGAAACAATGTCTTCTTCCCACAGCCCATCTTCACCATGAGTGCTCAGCAAAAACAGCTGCATAATGTCTCAACAGCACAATATGCAGCCTTTATGGATTTATACAGGAAAGACGATGTAAGTACAATAAATAAAATACAAAAACAAGATGCCAGTTGTTGTCACAGTATTAAAAAAGTGCAAGCGTTGCTTTTTCTGTTAGGAATGGCCTAGTTTTAGACCAGGCAGTAAATACAGCACAGAGATAATCAACATAATTTCACTAAAACCCTTTTTTTTAAAGCTGATATGATTTAAAAATTTAGTTGTTGGTGCTCTCTGGTTGTAACATAAAAAAGAAGACACTGTAGCCGACAGAGACATATGCTGTGATTTGAGCTAAATGAGAACATTAGCATGCTAAGGTGCTCACAGACGTGCTGATGTTTAGCAGGTACAGGTAGGAAACAAACTATTTTCTTTTTTATTAATCAATAATTTGTTTAGTCTTTCAATGTCAGATTTTTTTAAATTTAATTCTATTTAACCCATTTTTAACCAAGTAAGTCTCATTGAGATAAACAGTCTATTTTTCAAGGGAGACCTGGCCAAGACGGCAGCATACAAAAAAACAGTTAAAGCCCAACAACAGATATACAAAGATAAAGTAACATGAAGCAATTAGACACCGATGCACAATGACAAGAATCAACCAATTCATTCATCCTTGTTCTTATGAGAGCTTTGAAATCAGGCAGTAGTTTGGGATCAAACAACCATCACTGCCAGTGAAAATATCTGACGTGACTCAGGCATAAATCATGTGTAGGGATGAGGTCAGCGTCTTTCTTTAGACCCAGCATGTGATGAAGCTCTCTCTCTCTCTTGGAAATGCCACGCCAGTGTTAATCCTCGTTTTACCTCTTCTTGTTAGATAATCTTCTTAGGTTGTTTGGTTCAACCAGGCCGCGTTTGTGCTTAACAGGACGGCGACAAATGCGGCGACAGAGCGTGCAGCAAACAGCAAGGAATCATCTTGCTCCATCACGAGTCCGAGTACAAACAATAGTAATATAAATGAGACCCCTGGTGTTTCCTGTGACAGTCGATCAGTTAAAACACACTGTTACCTTGAATAAAATGTAAGATTTCTGTGGGTTTGTTGGAAACATTTGGGATAATGTCCACAATTAAATAAAATGTATAACATAGCTCAAGACATTTTAATGCTGAAATGTTACATATTTTACCATTGAAATTTGAATAATGTTACTGCTGTGTGGTTTTGTGCTGTGGTTAGGAAGCCTTGCAGTGGCTGGAGGGCTACTTAGCACCAGACCTGATCATTGCTGAGCTGAAAGGCAGCTCCAACTCTCTGTGGACCATCAGTCCGCCCAGTAGAAACAACCTGATAGAGATGTTGGGCACTGACGAGGAGTTCCCCATCACGGTGGCCTGGTCTGTGCAAAGGTATCTCCGTCCCTCATATTGTCTAATCTAACTGTGGCACAAAAGAAGACAAACTGTTCACTGTGTAGTCAGTTCTTTCTTTTTTTTTCATTTATTTTTAATTATAACATGGGAGGTATTTGTCAGGGGTAAGATTTAAGAGTTGATAATACATCATCCCAGTCATGTAGACACCCCAGTCGCAATAAACATCTGCATTAGTGCCTTCTCATGCTTGTTGTGTTGACAAAGTTGACCAAATTTACAAAGACTAAAAGACATTTCCTGTATATTTGTATTTTATTGTAGTTATTTTTGTGAGTACATAACATCATTTCACCAAGTTTCTTTTTTTTCTCAAGTCTAGATTTTATTTTTATTTCACTTAACTAAATGTTTTTTCACACCTAGTTTGAGTTAAGTTGTAGGTAAATATAATAACTTGTTGCCAGGTCATGCCGAATATTTGGTTCATGGGATTACAACATAGTAGCATACATTTTGCCCTTAACGTATGTGTTGCCATAAAAAAAGGTCCTGCAGGAATTAAAAAAAAATCCTCAGGATTGTATTTCAGTTGTGAACCGACGCTGTGAAAATAAAACATCCTGCAAGACTTTTTTTTTCTTACAAAAAGCTGCAGTTGAGGTATGAGGTTAAAAAAACAACTTAAAATGAATCCCTGAATGTTTTTCCTCTTGTTGTGATCTCAGAAACCTCACATTTGGTGCCAAGGCTGAGGTAGCGTCAGGAAAACGAGTGAAAAATCTAGATGCAAGCACAAAGAAGGATCTCATAGCACTCCTAAAAGGGCGTGTTAACAAGCCAGTGTGAGTATATCAGCTGCTTCCTCTCCTCTCAATCAGTCAGCCACAGACGAAGACACTCTCCTCTTCTTTTTGATATGTTCGCATTTAAACAATGTCTGTTAACAAAATCTTTGAACAAAATTATTACCAGCTTGTTAACACGTTTTTTGGATAGTCTCCCTACGGATAGTTTATAGAGCATTTGTAACATTTCAACAGCTTATTAGGTGAGATTCAGTAATTCAACTGTTTTACTTTATTCTGTAGATATTCATATCTTATGTTCCATTTTACCCTCACAAGTGAATGGAGCAGTGATGCGGGCACTATGCTCAACTGTCGTGGTAAAGAGGGAGCCAGAAGGCGAAGCGTTCGATTTACTGGTCTGTCTACCTCCCAACCCTCGCCTATCGTCATGAGCTCTGGGTAGTGACTGAAAGAATGAGATCACAAATGAGCTTTCTTTGTGGGCTGGCAGTCCTAAGGATAGGAAAAGGAACTCGGACATCCGGAGGGAGCTCTGAGTAGGGCAGCTTCTCCTTCATGTCAAGAGGGGTCAGTTGAGGTGGTTCGGGCATCTGATCAGGATGCCTCCTGGGCGCCTCTTGTTAGAGGTGAGGCCTGGGAATGCCTTGAGGTCCCCCAGGAGGAACTGGAAAGCGTTGCCAAGGAGAGGGACGTCTAGGGTGCTTTACTTTGTCTGCTGCCCCTGCAGCACGGCCCCGGATAAGTGGATGAAAATGGATGGATGGCTGTAGATACTCAACAGATTATCTATAGAGTATAAGTGACAATTCATGACCATACCTACTAGGGTTGTCGTTGCCAACACGCAAAAAATACTTTGATACCTGTTATTTTTCGGTACCATAAGTACCGGATACAACTTTGCCCTCAGCGGACCTTGTCGATTCCTGTCGGAACTGACGGGGGCAGTATACATGAGGTAGTCTGTGCAGAGGACAAACTCCAAAGAAGATGCTAGAAACAATGGCTTCTACAAGTGCTAGAGCTTAGATCGGGCCCAAAAAATCCAGCCCGACCCCACTCGCACCCGTGGATGTTCTGTCCGAGCCTGGCCCATAATTAAGAGCCCGAACCGGCCCAAAACCCAACTTTTTTAAGGATACGAACATGGACATTGAAGGCTGACTCTCGTCTTTCTTTCCTTTTTACTGTCATATACCAGCATTGCGCTGCACTTGGTTCACTCGACGAATCCGACACACCCATTGTCACCATCGATCACTCATATGTGCGCAGCCAGTCCCGCCGTCTGTTTTATGATTTTTATTGTGGTATCTAATGAGTATCGAGAATCATGGAAATTCATTGGTATTGGTATTGACTACTGAAATTCTGGTATCGTGACAAGCCTAATACCTACATATTCAGAGTAATTTATACACTCAAAGATACACAAAGATTGAGTGAATGTTCAAGTTCAACTAAATCATTATGAGTATACGCAGTGAAATGTCACATATACTTTATAACATCTACAGACAAAGCGAAACAGACAAATTGTTGAATCTCAACTAATGAGCTGTTGAAGTGTTACAAATACTCTATAAACTATCTGAAGGTGGAAAATCCAAATAAAGTGATACCCAAATGTTTAATCATTTTTACATATTAAGAAACTAAGTAGGACAAACTGTGTGTTGTTGCAGTAACAGTGTCTTTTCCTCTGCAGGATCCTAAGAGAGATCTTCCCTCGTTATATTCGAGCCCCCAGTGACTCGGAGGCCAAGTCTGTTGATCAGCTTTATAAAGGTGAACGTCAACATCTTTATTATCATCTGTATAAACTGCACTGGCTGTGACTTTGTGCAGAGTTTTTTCTTTATATGGTGACAGCGAAACTTAAGAGCCTCTATTTGAAGTGAAAATTCCATCGTTATTCAAAGTGCTTGCAGGAGTATAAAGCTTTGAGTCGTTCAGAATTTTATACTTTGGTGGTCCCCAGCTGCAGTATCAAAAAATGCCCAGTATCAGATATGAATGAATGTCATGAAGAATATAATCCCACACATAGGGGCTTTAAAATGTCTGTTTTCCAAAATGGATACATGTTTATTAATACAAGTTAGCACAAGTCTGACATTGGTGAAATATTTTAGATAAATAGCATTTTCTTATTCACATTTGATTGTACACATTAAGCTTCCCTGTTTACTGACAATGTGTTGTTACTGCAGATAAGAGATATGGATTTTTATTCGCCCATTTTTTATTCTGATTAAATTTCATAATTTCTTTGTTCATCTTTGTAGGTGAAAAGCTGTTCAACATATCACTGACCTTGCGAAGTAATAACGTCTCGGATCAGACTCAGGAATGGTGGATCGTCAACCAGTTAGAGCCCGGACCCTTAAAAAAGGCTTCAAATAAGAATGAGTCTGGCCTGGATCTCTACGTGTTCAGTGACCAAGTCAGCCCGCCCAGTTTGGGTTTTCTGGCAGGATATGGGTATGTGGTTATTTGTGATGTCGTCTAAAAAAGGTCTAATATTTGGTTTTTGCTTGTAATTCTTGGATAATAAATACAACAAGTAGTACAGTATGAGAGTATGAGCCTCACTCAGTTATAATAATCACATGATTAGCTTCTTGCTCTTTTACGCTCAGAGTGTTCTATTACAATTGATTCATATCATGCCCAAGTACGATTGCCCCCCTCTTCACTGCTCCACAGCTTTCACATTAGTAATGTTGTTCCTGGGTATGCTTGCATCATCATCATCATCATCATCAATACGTTTGTTCAGGTTGTTGCTACAGTGTAGAAATGCACGCCAATCTCAAGATCAACAGCCCATTCAGTGGAGTCACCCTTCAGAGTATGCCTTCTATTGATTGTATTTTGGAGACAATGTCAAAGACTGATACTAGCAGCACTGAGAATTGCCTTTGCAACTTTACTTTTTGAGTGCTACTTGTGTCCTGTTTTGGTGCAGTTGGTCTTTACACATTAATCACATGAACTGGACTTTGGATATAAGTGTACTTGGATCCAGGCCTGGGAACTTGATGTGAAAGGCTTTTAAGTTCCCTGTTGTTCTTTCATCAAATACTGAACATTTAATACAAATGATAAGTACGCTTGCATCTTTGTAAGAACAACTGGTGGGCATGAACGTTTCCAGTCGCCTCGCTGCCCCGGCTAAATTTATGCTCTTATGTCTATTTTGCAAGCCCTGGTGGTGCTTTTTGTGGTTGGCTTTAGACGGTGGTAGCGTGTGGCTGCGAGACACTCATTGGGACGGGGAAATCGACTCACTGACCTATAAACTCTGATCCCCTGCTACTTCTGCTGGCTAGCTGTGTTGAGGTTTTCAAATTTAAACATGAGTAAACATTGAGGAAAAGATAGAGAAGTTAGGCAGCAGCTGGACTAGCATCCTGCCAACTATTGTACAGGCGTTGGAAAATAAACTGGATGACATCCGTGCAGCATCAGTTTCCAACAGGATATCAGAAACTTGGCTAAATCCTGGACAGCACCATTCAACAAGGAGGCCCTTTTCTACATGCTGATCCAACAGTGCAGACAACTCTGGTAAAAGGAGAAGAGGAGGAGGTGTGGGCTTTACAGTGAAGAAGGACTGGTGTGTCAGCTACTTCAGAAGTGACCATACAGCCGTTTTGTTGAGGTCAAGATGTGTGGACAGTTAAATCACTTCACAGCCAGAAACCACAGATTACCAGAACCATCCGTAGATGTAACAGTTATGAAGCAGCAGCCAACAATGTGAGAAAACACAAAAAAGGACTAAATGACAGTGCACAAGTTAAAAGAACGAATGGGATCACATTTCAGCAGAGATGCACCTTGTGTATGGCCTGGTTGGCAGATCATGCTTTAGACAAAATTCCAAAGTTTGTCCTCTTACTGGAAATTTTCCATTTAAGTAAATCAGGTCTTGTGGTAACCATCAGTGACAACTGAGTGAACTCTGTCTGTTGATGAAGGCATGAGATATAGCAAAAGAATAAGCCCTTGCGCAAACTTCTGTTTAACAGTAATCAATAATGAACCTCGAACTTTATCCTTGTAAGTTTCTGGTCAGGTGACAGTATAAAAAAGTAGGGTGAAAACAAGGAAACAGTGGAGTAGTTTTCTAACACTTTCTACATGTAACTGTTAGAGCTTATACATGAGCAGAAGGTGTCTCATGTCGCCTGCTCCTATGTGTGTGCATATAGACGGACAAAAACCTAAAAGACCAGTTAATAAGTTGGACTGTTGATTGTAATTGGGGTCTGAAATGAAGCGGAAGCAGACAAGGCACCAAACAAATCAAATGATGCGTCACATGTTGGGAATTATAATATAAGTTAAAGGAGCTATATGTAAGAAATCTAAAGCAAATAGTCGTAAAATCATCCTAATATGTCACAGAGGCTATGGAATAATGTTCATATAACATACTGATCTCACCAACAACAATAGTACAGCCAGAATATTCACATTTAAAAAAATTTTTTACAGTCCGCAAATCATGTTTATGTTTTGAATTTGTGTTTTGGCCTGTCGCGCCACCCAACGCCATCTACCTGTCACGCAGTCAGTAGATTCTCAGCATCAGTTATAGTTACGACTTGAGCTACAGCAGCACGGCAAGCAGCATTAGCAGTGTACCAGTACATAGCATTAGCAGCCGGCTCCTCCTCAGCTGTATCCCGGCAGCAGCATCCCAGTACATTGCATTAGCAGCTGGCTCCTCCTCAGCTGTATCCCGGCAGCAGCATTAGCAGCAGAGAAGCCGGACTTGCTCGAATGGTCCGCTGGAAAACCGAAGATCAAGGACGCGGCGATGCAGCCCTGCCATGGCAGCCGCCCATGGGCAAACAAATCAGTTTCCAGCGTGCCACTGTCCAGCAACCTCGAATCTGTAGGGGAGGGGGGGCGGACACGACTCGTGGCAGTATTTTGAATTTGAGTGCAGTAACCGTTTTGGCCACATTCTTACACACAGCGCCTTTAAAGACCTTGTTTACTTTTTGTTTTAAAATGTGTGATCACTAAGTGGACAGCCACCAAGATGCATTGCAGTCAGATCACTCAAACCATTTGCTGAGATTGTCTGGGGCACATCTGATCACTTTTTTTGTAGTGTGAATGCTAATGCGTCCTGATGCGTCCCCATGAAGAACGGAGCAGGAGGATGCGTCATCAGTGCAGGATGTGGTGGTCGTTTTGGTGACAGCGTGCTAATGCTCTATTGTTTTGTCCTGTGGAAAGAGACATGTTGCTAACAGTGATATCTCCAGCTGTACTGACACAACCGCTTGCGTGACTGGAGAGAGTGTAGGTGTAAAGATGACTTCTTCTTCTCTTTCTTCTTTGTTTTTTAATTGCGGTTGGCATCCAAAATTTTGCATAACTCCAATTTCTTAAGTTAAATTACAATCTCCACTTAAAGGGATAGTGCACCCAAAAATGAAAATTCAGCCATTATCTACTCACCCATATGCCGAGGGAGGCTCACGTGAAGTGTTAGAATCCTCACAACACTTGTGGAGAGCCAAGGGGAGAGGGGGTAGCAACACAACTCCACCTAATGGAGGCTTACAGTGCCCCAGATTCAAACGTCCAAAAACACATGATTGAAACCACAAAATATCTCCATACTGCTCGTCCGTAGTGATCCAAGTTTCCTGAAGCCCAGACATAAAAAGGTGTTTGGAAAAACGAGCACGGTGCACAGAGAAGCAGTTAGAGCTACAGGCTACAATGAGGCTAAAAACAGAGTTCAAATGACGTTTTTCCAAACAACTTTTTATGTCGGGGCTTCAGGACACTTGGATCACTACGGATAAAATAATAATAACCTGTTCCCAGCAATTCACACTTTCCAAGCTTCTCTTAACTGCTGCTGCACAATTTCTACAGAAACTTTCCCAACACCCAGAAATCTCATCGCTGCATCTATGATATGTCTTTAATAATGTTATGCCTTTCTATTCCAGCAGTACAATTATTACCATTTGCCTTAAAGGTCAAGAACGTTACCTGATTCCTACAAAAGCAAAATTCCTCATGCTTCATTTCTGACTTGTCCGCATTAGCTTCCTGTCTCATACCATATCTTGTCTCACCTCCTTCCTCACGCTTATGTCTTTTCTTAGATCTAGTCCTGATTGGACGTAGTAACTGTGGGTGTGTTGCCCTTAGAATTCTGTCCACTTGTGTTCAGATCACTGAAACACATTTTAAGACCAAGTGCCAACAGGGTCAAAGAGTATCTGATGGTGGAGATTCCCTTCAGCTCTTACTAATGATACCTGTGGGTGCCTCCTGTTTGAGAGATGTGCTCACAGCGTCTCCTGTAGGTGCAAATCTGGCTCACAGCCTCCGTACACCTTTTAAGTACCTAGAGAAGTAGCATTTGACCATTCTACACATTGCCTGATTGTCTTTCTCTCTTTCCTGTCTAGGATCATGGGCTTGTACGCCTCTGTGGTCCTGGTCATCGGCAAGTTTGTGCGTGAGTTTTTCAGCGGCATTTCCCACACCATCATGTTTGAGGAGCTTCCCAACGTGGATCGCATCCTCAAGCTGTGCACCGACATCTTCCTGGTCCGAGAGACTGGGGAGCTGGACCTGGAAGAGGACATGTATGCCAAACTCATCTTCCTCTACCGCTCTCCAGAGACTATGATCAAGTGGACCAGAGAGAAAACGCAGTGATGGGGGATGTTAACTAACGAAGCCCAGAGGTTTTTTCGAACAGGAGCCGCTCATTCAGAAAAACTGGGCGGTCGCTCTGACGGTCTGAGCAGCTATTTCAGCCGATTCACCTGCTGAGGGAGCACAAAGTCAGCTGAGGACCAACTGTGTCCTCTTCAACTGAGCTCTGACGGCAGCGATGCAGCGTTAGCTCCATGCTTAAATGCTTGAGATATAAACTGGTATTTTCTACTGTTTACTGTTGAAAAACAACGATTGCAGTCATATTATGAACTATTGAGGACAGATTTGCCGGTGCTGTATTTATCTCGCGTAACCTGGTTCAGCTTGGTATCCAGTGGGTAAAATAAGCAGCTGGTGTCCAGTTGGAGGGGGAGAAATCTTATAGGACAATTTTCCTAAATTATAAAAGGTCTTATACTTATTATAACGGTAGGTTTTTAAACACAATGCCCAGAATCCTCATCGCTCTTCACTCTCTGCCTCTAACA
The DNA here is from genome assembly GCA_035609425.1 of Epinephelus awoara. Lineage (NCBI taxonomy): Eukaryota > Metazoa > Chordata > Actinopteri > Perciformes > Serranidae > Epinephelus > Epinephelus awoara. The sequence continues at coordinate 24,288,899 of CM069306.1, read as the reverse complement.
TTTTCACAATCGCACTGTAGGCGGAGAGAAACAGACTGCAACATTAATCTATAAGGGCTTCCCACCAACAAAAAAGTGCACAATAACAACCACATGAGCACACTCTCATATTTTCTCCCGACTGGAACACTGGGACTGTGGGACTGTGCAATATTGAGCTCTCATTCCTCCAAGTTTTCAAAGGATGTGGATCGAGGGGAAAAAGGCCGGTTCTGACCAAGAAACATGAACGTTAAAAAACAACTTTTTTATTTTATTTTTTTTAAAGGTCAGAGGCCACAAGGGAGCCCGCTGAGAGACACAGCTCAGCAAACATTATCAGACAATCTTTACTCGCCTTATTTTGTTTTTATGAGAAGAACTGTTACCAACTACATACATATCTTTCTCAGGAAGACCTGTTTTCACAGATATTATATGAGTCATATGTTACAATACGTAAGCTTTGATGGATCTAAAAGAATATGAGACTGTAGCAAAGATGAACTATTTAAATGGCATGAAATTTAATGTGGATATTGTTCAGATGGACTGATACTGAGTACGTGTACTGCACAGGGAAACAGTTCAAGGCTGTAATATGAAAGTAAATTTATCGCTGTGGACCGTTTCCTTCACAGAGATTTATTGCCAATCATCCGTGTTTCTGAATCATCTACAGGTTGGCTAGAGTCGAGACCAGCAGAGGGCTGTTTCTGAATCAGGGTAACGTGCATTAGGTGGTAGATTCTTGCACATCACTTGTGAACCTCTCGCTGTTTTTAACATTCATACTGATGAACACTGTGGCACGTCGCGTGCATCCGGTCATCAAGGAAGAAACGAGCAGACACACAAAAAAAGATTCCTCACGTGAAGGGCTGAAACACGAAGCCCTTTGGTCCAAACTATGCATTAGAGGACATTGTAGCATGATAGAAAAAAAAACTTCATTATTGCCATGACTAATTTTCATTACATGTACATAAAAGTTGAAGGGGGCAGGTCACGGTGGACTGAAATGTGAAATTGTACCTGTATGTTTAAGGCAATGTGGTATGATAGAGGTCCAGAGATCTGCAAATAAAACATCTGGAAAGGTGTCGAGTTTTGCATTCAGCTGCAGTTTGCTTGTGCAGAAGGACTGTGAGTGAGCAGGTACGGGATCTGTGTGTCGGTCAGCAGTGTTTCAACGACAGCTGCAGTTGACGGAAGATGAGACCCTGTGATCTGAAGATGGCCTCCATCACCAACCAACTCTGTCATTAGTCCTGTTTCTTTTACTTATACTTTATTTTAATTTGAAAATATCAGTTTTTCTCTCTGTCTTTGTTTGCTCACAATTTTTATTGAAGGTGCAACAATAGTGCAAAGTTACAGCGCTCTAATACACAGTGTGAATGGACGGTAAAGGAGAATAAGTGCATCAGGAAATGAATAAAATAAATACAGTATATAATAAATAGGGGATATAAGTAGTGGCAATAGGGGAATAATCACATGAATCAGTGCAGCCCATCGTATACATATTTGCATGTACGGTATACACTGGACATACATGCCTGTGCATGCACACATCACCATCGATCTAGATAGATAGATAGATCATCAGCATCAGGTGTGCCTTGGGATGGTCACATTGTGTTAGACCAACCCCCTGAACAGCTGATACCACAGGATTGTTGGTGAAGATTGTCAGTCATGCAGGTCATGGTAAGTGCTATATCGTAGGCAGCTGGGTCACCTCTTTCACCCTCAGCTCTGAAGAATTGAAGAAGCCTCTTGGATGGTAGGGAAACGTCTACAAGAAACTTAAGCAAGTCCAGTTGCCTATGATACAGTATTTAAGGTCTCCGGTATTGTTTCCCTGAAATCGGCAGCACATCCAACCAGCCTCACAACTGCACAAATCAGTCACAATAATGAACTGCTGTCAGGTCAAGACCCTGGTGAGGACAATGACGGTGCAGATGAGCTGTTCGCGTAGCTAGTCTCAGAGGATGTTGCAGTGCAGGTGGAGACACCGGATGTGGAGGTCCTGAGCTGGTGTGGTTACATGTGGTCTGTGGGTGTGAGGGCAGTTGGATGTACTGCCAAATCCACAGAAATGATATGGGAGAAGGCCTATTTGAGTGAAATGAACATTCAGTTCACAGGCAACAGCTCTGGCGGACATATCTGCAGTCAGCATGCCAATGGTACGCTTCCTAAAAACTTGTAACATCGTACAACACAAATTTAAACAAATATATAACCAAAATGTGACAGAAATATTGGTCTATCTATTCATGAATAAAAGTCTTAGACCTTTAACTTAAACCTGTTAAATTGTTGTTCAGAATATAAAAAAACACAAGCACTAACATACAAATTGAATGATATAAAGTGAAAAGTTAAATAGTGTGCCCCTTTAAACATTTGCATGCATTTAATATGTCAATTGCTATAAGGTGTGCAAAAAGGATTTAAATTATGAGAAAAGAAATGTCTTGCCCGTTGCCAGAGTTACACGTACTGTAATTGTGAGTCCAGTTTGAGTTGATCACTCAATCTTTTTCGCAGCAGACATTTTGACTTGCCATGGCAGGAAAAGCACAGATGTGATAGATAACATTAAAAAACATGACTGCATTCAGTTTAGGTGAGCCAGTTGCAATTGTGCATGCTGGCTTGCTTTGATGGCTTACTGCGACACTTAAATGGAACTGAGCCTTTGGTAACAAAATGAGATGCTTTCCCTACCATGACAAGTCAAAATGTCTGCTGTGAAACAGGTCTAACAACAATTGGATGGACAGATTAAATGTAGGTGTGTAGGTGTTTAGGAAAAAATAAAAGTTAATTATTAGAAAATGTAAGTGTAGGATGGATTGCACTGACAGGAGTTTACACCTTTATAAATTTGTGGTTTGGAACATCAGTGCACATGTTTTTGCTCTATCTCATAAAGTTCCCATACTTTTTGAATCCATGTGTTATATGATAGAGGGTCAGGTTTCAAAGGGGCGATTAGTACGAATTGTAACCTACATATTTTCCTCTTCCCTCAAGGCCTTCTAGAAAAGATGCCTCAGCTCTATTTGATCATGATAGTACCATGAACCATTAAAGTCTTCCATAAATACTGTAAACATGACTTCAAGCTACATTTTGAGTTATTAACCCACCCAGACATTTTTATTTCTAGCAATGGCAACATTTATGTACACTCAAGTCCAGTTTGATCTTGCTAATGCACATCACATTCAGAATGGGAGGGCATCACAAAAGTAGCATGAATCTGTGTGTGTGTGTGTGTGTGGACATTAAATATCGCCTAACAGGGAGAGAGCATTACAGTAGCCTCATCAAAGATAAATAGGTCTTGGGAGGAAGCTACACAGTCATTTCATGTCTGTCAGAGGCCATTTCGCTGTTAGTCCCACTGGTATAGAAAATCAGTCTGCGTACTCGTATTAGAAAATGTACAAAGACCATAAAACGCCAGGCAATGGAAATGTTTATTGATGCATGTGCAAAGTTTGGAGATATGCTTTAGAGGAATACACAAGAATTGGGCAACGGCACAAATAAAAAAAAATGTAAACAATCCCTTTATCACCGTTAAGTTATGTGGTGTCAGAGTAATTTTAATTGGCATATGAATGATTCTGTCCCTAATCGTGGGCGTCTCACATTTACGGGATGAGCTTAATCACAAATACAGCATTAAAGAGGAAATCAATGGGGGAAATGCACCGAAAACATCAATACATGGTCCCTTATTCATGTTTTAGTCCCTTTAATTAGAGGATTGTACTGTGGTCATTGAATTAAACACACAGCCATGACTATTTTTTTTTGGTTTAAGGTGGAAGATAACACACACACACACACACATACCTTGAAGAAAACAGTCTACAGTTGGCTAAAAGCTGCAGCATCAGGAGCTGTGTTGCTCCTGACATTTTCTCAACTTGAATAATGAAGATAATAGTGTCAATCATTTTTAGGCATTAATATTCAGAAATCTTTGATTTACCTTTGCGTTATTCCAAACATGCATTAACAAACTGATTGCATATTGTTCCAGTAACATTTTCAACAGGCTGCAGCCATGAATACTGAATAACTTAACTCTGTACAAATAAACACCTATACACCGATCAACTCATTCCATACATATAGAGTATTTCTGATTTTAATATGCCTGTAGCAATCTTACGACGCTATCACACACAGTAAGAGCAAAATTTACAGCTTCACAGAGACGAGAAATAATCAAACATTTACATACAACGGGCTTTCATACATTATTGGACACTGAAGATATTTCATTACACTGAGGTTCCACCTCAAAGAAACAAATTAAAAAGGCTGCTTGAACTCAGGGCGACTCCTCTGCAACACCAACTCTAACTGTGTTGTTTTTTTAAGAGCTTTTTTTTATGATTTCTTGCACAATAAGGATTAAACAGCCACACATCTGGGCGTCAGAGCTGAAGGTGTTTGTCAAGGTTTTTAACTCGTACACAGAGGGTGCAGTGGTGGAGCAGCAGATGGGTAGAGTCGGCACTCTGGAGGCTGAAGGCTAACACAGCCCTCCCTCATAATCATCCTCATCATCAGCACCGGCCGGCGCCCCGCTAGCGCCGCCTTGTGGAGCAGCTGCAGCCTTCTTCTTCTTTCCCCCTCCTCCAGGTACCCGCAGAGAAATGGCCAGCTTGGCATACTGTGAGGCACCGGGAATAAAGTGAGTCAGCAGATCTCAGATTTTAAAGACCCTAAAAACTCATTTTCTCAGTCTGCTTCTCACTATGATTAATGAGGTGTACCGATGGGAATCGAGAAATGGTTTCAGTTGAGAACCAGTCAGAATAATTTAGCTGAACTTGAACTATTCACTCAAACCTGTGCTGCACAGAATAGTTCAGTTGTCACATATACTACAGATAAACATCTACAAACAACTGCTACTGCTGTAATGTTTATAAAATGATCACTTTAAGTAAACAGTTTTCTATGCCACACAGGCTTAACCTCTACGAGTGCCATGTTTTTGACACTCTACGCACAAGTGCCACTGCTTCCCGACCAAGCAGCAAGTCCGTTACCAAGGATAAATGGAAAGAAATGCTGTGCATGCAAAAATTCTCTCCTTTCATCTACACTGTGTTCAGAGATAATAAAACAACAAAGAAATTTGATCAAGAAGAACCTAAAAGGAAATTAATAAGAGAATCAGACTGATACGCAGAATCGATAATGACACTGGTATCAATAAAATCTTATCATTTCCCATCCCTTAAGGTCTTACATGACTACATTCTCTGCAGATGTTAGACCTGTTTTGGTTATTTCATAGGAGATTTGTGCATATCTGTTCTTGTCTCTGCTTCTGACGGTGATTTGAAATAGGCAGGGCTCTGTTGGAAAAAGATGGTTACTTTTTTTTTTTGCACCAGTCAAGTCACCAGTCGCGTTGAACCAGGCAAATGTTAATCACATCTCATTAAACTAAAAGCACACAGTCCTGATGAAGCAGACTGGCTGAGTTTTTTCTTTTCAAGCTCCAGTGTGGAGGATTTAAAGGCATCTAGCGGTGATGCTGCAGAACTGAAACTTCTGCTGTGTGCCAAGGGCTGGGGAGAACTATGGTGACTGGCACAAAATCAGGAGTGGCCCTATCTACAGCGTGTTTGATTTGTCTGTTCTGGGTTACTGTAGGAACATGGCAGACGTCGTCGAAGAGTACCTGATCCTTATGTAGATATAAATGGTTTATTTCAAGGTAACAAACACACAATGATTCTTATTTTCAGGTGATTATAAACTAATAAAAACATAGCTGTGAATATTGTATTACATTTCTGCCAACAGATGCCCCCTAAATCCTACACACATGACCCTTAATGTATAATAACTAAACCTGTTGGTGAACTTGCTGGTCCTCTGGTAATTTAAATCCAATTCGGAGTGACGACCTTGTATTTTAAAGTGGATCAGTTTTATCAACAGGAAGAGCAGCTTTTCCTTTGACTTTTTTAAATTTATAAGCTCGATGTGAAATTAGACGAAACAGGCACATTAATTTTCAATTTTCTGCCAACAGCACTCACATCATTGTCCATGTACTTCAGTAAAGGTGAGTTGCACACACGGTAGACCTGGTCCTCGTCCTGCTCGTCGTAGCCCTGCAGTAGTGTCTCCATGGCAACGCAATCTTCGCTTCCACTGTACCCGGGCAGACTGGTGGAAACCAAGCAGCACTTCATGTAATGATGCTTAGTTTTAAGTGGCAGAAATGTTACACCATGAACGTGAGGTAACGTCAGGGGGTCAACAAACTCCCACAAGAGCCTTGAATAAGATCAACTTTTGACTGTGTCAGCTGGTGGAGTTTGAATTCCTTGCTTAAGGACACTTTGGCTCTTTACAGAAATGATAATAGACTGGGATAAAAACATACCTGTAACTTTCTCTGACGCATTTATCAGCTGCTACGTAGTCGCCTCTGTGAAGGTGAATCAACACTTGAGCAGTCGTTTTCTAAAGAAGGAAAAAAAACAGACCAACATGTAAAAATGTCACACTGTTGAATTTTACAACATATTCCAACAACTATGTTCAAAATGTCAAGTTTATACTGAAGCACAGAGCTGTGTTAACAATGCTGTGATTTATTGATGAGCTGAGAGGAATCCAGGCCGTAGGTCAACTTAAATACCCTGCGGAGACACCACAACATCGCCTCACTGGAAATTCAATTCCAGCTGACTGTGGTGGTGAATTAAGCTTGATTAACATGCGTAGAGAATTTAATGACAGAAAATCCACCTTGAAGCACATTGGGAAGTTCTCAATCTCTTTGTACATGTTCTTCTCTTTCTGCAGGGCGACTGATGCTTCATCCAACCTGGTGAGCAAGACGAGATCACAGTGAGGAATGCTGAGGAGCAGATGCTTTAAACATTACTTATAGAGAGATAAACACAGGGGACACAGGGTTGTTGTGTCCTTTTATTACAGTGGCAGCTGAATATTTGAATCAGCTTCAAAACTTTTATTTATGGGAGAGATCTAAGAGAGTTTTCTGAATGAAGGTTTTCTCTCAACTTGCTTGACAGCTTTCTACATGAGCATTCAATGCACAACAGTGTCAATGTCCATTCCACCTTATCTTCATTTCTTTTACCTTCTTAACCTGACCAGAAGTCTGGAGGCTTTTCCCAGCAGTTCAACTGCCTGACGCAGGCGGTCCTCATTCTACAGAGTAAGAAAACATGGCTGTATATAAGCTAAAAGAAACAGTCAGCATCACTTGAACGATTCATTCAGGTTTTGTTGGAATTTTACCTCAAACACGCCAGCTGCCTTCTGATATAGGTCCACGGCTTTCTCTAGGTTTAAAGGCTCTATCAGTCTGGGGAATAATGAAAGGAAAATGTCTTTAGATGAAAGAAGAGTCTGCGTTTTTTGTTCCTGAGCAAAGCTTGGATTGCATCAGCGCTCCCTTTTGTGGCAGGTTTTTCATTTGAACTAAAAGGTACATTTCTAGATAACATCAAGGCTGACAGCTTGAGGAATTTAATTGAAGGTCAAAGGTAAACTTACTTTCCAGCCCGGTCCAGAGCCATGGCAGCAGTATCAGGAGTCCCATTCTCCATGTACATCATACAGGCTTTCTCTATGTACTGGATGGCCTCTGGCATCTTCTTTTGTTCCTGTCGCAGTGCAAACACAGCAGAGTTACAGCTCTGCTGCAGATGTTTTACCTATGTCTATCTGTTTAATGTTGAAGCTTTGGGTGCACTCACCTTCATCATCATACCCGCCTGTTCAATAGCCCTGAGGAAAGGGAAGAGGGTTTGAATAAAACAAGTGGTTTTCATGTTTGCTGTTGGTTTAATACTGAGGTTATAACACAGGATACTTACTTTGCAGCATGAAAAAGCCTGTAGGGCAAGTTAAGGAAATTACAAAACAGACATAAGTGTAATGTCATGTCATGTCACTGTGGACACAATGCAGAGAGGATACGTCTTGTTTTCTGTGTGATATTCAGCTTCTTTCAGGTAAGCATCCTTCGCTTGGTCATACTGCTTCGCATTCTTGAAGCACACAGCTGAAGAAAAATGACAGCTGGTTAGCGATATAACCATGAGATATCTGTTGATTATTAACTTCATATTAAGATTTAGAGGGGTTACCTGCTTTGGCGTATTCTGACGCAGCGCTGTCAAAATCAGGCTTCCACTTTGTCAGACCTGTCTTTAAGCTACAAAAACATGATGATGAGCAGAGTACAAACCGCTGAATCAGCGACACCATCAGTTTATGGACAGTTATACACCAAGACAAGATGGTGTCTCCTTTATTGTACATTAACTTCACATATAATGACCTGAAGGTGCAAAATTACTGTCCATTTATGTCGCATAACCCATGGTGAAACTGCCACAGTGGCCTTTGCAGCTAGCTAACACAGGTAGTAAAACAAGCTACTGTTTCCTGGGCAGGACAGAAACGACATTTTAAATCTTCACTCACCATTTCTCAGCTTTAGCTATGTGCTCGTGAGCTTCGTTTATCTTCTGAGCAGCCATGCTCTTAATTTATGCGACGAGGTATCAAGAACTTGTTGTCGATAAATAGCTATGGATGATATTTCGTCGATGTTTGGATTAACAGGAACTCCTCCTCGAGCGCAACGTCATCCGATGTCGCAGGCTACGGGTGCCGCTGAGGACAAAGTAGAGTTGAATGCGAAACACTAGCTGTAATGTAAAAGCAAAGGGATTTGTATTCTAAATAAAAATATACAGAAAACCAATTTATTATTTACAATTTGACAGAATCATGATTGATATTTATTTGGAACATGTAACACAAACAAAATAAAACAAAAATTAACAAAAAAAAGCTAAAATGAAATACTTGAAATAAATGGATATACACATGTACATACAGAGTGAAGCCGGGTCATCTGTGTCACCTTTTAGTAGATTACCAAGAAAACCAACCAAAACTCTGAATACTAAGTGTTACTTATGACTTGTTATGGTTCTCTGTTGTATTTCTATAAAGAAAATATGTTGCCAAGTAAAATAGTTTAGAAACTTTGGACCTTCGAACACATCAATAACCCCTACCTCACTCTGATGATATGTTCAGGTAAAATGGGACAGTTGGTAAAGTAAAATGGGACAGTGTTTTTTGTCATTTAAATGGTTAAATCCATTTATCAGTACCATTACTAATTTGTGAAATTATTCATGTAACCTGTGGCTGTTCATTTAAAAAGATTGTACTTTGCTTGTTTTCTTAGCGCCATATTGTCTTCAATGGACCTGTGTTACAAATATGGCTAATTCTTGACTATTGTGGTTGACTGCATCATCTTTAATGTATTTTAAATGACAAGAACACTAATATGTCTTTAATATGACAGGGTGGCACACAATAGCATAACTCGTGATTTTATGGCACCTAGGAGCCTAGAAACATGTGGGTTTCACATTCCAAAAATGGCTCATTTTACTTAAATTTTTTGTCCCATTTTACCTGAATGCATTAAGTACTGACTCAAAACCCTTTCCCCAAAAAAAAGTCAAGTGCATTGTGAAAATATTTTGATTATAAGTCAAACATTAAATAAAATTTAGCATCCTACAACCATTCTGTTGTTATATCCTCACTGTCTTAACTGCAGGACTTGTATAGCCAAAAGGATAGAAATCAATATGCCACATGGCTTACCTTGCAAGTTTTGGGAACCGTGATGTGTGGACTCTTTGCTCTGCCCATCCTGGTTATCTTAGAACAACAAAACTACTGTTTCATGCAAAAGACATTTGAAGAAGAAATTGTGCAATAGCATGTTTAATGACTGTCTGCAAATATTTAAAGAGCACAAGAGGTAAAACCTTATATGACCCTCATTACCTGACTTGTATCACCCTGTGAATTTAGGCATAGATTTAGACATTAGACATATGTGTATAGACATGTTCACACACAAACACACATTAACTGTTTATAAACAGTTATTCAACTGTATGTACAACACCGATGTTATACTGAGTCATAAAGTTGGCTGTCTTCATAGTCTTTCCTCTGGAAAACAATGTTTTTGTGCATCTCCTTAAACTAAGTAATGTTTGTGCTTCGCTTAAGCTCCACACCCAACAAATTCCACACTTTGACCCCACAGATTGAAACACACATAAGCCTACTCTTCATGGTTGTGTGAACACACAGTTTCCTTAAGTTAAGCTGTCCTCCTTGTCAAGGAACATCTTTGGTATATTGCCTGATAGCAAATTACATACATTATTTGTGCTGTCTGAAATTCTACTACATCCATAAACTTCAAGGCATTTGACTGTAAAAACAGAGAGTAAGCGTGTTTGAAAAATCCTACATTATTATCGCCCCCTTTCCCAGTATGCATAATGGATGTAAGGTGCTTTTCTAAGTGTGCCCCATACCTCCACACAGTAATTCAGCCTCACTGATTAAATTACACAGAATGAAAATATTGTGAGTGTAGGTCACTTCATGGAGTCATGTGCGGTCATTTTAGTTTTACATTGCGGGTGACTGTGTCGCTCATTGCTCCTCACAGCTCATTTATTCTAAAATCAGTGCAAAACACAAATCTTTGTTTTAGGAGGAAAAGATAAATTGGAAAATTATAGATAAGCGGCGGAAGCGGAAATATGATGTAGTGCGGTTAATGACGTCATGACGGCTCCGGTCTCTAATGGCTGAACAACAACAACTGTCGGCGAGTGACAAACTTTCGCAAACTTCTTCGGAGACAAAAGAAAGTTGGATATAGCACATTGTTTCGGTTGTATAACTGTATAGGGACGTTTGTCTGTTTTACTTAGTATTACAAATGTGGAATTACTGATGGATTCCAGATATGACATACCGCGGAGGGCCGCCGGTGGCGGCGGGGGCTCCGCGAACTCGTCCCCCGCTCTGGGGGCCCAGTCGCGCCGCAGGAAGATGCCTCCCAGACCCGCTGATTTCAAACTTCAAATTATCATTATTGGCTCCCGGGGTGTTGGTAAAACCAGTATCATGGAGAGATTCACCGACGACACTTTCTGCGAAGCTTGCAAGTCGACCGTAGGTGAGGACATGAGGCGTTTACGCGACTTGTTTTTGTCAACTTTTTATTGACAGCATGTAGCAGGGCTCTGTCTACTTACTGGAGGAAAGAGACTTAAACTGCCACGCACTGGACGTTATTAACATATTTCCGTCTAATTAACGGTGTAATCGGAGTGGATAGCGGTTACACTACTGGTTGCTGCTAGCTAACTTAAGCTAACGATGACAACAACTCTGTCCTAGCTAACAAAACTACCTTAGCTGTTGAACTATGTAGCAGTGAAGCCATTAAACAAATACGCGTTTGAAGCTTTGGTTAATGATTTGCGGGGTTGTTGCATTATTAGACTGTTAATGGGGATGTCTAGCAGGGAGTTTAGAGCCAAATACAGTAAGAAAGAGAGTTGGTAACTTGTTACTTGGATAGCATCTGCAGCTGTCGTGTAATTAGTTAATTTAATTTACTGCTGGTGAGCCTGTTTAGTATATTTAAATGAGAGTATAACTTGTCCCGTCAAGTGCTGTCGTTGAATCATCTGCATTTCTGAGCAGCTGTTTTTTCATAATCTTGTATTAATAGCTGACACATTACATATTTCCACTTACAAACACATTATCACCTGAACAAATTGGCTAAGTGGTATTGAAAATAAGAGTGCCTTGTGACCAATTGCTGTGACATGATCATAGATGCTGCCTAAAATACACAAAGTCCTTCATACTGTATGTGGAATTGGGTAAACAGTCCTGTGACCAAAACAACAGTCAGTCATAGTGTCCAATCCTAAAATAGTTACACACAAGCAGCTGGTATGGCAGAGCTCCATTTTGTGCCCTGTCATTCCTGTGACACAGCTCCTCACTAATCTTGTGTTTTGATCACAGAGTTTGTGGAGGGAATAGTTTGACTGTCTCTCAAGTCTGGCTGAAAATGTTTTTTTCTCATCTCAAATTTTCTTTGTTGTCTTAGAGGACCACTATAGTGGAGCACAGATTTTTACAAGTGTGACACAGATGTAACTACCTGCAAGAACAACACAGGAAATGCTTGTGCTTGTATGTGTCCACATGTGTTTTTCTGATTTTCCTCATAGGAGTTGACTTCAAAATCAAGACAGTAGAGCTGAGAGGGAAGAAGATCAGACTACAGATATGGTGAGTAATTGGACAGACTGGTGAATTTCCTGTGTCTGTCCTGTCGTCCTGCAGGCTGCTTTAACAAAAACTACTGGTGGCTTACATGTCAGCTTTGTAGGAGATGCATGTGCAAATAAGGTTTCCAAATCACACGCTATTGCATGTTTTGGACTGCCACAACATGTTTTTTCAACCACTGACATGCCATGAGATATTTTTTATTCAAAGTCCCACATCGAATACGTGGCTCCAGTTGAAATATAACTTTTAACTTAATGTGAACCAGCACATGATTATACACCATGTTGTTGTTTAAAGTTTGCAGTCAAGTTATTCTGGTGCTGTTCTTGTTACATCAAGCATTCTTCTCCTAATTTGTATTAATGACTCACAAGTAGACATATACATGAAAACTGGAAACACTCAGAAAACACACACAGTTATTAAAAAATAATATTTTTAAATAGTTCATCAAATCCTAATGGATTCCTCCTCTGATTTCAAGGTTAAACTGCACTTTGATTCCAATACAGCTAAATGTTTAAAAGTAAAACCAAGTCAGAGAGGCAAAACATTGCTGGCGCTGCAGAGACAATATTCAAACCCCAGCAGTAGCACCTCAGTTGCAACTTGGTTGTGCATTTCCACCAGCAGAATTATTAATGGTGTTTGTGAGTGAGAAGCCAGTGAGGGATCATGTCCTTGCCGCTGCAACTGCTACTGATTGGTGGGGACAATGTGAGCCTCTGTATGCAATATGCCCTCCTGATGAAGCTCCTTGCTGGTGGTTATAAGAGAACAGCAGGCCAACAACACCATATTTCGATGTGCACACCCAATTAGGTATATTTACTTAGTATTTTCGTAAACTACAATGTACACTAAAAACAATTTTGAAGTGATCATTTCTTTGCTTTTCTGTCTGCACTAATCTGACTTGCCTGCAGAATTGGTTGTCATAGTCCAACATTAAGTGTAACCCCCTTAACCGATTATTTTGAAAGTACTAATTTCATTGTTAGATTTCTCTGAACATTGTCTAGCTATAATACGAATAACAAGATACACCAAGAAAAAAATCTTATGCTACAATACCCTCGTCAGTCAGTTAGTCATTCATGTTTAATACTTAAACATGTCTGTGAATATTCAGTTGTTTAGCAACTGGGACTGAGACATTCAGTGTTATTGTAGCTTGATAATCAAACTGCATTGCCATTTTCTTCATTATTTTGATATATATAACTTATGTTGTAAGAATCAGAGATGTGGACATGGATTCAGAGATCTTGAATAGACCACCAGTGACAGGGATGACATTATTTCAGTGGTTTGATTCTATTAGGACTCCACTTGTGTCTTGTGACTTTAATTAGACTTAATTACATTTTGAAAACATCTAGTGTTTTTGTCCAGCCATAGAAAAAACTGATTAACATGCCATCCATTTAAGTTAGGAAATATTTGCTACTGATGTGACTGCATTGATTGTGTGCGACAGTTGTGTTGGGCTAAAGCGGGGAAACACCATCACTTATTTCACTAACCCGCCTGTCCTGTTCACTAACGCCCCATCCACCCTCCCATCTCTACATCACATCTACCTTTTACCACCTCACGTTTTATCCCCGTTCCTTCGCCCACTCTGCGCCCTGTCCGTTCAAGGTGGCCATCCTCAGTGTGTCTTGTCTGTCACATTGAACTGCTTACATCAAGCTCCATCACTGTCACACCCGGCCTCACCTAACCCTGCCATTGTGCTGCTGTGTCTCTGTCCGCTCTTCTGCTCATAAGCCTGACTGTGACTCACAATGGGAACAGGGAGAGACTGGCTGGCTGAAGGTACAGTAACACTGCACTGCGCAGCTCTATGTGCATTATCATGCTGCTAACCCTCACTCAGATGATCAGCTGAATCATAATGTAACCTAAAATAAATCCAAAATGCAGTAGATTTAGTTTGGTTTAATGTCAAGTGCCTGTACTTCTTATTGATCAACCTGTAATAGCTGTTACTGCTCATTTTCATTTTGTGTTAATGGAAACATTTTTAGCATTTATAAGCAGTATAAAGTATTTAATAAATGGTAATAGTAAACACATATTGTAGCTTTAAGCAGATGTAAAGACATTTGAAAGTGTTACTAATATGCAGTATTTTCAACCATGATAACGTCTCTTCTGTAGACACATTTGGCATCATTACAACAGTTTTTCACTATATTGTCTTTAATTATCTGTTTATATACCAGCCTCCACTTGAGCGTGTCCATAGGAGGAGTTTTAGTTGTTGCCAAATATATTAATGAACATGTGCTTACTTTATAGATTGTTCTACACTAATTATGAAATGTTTATATACTGCTTATAAATTCTAAATAGGAGGGGCTGTTAAACTAAAGTGTTAGAGTTAGCAATCATTTCCTGACTGTACATTGAATGTCATCTTTTTCTCTAATTGTAGATGTCTCATTTTGGAACAAAAGTCTTCAGATGCCCTTTTTTATTTTAGCTAGATACTAGATGATAATGTGTTATACCAGATATAACCCACGTGAAATGGAATTTAGTATTTTCAAATTAATGATGCACATACTAACTAAAAAAATCTCAAACACTTTGAATAATGTAAAATGTACAAAACTGATTCTTTCTCCCATTTTGTTTGTAAAAGAACACTTCACCCACAGAATAACTATTATAACATATCAGTTATGCACCTGGTTTTATTTTGAATTAGCAAAAATAAACTGTTTCTCTTGCATGCCTCCAATATGAACGAAGAATCCAAAAACTGAGAAAATTTGTGATGAATTGAAGTAATTGAAAACCCTGTTTAACAAAAGCAAAACTACATCAAAACATCCATTTACAAACTTTCAGACAACTCGTGCAGTATAATCTAAGTCTCATTTATTTAGTCATATTGCTCAGTACTAGCCAAACACATGCATTTTCACTAAAATGTTATAATATAAAACATTTTAGCCTTCGAGTGGCGCACCCTGAACATGCCTTAGCTCCTTAGTTCTGCCCTAGTTCTGCTTGAGCAGAGTTCAAATGCAGATGCGTTCCCAGATACACTACTCGCCATGCGTGAGACTGCACTGATGGGTTATAGATGTTTGGGAAGTACTGAGCATATGATACCTGTATTATATTGCAGGACTTGTGCGAGAGGTTGTAAAAAGCCTATTTTGTTAGTTTTGCTGTTAAACGCAGTCACTGTTTTCCATAGTTCATGAAGAATGTTAGCCTTTTTTGGATTCTCTGTTTACTGGAGGCATGTGAGAGTAACACAGATTTCTTTACATATTCAACCCAACATGCACTGAGTAACTGATATACAAACTGTTTTGGAGGTGAAGTATTCCTTTAATGAATGAAAAATACCTTTGGTCAAATCGATCAGCTGTTTGGTATTCAGTGAAGTCGTGGTGATCCTGAACTGACTGCACAGACTTTTAATTGTGCTGGGATTCATTCGTGTCATCCAGGGACACTGCTGGCCAGGAGAGATTCAACAGCATCACATCAGCCTACTACAGAGGCGCCAAGGGAATAGTGCTAGTGTATGACATCACAAAGCAGGAGACCTTTGACGATCTGCCCAAATGGATGAAAATGATAGACAAGGTAAACAAACTCTCAGACCACTGGACTTAGATGGAATGTGCCCTTTCTTTGGCGTCTCTTATAATAGAAAGTTGTTGGATTCTGTTATACATCTGGCACTTAAAATACTTACATAAAAATTAAATCCAAATAGCATTGCCAGTCATACCTCCACCGATATTGACCTTCAGTTCTTCCTTTGTCTTTCATCTTACCAGCAGTGGCAGCAGTTACATGAGTTAGAGGTGTTTTTCAAGGTGTCACTTTGTAGAAGCACTTTAATATGGCCCGACAGATACTGGATTTTTGTGACCAATAGAGATATGGATATTTGGGAGTTTAAAAATGTGACTTTTATTTGCATATTCCACAACATAAATAAACGTTTTTAATAATGTTCCCTTTATTTTTCTAACACTTGTGACAAATAAATGTACTGAGAAGGACATTTTACAGTTGAAAATAAACTCATTCGTTATATCTGGTGTACAAACTGTAGAATTGTGATACTCAAAACATATCTGGCATTTCGGTTTGTCAATTCCTCGTTATTTATTGGTTGACATACACCAAAAAATTATTGCTAATATTGACCAATATATTTGTCTAGTCAGTTGATTGGTTTGGCTTTCAAATGGTAGAACTTTCTGTCCCAAGTGGCTTGAATTTCTAATTTTTTTACGGGGGTGGTGCATGTATGTTAACATAAATTTTCATTAAAACACCCACCTTAGCATCATGCTAATAGATCAAACAATGGAGCATATTATGACCTCAGAGTCCTTTCATATTTATAGTCTTGTCACTGTATCATAATAGTTAAATTCATCAGAATTTAACTTATGTTACGTTGCCAAATCACACTGCATAAAATTGTGACAAATACATGTGTAAGAAATGTTTAGTTTTAAGCATAACAACCTCAATGTGTCATTTTTGTGAAGTTCCCCTTTAGTTGTTGCTTGTCGAGTTTGCTTTTGAGTTTGCTGAACACATTTTTATTGTCGTAATGTGGTTTGACTTTTGTGACATGTGGGGCTGAACGTGTCCTGATGGGTCTCCTCTCTTCTTTCTGTTTTGTGTCAGTACGCCTCAGAGGAAGCAGAGCTTCTGCTGGTCGGAAACAAGCTGGACTGTGAGTCTGATCGTATCATCTCCAGACAGCAGGGAGAGAGGGTGAGTTTAATGCACAAACGCTCCCATTCACCATCATATGACCAAACCACTTCTTTTTTTTTAACGATAAATTTTAGATGAAATTATCTAAAAGAATATGTGGGATTACAAACAAGTGATGTATTAATATGTGTTATGAGCAGAACATCTTGAGAAAGTCCAGTCACAAATGAAAGCAGGGGGAAAAAAGAATGTAGAACAGATAGATGCTTTCAGTATGCCAGTGACTTGTTTGAACATATGGACTTTGTTTGCTTGAAACACACTGACAACACTGATGCCCTCCTTCAGAAACTGACATTTAGTGTAGCGTTGCAGCATGCTTATCCAAAAATTCCATTAACTCTTGAGTGTAGACTTTGTCATGAAGATTCCAGTTGTGTTGATCAGCTTGATTTCTGCTCCTGTGAAATAATTTAATTGGTCTTTGAGCTGATTTGACTGTATTTGTGTTGCAGTTTTCCTCTCGAATAAGTGGAATGCGCTTCTGCGAAGCTAGTGCCAAGGATAACTTTAACGTCGATGAGATCTTCCTGAAGCTTGTGGATGACATCCTTAGCAAGGTAAAGCCTGACCAAAAATCTGATGACAATGAATATGTCTGATAAAAGCATAACATTTAATAAGCATTTCTTTAAGTAAGGATTTAGTTAGTAAGGAATTGTGACAAAACACATGCAAAATATATGTAGTTTTTAAGTACTTGCTGCTGGACAAACTATGTTGTTTATTTGATATGGACATTACAGTAGCATTAGAATAGGAACATACATTTCTGCACAAGAGGCAGATGCACTGTGTTTGTTTGTAGCTAAACGCTACTTTGCAACACCTGCTCACAGAAAATAGAACAAAGAAAAGAAAATACACCCACAAATCCATCAACAAAATGCAGGTGTCTCTACTGTGGTAGAGTGAGAACAATGTTTCTCTGTTAGCCATGATGTGCTACCTCTATTAAATCATTAAAATTGTGTTGCATTTTCGATTCCGTTGGTAAACAGTTCCTTCAGACAGACTGTCCAAATTAGGTTTGTTTAATGCAATGCGACTGTTAATGTGTTGTCTCTCCTGGTGTGCTGGCGCCTTGTCACACATGAATGTCAACACTGTTTTTAAATTACTGCAACAGTAATGTAATACATTTTATTTATAGGGGGCTTTTCGTGGTACTCAGACACTTTACATTGGTTAAAGATGATCATAAAAAAGACGACAATAAAATCCACACAACATCATTCACACAGTAAAAGCCATTTTGAAAAGACATGTTTTGATTAGTGATTTGGACCTGGAGAGGTAAGCGCAGTCTCCAATGTGTTTGGGGAGCATGTTCCAGAGGGAGGGGGCGGCTATAGAGAAGGCTTGGCCCTTAATGGTGGAGTCAGGAGGTTGGCATCAGAGGAGTGCTCGGAGGGCTTATGGAGGGCTTTGTAAGTGAGGAGAAGGGCTTTGAATTGCATGTGTTGTGGGACAGGGAGCCAGTGGAGGTTCTGAAGGACAGGGGTGATGTGATCGCAGGGGCGGGAATGGGTGAGCAGACGGGCAGCAAGTTCTGGATGTATTTGAGTTTAATTATATAAAGAGTCCTGGTACAGTAATTCTGGATGTGATGAAGGCATGGATGAGTTGTGCTGCAGTTTATTGTCACTTGCGAGCCGACATATGTGCCAATATTACAGCTGATTTCAGCCGACAATATTAGCTGACTGGTTTATCGGTTGGACTTTTGTTAACAGTGCTTTTCTAGTATTTCTGGAAACAGAATATCTGCTCTGTCTATAGTCCAGTTATGTAATTATATCCAAATGACAAGTCAATACAATACTGTCCTAATCCAACTAAATTCAACACGTTCTGCCAGCATTGTTGTTGGTTATCACAGTAAAAACACACTTCTCTTAATTAACCATTCTCTGTACACACACATTTCTTTGTGACTCTTGTTCAGCCTTAATGATAAACTATGTTAGAGACCCCATTCAGAAAGCTTTCTCACCCTGTTCATCATTTTTAGAATATTTCTTTTCAGAGTTTTTTTCTATTTCAAAAACCTTATACGGTCACAGGAACATAATCAAGATGCTGTGCTCCTTCTAGCTTGGTCCCTTGACATACGTGACTGTGGATATCAATGTGGGAACCCCGCCTAAAATATTCACTGAATTAACCCTGTTTCCTGACTTGTCCTTTTCTTCCTGATACCACAGATGCCTCTGGAAGTTCCCAACAATGAGCTTTCCAACAGTGTCCTGTCTCTGCAGCCGGAACCGGAAGTGCCTCCGGAGTTGCCGCCTCCCCGCATGCGCTGTTGCTGAGAGTCAGAGTGGTCCCCCATCCTAAACACACACACACAGACACACACACACACACACACACACACACACACACACACACTCATGCAGAGTACCAATGTGGCCACCAGGGGGTAGCAAACAGCAGCAGTTTGGAGTTATTGACTGCTGATGTAAGATGCATGGACTCTCTCAGCAACCAGTATTATCTTCCCCTGTCTCTTCTCCTGTTTCGTAACTGTACACTATGACATGAACTACACTAACACTTAGGCCTGGTGAATCTCCCACTTTCTACCACCCCTTCTGTCTACACTTGACCCAGACTACCTCATTCCTTGGACCGTTAGGCTAGCTGTGCCCCACAGGTGCCTTCGAGGTAGAGAGCCCTCTGGTAGCAGTTGCACATTTCACATGGAGGGTGATTACTGAGGGCCTTACAGCTTCCTGTTTTCTTTTAAAGAGTAGTCATCACACATACTGTACACTAAGTTTGACATTGTCTGAGGGTCTGGTATCTCTGCATTCTCTAGCTTACAGAAAAGGGATAACAATATCTTACGTCTCTTCGACTTAGTTAAAATTCTGGATCTAGGTACAGTAGTTTTATATTAATAGATATTATTACCAAGTGACGAGTTGACTTGAGGTAAACAAAAGCACATGGTGTAAATATGGTGTGCTGCTGTAATGACTGGACAAGGTGCAGGGTTTTTGCGGCTGGCAGTAGGTGGTTGCGTGGTGGTGGATCATATCAGTTTTTATTCCTTTGCCTTAAAGTGTTAAAGCGTTTGGAACGGCTCGTTTCACGTTTGTATAAATTGTAATGTTTTGCACTACAATCCATCTTACCTAGTTAAGCTGACATGCAGAAAACAGAAAGTACACGACTTGTAGTTTAGCGAAGATCAATGTTGCCTCGGTAGTGGCCGCTCTAAACTCCTCCACAAAAGTGGGAAGGAGAAGCAAGGAGAGATGGGTAATGTAGTCTTTGAGGATTGGTGTTTTGACAAGGGCATTCTCCATGTGTGTTACTGGCTTTTTAAAGGAAGTAGAGACAGTGAGTAGCTAGTGCACACACACACACATGGTTTTAGCCTTTGTTTTTGTTACTAATATTGCAAAATGTTTTTTGTTTTTCCTCTGAATTCAGATACAGCTTAGAGAAGATTTTTTGACGTTCCCTTTCGGGATTGAAAGCGCAGGAAGGTTTGTTTGGTATTTGAAGGACTCAGGAAACTTTGATTGGCTCGTATCTGCTCATTCTGACGGGCTTTTATTGCAGACTTGATTTGAGTTTCATAACAAATTTAGAAATCTTCATATAAATTCTGCTCGAAGGGGATGCTTGCATTTTATCTGGGGAGGTAATCAGTTTTTAATTAAATGATTTGGCAGTTTGTTCCAGACCAGTATGGGTGTATCACATCACTTATACATTTCCAAAAAAAGGCAATGCATGTTAAGCCCTCCTGTGTTCAGAGACATTAACAGTCGTTTAATTCTTCCGTCTTTTTTTTGTTAAATTAATGCAATATTGTAGCACTGTGAGTGTCTCTGTTTTGTTTTTACGTGTCGAAGCCTGAGAGTAAGGAAGGACGAGCCCGTTCAAAGGACCTGATTTTAAACGACCTGAACTGACTTGCTCTTGGTTAATTTTATTTTTTTGTTGAAGTTTAATGTTAAAGTCGAGCTTCTATGGACTTAAACTGGCACATTATGTAGTCTAACAAATGAAGAGTTTCATACCAAAACGATAAAATGGAAGAACTTTGCCGATAAAACAGTCACTGACACACAAGCACACACTGCAATAAGATTACCAGCCAGCAAACAAACCATACAAACGATCTGCAACGTCACAAATGTTATCACTTATATTTTGACATGACAGACTTCTTTTGATATTGTTTTGTTGAATGAAACCTTTCATTTGTCCCCTCCCCCCTGACTTTTAGCATTTGGCACTAACCCTGTGGTCTTTGTTTTATTAATAGCCAAGCCTTATACTACTCAGTGTTTTAAATATACATTTTAAGAAATGCTTTTATTTGAAATGTGTATCCTTTACAGATGGAAGACTGTACTTTGTATTAAACCTGTTATGAGTCTTTGAACAGTTTTGGCATGTCTAAAGCGGATTTGTGGTATTTATAACTTGTGGCATTCTTGAACTAATTAAATGCAATTAAAGATATCTATATTTATTACCAGATTATGGTCTTGACTTTATTATGTGGCTGGGTGTGTCTTTGCAAAAGTAGGATCTGTGGCATCCCAGGGGTCTTTGAGTTGATTCCAGGAATACATACACTATCATTTCCTCTATTGCAGCTGCCTTTCTTTCACCTCAGATGAAAGATGCTGCTGAAGTGATGTTTGCAGTACAGATATTATGTCTTAGATTGGTGTCTGAGATATAAAACCATTGATCAGAGGATCTGATTTAGAGGTATTGAGTACAAGCTTTCCCACAGGAAAAGGTGAGTATTGGTTCCTCCTGAATCCATGTCTGCATCTCGCGTGAAGGTGTTTAATAGCCAATAGAGTGTGTGTCATTAGGGCATGCGCACCAAAGCGTGTCAGACCTGGTCCCGCCTGGTCCCAGAGAAAACAAGGGGTGTGCTTGGGTGCTTGTGAGGCAGCAGCGCATGCGCCCCGCAGAAAATCACGGGCGTCGAGGCTCACACCGCAGCGATTGCAGATCTTACATGTCAGATAGGAAGGAGTGGGAAGAGGGTACGAGACACGGGGGCCTGAACACTTACAGCCCGGGTGTAACAGAGGGATGGAGACCCGATGTGCAGAGGAAGAAGAGGGCTGATGTGACTCCGACTGACTCCTTTCTTTCCAACTTAAGCCTCACCAGCCCTGCCTGCAGATGCAACCTGTCTGTCATCCCATCCGTCCCAGTAATCCTTTTTCTATTGCAGCGTTTCCTCCAAGGGGGCTACAGGCAGAGGGGACTACAATGACAACCTGGTGAATGCAGACGAGATGGAGTAAAACATCAAGCACAGCGCATGATGCGCATCCCCAGCCCGACAAGGAAGAAGGTAGAGCAACCTGGCTGTTTTTCTGGTGTCGCATGTCAGAGATTTTCCGCGGTGCTGTGGATTGATCGTTTCCTTCATCGCCCTCCTGCTGCCGGTGTCGGTGTATAATGGAGAGCTCCAATGGCTCTGGCAGCGACACCAAACCGCAGAACCACCAGTTGGAGAAGAAGAGACTGAACCGAGCGCCTTCCCCGGCCAGACCTTTCCTCAAGGATGTGCACAGCCGCTCCACCAAGCCACCTGCCATCGTACCCAAATCCCCCAAACTCAATAAGCAGCAGCAGCAGCCTGCCTCAGTGCCCTTGGCCCATCCGAACCGCAGCTCTAGACGCAACACAACTGGGGCCAAAGAGAAACCAGCCACGGCAAAAAGTAACACCAAGTCTTCTATTGCGAAAAAGCCCACCAAGGCGCCCCAGCATGCAGCAGCCGAGCCCAAAGCCGCCAGCATCAAACTGGACAGCACCAGCAGTCCGATCCTCGCCAAAGGCAAGAAGGGGAAAGTAGCCACGGGGTCCCCGGGCCCTCTCAGCCATGGATCCCCGATCCGGGTACCGACCGGAGCGCCTCTCAGCCGGGTCAGCCAGACCGACAGCAGCTCAGACCTCTCAGACTGCCCGTCAGAGCCGCTGTCGGACGAGCAGAGGCTGGCACCGGCCGCTAGTAGCGACGCCGAGTCCGGTACCGGCTCCAGTGACCGGGATCAGGTGGGAGGCGATAATCCGCTGCGGGCAGAAGCGACCGGAGCGGCTGCTGCTGCTCCGTTGCGCACAACCGACGCTTCCACCGCCAAGGGAAGCATGTCTCAGGCTCAGACCGCTCCGGGGGCGCACGGAGAGAAACACAAGCAGGAGAAACCCTCATCAGGCGCACAATTCAGACTGCCAGGCACCAAGGATATAACTGAGGAGGACCTGCTGCGGGAGGTGGAAGATCTGAGATCGGAAAACGACTACCTCAAGGTATGGCGATTTTATCTCAACAAGTTACAGGGCAGGCAAACGTGGCTGCTATGCTTATTTGTTGCATTATACTTTATAGATCCACCAAATTCAAAATTCACATGTTAAAGGACAGTATTGTGCAGGCTCAGTTAATCTCTTCTTCAGAGGCAGCTGTTCCCAAAACTGTCCCTTTACAGGACAGTCAGGGCTTCAATCCCCACCATCACCTGTTTTTAAACATCCTTGAGCAACTCCTACCTGCTCACTAATTTAAAGCATAATCTAAATGTATGAATTATTAAAAAACTAAACACATCTCCTTTAAAGCCCAGCTGTCACCCCCATGATGTCCCTCTGTCGACTCTCCATCCATCATGTTGTCTTTTTACCCTTCCCATGCTTCCTTGTGGCTTTGACCTTTATTGATGGGAGTTTTATTGATAATAGCTTTACCCTGCTGTGACCTTGGACTTTCTTTCTTTTTAATATCGTTGCTGTCAAGTTAAAAAGTCTATTCAGACAGAAAGACTCCACATTTTACTCCCCCCTCATGTTGCATCTGGGACACTGAGAGTAGCATCATCTCCATGTAATGATGTGCACAGGGATGCACCGTAGTTTTTTAATCAGTTGTTTGTTTGCCAGCCTTTCATCATTGTTTTTTTACATATTGCTGGAAGATCCTGCTTGGAGATTTCATGCAGGATCCCCCTCCCCCCCTCTTACTTTAAGTAGGCTATCCCCATAAGTTGGGGAGGGGAGGCAAACAGATAATGCGGCAAACAATCTTGCAGTTTGTTTTTTTTGTTGGTGTTTTTTTTTTCAGATGGGAGATTTGCATGTTACTCTGAGTATTATTTCAAACTTGATCACGCATGTCTGTGTCTCTCTCTCTGGCTCGGTGCAAACACAAGAGAGTTAATCAGCTTTACTGGCTCTGGCTGTAATGGCTTTATCCCACAGGACTTGATAACAGTCAGATGTCCCATGTGTGTGGGGTTCAAACGCCCTCCTGCCTGGCTGTCAGTCTGCCAGCTGGGACTCTGAGGTGAACTCGTCCCCCCCACCCCCACCCCCAAATGCCCCAAAATGTCTGGGAGTCCCCATCACTGCTACAGCTACTGCTCATGGAAATCATGTGTTTGACATCACTCTGTTTATTTCTAGATCATATTTCAGATGTTTAGTGCTTCTCTTGACTGAAGAGAAGAGCAAAAGAAAAGATGTGGTCATGAGGGGGAATTCGAGCTGCGTTATTGTGTTTACAGAAATGCACAACTCCAAGAAACTGATTTTTTGGGGGCTGCAACCAACAATTTCTTTGAGAGCTGCAATTACCAGTCAATTTATTGAGTTATCCATTGACAGAATATTAACCTCAGCAACATTTCTGATAATCAGTTCATTAATTTGAGTCATTGTTTATAAAAAACATTTCCTGACAGCTTCTCAAATGTAAACATTTGCTGCTTGTCCCTATTTAATATGATTGTTATGTATTTGGATCATGGACAGTTTCATTATGTCACACTCAGATCTTGGTGCCTTTTAAACTTTTTTTAAGTGTTTTATTGAAATAATAAATTGCTGAATCAAGAAATAATCATCTGAATAATCGATAATGACAATGGTGGTTAGTAACCACTGTATTTTTCATTATCAGTGAATCTGTGGAATAATTTTGGATTGATAGTCATTGCATAGTCTTTGAAATGTCCCTCGTGTGTTTCTGGCGCCCAGAGGTGACGTCTTCAAAATGATTAGTTTTCTGAAAATGAGTCCTGAACACAAAAGATATTTAGTTTCACATCACAACAATAAAAGTAGCTAAACCTCACATGTGAGAAGCTGGGACCAACTAATTTTTGACGTTTTTCATTTTTACTTACTTAAAGATGTACTATGTAGGATTTTTATAAAAAACAAAACAATATATAGACTCACACAAAATTAATCCCTCTCAATCACCAATAATGATCTCTGCATGTATTTTTTTTTTTTTTTTAAATTTCTTTTTATTTACTGTTTGGGGCATTTATGGGCGTGTTCCCCCACAGCATTCAGGTAAAGGGTGGGGCTTTTATATAAAGGTAGTGACCAGATGCCAGACAGTAAGCAGCTGACGTCCAAGTGACACATCACAAAAAAATTCAGATATAGTGAGGCAAAATGCCAAACGAGTAAATCTGGGTCCGTCTTTTATTTTCACTTTTGCTGGCATGCATGTTCTCAAACAATTCTGCGTAGTACACTTTTAAGCAATTAATGAATTGCTGCTGCTTGAATTTTCCCTCAATCTATTAAGCATTTGATCAATTTACCATTTCAGTCCAAATAGTTTTTAAAAGCCTGCGCGTATCGCATTGTTAATTTATTAGTCGTGACTAGTCATTTTTCGTACATTTTTCTAACATTTCCTGCACAGAAAGATTGATCTATTAATCAAGAAAATAATCAATTAAAGCAGTCACTCAGTGAAGATATCCTCACTTAACACCCTCAAAGAGACAACTAAGTAGCAGTGATGAGTTGGTATAAACTCTCTCCATAAACATTAATGACATTTTCTAAATATACTTGTTCCCAGGATGCCGCTCTGCCTCTGCTTTTAACCTGGTCATCGATTGGGCCGACCCTGTGCGAGGTCATTAGCTCCTTCCCTTCAGGGCCCTCCTCAGATAACAATGGGCTCTGTGCTTTTCCAAATGAGGATAGATTTAGTTTTCATTAATTGACACACTCTTCCCAACCCCCTTTCAGCGTACAATTGTCTTTTCATCAGGTGCCAGTCAAACCCTTTGGATATCCATCCCAGGGGAAATCTACTGAGCAAACTGACTACTCAGGATGGAGTCAAACAGATACCCTCGAGGTTACTGAACAAACTACCGTAGTACTACAGATAAATCTTTCCCTTTTTCTCCCCATCAAGGCCGAGTTGTTTCATGTTGATGGGGAATGTGAATGCACCCAATCCAAGAGATAAGATGCTTAGAGCCAACTAGTAATGTTACATCATCAGCACTAAGAGTACTTACATTACCGGAATGCGTATGTAATATTATGAAAGAATAATCTACAAAAGTGAATTGCATCTTCTTCTCTGATGACTTTATACCTGAAATACCTAAACATTGTTTGAAGTTATGTTGTTGGATTGAGTGTCCCTGTTTTCTGTTTTAAAGTTCATTAACATAAAAGTCACTTTCAATGAAGCCTAAAAATGGCTAAAAACAACAACAACAAAAAAACACAAACCGAAATAAGAAGAAAAATACAGTAGCCGTCATTGCATCAGTTGGTCAGTCTGTTTTTCCACCAGCAAGATATACTACAGTACTTTTTGAATAGTATGAAGACAAAAAGATATACATGGAAATGGACAGGAGGAGCTAAACCAAAAGAAGCCACTAAAGGTGTTTAAGACCTTAAAGATCCCATATTGTAAAACGTCAGATTTCCATGTCTTTTTAACATTATAAAGCAGGTATAGGTGCTATATCAATATTTTGAAATCATAAAAAATGCTCAATCCATAGAGGAGTACATACAGTTTGTATTCAGGAACTGTACCCTTAAATGAGCTGTCAGGACTTCTGTGAAGTTGTGATGTCACACCTATACTATATTAAGGTGGAAACTGCAGCTATAGTGCCGTTACAGTCATTCCCCAGTTGCAGTGATGGTGCAGAGTTGCTGAGAGCGCACATGTGGAACACTCGCAAACACTGACCAATCCGAGCAGACTGGGCTTTTGAGGAGGAGAGATAAAAGAGACTGGCGGTAAAACGAGCGTTTCAGGCAGGTGGTTAATACAGGTATATTTAGGCAGACAGTTTGAAAAAAGGAACATGTGAACCTTAAAATGAGCACAATGTGGAACTGTTAAAGGGACAGTTCACTCTAAAAATCAAAAATACATATTTTCCCTCTCACCTGTTTTGCCATTTATCAGTGTAGATTGTTTTGGTGTGAGTTGCAGACTGTTGGAGATATCGACTGTAGAGATGCCTGTCTTCTCGCCAAAATAATGGAACTAGATGGCACTCACGTTGTGGTGCTCAAAACGCCAAAAAAATTGCATTTGAAAAACTCACCAGTAATGTCTCTTTTCAGAATTCATGACCCGGTTACTCAAGATAATCCACAGATTTTATTGTAAAAAAATCTATGTATTTTTGATTTTGGGGATGATCTGTCCCTCCAAGTCCTTTTGTTATACCAAAACTGCCTCACAAATATTAAGAAGTTGGAGCTACTAAACAGTACTTCTCTTGTGTATCAACAGAAGTATATATTTCCTGTAAACACAAAGCCAAGTCATTATCTTTGAACTTTACTCACACAAAACTAAAAAGAACTTGCTGCTGTGTGCAAAGCAGAGAGATAACATTAAAACAGCATAAACATGAGAGTCAGCACTATTTGCAGCACAGAACGCCAACTTTCATTGGTGTGAGAAAAGAAAGGACTGGCACAAAGGTTGGATATCAGCGTTATTATTGATTATCGTAGTGTGGAGGTGGTATTAAGGTTTCAGCTCTGTATTCATTTGTGTGTCTGTTAGGATGAAGTGGACGAGCTGCGGGCGGAGATGGAGGAGGTGCGAGACAGCTACCTGGAGGAGGAGGTCTACCAGCTGCAGGAGCTGCGGAGGGAACTGGACCGCTCCAACAAGAACTGCCGCATCCTGCAATACCGCCTGCGAAAGGCCGAGCAGAAGAGCCTGCGGGTCGCACAGACCGGCCACGTGGACGGAGAGCTTCTCCGGAGTCTGGAGCAGGACTTAAAGGTCTGTGAGAGCGTTTCAGTGTCTGTATGTCTGTGGCTTTGCATAAGGGTTTGACCAGTCAATACTGCCAACTGTGGACGACAAAGGCTGCCAAAATCCTAAATAAATAAATGATTCGATAAATTAATATGAAATTAAATTTACCAAAAAAAGAATACTAAAAATAAACATAGGAATGGATAAATTGATATAATGTGGCATGTTCCTGTTGTAATTTGCTTGTTTATTTATTAACCTTTGTATTAATTCTCCTTTTACTGTATTTTTGCATTTGTTTTTTATTTACTTTAAAAGTATTTTTAAACGTTATTCATTTTTAATTTTATTTATTCATATATTTATTTATTATTCTACCTTTGCATTTCCTGCAATGTTTTTCCCCAATTTTTTTCTGTATTATTTTCTTTATGCATTTTGTCTTCATTTTGCTATTCGCCAATTCGTTTATAATAAAATATAAAATATAATATATATTTGTTAAGTGGGTAAGAAGTTTATGAAAGTGGTAACTCACAGAACTTTTTCACTGTTGGGAAAACTGCGGGAAACAGTGTGGCTCTAAGTAAAAGAAGTGATTTGCAATAAATCTAACTATAAATTTAGATTTATAAAAAAATGCTGAGATATTTTTTTTCATTCCAACTTTTTTAGGGCTGCAACTAACTTATTTTTGTCACTGATAACTGTTAAAGACCTTTTAAAGATTTGTCCTTTTCTCCATTAAATGCAAAAAATCGTGAAAATTGTATATCACAAGTCCCGAGGTTACATCTTCAAATTGCTTGTGTAACTGCATGTGTTTTACCTTCAACATATCTGTCCCTGTGATTTCAGGTGGCCAAAGATGTGTCGGTGCGTTTGCACAACGAGTTGGAGAGCGTGGAGGACAAACGAAGCAGAGCTGAGGACGAGAACGAGCTGCTCAGACAGAAGATCATCGAGGTGGAGATCTCCAAACAGGCACTGCACAACGAGCTGGAGAGGACCAAAGAGGTGAGAGGATGATAATGGAGATGCTTGTTGATACAAGGCTGTTTGAAGGTCATAGGCAGACATTTGTTTTCATGCACACAAAGCTGTGTTTTTATCTCAGCAGATGCTTAATGTCCGTTAAGCATGCAAAAACAAAAATCCAAAGAATCCTAAGATGCACACAGAGGTAACATAATCTTGGGAGTCTGTTTGGGCCTGGTGGTGAGTGAACGATGAAGCTGTTGGAGAGTAGTGAGGCTGAGATTGTTGTAGTCATCAGTAAAAGCAGTAAAGATGACAGCTCTAGTGGACATTATTATAAAAGAGGATGTTGGTGGTTATGCGGTTTGCACAAGATGAATATCCAGCCTACCGTAAGATGCTGCTGCATATAAACAAGGGGATCAATGGCGATCACCGGCCTGATCAGCAGAGTCACTGGAGCAAATTAATTTCATCAATCATTTAAACGCTCCTTGACAGCCCTTTGAAAACAACTGCTTTGTGCAACGATGCAGACTATCAGAGCAACCTCAGTCTACATGCACGTCATTGTTAACGCTTTACAACAATATGAACATGTCCTTATTTACAGCTTAATTCTGGTAGAATAGTTGCAGAGGAAACGTTGGGATAGATGTGTCCACACTTGGGCTTCTGAGTACTCCACAAGTACTAATGATTTCTAAGATGGAGCCACAGTACTACTCAATACCACCTGAAGCTGCAGCCACCCCTCCCCCTCACAGCTGAGGTGTGTTTACGAAGCTACCTTGAGGCCAAAAAAGAAATCAGTTCCCATAAACGTCTATCTGAAAAGAAGTTCAGCAACTCTCTACAAAAGACTCTTTCCTCACATTTAGCTTTACGGAATTAAAGAGCTCACACATATTTTGTGTGTTCAAACAGCCAAAACCAGGTCTTTTTCTGTAATTTCTTTTTCAGTGTAAACACTAATCTGTTGGCAGTGAGTCTTCTGACAATGCAGGTTAGGCTGCTTGGAAATCAAACGGCTATTAACTGGTATCTTGGTGGTACAATACATGATTCAGGACACTTTTTAGGGTTTCAGACACACAGCTGTAGTTCAGTTCATTTGGTCCAGATCAAGAGAAGACATGATACAATGTTGTATCTTTGTTTTGTGCGGTTGCTGCTCACAATGTCTTTCTACAAACAAACAAAAGAGGAGCAAACATTGTTACAACAATGTTATAAAACAAAGTTATACACTGACAGGTAACCTGTCAGTGTACTTGGGGAAATCAGATTTTGGTGACTGACAGAAGTTTATGCAGCAACACTTAAAAGCTTCTGAGCTCATGGAGAAATAATTAATTATCAGCATTACAAGACTGCAAATTGACCGCATGTTATAAATAAAGACTAACAGGTAGAGACAGTTGTGCAATAATGAATCAGAGTGTGTTACTGTGGCATCACTGTCACACACTTTTAAATTGACGTAATGAACTGACAGAGTATACAGAGTTAGATACAAGCAGAGCTGTTTTAACATCTTTTTAATTAGAAAATACCAGTGCTGACATACATACATGTTACCATGGTTACCAGATGATTTGCTTAAATAGGATGAATACATGACCTTATACAGATCAATTATAAGAGAGCTTCCTGTGCCAAAATCACATGTCTGCTAATATGAAATTTTGCTGGCGGTTCATTTGCACTCACACCACAAAGGTAACTGGGTTTTCTTTTTCTAATTTCCAATATGATGAATATGTTTTGGGTTTTGAGACCACAGCTCCCATCCTGTTTTGAGTTATGTTTCATATCACTGTTACTCTCATGTTGCTTAGTGGAGAGTGTTTGAAGTAAGGGCTTCTTGCAGGTAATGAGATGAGCGGAGGCTATTCTCAGTGCTGCCAGGGTTCAGCTGCTTAGACTAAATCGATTTTGACATCAGCAGGTAACATGCTGTCTGGCAGCAAAGAGAAAGTAGGCTAATACCAGGCCAACCAGTATGGAGAGTTTTTCTTTTGATAAAGGGAGACACTGTTTCTTTTTTAGTGTCGCGTGCTGCTGGTTTGATTCCCAGCTTGTGCTATAGTGACTCTAAATGACGTCATGCTTCACTGAAAAAGGTCCTTCACTGGTTAAAAATCTATATTCTGAGCCAGTTTGTGACTTTAACTATCAGTGTTTGCAATATTGTTGTTTTTAAAGGCAACTTATCAGCTCCCGACTGAGCTGCACGTGCTTGGACTGAGACGGAAAATCCATGTCTAGTCCGGATGTGCTAATGCAGCAAATGCAGGCGCCAGTTTTTTGTAGTTGTCGCTTGATATTGGTAACCTTTCGGAAGAAAACGTTTGGCGAACAGTAAGACTGAAATGAGAGGATGAGTTTGTTTTTTTTTTTTAATTTGCACAGCAGTTGTGGTGTTGGCGGCGGCTCCAGATCCTTAATTCTGAGCAGTATTGGGATACAAAGGAGCACAGGATGACACAGACTCTGTTGTACACAGAGAAACAGGCGAGGGAGTGAGAGAGAGGCTGAGATAGCGGCTGCTCCAAATGATTGCAGATTTTTTTGTGCTCCCTTGAGGTTTGTCCCAGAAAAACACAAGCCGTCTCTGAATCTGCACTTCGACATCACGTGACGCCATGTCTCCCCCCACCCTTCCTCACCGTGCGGCGTGTGTTTATAATGCAGCACCCCAGTATTTTCATTTTGTTGCATGGAGATGCACAGTTTCTTTTTCCAGGGGTTTTTCCTTTAGTTTATTCACCATGTACTCATTTTGTCTTTAATTCCCGTGAAATCCATACTGCACAGCGGGATGCCCGCTTATTCTTTTTATTGCTGATAGCAGGGGATGATAAGAGTGTTTACAAACATTTAGTTTGGGTTGTATTTAAATGAATGAGTCAAAGAATCTGCCCTCTGCTCTTGGAGTTGCTCAGTCACAGAGATAAACCTCACAGGAGAGGGGAGGGGCACTGATAAGAATGTGGTTCAACTGGCCTGTAAGGTTGCCTCTTCCCTTCTTGCTTTAATTAGGTCTTGTGAATTGTGACCCAGGTGTAATGTAATGCAGTGAGAGGCAGAAAATCTCCACACTCCTTTGGATTTTTAGTAGTTTTTAGAATTGCACTGCATGCACCTGTGTCGTCCTTCATTTTGTTCTTTAAATGATCTTGTCTTGTTCTTTTACCACCTAAGTAAAGTGATAACAGACACTTCTAGGATACAGAAAGCTTTGCTGGCTACTTTTCCTGTCAGACTTTCTCACCACAGTGTTAAAAGGGCAACTAACCCCTGATAGTTCAGGCGTCTCTGGCCTTTAAAGCTCACCTCCTCCTGTCCCTGTGCCTGTTCTCTGCTGTCAGAGGCCACACAGTGTGACTTGCCCAGAGATTGGCACCCCTGCATGGATTAATCCAACAAGAAGGCCTGTTATAAAACAGCCTGGCGTGTTTCAGTACACTCTGATGGGAGGGGAGAGCCACAGAGAAAAAGACAAAGAGGCAGAGTGGCAGAGAATGGCGGTAATCAGATGGCTGTAGGTCCTGTCTGCCTGCGATATGACCACAGCTCCACAGCTCCACAGCTTACCGACATGATATTAAATAGTTTAGGAGTGCAGGCTGACAGGAGCCTCTGTTGTTACAGTATTTGCCTGAGGAGCAAATTGCTGCCGCTGCTGTTTCTGTGTGGTCAGTATGAAGGCGAACAGCGATTGGTGGAAATTTTTCATTCCTCTGACATTTGAAGAAAGGCCCACTGATACGTGTAATGAAATGGAACTAATGAAATGTCAACGTGCATAACACGAGCATCAGGTGATTTATTAGGTGCTCTCTGTCCCCTGGGATACGTTCATCTTTCATTATGGAGAAATGATAATTCTTTGTGCTGTGTGCTTGTTGACATACAGAAGCACTGGCTTGACATCAGATATCATGAGGACAGCACACAATAAATAAATAAATCAAAACAAACTCTCCAGCAGCAGAGGTGTATTTTATTGTGCTAACCCATGTTAACACTCTGATTACACTAGTAAGATTATGCTCTTCTTTGAAGCAGCTGCATTTTGCTGGCACTCAAATAATTTTCCATAAGGGGACAAGATCCCAACTGCAAAAAGTATGTACCTTTATCGAACCTTGCAGACAGCTTTCATAGGGACTATTTCTTCAGTCAAAATTTGCTCTAAAGAAAACTTGATGAAGATGTGAGGACGTAGTAACAAGGACTTTCTGGATGTTCACATTATTATTGAACTTTTTAAATGAACTTAATTTTTTTTCTTTGCGTTCGTCCTTGAAACAAAACTCCATTCACCTCCACTGTATTAGAGTGGAGGCAGAAATCAGAAATGATATAAGAAAACTTTGATAAAGAAACCAAAACTATCATTTGCATGGTTAATGTAGGGTTGCAGCTAACATATATTTCATTATTGATATTTTTATTATTGTTTGTTTTTGTTATTGTTAACTGACTTATCACTTCTGTGATTACAACATTTATAAAATGTCAGAAAATAATCAAAAATACGTATCACAGTTTCACACAACCCAACTTATGACATTCCAAAACAAAAACAATAAGTCAATAAATCGATTACTCCATTGACAGAAAAATAATTGGCAGCTATTTTGATGATAAATTTATCATTTCAGTCTTTTTTCAAACAAAAAAAAGGGGTGGGGGGGATGCTGAATATTTTTAAGATCCACCTTCTCAAATGAGATGCGTCGCTGTGTGTCTCTGTCATATACACATAAATATAATTTTAAATGTTAAAAAATTAAAAAAAAATTTTTTTAAAGCAGTATCTAAAGAAATAATTTTTTGCAGCCCTAAAACAAAAAAACACAAAATCCCCCCATTTGCACTGGAAACAGGGAAATAGCTCTGCATTTTTACTTGAAAATTAATATTCTGACAATCAACTAATTGTTTAATCAGACAATCACTGCAGCTCTGAGTGATCCTATTATCATGTCTGTGAAGTACACATGAAGCCACACCTCTGTCCAAAGCTAATAACATTTGCCTACTGGTGAAAAATAGCTGTCCTGTAAATGTCTGAAACATCAACTAGCACTGTTAGAGAGTATTGGCAGCATTTTTTCTACACATGTAAAAATAGGAAACGAGGGTATCTCCAAGAGTCACAGTCACTGAGAATCTTTTGTCGCTGTGTTTCACTACAACAAAGGTACGAGAGGGGAATGCCTGCATTCTCAATAAGTCGCGTCAACAATACCTGAGTGGGAGTCACTGCAGACATGACTTGTTTCATGTCAGAGCACTTCCCTCTCTCACAGCAGCTCAGCAGAAGAAGAAGCGTTGGCTTTGAAGAACATTCTCTTCTTCTCATCTCTGCTTCTCACTTCTCCTTCATATCTCCCCCTCTCCTCTCCTCTCCTCTGCTGTGGTTCCCTGTTGGAAGAGTGTGAAGGAATCTCATTGACCTAGTTAATATCTTGTGTCTGACTCCACCAATGGGAAGGAGAGCAGTCGTGAGGAGAGGAGTAGCGTAGGGACTCTGCTGTAAGTCGAAATCTGCTGCAGTGACACGCATCCATATAAAGCTTATCGTCACACAGCGGCTGTGCTGTAACATCTCCATCTACACATTGGACAATTGTTTGCTTATAGAATATTATTCAGGATTTGACCATACAACTTTAGTTTAGGTGATATTCATGTTTATACTCTAATTTAAAGTTTCAAGGTTACCCCTGTGTTGTGAAAACATTAAACTAATAATAATTGATTCCTGAAAAAGGTTTAGACTTCATTACATTAATACGTATGTTTATCACAAATTTAATGACATTCAAATTAGGCTAAACCTGTACGATGTGTGGCTAAGCATTTTAGAGGCAATGACGCCGTTTCCCTACGGGCAAACTATCAGCGACACAAAGCAAATGGGGAAATCATCAATTCTGCGTGAAACCCCGGAGTGGTGTGTTATAATTCTGAAGCGCTGTCCTTTGAAGTTTAAAACCCATGAAAAATGAAATTCCTTCTCCGTATGAACATGTTTTGCAAGTATTTTAATTTACACAAGTATCAAAGCTGCCACTTTATAATCATAAAACATCCTGAAGCATTTACTGTAGCAGCAGTCAAAGTGTCTTTAAATGTCCTCAGACACATCAAGGGACGTTTTGCAGAAACACATTTGAAATCATCTTAAACACAATCTTCAGAAATCTGGTGACTTGTCTCGTGTTTCACATTTTATTTGGATTTAAAGCGGCAGTTAAGGTATCAAAGCTGGTTAAATGTCTGTTTGACTTTTTGTAGATAACCAGTCAACATCATTTTATTTAAGTAGTTAAAATATGATAAAATGCCAAATCACAGTGAATATATTTTGAGTCTTTACATTTTGCGATGAAGTCATGGTTTATGGCAGGAAAACAGCACCTTGGAGCTGCTTTTCTACTCGTGTCTTTCCTGTGAGTTAAAAAATCATTTCTCTTTCCAGCGGTTCCATGACTGGTGCAAGTTCAGAGATATTGCTGCCATTTAATGCCAATGTGCGGTCATGGTTATGGTTAAAAATAACAAAAAAATCAAAGTAAAGATAATCCAGCAGCTTTGCTCTTAGGTGATGCCTTTAATCTGGTGCAGGAAGGTGAAACATATTTAACAATAAAGTAAGGATAGGCACAAGTACTCGAGTACTTTGGATTGGACGTCAGTATTTGTTCAACGTATAATTATCA
This sequence comes from Epinephelus awoara, assembly GCA_035609425.1. Taxonomy (NCBI): domain Eukaryota; kingdom Metazoa; phylum Chordata; class Actinopteri; order Perciformes; family Serranidae; genus Epinephelus; species Epinephelus awoara. The sequence continues at coordinate 24,253,109 of CM069306.1, read as the reverse complement.
CCCAACTTCTCACATGTGAACATGGCTTTTATATTTTTTCCTATTTAAAATGGGTAAAATTTAATTTCTTTGTAAAGCTTCTTTGTAAGGTTGTCTGTTGCTTCGCTAAGCGCCTCCTTGCCCCGCTTTTGCTATCCCTCTGTTTATCATGACACTGCTGCTGAGGGAGTGTGAGTCTGCCCGCAGACACACAAAGTCACAGGGCTAACTGTGAACATTGCACAGCTAACGTTATCTAACAGTTATTAACAACTTTAATGGCAGAGTTGATCAATTTTGGTGTCGGTCTGAGTTTTTTGAACCGTTAAACAGCTCAGCCTCAGATGTTAGCTGCTGCTGTTGTGTTAGCTCATGCTAACTGGGCAGACGTAATGGCAGCAACAGAAAGTTTGTAATTAGAAAGTGATTGAAATTGTAGTTGAAATTGTATTTGTAATTGAAAGTTTTCTAATATTAACTTTAGATTTATGGTTTTATAGACTAATTAAAGCTGTGTTTTTTTGTTTTGTTTTGCAGGAACTAGAGTACTCTATAATAACATGAGATGTTTCAACAGACACCCAGATGAAATACAGGTGTCAGACGTAGTGAGAATAAAGATAAATAAAAGTCTACAGTCATGCTGACTTAGACACATTGGTGTTTGAGTTAATGCAAATATCTGCACACTAAAAAATGCTAATATTCAGATAGTAAGCAGGCTTACCATATTTACCATCTGAGTTCAGCGTGTTAACATGCTAACATTAGCTCATTATTATTAGACACAAAATAAAACTGAAGCTGATGTGAGTATAATTGGTTTTGCAGGTATTTTGTCATTGACAAATTAATTTTTTTTAGATTTAATTACATTAATTCGTAGGGGAACATTAATATCTGAACTTCATGGCAGCTCATCTGACAGCTGTCAAGATATTTCAAACAGAACCACAAATGTCAACCTTATGGTGGCACTAGAGGAAAAGTCAGGGGATCACCAAAGTCAGTAGGATTCATTATCTGGGAACCGTGAATGTTCGTACCGAATTTCATGGCAATTTAGGTGGTTTAGATATATCAGGCTGGACCAAAGTGGCCGACCAACTGTCAGACAGCATTTAGCATGGCTAAAAAGCATTATCTCATCATCCTGCAGTACCCTGCTCAGCTTAACCTAGATCTGAACACAGCACAATATACACAGTGCCCATCCAGCACTGGTTTCTTGGATACTTCTCTGCTCCACTGTAACAAATGGTATTAGCAGTTATATTTAGGGAGGTTGACAGCAGCTTGGCAGGCTGACAGTCAGACTGAGTCATTGTATTTCTCACCTCTCCTCCAAACACAAGGAACAGACAGGCCACCAGAAAAAATAGAGCTCCCAATAGTATGTTGAGGGCCATAGCCTTGAGTGAAATATAATCCTCAACTAAACAGTTTTTGGCCTCGACAAAGGAGTGAAGATGTCTGTTCTGATCTGAGTTATAATGTGTATATGTGTGATGCACAGTGCAAAGAGCCACACATTTCAGTGGCATTTAAAATACAATTTGGTGGTTAAAAAATGTGATTAACAATATCAGCTTTTACAATGCGCGCAATACTTCTCGGGACAATGTCTAACCTTAGAGATTAAATTGTGCTCAATTTCAACTGTTTCGTTACTTTAAGACCAGTCAACTAATTTAAGTATAAAACTCTGTTTAAATGGCAGGGACCTTTAATCGCTGGGAAGATCCCTGGTCAGAACTACCTTATAAGGTGATAATATGTCAGGACTGTGTGTCTGTCAGCTTTTCCTGGAGTTATCTGCTTCTAGGGATGAAAAATAATTAAATAATAATAACAATTGCAGCTTTACATTTCCTGTACAGAGTTGAGGTTATATAGTAAGCAGGGCTGGAATTAATAAATATTTTCATTTTCAAATAATCTGCTGAAAAGTTTGGCTTCATTGATCCTCGCACGAAAATTGGATCATATTGCAGTTTCTCTTATATACACACATATATATATAAGAGAAAAATAAGAGGTATGAAAATCTGTGTATGTCACAATATAATATATAGAGACAAAACTGATAAATACAAATTAGGAATATAAGAAATATGTACAAATATGTGTGTAGATTAATCAAATAAGTGGTTACTCTTTAAAAAGTCAGAAAAAAAAGATCTCAAGGTAACGTCTTTTCTGTCTGATACTTTCAGTGTTCAAATACCCAAAAAAATAGATTTACTGTAATGTAAGACAAAGTAAAACAAGGAATATTCGTCTTTGAGAGGTTGGAAACTTGAAAAATAACATCATTTTATCTCTTTTTGTAAGGTTTGTTTTGGTGACCAAGTATTTCATCTTGTCGGGACACCTCTGACCTACCAGCAGCACTCCTATGAATCAAAACCATAATGTCGTAAGCACTACTTGTTACATCTCCAAATAATCCACACCTGTTCAGTGTCAGCCCACGGCTCTCTGTCTAAAACTGTGTGTACCCCTGTTTATAGATGAGACCTCTGGGTGTGTGTGGAGCCAGTGAGGTCTGCAATAGTTTGACGGACTAAAAGAGTTCATTTGATGTGGCAGGGGTCAGAGGCTGTCTGAGTCACAGAGGTTGTCACCATGTTCTGGCCAACAGCAGCAGGGGGATACAGGGCTGTGTCAACAGAGATGTTTAGTACAAAATGCTAAAGGAGGATTCTTCAGGCTATCTCGTGCAGAACAATATCATTGTACAGTTTTGATGCTGAACTATACGTGTCTATAGCACCATGTATTAAAAACTGTGCCGAAAGCTGCCAATCACAAGGAAGCATGTTCACATTTATAAATGCTTTGCGGGTTTTGGTTTCGATACTGTCTACACAAAAAGACATTAAGAATACCCACAATACTACTGCATTCTCATGCCTAATACATCCAGAAAGCTGGTGTTTAATGCTTCTACATGTTCAACTATTCTTAGATAGATTTGTACTTAAATTTAATCAATTTCAGACTGTTTATTGTACAGGCAAATCTTTATACAGTGTCTTGTCTAATCAAAATTTAGGCTTTGAGTTTGGCTCCTTTTGTTAAACCTGCATTTATTTGTTGTTGTTTTTTTGGCCACTAGAGGGCAGCGCAACAAGCTGTAAAAACGACACCAACATATTATCACCTCATAAAGTTGATAGGGCAAACGTGTTTACACCCCCTGCAGACATATTATGAAGCAAGATTCATTGGGAGTCGTCATTTGTGGCTACAGGGTTAATATAACTCCTTTCCTGACTTTTCTTTCGCTCTGTTTTGGACTCCACCAACTCCTGAAGGAATATCTGTTTCTTAGCTACAACTTGCTTGATTATGTTCAATCTTTTTTGCCATTTAGTGCTGGACAGGTAGTACACAGTGGGTTTTTACATCTCTTTTGTTGAAATGAAAATGATAAGAGTGGTGAGACTGAACCAAAACACTAAATTTTCTAGCTATAAAACCAAAACAAGAGCTGAAAGGTGCTAAAATGCTCAGTAAGGCTCAGAGGAGCTGCAAAACTTGTGAATGTTGTCTTTTTATCCATCCTCATGGGCTGTGGCTCAGGAGGAAGAGTGGTCGCCTAACAACCAGAAGGTCAGTGGTTCAATCGACCCTTGCAGTCTACATGTGGAAGTGTCCTTGGAGAAGATACTCAACCTCAAATTGCTCCCGGTGGCTGTGTCATCAGTGTGTGAGTGCTTGTGAATGTTTATCTGAAGAGCAGGTGGCTCCTTGTATAGAAGCCTCAGCCACAAGTGTATGAATGTGTGTGTGAATAGGTGAATGGTGCCAGTGTTGTAAAGTGCTTTTGAGTGGTCGCCATGACTAGAAAACTGCTATATAGATGCAGTTTACCATTGTTATTTATGGGCACATCACTATGAGTGACACCTTTCACAATAAGCAAAGTCAGTTTTGTATTATAAATATTGTCAATATTGTAAGTATAGCTTTAAATGTTAAAAAAAAAAAAAGTTTTATGTAGAACATGTGTCCATACCTGAAACTAAGGTATTGAAAAATAATGTACCACTATGGTATCAATACCAAAACTCAGCTCTGGTTATTGGCACTAGTGTTGTCATTTTAAAACTCTACCCAGCTCTACTTTTCACCAGGCAGAACTCCCTCGTGAGATTGGTTATTTTCAACAACAACTCACCATGCTTTTAACTTGTTTTACAATCCACGAGCACATAAGCTCCCTGAAACAGTGCGGAGCTGTGCTTGGTCAAGCCTACAGTATCCCTTAGAGTCCTTTATCATATTCAAAGTGCTCTATTTCAGGCAATATACTGGTCCTGGAAGCAGCATAGGCAAAATCCCCAGAGCGTTTTCTCTATAGAGGTAGCTGTAGCAGCTTGTATTCAAGCATTGCGGAGGCATATAAACTAATGCTTTCGTTTGAAGTGAACCGCGCTCGTTATAGAAAATGAAAAGACGTGGAAGACTGAGGAGGCAGACAGATGCTGCCACTCCCATTTCTGTGGGGTTGCATGTTGCATGCAGTCATTATTGACTGATGACTTCAGCAGTAAAGACAGAGACCTGCCTACACAGCTCGTTACACTGTAAGGCAAGACTTCATCAAAAACTGGAACATCTTAGTGAATCTTATCTCTCCTCCACCTCGTCTGCTTGCTCTCAGTAGCTTTTCTATTGAAGATTAATCTTCTCCTTCTGTCTTTTTTGTCTGTGTTGTACTTTTAAACAAGTTTTGAAAAAGTCTCTTCCTCCTGTTTTGCACTGAAAAGATCACTCGTGGGTCACAGAGGAATTTTCAGTGTATGATTTTGACACAAAGGAGAAGAACTTCATCTAAATTGCAAATATTTAAAAAAAAAAAAAAAAAAAACTTTAAAAGCTGCTGCGTTTATGTAATTTTCATTATGCCGACTTGTGAAACAGACCGAAATTAATATTTAAACACTATTGTTTTAGGTTTTGCAGACGTGAGCCGTGTCCTGATTCTTCTTTGTTATCATCACCAGTTTTTCAATAATATAGAATTCCCACTACTACCAACAGGATTTGAGTAATCCCTGCCATGACGAATAATAAAACCATTAAAGTAATGGTTTAGTGAACGGCATTTGGTGGATAATTTTATCCACATTAATCCATAGTACTGTAGGTGTGACCCACATAGAGTCACACCTTGTTATAGATCCATAAATTATTATTCCCCCCCCCCCCCCCCCCTTTATGCAGAACATAAAGTTATTGTTGCATTACTGTTTTTATACTGCACTATTTAAACTTTTAATTGTCTTTCACTAAGATGTTGCTGTGCTTCAAGTTTTTAAAGGGATTATTAGCTGTTACCGAGGTTTTTTAATGACAGTCCAATTTTATCAGAAAAGAAAGTTCTGTGGCATTCATTCTCTGTATCTGTTCATGTTTTACAAAGGGTATAACCTGAGCCATGCTATATCACAATTACAACAATTCTATCCCATCCATACAGGGTTAGAAGTATACAGCTGTTTTTTCAATTTTTATTCTTATTTTAAGGCAATGATAGCAGATCAGTACTTGATATCAGCCAATAGTAAGCGCGAGCATCAGAATCGGTCTTGTAAAGGAAAAAAATGCTATCAAAACATCTCTAGCACACACCACTGAAATAAATGGTGGAACATCCAACTTAGCTAAAGATCCTACATTAGCATAAAGATAGAAAAACAAACATAAAATCTGTTCAAAGGGAGGTTTGAGAATTTTATGCTAGGTAAACATTTTATCTTGATTAAAGGTGACTTCTCTCTGCTTCCACTGAACTAAGAGAGATTTGTGAGGCACCTTTTGATGTTAGACACGTCCTTATTTTTTCATGGTACTAATCAGCTCTGCAGCGAGAGGGTCAGCTGTGGCAGCAGTCTCCTTTACGCTTGTGATTCCTCTCAAGAATCATGAGAAAAGCAGAAAATCCAGCTCAGCCGAGGGAGGAAAACCTCCACAGCTTTAAAAACTCTACTTCAGCTGGTGGCTGTCACACCGCAGACACAAACCCTCTGATATGAACCTCCATGCGGACCGATAACAAGTCCAGGTAACGACCCTCCAGATTACTGTGGGCCTCTGCTGCCACCTGAGCTCATAGTTCGTTATCTTTTACAATGTTATGTGGTGACTCGGTGGACTGCTGGGCTTTGGTAATAATGCAATATTTCACATCCTTTATTGGCTCCCCTCCCATCATTTTCAAGTCACAAAAGACGGCATGCGTTGCAGAGGCGAGGGCCCCTCCCTCCTATTACCAACCTATTGTGAACCTTTTGACACACACAAGGGGACTGTGAAGTACTGGGTGGCGGAAAGTGGCGCAGGGGTGAGGACGACCTCATTATCAGCCAGCTGGACAGCCTGCCGTCCACTCAACCCCCCCTTTAACCCTCATTTCCCCCTTCTACACCCTCCTCCAACCCGCCTCCAATCCAAGCTCCTGTCGCTGCAGAGAATAATGCTCTGTTGTCTGGTTCCCATTAGGGAGCAGAAGAAACATGGCTGGAGCCCAGAGGGAGGATCCAGGCTACCTCTGCAGAGTCCCAGATAGACTGATAGAAGTTTATGATCATGCTGTTACGAGGTTTTATTTATCTGTGCCTTATTACCATAGACACATACTTAACGATCACAGGAAGAAGACTCCCGTCTCTTGAAAAACAACTTGGCTCGTGCTAATTATGAATAGTAGATGATCTTAGAAATGACTGCAGTCCCTAGCTAGATGCTAATCACGGGCTGAAGGATAATAAGCTGCAGATAAAGGCTTAATTAAAGCCCGACGGCCATCTTGAGAGGGCTGTTTACCGAAACAATCAGATATAGCACAGCCTAAATAGGCTTATTGTGTTTTCCACTGTTACACTGGAATGTGATTTGCTCCAGTGAATTCAATTGTCTGATCTTTGGGCTTCTATCAAGGTAGTGTCTATTTTTACATTATCGGTTATGCTGACCCCTGACCAACCTCTGATCCTGGTATGAGATGTCTGAAGGTCTATATCAGATTTTGGATACACAGACGATACTTATAAAAGGATCAAGTCATTGTTAGTTTTGGCCGATTAATGTAATTTCTTGACAATAAGAAAAACATTGTATCATCACCCTCATCCGTGTCTCAGGATGCATTTTACAAAGTAAGCAAACGGTCTTAACTTTATCCTAAATTTTGCTTTCTTTGGTCCTGAATCCAAAATATTTTCACACATTACGTCTCACTAGATTTCAGCAGGACTCACAAGTGTTCTCTGTTTTTCATTAAAGCCCCAGAAAAGCTTCAGATCTTGAGTATTTCTCTACACACATCAAGGTCTTCTTTTCATCGTCTTTAACTTACGAGTAAAGAGAAATGAGCAACCGAAGGTGCTATTGTCATTGACAGTCCTTATCCTTATGTTAGATTGCTTTCTAACTGCAACAACCAGTGTTTTCCACATGCTAAGGATTATTTACTTTTAAAATCATCTTTTCCTCCTCCAAACAGACCCAGATTATTTGAACAGGTTAAAAACACTGAATATATCAGTTTCAAGTTAGAAACTGGTGTTAATCTGATGCTCTTCGATGGCCAGATTTCAGAAGAAGCTGCTACTTTAACTCAGCTTATTTGTCTGATAACTTAAATATCTAGATGTCTGATAACTAAAATCATTCATCAGGGTTAAACATGTTTCATTCCTTTAAAACAGCTAAGATCTAAAAAGTGATGGTGACAAGACATGAAACCGTAAGAAAGCAGTCGGCTGGAAATCATTTAATATGCAGCTGCCGCTCATGGCAAAGCCCTGATCAACACACCTGTAGCAGTCTATCAAGGCCAAAGCCGACAATTCTAGTGGCCACCAGAAATCACTCGGATTCTGTCATACTAATCTAATGTTTATTTTCCAAGTGATAGATTTGGTGGACGTTCTAACACTGACAGTTTGTCAGAATAAATCCATTGTTGGTTTTGGTCTTTTCATGGGATTTGTTCAAAGCAGCAGAGATTCATTGTTGTGTCGGACTGGACAAATTGCCAGCCAAATGAAATAAAGTGAAGCATAAAACGCCAGCTTTATCCTTGAAGTCTTCTTCTTAACCTCAGCTGCACAAACTGGTTCAAGACAGGTTGCATTAAAAAAAAAGAGATGATCTGTGTTCTTTACATGTCTGAACCAGTGACATTTGTTATGACAGGAACAGCATGCGAAATGTAATATCATATTCCGCTTGTGATTTGTCAGCATTATTTGGCCCACGGGCTCCAGTCAAGTGTAACTCTTCGATATTATCCCTCTCCGCTGTACATCATGATGAGAGCAGAGCGACATTCGCCCTCTCCACATGGCTCACTCTCTATCTCTGCACATTACACATCACGGGCACGCTGCCAGTCTGCCGTCCCAGAATACTCTGCGGACCTGCTGAGGAGTTTGCAGGCAGATGACATGGCAGCTCTTCCCTCCTCCTGGCATGTCTGAGCCACAGTGTCATTTATAGCTGTTAGTGTTGCTCCACAAACGGGACGACTCTGGTGACACGTTGAATTTCTTTTTTTTTTATAGCCTCCACTTACAGTCGGGGGTGTGAACTGTCTTTGGAGAGTGCAGGCTTTTTAGATTAGCTGACCTCCAGACAGAACAGTGGATTGAATGCCTTTCAGGTGTATTTATTGGCCTCTTTTTGTCACCTGTGTCTCCCCTGGGAAGCGTTCTGCTGAGTCTGCACGCTTTCTTAAAGCACCGTCCTGTAGCTCATTTATAGCTACACACATTCCCACCTGGGAGCTGCCCACTACAGTCTCTGGCTGCACCAAGGGCTTTGTAAAAAAAACTGTGAAGGGGGAATTGGGCTGCTCATTCATATTTCTTGGTTTCAGAGTTGATGTTATCCTTATCTTACCTTTAGTCTTTTGCGGCCAACTACACTTTTGCTTTTATTGTCATTTCGAACTTGTAGCCTTCTTGAAAAATAAATGGCAGTTTTCTACCTCGTTTGAGGGCCAGACAGTGAGACGCAAGAAGTGTTCTGGATTAACCTAGGGCTGAAGTACCTGAGTCCAGTCAAATGCGGTCTCAAGACTATTGTTTTGAAGTCTTGCACTTCTCTTGCTATCAAAATTTTCTGTTTTGATCGGCTCTGTCCACAGTCTCTCATGGACCGTTGTGTTTTACGCAAGCACATTTACTAGCTCGGCTAATAGTGAATTGTTACAAACATGTATCGCAGCAACTGGCCAGAGCAGTCAGTGCAGTGTCTATGTATATGTCTGTGGTCCAACTATTATGACACAACCAGCCCTGCCTCACTCTGTCTGTGGTACCTGTAGGCAGTGAATCACCTCAGCAGCAGAGGGAGGAGGACAGAAGACAGGATGAATGACTGGTAGTGACTGATGTTTGTGTTCTCCATTCTTTCCAAATTTCTCTCAGTATTGTGATGTCACAAATATGATTTATTTTATTGACATTTTAGGTTTATTTCCAGTGAGATATTATTGAGTTTGTTTAGTATATATGGAGATTATTTTGGTCCATCTTAACGCTTTAATCACTACATTAGCTTCAGAAAGACACTTGCCTGTTATGGTCCTGAACCAGACTCCATTTGCTCTGAACTCCCTGAATTATCTTCTGTTGACCTTTTTAGGTGTTTGGCAGTATGCTTATTTGCTTTCTTGCTGAGAGTTAGATAAGATCAACACTGTTCCCATGTCTTTGTGCTAAATATGAACATACAGCCAGGAGGTGATTGGCTTAGCTTAGCATAAAGACTGGAAACAGGCAGAAACAGCTAACCAGGCTTTCTTGTTGCAAAATTTAAAAAAAAATTAAAAGTCTGTCCACCAAAAAATAGTTCCAGCAAATAGTTGTTTTTACATTATTATTTATGTACAGATTAAACGTGAGATTAGAGGTGTGCTTTCAATGTTAATGCTAAGCTAGGCTTCTGGCTCAGTGTCTATATCTCTACATAGACATAAAGGCACTAACCATCTTTTAATCTGACTCTTGGCAAGAACAAACACATTAGTGTATTTCCCAAAACATTTAAGACAGGCAATGTTTTTCACCCCCAAGATGTTGAAGCTTTGGGAATGATTTTACACAAATAGCTCCAAGGGTGTCTATCAAATGTGCTTCAGCCTCCAAATCCCACCTTAGATATATTGGTTTTGTTTCATGTGGTTGTCTAAATGTTGATTTAGATGCTTTTCCATCCTGTATATAACAGAATTCTGAGAGAGAGAGGCTTTTTTGCCTTGAAAATAGTTACATTTAAATGTTTGAATTAGCATAAAAACAAAATGTTGGGATATTTATCACTCAAATACCCATAGAAATCAATTTATACAGAACTTTTTGAAAATATATATTTAGTCCTGCAAGTAGAAGCATTATAAATTCACTGTATGAAATGTAAGAAACACTTAATAACAAAGACAAGCACTGTTTGGTTTGGTAATACTTCTTGTCTCAGGGCTGGAAATCGGTTCAAAATGTCCTTATTCACAGATGTCAGTTCACCCTGCCTGACTGTCTCCTCACGTCCCTTTTATAACAGAAATATCAATCACCACTTCCCCCTTCTGGCCTCTAGCAGCCGGGGACCTGTCTCCCTGTTAGACTCCACCAGCGGCTCCCTCACAGAGCCACGGGGGGGTTGCCAGTTCTGCACTTGTCAACCCTCCACATCAGTGAGAGGGCTAAATCAGGCCCACAGCAGCTCACTGTTTATCATGACTGCATCGAGTCTGTCGCTTTGTTCTTTAAAGCCACAGTGTGTCATGACGACATCCCACATTATAAAGACCAAATTTCATGGGATAACATATTGCATACAGCAAAGAAATGAAGAATGACAGCACAAATAGGGATTGTTTTGAGCGGTTTGTAGTTAAATTGCAGGAGTAGTGATGACAGCCTGACACTTGATTGGCTGAGACAACAGCCCCATAGTCATGCTAGAGATTTTTTTTTTTGCCTTTTCAAAACCAAAAAACAGCATCACAAGTATAAGGATGGAATCAAACAGTGTTTATCTGTTTCAGCATAAGCTAAAATGATTAGCATGTCCTGCTAATTGGCTTACTACATACTGTATTAACCCTGAATTACTTCCAAGGCCAAGGGACACATCATTAACTATCTATGTACCTATGTATGTCAGGCTACAGGCTATGTGAACAAAAAAGTCCAGTACATAACATGTACATCCATTGTGTACTATTTTCCCATGTGGATCATAGTTCAGGCTAACGTTAGCAGCCCTATCCTGCTCTTTACTTTATTAGGGAAAATTACCCCCAGAAAACATTACTCCGGATTTGGTTAAGTTTGACAAACACATTAGTTTGCTCTCATTCTAAGAAACCTTTTCTCTTGTAGCACTAAAAAGTAAACTAAGTAGCCAAACAGTGATATAATGATTTTTTAAATTTATCATTTATGTAGCGGTCAGGAGTATATTAAAGGTCTCAGTTACAGGGTCTTATTTTAAAACTTTTGGAGTTATTTAAAAGTCAGTCAGAGACTTCATCTGAGCTGATCATTTAATTAGAGAGTTTAATTAGCCTGCTGGTTACAGCTAATAAAATCTGCCAGCGACAGTTGTTATTTCAGCTGGCAAAATCGACGGTTGCTGGCTGCAAATGAGAATCCTGCGTTTGTCTACATCTGAAATGAAATTGTTGAAATATAATGACCGAGAACTTCAATGGTAAATCTGCTATTGTTGTCTTTGTAAACTGCATGTGTGCTGTTCGAGAGCGGAAAGCTTAACAGGCTTAGCGAATGGTTAATTGTAATCTATCAAGTGGTGAAAACAATTGCTTTTTATATTGTAGAATTGGTTGTCTGTGGAGGGTTTTTTTGTTATCCCACTTAACAAACAACATCTGTTATTCAAACAGAACCAGAGCATTACTGCGGTATCTTCTTTCCTTGGATTACTGCAAATTAAGTTTTGGTTTAGTTTTTTGCATGATAAACCACAGTTGGCCCTTCTGTTCATTGCAAACACAATAATGTTGCTGCTTCAAGCATGAAAACTGGATCACTTTGAGCTGCCAAAAATACCTGCCTGTCTCTGGGTCTCTAGGATATCAAGAGCAGCATATGTTAATGTCATTGTAATACTTAAAATTTAACTGTGTCCATTACGCTGAATCAGTTTCCCAATTCCCTGTGTTAAAGAGGCTCCTTGTCTCAGTCTGTCTGCTCCCAAGTCAGATCTCTCAAACCAGCCATTACCATAGCAGCCGCTGATGGGCAGCCCAGCCAGGCGATGGGTCATTAATTACTGTGAGAAGATTTCCTGAGCTTTACTACTGTTCTCAAGGAAACCAACCAGTGTAGCGACTGTCTGCGAGCCAGCAGAGACACCTGTACCGTTAATTATTAGAAGTTCAAAAGCATTTGTATTTAATGAATGCAAGTTTTCTTTTGGATAATACACAGAGGACTCATTACTAAGAATTAGTGCACTAGCAGAAGAAGCATGAATAAAGAAACAAGTAAACGATACAGTGAAGCGCAAATGTCCGCACATCTTGATTATTGGTTCCCAATGTGGAGGTTTGGACCCCTCCCAGGGGTCACAGGATGTAACCAAGGGGTCTCAAGATAGAAAAAAGGGAAATCAGAACTGACTTTTATCTAATCTTTTCTTACTTTTTGTGTAAGAAAAAGGATACTTTGACCCCCTCAGATCTTAAAAAAAAAAAAAAAAGTATTCAAATAAAACACTTTGAGAAGGAAAAATCACATTTACATGGTAGACAGGGCTTCATTTGAAGGAGTCATAACCACTAATCCTTCTTACACAGAAATCCTGCGATAGAACTGCATCTACAACCCTTCATCATACTAGCTCATCTTTATTAGAACCTAACAACAGCGGCATAACACTGCCCCATTGTGTGTTTTTAGGTAGCATGCCAGCATTCCAGACGCAAGGGAGGACGTGATATTTGTGACGTGTAACACGACAGCATTGGCCTCTAGTGTGACATATAACATATGCATTGGCAGCGCTCTCTAAACAGTGACGATAGCATAACATGGCAAAAGCAATCATTTATCATTTCTGTTATATGGTGGCCACTCTCGTCCTCTGCTCAGAGGGTAGGTTTGTGGACATTTTTAGTTGCTAACTGCTTCCAGCTGCTTTCTAATGCAAGGCACATTGCACTTTATTTTTTATTTTTTATTTTATTAAATAGTAGTAAAAAAAAAAAAAAGAAAAAAAGCTTGCTTTTGTTGACTTTAGTTGATTGACAACCTGCTGTCTATCGTCGGGTCGCTCTGAGTATCCGGCAACCGCTACCTCCAACTTTGAACTTGTTGTCATGACCACAACAGGAGACCCGCCTCTAAAATCATCCAATTGGACAATGGGAAACTGATGATGAAAAAGAGGTGATGTGAGGCATTTTTCCTCTCTGAGTTAAAGTTTTTTCAACTGAAGGGGTTCAGAGTGCTCGGGCAAAAACAGCAGGCACCTAGAGCACAAAAACCTCTAGCAAAAAGCTTAATTCTCATTAAAAACAATTACAAAATGGCATCTCCGGCTGCTAAAATGCTTTCCATGTGATCAGGGCCTAAATCTCAGTGGTGGGTCGACGTCATCAAAACGTCACACCCGTTCTGTCCCACTTCCTGTCCTTTTTACACAGGCTTCAATTTGGCGCTATTACTATCTTCACTGCCACCCTGAGGTAAGACAACTCTGTCCCCTGAGGTGGAGTAATGGCATGACATTCCCACCTTGAACAGGCAGTGTAAAAGGGGCTACTGACACTAGATAATAATTGGTAAAAAAAAAATAAATCTGAAGAAATAAAAAGGATTATAAGATTACCTGTTTTGTAAGAGTGAATTATTCATTGGTGTTGGCAACAGAAGCAGCTGCTTGTCACATTTCCTCTTGTTATTAGTGTAGGCTGATGTGTGCACAGGTCTCACCTCCTGAGGCTCAAATAAGAGGGCTCTACATGGCCTCCCTCTTATCTGTCTCCACCTGGTCTCATACAGTATGCGGTTATCTTGACAAAGATAACACAGAATCTTCACCGCCTCTCTCTCTGCCTTATTTAATCCCTTTTTTCTCCTGCTGATTATTAAAGTGTCCCAAATATATCACCAGAGCACTGTGATGCAGAGCTGTTGCTTTCCCTCATCGGTTGTACTTTTGCTAATATGCAGAATATGGAGACTGTTTAACTGTGAGACGCATCAGGCAGAGCTTTAACTAAAATATGACAGAATAAAATGAGTCTGTGTGTCATGAAGGGACCTTGAGGTGAAGCTGGTTGTAATTATACATCTCAGAGAAGCTAAACCTGCTAATGGGAGTGCTCACTGATGTGAACCCTCTCCTCCCTCCTGCCCCCTCCTTACCGTGGGATCTGCCGATTCAGCACTTCACACTCGAGGCATTCGAGAACCAGCTTGCCTGCAAGTTACTGTATCATGAATGCAACACACACACACACACACACACACACACACACAATGACTAATCACAAGGCTTGTCTTGTGTTGCACTGTTAAACCTGATTCACTGTTGAGAACGACACTAAATTGCTCAGTCCTTATCCTCTAATCAAAAACATTGCCAATTATTATTAGCAACTAATTACCGTGTCCTGTTGTTTTTATTTTGAATCAGCATGAAACAACAACACTGCTCTGTTCTGTACAAGGGATTAGCAGAAAACTCCTGGTGAATATCTTACTATTTATTTGACCTCAACGTCGTCTCAGTCTTGTGTCTTTGGTTTGCGCCAGTTGGCACCGTTACGTCGTGTTTTCTGTGAGCAGCATGCCAGGCTGTCGGGTTGCTCTGGGAGATTTGTAAAGCGTGAGTGAGAGTGCGAGTGACACGCCCTATAAAAGCTCTATTGTGCTGCTCTTTAATGCATGTCGGGTCTCAGACTGAGGTCAGGGCCAGCTTAGTGAAGAGGAACAGTATGGGAGTGACCCTCCGCTGCTCACACGCAACCTCCTGCAGACACACACATACACAAACGTTAAATGAATGCACATACACACACACACACACACAAACACACACACAGGCACATTGTGCGCATTTTGCAGCACAGCATGATGTATAACCTGTGCATGTCAGCATTGGTAGCTATAGCTGCCACTGTCGATTCCTAAGAGAATTAATGTTTTCTCAATTTGCTATAGGCCCTGCAGGTCTCCAGTGGGCAACCAAGAATAGAAACACTGTTGACACCTCATATAACACCTGTTAATTCACAGCTTTTATTGCCACAGATTTATTGCAAAAGCAGCAACAAGCTTTTTTCCCCCCTACATTACAATGCAAATGTGCTTTTTATGGTGGGTGTTTTCTTTTACTGTTTTTATGTCTGTCAGCAAGGTTAGGTTGTTATGTTTTCACCTCTCTTTGTCTGTTATCAAGATATCATGAAAAGTTGATGTTTATTTGGTTGACAGATAGTCCATAGTCCAGTAATCAGTTAATTAGATTTATGCGATGATACGGATAATGGATTTGTAGTATTATGTGATTATTGCATTTCAGCCATAAATATTTTGCTGCATTCAAGGACACAAAGGAAGGTCTTACATCTAGGACGTATTAACCAGCAGCTAAATATCAGTTAATTCCCAAACTAATTGTATTAGAAAAAAAGAATCTTAATAACAAATGTTAAAAAGATCGGCTGCAAATTGTGCAGCATTGCAGGTTTGAGCTCTACACGGGGTGTATTAAGAACGCATTAACGTTATGTGGTGAGGTATTTTAAAACACGCAAACCAGCACGTTGTCGCAGAACAATGGCTGAATCATATCCTTTATCAGACAGCAGAGGTTCAGTCCTCTCCAGTTAGAACATAACACTAAAATTTGCATCACACTTTAACCAGATCGAGCACAAGGGCCCCGGAAAGGACCATTCATGGGGTTAGGGGGTAAAAGACAATTACTGTATTCACTGTATTCTATTTACAGATAGTGTTGCTGCTAATAGGTCCCACTTTAGTCTCTACATGCTTATTTGTACATTATGAGTGCTTAGACAAATCATACACATAGGTTGGTTTTTGTGCTATGTCAAGTGGCAAGTTGGGCCCCCACACCAAATCCACTTAGGGACCCCAAAAGGTCTAGAGCAGGCCCTGGTTTGAAACACCTGCACACTCTGCTATTGAGAAAGGTTGGTCGTAAGTAGACTGTTGAATGCAGGCAGAGGTAGTTTCATGGTCAAACCACTGAATGATGGTTTTCACTGTTCCCACTCTACCAGAAAATCCTTGAATGTTTTTGTGATTTGAAAAAAATTAGATAACACTTTTAGGGTTTTTGAAAAGAAATGGCCTTTAAAATAGAATAAAATCAGAATATGTCTACAACCCAGAGTCACCAATTTGCTTCAACTTTTTGCTTCCATAAATGAGCACTTCAGATACTGTAAGGTGCACTGTGATAGATATTTGTCCTTATATGGCAACAGTTAAAATATAGCTTTTGATGATTTTACTCTGAGCAGCAGCAGTGGATTTTTTGGCCACTTGGGGGCAGCAAAACGCATATGATCACCTTGTAAAGTTGATAAAGTGAATGTGTTGGCAGACAGTTGTTTATTTACATAACCAACAGACACGGAGCAGCATTGACATTCATTTGTAGTTGTGTTTGTCCACCTGTCAAATATAAGCCTTATACTCACTTTTCTTTTAGCTCTGTTTTGGTCTCTACTTACTCCTATGGGAAATGTCTGTTTCTTTAGCTGCTAAATGCTCAGCTTGTTGCTTGTTGTCTGCCATTTGATGCTCGACATTTTTAAGTAAACAGGGTTGATCAGAGAGTTTTTGCTGAAAAAAGACAAACCATGACAGATGAGAGCTGTGAGAGTCAACCAAAACAATGAAATTGCAGGTCGGAAAACCAAAAGAATGAGCTGAGAAATGCTAAAAAGCTAGGTAGAGCTACAGAGACCCCTCTCACATTACATATAGTTGTTTGATCTGTTGTTAATAGAAAAACAGAAGCCCTGTTTTTCACAGAGATCCCGCGATAAGGCCGCAATGAAGACCCTTCATTACGCCATCTTTGGATTTTTATACAGAACCAAACAACACCAGCATAATGACGCAGCAGTGTGCGATTTTAGATTGCGTGCTGGTGTTCCGAAATAAAAGAGCCGTGATGGACATGATGTGTAACACGACAGTATCGGCCTGTAGCGTGACATATAACATGTGCGTCAGACAGTGCTTTCTAAATAATAACAGTGGCGTAACATGATAAAAACAATAACTTACTGTCCCTTTTACATGCCAGCTGATCTCCTCTGCTCGGAGAGTGCAAAGCTGCTGGACCTCATTGTCTCCTCAGTGTGCGGACATTTTCAGTTGGTGTTCTTCTTCTTTGAGTTAGCTGCTAACTGCTATCAGCTGCTTTTTGAATCTCTTGGTGGCTAATCGCACTCATAACACTTTGTGAAAAAGTCACACCGATCTGGTCTTGCTGGCTGTCCTTTTTACATGGGCGATGATTTGGTGCTGTCACTACTGGCGTAGCCGGCTTAAAGGCGAGACACCTTTGTCTCCCCATTCTGTGATCGTACCTTTAACACAGAACAGCAAAGCAGTGCAATTTTCACACCTTGAAGAGGCGGTGTAAAAGGGGCTATTGATAAGTGTAGCTTTAAGGTGATTTGAGCGTATTTGATGTCTGATTTTGAACCAGTGGAGCGCTTCATGCCAAAGCCCATATTTAATTTCACCAAGTAAACAACCGTGTATTATCCTTGAATTTGATGTGTGGGAAGTTTGACGTGCAACCCCATGCCTGGCATCCTCTCCAAAGCTCTGCTCCTACATTCATAAGAGCACTTCTCTTGGTTTTAACAATAAGGATTCCACATCCAACACAGAGGTGGAAAGCAATCTCTGGATAGCTATTGATGTCAAGATGCAGGGGCGATAGAGAGGCCAGAGTCTGTTTACAAGATGCTCATATCCGTTGGTGATGGCCTGACATTGGAGTGACCTCCGAGAGTGCTGCATTCAGCCCGTCTCACTGCCAAACATATGCACACACTGGCAGATGTATATAAGCCCGCAAAAGCTCAGCCTCATGCACACAGCACTGTACATGCTGCAGGACTGTTAAAGTGGGCACACGCTGACAAAAGCACAAAAACATGCACCCACACGTTCTTAGACACATGTGGGAGACTGATGACTGCAGATGTACACGCGTGTGCACACAAACACACGTGTGCACACCGACTGAGCAGCGCACTCTACTGGATTACTTTAATTCAGTTAGCTTTGATTGGTTTATGGCCTTTTGAAATATCACTGCCAGAGCTCTTCGCAGTAGCTTCACTGTAGCCACTGTGAGGGGTTTGTGCACCGTTTTCAACATCAAATTGAATTCCAACGGGTTGCATGGTTCATATTTGGTTGATGGAGCATATCCAGATGCAGTATATTTAGCCTGCACAGGCCTGCTGCAGGTGCTGCAAGCGAAAGATTGATTGTCCTTATAAAAATAACACAGCGCCGTACATCATAGCGTAGCAGCAGCTTTAAAAGAAAACACTTGTGCGTCCGAATGTGTCCTTGGATGCCAAAAAAATTAAATTAGATGGTAGAATGAGAGCATGTGACACTTATACGCATTCGCTCAAGTGTGTGTGCAGTATTAATTAATTTATTGAAATGGATTACAGGCCAGATTGAGCGCTCATTCATCCAGATCTCACTAATATAATCTGCCTCTAAACATTTCATAGAGACTTATCTCTCTGAGCTCTCCCGCCGGGTGAGCAATATTTATTCTGTTGTGCTGGAGTCTTAGGCTCCTCTGTCAGGGCTGAGAAGGGGTTTATCTGCATCCAGCGGCCGTCGCAGCTCCTTTTGTGCTCGGCTCCTCCACCCCCCCCATCAGCCCTCCATCCCGCCCCGTTTCGCTGGTCACACCACACTTCCTGTTAAATCCCATTACCAGAGCCAGACGCCGCTCTCTGCACTGTGTTACGGTCTTTGAGCAAAATCATAAATAGGCCAAGCTGTTGAGTACAGATGCTGCCGAAAATACACCCGCCGTGTTCCCATTCTTACTCATCCTCCACCCCCAAAATATTTTTCCTCCCAACACTGGGATTTTTTTTTTATTTTAGTGATGTCATTTTGTGATGTCATCCAGCACTTGTTCCAAAAATGCCTCAGTGTCTTACGCAAACAGGCGTGTCAGAGTACACAACATCCTCCTTTTCCCTTGTGAACGCACCAGTTTTTCCAAGATTATGTAGTGAGACTGTAGAAGCAGCATGTCTCTGCTTTTCAGTAACAGATCTTCACAGAGTTAATGTTACCTATTGAACGATGTGTTTTTACTCATCTGTTGAATATATTCCCCTGAGTGACACTAATGGAAGCCAGAATCAGCTCCACACCTACAAACACACACTGTAATGGCGACTTGTGACACTTCACTAATTGTGGTGCAGAGTAGCAGCGCTGTTCATCATGCACATTCTTGATTTTATCATTTGAATGCTATACTTCTACATACACACCCTAACATGGACACATGCATGCCTATACACACACACTTTTGTGTAACTGGCTTTGTGGCTGATCCAAACCATAGTCCATTATAAAATAATGGCCGTAGCTACAATGATGTCACCCACTGGTTTGTGGACTCTCATTTTGAAACCTCGAGTTTGGCATCTCAGCCGTCACCATCTTGTGTTTTTTGGAGCCAGAATTGACAGTATTTGGATGAGAGGCCGGGGCTGTGGAGGACTGAGGGCTGGATCGTTCTAAGAGGCCTCTGTTAGCAGACAGCCTGTCTTTCAAAGCAGCCAAGCCCTGAATCATGCGTAACTTTAAGTCTTAAGAAAAGGTAAACCCTGTACAATTGTCATTAATGTTGAAATATGCTATGGAGACCAAAACCATTTTTGTACCAGACTGTTGTAACATAACATGTTTAATTCTGCTGTAAAATTGGGCATTTTAACATGGGGGTCTATGGGGATTGTCTCACTTCTGGAGCCAGCCTCAAGTGGACGTTTGAGGAACTGAACTTTAGGGCACATCCACGCTGAGTTCATTTTTTTGCTCAGAAGGTTGCCGCTTGATCCAAACTCAAACTTGAACACTCATCCTGATATGTCTAAATTTAATTCTTACCTCGCCTTAACCTAAACCACCTCTAACCTGCAAGTTGAAGCCAAATCCTTACATGAATGCATCTCTGCTTTAACCCAGACAAAATTCTAATTCAGGTTTTAACCTTAAACTTTTTTTTTCTGTATTCTTTCTTCTTTAGGCTGCATTCACACTATTATATACCAATATAATGTGCTAAAAACTGCTTCACTGTTTCATCAGTCATTACAGTGAGCTTATATTAAACTGCTACAGAGGAGATGGCGAAGTCATTCAGTTAAAGTTTGAGTGCAGAGCTTTTGTCTCCCCCCTCTGTCAGTGAGAGTAATTAATTACACTGTCAATGCATGCTTATGCAGCTTGCTGCATCTCCCCTGCCCCCCTGAGTGCTCTCTTCAAGTCTTTTTTCTTTTTTAATTAAATCCATCCTGAACACTTCTATCTGGAGCATCCACTACAGAAACTTCTCTGGGATGCATCTTAGGATTCTCCACCATACTCATAGCTGCTGCTCTGTCACTATGATATCCCTCCAATGGTGCAATGCACTGCTAGATCAAGAGCACATTTCTAAAGAGTATAATTCAACTTGTTACTTTGGAAGTGCCAAGTTTGAAGAGAAATGATTGGAAGTGTGATACAGAGTTTAGGCAGTGATAAGCCTTTAAACTCATGGATGTCTTGTTCAAACTGGGCATCCTGGGTTGTTTTTCAACTTCTCATAGGCACCTGTAGCAACAAGCCTCCACCATGTAGTCTGCTGTATTTTTGGGCCATTGTATGCCTTTTTATTAGTTGACAGTAGAGAGATGACAGGAAACAGGGGGAAAGAGATATGGGGAATCACATAATGTACAACAAAGGTCCCCTGCCAGACTCGAACCTGACACTTCATGATAAAACCACCACTGAGGTGATCCCTTTATATGTTCATTTTTTATTGCAATGCTATTTTTGGTCCACCACTTAGCAAACCAAATCTTTGCCATTGAATGCCTACATTTAATCCACATCCTGTCCTTAACTTTGTCCTAACTCTAGTTTTCATCTTAAAACCAAAGTAAAAGCTTTAAATCTACCTCAGGTTTAAACTTAAGCAAATCTTAATTCTTTAATTCTTAACCTTCAGCCATAATCCTTTACCATAAATGAGGCCTTTCAAGATCTTATCGGTGGCTACCATGACCTCACTAACTCAAACCGTCTCTCAGAGGGATTGCGCCACACACACCATTAGCCGCCCCCTACCATTTCAGATGTCCGTCACGGGTCACATGTGGACGGTGAAGAAAGAGCAGAGGAGGGAATAAATGAAGGGGGGAGTAAGACCAAGCAGAAAGAGAGGGGGGTGGGACCAGAGGAGAGGTTCAGGAGAAGGCCAGATAAATACAGACTGCCAGTCTGTCTGTCAGTCAGTCAATCAGTCAGTAAGTCAGTCGGGCCCACGGCGCCCAGTTCATTCAGTCCCAGCAGGGTAACGGCTGTGTAACTACAATCTGCTAATCCCGCAGGCTGGCAGAGGCCCAGGGGAGTAAAACCAGCCTCACCAGTACAGCCAGCTCCCACACCAGCTGGAGCTGCATGCCAGCCTGCATGACTGCATGACTGACTGCCACTAACCGTACTAACAGGCTTGTGAGAGCAGTGCATTCAGATGATGATGAAGAGGGATGTTTGTGCCTGTGTGCTGTTTGTGTGTGTGTGCATGAGTGCAATTGTGTGTTAAAGTGGAAGAAATAAACTCACACAAAGAATGGAGAGTGTGTGTGTGTGTGTGTGTGTGTGTGTGTGTGTGTGTGTGTGTGTGTGTGTGTGTGTGTGTGTGTGTGTGTGTGTGTGTGTGTGTGTGTTTGTGTGTGTGTGTGTGTGTGTGTAGATCAGGGTTTGTAGGTTTTGCAACAAACACTTGGGGATAAAAATTATGTCAGTGGTGGACTCAAATTTCAATACATGCAGTTAGGGCATAAACTACCATAATTATGCTTACATTAAGCTGTACATTATGTATTTATTTTCCGACTAATGATATATAGTCTATAAAATGACAGAAAATAGTGAGTAATGTCCTTCACAAGTTCCCAGAGCCCTTTCTTCTTTTCTCTCAGTCAAAAAGATAATTAATTGTCATATATATAGAATTAAAAATGCTGCATCCTCACATTTAAAAAGCTGTATACAGAGAATGATTGTCATTTTTGCTTTATAAATGACTGAAATGATTAATAATAATACTTAATGATCAAAATGAAAGTAATGAATATATTATGTAGTTTGACAAATCCTACTGTGTGTTGGCATTAATTCAGTATATGGAGGATATTGTCTAATAATACTATGTCCTTATTTATTTTTTTCTGGTACTGTTATAGTGGGTAATTGGTTATAGTGAATAACTTGTTGAATTGACATTATAATAACAGATCACGATTGTATTGAATTGTATTGGATTGTGCCCCCTCACTTGCTCAGCTCCATCTCCAATGGAACCAAATAACAGATAAGTCTTTGGACTTTACTGTGTCATCCTTGCTTTGTCTTTAATGTAAGCACACATGATTTTTACTGAGTTGGTGTTTTTATATTTTTACAATAGTGACACTGTGTAATGAAAAAATTCTATGCCTTTTATCCCAGTGAAGTATCCCAAGCAAAATTAAATTAATAACTAACAAATGAGTAATGAGGATTTTATTTAGCGTGTAAAGCATTATGTCTGATGCGATACATAACAGTGGAGCACAGTTTATTGCACTGAACATTAATTTTGTTTTTGTTTTTTTTGCTGTTCTCATTTTATTTTGCATATATTGATATTTAAAAATATATCTGTAAATATTGTGATATTGATTCCTTGACACTCTGATCGTACATCAAAGTCTGTTTAAAGATCTTGGGCAATGCATATGTGAAAGAAGTTGTATGAAGCCTTTTGTGGCTCCAGAGGGAGCTGCGTGAAGTTTAATGAATTGCCTCAAGTGATGTCACTTTTTAAGATGAAAAAAAATCGGAGGGGGTGCAGTGTGCCGTTAGAAAGAAGTGATTTCACCAGACCTCTGAAGGCCACTCCTCATCTCTGCTTGAGGCTAGCGGCTTGCGGCTACATTAGCTGCTACTAGCATAACACACCCGAATCTAAGACAGAACTGTCGGTGGTTGAGTTGCATTGTGGGTAATGTAGGTGCAGGTGTGACAAGGAAGGCAATATACAGTATGGAATAAAAAGAGGATAATTTCTATTACTTTTTTTAAACTCTCCATCATGAGTCTGGCAGTGCGGAATATGTGGTTCTCTTTTAAGGACAATAAAGTAAAAGGAAAGAAAAATAACTACACAGTCGCTGTCAAAGAGCGATGTCAGAGAGTAGTGATGACTCAGGAGGAGACCGAGGTTTAGTGTTTAGCTTTAAGGCACTTCAGTATGAAGAGAGTCACCATCTGTTACAAGGATAAAAACCTCTAACCCTGTAGCTATGACCTCTCTGTTGCACTTCTGACTCTCCTATTTCACTGTTTATTCAACCTTGCTTTGTGGAACGCTAATCTGATTGATCCTGTACTGTGTGATTAGGACTGTGGGTGTCTGAGTGGGTTAAACTCAAACCTGCCCTCTCTAGTATGCATCGACATTATTTCCCAGCAGCATGACGCACAATTTTAGTAGCTTACTTTCAAAAACTAATAAAGTAACAAGTTGTGTAATCAAAGTTTTTTAGTGTAGCTATAGCTGATGCTTGAGGTTAGTTAGGAGAGAACATGGTATGTTTGCCATTCAAGCAGTCAAGTCGTGACATTGTTTTGTTCTATTTTCAGTTATATCCAATGATTTTTTTGTGCTTCCCTGAATAACAGTGTCTTTCTACAAACGATAAAAAGCGTAAACATGTGTTATAGATTAAAAAAGGAAGGTAATTTGAATGAGGTAAATTACAGCTCATATAATTTAAGCTTTAAGAACATTTTGCCTTTCAGTCTATGTGTTTTGAAATGCATTTAATAATGAATAGTAATAGTAACCAATATTTAAAGGTCAGACATAGTTTACACACTGGCTTTTATTTGGTCAGTGTTCTTTGCTCTCTGATCACACTGTTGTTTCTCCCAGCTTTGACATCTGTATACAGTAAACAGGGATCCCTGGTTGTGGCGGTCTGGGGTTGTGAGGAGCTTTGTACAAGATGCCGTCTAATCCGCTGTCTCCCCAGAAAGATTAGCTCTGTCACCAGGGCTGGGAATTAAACAACGACTGGTGTTGGAGATAGTGACACAGACACAAAGCTGAGACCAGACGGGGGGTGGGAGTGAGCTGGGACGGGTGTGGATGTAACTGGTAAATAGATGACTAGAGCAAAGCTTGAATTTTAGTCTGTCATCACCAAATAAAAACAATTATTGTAGTATTGGAGAAGTTTCCTGAGGCTGAAGTGGGTTATGTGATCCAGTCTGTGCATTGGTGCAGTTTGCCATGAGGTGACCAACGGCAACGTGTCATCACTCAGTCTTTTTGATATGTAACTATTTGGGACTCCCTAAAAAGTGAATTTGACAAGTGAAATATGGGAATAAATCTGTTTACTTTTCTGTGAAGGGCAGACAGTTTGTGCCTTGAGAAGATCAAACGCGTCATACACATGTAATTGATGCTAGGCAAGAGTTGCCCCCCAAAAACTCTCTGCATTCAGCCCCTAGAAGGTTGCTGCCTTTGAAAGCACCATCACAAAGGTGGAGATCAGACACAGAAACTTCAAACAAGATTGTGAGGCACCAAGAGGGCAGACAGAGGAGCTTGAAACTCTTCGGTGTGACGGAAATTCTGTATTTTCATTGGTAACATATTGATGAAAGACAGACTAATACACACTGTTGCAGAGAACTAAGGTCTTTTTAGCAGCAAAGGAAAGCTGTCATCAGTCCTCAGTAATTAAAAAATCCAAAGGTAAAATATGTCACAGAAATGACAATGTAGGAGGCGCAAATGTCTTTCTGTATCCATGACCGCCCACAGTACAGTTATGTTCATGTTTTGGTGCTGTTTCTAAGTAGGCGCTCCCTTCCTGTTGCAGAGCCAGCGACTGAGTCAAGGTCCGTTCCCGCTTCGGGCAAAACAGGTTCACCCTCACACTTTCCATCTGTCTGGCCATGGATGATTCACACTGTCCTACTGGTCTGTTTTAGCTGGCAGCAGAGCTTGTACAGTGAAGAGTTTGCTCTATACAAAGTTGGAAAAAATAGAGGAAGAGTAGAAGTAAAGGAAGACCATTGTATCTTTTAACAGCAGCAGTGGAAACACTGATGAATGCTATTATATTTTAACTGAGAGAAAAATTAGGTTCTGTTCAAAATACTTTATTCATCCCTGAAGTGACAGTTTAAAAAATCACGATGGCAATCTCACGAGGCCGGATCAGCAACATTTCCATAACAGTTTGAACATGACACAAACCTGAATTGTATGGTTGTGTGTTTTGCGTGTACTGCGCAAACCCATCACGATGTTATGATAATCATATGTGCCTTTTTAAGGACTTGTTCAGTATTAATCTGCTAAAAGGATTTGTGTTTTGCCAATAATTTTAAGGCTGACGTTAACAACACCTTGCAGTCACTATTCCTTTCGATGAAGGCATACACACCAGCAAAGAAGTGAAGTTCAAATACATTAAATCAAAGAGATATTAAACATTACCACTGTGATCTACTCTAGAGGAGGATTTTGTGCCAAAACAAGTAGTCAAATGTTTGATTTACCAACAGCAATTTGATAATCATAATTTTTTTCCCCACCACGCCGTGGCCGGAGACATCATGTTCTTGTTCTTTCATTCTTGTAAACTCGACATTACAAGAATGCCTTGTGGGAATTTCCTCAAATTTGGCACAAATGTCCACTTAGACTCAACAATGAACTGATTAGATTTTGATGGTCAAAGGTCAAAGACCACTGTGACATCACAAAACATGTTTTTGGTCAGAAAATTTGTAGCTAATTAGGGCAAAATTTCACACTAATGTCAAACAGGATATAATGATGTGTGATCACATTGTATATCCAATATGTCAAAGGTCAGCTTCACTTTGACATTTTGACATCACAATGTTTTCTGGCCATTATTCAACATCTTAACTCAAGAACCGAAGGGGAGACATTTGGCCAGATGCTGAATTAGTGACAGTAATCTCGGGTGCCCACCTTGAAACTGTGCTGGTTGTATAGATGTTCTGTGCTGCTGCAGAGAAGATGGTTGTGAATCATCTTTTTTTGAAATATGTAGCTTCTTTGTGTCACATCTATATTTGAATTACTGCCTACTGTCATGGCTACATATGAGTCTGAACAGACATGATTGTAACCTGTAACTTGACTCGTTCTTGGAGGCTTACAACCACAAAGTGGTTATTCAAGTTATTTATCAACCAAAAATACAAATATACACTGCTTCTGGCTCCTTGAATTTGACAATTTGCTTCTGATTTTCAGTTTTATATCATTCATTCATTCATTCATTTTCTGTAAGCGCTTATCCTGTTGGGGATTCTGGGCCATCCCAGCTGACAGTGGGCGAGAGGCAGGGTACACCCTGGACAGGTTGCCAGACTATCACAGGGCTGACACGTAGAGACAGACAACCATTCACACTCACATTCACACCTACGGCCAATTTAGGGTCACCAATTAACTTGCATGTCTTTGGACTGTGGGAGGAAGCCAGAGTACCCGGAGAAAACCCACACTGACACAGGGAGAACATGCAAACTCCGCACAGAAGGGGTTCGAACGAGGAACCCTCTTGCTGTGAGGCGACAATGCTAACCACTGCATCAACATGCCGCCTGTTTTATATCATTGTACACTAAATATATTTGTGTTTTTAAACTGTTGGTCAAAGTAAACAAGACATTTGAAGATGTCACCTTTCAGCTCTTGGAAACTAGGACAGATTTCTCACTTTTTTGGTCATTTCATACTGTAGACAAGACAATTAATCAAGAAGATTGTATCAGAAATAATCATTTGCTGCAGCCTTGGTAAAATGATCAGAAATGATTTGTAGAGTACATTGAAATATGATTTGACTTTTAGATCAGAAATATTAATATAAAGTTATGCTTCCTAGAAAGGAGCTCAGCTTAACTGTTCATCAGAGCCTTTAAATAACTCTGCCATGGAAGCAATCTGTTCCTGGAAAAAAGGTTCACACTTGAAAGCTCTGCACTCTGCATTTATAGAGGGGGATTTCTTCCTCTCCCTCTCTCTCATCCTCTCTGCTTTCCTTCCGCTCATCTCGTCTCTGTCTTGTGGAGCTGCAGCCGATGGTGAGAGGAAGCGCACAGACTTGATAAAAATGAATGATTTTATTAGTCGGTAAGACTAAGCTGGCGTGCAGAGGACCCTGTTTTATCCGGGCTTTGCGTGCAATGCGTAGTATTAGCTACAGGACAGATTTCCCCACTGGACAGGCAGATGCTTCCCCCCCGGGCGCTGTGGAAGCGCCATGTGTCACTGAATCTGAGCCGGGATAAGACGTCTGTCACACTGAGCTCTGAATGGGATCTAAAGCACCCTGGTGCATCACACATAAAAAAGACATGACAGAGCATCCTCATCATCTGTACTCTCAAGTATTTCTGAACTGAACATATCTGAGGTGACGACTTACTTCACAACATTGAAATAACACACAGAGTCCATTCTCTCACTCTCAGTAACTCTGACATGGTAACCAGATGTTGGCCTTTGGTACAGGCTCTTACCATTACTACATGCATGAATCAGACAGTAATTATGTCATGTGATCTGCAATCTGCATTAGAGTAAATACTTCCTTATTAGACCGAGCTTTGACCTGATGATGGAAATGTTATGTAAGATATCCACATAGATTAATGTTCTTCTTTCTGCCTTTTGCTGAAGTCTGCTTCACATTAGAGGAGTTGGCGTGCATGTTAGCAAGCACATTTCTTCCACTGTACTGGTGTTACGCCGTGCTGTCATTCCTATGATTGTCAGTTATTGTGTATGTGTGTATAAATACTGGCATTGTGATGTATGGAAATATCATCAGCATCATAAGAGATCCTCACTGTTGAATTCACAAAGCCTCTTTTATTGCTTTTATCAGTGTGCTGTGTGTTTGTTTATATAATTTTCTGTTTCCCTCTTGCAGCTCCACTGAATGTTAGAAGAATAATTTAATATCAGTGTATATGATTACAGGTTTTACACCTTTCTTCCTTGTTTTACAGACTGCACTGAGGAGACGAGGAAGCAGGGAAACATTTAAAGACAAGAAATCCACAAGTCAGGTAAGAAAAATAAAAAAAGTCCTCTGTCCCTTTCCTCTGTATTCAAAATTAAAAAAAAGGATAAGCTTGGTGATATTATATGTTTTTCTTATTGTCAACAAATACCATGAAACAACCAAACCCAACAATGAACTGATCGACCTAACAGGTATTGCCCGAGTAGCCAATCTTCTACAGTATACACTACTCAAAAAATGAAGAGAACACTTGATCGTCACAGTCTAACACCAAGTCAGTTAAACTTCAGGGATATTAATCTAATCAAGTGATTGTGACTTTGGTGCAATTGAAAGTGGCAACAGGTGCAATGAAGAGGCAAAAGCAAGACAACCCCCAAAGAGGGAATAGTTTTACATGTGGTGGCCACAGACAGTTGCTCTCTCCTTATCCTTCCTGCATGATTCTTCTCTAGTTCTGTCCTTGTCACTAATGGTAGCATGAGTTGGTTCCTGTAATCCAGTCAGGTTGCAAAGGTAGTCCAGCTCCTCCAGGGTGGCACATCCAGAAATGTGGCTGCAAGAAGGTGTGCTGTATCTCCCAGCAAAGCTCAAGAACATTGAGAAGATAAAAGAAGGTCAGTTGTTACAGAAGGAGAGTTAGACAGGGCCATTGAAGGGCATAGACCCAGCAGCAGGACCAGCATATGCTCCTTTGCGCGAGGAGGAACAGGAGGAGTGCTGCCATGACCTCCAGCAGGCTATTGGTGTGCATGTTTCTGACCAAGCTGTCAGAAACAGACTGGCATGAGGGCCTGAAGGGCCTGAATTTGAATCATCAATCCTAGACCCCTCAGTCGACTCAGATTATATGTACTATTGGGGAGGTTTCAGTCCCCAGATGTAGCTACAGATCCAGTGCTCCTGTGCTTGCTTTCACGCTGCTCATGGGCACAGGCAGCTGCACACCCAGACTCAGGGTGAGTCTGAGTGAAGAAGAGAGGCTTTGCCTGGTAAGGCTCCGACACAACATTATCCTCTGTCTTCTGCGTAGAAGTGGTGAATTTACTTCTCACAGCAACTTAAGTTCGATCTGTTGTTAGCATAGTTAGCACACATTAGTTTTGAGGGCGACCTTGGCTTATTTACTATATTGCGTGAATGTCACTGTCACCCTGGATGTTCTGTTAAATCCCATTCAAACTCTTAAACTCTCAAACTATATGTGGAAAAAGAGGAACTAATGGTCAAATACTTGCAAAATCCGATGTTATCATGAACTGTGTTTATTTTGAATCAATGCCACATAGACCATCCTGCTGCTTTAAGTACTTACCAGAGCATTAAATATGGATTATTCCACCACTCAAAATAGTCTCCACCAAATGCACAATTTACTCATGTTAAAAAAATGTTTCCTAAAAACTACAGTGCCCAGCTGTTTGTTGACATTAAGGTATAAAATATCACCAGCTTTATCCTTTCAAATTTTTAAAGTTTCCTCATCCCTTTCACCCTGCTAGGAGGACAGTGCAGACCTCAGGTGCCAGCTCCAGTTTGCCAAGGAGGAGTCAGGCCTGATGAGAAAAAAGATGGCGAAGCTCGGCCGGGAAAAAGACGAACTGGAGCAGGAGCTGCAGAAGTACAAGTCAGTTTACGGGGACGTGGACAGTCCCCTTCCCCTGGCCGAGTGCTCCGGTG
Source organism: Epinephelus awoara (assembly GCA_035609425.1). Taxonomy (NCBI): domain Eukaryota; kingdom Metazoa; phylum Chordata; class Actinopteri; order Perciformes; family Serranidae; genus Epinephelus; species Epinephelus awoara. The sequence continues at coordinate 24,223,006 of CM069306.1, read as the reverse complement.
GTGGTCCTCACACCACTCGAGAGGCTGAACTTCGGTTACGGCTCAAGCTGGTGGAGGAGGAGGCTAACATCCTGGGCAGAAAGATTGTGGAGCTGGAAGTGGAGAACCGCAGCCTGCGGGCGGAAAACGAAGACATACGCTGTCAGTATGAAAGAGACTGCTTTGGGCGGGAACCTTTCTCCAGCATGCCCTCGTCACCATATGGTGGTGATGCACTGGATTCTGCAAGTGAGCTACGTCGCCATCTACAATTTGTGGAGGAGGAGGCTGAGCTGCTGCGCCGCTCCATTTCAGAGATTGAGGACCACAACAGGCAGCTGACATCTGAACTCAATCGCTTCAAATTCGGCCCCAGCTGCAGCTCTGTTGGGGAGGAGGGTAGTGAGGGAGTATTGTTTAAGCCTGGTAATGGAGGGAACGGCAACGGCTCCAGCAGTGGGATGATGATGGAGGAGCTCAAATCAGCCAGGATGCAGATCAATGAGCTGAGTGGAAAGGTGATGAAGCTGCAGTACGAGAACCGAGTCCTCATGTCCAACGTCCAGCGCTGCGACCTGGCTGCACACCTTGGCCTGCGCACTGGCAGCCCTCGAGACAGCGACGCAGATAGCGATGCAGGCCGACGGGAAGCCACTGAGGAAGAGGAGGCAGGGCGACTTCTTCTCCTCCACCCTAAGAGGGAGGGCCCTATTGGGGGCGAGAGTGACTCTGAAGACCTGTTTGAGAAAACGACGACCACCTCAGGGTTCGGAAGCATCAAACCCTCAGATGGCAGCGAGCTCAGCGCCACTGAGCTGGCCAACCGCAGGAGGGAAGAACGGGAGTCGTTCACCAACGTGAAACGCGAGGCGGAAAGGCTCGGCAAGACGGTGGACCGTCTGATCACAGACACCGACAGTCTGATCTTTGAGGGCAGGCTGCTGGTGACGACAGGAGAGAGCCTGGAAGGAGGGGCGGCATCTGGATCCAAACCAGACACCCAAGTCCTGGACACCATCAACACCCGTATGAAGGCTTTCCGCACTGAGCTACACATCTTCATGGAGAAGCTGGACCATGTGGGGGAGGGACTGAGAGAAAGGACAGACGATCTGTCACCCATGCCAAACCTCACAGAGTCCAGCAGCTTCCTGTCCACAGTCACGTCCATGTCCCGCGACTCTCCCATTGGCACCTTTGGAAGAGACCTGGTGACAGACTTCCAGGTAAGTTCAGTGGACAGACTACATGTGGCTTTTACTACTGTTTTTGAGGTGACATCTCTCCGTACATTTAGGTGTTTTCTTTCTTTGGCTGCTTGGTTCTGTTGCAAAAAGAGGAATATCAATATTAAGGAAGAAAGCCTGTCAGCCAGTGGCAGGTAGCCATTTGGGAAAAAGTCAATAGGCCCGTTTCCACCACAGGAACTTCGGGGTAATTTTACGGGGTCAACTCGTTCATAGCTTCTGTAACTCAATAAACGGTCCGTGACAAAAATATTTTTTTCCAGCAGATATCTTAGTTACAACATGATTGAGCTCGCAAAGCAGTTTTGTGTTGCTATGTGTGGTATTTATTCAGTTTTGGGAAATCACGATGTCTAGAAAGCATCAGCTGACAGGGGCAGCTAACAGCAGCAGCAAAGCTAACATCAGGACGTCATCTGTTAAAAGCTTCCCGTTGTCGGATACGACATGAAACTACTCCAGTTAACTCAATCATGTTGTAACTAAGACATCCGCTGAAAAAAAAAAAAATTCACAGACTGTTTATTGAGTTACTGAGTATTACAGACACCGCTAAGGGCTAACAGCTGACGGCGTCCCTACGCCCCTTTGTCGCCCCAGTCAAAATGGTCGCGCAACGATTACGTCACATCCGGAGCCCGGTAACTTCACAGGAACCTTCCTCCTACTCTGCTCTCTCAGTGGAGACACGGCGGTTGAGAGGGCCGAGCGAGATGACGTTCCTGTAGTAGTTCCTGCCCCCCAAATAGTACCAGGAACTTCTTCAGTGGAAACGGGCCTAATACTTTGGATTTTCTGACGACCACTGCAAACAAGATGTTCTCTTAAAATATTACATAAGAACATTGATTAGTCTCCAACCTCAAAAGCATCTAGCCTGGTTGTCCAGACGATATCATGTTCCTGAAGACAAGACAGTATCACACCAGATGGCTTCATTGCTTTAAGATAGCCGAAAACTTTCAGTCTGCAGAATCCTGTCAAACAGCAGATAGCCATTAGAAAACCCACCGGCGTATTTGTAAATGTGAGGAGTTATTTAGGTTGGATTTAAAAAGCCCTATGTGTGCATTCATTAGTCAACCATTTAAGGCCAAAATAAACTAAATGAGATCCTAAGTCAGCAGTTTGTGAAAAAAAATCAGCTCTAATTAAGACAGTGTCAGCACTGTGCATCTTTAGCAGAACACATACGATCCACAACCATGCCTGTCAATGGGAATCTCATTAAGTTGTAGGCTTTAAGGATAGGTTCGGATTTTCTCAAGTTCCTATAACTCACTATTCACATGCCTGTATGTAGGTTGAGACAGTTGTGGGTCTGTAATAATTTATTTTTCCATAGTGACAGCAGTGCGACTCCACCGTAAGAAATAAAAGAGAAATTCCACAGCCCCCGTTTGGTGCAAAAATGTATGCTTGTACACAAAGGACAAGTGTGACAATTTTACACACCAGAGTCTGTGTACAGGTCTCAGAGAATACTACAGCAAATGTGGAAAGAAGCTGTATAGACCCTTTTGTGGCTTCACAGGGAGCTGTGGGAAGTCTGATAAATGACCTCAAGTGACTACAAGTCTGAAAATGAAAAAATCTATTGGCGGGAAGTTTGAAAGAATTTAGCTTACCAGGTCACCAGCCACTCCTCATCTGCTTGAGCCTAGCGGCGCAAGGCTACATTAACCACTACTAGTATTACACACCTGAGTCTCCGACAAAATGGTTTGATGTTGAGTTGCATTGTGGGTAATGTAGGCGCTGGATTTTAACAAGGAAGAAGAATGCATGGAATGAAAAAGACAGGTTCTGCTGCATTGATTGCTGCTTTCTTTTTTTAATAACAGTTCATCAACTCTTCTAAAGTCAGTCAAAGTTGATATGAGGCTTTACTAATGTGAGTTGACCAAATTAAGTCGATCATTTTTGTACAGAGTTTGTACAGAAAGCCTCACATTAACCTTGGTTTAATCTTTATGAACAGATATCTGCATAGGTGTACAGAATCTGTTGGCAATGTCAGAAGTTTGTATCATCAGGTATGAAGTTTGAGTGGCAGATAAAGAGTCTGTGTGGATATGTGGAATGCATTGGTTGAAATACAATCTCAGAACCCATTTGCTATCAACTGGTGACAAATTAGCTTTATATTAGATTTTTCCTGAAAATGTCTGATTAGCCAAAGTGACAGTGCACAGAAGAGGAAGTCTTGGTCCAGATATTTGCTGGCTACACCAGAACTCCTCCCAAAATATTGGCCATCACTCCCAAGGTTGTCAGACGATAGTCGACTTCAGAATGCATGTTTGCACAGAGCAAGGTCTGTGGATTTTGTCGTTTTTAATGTGGAGTCGTACTGTAACAGGTGGGGAGTTGTCACTTGTCAAATGGTAACAGGGTGTCCTAAATCCTCAGAGAGGACACACGCCTCCTGTGGAGCAGACAGAAAAAGAGCTTGGTTACAGACCATGAAATTGGGCTCTCGTGACCCCTCTGATTTTGATGGTTTTAAGCAGGAAGTGTCAGGAGAGTTACCACAGCTGGCTTGTGTGATGCTGCTTGTCCATCCTTTAGTGTTGGCTTTTCCTATTATTGTGAAGCAGAATTCGCCAGGCGCTGGATTGGTCACCCACTTATAAACCATCCTGAGACAGGTTGGATAGACTTGAAAAATCCGAACCTATCATTTAAAGCCTGAAGAGGAAATACTGACGTCCAGAGCCAGCGCAGGGAGACATAACAGGAGCCCCCTCGCCAACATGAGCCACCCAGCTCTACCACACTGGCACCACCGCCACGCCTCCCCTGTCCCACCACCACCACCATCGCTTCCTGCTGCTGCTGCCACATTCACATCTGCATCTCCATGCACATCCTCATAGCCAGCAGCCCTGCCTGCCTCCTTCTCCCTGCACTCACTGTCTGCAGCTGCCCTGCTTCCAGTCAGCCAGGGCCAAGGGAGGGTGCTTAGGAGGGTGCTTGAGAGGGTGCTTGGTATGAATGGAGTAAGCACAAAAGGAGTCATGGCAGCTTCTTCCATTTGGCTCGATTCAAAGCTTTTCCTGACATAGTGCATGATAAGGTTTAGTAAATATTTTTCTCTCTACAGCTTTGCTACACCATGCTATCATTTGCGTGACTCATTATGACACACAAATGGTGTAGCTATTATATTTGCACAACATATCATCGCGCACACACACAGACACACGTGGGATTGGTTACTCCATGGTGTTGCCAAGGAGACGAACCATAAAAATGTGTGCACTGTCTAAAATAACCTCTGTTGAATAAAAAAAATCTAGTTGCATGGCGCTGTATGAGTTGCCTGTGGAAGAACCTCGCTGGCTGGCATCCTGCTTTCTGTTCTTGTTTTATTGCAGCTTAGTGTAAGTCAACATGTCAACATACTACTGTGTGCTCTTCCAAAGCAGGTTCATTATCTCTGCGCTGCATGATCAGGCAGAAATCTTGGGTGTGTTTTCTAATCAGCCAGACTGTCGTACGGAGTAAAACAAACAGCTCTTCAAACATTTCTCACTTCAAGAACCCAATCTGCTTTGTAGAGATAACAGAATGAAGCTGCCTCCATACTCATTCTCTCCAATGACTTGTTTCTGCTTTGCTCCTCTGCCTGTAGGTCTCGCTGGTTAGTCTGGGTAAAGCTGGGTGGTTTAGTCAACGCTAACCACTGTACTAACAACTCACACCTATTCAGAGTTATTAAGACCTCTGTCCATTGAGAGTTGTTGAAGATAACTGCGGACATTTTAAATGCAGTAGACTACACAGCAAAAATAGTTACCACAGCAGCAAAGAGTAGGGCATACAGTTTATGTATATATAGTCTGTTTAAAAATTGAGTTATGATATATATAGAAGATACGTACAGAAGTGCATTCACCAGAGAAGAAGGAACTACCTCAGAGTCCCATAATTTTATTCTAATAATCTCATAATAACAAGAGCCGTGTGTCATGATTAAAAAATTTTGATGACAGTTATCTTGTTAATTGTTTGAAATGGTATCTTGTAAGTAGGCCTTTCATATCGTATAATTATAAATAACCAAAGTATCCTGCACACTGTCGATCACTTTAATGGTGTTTCAGTAACTAACACATCAAGTAAAATTTTGATCTTGTAATTGTAAGATCTTTAGAGATGTAGTAAAAATTTTATATCTTATAATCATGATATTCGTTTGGTAATTACGTTGTGTTTTCTTGTAATTATGACCTCTGAACTGTGTAATTGTGACAAAACTCATTGGGTAATTACAAGATGACTTTTGTATCTCATAATTATGACAAATCTCATCAACGTGTCAAACACTTTTTTGTAAATTATTTTATTATTATATAAGCAACATTATGCCAGTGATACACAACTTACGGTACACAGGGTAAATCTGGCCCGCAATAGGTTTTTTTTTTTGTTTTTTTCAACTTTAAATATAAAAAAAATGTGCATAAAAAACATCAAAATAGAGTTAGTTTATCAAAAAATAAAAAAAGTGCGAGGGGAGTATCCCTCAGACCCGCACAAAGAGGTCAGGCCTAAGCCCCGAATGCCCACAAATCCTAGAAATTCTCCTGTGTATACCTGGCCCCTAAGAGGCTGCTGCGACAGGCCCCCAGCCTCCAGTCATTTTGCAAAAGTGGCCCCTGGGAAAAGTATTTTTGTTGACTATCCCTGATTTAGACCCTCAGATCATTAGGTAATATTCAAAGGTGCGGCTCTTGTTATTATGAGATTTTATAAGATAATTATGAGATAAAGATGTTGCAAATATGAGATAGTAGCTTCAAAATATGGCAGTCATAACTCTGAGAACATGTTTCCATTTTCTGGAACAATATAAAATGACACAATATAAAGTTCCTGCTAGCTAGGAAGGATCCTCACTTACGGAAATAAAACGTGGGCACTGCTACAACAGGGGGCAACTAGCATGGCGCTGTCTTAAAGCTCAACTGAAGCCTCAGATGCCTCCAGTGTATTTTAAATGCTTTACTGTTTGAAAACAATGATGCATCACACAGGCTCAAGATGCAACTTTCCTTAGCTGACTGCTTCTACAACGCACACGGCTGTGCACAGGCATGTGTTGGACACTTTTAGCGTGCTAGCTCTCGCTCTGCAGTTTGCCGTGGTATCTCTCAGCTGTTGGTTTGGACTCATGTATCCCTCATTGCATGCGCTTCATAACAAGTGTTTTGCATTCTTTTCCCCCCCGACTCCCTCTCTTTGTTCCTCTTTGTGTTCCCGCCAGATGTTTCAGCCCATGATTTTGTTCATCCTCATTCTCGTTCTCTTCTCATCTCTCTCATACGCCGTCATCTTTAAGTTGGTCTTTCTCTTTGCGCTTTTCTTCGTACTCTAGTCCGTTTGTTTTTCTCCACACCGTGTAGTCTGTTAGTTAATTTCCCCCCCTCTGCTTATATTCTTTACCCATTTTCTGTTTTATTTTTGTTTTGTTTTCCCCGCCCGCTTTCTTTCCTCGTCCCCTCACCCCGTTTGTTGTCTTCTGTCTGTTTTGTCCACAATCCACCTCACACATCTCCCCCCGATACCACCACCACTACCCGCACCCCTGTATCCTGCACCTGTCACCCATCCCCCTCTAACCCCTCACACCCACCGTCCACACCCCCCTCCCACCCTCCTTCCCTCCCCTCCCCTCCCCTCCCCCACCCCACGTCACTCACAGTCCGGTCAGAGGGATGAGCTGGAGTGGCGTCTAGGACAGGAGCGAGGCGTGGAGCCCCAGAGCCAGAGCCAGGGTGGGGGCCAGGCCCAGAGCAGGGGAGCCACGGGACTCACTAGGTACCACAGGCCCCTGGCTTTAAGAGCAGAGGTCAGTGCCTCCTCCCTCCTCCATCTCCCTTCCACCTGTGGGACTGAGTTAACACTGGCTCCACCACGAGCCCCGTACATGGGCCTTCTGTTGATCTGGACTCTATTTTCTAATCATTTAAATCGATCAAAGACAAATCTGATTAGAGTTTCTTCTCTGTAGAGCGACAAGTCCTTTCTTTCATGGTGAATTGTTGTGAAATACAGCTCTGCAGGGCCTGTAGACGCCCCGAAAGCATGTCATTTTTAATTTAATTTCATTTCTCATACGGGCAAATATGTGGCTTAAAATAATCTACAGTCATGCTTCTGCAAAATGCATTTTTAAAGTTGTCACATCGTTGGTCACACCTTCAATGAAATGCAGTATATGTTGTTTCAGAATGAGGGTCATTATACTGAGAAATACATTATTCTGGGTGCGTCTGAGGTTTGTTTTTGGAGTTTCTGCTGGCTTGAGAAGCAGTGCACCATGGTAAGAAAGGCTTAACTTGCCCTGCTGTGAAGCAATTAATAATGTTTACAGGTACAGGATTCTGACTTTACAGTTTACTGCAAAAAACACTAGAAAATATCTGATTACTTCACCAAAGAATAACAAGTTTTTCTACTGTACTTCCATATATATCCATTCAAGGTCAATTCTGAAGCCTTTTTACATTACAACCAAAATATACAAGTGTCTCTCCGACTATAAATTTTGATTACAGACTATGAATTTGGCTGATTTTGACACAGGATCATATTTTCTCAAAGGGTTTGTTGTGATCAAAAGGCCACTCAGTCCAGCATGTCTAGTGACACTCCAGCCACAGTCACTTTTTTCAGTGCTGAACACGATTTCACTTCATTCACTCACTCTACTTCCACACTAAATATCCGCTCCTACAGCCACTGATCTTTATTTGTTTTGAACTCTTTTTGCTTTAACATTTTCTTATTGCTTTTTTAAATTCACACCATGTGCCCCTGGACATTTTGTGATTGATTTTTGCTCCTTTGAATTAACAAGCAGATAATAGATTGTATTAGAGGACTTTATTTCTCCAAATTTGTCAATGATATGTTGTGTTATAAAATGTGAATTAATCTGCTGGTGGACAGTTTGTTGCCCTTTAAATCAGTATGAGACAGCAGCCATGTTCAGCTACAGCATATCGACTTGTTAGGTGTATGTATGCACTCAGTGTATCACAGCTGAGTCTGCACTCTGTAGTGATGCCCTCTGGCACCGGTTCATCACTACCGGCTGCACCGCCGTGACTCGACTCAGCAGATTAAACGTATATGAAAGTGCAGCTGACACAGAAGTGTCATAATACACTTGAAGCACAAAATCAAAGAGTGCAATCGGAGAGAGTGATCGGTAACGCTGTTGCAGCGCACATCAGCTCAGATCTGTTAAATCCTTCAGTGACTCGGCTGTTTAATAAACCGGCTGTGTAATCGCTGGACACTGTGATTCATAATCGCTGCCTCATGCCTGTGTTCATAGAGAAATTTCCTGCTGTTATGTAATGCAGAGCACTGGCAGCGGCGGTGTTGTGACACTTTACTGTTACAGTTACAGTTATGGCACTTTCGTGTGGGTCCCTTTGTGTCCCTGTGCTTTCTGCCGCAGTGTAATCTGGGAGGTAAAATGAATGAATGGGAAAGCGGCTCGGATATGGCAGGATTAGCGCTGCACTGTAGGCCTGTGTGATTTGCATTTGACATTGGGCTGACAGGGAGGTGATCCAGGGTCAGCACACACTGAACAGCTCAACTTACTGTTGGAGGGTGCAGTAAAGGCCCGCACGCAGGATGGAGGGAAGAAATCGCATTAAAAGCCGCTGCAATTTCCAAATTGTCAAAGTCTGCACTTTCAGTATTTTCAGAGGGACAGACAGGGATGTCTTATACATGAGTTGAAGAAGAATCATCACATTCAAAACCATAAACATAAGCATCTCATTTCCCTACGAGCATTTTTTCACCTGCAATAAAAAAAATTAAAAAACAACGTCATGCATTCGGTTTCTTTTGCAATTGCTGTATTTGACATATATGATATTATGATTTATTTCTTAAAGTGCACTCTTGGAAATTATAACTACAGTTTAGTGATGTTTTATTTTGGTGGTAGAGACAATGATTGAGATGAATCTTTGCTTTCATGCCACAGAGAACTCGTCAGAGTGTCATCAGTGTCGTGCAGCTTTAGCAGAGTACATTCACTGTCTTAATGTACAGTATATATGCAGTGACAGTACAATTCTGTTCATCACAGCTTCAAGCCTTTATTTAACCTCTTAATATCTACTAAAAAAAAAGGTCGCGTAAGAGTTAGAAATAGTTTTGGGAAATGCATTTGTTGATTTGTTGAAAGACTGGAAATGGGGAAACAGCTAGCTTAGCACTGTCCAAAGGTAACAAAATTACCCTACCGACACCTAGCTCACAAATTAGCATGTTACATTTTGTTTGTTTAATCCATAAGAATATCAAAGTGGGAAAAAAAGAGTTGCAATCGGTTGTTATCATTGTTCTGTAATGATAGCTAGGTACCGGAACCCAAGATGGATGGCGCCTCTTCAGTCCAACAGATCTGCTCGTCTGGCAAACGCACCAAAAAAGTTTCTAGCTTCCAGGTTTACTTCAACAGTATGTGGCCTACTGAATATGTGCAGCAGTGATTGTCCCACCGGGCCCGACTGCGAGCTCCCATTCGGCACATAGACTTCACATTGTGATGACGTCACAGACTTTTACATCGCTTTTTCACATATAAAACCTCCATGGACCAAAATTCATAATAGAAAGAGTCATAACTGACCTTGTTAGCAGTTCGAGGTGTCCTGTCAACAGTTTTATAGACAGTTAGCAGTCTCTTTGTTATGATGATCTATGGGGAAAATGCTTTTTGGACCGCAGGAAATATTTTTGCTACAATACCTCGAATGGCCACTGGAAAAAAATGGAAGCAAGGCTGAGATACTCCTGAGGGCCTGGTGGGGAACAGTGACTTTCTGGAGTCTCCACTGGGGTGACATCAAGATTCCAGGACATTTTATTTACAAGTTTTAGAGGTGCTGGTAGGCAGACGTTTTGTAATCCCCAGACAGAGCCAGGCTAGCTATTTCCCTCTGTTTCCAGTCTTTATGCTAAGCTAAGCTTACCGTCTGCTGGCTGTAGCTTCATATGTGGTGGAGAGACGTGAGAGTGCTATCGATCTTCTTTTTCCCAAAGTTTTCGGACCATTTCTTTAAGATTTATATACTTTCGTTTGAGGTTTGATCAAAAAGCTTTGATGAAGAATTTATTTTGTCCAGATCGAAGTGTGCAGCATTAAATTATAATCATTTCCTGAGACGTTGCAGAAGGGTCTGATGGGTTTCTACTTGAAGTCATGTGAAAGTCAGATCTCATTTGAGGTTTTTCAGTTCTGCTCAGTGAGTTTTAGTTTTGCAGTGGGAATTAAAAAGAACAAGTGAAATCAAGTGTGCTCATCTCATACACAAATCCTTGTGATGTTGTTTGACTATCAGATAAAGCTTAACAGAGAGACAAACAGAATGAGAGTGAGATATTAATATGTGATGTGATTTATCCAAAGTGTTGGTAAAGTAACTGTGCTTTGTGCTGTTGTGGGTTCAGCTCCGGGACACGCCTGCCTCTGAAATCCAGTTTCGCCTGGATCATGAACGAAGGCTGAGAGCGGCGACGGAGGAACGGGAAGCTGTCGTTTCTCTGCCGCAGGTACAATAATGCAGTCAGTCACGCCATACGAACACCAGTGTAAGAACTCCAGTAGCACACTTCATTTGTTCTGCTATCTTTGCTGAAGTTTGAACATGATTTTAATTAAGTGTCTCCACTGGAGGGGCAAAAAAGTTTTACGGTAATATCCAAACCTGCATTTTGCAGACTTAGATTGATGTTATATAGGAACTTTTTGTCATTTTTAGGCACACAAAATCATTACTAGCATCATTTAGAGCTTAAACAATTAGTTGATTAATACATTTTTTAAAGCAGTAATGTTCTAATTCTCTGGTTCTTGCTTCTTGCATGTAAATATTTTCTTAGTTTGCGTAATCTTTTGAAATCGAATTAAACATCTTTGGGTTTTGTATGGTTGGTCGGACAAAAAGAGCAATTTGAATATATCAACTTGGGCATTTTCTGCTATTTTCTGACATTTAAATCATAAAACATGTTTATTATTTAATTGATGAATGAGGGATGTAAAATCCCTCTTAAACCAAAAAAACTACTCAAATTTATGGAGAATAATGACTCGATACATTACTATTAATCTCACTTATTTAATTACTCACCATTAAAAGAATACAACAGTTTTGACTTAAACCTGTTATCGTCTATCTGAGTCAAATCTTTCCCTCGATCCCCTCAGCAGCAAGAGGATGAGCGTCTGCGTCTGGAGGCCCAGCGTGCAGGTCTGGAGCTTCAGGGACTCCAGACTCACGAGGTGCCCTGGCCTCAGGAGAGAGCCGTGCTGCAACAAGAGCTCCGCCTCTTCAGACGCAACACCATCATCTTCTACATGAAGCTCAGGTGGATCCTTATGCACTGGAGGCTCAGCCGCAAGGACGACTCTGGAGAGGAGACGGTAAATCCAGAGGTGAGCCAGAGAATTACCTAAATATGTGCCTTCAATTTATAATAAGAGGCACAGTTTCTTAATTACTCGATTATGCACGTGTTGCTCACTTTCCATTGTACGTGCTGCACATTTTTGAAGGTATTTCAGTTGTTGTTTTTTGTGAAAGCAAAGTCAGTTTTCTAGTTTTCTTTAAATGTATTTTCCAGGTTTTAAAGCATACAGTACAGTTAGTGTAAGTGAGACAATTTTTCTGATCATATTAGCCAGTTTTAGCAGAGCAAAATGATTAATCTGCCTGTCGGGTCATGAACACAGCTATTAATGATTTTGTGAAGTTGTTTTATGTGTATAGATGCAGTATTCTTAACAAACCAAGAGACAGAGACATCATGCTGAAATGTAGAAACATTTCAGTAAAGTTGATCGGTTGGACATATTGGGGAAAAGTTGGAAAATATGTAGGTACTTATTTTGACGTAGCAACAGTCAAAGACTTTGGCATTGGATTTCATCAATGTGAAACATCTTCATAAAGATAAGATAAGCTTTTATTGATCCCCACAGGGGATATTCAGATGTTGCAGTGGCACAGACAGTAGAAAAATAAAACATAATTAAAGGTTTATAAAGTGAAAATAGAAAGTGTACAAGAGCAATTAAATTAAAAGTTTCAAAACAATCAGAAAATGTGGAGGAAGTCACACTTTTGCCCCACGGGCTTGTCCAGGAATTAAATCTGGGACCTCTTGCACCCAAAGTGACTTCCTTACTCTAAAACAACAAGCTAAACATTAGAAGTAGCCACATGAGGACAGCAGCTAAGACAGTATCCATGCTGCTGGTGATGGAGAAAAGCCAAGTGGTGGAAAATAGAACCTCTCAGTTGAATCATCCGGAGTGATCTGAAGGTTACAGTGGGAAGGAGATGGTGAGACTGACAGACAGAATGACAGGAAAGAGCAGCACCCAACAATGCTGCTCGTCAGTCAACTTTCAGCCTGTTTCATTTCAAGAAACCAGGGCAGATGTAAGTAAAATGTATTTATGTAGTGCTTTTTGAAGACATAGGTCACAAAGTGCTTCACAAGGGCATTATACACCTACAGGAATACGTATTCCTGTCAAATACGCCGGCCATAGTGTTCCGCGGTGCAAGATAACGGCTTACCGCCGACACAGAACCCTGGCTCCAGGTCCAATATTTTCCTCTTTGTTGGCATCATGACTGCCCAGAAGTACCTGAACAGCGGAGTCGTGGCAGCACACAGGTATGTGACGTGTCAGAGGGGAAACGAGCTGTTCACATTTCTCTCTTTGTGGCAGGTAACGTAACAAACCTCACCGCACTTTAGGGACTGTTCTTTACTTATGAAGGGACTGCTCTTTACTTGTCAGAAGAGGAGGGTTGCTGGTTGATTTTTATTTTATTTATTTATTTTATTTTGATCCCCCCCTATGTTAATCACTTATTCATGCTGTTTTTTAAGTATGAATAAGTCAATAAGTAATTTATTCCATTGAAATATCATTGATGTATTATAGAAAAGTGATTTATCTTTTTATAAATGACAAAAGGCACATCTGCCTCATTTTTGCTGTGGTATCGTGATGCTACTCAGAACCATGATACTGTCACTGGTATCGTACCATTGGTACCGTGACAACACTATTATTTTATGTATTTTACATTTCAAGTTGTAAAAAGTAAAATGTTTTGTTAAAAAACTATTTTGTTGCATAATGAGAATTGAGAAAATAAAGCAATTTATGTTCTTAATTTGTTTTTTTCTTCCTCAAAAAGTATCGATAAGAGTACCGTTAAAATTGTTCTGGTTAATATTAAAAGGAGACATTTTTCCATGTTGTCTTAATCATGGGATACATCGGATGGTAGATTACCTTCCAGGATATTCCTGTAAGTTGTACAGTACAGTTCTTAATCCACAAAGCACTTAAGCATATCAGGCTGTGGTTCAATGGCACCAAAGAAGTGACTCATCCTGAACCACACTCAGTCCTGTACTTCTCGGCAGGGTGCAGATTGGGCTGCAGGACTGATTGATAGTCTGGTTAATTGATCGCCCGGGTGATTGAGCGACTCCATTTGATGCTCAGGTGGCTCATCCAGCAGTCAGACCTTCTCCTTTTCTAGTTACGTTCTCGAGCTCCTGGTTGAGTAAACTTGTAATTTATGAGATGGACTTTGTACTGGTTTTGTTTTTGGGAATGTTCCCATGTTAAGCACTGATAAGAGAGAGAGACCACGGAGCACTTTGGCCACCACTGTGAAGTCTTTGCCCTGAATTTTCTGTTAACTTAAATACGCTGTCCGCCCAGTTCCTCCGGTCTATGCCAAACAAATGTCTTTTGTGGTTGCTAGAAACATAAACACACATAATTTGGCTTTATTTTGAAATATTACCTTCTTTTTTTATTGTGGTTTGTGCACTTTTTTATGTAATTTAATATTATTTATGGAATTAGCAGTAAACTATGCAGGATTGTTGGTTACTATTTGTAAACAGGCTAGCCAGTGACAGTGAAAGTAAAAGCCAACCCCAGATATACCTTCATTTGGCATTTTGCCCCGCTATATTTGCATTTGTAAGGTGTTGTGTCTCTTGGATGCCTGCTGCTTACAGTCTGACACCTCGTTGCTACCTTTTTATAAAGCCTCGACCTCACTTGAGCACCGTGGGGTTGCACACCCACAAACGTCTCACACACAGAAAATAAGAAAAAAAAGGAAATACAGGCAGAGGGCAGGATCTCTGCAGATAAATACACCACCACAAAGGTCTGCTGGGTCAAAAGTGATGATTAAGAGGGATTACTTCTGTATAAGTCTGTAGGAAAATCCTGCATAGTTTATTTTCTTTTAATTCTGTCCTGACTCATCAGTTTATTCATGCAGCCTCTTGTCGTGAAAATAATTTGCGCCCACAGATGGTGCAGCAGTGAGGACCCCACGTCTACCTTGCGGGATGTTTACCACCTGCCCTTGACTTGACATTGAATCCCAACAGAACATTTTCTCAAGTCATATTTATTTTTAAAGCCCTTAATCACCGTTGCTGTGCTTCACTGTGCTCACATTTAGAAACGGTCAAATGAAATGATGCCTTTCAGTTTTATAAACTTACTGAAGACAAGAATGATTACAATCTGTGGACTCACAGAATGCTTCTTGAATCATCTGCAAGGGTTCAAGGCTGTCCTGTTGTGTAATGGTCTCGTAAACTTTGTTGAAAAGTCTATAATTCTGCTGACTTTCTTGAGGAATAATATTCTGATGTTAAACTAGATGGCAGAGGAAATCTGAAATCATAAAAATGGAGGGGAAAAGCTGCAGAGAACAAGTTTACTTCCATTTATTAGACCTCAATTTATAAAGGGTGGTCCAATGAGAGATGTTCACTCTTTTTTTGCATGGAGCTCTGTGTACACAGCACAATTAAAGTAAAAGTCTGTCATTAAATGACATCAGACTTAACCAACTGCAAAACAAGATAAGGATAAAATGATGAAATGGTATGAAAACAACAACCAAACAAGCATTAAAATACATTTTGACACAAAATAAATAAAATCAGACACATTTCAGGTAATACAACTTCAATTCTCTGCTGGAGAAAAACATTCAAAGGCATTTTTACCAAGCTCTGTCTCGGGAACTGCCAAAATGAGACACTCTTTACATCTAGTAAATCAGAGAGTTTGCCTATACTGTTGGAGAGATGCCAGATGTATGGGCTGTTTGCCTGAATGGGCTTTATAAATCTATTGTAAGGAATGTAGATCTCTCAAACTGACTGAGGGCCATGTGTGTGACTTATCAGTTTCTCTTTTAAGAGAACCTATTATGATAAATTTCAGGTTCGGAATTGTATTTTGGCTTTCTACTAGAACATGTTTACATGCTTTAATTTTCCCAAAACACTGTGTTTTCCTCATATTGTCTGTGCTGGAACACCCGTGTTCACCCTCTGTCTGAGACGCTTCATTTTAGCTCCTGTCTCTTTAAGGCCCCCCTGATTGGTCAGCAATTTCAGGTCTTCCATATCTCAGAGTCTCTGCACCGTCATTGCACCTGGGGAAACGACTGTAACAGAGAATAGCGGTGCCTTTTTACCTGGAAAAAAAATCACCAATATAAGCTTCTAAACAAGATCAGACATGGAATATGATCCAAAATATGGGAGAAATTAACAATATTAGTAACCAAGATTACACGTTTTCTCGATGTTAGCATGTAGCTACATGTAGCAGTGTATGTAATGTAAACACTTGCAGTAGTGTGCCTGGAGCAGATGACCATATATAGAAATCTGTCATGAGTTGACATCAGCTTTTAGCCAAAGTAGAGAAGTAGAGTAGCCAAAAAAAAACGCTGGAAACAGAGTATTGAGAACTGTCTGAAGTCTGAGGTTTTGCTCACAGGTATTACTTTTACATAAGTTTACTGTATTATTCAAAACGTTGGCTACATTTAATATGAACAACCAGCATTGTAACATGACATATATGACAGAAAATAAGGAAAAGCACAATAGGCTCCCTTTAAAGACAAATAGAGGGCAATTTACCATCGTCTTACAGAGTATGCAGTTACAAACACATTAATAAAAAATATACTGTACATCCAGACTGAACTTTGGGTTCATTTATTAAAAAAACAAAACAACAATAACTAAATGTATGTGGGACTCTATGCTCGAGTGTATTAGCCTCTTATGGACTGGTAAGTGTTTCTCTGCCTTCCGCCCATGTCGTGCTGGGGAAGGCTCAGCCACTGTGAGCCTCAAACAGAATGTGTTGGTGCAGGGAACAAAATGAGTGCATGAATTAAAACACAGGCTTTTCATGGCCTTGTCATCTGTTCCAGTTTGAGAAGTTGGAGGGCATCCCAGAGTTGGGAGTGATAATGGAGCAGGCGGAGGGGGAGACGGATCGAGACGACAGACTGTGTTTACCACAAACTCCAGGGGACGTCCCCGACACCGGGCCCATCATCCCTCTGCCATCACCTGATCGACACCTGCAGCATCAAAGACAGGTACTTACACATTTATAACTCCTCCACTGGTTTCTGGCTGAATATTATTAAGAAAGCTCCAGTGACTCCACTGTCAACTGTTGTTTGGGGTTGCAGAATCCATTTTTGAGTTCATCAGCCATGTTGTGATCTAAAAGCTTTTAGACAGGTAAACTCATATTAACCTGAGCCTCTGGGGAAAAATGAAACACAGTGGTGATAAGAGTCCATATCAATTTTAAAAACCTGCACACAGATTTCGGACACCTTGAAGTCAGCTCGTTATTTTGTTTTCACTGGTCTGATTAATTTCTTAAATTGGTCAGGTTCAGCCTGTTCCCTGTGAGCGCTACCATTACTTCAGAGCTATCCCTCCACAGTTCTTGACATTTGTAAGGCATTCAATAGAGCAGACAAATATTTTTTTTTGCCAGCCAGTTTTTATTCATTCTTTCATTTCATTAATACATTTTTCTTAACTGCTTATCCTCACTCAGGGTCACGGGGCTGACGCATAGAGATAGTCAACCATTCACACTCACATTCATTCCTACGGGCAATTTAGATACATCAATTATAACCTAACCTGCATGTCTTTGGACTGTGGGAGGAAGCTGGAGTAAATTTAAAATAAATTTAGGTGTAGTTAAGTATATTTCCTGTAATGAATTGGTGTATTGAGAGAGTTTGGACATTTAGCTTAGCCTTTAATTATTTCACTCATTCATTTTCCTTGTGTTCGTTTGGCAGACGTTCAGTAGAGCTGTTTGGCACGGTGTGCCGATGAGAATTTTGGCCTAGATAACTAGTTAGAGGCAGTAATTATTTTTGAGTACAGCCAGTTTTATGCTTATTGTTCAACAAAATCATAGACTCTCCATTACATGCGAAGGAGACAAAAGGAGCTTCTGTTCAGGCTGCCCAATGTTTCAGTGGAGATTTCACGCAGACATAGCGTGTGTTGCGATCTGCTTTCAGTATGTCAGGCGACCACTTTGCCCCTCTGTAAAACTAAAGAAAGTACGTAAGCATTTTGGGTTGGATGCATTATTAAGCAGCCCTAAGTGCTCTACTTTGTCTCCATGTTTTGATTTCCCCACATCATAAAAATGGTTTGTATGGCGATCTGATATTGCTGCTTGACTGTGTGAGCAGGTTTTCCTGTTTTAACAAGCGTGCCCAGTAGACTATATTAAGCTTTATGCACGCGAGCAGAAATGCAGACTTGCTTTAGTAAGCATTTGCACACATGGCCACTACAGCAGAGCAGATAATAATTCCTGCAGCCAGAGTGAGATAATAGTATGTTAAGCCGCAGAGAGGTCATTGAAAGTTTTCACTGAAGACTTGGACATGATTTAGGCAGTTTGGCTGCTCGCTGAGGAAAAAGTCCTGATTCATTGCCTCTGGTGCTGCTGATGCATGAAACTGTTGACGTGCATATAAATACTGTAAATACTGTAGATGAGATGTTTTTACCCCAGTGTTTAACTGTCACCTCTTTGTACTCTGGCTTCCTCCCAAATCAAAGACATGCATGTGAAATATTTAAATATAAATATTTAAATATCTATTTGCATCTTGCCAAATCCCCTGGTTGCTGACTGCTGCTCCTTAATATTTACAGTGGATGAAAACCCCCATGGGGAAAGATACAAAAATGCGATTACAGCATCTTCTTATGGCGTTTTTGGTTCCCTGTGAAAATTAGTAGTAGAAAGAAAGAAACATTCAACATGTTTATCAGTCCTCAAGGATACACACAAGTGAATTTTGCTTAGAAACACTGATTGTAAACAGAACTGATTATTTACAGGAAAACTTGAACTTAAAGGATCAATAAATTAAGGTAACCAGACTTCCAAAATTAAAACCTGGGACATTTCAAATTAAGTGGTCATAATATCATTAAAATATCAAAATATGTTATCTATGAAATAAAAAAGGGGGACAGTTCTTGTTTCACGTACTTTGACCATGGTAACTGTAACTGTTACTGTAATATACTATGGTGGAGACCAACTGATAAAACTGGGAACTAAGTGACTTTCTAAGCTATGTCAGAAATACATAGTTTACAGTTCAGTGACTGAAGTTATGATATGGAACACACAAAGAAATTGGACAACTCAATGGGTGAATACAGTGCATTCAATTATCTATACTTACAAGACAGTGAAGACAGACAAGCAACTCTACCAGGCTTACACACAGAGAGATTAAATTATCAGACATATGGCGACAGAGACAACAATTACATTACAGAAACACCACAGACAAGACAACAATGTCATGTTATGTCATGTGTTGTCAGCATAGCCGCACGTGC
This sequence comes from Epinephelus awoara, assembly GCA_035609425.1. NCBI lineage: Eukaryota > Metazoa > Chordata > Actinopteri > Perciformes > Serranidae > Epinephelus > Epinephelus awoara. The sequence continues at coordinate 24,203,954 of CM069306.1, read as the reverse complement.
GTATTAGTGCATGTGAGTGTTTTTCCCGCTGGCTAACTAATCGCTGCCACTCTGCACTGTGCTCATATGGTAGTTTCCCCTGATAATGGAGTCCCAACCCACAGTGGCGGGACAGCATCATCACTGAAGCTTAACGCCAACTCTCCGGTTCCCCCCAACGTTGTTAGCACTGACTAGCAACGCTGACATGTCTCATCCACTTCCATGTTTGCTTGTGATGTCAGACGTGAGAGCCGTTTACAAACAATCCCAGACTCTGAATGTCGTATACTTCACCTTTAAAATAGGCAAATTAGCTTGTAAGCTAGCTAGCTGCACTACTGATAGCAAACGGGTTGCTGGCAAACCTCTGGTATCTGGAATCCTGGTATCCTTACTCTCCTGGTTACACGGATTTGAAGTGCACTGGCCTTTTAGCACCTGAGCTCATATTGTGTTCTCAGCCCAGGCTGGCAGAGCTGGCGGCGCTGTAGCGATACCTCGAGGTGATGTTTTACTCGCTGACTCCTTTGTGCTTCGCTGCCTCCTGCCAAGACCTGAAGACTCTCCACAGCGGGAGGCAAACATGTCTCCACACACCTCTCAGAGCAGGAAAACATGCTGTTCTCTTCACCATCTCAAACCTCCCCTGTGCCATACTCGGACTTAAATAAATTGTAGGTGTCCGACAGGCTTTTTTGCAGCTTTAATTACTGCACTACTCAGAGGGATTTTACTTATTTTCAGGGTAGAATTTTTCAGTGCATCCCCTTATTTACACCCATCCATGTGTATACATGTTAGTGCTTTAATGGTGCGAGTCAAGAAATAATAGATGGAAAAGGACAAGGATTAAAAAAAAGAGGAGGAGCAGGAGACAGATGGGAAACAGGATGGAAAGGTTGAAGTCAAATTGATTTATAAAGCACTTACAAGGCAGGTTTGTCCTAAAGTGCTTTAAAGAGTAACAAAGGACACAGACCCTGATAAGCCCATCGAGATAAGGACACAACTTGCTGAACTCACCATGTTCATGTGTGTGTGAGTGTGTTGGATTAACCTTTCCTAATTGTATGTGTTTTTGCTGATTGTTTTGTCTGAATCCTCTCCGTGCAGTTTGGGGAGAACCGGCAAGTGCTGCAGGCCCTGCGGACGCTGCTGGACGAGTTTCGAGAGGAGCTGCGGGAGGAGGAGATGCGACGATGCCAACTGCAGCAGTCCTACGTCAATGACAAAGCTGCCTGGGAGGTCAAGTGGGCAGAGATGAAGAGCCAGTTCGCCCAGGTACAGATGGCGTCTCAGCGCCCACCTTAAAGGGACAGGACACAATCTGGTGTAGAAAACTAGCAGTGCATTCAGTAAGCAGCGAGGTGACAGTAAACATGTTGCCTTCTCCACGGGTGAAATCGCACTCAGGGCAAAGTGGTAATAAGTCAAAAACAACAATTTTTTTTTTTGTCCTGTAATTTTATCTGCCCCCCTGGACCAGTCAGTGTCATTTTCAAAGTGCAGTGTAAGTGTAAAATTAAATTGTGTCTTAATCCATATCATAAGTGACAAACAAATGGACAGAATCCAATTTTTAATCAACCCTCTGCAATTAAATTAGAAGAGGAAGGACAGCTTCCAATAAGACAAGGAAATGATGAATCACCTGCTTGGCACTATGTAATGGGTATATTCTGTCACTGTGCAAACTAATTAATTCAGCATTGTGCCTAATTGTTCAGTCTGCCTCATTGTGCATTTCTCAATGAACTCAAACAGATGTTAAGAAGGCGTCTTATATTCCTAATGGGAGTGTAAATGCTTTGTAGATTTGTTACAGGCTGTCTTCATCTCAACTAATATCAGTGCATGAAAGCTGTTATCAGTCATTTTATATGGAGGCTGCTGATTTATGTGTCAGTATCAAAACTATTTTTATGCACACAAAGGCCACTGAGACTGCAAGACTTCTCGCTGACACCCTGGCATTTATAAAAGTTTCTAGGTATTCAGACCAAAATACCAAAACCAGCACATTTAAAAACACAAGGAGTTGAGATGATCAAATACGGCAGAAAGGTCAGTTTGAGGCCTAGTCCTCATGGGCATAGATGATTCTGTAAATGTAGCTTTTTCCGTGCATTCTTTTTGTACTAGGAAGTCAAAATTTTGAGTTTGCAGTCAAAAATTTCAACAGGAATGCCCCCCTTAAGTCAGATTTCCAAACTGAGAACCACCAACCCTGATCTCAAAATTCAATATGGCTGTTCTATGCATCAACAGTAGTGAAAGCAGCAATGATATACAGTTTATTAGCATTTCTGTCTTATTTGTTTCATTAAAACAGTCATACACACAGTCCTGTCCATCTTCTGTCTGTGAACGTTGTTGCTACAGTGTTTGTACGCGCAAAATACAACATAATATGCTATTACTGGTATTGCTAACAATGGCTAACCTGGGTTGAACTGGTATTGCTAACAACAACTCCTAAACTTTTTTGTACTGTAACGTGATCAACCCAGGCATAACGTCATTACCAGCTCCAACCTCCAACTTCCGAGGTAAATGGAAGCAGCATTTTTATGCACTTTGGCCTTTCGTCGACATGCAAACTGCATTTTCGGTCACTAAAAACCGAGTCTTTTGTAGAAGTCTGTTCAGAGTGAAAGTTCTCAGAAACTCCATTTTCAGTGTTGCTGTGTTGGCAGGGAAGACAGAGTTTTTTTCTATTTACTTACTCAGCTTGTAACGGCAGATTGTGTGCCATTATCTCCTTTGTGAGGCGTCACAGATGAGGTGACATTTTGTGCAATGGCAGACGTGGCCAAAACAGTGCTGGCTCTGACCTGCTAACAGGACTTTTTACATGTTTACATATAAATGTATGGTTACTCGTCCACTATCTATATTGAGGTCACTGTATTTTACTTCTAGTCTACAACATCTCAGAGGCAAATATTGTACTTTTGACTCCACTACATTTATTTGATAACTTTAGTTACTTTGCAGATTCAGGTTAAAGATACAAAATATAATTAACAAATTAATTATGATGTATTCTAATGGATTAAGCAACAGAGCAGTGCTGTGAAGTTCTTCCCCTACCAATGTCCCCCATGGGACCTTATTTTGGGAAAAATATGTACAACTATCAACAGCAAGAGACAAATAATCATGTTTAAATTGTAATGAAATACACACATGTTTTTTGTTCATTTAAAAGATGATTTAGCAAGTCACGACAGTTCCAGTTTTTTGTGTGTTTGTTGTGGTACCAGGTGAACTGCATCTCTCGTCTCACATGCAACAACCGTACATATTTTTTTCTGAAATGAGGTCCCATGGTGATCCACGGAAAGCAGAGGGACTTGGCCTCTCTATATTAATTTGTTCAAATTAGCCCACCTTTACCTGCTTTGACATAAAAGTGATTAATACATTAATACATCAATAATTATAATCCAATTATATAATATATATTATTCTGAAGTCGGCCATTCTGCGTAATGAGTGCATTTACTTTTGGTAATTTAGATATGTATTGATTCTACAACTTTTGTACTTTTGACGTAAGTAAAATATTTTGAATGCAGGATCATATCTACACGTTTTTTATTGCTACTTATACTAAAGTAAAAGATATGAGTACTTCTTCCACCACTGGTAGATGATATCTGACACCCCAGTTTTACAGAGCACACGCCATTTGGGGTGCAAATATTTCACAGTTGACGAAAAGATCAGTACTATGTTTGCAGTGAGAGGACCTGCATTTGTATGAAAGGCACAACATTGTGGCACAGAGGATTGTTGAGTCCATGATGTGTTGTGGTACAGTTGTAGCCTCATTGTCGGCTGTGTCTGATTTCAACTTGAGATTTTCTTTCCCTTTGAGAGGCAGAGCACGATCAGCCAAACAAAGCTTGCAATCAATTTGGAGATATTGAATGCTGTTTCTTGACCACAGTGTTGATAGATCAAATTTGACACCCACAGTAGCAGAGCAGTGTCTTTTCTCTGCTGCATCTGATAGAAAGTAAACTGCAGCTCTGGGCCCCAATTAAGCAGTTTGATTTATAGGAGGAAGATTATCTTTTTAACTCCGGTGCTCCTAATCTGAAGAGCTTTTACATGGTTCATATCCTTGCACAGAGCAGAGGTCGCTGAGGGCCCCAACGAGAACTAATTTACTTAAGTTTCCTCTGATAACACAATGTTGAGTTCTTCTCTTGCTCCACTGTGCTTCATCCTGATTAAGACTTCAGAAATATGCCCCGAAACTGCTGTTTTTTCTTTCAGGATTATTACACAGCCCAGCAGAGCAGAGCAGAAGAGGAAATTACCCTCACCTGTGTATTTATATGTGGATATAAGATCATTTTTTGAGATATTAATAGGAGGCTGGCTCCTGTTTCATACTCTGGTTCGGTCACTGGCACCTTGTCAAGCTTCCTAAATAACTGTCTGTATTTATAATGTCTAACATCTTGGCTCTTGGCATTCAGTCAGCAGCTATTACCGTACATGTTATCCTGCCCAGTATGTAATCAGACAGTTTTCAAACCCAATATAAAAACATACAAAACAAACATTTGCGAATGGGAGTTATGTAAGCTGATGTTTCAGGGCAGCCTTGACTCGCTCTTCACACAGCAGCTCCAGCACTGCAGACTCTGGTTTGTACCATTATGTTGCAGCATCAAAGCCAGTCTGAAGATTACAAAGCTCTGTTCTTCCAGAGTGGCTTCCCCCTGTCGTTCTGCAGCTTTGAAGATTTCTGCAGTGCGTCTCAATCCTCAGTTCATGTCCTTCTACCAGCAAGTGTTTTGAAATATAAATTTGGGAGGACAGCCGGAACAAGTTTGAACTGTCGACTACAAAACAATTAACGCTACCTTATCATAATCTCATTGTGTGAGTAGGAGGAATTAATATTCAGTGGTTTATACTGTATTAGCGAGCAATCAGACCAAAACGTTAAAACACCACTGCGGTCTCCTTTGGTCTGCACATTGCACAGTGGTTTAACATTTTAAGACAGAATTTTACAGATCTGAAAATCTGTCATGCCTGCACTTATTTTATTTTTTGTCATGACCAGGGGTGTCACAACCAAGTGGCAACCTTGGGGGCTGAAAAATGAAGCCAACATGAAGTGCCAAAAGCTGCAGTTCTTTGAACGGCCACTTGAGGCTGGCTCCAGAAGCCAGTAGGTCCCCATAGACCCCTCATGTTAAATGCCCGACTTTACAGCAGAAATAGATATGTTTACAGCCTGGTACAAAAATGGCTTTGGTCTCCATAGCTAATAACAACATTCATGACAACTGTACAGGAAGTGAATTTTTATATAACTCACCCATTTATGTTTGATTAAGGCTTAAAGTTTAATTAAGGTCGAGCTGCTTTGAGTAATAGGCTGTCTGTTAGTTTCCTCAGCTTCTCAGTCAGATCAACCCCTCGCTCCTCCACAGCACCAGCCTCTCACCCAAATTTGGTCACTTCTGGCTCCAAAAAAGTTGGCGATGGTTGAAATACCATCCTCCAGGCTTCAAAGCAGGAGTCCACAAACCAATGGGTGACATCACAGTAGCAACGTCAATTATTTTTTACAGTTTATGGTCCCAACATACGGGTAACCGTGATATTTAAAGTTGAAAATTGATATTTTGTTAATAATACACATATAATAATATTCTTTAAATAATTCTGCGTCTCTAAAATCATTTCCACTTCTTTCAGTCCTCACTTTGTCTCCCTGCCCCAGCGCCATCTGGTTGCTTTGTCACTATCCATTAAGTGTAATCGCTCTTATTGTACACCTTTGTACATTCATGTTTACAGACTCTCTCCACATCTCTACTCTCGTTTTTTGAGTGTAATTAATTTGCCAAAAAAAGAGACAAGACGCACAATGAACAAAGGTAAAGATGAATTTCACTGATAACATTTCAGTATTACGATATCGTCATCATGAATTCTTTTGGCCACAGTTGCATTGCAGCTAAAGTTAAGGCAGGTTAAAGCTTTTTGCTGAATGGCCCTGCATTGGCACCCCTGCTGTGCTGCTGGACTCGTCTCATTGAAATGAATGAGAAGGCTGCATTTTTTTCACACAGGACTAAAGTCAGTCTTATTTCATCTGTCTAAATAAAAAGCTCCAGTGAGCCATTTCATCATTATCTTGTTCATAAATTCTGTTAGTTGCTAACATGAGAAGGCTATACACAAAAAAACGACACATTTTCTGTTATACCTTTAATCTGCTTTGACACTGATTTATTGTTTTGTAGCTGTGAGCACTTGACCTGTTCTGTTTTCAGCTTATTATTATTTTTGTTTTATTGAACTCAAAGACCAAAAAATAGAATAAAGGATCGAAAAGTAAAGTTCAAAAGAGTGAAAGATGGTTTGTCTGTATGTCAGGTGCAATATCTCAGACACTACTTTACAAAACTTTGAGAAATAATGCCCCTCAGTGCTAAAAAAAAAAAAACCTATATTTTTCTGTGGATGGTAGGTGCAACAAAAATGGGTCAAAAACAAATTTGGTAGAAGCTCTTTTTATCGTGTGCAAAATTTTGTTGTGGGCAGTCTGTTTACTGTCAACTTTTTTTTTTTTTTTTTTGAAAACTAAACTAAAGCAAAGCACAGGTTCATCCAAAAAACATGTTTTCTCACTTACCTCCAGTGTTTTTTCTTCCTAGGTCTTGAGAATTACACCTCCAACATCAGCATCAGTGTCCTAGTTACAGTGTATAATTAACAGCCCTTGCTGCAAAGTGTTTTCATAGGTACTATTTCTTCAGCCGAGTAATTGCAATAAACATTTTCTTGTAATTTGTGTGAATTGACCCTTTAAATAACAACCTTTCACATGTACTGGTCAGATTTTATGTTCATTATTGTGGTATTAACACTGCTTGTTTGTCTTTATCATTTCTTTTTTTATGCACTGCACAGCATTATAACGACTTAATAAGTAATCAGCCTAACATCACTGTGTCTTTGCTCTTTGACCAGCTGGAGGAGGAGGCACAAGGCAAGGTACGCGGCGAAGCTCAGGGAGGAGAAGGGGAGCCGGCCGAAGACCCCGAGCGGGCCTTGAAGCTGGAGCGCGAGGAGCACCGGCGTCTGCTGGCCGACAGCCACAGCACCTCCCTGGACCTCCGCTGGAAGCTGCAGCACGGAGAGAAGAGGTGGAGCCGCGAGAGGGTCGAACTGCTGGAGCGCTTCGACCGGGAGCGGCAGGAGTGGGACGACAGCATGAGGGAGCTCCACCGCAAGATGGAAAGGGTGAGAGATGGGAGGAGGTGCAAAGAGACAGAAGAAAGTAAAGTTATAGCAGGAAAAAGAAAGAGAGAAGGAAGGATGAGGTGGAACAGGGATGAAAAGAGGGGAAAGGATGAAGAGAAAAAAGATTAAAATAAGAAGGTTCAGATCAAGTCAGGCTCAGACACTGATATTCAGTTAGTTAGTCAGAGGAACATTAACAAGCAGTTTTGCAGAGTCCATTTAGTAGCTGTTTAGTAGCTGAGTCTTCAAATGCACCATCCTCTTCACCAGATGGAGACTTCCCAGTTGTTGTGGACTTTTAAATGTTCACATTTACATTTTTTTGAGCACTTTTAAGGACTTTTCATCCATTAGGGCTTGAAGAGTGGGACTGAAAGTTCATTTATGACCTTAGCAGCTCACAAAACAATCACAGCTGTTGTGGAGCTTTCGATGGCACCACACTTCTGTTTCAGTGCTGTTATTGGGTCAAGATCGAACTTTACGAGTTTCAACTTATTCAACAATGTCGAGAAGTCCTTAAATTATTTAAAAAACAATGGAAATATGAAGATGTGACCACATATATTTTGTGATTGAAAGCTCCGGAACAACTATTAAAATGGATACCATGGTGTGATTGTTTTTGTCAAGAACGGATTTTCAATTGCAAAAAAATGCTGATAATCAATTAAATCTTTTGTCGTGTGTCGAGCAAAAATGCAACATAAACTGTTTACACCCTCTCAAATGTGAGGATTTGCTAAGAGATGCAACGTCATCAATAATGTGTTGATTCTACTTTTTGCTACTGATAGATTATTAGTATAGTCTATAAAATGTAAAGAAATAATAAAAACAGTGCCCGTCACTTTTAGAAAATTAGTAATTTCCAAAGCTCCTTTCTGACAACTGACTAATCAACCACAAGATTTTCTGCCTCTCTGTATTTAATATCATTAGAAATGTTTTTTTCCTTGGACTAGTTGACTGATTCATCTGGCATCGTGGCATCAATGCAACAGCAGTTCTTGGCTGAAATTAGAAACAACCAATGTGCACCGTGGGGGACGAGCGTTTAGCGAATCAACGCCACAGGCAGGACTAATATTGCTGTCAAGCATTGTCAAGTGGTGCACCTGAACCAATGAACATTAACAACAACAGTGCCGGGTGCAATATACAAGATAGTTGCTGCTACTGAGGCTGTTCTAAATCGACATGCCTTGTCAATATCGCCCAACATCGTAGTTTGTTTTTACTTCACTCCCTTCCACTCTTAAAACCCTGGCAAAACCAGTATGTTGACATGGCTGCGCATCAGTGAGCACTTAAATTGATGTTACATTGTTATATTTAAATGCTTCTTCACAAACTTCACAGATCAAACCAGAAAAACTCCCCACAATTTAAAGATCTGAAGCCTTTGCTTGTTAAGCAATGTGTGTGTGTTTGTGTTCAAGTCGAGACGAGAGAGAGAAGAAGTGACAAAGCACCCAAGGCGATTATCTCCTCTGTTGTTTGGTACTTTAGAATAGTCGAGGCTAGATACAACAAATACTCAGGATTACTGAATAATTGATGTCCTCTGTGAGATTTAATTAGAAGAACTGCAGCGTCTCACCTCGCCTGTGTGTGATGTTCAGCGCTGCAGATAGGAACATGAGCTGGTTAATATGAGTGTGAGAGTATTAACATATAAAGTAGGGACAGAAATAATAGCGCACTCTAAAAACAGCAAAAAATAAACTGCTGATGCACGGCTGAATGTAGAGACACAGCAGGAAGCAGGGATGCATTATTCAATGCAGCATATGCTGCAAACTATAAAGCACAGGTCGCCAGCTGAACTGCTCAGACTGTCAGGGTGGAAGTGAATGAGTAATGTGCTTCTTCTCCTCTAACCTCGAGCCTGAAGCAAGTCACTTAACCCCGCGTGTTGCAGGTGGATTACTCAACGGCTCACAGTCGAGGGGTTCAGTTCGCTGTATTAAAGGAAGGCAGGGTGTGAGGAACGCCTCCCACTGAGGAAATGAAACATACTGTAAATGTTAAGGACCAAACTAAGGGACCGATAAACCCAGCGAACCCATATTTTTATATGTAATATATTTCTGTATCTGTACTGGCTTACTGATAAGTAGCAAGAAATGTCAGTACAAGATGCCAAAGATCATCTATTCCATTTAAGCAATATATGTAGTTTAGCTAAAAGAGATGCAAAAGCTTTCATATTTTTTGCTGGCACCAAAGATGTTTATCCTGTTGAGCTACTCCAAATAAGCCTGGTAAGACCATCCGAATGACGTGAGCTCAACACGCTCTTTCACCACCTGTAGAGTAAACACAGCAGTAAGTGAAGTTATTGCGGACATTGAGTCATTAACAACAATTAAAAAAGAACAAAAGTATGAACTCTTGGAGTTTCTCGGAGGTAAATTTGGCAAAAGCTGGATTTATCAACTGGCTCCACTGGTGATGAGGATATACCTTGGTGTGTTGTTACGCTGACTGGCTGAAGGGATTTGTCTGCCAAGATGAGGACCTCCAAAAACGTCAAACGTCAACTTGGACTCAGGGATGAACTGATTAGATGTCGGTGGTCAAAGGTCAAGGTCACTGTGACTTTGCATCCGTCTCATTCTTGTGAACTCGATATCTCAAAAACAGTTACAGTAATTTCTTTAAAATTAACACAAACATTCACTTGGACACAAGAATGAACTGATTAGAATTTAGTGGCCAAAGGTCAATGTTATAGTGACCTCACAAAACATCGTTTTAGCCATAACTCAAGAATTCTTACACTAATGATGACATTATTTTACTCAAATGTTTAAAAGGATAAAATGATGAAGTGATGACATTTTATATGCAAAACGTCACAGGTCAACTTCAATGTGACGTCATAATGTTCTGCAAAAACACTTGTCCGGCTGCTACTCAAAGTCAGATCTCAGGAACAGAAGGGGAGACATGTGGTCAGATACTGAATCAGTGAGTGTGTGTGTGAAGCATCCATGTTTTCATAGACATGGATGTAAACTGTAAGTGCAGCTTGACCTTTGAATGCGCTAACTCCACCAAGAATGTTACTCATTGACAATTCTGACTGATATCAGGCAAATAACAAAAACAAAACCTTTTTAGATTTCTTGACATATTCAAGTGTAAACAATTTGTATATAGTGGGCTGAAACTTATGATATTACAGTTTGTTTAAAAAACGAATTAAACTGTCAAGTAAATTCTGTGACTGATCCCCTCGTATCTGTCTTATGGTATTCTTCGTGCAGATGCAGAGAGAGCTGAACAGCCGACGAGGTGAGGGCACAGACGTCAAAGATGCCGGCTCAGACCACAGAGGCATGTTCTCTCCTCAGGACAGTCCCTGTAGCGCCCCTCGTTCACCACGCTCCCCACGCTCCCCCTGTACGTCCACCCCCATCCCTCCCCCTCCCACGCGCTCCCACTCAGACTCCGAGGCCATGCTGGAGGAGCAGGGGGCTGCGATGAGGCTGAAAGGCCCAGCGGAGAACCTGTTCCTGGACGCTCTGTCTCTAGACCCCCTCAGCGGCCTGGAGGTGCCTCCACCCTCCAGACTGGAGAGTGAGAAGAGGTTCCCCTGCATGAAGGAGGTAACACACACACACACACACATCAGTCAAGACTAGCCACCTTTATTAATGTAGTGCTTTGAACAGCAGCATAAAAATTTGGGTGTGTGAGAAATGAGAGCATGGGTCAAATTAAAGCAATCTGAATACATCACTTTGAGCTCTGGGAAGTTATATATTGCTCTTAAGCCATTATGCAATTTACATAATGGCAATTTTTCACCATTTCTTGGCATTTTATAGACAAAATGATTAATGAAGCGGCCCAGAACAGTCGAGACAATTTCATTAGTTGCAGCCTGAGTTCAAACGAGTTAGTCAAATGATAATGGAGCTTAAAGTGGTGTCAAAACACCACAGTGATTTGTTTTAATTTGTTTTATTTTTTTAATAGAAGGTATCCCTGTTTCCAAATGACAGATATTCACAAATTTCAAAACATTATTATTACAGATATTTTCTCCTGATGTTGCTGCCTATAAATTGAGGGTTTTCGACATAATTTAACTATATGTATCTGTTGTGTTTCAGGCCCTGAATGAGATTTCAGAAAGAGAAGGTGACGCTGCGAACCCAGAGGACGAGATGGGCGGTGGGAGTCTGCTCAGGTAACCTCATGACAAAGGCTCAAACGGAGTTCAAAGAGTGTTTTAACGAATAGACTGTTCTGTTATTGCTGCTGCACTTTAATAAATGTCAACAGTAAATACATGAACTGGTTTGACTGGCTTCAGATTATTCAGCCTCCTGCAGCATTTCTGTTGCTCATACATACACATCGCTCCCCCGAGAGATCGGCTGTTGATTCTATTAACTGTTACTTGAAGTGACAGCAAGTTTCCCCCTGGTGATTTTTCTGTGAAAGTTTCTGTTATGGCGAGGAAGTTATCCGGCTGAATGTGCTGTTAAATAATTCAAACTGTTTTTAAACACCGAAAAGCATTAGGTCGCTTTTCAAAAAACATAAATGCATATTTATGATTTTTTTTTTTTTCTGCAGCGAGAGTATAAAGGAGATTATGATTGGACTGGGATGTTTGGTTTCAGTTGAAGTTGGTGTTGATAAACTGTGTGTGTGTGTGTGTGTGTCCTGTCCAGAGCAAAGTCGGTGTGCTCCATGAGCGACTTCCAGCGGTTGATGGACAGCTCGCCGTTCCTCCCCGACAAGACTCGTCATGGCGATCTGGGCCAAGACGACGTCACCCCGCCTCTGTCCCCGGACGACCTCAAGTACATTGAGGAGTTCAACAATAAGGGCTGGGACTTCCCATCATCCGCCTCTGGCCCGGGTCCTGCCCGGGAAGTGTGGACAGACAAACCCCCCGAGGCCCGGGGAGGGGAGCTCGTTCTTGAACCATTCCAGCCAGCCTCCTGGTTCCTCACCACCAGCGCCACCCTGACCACCAGCACCCTGAGCAGCCCCGAGCACTGCCACAAGTCCCCGCTGAGGGGCAATGGAGCAGGGGCAGCAGGGGTGGGAGTGGAGCACTATGGGGTTCACCTGCTCCACAGCCCCACCAGACCTGGGGCAGCTGAGCGCCCTACTGCCCAAGACCCGGACTTCCTGTATTCCAAAGGGACCAAAGCCAGGGGCGGAGGAGAGGCCGGGGTTGGAGCCAGCGGGCCAGATGAGGTGTTCAGCAGTGGGAGGTGGGCATGTGGGCTCCTGGAGGGTGGGGGGTTGAGGACTTCTCCGAACCAGTCGCCCATCTGCCCCACTGTGGGCTACACCTCCTCTCTGGAGCTTCAGCTCTCCAGAAACATGAGCGACGACATGAAGGAGGTGGCCATCTCTGTGAGGAACGCCATCCGTTCACCGCCAGGGCCTGTCGTCCGGGACACCGCCTGCCAGACCAATGGATTCACCACGAGAGGCACTCAGACCACCCAGACCATCAGTGTGGGTCTACAAACAGACCTGCTGAGGAACCTGACCAGCAGCCCCCACCGCTGCCTCACCCCGAAAGGTGGCAGCACGCCTATCTCATCCCCGTCACGCAGCATGAGGAAGGTTCAGTACTCTCCTGTCGTCCAGAGTAAGTTTGAGCGACCCTGCTGCTCACCAAAGTATGGCTCACCTAAGCTTCAACGCAAGCTGTCCACATCCAACAAGGCTGAGCTACCCAACACTAGCCGCGCCCCCACCCCCACCACACCACAGAAGGGCAACAACGAGTCAGCGTGGGCTCGCTCCACCACCACTCGTGACAGCCCGGTCCATACCACCATCAACGACGGCCTCTCCAGCCTCTTCAACATCATCGACCACACCCCTGTGGCCTACGAGTCCATGCAGAAGTTCAACAAGTCCCCCAGTCGCTCTCGCCCCACCCCACCCTCCACCACTGAGCCCAGCCCTGGTCACGGGGCCCTCGCCACGGACCCCCGGAACGAATGCTTGCGGATTGTTCGCGGACGCTCACCCAGCCCAGTGCAGCTGATAGTGGAGACGCAGGGGGACAAAAACCCAGAGGTGGTGAGCATACGGCAGGACCTGTCGGCCCCACCGGGCTACACGCTGGCTGAAAACGCAGCCCGCATCCTTAATAAGAAGCTGCAGGAGCAGAGCTTTAGGGAGGAGAGGAGGCTGCAGGCTGGAGGACAGAGCAGCCACAGCAGAGACAGCAGCAGGCAGGCCGACTCAGACAGAGGACAGTCTGGATGTATGGAGGTAAATATACAGCCGCACTGGATTCATCGCTTCATCATTCATTTGATCTGGGGTCCATGTTTTATGACGCAAAAATATTTATGACTTTGCTTTGGATTTTCCTTGTAATGCTTGAAGACAAACTTTAAGGCATCTGTTAATCAGATCGACTACGTTATAATATCACTAAAATGTTGCTTTTTTCTCAGATCGAAAGCACTGACTGATGCAATGGTAATGTCAAAATATTTGACCCTCTTCAAACATACTGAACTTTTCTTCATGGCTGTATGTAGACACTCTTTAAGGTTTCTTCCTCTGCTGTACTTTCTTCTTCAATGTAGTGACTTTCTTGTAGTTTGGACTTTTATTTCTGTGCTTTAACTTTCACCGAGGCCCGACCGAAACCTGTTTGTTGTGTCTGATAACCGGAGAAGTGGCATTATTGATCTCACATTAATGGGCTGGGTGAGATCATAGTTACAAAGTTACATGATTAATCAGTTGATTCCAGTTTTTGAAGTGATCTGATTTCCCCTCGACCAAAATAAACCAAGAAAAGCACTAATTTACTCAATGAGATCAGCGCTCTGTCACGTCGGTCGGGCCCTTTTCACCACCCATTCAGCTGACCTGTGGGAAAAAATAAACAACACACAGAAAACCATGGTTCTGGTCATGTTTAAATGTAAAGTGCATTCAGTTTACTGTATGTACTGGGGCGCCTCTATTGACGATAGATTAAAACTACAGAAAAGCAAATCAAAGACCTACTGTATATCTGAAACCATAACATGAACAGTGAGCAACATAATCCCACATATGCTGATTGATATGTCCACTTACAGCGAGGATTCACCAGCTGCTGTTCACTGATCTGCAGAACAGACAGAAAGATTAGAGTCTGATATGTGATTTTATGGATGGTATTTTCCTGCAGTCATTCACTAAGTGATGCCCTCTCTGGATGACGGTCACAGCTTTAACAGAGCAGAATAATGGATTGCAACGGTACTTACGCACGCAATATGCTAATATTGTAATATAGAGCTGGATATGGATCGTATATTGCTGTTTTTGTGTGTGCTCTAAATGAATGAATGGATGTACACACGGAACAGTGAGAAGAAAGGACAATATCTTCATCAAAGATCCCTGTTCAAACCATTTAAAATTCCGACAGTAACCCAAATTCAATGTTATGATAGCTATAAGTGTCATGAAACAGTGAACGTACTGGAAAAGTAAATTTACAGTCTTCTTTTAAACTTTTTTCCAGCAAGAAGTGATTATTTTCAGTTAATTGTTAAACAGTGTAGCTCGTAAAATGTCAGAAAATCGTGGAAAATGCACAGTCACAATCTTGTTAAGCTCAGCAGTGTCTTCAAACTGCTTATTTTGTCTGATCAGACAAACATTCAAAAACTAAAAGATAGTTAGTGATATAAAAGCTGCAAATACTTACATTTAAGATGAGTAATCAGCAGTTATTTACTTGAACAATTAAACAAGTTAGCAAAATTGTTATCTACCAGTTTTCTGTCAATCAACTAATCAAAGGTCCCATATCACACCATTTCAAATTTATATCGGATGTGTTTTGTGAGCAAAAAAAGCTAATTTTCTGGAAATTCAGTAAAGAAAACATCATTGGATTTAATTTTTGCTTTTAGCTAACCCAGTGAATTACAGCTATTATTTTATTTCATTCAATTGGTGCACCCAATTCAAATGTTATCACTTGAATAAATGGCTGGTAGTAGTGGTTATCAGCGTCATAGATAAGGGTTAGAAGGCTCCCGCTGCACCAACTAGCCCGTTCACAATGCCGTTGTCACCCATTTAATGCCCAGTTTCGTAAGGTTTCACTTTCACTTGAACACTGTTTATCTATGAAAACACATCATAGTTTTGATGCACATCTACAAACTATATGATAGTCATCAAAGTGATGATAACCCAATATTGTGTTTATCATATAGTATTGAAAGTCAAGATGAGGGCTGTTTAAAATAGGTCTATGACAGTGATAACCACTAATAACGCCCATGTAATGGAGTGATAACATCCAAACTGGGTGATTAATCATCGAAAAACAGTGAAAGTAGCCCATCAAAATGTTCCGCAGACATCACACTATTTGAAATAAAGTGAAAATGGTCACATTTGGGAATCTAAAATCAGCAAATAATTGTTGATCAACATTTCAGCAATACAGTGAAGGAAATATCTGTCAAATCAAGATACTTCATGGCATTGAAGAAAAAAATAACTTAAATCTAATGATGACATAAAACAGCCCTGCAGTGGTCTAATATAACAGAATTACTATTACGTCAGTAGAAATAGTGTCGGAAAACCTCTACCAGCAGGAACTTTATCACTTTTTGCATATTGATAAATAAACCAAGGTCAGTGTCCCAGTTGTGTTTTTTCCAGGTCTAACATGAATGGGTGTGTGTTTACTTTCTTTTCGGTATGGTCTGCAAACTGAAATCAGCCACCTTATATCTTCTGGTAAACCTCTCTGCCTGTGATATGCCAGATTTTTCAGACTTCCTCTTTGCCCGATTTGACCAATTAACATTTCCCGCTCTATCTTCCCTCCTCCTCCCCTCCTCTCTCCTCCCTTCTGGGCTCTATCTCTCCCTCCTCCTCCCTGTCCGCTGTGCTCTGATCCAGAACCACACTGTCATACTAACAACTCCTTGGGGACTCTAACTCTGCTTGTCTCCGTGATGTAAGTTCCTCTTCCTCCTCCTCTTCCTCTACGAACCTTTTGGCGGTGGGTTCACCAGCCACACGGACCTCTCACCTCACGCCCTGCAGACCTCCCCCCCTCTCCTCCTCCTCACCCTCTTCATTAATGCATGCTTCACAGGACGGCAGAGTGACAGTGTGTGAAGCCATCGGAGTGGTGTCAAAAGTTGTGCGACGGCCATGCATCTGTTTCTTCGTGTTAATGCACGCATGCTCAGTTTCTTTGTTAGAGATCATCTGTTTTTTTAAAGGACCATAATGGTGTTTTTGCATGTTTTAGTCCATTAACCACATAAATCACACCTACTGTTTATCATACCATACATTTTTAGAATATTAGACTTAAATAAAATCTTCCACCAATACAGTATGAACATCAACTTTAGGAGACTAGCATGAGATAGGTAATCAGGTACAGCGAACATTCATCAAGCTGGATTTGTTTTGGTGAGGTCCATCGCAGCTGAGAGCAGCAACTTATTTGATCTTCTTGTTGCTGGAAGTACAGCGTCATACACTATTTGGACAGATAGTCAACACCTCTTTGCCACTTATGTATGTGTGCGTAGACGAGACAACTGTAAGTCCATTCTTTCCGATGCAAAACTCCTCCCCTCTGTAATATTTTGGTCCAGAATTTGCCTCAAGAACATTAAAATAACTGAACTTTAGCGATGGATTTCGGAGAGACTGTAGCTTAGCTAAAAGGCTAACAGGCTATTTTCCTCAATTCAGTTGCCCGTGTGAATGTCAAATGAATCTGTACGATTGAAAATAACTAGTTTATCTAGTTTTAACACAATGTGAATCTGAGTAATGTTATTCTGCTAAAATATGGCTATACAATATATAAATCCACATTGTCATTATGACTCGTTCAGCCGTTCATATGTCTTTTTAATTAAATATTTCACAAAACATACCACGTACCTGGCAGGCCAACGTATTCATTTATGTGTTGCCGCGCGATATTGGTCCTGTTTTTGTCCGGTAATGTTCCAAGCAAATATTCCAAACTACTGGGTGGCGAAAGACGGACAATATTAGCCTCCCCTAGTTGCTATCAAGTTTCTATCCATCCGTGAAGAAATGTACTTCCTTGTGTTGGACACTAGAGGCATCATCTGTATTTTTTACAGATCTACGGACACCAGTCATATACATAAGTGCATACGAGGTGTATATCAGCTGTCTTAAATCATTGACTCGTTCACCTTTTACTGCTCTTCATACACTAAAATCTAGCATAAAAAATACTAACAGGCAAAATACATTGGGCGTCATGTCAGGGTGGCAGAGCTCGGTTTCTTCAGCCTCAGCTTCACTGTATATTGAGTTTTACCAGGGGATAATGCAGTTGGTTATGCAGGGTTTGGAAGTGTAGGATAAATAAACTGGTACTGAATTCATTAATTGGATGTTTTAACTACAGGATGCACTGATTTAATTTATGTATTTTAATGTGACATATAAAAAGACACACAAGGTTGCTCTGCTGCGTCGCATAGCCTCTGGTACAAACAGATTGTAGGCGCAATTGTTTTTTTGTTTTTTTTTACCTGTTGGAGGGCCACATTAATCTGAAGCAGTTTTCCAAAATTTTGCCTGTTGATTGTCATACCACACAGAGAAGAAATGAAACGAAGACTGGCAGTAATGTAAAATATATTTATGATTTGACATTAATAAGATGCAAAACCACTGGTATGGTCCTTTAAAGCAAACTCAGTCCATGTGGCTCAAAGAGTCTTCAGATTGTGTCTTGACTACTGATCACATGTGAACCAGTAAACATGACACAAAAAAGACGACTCTTTTGGACGTTTCACACATTCCTCAGTGCAGGTTGTTTTGGGGGGCCCTGTGCGGACCCCATAGTGTAATATCTGGATTATTCTAACACTGTGTTTCCACCAGGTCCTCCTGTTTTTGTCACCATATGTGCGACTGGATGGACTGTGATGTTTTCTTGTGATGTTTTACTTTCTTCACTCTTTTTTTCCATACAGTGTTTTCTTTCCTCTTCCCTCTTCCAGATGTCCCCCCTAGCTATTTCCTCTCACACTAACAAGCCCTCCAAAGATTAACTGAAGAAGACCGCTGCTAACACTCATCACTTTTTATACTCTATCACCTGTGGGGGGTTGTGTTTGATGCCTGGTGGATATTAACTGCTTACTCTGGTTCATTTTGCATGCTTAAAGGGAAAATCCACCATCAGATACTCTGACACTGTTATACAATATCATGCTGCCAGCCTGTCAGTGCATTTTTATAATGAGTGCTGAAGTTCCCTCGCCTACTCCTAATTCAGTTTCCTACATTATGTAAAATACCTTTGAAAAACAAAATATGCAGAAAAACTGCAACTTTCAGATTTAGTGGTAGGTGGCTGAAGCAGAGAGTTTTTTTGCACAGTAAGAAAAAACATGACTGACAGTCTGCTCTGTTTTGATAACTCTTCTTGACGAATTCAAGGGCTTGGAAAAAGCTTTGAGATTCGAGAGTCTGCTGCTAAAACCATGGATGTATAAAGAGAACTGGATACAGAGTTGGAGGCGGCAACCCGTTTAAGCCCCATAGAGCAAGAGCTCCAAAGACTCACGGTTTAGTGCTATGGTAACTTAAATGCGGATTAAATGATTTAATTTTGTGGCTCTTGAAGACTTTCCAAATAGTATTGCACTGAATAGTTAAAATTGTGATAGTACAACAAAGTATTTTGCAGGTCCAAAAAAATGTATCCACTGATTGACGTCTCTTTCGCAATGTAAGTCTTTACAAACAAGTCTTTTTGGGCCCAGTGGCAACATGTGACGGACCCAGAAGTTGTAATTGCACTGTTTGTCAGATATGAAAATTGGCTTCGAAGCCTGGGGCACTTAATTCATTAAAGCTGTCAGGGAGTCAGACTTTATAAAACAATATCAAAATATGAACATTGTGACAAGGATAATGAAAATTGGGTCATTTTTTGTATTTAAAGTGCTGTAGACAAAAAAGCAGCTTAAGCCCTGTTTCCACTTAACACTTTCGGTATGGTACCTTTGGAACCAAAAGTAACCCTTCAGACATGGTACCTAGACCCTTGGTCCATTTAGCAATACCACCTCAAACAGTACGTTCTCATGTGGCAACAATGCTCCACGATGCTTTTTTTTTTCTCCAAGTGGGGTTGGGTTTTTTTATTTTGTTGTATTTGTTTTGGGTTTTTTTTCAAGGGCAATGCTCCTTGACTAACAGAAGAAAAAAGCTGTAACTTTCCATCTGTTGTCAGAGTGTAACATCC
Organism: Epinephelus awoara; assembly: GCA_035609425.1. Lineage (NCBI taxonomy): Eukaryota > Metazoa > Chordata > Actinopteri > Perciformes > Serranidae > Epinephelus > Epinephelus awoara. The sequence continues at coordinate 24,184,393 of CM069306.1, read as the reverse complement.
GATGTTGAAAGATAGACTATTTTAGCTGTAGTCTACATTTGGTTTCCATGGTGACAAAAAACAAAACATGCCCACAGATGCAGTCACATTATCTGTTTCGACAGTGTCAAAGTGTTTTACGGTGGATTTCTCCTTTAAAGTTGAAGCATCGACTGAGAAGTCGGAGTTGATGTGAAGCTGTTCACGTTGCTGTCTCCAGCAGCCACTCCTGTGCACTGACTTCCTGTTCACATTACTGGTGCATGATCTGTGGCGTTGTCTGATCTGATGTAGCCGCATCACATAGGAAACTTTGTATTAACCCACAAGCCGCCCATTAAACAACAAGTTGTCTGTATTTCCGGTGTGTGTACACAGTCTTAATTAATTATTGATGGAGACGCTGCCCGTCCGTCTCTGTGACTTGTTTTCCCGCCAGTTCATCAGGGCTGCAGTTTGTGCAGCTCATCACTCACTGTTGGGTCAATCTTTTCATTCATCTGACTTATTTTTTTTCTTCAGTTCATCCTCTCACACCAAGGCAGCCTCACTGCTATGTATTTTTAGCAGAACTAGATTGTTGCTTTGCGGACTCGATGTCCCCCATCCTTCAGCCGAAATCTAACGCCTGGAGATGAGCTATTTATAAATCAGGCCAGTGGTGTGATGTCCCAGTGTGATCATTCACCCAATCACACTCTGACATCAGTCTGACGGGGGAAAGAAAACTCACCCACAGCCACTTCTCTCTCTTCTTATCGCCCTCTTTTCCTTTTTCGTTCAGGGGGCAGATGCATATAATTTATTTCACCACCATTAATCTGTGTGTTTACCACAGCAGGAATATGCACACACAGTCTGGGGCCATGTTTATATACCCATGTGTTTGCATTATTCTGTGTCATGTATCTCAGTCATGGTGACATATATGGATGTGAACGCACTGCATCCATGTTTGAAAATAAACCAGGACAGTTTGTCCTTCACCTGACTCCAGCAGTGTCCTTTAACAGCACTAAAGTGTCTTGTGTGTCGTTACACCACTTGTATGACAGAAAAGTGTTGATTCAGCTGTATGGTGATTTTTGAGGCTGTTGTTTGTGGTGTCGTTTCGTTTTCGACTGGATTCTGTTGTAAAAAGGCTGCTTCAACTCAAGATGGTTGCGGTCTGTTGGGATTTAAAAAACACTGCACTGACAATATGACGTTACGTATATCCCTTAAAATTTGGGTTCAATTACTTTGAACGAGGGACTTTGGCTTGAGCAAGGGACGAGGGACTTGAGCTGTTCATGTTTATTTTTTTCCGCATTACTAAAGAAACTGTTCCTGCCAAAATCAGAAAGACATATTTTCCTCTTACCCGTAGTGCTGTTTATTGATCTAGATTGTTTTGGTGTGAGTTGCTGAGTGTTGGAAATATTGGCCGTAGAGATGTCTGCCTTCTCATGAATATAATGGAACTAGAGGGCACTTGGGTCATGATTTCTGGAGAGAGACATTGCTGTTGAGTTTTTCAAATATATTGTTTCGGCACTTTGAGCACCACAAGCTGAGTGTCATCTAGGTCCATTATATTATAGAGAAGGCAGACATCTCTACGGCCGATATCGCAAACACTCAGCAACTCACACCAGAACAATCTAGACTGATACGAACGCTATGGGAAAGAGAAAAATAATGTATTTATGAATATGGCATGAACTGTCCCTTTAAGTGCCAATTAATCTACGCTTTTTGAAGTTTTCCAGTCAAACTGTAATAAAGACTTTTTTAAAAAAAAGTGAAATAAACTGTATGAAATAAATGTGACATGAGCCTTGTTCCTCACCATTATCAAGGTTTACCTTTTTTTTAATTGAGTGTCATGACAGTTATTCAGTTAATTTTTCACTCAAGTGACACAGACTTGTTTAAGTTGTGTGTTTGTTTTTTTAGATGGGTCATACTTCTTAAAGTGATGTGGGATTTTTTATTTATTTTTTTATTTTAATGTTGCGCTGTTGCAGAGATTATCTCAATCAGTGATGGTGAAAACAGGTGTGCATCATTAGGTCCTCTAATCAATGAGTGATTGAGCCGGTGTGTTGGTGTGGAGGGAAGGGTGACGCTGTTCTGCAGTAATTGTCAGTGTCAGCAGCACCTAGGCATCCCCATTTGGATGTTACACATCACGCCTGCACCTGTTTAGCTGACTCCATGCTTACCTGAGCAGATGGTGAGTTCCAGTTAGGTGAGAAGTTAAAACGCCGGTCACTGTGAGGCTGTGGATTTCATTGATTCATTTTCCTTCAGCTTTAAGTTGGTTTGGTTGAATTTCCTTAGGTTTGTTTGTGTTTCTTCATATTCACCAACATAAACACTTTCAGCACTGCTCATAATCTCTTCATATTTGTATCAGCTCTACATCTTTTTAAAGCTGTCTCTAATATTTTGTCCCTCAATTACTTACATGAGAGGAACAGGACATTAGAATACAACCACACCACTACCTGCAGCCTCAGAAGATAGATTGACGTGTTTAAAATTATGGTTTGTTTTTAGTTTTGGTTCGTGCAAAAAGCGCAGTTCAATGATTTGATTGTCGTCAACCATAACTGCGCTTTCATTAACACCAAACAGAAGGCAGCAAACCAGGAAGACGGTAAACACTGAGGGGAATCCTGAGAGGTGCAAGAACGTGAACATGTCTTGGTTCTCTTGTTCTGCGAAAAAAGGAGGAGAAACTGTTGGAGTTGTGGAGTGAACAAGAGTCAGTGTTGAATTCGGCATGTATCTGATCCACCAGCCGGCACTATTTTTTGTGAGAAATCTTAATTTTTGACACGATTCACCTCTCATTCCTACAGTCTCCTCCCACTAAAACCACACAGCTAACCAACAAAGGCTTGTAACGAGTTGAGGTGACACAATCCAAAATATAAAGTTTATACAGTTTCTTTATGGATTATATTGATGCCCAGTAAGACAAGAATCTGTCGACATATGACGCCTTTTATTTCATGTTTGTAAAGTTATGTGTTTTTGTAGACTTGAGGAATTGTTAATTTGTCATATTTTTTTGCCGTTTGGCGTAACATCTCCTGCCAGGAGCACCATGGGAAATAATCTCAAAAGAAATCTAGTGTAGTCTTGCAAATAGTGACTCAGTAAGATCACCAGCCTTTTCAAAATCTTACAGTATGTGACTAAAAACTCACATCGTCTTTAAATGTGAGAGTTTGTCAGACTTCTCGTGTATGGTAGATGTTACTCGTTTGTTATGAAGCCTCATCAGGATCTACTGCAGGATTAGATGGTGGACCTAATAAACTCCACCAGTTTGAAATGATGCTTGTAGGGAGAGTGGTAACACACAAACAATAGAAATATCATAAGGGGACTATGATAACCTGAAGAAATTAAAGTTCCTAATATGGCGTTTTCATTTTGTAGTTAAAGTGGAAAACAAATCACCTTAGTTTTCAGTAAACATATTTTATCCATCTGCCCCCGCTCATTCACTTTCTTTTATTTCCGTTTCTCAGTTTAAATCTGTTCGCTTCCTGTTTCTTTCACCTCGTTGCTCCGCCCCCTCTCACTGACAGCTCCTTGTCATTGGCAGGATCTGCCTCGCTCTCCGGTGGCTCCACCCCTGGACTCCTGCTTCCTGAGGCCGGCCCGCCCGGCCAACCGCCGACCCCCGTCGCGCTGGGCCGCCCGCTCCCCCTCCTCCTCCCCCAAGTGGAGCGAGGGCACAAGGAGGAGGTTCACCTTCCCGCCGCCGGGACACCGGAAGACCATCCTGGAGGGCGAGGAGCCAGCGTGAGGCCATCCTCTACCTCCTTTCACCCTCCTCCACCTCAGCCTAAAAGACCCAGTACCTCAGAAACACCCCCCCAAATCTAGAGACTCCTGAGAGGCGGAGCCTGAAGGGGGGGTTGGGATCCACCCAGTAGCACCAGCTGACCATCGAGGAACCAGAATTTCTCTTTAGAGGAACCTGGAATGTACTGTAATATCATCAAAGAAAAAAGATTTAGAAATACATGTCCATAAGAGGTGCCTGCACACTTGAGTTACTCATCACCCCACATGTGGATATATATGTATTTAATACATATATATATTTTAGTCTCAATCTGAACCTTTGTCCAGGTGAAACTTTAGGTCAGCTGCTGCATTTGTATGAAGTTTACGCCATTTTTTTCTCATCTGTTTACACTTTTTTTTTTTACGTTGTCCTTCATCAATTCATGTTTAAGCTATTATTTTTTAATAAGAGCAAATCTTCTGTTTTATTTTTTTGTTGCCAGCCTTTTAAGCTCGACTTTTCTGTTTATTTTAAGGAGAGGAAAGACAACACAAGCAAACAAACAAACAAAAACAACTTCTGCTTCATCGGGTCTGAAGCAGAGACACATGATGTCATTTACTGATGCTAATGTATTTATTTTTAGGTGGGTGATGAATGTTTGGCTCTGTAAACATGTAGACGATGGGTGACAACAAACTGAACAACCTTATGCATATTTGGAAGGCAGTTGTACAAATATCAGTCCAATATTTGCATGCCTTTTGAACACTAGCACTTTAGTGCATGTACATACGAGCTCTAGTCATTTGTGATCACTCGGCTCCGCTGTGGGGGAAAAGAAAAACTTGTCGTGATGGGAACTCTTGAGCTGTCGTTTTTGTTGTCACATGATTTGCATTGACTAAAATGAGGACAATTTTTAAGTGAATTATTGTACCTACCGGGCTGTCTTTGTACAGTTGTTACTATTGGATATGAATTACTTTTTCTTTTGACAAGAAAAGGGGATTGTGGGGGGAAAAAAAATATGAATGTTTTAAATGAGAAGTCTATGTCGAAAATGTCTAATGATCTATAGTCTTATGTAAATATTAAATGGTAATAAACATGAATGTGTATTTACAAGACCTCCTCCTCTGTGTGTGTGTTTGCATCTGTTGGTCATGTTTTATATTTATCTCCCCGTGATGAAGGTTAGATACAGCTCATGATAGATTATACACTCTTTCATTAGACCTGAGTTTGTGCTCTTGGCAGAGACTGATCCTGGATCGTGTGTGTGTGTGTGTGTGTGTGTGTGTGTGTGTGTGTGTGTGTGTGTGGATTACAGTGCAGACCACAGGATTACAGTGGGTCAGGGGGGACAGACACACACACACACACACACAGTGAATGTGAATAAGAAGATTGCGTCCTCCCAGAAGTCAAATCCTGTTGCATCATGGTCATATATGTGCCACCTTACTCATGTTACTCAGCTTGTCACGCAAGATACAGACCAGTAATATAAACCTAGTTTATTTAAACATGCCCTTAGTCATTTATATGTATGTATATACAGTATAAAGCAGAGGAGATACCTGCACACCACTGCAACTGGGCACAAAAAATGTCAGTTTATTTAGAACATTCGTGCCCAAAAAGACAGGTGCTCAAAGTGCAAAAAATAAAAAGTGACAAAAAGGGACTCAAATGTTTGCTGCTGTTTCTATTCACTTTTTAGCATTTTTTTGCACTTTGAGCACCATCATTTTGTGCACAGATGTCCTCAATAAATTGACTTTTTTTGCATTGATCTCAGCTTATGGAGCTCTTTGCTGCTGTCCATCCCAGCTGCATTGGTGTGCAGGTATCTCCGCTGCCGTCCTCTCTTGGTTGTTCATTGTGCCGACGCACCCAAGATAAACTTTTTTGTCGCAGTTTCCCAGCAGCTCTAAGACATATCTGCATATGAAACTTCTGCCAGTAGATCTTTTTCACTGCAGACAATTTGACTTCTCACAATAGGAAAAGCACAGGTGTTGCAATAACACTGACAATAACTCTGTTCAGTTCAAGTGTCTCTGTAAACCGTGACAGTGTGACAGTGAACCAGCACGCACAATACCAGGACCCTGAGACTGAAGCAGCTAGATGAGATTCAAGCATCATTCTTTTTATTCCTACTATGACATATCAATAGTCTGCTGTGAAGCCTTTACAGATAAAGCTAAATACAGTTCTGTTTGTGTTCAAGTATTTAAAAATGTCTCCAAAATGTCTAATTGGCTTCCCAGACTTACCCATATGATTAACAGAAATGATTCAGAGGAGCTATATATGTCATGTAGTGTCATAAATAGTACCAGTGGGAAGGGATTGCCTGCACGCTCTGGTGTTACAAGCAAACGTGGAGGTGGCTGAGGCTAGCAGTGACAGAGAGCTTCACGCTCCCATGATGATCAGCAGGAAAAAAACATTGGCATTGTACATTTCCGAAAACCATGGAGACGTTACATTTGCACATTGTTACGTGGAGCATATGCTGTGACTAATGGTGGTTCGGTTTAGACACAAAAAAACACTTGCTTATGGTCAGGTAGAGCATGACATGATTTGGCTTGGTTTGGTTTTGGGGGCACAGTCCCGACAGGAACGCAGCAAGAAACACATTTTCGTGGCACTATAGGTTGCTACAAAACACCTACATTTGGAGCCTTAAAAGCTCCTGGAAACATACTGACAGGTTGCTACAAAACACAACTGGTTTTGGTGTTTGTTGGCCTCCAACAGTGGACTGCAGTTTGGCAAGCGTCTAATCTAGGTAACACGCCATCCACCGTCCCATCAACCACCCAGTGACAGTCATGTCATGTATCATGCCACTTCACAAACGTTTATATTTTTATTATATTTTATTTTGCTCTTTATGTTAAATTTGGACAATTCAATACAAAGCACAATTGTTGTCGATTTTCAATTGTCCTACGTTCTTTTTCGGGCATTAAAGTAGATGAGGTTACACAGAGAAGCTGTCCCCATGCTCTCACTTCACCCACAGCCCTTTGAGAGTTGAGTCAGTAACTAGTAGGTTTATATGTAAGACATGAGAGAGAAACCTGCCTTACAGTTTGTACAGTCAAGAATCCAGACCATATTTTTGTTTTGAATCCATTTGTAAGAGGGGACAAAAAAATAGGGTCCAAGAAAAAAAAATGTTCAGTGTAATTCAGACTAAAAAAAAAAAATGTCCAAAAGACACATATCTCAATATCTGGAAAAATAAAACCCCAAACTATCTACATGGCTAAATCACTAGAGATTAATTAAGATTATTTAGATGAACTACCCTTTTATAAAAAGATAAAGTCTAAAACAAATTTACAGTAAAGGTGCAGCAGCCTCTGGAGATTGATGCTGCTGCCAGCTCACAGACGCAAATATCACCATCCTGCTTCGTTCTGCTCATTTTCAGCTCTTCACATCCGAGCAGGAAATACGGCACGAGAATTTAATCTGTAAATTTTAAACGGATGGCTTTTACCGGAGAACTCAAAGGTTTTATTGGCTCTGAGGGTAAGAGAGAGCTGATTGTAGGAGAGTGGGGGGAGGGGAGAGGGGGCGATAAAGAGGCAGAGAGCTGAAGGCCTCCGTATACCTTTCACAGAGTTATAAGGATGAATAATTAATGCGGCCCAGCTGCACTCTGGGAGCTGCTGATGGCACTGAGCAGGTCAGCGGAGGGAAGAAGAAGAAGATGCTCTGCTTTTACTGCCATCCGCCCTGAGAGAAACCCACCACTGCTGAATAATTTAGCCCTGAAGTCCCTACACACACACACACACACACACACACACACACACACAACACACTGCTACTCTCCAAACACTGGACTCTGCTTTCATGTCTGACGCCGACTGCAGCAGGAAGGGTGTGACCTCTGTGAAACAGAAGTCACGTTCAAATACAGTAGATGTCCTGGAGCCAAGATGGAGAAGGACAAGTCTGCTTTGAATTAAGTGTGTGACATTTTCAGAAAGTAAAGTGTGAGTCTCTGAAGGTGGCACTAAAAGCTCTGCTGCTCTGCTTGTCTGTACCTGTTTGTCTGGTTGTGCTCCTTTGACCTTGGTTGCTTGATTATAGATTCACCAGATACCTTGTGTTTGAATCCACAAATGGGCCCAAGAAAGCTCAAAGCTCTGCAAGCACAATAAAATACATGTTCATCAGTTTTTTAGTGTCCCCTGGAAAGTTTCAGCAACTTCAGCAGAAAATATTTTTAATGCCTGTATAAAGGTGGAATGTTAATCATGTTTTCTTGGGATCATGTGTTAATTCATGTCGATTCCCGAGAAAACAAAAGGTCCATTTCTTCAGATAAGGAGATAATTTGTCACGAGAAAACCGCTGTTTCCTTGAGAAAACGAAATAATTATGGGTTCTGTATGTTCCACACTACTTTACAAAGACCCTTGATCCAATTAACTGATAAGAAAAATAAAAGATGCATCAGAGAGACTACTGGATGTTTGTCGGGACGCTCAGTGTCAAATACCTGCTGATCCAAAGTGATTATTGTGTCTTTGACAGGACACAACAGTTATACAACCCATAAAAGAACCAAAGTCTCATGTAAAAGAAAAAAAAGTTTTTGGAGTTGCAGAAACTTTTTAACGGGTCACTGCATTGTCTTTACTGCTGTGAGTCATGTGGAGCCAACAGCTTGAAATCCAAAAATGCTGATCCATGAATAAATCAAAACTGCACTACGCTTGTTGCAAACAAAATCTAATTTCATTGGTGTGAAAAAGCTCTATCAGAATAATCAATGTGAATTAATTCTTTTCTGGCCAAAAGAGAATTGACAGCTAGTTCAGGTGAGATTTTTCAAGTATACTGAGTTAAACTGTACGTGTCTGACTTCCCTCAGTATCAAACCACCTCCTTAAACCAAGCTGCTTTCGAATATTTGCTCTGACATTTGATTGTGATTGAAAAAGATAGAAAGAAACACATATTTCTTCACCGCCAGCGATGAATAATGCAGCGGTGACTGTCTGGGCTCCTCTGTCAGATTGTTTAGAGCAGTTTTCCCTCGTGTTCCCAAATCTTTGTCCGTTTGACTAAACAGATGAGACGAGCCTCTCGTTTTCTCTTTTGCCTCGTTAAGAGGAGTTTGCAGCTGCTGTCTGAGGACTCAGCTGACAGTTGAAACTGAGCGCTGGGGATCGATGTGCAGGGTTAAAGTCCAGTAGTTGTCACACCAATCTGCAGTCACTGTGGAGGAACACACAGCACGTTTGTTTGTTTAAAAGCAGCAGAAAACAAGACTTTATATGCAGAGATTCAGCTGCAGCTGGGAAAAATGTCCCATCAAGCTTTATTAGGACTCCGTTCCTGACACCAAAATATCTGGAAGGAAGTCACTGTGAAAACTTCGAACGTCACCATTTTTCAAAATCACCACCCTCAACCAAGCAGAAAAAAGATGACATTCCTCCTCATTCTCAGTCCCATGGCATCCAACACTGCCACTTTGTCACACTTCTGTGCCTGTCATATTGACAACGAATGCACCCTTTAACATCTTTATGAGGTGCACCAAGCTTTCAGCTCACTCTACTGTAAACCCATGTGCGGCAATAGTTGACACTAAGACGTCTGATGTAGTATAAAGATCAAGAATATTTGCGGAGGGTGAAACGGTCAAACAAAACAGGACTTTCACCCTGGAGACCACACTTTGCGTCACGCGTGAAACCAGAAGTCAGTGTTGTATTAACATAATGTTAATATAATTTGCGTACAATTGTTGTGTACTGACACTATTCATGTGACATAAAACGTCACATCACATTACGTGATAAAGATTCATATTTTAACCCAAATTATTATCTTTTTTTTCTAAACCTAACCAGGTAGTTTTGTTGCCTAAACATATAATCACAACTGTTTCACAACAGTGTAACATCTCGTTACATTGTTGTTGTGCGTCACATAGGTACATCCAAGGTTGGCCGGTGCATCACTGTCAGATGCCAAACAGCATGACAAAGGGTCAGTATTTGATGACCTGGAAATGAGAACGGGTTGGACATTCATATTAAACAAGGAGAAGTTTATTAACTGTTTAAAAACAGTTGTTTCTTGATGTCACCATGGTGTGATGTTGTGTCATTTCTCAACTGAGGTGAATGGGAGATGGAGCAAATATTTGTAGGACAGAAGTGTTATGTAACCATATCGTAAACCTAAAATAAAAGATTTTTTGGCCACTTGGTGGCAGCAGAAACAAGCTGTGAACACAACATTCAGTACGTTTACATGGACAGTTTAATTCCACTTTTAATCCAAATGAAAGGCCATTCCGATTGAAAATTAAATCCGATTAAAGGGGGTGGTTTATTCCATTTGTCATTCCGAATGAAAGAATTTTGTGTGCATGTATACACTCATTCCTCTTTATGTTCATTCCGGCCTTTCTGCGCATGCTCGTTTCCTTGCCCCTCTGGCGCGATGACGTATATAGTGCGCATAGCAACAGGCTGCATAACAACAGGTTGAGATAGAGCAGTCGGACTCGTTGCACTCACCGGTTTCCATTCACCACAGCACGGTCTTCTATCTCCCTTCTCCTCCTCAACAGATGAAGCATTAGCAGAACAAGGTTGTTGTCGTACTGCTGCTTCAAGAATATGAGCAAAACACGGACCAAAAAGGCACCAAGAACGGCGGCGTCAAGCATCTTGTTATCTGGAGCGAGGACTACAGTGTTTTCTTCCGGTAAATGTAAACGTGCAACATCCGCCCCGCCCCCTATCCAATCAGAAACCTTCCCTGCCACAAACCTTGCGCAGACCCATATAAAGGTGATTAAACTGATCTCCCATGTAAACCCTCATTCGGAATGAATATTTCCCATGTAAACTACCTGGAAAAACTTTAATTCCGAATGATTTCATTCAGATTTATTTCATTCTGAATGAGAAGCCATCTTGTAACCGTAGCCACTGACATCATCACGTTTTGAATTGATCTGGCTAGATTTTTAGCAAAATGTTGCTTATTTACACATCCAGCAGTTACAAAGCAACATTATCATTCATTTGCATTTGCAGACGTGTTTGTGTCCAGCTGAAGAATGTAAGTCCAGCTGAGCTGCAGAAACCCCTTTCACATTGTCACATTGTTTTTCACTTGTCATTTAATACATTTTAAGCCTGTTTTTTGGCCATAGTTTTGAGTAAAGTCCCTTTAATTTGTGTGCCCATACCCGAGCCCTAACAAGGGCGACTAGATCCCAATAAACCAAATGTGGGACAAAGAGTATGTTTGTGTGGGCCAATGAGGGGCACGCTACCAATGCTGAGAGGAAGTCTAATTATTTCAATATAAAGATACAGAACTCTTTTGTATAAAAAAAACTATCTAGAATCATCATCCACCGGCTTCACCAAGTTATAAGCACTTTCCAGTCTTTGTTGTGGCTGCATTAGGTCTCATCACATTCCACTTAAATCTGCATAGCTCGTGACTTTGTGGTGACTTGCAGTTCTCCCAACTGGGTGCAGAGTATACGGCAGTGACAGATTCACCTCCACTTGACCCATGTGTGAGTGCTTTGATTGACATTAAACACAGCCTGGTGATGACAGCTTTCGCTGCTTTCTTTACAGCCATTTTAGAAAAGCGTCTGTCCTGCAGTGGTGTCATTTTTAAAAACTAGAGCCAATCAAAATGAAAATGTATTTATCAACCATTGATACACACTGTGGCTCAGAGGTAGAGTGGGTTGCCACCAATCAGAAGATCAGCGGTGTGATCCCCAGTTCCTCCAGTCTGCATGTTGAAGTATCCTTGAGCAAGATACTGAACCCCAAATTTCTCCTGATTAATGTTCCATCAGAGTGTGAGTGTGTTAAAAACTGAGTAGCAGGTGACACCTTGTGTGGTAGCCTCAGCCACCAGTGTATGAATGTGTGTGTGAATAAGTGAATGTGACTCGTGTAAAAAGCGCTTTGAGTGGTCAGATGACTAGAAAGACGCCATACAAATGCAGGTCCATTTACCATTCACCATTTACACTGGTAACAACTTGTACTCTCTTTTTTAAATTATACTGCACTAGAAAATTGAACCAAAATATCAAGAATCATGAATCCTCTCTGAATAGTGATTGAATCCTTTGTTCACTGTTAAAATGTATTAAAAATGAAGTGACTTGCTGTCCAGACAGTTAAATAACAGCATGTACAATCTGACTTTGATAAAGACGCATTTTAATCAATTTTACTAAACTGCCTCGTTCTCCATGTGTCCCGCTGATAGAATTAACCTTTCTGAGACTCCATGCTGCCTCGTTCAGCGTGCAATCTGTCAAAAATTGGACCCCAAATTGCACATGCCTGCAGCTGTGAGCGAAGGCCTCAAACAGACAATGAGCGACACAATGGGCCTGGCTGTGCCATTAGCTGAGAGGTTGTCATGCCAACGATACAAAAAGCCCCTACGCCCGACCAGGAGCCCAGAGGAGAATTCATATTGAGCGAGAGCTTTGCCTGGAGGCCCTTCACTCCTCCTTACTTTCTGTTACATCATTATTCATGTGAGGAAATAAAAGCCCGTCCTCTTTCTAAGGCTTCCTGTCGCGGCCCGCAGACCGCAGCGGTGGCAGCTACCAGTGTGTTCAAACTGGGGAGGCAGCGTGGCAGAGGATGGGTGTCAAGTTTTTTGTTTTGTTTTTTTGTTGGATTTTAGCTCCACAAGAAGTGCACTATTGTATTTGAGTAAACAGACAGCCCCATTGTGCTGAAGAGTGTGACGACCGTTTGAACCTCGAACTAAACCAGCAGGGCCATCGCTCAAGCTGGCATCAAATCAGAAACAATATGTCCAGCAAGGAAACATTTTCAGAAAACAGAAAAGCAGCTGAACAAGAGATGCTGAGAAATATGGCAAAACGCATTTTTCAGTTGACAATGTGAGTCAGTGGGGGATAAGTGTGGAGTATATTCCCAGATTGAAATGGGAATACTCAAAATAACAATAAATGTACCACATTAGCTGCACTCTGCTCACTATCATTAGTATACAACACAAGCTTAATTTTTTGGAGCTGATCTCTGACCTGTGATTGACCTCCACCAGGTTACTTCAAAGCCGTCCTCTTCAACATACAGTACCATTTCAAAATAACAAATGTCCAGCGGGCTTCAAGTTCAGTTAGACCATCTGTCTGTCTTTTGAAAAGCAAAAACAAAAAGACGGCATTCATTTGGTGCCTCCTTGATTCCTCTTTTGTTGTGTAATTTGCTTTGGACGTGCCTAGTCTCACACACACACACACAGCTCGCATCTTTGTGTCACTCGCAGTGGGGGCTTTGCCTCCACACAGGCCGGGATGTAACCTCCAGGTCTCACAACATCTGAGGGCCGAGTCCCTCTCTCTCTGAGCTGGTGTGATTCCACATCAAAACAATGACGGAGGATTTTGGGCTGTAATCCTCCGTCCGCTCAGGGTTGAGGAATATGGAAAAGAGTTACAATGCTTCACACAAACACACACACACACACACACACACACACACACACACACATTATTATTATCACATTATTTGGTGGTTGCTTAATCTTCAGAGATACCAACATGGCTCCACATTGAATACATTGTGGTAATGCCTCACTGCCAGCTTTGCTTGGGTCAGCTCTTCCATTAGAATTGCACACTTAGTGTAACCTATGGTGTATCATTCAGTGTCGATTCTGGCACCATGTCATCCCATCTCTCTCTCTCCCCCTTTCACACTTGGCTGTCCTGTCCATTAAAAGGCAAAATGCCCCAAAAAATATCTTAAAAAAAAAAAAAAGAATTCTTGACATTATTGTGCACAACAGGGGAGTAATCAAAGTGATATATATACTACAGTATTTACTCTACATTTTCCCCCATATCCACTCTGGATATATTACAGCTGTTGTTGTTGAAAACAAGGAAAATTGAAGGAAAAAAAAAAGTCTTCACATACATATTGTTTTTGGTCACTTAAATATGCCTTATATTTCTTTCCCTGTTTTACCCAAACCACAACATGAATATCCCCAACTTGATAATAATAATAATGATAATAATAAAAAAGTCCCAAATCCAGTCTACATACTAATTATCAGCAGCATCCTCCTACAATGCTGTGTATCTGCTCACAGCTGGAAAAATATAAAAAGTACAGCAATAACATTTTTGGAAAACATCTGTTATCAGCTGCAGCCCTGAAGTTATAGACTGATGTCTGGCAGCACAAGTATCATATCATTTCCTGCTAGTATAAATCAGTTAAGTTTGTTGTTTTCTTATATCATAAGTTATAATCCTAAAATATAATGACAAACTTTGTGGGGACCAGCTTTTGTCTCCAAATGTGAGGTGAGTCCTCATAATGTGACTTGATACCATTGTCCCCACAATGTATGTAAAGCAAGTATAGTGTGATTAGTGTGATATGTGTTGAAGGTTGACACTGATGTCTCAAATATTTAGTGCCATGACATTTGACATTTTCCATCTCAAAAAGCACGAGGTTCAGTGGTTAGCCAATGACTTTAAGGGACTGCATGAAAAGAATAAAACCTTCCACAGAAAAGGAGGAGGGTAATATGTCTCTTATCCTTCTATTGTCTTTGCTGAAGGGGGTAGTCCAACTTTTGGGGGAGAATGGGGGAGGATCTTTAGCGATTAAACTTCACTCCAGAGCGCATGTCGTTTGTCAATTACCTGTAGAAGCTTCAACCTTCATTTTATTCTGTGTTTTAACAGTAAGCGTTACTACAATAAAGTAAACAGTCTTAACAAATGTGTCATATAAATCAACAGTGATGGCTTTTGGTTCAAAAATAAGGAATAGCTGTAATATGTGGTTGGCAGGATTTATCTTTTTGTCTTGTTTACCATAATTTTATTATTTCACTTCTGTTGTGTAACTTGGTGGCTATGTGAAAATGATTATTCTATAAAAATACAAAGTTCAAAAGAATAGTTAAATTGGATATTAAGTTCTCTGTGCACTTGGTTATTCATGGAAAAAAAGATAGTGTTGAATAGCTGTTAAAAAAAAGTGCTAATTATTATACAATACTTTTTGCAAAATCTAATCTAAAGCAGAGGATACTGTTACTGCCACTATGAGTGCTACTAAATGGAATCAAATAGATTATCAGACAAAAAATCAAAATTTTCACAACGACCTTAGCATCCTTTCAAATTAAGATCCAAGGTTGCCAAATATTAATCAATTCCACGATAACAGTGTAATCAATAAAACTATAATATCCACATCATATGAAATGTGGACAACACAGATATCTGATATCCACTGTCTTATTTCTTACAATCAAATTACAGCCTCAGGTATCAGCCCAACGCACACAGCAGTTTGCTGTATGTAACCGAATTAAGGAGATTGAATTCCACAAACTCTGACTTCAAAGCATCAATGTCTGGAAGGAGAGAGCTGAGCACTGCTGACAGAGCAATCCTCACAGAGTGACAGTCCGCTGGATATCGACAAGCAGCAGCACATCAGACCCCAAACAACAGAGGATGATGACATTATGGCACACGATGAATTATTGATCAACTGCTCTGGCATTGTTACAATTGATCTATCTATCCATCTACTAATGACTGGGCTAGGTTGGGCAAAATATTAGAAACACCTCTCAGTTTATATTTTAAACATCATGTAACAGAAAAAAATGGATACTAATTCTGATTACTTACTTTGCAGGGACATGTCTTTGGTATTTGTGGACAGAAAATGTTCAGTTATTCCCTGATCAGTTATCACAGCTCTTACCATTCATGCAATTAACTGTAGAGAGAAACTTTGGATGTATGTTTGGAGATTTTTGAACACCTTTTTTAGATAGATAGATTTCTGTAGGTTTCCCTGAAATTTTTATATTGATATTGCTACCAGTTCCTTTATTCTGACAAAACTTTTCACGAGAAGAGTACTGTTTAACTCTTGATGATCTTTGTGGAAATGTTGGCTAGTATACAGGTGTTGGGGTCGTTACTCAAAAAAGTAATGTATTACACATTACACAGTACTTAGGAAAAAAGTAATCCCTTACTTTACTTGATTAGTCCCTGGAGAAAGTGATTAGTTACAATACTCGATACACTAGTTACTCTGTAACATTGCCTAAAATGCATTGTCAGTAAGTTAGCAATTAACGATATAGCATTGATACTTCCGTGTAACAATCCTAAATTGTAAAATACTAAGCGTGTTATCAATACTATCTATCAACAGCCTGAAGCACATCGTGACTAACTCTTAAGTAAGGGGAAGATCTAATGATGAATTTATGTAACGTAAGTAACGAGTTTGATTAGTAACTATAATGTGATTGCTGCATTTAGGCACAGTAGTGCCTTACAATACTCGTTACTGAAAAAGCCATTTACACCCAACACTGATCACAAAACACGTTAATCTTTGTCAAACCACAGGTAAACATTGTTCAATAATAAAAGACACGCTCACACAGCCATGGGGAGCAATTTGAGGTTCAGTATCTTGCTCAGGGATATTTCAACCTGCAGACTGGAGGAGGCGGGGATCGAACCGCTCACCTTCCGATTAGTGGACGTCCCTCTGTGGCTCCTGACCCACAGCCTGGGTCCATAATATTTTGTGATCTAACTGCGTGTTAGTTCACACCTTCTCCACACCGGCGCACGGACACACGAGCGACATTTCATCCCGACTAACTGGCTACAATATTAACTTTTTAGGTTAAAAGTAATAATCAAAATGGAGAGGGCTTTAGCACTTGCTGAAGTGGAGAACAACTTTCCATTGAAAAGACCCTCAGAGAGCAGAGGGAGAATGAACTGAGGAAGTTTCAAGATATTGAGTCAGTCAACAAGAAACTGACTTTGGAGGTGCAGACATTGCGCCTTGTATTATATTTTCAGTATATATTGTTTTTTATTTCCAGAACTAACTACCTCAGATGAATCAAGAGTTTCTCATTTGGACAAATGGCGGTACTTTGATAAAATAAACAGTAGCCGGAAAAGAATGCCGATGACACAGTGCAGCGCGTTAAGGACCAGGACCAGAATATAACTGATCTCAAAACTGAGATTAAAAATAACAAGGACGGGCAGACAGAGATGAAAATCCAGATTAGCATTCTCAAGAGTGAGAGAGACCTCACCTTTGAGAGCCTGTCCAAGGCTCAGAGGGAAATTGGTCTGCTGAATTCAACAATTGAAAAACAGCAGCAGGAGATCCAAGCCAGGACTTTGGATCAGAACAAAGTGGGCACAGAGCTGGACCAGGTCAAGAAGGATTATTACTCTGCGCGCAACCAGCTGATAGAGGTCAGTAAGAAACTGGAGAAAACACAGGTGTTGCAAAACAGGTATAAAGACAATGTGAAACAAGACGTAAAGCTGGAGAAGAGATGCATGGTGATCCTGACGGAGAAGGAGGGATTAGAAAGAGAGCTGCAGCACTCTGTGCATCAGGCATCACAGCAGCGTCACACCATTACTGTCCAGAGGGCTGCAAAAGACGCATTAGAGCAGACAGTAAAAACACTAAGGCAGGAAGTCAAGTCCCTCACGCTGCAGAACAGGGAGCTTAGGACTGACAGTGATATTGAAGAAGCATCTGGGCCAGAAACCTGTATTTGTCCCAGATAGTAACAAGCGATTTGACTCCACCCATCCTCTGTATAAACGCAGGCAGCATTTCCAGCAAGAGCACCGTGTGCAGCGCCAAGCAGCACTCGTGGAAACGCAGCGCAAGGAGATCGAGGAGGTAAAGCTCGCCGTGGCACGGCCTCCAGACGACCCAGTCCAAAAGCTGGCAAAGTGTCAGTGGTACAATGGAGAGGTTAAGAAACAGCTCATGGCTTTCCAAGGGGAAAAAATAGAGAATGGGGCGAGTTATCAGCGTTTGAGGGAGGAAAACAGGAAGCTGTCAGAAGCTCTGCATGACATGAAGGTGGAGGCTTTTCATAAACGCAAAGCAGAGTCCCAGCGTGAGCCTCAGCAGACATCGAGGCAAACACGCTTCCCACTCTCTGCTGACAGGACCCCGTCTCAGGCTGAAGACAAGTCTAGTTATGTGCCAGTCTTCCGCCCTCTCACCAGAACGGCCCAGCTGGGTGAGGGGAAATTCATGCCACGCCCACCTCCACGCTCAACTCCACAGCGTACACTGAACCCTATGTGCATTTTCAACTTGTGCATTAAAAAACCTGAGTGCAAACGCACTCAGTGGCTCAAATCCATCTGGCTGCTGCCTTTTTGTGTGGAGTTTGCATGTTCTCCGCTTAGTTAGGCTGGGTTTTCTCCGGGATGCTCCGGTTCCCCCAGCATTTGAAGTATCAAACTAAATGTCTCCCCTTCTGTTCCTGAGATATGACCTTGAATGATGGCCAGAAAAGTGTTTTCTGCAGAACATTATGATGTCAAAGTGAAGCTGACCTTTGACCTTTAGGATATAAAATGTCACCACTTCATTATTTTATCTGCTTAATTGTGTGTCAGCTCTATGCTGAGCCTACACACATGGCCTACGCCGTTGTGAACACTTATACTTGTGTGGTGGTGTGTCTGTGTCACTCTGAAAAACACTGGTCAGCATTGGGGTTTCTGTCAAGTGCTGTAAAGTTTAGTTGATTCAAAACACACATTAAACATGGCTTAAAAGAGACAAACACATTTCAAACACAAGAACACAAATGTCTTCACTATAACTCACAGCATTCACTGACTAAGCACTTGTCTTTATCTGGAAACGTTTCCCCCCACAAATCCCCCATGCTAATGTCATTAGCACGCACCGATGGCATTTTACATTGTGTAAATTAGCCTAGTAATGAGCGGAGATTTCCTCTGCTCATATGAAGCCAGGATAAATCATACACAAGACCTTAAATGCAATTTTGTGGAGGCTTTGCTGTCCTCACAATTTATTGTTTCTTATCTGTGAAATTAAAGTAACTGCCCTTGACCTTTTACCTTCAACCATCTAAAACTAATGAGTTCATTGTTAAGTCCAAGTGAACATTTGTGCCAAATCTGAAGAAACTCCTCCGATATCATGTTCGAAAGGATGGGACAGACGGATGTACAGCCATCCAAACAGACAAGCAGAAAACATAAAGCCTCTGGCCACAGCTATCGCAGAGACATCAAAATATTGCAAAACATAACAGTCGTGATTATAAACGCTCCCTTTTCTTCAAATGAGGGGTGTTGCGATATACTGTTATTGATGAAAATAAAATACATATCATGATGATAATACACTTACAATAGTATTGTGTAAATAATACAGCACCTCTGAAATAAATGGGTCAATGTCACCATGAAGTGCCTTTGAGAATTCAGTCTCAGAAATAAAAAGCTGAGATTTTTCATTTAAATTCATACTCATTATATTAAGAAGACATTAGGCTGTTAGAAATACGTATTGCTCAAACTCGAGTACTTAAAAATTAAGTACATAAATTCACTTTGAGTAGACAATATACAAGCAAACTGCATAATATGATGCCATGACCCAGCTCATAGGCCATGGCAAAGATGGCAAATTCACACGGTATCAACTGAAAAGTGCACAGATTTATTGTTCACAAAAGATAATAGCAAAAACATAGTTAAGTTATGAGGTGTGTAAACCTGTGTGTCAGTGTGTCGGCAGGTGAATGGGTGAGTGAGTGATGTATGCTGGGTGTTGTATGGTATGGTATAGAACACAAACTGAAAACCACAGGCCTGTGCTACGAAGCAGGGTTTGGAGTTAGCCAGGTAACTTCAGGGATAACTCTGGGTTTTCAGTGCTATGAAGCTGCTTCTCTTTTTACTGGGATAAATCACCATGGTAACTTATTCTGAGCAGCTAACCTGCTCTGGAGCAGGTTAACTTCAGGGTAAGAGATCACAGCCTGTCAGTATCCCGACCTCTGACTGCTGCTATTTCACACTCTGATCCCATCACTGCAGCTCAACGTAACATGAGACACCTGTGTGATGACAACTAGGATAAAACAGATCATGTTTTATTAGTAAAATTACTTTAAAGTGTTTTATGTGACATATTCAGAGGAGTTTTATCAACTAAACAGCAAAAATTACTATCTGCTAATGTCACATGTAGCTCAGTGATACCTACAGGTAATTTAAAGCCCTTTTCGGACGGGATTAGTTTAACGTTGAGACGTGGGGTAAAGTAATTATTATTGTCTAATCTTGGACCGTGATGAGTGTGCATACAGACAGGAGGAGCAGCTGGTCCTCTGGTGCGGTCAGAACCACCTAGAGCTGAACCTGCTCAAGACTGTAAAGATGACGGTGGACTTCAGAAGAAGCCCCCCAACACTGCCCCGCCTCGCCATCCTCAACAGCTCAGTGTCTACTGTGGACACCTTCAGCTTTCTTGGTACCACAGTCTCTCAGGACCTGAAGTGGACCTCCCACATAAACACTGTCCGAGGCTGTACTTCCTGCGACAGCTCAGGAAGCTCAACCTGCCTCAGGAACTGCTGATCATGTTCTACACAGCCATAATCCAGTCTGTTCTCTGCACATCCATCACCGTTGGGTTTGGATCTGCCACCAAACTGGACAGGAACAGACTGAAAAGAACAATCAGGTGCGCAGATATATTTTTTTCATATTTGATGTATAGTTGTATATTTTTTGTATATTGTATATTCTGTATAGTTACTTTGTAACCCGTTACACCCAACACTGTATGTATGTAGGTTTGTTAGTAGTCTCACACTGGAGAGCGGTGTGCATGTGCCTGATGTTGATTTTGCTTAATCTGTTCCACTGTTGTCATTTTTAGTGTATTTTACATTTTGTGGTGGAGAGTATGGTTTCGGACATTTTGAATTGTGTGTGGTTGCTGCAACATGTTTTAATCTTATATCTCTTAATGATGAATTATGAAATATGGCCTATGAATAAATAAATACATGAAACCTCACCTCTCTGCATAGTGTACTTCATCCCAACAGTATTATAGAAAAAACCTTTAAATGACCACAAATTTGAATCGTTACTGAAACAGTTTTCGGCATTAACCTAATTATATGGTGCATGACTCCTTTTTTATGGATTTTAGTTGTTGGTTTAAATGATATCATACAGGTCAAAAGATGCCGTCTGTGCTGCGTGTGGGTTTGGTTTACCCACGGCAGGGAGAGCATATATGAAATGAAAGATTTGTTGTCCTCCCCCAGGATATTTGCACATCAAACACTAAATTTTCTGCACTCTGGTGGATTTTTATGCATCAGATTTTGTGATGGAAATGTCTTTAATTTTGTCAAAACAAGTCTTCTGCTACCTCAATATTTCTATTAAATACACACATGAGAAATCCATGCCTTTGTGTGTGTGTGTGTGCAAGAGAGAGAGACCAACAAGTCAATGTCGTCAGGTTACGAAACATCTCCAGACTGCTGTTGTGGTCAGAGGAAGAAGGAGGGTTTAGGGAGGCAGTTGAGGAGGTGGGGATGAAGAGGTTGTCATGGTAACCCCTCCTCTGCTGTTGGGGGTGATGATGTAATATTACCCATCGCCGTGTTTCTGGGCTCTTTTCTCCTTGTCCTTCCCACATCCACACACACACATAGTGCTGCATGCACGTGACATGTAATGGTGTAGAGGAGACAAATAAAAGGAAGCACAGGAGCCCCACACACTCTACATGACCCGACGTTTACAGTAAGATAAGAGAGCAGTCACTCTGAGCCACTTTCACAACAACCTGCTGCAATCTAATCTCTTCTTTTCCTCCTCCTTAAGGCCACTGATGCTTGTAATTTTAAAAGAATCCAGTGCACTTAAGATAAAAACAAGCTTCTCTTTTCTTCTTAACTGCATCCCACTGCTTCCTGTGGCACCAATCATACCATCAAAGCCCTGTGTGTGTGCAAGTGTGTGTGTGTGTGTGTGTGTGTTTGTGTGCTCTGTGCATCATTAAAAGACAAAAGGCAGAAAGCTCTGGCAGCAGAGTAAAGAGGGCTTTTTACAGTAAACCATCAGACAGCAGCTGTAGAGGACGACTCCTGCCACATGAGGGGGCCAATCAGCTGCTGAGCTTGATGTAAAAGGACAAAGGCGACCAGAGAGATTAAACACTTCATTCTCAGGTTCATAGAAATGTATCACAGATTGAAAATATACATCAGACATCAATCAAAACAAGCTGTGCAAAGCTGACTTTTCTCTTTCAAGATCTGAAAAGAGAAGAAAGATTCACGTCCTCCTCTGACGATATGAGACACGCAGCTAAAAGACATTTAGAAAATATAAAAGATAATATTCTATGTTTAGTTTGTTTGATATTTTGGCCCAAATGCAAAGTCCCGTATATCAACGCAACAACAACTTTTTTCAAATAATTTTCCTTCTTCACATATAACAACAATTTAAACATATCACTGTCAGTGGTATTATTTTCTGATCCCAGCCCCTTCATTTAGTCCCAGAGTGCACAGACGCTGATCCAGAACCAGCAGTTTGTGATTGTCTTCATGTGTACCATTGCATAGTGTCAAAAGAAAGAAAGAGAGGAAGAGGATGAGGAGTTTTTTTTCAGGCTGCAGCTTCACATCTCTGGCTGAACAGCTCATCCACCACCTTCGGGTCAGCCAGCGTTGAAAGGTCGCCCAGGTCCTTCTCATTGCGGGCGATCTGCCGGAGGATTCGCCTCATGATCTTCCCTAAAAATGGATCCAGAGTCAGAGGAGAGGACAGATGTTACTGAGGAGGAGCAGAGAAAGAGGAGGAGGATGTTGGCTTTAAAGAGGTGTTGAGCATCTTACCTGAGCGAGTCTTCGGGAGCACTGGAGCATTTTGAATAAAGTCTGGTGTGGCAATTGGTCCGATTTTCTCTCTCACTGACAAAAGGATAGAGAGGAAATCAGTGCAGAGCCGATCAAAGCTCACCCTCGCTGGATTTAAAAGGTAGTTTCTTTTAACAGTCTTGTGTGATACAACCTATTTCCAACTGACAAAGCCAAAATCAGACTGGTTTCACCCAAAGGTGTCAGTGCAGGCATAGCAACCAGTTAGTGAACAATAAATTGAGCATTGTTCTGTAAAAGTACACTTGTACAATGCAAAGCTTCTATTGTTGGCTGCAGCTGATGATTTTTTTTCTTTTATTAACCAATCTGTTGATTTTTTTTTTCTTCAATTATCTAATAATTATTTTGTCTATAAAATGTGAGAAAGAAAAATAATAATAGTTGCACAGAACCTGGGGAGACAGGGCGTTTTCATTCACTGCCCCCTCTCTGTGGAAGTCACTACCACACCACATAAAAATGCTCCACAGCATTGTCAGCGTTCAAAAAGGCCGTCAAAACAAGGCCGAAGACAACAACATGTTAAGTCTTCTTTTTGATCTGGTAAATCATCTTGAGACCCCTCAGATTCGTCTTGTGAACCTTTGGAGGGGTCCAGACCTACAGGTTGTGCTTTTAGCGATCTCCATTTTAGCGAGAAAATTCAATCATCATGTTGTTAAAGTTCACATTCTAACATCTGACATTTGTTACATTTTATCTGACGTACTACTCAAAGGGCAAGACGGACAACAGAAACATTTAAAACCAAAATGTACATCCACTCCTCGAGTAAATCCCCCGTGTGTCAGAGCCTCACCCTGTCTCTTGAGCTCCTCCACCAGCGTGTGGTTAAACTCCCTGCTGGCTTTGAGGGTGACGAAGCAGTACAGACACTCGCCCTTCACCTTGTGAGGCCGACTCACCACCGCAGCCTCTGCCACAGCCGGGTGCTCCGTCAGAGCCGCCTCCACCTCCGCTGTGCTCATCAGGTGGCCTGAAAAACACCAAGAACCACAAAGTCGTAAGAGACAAAACATAAACATACAAAAGATGAATAAACACAAAGTTCCTGGGGAGGAAAAATAAAAGAAAACACTCTCAAAAGGCTGCAAGTTAAAATGAGTGTTGAAGTTATTGTTGCAATATTACATAACACAGTGGAAATAGTTCAGTTTGGTATAACCTTTATCGAAGGTTTTGAGAAGCAGCTGTAACACAATACAGTACCTGACACATTCAACATGTCGTCTATTCTTCCTGTGATCCAGTAATAGCCGTCTTTATCCCGCCTGCAGCCTGAGAGAGGAGAAAACAAGTTGCATAACCCCCAAAAGAGTTTTTATAGCATCTTTGTCTGTCCCTCAAGAGACTCTTTGGTATTTCAGTTAGAAATCAAGTACATTTTTGGCATTTAGTCTCTTGTAATGTACAATGTGTGTGGCAGGTGGGCGAACTTGAGTGTGCACATAGTAGATGTAATACGATTTTGTGGTGGCTTACCATCACCAGTTACATAGAAGCCTGGGAACTTCTTGAAGTAGGTGTTCTCGAAGCGTTCGTTGTTTCCGTATACAGTCCGCATTATTCCAGGCCAGGGCCTCCTGAATACCTGTAACCAAACACAGAAAACACAAACAAAGCATAACATACTACTGCTACCAGTAATAGTTATAAAGTTAAAGGTTCAGTGAGAAAGATTTAGGGGAACCTATATGGAGAAGATTGTAATATAATACGTATATTTTCTATAGCTTATAATCAATCAGTGTTTTCACCAGTTTAAATCACCGGGTCTGTTTGCTTTGGAGAGAAAGAGAACTCTGTGGATAATTCAGCTCCCTGTAAAAACCTCCTGAACTTCTGGACCTTAAGTTCTCAGGGAAAAAACGTGAGCACACATTAGCAGATGCTGGGCTAGTGGCAAGTCTGTGACATCCCAAACGGTGTTGAAATGTCACGTGAAACTGCTTTTCTCAGTGTTTTTACTGGTTTTAATCACGTGGTCCATTTGTTTTGGAGAGGAAGACACCTCTGTGGATAATTTGGCTCCTGGTAAAAACCTCCTGAGCAATGAACGCTGAAGGAATTCTAACTGGGAGTTCACGCTTGGTACACAGGAGAAGTTTCAGCTGGTTGCGATCTGCAATTCTCACCACTAGATGGCACTAAAGCCCACACACTGCTCCTTTAACAATAAATATTCACGTCACACCTTTCAGTACAAAGCTAAATAGTGATTTACAAATGAAAATCAGAATTAAAACAATTCAAGGCTATGATTAAATCATCAGGCAAATGCAGACAATAAAATGAAATACATCACAATAAACATACGGTAAAAAGCAAATAAGGCTAAAATGAATTAACACTACTAGTAGCAGGGTAATCACATCTTTAATTAGTATTAAACGGAATATAATACTATCATTTTTAAAACGCTTCAAACTGAAAGTCTACTAGTAAAATTCACAAGCAAAATAATACCAGCATCAGAGATGTGTCCAGGCAACAAAACAATTGATGAATGGGTAATAATAATTGAAACCGAGGTGCTGAGCTGAACCTATCATTTATGGTTATTTATGAATGTTTTTATCATCAGTTCCACACACAGCACATTTATCTTTTTAAGCCTATAACCTTTGAATGTTTATGATTAAAAGCATTTTTCTTTCTTTCTCGTGTGTATCTGTTGATCTGGTCGTCGAGCTGCTGCATACAGCTGCCCTTACAGGGAGAAATAAAGTTGCGTAGAATTGAATCGAAACTCACGAGATAACCCTCGGCCTCGCCTTCCAGTTCCTCCCCGTGTTCGTTGAGGATTGTGGGCTCCACCCCGAAGAAAGGAAAGGTCTGAAATATGAGATGTGGATTGAAGGTGAGATAAGGGTGTTCTTTCATTATACAGCTCCTGTATGTTTCTTCCAGATCACAACCCTGATCGTAATCTACACGTAGAAAAACCTAATAGAAACATATATGAAAAAGGTTGCATCTGCTGCACTGGTTGAGTGAAGAATACTGATGCATCTGTTCTCACATACAAATGAAACTCAGCAGAGGAAGGAGATGCTGGTGTGTTTAAGATATACATAAAGATGTCAGAGTGTGATGTAACCGATGTTGTCACTCACAGCAGAGCCTGGTTTCAGCGGCGTGGCAGCAGGCAGAGGAGTCAAAACATGACCTCCCTGTAGAGACATAAAGTGATACTTACAGAGGAAACTCAAAATCATGTTTTAAGTAACTCCTCTTAGCTGAACAGCATATGGACTGAAATTTATTCTAACCCTCCAAACAGGGTTTTGAAATATTACTCAATACCAGCTGAGGTGTGAGTTAAGTGCAGGCAGATGGCAGTGCCAAAACTTACAGTCTCTGTCTGCCAGAAAGTATCGACCACTGGACATCTGCCCTGACCGACGACCTCATAGTACCACTGCCACGCCTCTGGGTTGATGGGCTCACCGACAGTACCCAGAATCCTCAGGCTGGATAGGTCGTACCTGGGGGAGCCAGGTGAGAAAATTCCCCTCAGATTATCTTAAATTTCATTATTATGTGAAACTGATCACTGCTCTGTTTTTTAAGACTTGTAATTGTCTATTTTAACATTATTTGTTTGTGTTGGTTGCTGGTTGTTTGGTCATGTATTTGTTTTTCCATGCTCTCCTATGCGTTCTCAAACACAGACCTTGATCTCAATGAGACTAACTGATTGAATATATATATCTGTAAGACTAAATATATTCCATAAATTCCACTTTCTGCCATATCTACCACACTGAGTTAGTGATTTGCTACAAAGACATCAGTGCAAAATGATGTTTGTTTATTCTGAGAATTATTATTCTTTTACTGGTGATATTTTACATGTTTTGTGTTGATGTTTTGAATCAAAGCAGGAGTTCACTTATTTGTGTTATTTTTCATTATTGGGGTAATTGTGAATATTGTGTCCAGCAGCACTCAAAGAGACTGCTGGACAGCAATAAAAGAGACTCAAAAACAGGATGAAAATGTAACCTCAAAACATTTGAATCAAACATCTAGATATTTGATATTGAAAGATATGACATCATTTCAAAAGGTTGAAAGCCTGGCATTTTTTGTTTTTAACCAAACAAGGATTTTTGCTTTAAAAAAAAAACAGATGTGTGTCCAATCTGTGTTGCAATATCAATTGCAAAAATCATTTGCACAAAATGTAAGGTAACGTGATTACAGTAAGTTTAAGTGCTATTTCAAAAAATTATCGGGATAATATTGTGAATCCGAAATTAAGCATAGCGCTATTTCAGTTCTTTGCTGCTGCTCTCCCTGCCTTAGGCCTTCCATGTAGGCGCATGGAAGGGCAGGCAGGTTTGCTCTCTCTGCCTTAAGGCTTTCCACGCAGGCACGTGGAGGGGCGGGGAGGTGTACTCTCATGCCTTAGGCTTCCCATGTAGACGTGTGGAAGAGGCTTTCTGCTTAGGCAATCAGTATCCGTTTTCAAGGTTTGTTCAACTGTCTTAGGGTTGTTGTTTTTTTTGCCAAGTTCTAGTGTTGCACTGACAAGCTGATGAAACTTTGACTGGTTATCAAATCCCCTTTGAAGTAAGCGCCGAGAGTTTTCCCTGCATCTTTTTTGACGGATATTGACTTAAAGGATTCTTGTAAATTTAGAGCTGAAAATGCATGACAGTTCACAGAGTATCACTCACATCACCATTCATACAGTTTGTCTTCTTCACCTCACTACTGAGGAGCCTGTTACATAAGATGTGAGAGCAGAGGAAGGTCTTTCAAAAATGAAAGGTGGATATTTCCATATGGAAGCTGGGAAACCCTGCTGTAAAATGCGCTCAAACTATCTATCACATCAAGCTGTGTTTTGAAAGTCAAACTCCTGCTGTAGCTTCTGTAAATCAGGATTTTTCTGAGCGGCTGTGACGTTCACGTGTACATGCAGGCTCTTACTTTTGCAGCGGCTCCCGTCCATACTTCATCAGCAGGCGGATGGCTGTGGGAGCTGTGTAGAACTTGGTCACTTTGTACTTCTCAATGATCTCCCAGAACCTGCCGACATGAGGGTGAACTGGGATACCTTCAAACTGGAGAAGACACACACATACATCTCTAAGAAAGGATCTTTCGAGGGGGCTCTATGTGTTTTAATGGCACTGTGAGGATTTTTAATGAAATAAAAGTCTCATTCAGACTCACTAGGACACTTGTGGCACCGTTTGCAAGGGGCCCGTATGTGATGTAGGAGTGGCCAGTGATCCAGCCGATGTCAGCCGTGCACCAGTACACGTCGTCATGGTGATGGTCAAAAACGTAGTTGAAGGTCAGTGATGTGTAGAGCAGATACCCGGCAACAGTGTGGAGAACACCCTGTACCGTACACAAGGACGGAAACATGAATGAGGAGGTAATTGGTCAACACAGAGACGGCAGACAACGAAAAATAAGGGGGCAAAGGAAAGAGGCATGGGCAGGTGTGTGTGTGTGTGACTGGGGGGCATGTAGTACTCATATTGTGGGGACATAAATATGTTTATACAATCACAGTGTGGGGACTCGCCTTTCTTTTGGGGACAAAACACAAGTTCCCATAATGTAAATTTAAAGTTAGGGTAAGGTTAGGGTTAGGTTAGGTTAGAGTTAGGTGTGTGTGTGTGTGTGTGTGTGTGTGTGTGTGTGTGTGTGTGTGTGTGTGTGTGTGTTTAAGAGAGACAAAGACAGAGATGATCATACTATCTGATGCTTTGAGCTCTGTGTTTTGTGTCATTTCTACTTTCCTCAGGCTGCATTTATGCCTCTTAGTATTAGGAAACCATTAATTCCCACTATTTCACAGCAAAGACAGTAAATTATGTCAAAGCCTGCAAGGTTACCGCCATTACAGGCTCATCAGAGGAGAAAATAAGACGTGATTTAAATGTGTGGTTTCACTGAGAATTTATAAACAGAAAATGAGCAGCATGCTTTTCTTTCTCACAAAAGCTACAATAAGTGTTTCTACTATGAAACTGGTTCCTTCGCACACCTGTACATTTTACCTTGGGTTTGCCGGTGGAGCCGCTGGTGTAGAGGATAAACAGTGGGTCCTCAGCGTCCAGCCACTCGGGTTCACACTCTTCAGGAGAGTCTCTCATCGCCTCATCCCACCACACATCACACTTGGAGTCCCAGGGGGTCTGAACCCATCAGAGCAGAGAGCAAATGCAACACATAAAATCACTCATTACATTTGCTCACAAACTGCTCCAAAAACAAGCAGCAACACACCATGTCAATTTTGAGCTGACTATAATTTACGTGCCCCTGGGGGGGAGATATTCGGACTCCTAAATTAGAAGAGAGCATGTTTTCTAGTGATTTTTAAAACCAAAACAGAAAAATGGATCAGACTAGATTCAACTTTATTGTCGTTGTACAGAGTGCAGTTACTGAGACAATGAAATGCAGTTTAGCATTGAAGTGCAGAGTAATGTATAGTATAGAATACATAGTAATAAACAGAATAAACAGTGTTAATTAGATGGTAATTTGTAAGTCATATCTACCTGTAGTTTGTTGCATGCAGCTCCACTTTTTGTCCTCAGTGCGGGGTGCTTGATGACGAGGCATTTAGCGACGCTACATGATGCTCTGAGAGGAAATAAAAAAAAAAAAAGTGTAAGTATTAAAAGGGACCAAAACCTGTAGTAATGGCTACTGAGCACTTATTGAATAATATTATGTGAGCCTTTGGGACATGTCTTTATTCTCATAAAGGACCAAACTTTAACCAGAGTTTCATTTGATATCCCATGTAACAGTTTTCATGAGAAAATTAGAGTTTACAAGCAGTGTTTTTTCTGTTTCATTGTTTTTTCCTATATATATAGATGGACTATTTGTCTCACTGGGCTTTACAGTCTCAGCAAAATGAGACCTCACCTGTTTTACCCTTGATTTTTATAAGTAAAAACACCAAAAAACAGGAACAGGAAAAAAGGGGGACGCACACCACATGAGGTGTTGGTGTAGTGAATATCACTATATGTTTTATTTTGCAATGATGCCCCCACACCCCTGATAGCACATCCCTCCCAGGCTCACGTTGCCATGGGAGACGAGCAGCTTGAGCTTCCCAGGATGAGTGTGAGCGCCCCATGTTGCCCGGCAACCCCGTAATGTGGAAACCGGGCAGTGTGTTTCCTCAACATCCTTGATAACAGCTGATATGGCTTTGCTTTGTGTGTGCGCGTGTGTATGTGTGTGTCCAGTGACTCATATGCCAGCGGCTGAGTCCCATTACCAGCAGCGAGTGTAAATAAGGGTGGTTGCTGAGAACTGACAAACTGTTGGCCTTGCACGCAGAACATACTTTTCGCGGCACTTCTCCAGAGCCTCGTCTGCAATCTGTTTCAGGTTGATCAGCTTCTCTCCTCTGTAAACGCCATCTGTACATCACAAAGGGACGGAAAGAGAGAGTGATGGTGGGACAGATGAGGAGGTGTGTGAACCAGCAGGGAGAGGGTGTTTAAACACTGAGGCTCTTTACAACTTAAAAACCACATTTAGAGCCCCTGAGGGCAACAACACATCACATCCTGGCGCTGCTGTGTTGGCTGACATGTCTCTTATCTGAGCTGCCGGACCTACCTGCTGTCACCAGGATGCTGCTCTGGGCATCTATGATCCTCTCACACAGAGAGTCAGCGGAGAAACCTGCAAACTGCGAAGACAAAGACAAAGACAAGACACAGCTTATGACCTTTAAATAGATAATTCTGTTCTATTAAACCAGGGGGTTACTGTCACACTTTTGTCCACCATGTCTATTGACAGCACTGTAATCATCAAAATATTTGCTGAGATCTGGGAACACAGCAACATGGACGACACAAGAAAGTCCAACAGGCCAAAAAACATGACAAGTTGCAAACAAGCACATTATCTAAACCAATCCCCCATTGCTCAGGAAACATGTGGGCACACAACTAAAGTAAATATGTGCAAATCAGTCTGTAAACTGTGATGAACATTTACTGTTTGTCTTTATTTTTGCTTTAAAGTAAGCTAACAAAAAACCTGTTTGATCCGGCTGCTCATGTTTCTTGTCAGATGCCATTTCAGCGATGTTGTAGCATTCCTTGGTCTCTGCATTTAACTTTGTCAGTACAATGTTGTATTGACACTAATATTAATGATGGCCAGCTATAGGGAGAAGCCCCATCTGGACTGGACCTTTAGCACCAACAGGTCTAAGTCTCTTTAAAGGGACAGTTCACCCCAAAGTGTGGTTCTATTTATCAGTCTAGATTGTTTTGGTGGGAGTTGCCGACTGTTGGAGATATCAGCCGTAGAGATGTCTAGAGTGGAACTAGATGGCACTCGGCTTGTGGTGCTCAAAGTGCCAAAAAATACTCTCTCTAGAAATCATGATCCAGTTACTCAAGATAATCCACAGACCTTGTTGTGAGCAGTTTCATGTAGGGACCATTTTCTTTCTGCTGAGCTACATCTGCCAACTGCATCACTGCGCTGAAGGATGCGTGCATCTACTGCTAGCTCACCTACACCACTAAACTAGCCAACAGTACAGCTCAACTGAGGAGGACGCCGTTAATGTTTATATCTTGCACTGTCACAAGCACGAGCTTCTCATCCATGAGTAGATGCACGCTTCCTTCTGCGCGGTGATACAATTGGTGGGTGCAGTTTGGTAGAAAGAACATGAAACAGCTCACAACAGGGTCTGTGGATTATCTTGAGTAAAGGGGTCTGGAGAGACATTGCTGTTGAGTTTTTCAAATGTATTTCTTTCTTTCATTTTTGCACTTTGAGCACCACAAGCTGAGTGCCATCCAGTTCCATTATACTGGAGAGAAGGCAGACATCTCTACAGCTGATGTCTCCAACACTCTGCAACTCACACCAAAACAATCTAGACTATATATAGCACTACAGGTAAGAGGAAAAATATGTACTTTTGCTTTTGGGTTGAACTCTACCTTTAACAACAGGGGGAAAAAACATGTCAACCCAATAGATTTGGTTTCCTCCTAATCAAAAAACAAGATATGACTTCTAGCTTACATTTGAAGTGAGACCACATAACAATTGTGGGAAGAATTACCACATTCTTTGTCTGAAAAACTATAATTTTCATTTCTACATAAACCATAAACCCTGACTTTATATCTGCTCTCTTCTGGCGCTACTGTTACACTATGTTTTAGATTCAGTCATTATTCCTTGATTGTTACTTGTGGCCACAAATAGCGGCAGTTCGGTAAAAGCTACATAGTCTCCGTTAAAGTGCAGACAGACAGTCTGAGGCATGCTGTTCCCTCTCATTACCATGTATAGCACAGTCACCTTGTTCAATCTTACATAATGAACCAGACATTTATAATTAATCTTTTATATGATTGTCATCTGCTGCGTCCTCTGCCAGGCGCTTGTGTTCTCGCCAAGGTCAATAGTTCAGAGTATAAAGTTTCAGTGTTGATGACAGCATTATGAATCAGGTCACTGAGGATTCTGGACTCAGCAAAATGTCACAGCGTGAGTGGCACTGGCTGTCCTGTCTGGCTTCATCTATGATTTAATTTCATGCCAAGCTAATTTATGATTAATATTAACAGTCACGTGAGAATCCAAGAAGCTGGCTCTATACCAAAGATCCTTATGTTACTGAGTGTGTTCATGTCAAATGTAAAAACTCAGAGCTGGAAAATGTGCAACAGTGACCAAGCACAGGCAAGGTCGCTTTCACTTCAGTCTGCCAACAACAGGCCTTTGCAAGTCATAAAACAAACCATCTTGGAGCAGCGTGGAGATATTTTTAACAGGACCACTAACCTTTGCGTGGATGAGAAGGCTTGAAAACCTAAAATAGTGTTGGCTTGCTTGCAAAACTGCACAGACTCTGATGCCTCTCCAAGCTAGATACAGCCAGTAAATGACTGACCCATATATTGGGTGCAGGTGCTGTCAGCGCTTTGTTCACACAGAGAACAGCTGGTAACTACAGGAGCGGGGCAGTCTGGACTAACAGGAGCAAGAGCTCAGGTTTTAGTAAGAGCTGCAAACACTGCAAACTTACGTGACTGTCTGCACACAGATTGAAACGTATGCATGCCAGATATAGAGTTGAAAAGTCCCATAAGACAATGATGCCTGACTCCTGCTTGGAGCACCAGAGAGAGTTAAGTTTCTCACAGATGACAACACAACAGGTGTCAGAAAGTTGGAAAAAAAAAACTTGATATGTCTGTGTCTCCAAAATGTGTCAAACAAAGGCCAAACATCCATCTACTCACCACAATGGAGTGAACAGCACCTATCCTTGCACAGGCCAACATAGTGTAGACCAGTTCTGGGATCATGGGGAGGTAGATGGACACCCTGTCTCCCTTTTTTATACCTTGAACAAGAAAACAAGCAGATTTGATGTTTTGGATAACACAAATCACACCTGGGTATTACTTCTCAACTCAAACCAACAATTGTACTGTAGCTTTAAGGTGAATTTCAACATGATGGATATGTGCCAGATACTGCACTGAACGTCTGATATTCAGCAGGTGCATACTGCCATATCTCTTGTGTTGCAGCATGATGGTTATTATCATTATGTTCTTCTTCCCTCATGAAACCACAAACTGAAACATGTAAATTTGTGTTCATGTCTTTCCTTTATAACCTCAAACTTTTAAGTGCTACAAGTAATTTCAAAAGGTCAAGTCATCTCTGTTTGGAGCCACTGGGCAAATTATATTCATGTATTGTTTGAATGTAAGATTGAAGTTTCTCACCCATTTGCCTGAGGACATTGGCACAGCGGCAGACCTGGCTCAGCAGCTGGCTGTAGGTGATGGCCATGTGGTGGTCAGGTGAGTTCCCCTCCCTGAGATGACAACATACAAGAGAAAATACTCAGCCTAAACAGTCATGAAAAACCTGTCTCAGATTGTGTGAAGCTCTGTCTGTGTTAAAGAGCTAACCATTTTTATACTTTTTATTTTATTATTTTCATACATATAGAAGACAGATACACAGATATACTGTAGACACAGAAACCCTTCCAATACAGAGTTCCTTGAGTTCACAGGAGAGATAACCTGTTCCCACTGTCTATATTTGATTTGAATGTCTGTCAGAACAGCTGTTTGTGAAAGCTAAAACAGTGTGCTGACTTGGCATCAACTTTACACCATGATGATGGTGAAATAAATCAATACACTGACGAAACGCAAATGCTATTGATTATGTCCACATATTTGGTTGTCTTTAAAAGGTCCTTATATGTGATGTTGTGCCCCTTGGCAATTAAGTAATAAGCCAAATATGGAGCTCCACAGGGGCCAATCCTTGGGCCTCTTTGATTCAACTGCTAAATGCACCCATTAGCTCTAATATGACTCTCTGAAACACACCAGCTTATCAAAATAAATTGAGCAATGTGTTAGTTCAGGCAGGACACTATGTCAAGCTGGAGCAGTTGATAGATCACATGATTCCTTTCTATGCAATCAATTGGCAAATCTCATTCAGGACGCTCTATTACTATCTACTGTTGCTGCTTCCTCAACAAGCCGTGTTGCAACCCGTCTCCACCCCAGCTCCTCCTTTTCTTGCTGTGTCTGACTTATCAGTGTCATTTCTATTTGTCATTGATGCGGCTCTGTTCTGTTCCCGGGGGGTCTTTGCTGCTGCTCTCCCTGCCTTAGGGCCGTGATAGACTTGCCACTTGATCGAATGTACGCATACACAATGCGCCGTGTCTGTGTATATACTTGCTGCAGCACTACGCAGCCAAAATGCACAATACTGGCGGTCTCCACTTGAAGCAGACAACAGAAATATAACCCAGATATCAGGTAGTGCATGCTGGCCGGCAGGTTTTTTTTCCTAGGATGGCGAAGGCAAGACCCGCTCTACTCTGCCTTACTCTGCCTCAGATTGACTTACCCTGACATTCTTTTGTTAAACCTAACCAATCCAGCCAAAAAAAGGGTGGGCCGAGTAGGGTGAGCCATGCCTTCGCCATCCCAGGAGAAAGAATTCAGTGGCCAGGTGTTGTAAACAAACATGGATGCCCTTGATATGCTTGTTGAGGAAGAAGAACTATGTCACTATGTAACAGCATGGAAACATCATAGAGATGCGGGTAGTTCCGCACCAGGTCTGTCAGCCTCTCTTCAAAAGTTTCCGCCATTGCTCCGACAGCGACTCTGTCTGGTCTGATCTCATGGTCACCGTGTTCATTCGCACGAGTGCCTCTGGCGGTCATGTCAATATTGCATCTCACGCATTGAGATGTGCGGCCGACGCGTCAAACAAACGCAGATCACGCATGGCAGCCATGATGCAGTTGCTTGGTTTGCAGCAAGTATATTACAGCCCTTGGGCTTTCCATGGAGGTGCATGGAAGGGCAGAGATGTTTGCTGTCTGCCTCAGGTTTTGCTCATTTGTGCATGGAATTGCAAAGAGGTGTGCTCTCAGCAAAGTTAACTAAAAGTTAGGTTGGTCATTATTGTCTGCTGCTGAAAACCCAAATGAGAAATCTTGGTGTAGTTAGGGAATGAAAACCTAATTTTGATGCCCATGTCGACACAATAACAAAGTGGCCTATTACCACCATAAAATAGAGCATGAATCAGGGAATTCACCAACAAATAAGATTTAGGAAACCTAATCCACGTCTTGATCTCTGTAACAGCCGGACTACTGTAATAGGATTTTCTCAGGTCTTTCTTAAAAAGCTCTTTGACAGCTGCCACTCATTCAGAATGCTGCTACTTAAAACCTTAGCGAGACCAAGAAAGCTGGGAACATCACTCCACTTCTCAAAGAACTTTTAGCCAATAAAACTCAGCTATAAATCCACAAAATGATTTATGACCAAAATACTTTTGCAAGAGATTCAAACCCACAGATCCTCTGAGGTCATCTATCATAAAATCCAAATATGGTGAAGCTGCTTTTAGCTGCTGTCCTGCAGTGGTACCATTGCTTTTAGACTTTGTGCTGTTGTTGTGTATGCACCATGGACTTCAGTCTGTCATTCATTATGCTCTTTAATTTTCTTGACTTTTTGCTTTGTCTTGTCTAAAAGATAGAAAAAGGAAATGACACTGAGACAAACCTGACACTGAGATATCTCATTTTATCTCAAACTTGCAGTTACAGCAACAAATGCCTAACACATGCACTGATGCTTCTAATGTTTAACAACTTTAAAGGGCATTTTTGAAACAGCTGATAAATCACCTCTGAGGCTCTAATTTTACTTTACATTCAATACCTTAAAACAGGATGTTTCTCTTTCTATTATGACTCACCCAGTGAGACAGAAAATGTGTTGAGCTTGAAACCATTTCTTACAACCACTAGGTCAAGGAACGAATAGAAAACTGGTATTTATCTCTCTTTGTTTAAAACAGTTTGTTTGTTCGAGTTTGTTTAAAGGGTGACACTTCAGCCATGGGACACCTGTCATCACAAAGTATTGAGATGCTTCTCAATCTCAGACTCTACTAGCTATAAAACAGATGCAGTTACAGGTGAAACCAAACAAAAGGTCACACATTTGACTTTCAAATACTTTTTGCTGTCTTATTTTTTGCAGTGTGTCCTCCCATTTGAGACAGTTTTGCAACTGCTGTTTGGCAAAGGTGTGGGCTGAAGTCGTATAAGTGTTTAAGAGTTCAAAACAAACCATCTGGCCACCGATCATTTGAATATAAGCACATTAACAACACAGCTGACAGCTGCATCCTCCTCATATGGCGTGCTGGAACCAGCAGGGCAAACACTTGAGCAGGTATATTACATAAGTGCTCTGATGGAGTGCAAACAGTGTTAAGACACTTGTGTGGGCGATGGCTGGTCTCCACTGTGCCCAGTTTCATTGAACTATTAGTGCTGAACATGCAGAACCCATTTGTTGTTTGCTAAGCCTCTTCTGTTGACAGAGCAAATATGTGCCATGATATACCAACCATATACAGTCAAAAAAAC
Source organism: Epinephelus awoara (assembly GCA_035609425.1). Taxonomy (NCBI): domain Eukaryota; kingdom Metazoa; phylum Chordata; class Actinopteri; order Perciformes; family Serranidae; genus Epinephelus; species Epinephelus awoara. The sequence goes on along the minus strand of CM069306.1, from coordinate 24,147,746 downwards.
GGAACGTATAGAGCCTTTATGGGAACTTGTGAGGGTGAAAGGAGAAAATTTATGAGCTTACATCCAAGATAAAGCAACTGAAAACACAAGTATTCTGAAAACAATCCAAAAGGCTTCTAGTGGACTTTTCTTATTGGAAGATTTTCAGCTTTTACACTGTGATAAATATCAAAAGCTTGTTTTTATGAGGGACTCTTACAGTAATGTTAGATTGCAAAATGTGTTGTAGCCAAAGCATATGACATCTAGGAAAAAAATGTGATAAAATCCTGTTAAATGTTTTCTGTTGATTTGCAGGATTGAAAGTTTGAAGTGTTGACACTGTGTTACACTAGCTGAGGTTTGCTTTGGTGCACTGGAGTTGGCAGAGGAGACACAACGGTTGCTATTCTGACATAACTCCAGGCAGTGTGTCCCATCAATGCCATCATTTACGGGACAGACATTTTTGCTTACCAGTAATAGGCAACCTTATCGCCAAGATTCCTCTCCCTCACCAGCCTGTCCAGGACATTATAACACATGTTGGTTTTGGCCCCTTCCATGCATTTTACGTAAATGTTCCCTTTTGTCACATCAAAGTTATACTGCAGCATTGGTCCTGTTGCTGGCTTCTTCCAAAAGAACTCCTCAGCAATCTCTTTCCAGAACGCTGGAACAAAGTGATAACTCATGTCAGTGTTACAGGCTGCAGACCAGGCAGATAAACACAGAGAGATACTGCATACAGAGGGAAGTGGGAATGCAAGAAAACACTGCAAGCACTGCACTAAAAATACAGACTTGTTTGACCTACCTTCTGGATTCTCGAGAGACTTCCTGTACAGTGCCAGATAGGAGTTAAAATCAGGCACATGAGCATCCCTCTTCAGGTCATCAGGAGGGTAGTACATTTTGTCCTGAGACTCAGGAACAACCATTGTGGAAGCTCAGATGCAGACGGGCCTATTTCATCTGAGGGTGAGTAGGAAAATGGGTTAATCTGGAGTCACTGCTGATCTGTCTGGATCCTCCTGGGTAAAGTGAGAACACTACAAGGCCTCTTGCACTGAAGCAACACAATTCAGCATGCATAAAGACCCACCTCTAATCCCTGAGCTGCAGGATCTCTCACAGTCTGCTTAGGGCCAGGCCAGCCAATCGTCTGGCAGTGTGCGGCACTCCCACTTTTTCATTGGTTGAGCCCTCCCTGGCCTGTTGATCGTATTATTGTATTTTTCCAAGCAAGGAGGTGGAGGAGGAGAAGGAAGTGTGCAGCAGCAACATGAATGCTCAGGAGTCATGCAGGCACGAGGATTGATTTGACAGGGAGGGTGATGGGTGCGCTGAGGAGAGAGAGGGGTGGGATGGGGGAGTGGGGAGGGGGGAGGGGGGCAGCATTTTGTTCACTGACAGCCAGTAAACTAAATTCCTGATCCTCAAAGCATTGTCACAGAATGTTCTTGGTTTAGTAGCTGAAGCATTTTTATAGTTACATATTTGCTGTAAGAGTTCTTTAGGTCATGTCAAATTATAACCCTTGCTTAATGTTTATTGTCTGACTTGGTGTACATATGTCATTATCATACCTTGTTTGCATGACAGATTTAGGCTTTGTCACACTGTATTTTATATATGAAAATGAATGACAAAAACTGGACAATTAATTTCACTGCAAAATATAGACATGAGCAATTATCAAATGACAAAAAAAGTTTTTAAAATTAAATACAAATGTCTCAAAAATAAATTGTTTTTATTTTACTCAATTTTTTAAATGTCCACTGAATATATATTCACTTAACTGACTGGAATATGTTGCATTTATGTTATTGTATTGTGTGTTGTTATTGTATTGATTATTAATTACCTGGGTATTTATACTTTGAACTTACTTACTCAATATTTTGCACATTCCTGCACAAAACTCTGCAGCTCTCCCACCTTAAAACAGACAACAACAAACTTTTTTTTTTCCATTTTCAATTGTCAGTTTTTCTATTTTATATCATGTCTCTTGACTTTTGCATTGTGTTTATAGTCATGCAACAAATCACCAAGACACATTCCTTGAATGCAAGGGTATAGGTTTTGTTCCAACGCTGGAGAGGACACATATGAAATGGGGGGTTTGGGGGTGCTCTGCAAAAAAAATTCCTAATGTCATACACTCAATTTCCTGCATTCTGTTGAATTTTTATGTGCAAATTTGTGCCTTTTCTGCATCAATTTGTGCTATCAATACATTTAATCTTGTCAAAATAAAGGTGTTATTGTCATGTTTTTGTGAGGGGGGGCAAATGTTCTCCTTTTCCCCTACGCTGATAAAGCACAGTCTAAAAAAAAGAAAAAGTTTAGTATCATTTCAATTATAAAGCTATTACATTCTTTATTATAAAATGTCATAATGTGTAATCAAATAACTCTTGTCATGCTTGGGAATATTCGTCCCTCGTAAACACTGGTAGAAATGAAACATGACGTACCGTTCAGGTTACATAACAAATGTCCAAATGGGCTCTTGACGTGATTTGTTTTCGAGCTCAAATTTCAATCTGGGATCGATTAGGTTGCGCCGGACTGACGTCTGACGTAGCATCACACGTCAGACCCTCTTAATCGAGCGTGATAGCGCTTGTGTTGATGTCGGCTGCTGCTACCAGGTGCATTTAGTAACATATCGGGACCAAACTTCAAGCCCCAAGATGTTTTTGTCTGCTGCTGTTCGCTCTGCAGTATCGCAGACGGTATGTTTGTGATATTCTTTATGGTTCTGGGTAGAAGTATTTGTGCCATTTTTAATAATTTATAGAGAAATCGCTGTGACTCCTCACAAGGGCAAGCAGGGAAGGCCGCTAAGCTAGCGTTAGCGTTGGGTAACGTTAGCATGCTAGGTACTTTAGCTTTCTGCTGTCAGACGTTTACAAGGTGATATTTGGACAAAATTACCAATGCAAAGGAACATTTACCCGACACGAGCAATTGCATATTAGAATTGACTTAATTATTTTGATAAATCACGTTTATTTTAGATATAACAACAAAATGTGAGCTAATGTTAGGTTCAGCACACGTAACTCACTCAATGTTGCAGTTAGTTATGTATGTGTGTGCTGATACTGCAGTTGTACAACATAGCAAAGCACTTATATTTTAATCACTGCTAGCACTACCATTTATTTCAACTATGTGTGATTTATGGCTCCTGGGGGTTGGCTAAAATTAAAATTACATCATGATATTAAGAAAGGCAATAAACAAGCTGGTAACAGCCTTATATTCAGTTATACATACCTTATATTTTTCTTAATGAGTGCCACATAAAGATGCACAACATAGTATGACTAATCTACGACCCCTATTACTACACCTGCAAAGTGTTAAATGTGAAGATCTGTAGAAACTATTGCTCAAGTTATGCTCATGTTAGGGTATCACATCTTGTGAATGTTTTAAGCTTCTTACAGTTAAATAGTTAGACACTATGACAAGAATAGTCCTTGTATTTGACCTCACAATTGTGTTATAGTTAATAACAAAATCACCAGTTTGTATGTTTCCTTTTAACTTAACTTTTTCCAGTCCTTTTAGGTTGTCTGAAGCAAGACATAACCAGAGGATGAATTCACACACCAACAAATGTTTTATCGGTCCTCTTTGTCGCTGTGATTTCAGGCCAGGCAGGTCAGGAGTTTGCATCGGTCTGCTGCACGCGCTGGAGCTGGTGGCATCTTTGTGGTGAGTGTCATTTTCTTTGTCAAAGTCTAGAGATGTGCAGAATAAGTTGGGTACAGAGTGTCCACCAGTGCTGTGTAGTCCGCCTCAATTGTTCAAGGCTTGTTGAAAACCTCACAAATAGCTTTCATTGCTGAACTTGACAAAGTGCATCACAAAGAATAAGCGAGTTATGGGGTACATGTGAGTTAATATGGGAATTGATTGTCATGTTGCTTGTGTGCTTCAGTCAGAATCTGTGAGAGAAAACTTTAGTGAATGGGGCCAGAATATTAGTGGTTTTCAGTTCTGTCAAGCAGACTTAATTCTAGCTCTTAAATTAGTGACTACTTTAACATTGGAAAGCAGTGAATGCACAAAGCTACCAGGGAGAACTGAGATTAACATTGGTTGACCACTGAAATAAACAATCACATTTTTCTTTATAGTGCTTAAAATATTATGAATAATATGCACTATTGCCTAGATCTGAATGACCGTTAATTGTCCTTATTACTGAGCTCTGTGGTCTTGTGTCAGTGTGGTCAGCCTGCCTGTAACAGATGCCATACACTAATGTAATGTAATGTGCACCAATGCTTTGTATTACGTCACAGCATCAGTACATTGTTCCTTTATTTTTGTGACCTTATAGTCTGGGGTATAGTCAATATACATTGATAAAACAGTTCAGATATATATTATACCATTTATAAATTGGAAACACTTTATTAAGTTAATGCATTTTAAAAGGGTATAAATAAGATGTAGGACTGGGATTTTATGTTTTATTTTATGTGCCTGTTTTACTCCAGTGTTCACTCGCAATACTGGTGTAAAAAAATCTTTCACAACCACAAACTTAAGTCAGTTGAGTTTAACTTGCATTTACCCATTATTTACATGTGGTCATATTATTTGTATTTGTTTCTAAATAAGTCAGCCAGTAACTGTTTTGTGTGAATGTTACTGTATGAATGCATAACTCAGCAAAATGTTTGTGTTTCCATTTTCGCTGAAAAAAATCCCAAAGGTGACAGTTTTCAAAAAGTTCTTAATTTATCCCCGCAGCTGCCTTCAGAGCCTATTAGAGCCACGCTGTGTGACAAAAACATCACACGTGATATTTTCACGTAATGGAAACATGCCATGGTTTCATTGTCCCCTGATAGTAAAGATGTTTTTTGATCTGTGATTGAAGGAAAGTCGATTCGGCTGAATTGTCTGCGATCCCCTCTTCTTCCATCAGGATTGGAGTATTTGACAATTTAATCTTCACACACCATTACATTTAAATGTTTTCTTTAACTGCACAAAGGCTATTTGCTGCTCACAAGGGGGCAGTGTGCGCAGAAGCACAAATAATTGTTATCTGTGTTGAGTCTTTTCAACGGTCTGATAGCAGCACCTGTTTTCCCCTGTGGGCTTACTTGATAGGTTATTCATATTTGATCAGGTACTATTAGAAACTGCACATGATGCTGTTACTCACATGAAAGCAGTGGTTACATAATAGCAGCCTCATGTTTTGAATGAAGACTTAAGTCTGAATAGTTTTATTCATAGATGACTAAGGATAATAAAACCTTTGGTATAAACAACGTTAACTGTCCTTTAACACTGTGGTCTTTCTGTTTTAGCACAGAGATACTCCTGACAACAACCCAGACACTCCCTTTGAGTTCACAGAGGAGAACAAAAAGGTAAAGTTAACATCTGAATTGAGCCAGTAAGAATATCTACCAATATTTTCCCACCTGTATTGGCCAGTTCTGATATGAGACTATATAAGTCGAACAAGTTGAGCTTTTCAGACATGTTCTTCTAATTATTGTTATATTGAATTGCATGGGTGTCTCACTCCCCTTGCAAACAAGTTTCAAATGTTACAACTGGACATTTTTCTCTTTTTTAATATCTAAATCTGAACCATGATACAGGGTTTTTGCCCCATATTTTGGTGAAAGGTTATATACCACTGTAGCAGATAGTAAAATAGGAGGAGCTGATCATTATCACCAAGATAAAACAAGGATTATTTTGATACATTTAACTTCATATTAATTTTGAAAAGGTACCAGTATCATTGCATTTCTTGTAAATACCCGTATAGCTAATACTTTTGCATGAGCATCGTTTGATATTTTAAATTGGTCTAATAGCTGAGGTGAAGTGGGATACGCTGATTCTTATTCTAAGCAATGCCACATTAGTTAAAATGTCTTTTTTTTTCTTCCCCTGCAGAGGATCGAGGCGATCATTTCAATGTACCCTGTCGGACACAAGCAAGCAGCCACCATCCCAGTGTTGGATGTAGCCCAGAGGCAACATGGATGGCTTCCTATTTCCGCCATGAACAAGGCACAGTGATTCTTCCACAATTTGTTTTACAGCTGTGTAATGCCAATTTGTTGGACCATAAAACACCACATCTTATGTCATGTAAGGGAACCTCATTATACGTTTGTAATTGTTTTCATTCAGGTCGCTGAGGTGCTGGAAGTCGCTCCGATGAGAGTGTATGAAGTAGCGACATTCTATACGATGTTCCTGCGTAAGCCCGTGGGAAAATACTTCATTCAGATCTGCACAACAACACCCTGCATGCTCTGCAACTCAGACAGCATCCTGGAGGCCATCCAAAACAAACTGGGTAAGAGAGCCATTTTCCATTTTATGGTGGGACACCAAAGAAGAGATGAAAATGCAGATGAAAACAATTTTTATTGTGTATATTTGAGATAAACACAGATTGGGAACAAACATGTAAATATACAGTTGTTTCTGCAATTCAAACAACAGCGAGCTGTAGCAGCAAACAAGAATACACACGAGACTGAAATCAAGCCAGATGACTGCTAAGCTACATCAGTCTGTGTGGCGTTTAATAGAGCACCCTCATATTTTTGTTTCTTTCAATCAAACAGATAGTGAGGTTATACTTCTTGTTATGGCTCCCATATAGTGTTACAGTTGTGTAATGTCACGTAATGCTGCTTTAGTTTAAATTATTTGTTGCTTCAGTAACATCTGCAGCTTGTCAGGGGAGATTGGCTAAATAAAAAGCATGTCTTTATTTGCTTTTCCACAGGTATCAAGGTTGGAGAGACTACTCCAGACAAAATGTTCACGCTAATAGAAGTGGAATGCCTGGGTGCCTGTGTGAATGCTCCAATGGTCCAGATCAATGACAACTATTATGTGAGTGTCAGACTACTCTGTGCAGATGGCCTCCTCACCAAACATTATAACTTAATTAACAAAATAACGTTAAAGCCTGAAATGAGTTTTGCAGAGAACGTCTGCAGTGAAAACATCTCTCGGTCCTCTTTTAGGAGTGCAATGCAGTCCAATGCAGGTGTGGTATAGTCTACACTTGTAAGCCTCAGAAACTGAACGGGGCGGAAATGGAAACTGTGACAGGAAAATAATGTTGCATTATTAATAATATGGCTGGAATAACAACGTTGTCTCGTCCATGACCTGAGCTCAGAAAAAGATTATGAGCCAGATGTAATATGAAAAGTTTGCATTTTGCATTTGTGGTTAAACATTATGTGAAACTAATTCTGCAGTCTATTGCCATGGGAGAGTTTGGTTATTGCAAGCTGAGCACAAGTGAATGACCCAATTAAATTAAATGCGACTGAGAAAAGAGGAGTTTTCTGTAACACCTAAAATTGCTGAGGTGTGATCATTAGAGACAGAACAGGTATGGTGAGTAAGGTGGTACTGAGTTTAGCATTTTCTGTGATTAATTAGCACTCAAAAATGCATGCAGTATCTGGGCTATTATATTAATTCAGTCATCAATTACGCGCATTAGGTTTAATTCAAATTGTACAGTTTGTAAACAGGCACGTGTGAGGTTGTAAAACTGCAAAGATGAAGCTTAGGAGCAGTCGAGGCAACACCAGTGTAGCTGCACAGATAGATATATTCCTGTTTAACAGGCGGTCCATTTGTTTTTGCAGAGTCTCATTCAGTCTTTTATGCACATTAACATTGTGAATAATGCTGTAATTGAGCTCCTCTTTTAAATGCAAGTGGATACGACTCTTCAGCAGTGATTTAGTTGGGTGTAATAATACTCTTATCATAACCAGTCCTGCTTTGGTTACCTGGGTTTAAAATAAATTAAGATGTGTGACACGGTTTTAACCTCTTCTGTACTGAATGAAGAAAATCATAATGTTACTTTATTAGGTAGAGGTGAACTGACAGGGTTCATTATCTTTTGTAGTGCATTAACATTTGGACATTCTGTCTATTACTATATCTGATTCAGTTTTGGAAGTAAAAAGCATCGCAGGGCAAAATTATTCTGCATGTCCTTTCCCCCCCGACAACACAGTTATTTTGAAAATTTAAAAGATTCATTATGTAGGAAGACATTTTGACTGACAGTGTAAAACCTTCTTTAATATATCTGGAAAATCATGCTTTTTAGAATTAGCTATAATCATCATAAGCTCCTTGCAATATTGCAAAGGTAGTATTTCAACTATTGCCTTCTGACCTTCCCTGCTCTGTCTTTAGAATTGAATTTAGTAGGGATTTTAGACACTCACATAGGTTTAAGGATGAAGGAAATGGTTAAGACTTTAATAATCTAACATGAGACCGCTAGTGATGGAAGTCAGTGCACAATTATGCTTTCTTTGCATTTAACCTTTTTCTTTTGCTCATTTTCAGGAGGACCTCACACCTAAGGACATTGAGGAAATTATTGATGAACTTACAGCAGGCAGAGTTCCACCACCTGGGCCCAGGTACGTACTGTTCCTGGTTGATTAATTACATAGATTTATAGATTTTAAAAAAAAAAATATATTCTCTTTACGCTGATTGCATATTAAGATTTATTTTCTTTTCCCTCTCCTACAGGGGTGGCCGTTTCTCCTGTGAGCCTGCAGGTGGATTGACTTCTCTGACAGAGCCTCCTCCAGGACCAGGCTTTGGTGTAAGAGCCGACCTGTAGACTTTTTCGGGCCATCATCTGCTTTTATCAAAAGCAACTCGTCGTCCCTGAAGCTGATATTATGCTTTACTCAGACATGTTGTGTAAATAAATTGTTCATATACCTGTGCTCTTGGTGTCATGGTTTCACTTATAGGGTTCTAACAATGACAAGGTAATAAAACTGATTATATATTTTTAATTTGGCCTGTGACCTACAGCTACAGACCTACAGCTCTTCTAGGCACACTTGACATTAGAGGTTGATAATAGACAAACTAGGTATTTTGTAGACATTTTCTGACATCATTATTAATCTGGTGTTTTATAGAGTTATTATTCTACCATATCTTTTCTTGGTTTTAAAGATTTATTGCGGTTCAGTGATGCTATTTTATGAACTGTACTGTTGCAGCAGATCAAAAATAACTATACCTCACATACTGTAACATGTTGCATTTTCTTAAATATCACCAAGCTTCACCAGCAAAGAAAAGAGGCCTATGTCGCAGTTTCCAGTGTCAACACTACTGAGGTGACAGCTTTTTCTGACAAGCTTAGAAAGAGTTTTACTTTAAATCAATTATACAGCACGTACACACACAAATATTTCGAGGAGTCATCTGCATCATCATAAAATATTTGCATACCCCAAAACAGAAATCATTTAATCCAAACTCGGTCACAAAAAGGAAGACTTATATCCACATACACATTTCAACCTGCATTTCCCCTCTTGGGAGCAGTAAAGGCGCATCTTAGTAAGAATCCCTAATATAATGACAGAAAATCCAAGTCATTTTATCATACATTAGCTTGACTGAATTCATATTATAGATAAGCTTGGTGCAGTTCATTCAAGACTACTACTCTAATGCAACTTTGGACTGGAGTCTTAGTTTCAAATATATAATAGCATATGTAATAATAAACAATTAGATGTTCCTGATTGAAACTGTCACAACTACATTGGAGACCTTCTGTATTTAGGTTTCAATTTAAATTAAGATATTTAAATTCACACACTCAAAAGTTAATTTGTGGATATTAATTGGAGGCTGCAACTTAATATCACAAGTACCTAAAGCCTTTGTAATAAGAGTGCAATTACTGGTAACTTAAACCAGCACTTTGACGAGTCAATATGTAGTAAAAGCCGTGTTAGATTAATATTAATTCTAATGACTTATTCATGTATTCCAGACATCTTCACAGTCAGGCCGGTCAAGCTATTGTATGGTAAACCCTCTTCAACACACCCCCTTCATACAACTGCTCCTGTCATTTCCATTCCGCCCCGGTGGCGTTTTCGTGTCTAGCCGGTGCCCCTCCCCCACTCCGGTTTCCTCTTGCGACTTTGAAGCCTGCTCTGCAACATATAATATTATGCGCCATGACGCATGCGCGCAACACACACCATGATGCAAATGTCACTGCGCAACCAATTCAAAGCTGGCCAATACAATGAGTTGGCTAAAAAGGGGCGAATTTCAGCCGTCGGTTTATTCATGAAACTGTAGCCAAATGATTTAGCCATGCTCCCGGGCAAGAAAAGAGCCGCCATTCCACTGTTAACCTCAGCCGTGATCTTCGAGAAAGTTCCCACTAACCGCAACACAGCAGCGGAAAAGATGACGTCAAGTGCCCGTTACTGTTCTCCCTCTCCATTCCTCTCAGTCCCAAACTCACACGCCAGTAGCCCACTAACAGATGTTACACACGCCGCTAGCTGGCAAACTGTGACAGCACGGAGAATATTCTTAACATTAAAGGTGCGGATTTACTCACAGCGTCGATAAAACAAAACGTTAAATCGTTTCCACACATACCCATCTACAGTCTATCCAGCAGACGGAGACCTTATAAGCTCGGTGGGGCTCAAGCGGTCACGTGACGCCCTCGACCAATGAGAACGGCGCTTGCATGTTTTGCTGGGCTTTTCTCGGAGAGGACGGGCGACGAACGGCTGCGATGTTTTCAAAACCAGCGATGAACGTCACACAGCCGTAGGCTACGGTTAACGTCCAATATTTAGGAAATAACTGTTTATATTGCGCAATATTCACATATAGCTGAACCTGAATGAGTCGGTGGGATACGTGTGACCCAGTTTAAAGGTAAGCGGAAAACTAGGTTTGTTGTTTGATTGCCTCGGATCATAAGGGGGTAAAATCCTTGTTAACGTTAACCATCTGGCTAAGTTCTACAGCGAGCAGGCTAACGCTGAGCTAACGTGAAGTAAACTGCGTGCGAAAATTGAGTGTTATGTGTCTGCGTGGGCTTGGTATAGTTGTGTGCCACGTGCGTTACACACATTCAGTACTTTCTCTTCGCTAACTGGAATTTCACCCGTATCTGCGTCCAATAGCTCGCTGCCTTTTTGAAGCGAGAGAACAGAAAGCTGATAGGAAAATGTCGGGGCGAAGCAGAGCGAGCTGTGTTAGCCTCAGCCAGCCAGCCAGCCAGCCAGCGAGGCTGTGTAGGGCTGGGAACGAGCTTGCTAGCTAGCTAGATTAAGCGCTGGGGAGGGGGACGTTGTGAGGGCAGTGAAGGGGCTGCAGTGGGCTTTTGTCTCAGGCTGTGCTCTCGTGTTAAATATTTCCATTAAAACATGAAACTTGAATGCTCTTTCCTATGGCCACAGAGTGACAGGGCACAACACATTTACTAGTGCAACGCATTTCGGGACATAACGTTAATGATACCGTAGCTCGTTATGTTTACTTACCGTAGCCAAGTTGAAGATTTTAGCGCTCAATAACATATTGCTGTGCATTGAAGGCAAGCACGAGCGACATTTACCGTGAGGTGGGTGGTGTTGTCTGCAATGATCCAGCCAACGCCACCGTTTATTTACACCCAACGCAGTCGTTGGAATAATAGCTATTATAAATCTAGTGTAAATATATAGTAATGCTTTGCTAATTCATACAAGGAACTAGCATAGCTTGAATAACTAGGAGCTTGCGCCTCCCAGCCAATGACTGTGACATTTTGGGGGTGTGTTGCCTGATACAAAAGCTGCCTGTTTTTAGATGGCTGTCCGTGCAGCGACCGCTCTGAGCCAACAAAACGTCGACCTTACATTTTAAATACCTAAAGTTAAAGAAAGATTTTGTAATAACAGCATTTTACACACTTAAATGAAGCTTGTTTTCACTTCCCATACACCATTAGCAGCACCAAATCGTGGTAAAATTGCAACAGTATTTGGCAGTTGTGTATTATATTTCATGTCTTTTGTAAGGCAAAGGCAAAAAAAAAAAGAGCCTAAAATTGTACAACCATGCCAGTATTCCCAGGGATAGGAAGGCAGGGGTAAATTGTAATGTTTTCTTATATTATAATATATTTTTTAATCTCAGTATTACAGGGTATGTTCCTTTGTGATCATAATAGAACAGTTTGTCTTTCTGATGCTGAGCACTGCTTGTGATCACAAAACCATTATGCTCAAGAGAAATGACTTATGTCAACAATACATCAGAAAACATGCCATGATTGCTGGATGATACATGTTAGTTGTGTTGACATCAAAAATATTTTTCTCATAACTACCAAAAAGCAACAATAAAAACATCTTAACCCATGCTCCTCCCGGACCCTTTGTCAGTTAGAATTTATGCAAAATAAACAATTTAGCAGTCCTTAAAGGCATTATGAGCCACAGAGGTCTTCTTAATACATCCAATCTTCTACATACCTTAATATTGGCTTCAAAGTCATCAAAGCCAACCAATGTTTGGCCATTTGCTGTTAAATTCACCTTCTGTATTTGTGTAATTATTTGCCGGTGGCATCAGTCTTAGTTTTTCGTCTTATTAGTCACCACATGCTCTCACAGGGTTTTGCATAAGCTCATTTCAAAAAGCTGTATGGCAAGGTTGTCAAAGTACCACGGAAGACGGAGAGTTTAGCTGGTTTTCAGGTTAAACTGAAAAACTACACTTAGTCATTACAGTCATTGTCACACCTTAAACCAGACAGGAAGAAGTAATCGATAAAATTGACTATGGTAATGAACTTAGTGTTTGAATGACAATCTGCCTTCTTTTAGTCTTTCATGACACATCATGTTTTGGCTATCAAAAGCACAGGATTTGCTACCTGCCACACTTAGTCATTGATGAACAGGAAATGCACAGGAGCTACAATTGCAAAGTGCTTTAGAAATAATCGTGTTAATTTTCTATTTATTTATCATTTCTAAAATTCAACAGCAATTAAGATAGTTGAGGAGAGCAAAGCTTCAAATTATGTCATGACATAGTAATACATATGTGGGTGACAGTTCGGTGAGTAACTTATTATTCACTGGCTAACTAACATTTGATGTTAGCTGGTGCCTTTTTATATACTGACATCACAACAAACAAAAATGTTGATAGTCACAGCCCAGGCAGTAAAGAGAGACTACGGACTGCTTTTCAGAAATGTATCTAGTTCTTCTCCTATTAGTATAATAGCTTATCAGGTGCTAGCACGGTGTCTCCTGCTAGGGTTGATGGTCTGCACAGCCAGTTTGTACTTAATTGTATGTGATGGGATTAGCAATCTTTTTGTTTAATGTGCCAGTGTAATCTAATTCTCCCACTTTACCAATGGTTTCTGGGTCGTTTCAGTCGGTATGTTTGTTAGTGTCCATGACAAGTTAGTGCGAATATCTCAATTTAACCGCAGTCCCAAAAGAAAAAGGACATGAGAATTGATAAAGTTCCTGCACTTAGTGTATTTAGCAACCAAGGATGCATCAGATGGTGATTTGGCTGAGAATGAATGAGAAGTCCCACGGTGCTGAAGGTTGTAGTGTGAGAATAGGGTGAGTACAAGACATTTTTATTGCAAGATATCACGCCTTTTAAATACTCTGGCATCAGTACCGCAGTACCTTTTTTTTGTTGCGTCAGTGAGGCCAAGGCCTTTTACTTTCTGCAGTCACTCTGCCACTTTAGCCAGCTTATAGATATTTGACATTGAAACGATGGCGTATGTTTATGTTGTTTTGTGCATAGAAAGGTTACGCCTCCAAACCTCTAATGTATAAACCTTTGTTGAACTGAAAGCTCTTCAGAATGCAGTGAAATACATAGCACAACATTAATGTCCACTTCATTGGGGTATATTTTATGTTAGTGACTGACAGTGGATTATCATATCAACTATGCTCAACAGAAAAGCCACACTCCTGTTGTTGTTTTGTAAGTAGGCTATTTTTATCTAACTGATCAACCCAAAAACGGTAAATCACAACAGTACGATTAATTCCTCATTCTGTAATGGCACTTACTACAAAAAGTATGTTGAAGAAGTTTTTGTTGTTGGTATTAATGGCTATTTTATGTAATTATACAGTTGGGGTTTTTAGTTTAATATATTGATATCCATATAAGTACTAGGAATGTAAATCACCAGTTTCATCATGATACGATATTATATCGATTCTTTGGACAAAGATATAATATTTTCCGATATTACAAAGTCTGGTACGATTTCGATTCAATACAATTCAGGAGTCTGTAAACGATATTAGGCGATATTAAATGCCCATTTAACGCAGTCTGTTACAGAAGAAGCTGCCAACCCCTCTCTTTTTTACTTTTGGCCATAAAACACATAAACAACACATAGATAAAAAGAACAGTAAAGTTCACTTTAAAGGTGCCGTATGTAAGAATGTGGCCAAAACGGTTACTGCACTCAAATTCAAAATACTGCCGCAAGTCGTGTCCACCCCCAAATTCTTCTCCGCTTTCAACTGTCTCCCCCGTTCAAAAGCATCTCCTATATAGACCCTCGCTTTGCCTCGAGTTTTGTCTTGGTGTTTTTGGGAATCGTAACGAGGTCGTTTGGGTTTAGTCGCGCCGTCAGCCATTGTAGCTCAGTCGTAACTGTAACTGATGCTGAGACTCTGCTGACTGTGTGACTGGTAGACAGTGGTGGGTGGCGCAACAGGCCAAAACACAAATTCAAAACATGAACATGATTTGCTAACTGGAAATTTTTTTTAAAAAATCTGAATATTCTGACTGTACTATTGTCGGTGAGATCAGTATGTTATGTTAACATTATTCCTTAGTCTCTGTGACATATTAGGATGATTTTACGACTATTTGCTTTAGATTTCTTACATATAGCTCCTTTTAAACCGACTCCACTGGCACAAATAAAACAGCAAATGGGATAAGTTAACCTTCGGGGCTTTCTGTCAGAGAGACCTTTCTGGAAGAAATCTTTTCATTTTAACTATGATATTTTTCATAAAACTTCAGAGCTATCCGGCTTAAAGCCCTGAGGGAAAACGTCTTCAGACAGCAATAAAACACAGATTAACAACAAGATCATTTAACAAAAGTATAACATTCAGCTCAGTAGTTACTGTCAAGGTTCAGAGACAAAACAATTGTTTTTTGCTAATCACCCATGACTTAAGCCACTGTATCAGCTTGGTTGAATTTCAGCCTGCATGCATGGTTTTCAGCCTAACATTGTTAAAACAGAGAAGCTAATGTTGCTAAAGCAAGGAGTTAACGGAGTGAGATGCTCGTCCAGGCAGGTAAAGTTACGTTTTTGACACAGGCGTTCAAAATAAAAGCCTATGCTAAAGATGACAAAATGATCAAGGTTTCCGCTTTGCATTGATTATATTGGATCTTTGATCATTAAATCGATATATCGATCCAGATTACGTTATGCCCCTGATAACTACCATATGTGGTTAAACACTTTAGTAATAAAAACAGAGTAACCAGAAAAATAGAAACACCTGTATAATAAATCAGTGTAATACAAAAGCAGTACAATAACTGCTACATTGAAATGTCAAGCTTTTGTTTAAACTCTGTTTAGTTGCTTAGTTGTGGACATTTCACATGTCAGTATGTCAAGACACACCACTGTATTGTTTGCTTTATATCAAGTGTCAACGCATATTGCCGCTCCAGACAAGGAGCAAATAAATCATTTTGCTCTCTGGATTGGCACATTCTGGTTACTGTGTTAGTTGGAGTCGGCCCAGAATTAACTATTTTGTCCATCGGCCAAATAGCTGGTGAATGTTTGGATTTTACCAGCCACTCAGTTGATTAGCACTGTCTTTTTAAAGCTGGTGAGTGAAGCAAATCTACTAGCCACTTGCATATATTACAATCATTTGGCTAATGGATGGTGCTAATTTTGTCCCTGGTATTGGTACCATGTCTGCTGTCTGGGAAATGCAGGGCTCTAGATCACCTTTTTCATTGGTCACACCCTTTTTTTTGTTATCAGCATCTAAAGTGACCCCCTCAGTCGACTGAAATTGCCTCAAGTCGAGGAGCCGTTGCAGTGTACTTCTGGGGATACTTTGCTCCCCAGATTTTGCTGCAAAGTGAGCGCTTTTGATGCTCACGCTATTCTTCGGCACAGGCAGCTGCAGACATGGAGGCAGCTGCCCAGAGGGCCTGGTCAGGCTCTGAGATAACATTATGTTTGAATCCCTGAATATACATGTTGAACAGCCAAATCTGATTCGACTGCCATAATTCTGAGTCAGATACAGTCCTAATAAATATATATATATATATATATATATATATATATATATATATATATATATATATATGGCCCTTGCTGGCTTTTGCTGTGGATGAAGTGAAGGCTGAAGCACGAAGGAGGAGAGAACCGACCCACCGGTCTATGTGGCCAGCAGTATTAATTTCTTCTCCATTAATCCTCTCCTCTGTTGTTTTTGTTTAGCAATAATACATGCTGTAATGCTTAGTCTTTGTGGTTTGAAAGTTGAACATTTCTCAACTCTCGGCTACCAAGAAAAAATGCCAAACGTGCCGGCCCAGCGCAGACTCATGTGATGCTGCATATACTGCAAAACATTGCTTTCACAGTATGCGCCTTTGATCGTCATGACCAACAGACTAATGGCAGTATTAAATGTCTGTGCATACCCCATGTATAGGGTGAATTTAACAACAGCCAGTGGCCAAATATTGGTTGACCTTGACTGATGACTGTCAATATAATCAGCCATGTGGCTCCCACCACAGAATACAGCCACTTGTGCTGAGAGGGTGCAGTATTCTTTGTCAGAATTGGTGTTGGATATGCTAATTTCCTCTTCCTCATCATTTCTTGAAGGGTTTCCTTGACTGACTCATTTTTATCTTGTTTTTGCTGCTCCTCCAAAGCTTTTCCTTTCACTATTACCCATCCGTCTTTCTCCCAGACATTAGATTTGTTTTTATTCCTTACTAACAGTTCCTGTGCACAGTTTGTCACATGATTTCACACAGTCTTGACATTTTTTGGTGCAGTTTGGAAAGAAAAGCTTTGAGTTTGATGGAAGGATTTGATCTCCCTTCGAGCACAAATGCAACTGTTGTCATATATGAATGAGATTGCATAGATACATGATCAATATGGAATCAAGAATTTGCCAAAACGTGGATGCAGTTTATAAAAATCAGCGTTTTCCTTACCATTATAAGAATTCTCTAGAGCGGCACAGTCTAATTAACAGAAGAAACCTATACTACTATGTTTTAGTGTAATTTTCGGCCATGCTGCTTCCGTCCTCTGCTCTCAGTTTCACCATGGGTGGATCTGGGGTTGAGCTCCTCCACATGTATCAGGGCAATTGGCAAATTGATTGAGCCAGTGCTCAAAATATCAAAAAGTAATAACAATTTTCCAGACATTGGTTCGCAAGCGACGCTCTTGGGTAGTCCAGAGGCAGCATCTGATGTGTCTCCATCGAGCTAGCTGTCACTCGCATCTCCCTGCTTAAACCTGCCACTGAAGAATTGGAGCGCCCCCCTATTCTGACCTGTAAATGCATTGAAACAGGTTACGATAGAAATGACTGTCTGCTTTTCAAAATAAGGTCTTAACACAGTGTAAATACATACATGGAAATATGATTAATTGGATTGTATTCACTGACCTGTAAAACACATTACCTGCACTCCTTATGAATTAAGAAATTCCACTAAATTGTGAGGGAAATCATGCAATTCCTTGATGTTGAGTTGCTGGAAACAAATCCTGACAGTGAACGTCATTGTTGGACCCTGCAGTCATATGGAAGAGGTTCTCTGAGATGGCTAATACCGGGTTCACACTGGAGGCGTAAATTCCACGATATGTCAATTATTGTGCAAGCAATAGCCTGGTAGTTCTGCGCTGGTCAACAGGTGATTTTGCTCCTCTTCTCATTCTAATCACATACAAAACTCTGTCTGCCTGCTTGTTCACGTTTGTGTGTACGCTTATATGTGTGTCTGCTGGTCTCTCGCTATTTGTTTGGACACTACTGACAACACTTGGAATAAGTAGCAAAGTTACAAGCAGCAGTGATACTAGGCTATTCCAAATAAATATGGTGGATAGGCAGATTTTGAAATTTCATCATGTGTGGGTAAAATAAATAGATTATCAGTGTATTTTCTTGCCAGATTTGAGACTATTGTTGCAGATTGTGACCCTTTCTGTGTCCATCGCTTAAAATCGGCGCTAAAAGGAAGTAGGCAGCTCTCTGCAGAAGGTCGGTGCGCTCTGCAATGCTTCTTTTTTCAGTGTGAACCTGGTGTAAGTCATCTGAATAAGAGGAATTCATTGACTGTAAATAACTGCCACTTAGAAAATCCCCCCATGTACATAAAATGAAACTACACTGAGTACAGACATACCTGGTTAGATTTTACCCACCTTAAAAAGGCCCACTTAAAAACAATCAACTTTAAATGTGTGCTGTATTCAGAAAACTTTCACCACTGAACCTTGCAGTCAGACAGCCCTTTTAAATGGTGAACTTTTATCTAAAACAACCAGACTTAATTGACAAAAACAGCAATTTTACTTTGCAGAACACGGGAGTTGCTGGTCTTTTGCTGCCTAAATTAGTTAGTTAGTTTGTAAGGAAAAGCAGTGAAAATATTCTAAATTTAGCATACGCTTGAACTGAAACAGTTGTTTTTTGTCGGCTAAAATATGGTATGTGGCGGTCCCTGTCCACAGCAGTACATTGCTTGGCTTTCATGCGGATACATTTGGTTTATCAAAAATGCTAGCAAGCCAACTGTACATAAATTAAGCACACTAGAACCGTCAGATAGGTCAGACCACCGTGTTTGACTATATATCTTGAAATGGTATAGTTACAGCTGAACGTAAATAAGTATGGCCATTTCACATTTCTTTGCTATTAAAATCAATCACCAGTCGTCTGCTCAGAAGTGATTGTTGTTGTTAGCATGATGTCATGGTAATATGGTCTGTTGAAGTACTTTCTTTGATTTAAAAAAAGTACTGCAATGTTGTGTTACTTTATATTATTTGTTGTGTTACTTTATATTATTTGATATATTTTCTTATTAAATTGCTGAATTTTAATTTTTCAAACACATGATTAGATATTTTTACTGATGACAAAATGTGCTTAAATCACAAAACAGATTTCAGAAAAATTAAAACGAAAAACAAGTTAAAAAATGAAATCTGGAAAATATTAAAATGTATTGCATCGAGTAAAATATTAGCAGGTTATTTTTTATTTTTCTACTCCATTTATTTTTTGGCTGCTAGTTAGACTGAGACATTTTTTAGAGCATTTTATTTGTGTTCTTTGACATAACAGTATTTTATGTAAATAAAAGTATTAGCAAATCATTCAAAAAAACTGGATGAATTAAATCATGTGAATACTGATGGAAAATAGTTTGTTGCAGCCCTAATCTGAAGCTAGTCTGAGGAACGGCAGGGAGAAGATTTGGTCAGTTTGAAATGTTATTTTCTTCGTCTATCTTGGCGACATTCATTGCCAACTTTCATCCTCTGATCTCACCCGGATGCAACGAGTGCCAGGTCTGGATGCAGAAAAATCAAATTTTCCTCTAATTTCTGCCAGATCATGAAAATCAGATGAGGGAGGGTCTGCAGTCACGTCAGTTTTACACGTGCAATCCAAGCAACTTCTCACACAAGCAGGGAGAGGTACATAGTGTGAAAAAGCAACACAGGCGCATGTAAAGAAATGCAGTCTCAGGAGACGCATAATGGACAGTTTGATTTCAAGTATGTACCATTGACACAGTCTTTACAAGCCGATGTCCAATCACACTGAAATGACAGATTTGCTAAATTATGTTTGAAGCCTTTCAAGATTTTCTGGCTTGGTAAACACTGGCACAGAAGGTACCTGCTGTATATGTAACTGGGAAACCATACCATGACTGCTGTAGCCTTGCTAGACAGATTTTAAGCCTCTTAGTTAGAGAGTACGGTATTGACCAAGGAACTGTAAAGCAGGAACAATTATGTAAGGACATACAGTATTCCCTTGTGTGCTGCTTTACGAGTTGTGTCTTTTTCGGTATTTCAGGGTTTTTCATCACAGTGGATTTGTTTATCAGTCAAGACATTTCGTGCTTTTTAAAAATTACGATTAATTTGATTTTATGTTCGACATAACACAAGTGTTTAGGGCCACTGTTGCTAATTTATTGATTTATTTGGGGCGACCCACCATAATACAAGACCATTATACAAGGATTATGATTCAATATATTGCAGTACTGTAAGCAACAGACTGCGTGTTTCATAGGCCTGTGCTCTTTGTGTTAAAGCTAGTGATATGTTGTTTCGTTAGAGTTGAAGAGACAAATGGCTGAAGATAGATTACAATACAGCTATCTTGCTTTTTAAACACAACACAAAATAAACCACTGCTACAAAGCTTTGCATTAAAGGATTAGATAAAAATTGTTCCATTGTTTTTCAGAATCAGTACAGTATCACAAAACATAATATCCTGATACTCAAGTGTATCAGTACTTTTTACACTCCTGATCTGATTGGTTATACATCACAAGTAATAGCCTATCAACACTGAAGGCTGCTGTGCCACACACGGCAAAGACACACAGACTGGAGCTGCTCTGGTGAGCAAGCAGAGCTGCATGTCGAAGGCAGCAGGTATTACTGAAGTTGTAATAAACATCACAATCTTCAGAGCTGCATTTGCAGAAACACTGGTAATGTTTTGCCATGAGTAATAGTAGTTACTTGGTATAACTTTATTTGTTTGCAGGGGTGAAAACCTAATTGCAAAAATTGATATTTTTAATCCAAAATAGGTCATTAGTGAGATTCATGTATATCAGATAAGGTTTTGAAATGGAGGGTGGGGGGGCCTGTGAGGACTGGGTCTGTGAGGACAGAGTCACCGGGAATCAAATGAGGTTAGAGTTTGTTTGCTGACATGCCTTAAGGTAAGAATCTCTTACAACAGCATTATGGTGTTCTTACTTGGCCTGATAAGGTTGAGTTGTTGAGTTTTGATGAAGTTCTACTTGTGTTTGTGCTCTGGGACTACTTGTTTTATGTTACTGTCATGTCGACAGTTACAATACAAGTTTAACTCCTCATTTTAAGTGTCAGCCAACTGCAGGGGCAGCCTGTTGAGCTCTCATTACATCATGAGTTGGAATATGGCTACTATCAGTTCATTCACTACGGCATCACTCTCTGGTTAGTGGAACGAGACAAAAACAGACTAGAGGTGAGTCCTTCTCCCGACAGTGTTAAGGCAGCCTCAGACTGCGCCAAAGTAATAACTAATGCCACAGAGTGTTTATCGCTGCGTATGAGTGACCTAACTTGATCAGAATTTCCCCCTAAATCCTCATGCTGAAATTCACTAGAAATCCACATTTTAAAGCTGATATTTTAATCTATTTAATCTTTCCGGGGGTTCACATCTTTGTCACCTTTCCACCCCTGATAAGTTAGCATCGTTGTGTATGAATACAATAACTGCGAGGAAAGGACGTGGGGGTGAGACGCCACCTGGATGTGGGCAAGAGATGTGACCAGATGATCAGAGTTTAGAAAGATTCAGCACAGTGGTGATGCAGACAGTTCATACACCAGATGTATATAATGTAGACCTGCCAATCCGCATTCAGCCTGTGCTGGACCCATTCATATGAGTCAGCCATGGCTCTGATTGTCACTGACAGCAGAGGCTTCAGTCTGCAGTGTAGTTCAAGCACTTCACTGATAACCCAGAGAATTATACAGTCACATTCGGCTTCATGATGTTCATGCTGTTCCTGTTGGCTAGTTAGCTCCCATGCTAATAACTAGCCAGGGATGTGACAGTCTATTCCAGCAAAAATCTAACAGCACCACAAATTACATATTCATTTACTGATTTCGTTAGAGGATACAGTCCCACTGGTTGGCATACCTCAGTAGACTCATGAATATGTTCATATAAAAAGTTTTGTGCATCACACATTTTTGGATGGTATGTTAAGTAATTTAAGAAAACGTGGCAGGTTATACGTTTTTGCATACCTTCATACCTTGCTGATATTACTGGGGTATATGGTATATGATGGTATTTGAGACAAAACATTGCCCCCCTCTATCTGCGGGCCAGCTTTTTACTGGTCCTGCAAGAATATCCCCCCCACTTGCAGTCACCATCTTTCTCAGCTTGGCTTCCTGTACCACCAGTAGGGACTGACCTTGGGTGCTGTGCAGTACATCACCTAAATACTGTATCTCTGGATTTTTGACAGTATTGAAAATCATACCCTCCGGATTTCTAATTACCCTGGTGTACTGTAATGCTGTGATAACGCCCAAGAATAATTTAGCAACAATTATTCTTTATCCCTGAAAAAGATAGAAATGCTTACAAAATAACGCAGATTAAAGTCTGTAATGGTGGACAAACAAATGACCTCAAGAGTGAGCCTCAGCTCATGATGTGAATTATAAGAGGAGTCAGTGTAAGTCCTAAAGTTAGTGCCTTTTGTGCCGAAGTTTTCTCATGGGAGGCTTAGCCTAGCTGGCGATGAGATGTTGGGACTTAGATTTTGTCTTCAAGGTCTAATCCCTCTGTCATCTTGAAGCACACAAGCCTGTTAGGAATTCTCTCTGTAATAAAGGTGTGAAAGTACTGGCCTTGAACATACTATGATTGCAGTTCCTCTTTTTGTTTTGAGTGATCACACCAGGGCAGTATCTTCAGGGAAACCCCCCAAAACGGTCAGGGTTTTTGTTTTACTCTTCTTCTTCCTCTTGTTTAAGATTCGTTAGAACTTGATTATGTCGAAGGTTTTGAAAGATTGTAATAAATAAGAAAAAATCCCACAGCACAGAGTGCCAAAAGCAGAAATCATCTGTTTCCTCTATTCCAGACAGTTTAAAACTCTGTAAATATCACTTTCACTTCAAGTTGTGGACCACTTTTATTGTGTTGCAGTTCAAACGAGACTGTGAAAGCGCTAGTGCCGTTTGTGATATGAAGTGCCTCTAGCCAGGCATCTGCAGTTGGCTCCGTCAGCCGAGTATCTGCGTCTTCGAGAGGCCCAGCAAGTGTGCGTGCGTGTGTGTGTATATGTTTGTGTGAAGAGGGTGGAGCCTCCTGATTACACAACATGTGCTAGCCTTTGCCAGCAGCTGAATGTGTGCAGAGCGTTGTTTTTGTTTGGTACGTTGAGTAGAATATCTCGGTGTGTAACGGCTGATGGTGCCCCGATAATCCACCATGTGCTTTTAAAGACTGACAATTTGAGAGCCTGTGACCTTCCTGCAGGAGAACACAGCATGACAACGCAGAATGGAGGAAAGGAAGGAGGGAGGAAAGGCTGGGTTGTAATATTACAATGTTCTGGGTTTTTAATAATTGATGAGCCTTTAAGTTTCCTTTTATGAATGAGCAGGGAGAGATAAGAGTGTGTGTTGATGGTTTAGGGAGAAAAAAAGAAAATTTGACAATGGGCATGTGGTTTAGATTCTTCATTGCTGTGCTGCTTTCACTTTACTGATGCCAAAGACAGCGATCATATCCTGTTTACACTGGTTCTTACAGTGAACATGCTTTCTGAGGGCTGAAGACCCTCCTGCTGCTAAATAGGTTAATGTGTATTTCACTCGAAGGACATTGATTGAATTTGTTTTATCTCCCTTTTTTGTATCGAATTAAAAATTTCTCCAACCTTTCCACCTGAACCCTTTTTCCGGAAATGTGGTCAAATGTGGTTAATGATTGACAGTGGTATGGTTTACTATTCATGCAGCTATTCATGTCTGTATTAGTTTTCATTTACAGAGGTTTAAACCTGACCTGATAAACAGCATGGCCACATCTATCAATAGTTAATTTTCAGATC
Organism: Epinephelus awoara; assembly: GCA_035609425.1. NCBI lineage: Eukaryota > Metazoa > Chordata > Actinopteri > Perciformes > Serranidae > Epinephelus > Epinephelus awoara. The sequence continues at coordinate 24,123,917 of CM069306.1, read as the reverse complement.
AGTTAAATACATTATAAGACAGTGACATGTAGTGTACTCTAACAAAGAGACTTCTGTCATTAAATTTAAATTTGTTTCAATAATGGATTTAAAATTATTTGCTTTTAGACTCAGTGTCTTATTAGCAATTTCAGCATTATTAAGGATGACGGAGTTGAAACTTAGAGCATTATATTTTTGTTCAGTAAAATGTTGCATGCAGTATTTAGGCATGGCAAATCTATTAATATAGCACAATTCATACACAAGGCAATTTGACAGTGCTTTACCAACATTTCAACTTTAATATGAATTGAAAACATGCACTAAAAGATTGAATAAATGACACAACAATGTGTTTAATGTTTATTTTACGTGTAGTCATATTATACAGTTTAGAGGAATGCAAATATGGTTGCAATTAGACTATTCCAGTGGTGTGTTAAAATTCAGATTGGTTCACATTTGCTCAACAAGATGACTTATGTTGAATATAATGAAAGCAGAACTAATCAGCACTGAAATAGAATCTGAAGAGAAAGGAGTTGAAATGACTCAGGCCAGGTTCACATTACAAGCAAATGTGTACCTAATTAAAATTTTTTTGCTGTCATGTGATATAGAACTTCTTTTTATTTCTTTATTTCAGAGTAGCGTAGACACAGAATTTTTTTTTTTTTTTGCCCAATCAGATCTCGGCCGCTTTTATATAGGGCTGGGCAATATACTGATATTAAATCGATATCTTAATGTTAAACAAGATATTGTTTTAGATTTTGGATATTGTAGGGTTGACTTTTACTGGTTTTAAAGATTGCATCATAGTAACGTGAAGTTATTTTCTAAACTTTATAGACTGTTCTAGCTGTTCTATTATTAGCCTTTACCCACTTAATCATTATATCCACATGACTGGTGATTATTCATCAGAAATCTCATTGTGTAAATTGATTTATCGATATTGAGGCATTTGCTTAAAGATATTGTGATTTATTTTTTTTCTCCATATCGCTCAGCCCTACTTTAATTTGTGGTTCCTTATCCGATAAATACGTGGTTACTGGCCATGCAGCTGCCGTGAGAATGGTCATTTCTGCATTCGTGTGTGTTTTCCTATTCCTCCATATTTTTCCACATCACACTCGCCATACAGTGTCGGAGCAGTCTGTTGAAATTACAAAAGAAGAACAGCAAAAATGGAGGAGGGTAGTTCACCGTCACAGCCTCGTTGTGAGGAGCCAACAAAGTATTTGGAATGTAGCCTCGGGCAGCGTAGGTTTTGTTGTAACTGTTCTACGTGAATCTCTCCATATCGCAGCAACACCACTCCTGACTCCTCTCCCGCACCGTCACCTTTCTCCACAGAACTTCTCTAATGGTTGCTAATAGAGTTAAGCTATGGCTTTTGTGATTATTCTTCTTCTCACCCTCAGCCTCAGCCTCAACATGTGACAAATTATCATCCAACCTCTGCAGCAAGTATTTAGGGAGATGAATGCTTGCACTGCTATGTCATTAATTTTCCTCCCAAATGCCTGTCTTACAAATGTGACTTTTTTTTGTTGTTGTTCCAGTGCTCATGTGTGGAGTTTTGGTTAAGGAGTTTTAGCTTTGGGAGTTTCTGAAACAGTTTATGTTGTAAGTGCAGTGGAAAACGCAGCAGTTGGAACGTTTGAAAAGATGACAAAAGCTCACGTATGTGTGTGCATCACCCAATCTAGTTGTTGCATAATGTAGGAGTAATTGTAAAACCAACTGGTCTCTCATTTTGTCATTCCCAGATAAAAGCAATCCTCTGTGTCTGGCCTATTCTCCCTCCCGGCACTGAAAAATATTCAGATCTAGATGCAGAGCAACCTTTTGTCACCACAGAGTTAGCCCTTGGCGTTTACTTAACAATCTGATATATAGGGCTGTACCAAAATATTTGGATATTCGAACATTCGTTTCTGTGGGTAGGTATTCGTTATGAAAATTTGGTTTTCGATATTCGTTTTTTTATTTTTTTATTTTTAAAATATATTTTTTTGGTGCTAAATGTAGTCTTTTTGTTGTTGGTAAATGTAGGTTATCAATAAAAATTAAAACTTTTAAATTGCATTGTTAAAAATGCGAAAATATAGTATCGCCTACCAACGGAGCTTGTGCGCACGGCACGCTTGAGCGCATCCTTCTGCCAAGTTTTACCACTTTATCACTCTTCCTTCTAACTTGTAGCTGTTTTTTCGTTATCTTTTGAATTTAATATGAATTATGGAACCGTTTTTGTCAATGTTTGTTTCCCCCGTTTTGTACAATAAATGATTGTTTAAAGTTTCAACAAGTTTCTTTTGGAGTGCGTGACAGAAGTGTGTTTTGAAAACGACCGTGGACTGTCACCTGCTCAACACATCAGTACCTTTGGATGCCATGACAGTAGTAGCCAATAATGTCAAAATATCATTTACAGACCGATTTAACAGACGATCACTGCTGCCCGACCCGCAGGTCCATTTGCGGATCCCGTGGGTTACGGGTCAACCCGCGCATCACCACTCAGCTCAGTCTATAAGGCTGTACACAACAGTAAGGCTATAGACATTATATTCTATTCGGGCCGGCAGAACCAGCAGCACATCGTCTCTACAGTGCACGGCACTGCTGATTAACCGTTTAATTGCAGCACAGAGTGTCTGCCAGCAGCCAATTACTTGCAGAGGCTTCCTACAACTTGTTTCAACGGTTCCGATTTAATCAGAAGACAAATTAAACAGGATGACTAGCCAATGTGAAAATCAAAAGAAAGCATAGAATAATGTACTGAAGGAGACCGTTGTGCCATCACATTATTTTGTGGTTTGAGAGCAAAGATCCGGTCGCCGCTGTGCAAAACTCCGCAATACAATTAGGTCCAAAAACCCCCAGGAGTCGCCTAGTTTTGACAAGTAAAGGTTTAAATTTGTTTTTTGGCCGTATATGTAGATGACTGGCATAGTTAGTGTTCACCACTATCGGCCATCTCAGCATTACACAATGTAAAATTACAATTCTTTTGCATCTGAGATGGTGTTTATTGTGTCTTTGTACACAGAGTGCACTTGAGTGTTCAAATGTGAGGTAGTCAGGCCAACTCGCATTATTCTGTAATACTTACCTGTTAAGATTAGTAGCAGTTGTAATAAATTATGCCCAAGGTCTCATGTTAAAAATGCAGGAATTGTACTGATACAGCAAATAGTCACGGCAGTCAAGTGTTAAATTTGCCTTTTTGACACAGAAGCTCATCTCTTTGACAGTTCCTGTGATCATTTCCTTTCGCCCCACACAGCCTCGCGTTTTAAATTGAATACTTGGGAATCCAAATCAATACAGATTTATTGATATGAATGTGCTGGTTTAGATGCAGTGCTGACTATAGAAATACATCAACTCTGAAATGCTAGTATGGCTGGAAATGGTTTCTGCAAATGAGTTCCTACCTCAGGGCAAGGGAATATTTTTCTCTTTTTCTGTGCATTAAGACTGGAGTGTCAAAAAAAGGAGAGTGATATTGTGAGCCAATAGTTAGTGGAGCTAAAGTGAAAGTGTGAGGAAAATCGGTGGTTCCAGCTTCTCAAATGTGAATGTTTGGTGCTGTTTTAGTCTCCTGTCATTGTAAATTGGATATATGCAACATTTGGACTGTTGGAAAAGCTGGGCTGGTATTTACCAGTTTAATATGGAGTGTCTTTCTCTTTCCTCTTGTTTTCTTCCCTAGTAGTAAGCATACACTGTTTTATAGGCAAATAATCTTTTTGGTCAGTGTGCGGTCGTTCAACCTGTGTGTTGGCTCCCTTAATTATTAATGTGCACAATAAAGTAAGTTCTGTTAGTGCACTCTGTAGACGGTATGAGGTGTTTATCTGCATTATCTGAAAAGCTCAATGGTAAATACACTGAAATGAAACTGCTACTAATCTTCTTGCTGCCTGGCTGTTGATCAAAGATGTTGTTTGCTCAATAGTCTGTGTATTCCTTACACTCAGAAGACGCTGTGTCAACCTTTACATGCAGGCCTCGCCGAGGCTTACTCTAGCACTGCAAAGCTGTGGTTTTGGCACAGCTCAAGCAGCCATGTGTCGTGCCTGTGATCGGATCGACATCTCATCAAGCCTAATAGGATGTGGCAGGTGTAGATGGAGTCATGTCTTGAATGTCATGATGAAAACTAACATAACATTTCCTCCCATGGTTTATTTTCCAGACCGAGGCCTGCGTGTTGCTCACATGGAGCCCTGCAGATTGGTGATACCTTGAGGTTGTGACACCTTGTTAGAGAAGTGTTAGTTTTATAGTCATGTGGGAAGCTTCGGGTACAAAGATGACAAAGCAATTTTATTAATGTGCTTAGTGCAAAAGATTTGAGATCACTGTTTTGAGTTAACACATCCTGTTTTATTGCTGCTCCTATTCTTGTCAGCATATGAGTTGAAAAGTGACCAGAAATTAAGGTTTCCTATTTATTTAACATGGATGCTTTTCCACAACAAATATAATGAAATATGCATGTAATTCTGGATTTTGAACAATGTTTTCTATCAAATTTCCACAGCTTAATTTCTGTAGTCAATATTGGACATTTCCTTGAAAGAACAGCAGCAGTTCCCCAGTGTTTGGTCCAGTCATGTGAGCTTGGCACTGTGGCGGAAAAAAGAAAAAGACCCACGCCTAGGTCCTAACCTTTGCTCTAATCCCTCCCGTGTTGCCTCTCCCCTCCCTTTTAACCCATAATCAGCAGTAAAGGCTTCATTGTTCTTGTCCGCTGCTCGAATATCTGATCATTAACCTACATTTAGAGCAGTGGTGGTAGGCTTCTTAAGGCTCCCGGACTCTCTGTGACCAATTTTAATGGGCGTGTTTCCGTGTGCTGAGCCCTATTCTCCTGCCAGTAAAGTTAACCCTATTTACGCCTCTCTCGTACAAACATTAGGCTATTTTATGAGGCTTTTGATTTGTGTGTGAGCCATGCCCTGAGCCTCTCCCTTGTAAATTTAGGGCTATTCCTGTTTTTATGGAAGCTTTTAAGTGATGGCTAAGGCTGTGAAACTATTCGGCACTCAATCTTACATAAGAATACACATTTAGGACACATAAAGTACATTATGTCTGGGTCTTATAACAGCTTAATGCTTGGATTATTATGATTTAAGCCAGAAAATTTGGAATCCTGAAACTGTTTTTGCCAAACTGATGTGATTTGTCCTTAGTTAAATTCAAGAGTATTCTTGCTGTGCTGTTGGATGAGCAGAAAATCAATCATTTGGTTCTCTTGTGAGACTCCCATCAAAATGACCATTTTGACTGTTAAACCAGGTGGTCTCATTTTGACCACCAGATGCCATCTGTAAGGGTGGCTGGTGCCTTGATATTTTTTATTAGTTTCTGTGAAATTTTGGCAGCACTTGTCTTCTGCGTGTTCATACATTTACTCACCATTATTGGCAATGGTAACCCATGCTTTTCCCATGTGGAGGAGGTTGAACCAGAGCCTCTCCACCTCTTCCCAGGAACATGGCTCATTTATGCAACCAAACAACTACTGGAACGAAGGCCAGACACTCTGGTTGGAGGAGGCGTGTTTCGTCTGTCTGGGGTTAGGGTAGTGAGAGGTGAGCAGACGCCTTGAGGCATCCAGTGTCACTTGCTGTTTGTTTGTCCATGTCGAAATCAGTTCAGATGACCCAGTGACGGGAGGAAGAGAGCTCCACTTATTTGGTGCATGCAGTTTTTATGCTTTTGAATGTGGTCGACAGCTAAAATGGAAGGATTGCATGACTGTGGCCAAATATTACCAATGTGTGGTAGTTTTTATTTATTCACTTTTTTAAGTAATTTGCAGTTTTTTTGATTTTGTATGCTTTTAGTTTGGGCATTTTTCTCGGGTACTTCAGTCAATGCAAAGTACAGAGTTAAACACCACAGCAACAACTGGCCTGGTTTACAAATTACTACAGGGTTATTTCTAGAGCTAAGTATTATTATGTTATCAGTGATTAATCCAGTATACTGTTATTAATAAATATTTTTGCACCATTAAAAATTACACACATCTATATAAGCCCCAGATCTTTTAATTTAATGTTTTGTAATTGCATACCTAATCTGACTAACAGCCACAAACCAAATGTTCAGTTCATAAAGACAGAAAGTATAAACAATATGTATGTGATTTTTTTTTTTGTACATGATAAATACATTGGATGAATACATCATCAAAAAGAAATGGGATTAATCAATTTTCCATCATTTTAACAATTTAAATTACTGACATGTTGAAGATTAGGATTATCTTCTTATTTTGTATTGTCAACGGGATAATAATTGGACAGGACATTTCTAGGGCATGTAACAGATTTGGCACACACAGTGCGAGGTATTTATATGTTGCAGGCACAAAAAATGGTCAATTATTTTAACATGTATGCTGTTAGTCTGTGCGTGTGTGATCATGTTGAAGATGGCTGGCTCTTTGCTGGGTATTGTTGCCTCCTCTGCCCCTCTCCCGTAGTCTCGGTAATAGGGCCTTTGCGCCTGGCTTTGTCCTGCTACTCATTAGGGAGTCGGAGGAGGAGGCGGAGGAGACGAAGGCTGGGAGTGGATGCGCAGCTGAGAGAGACCTCCCCCATCATTTAGCCTGATGGCATACAGGACCACAATCACGTGACCGGCTGTTTACTGTCGCAGCAAGCGTAGTGTGTCTCCTTGAGCGTGTTACAGGATTTGCTTGCCTGCTATTGTAGGAAAAATCTGACTCAAGCTTTAACGTAGATTTCAAATATTCTTGCTAATAATCCACTTGGTTTTATTTCTGCTGGTCCATAACATTTGAAACGCAGTGATGAATTCAGAGCGTGTTTTCTAGTCGGTTCCTTTGTGTTTGCAGTCGTAACTGCAGCCACATGGGAGACCAGGGGAAAATCACATATATTTTCCACATGGTGTGTGTGAGAGCTCACAGCAGGCAGTACTCTGTGAGCTGTAGTGGAGTAATGTTGCTGCTGCTGCTGCTGGTGCGGGTGGTGGTGGTGGTGGTGGTGGTGGTGGTGTACTCTGCACTCTGTGTGTCAGGCTCCATGCTATTCTTAGCCCTCTTCCCTCCCTGTCCCATCCTGCAGTCTGTGGATCAGGTTACTGTACTGTGTGTGCTCTCCATCCATCCCAGCTACACCACCCCCACCACCACTCTCCTCCTCACCACCCCCCAACTACTCAAACCCCCAAACCGCTACACTCATGCAAGGACACGCACTGAAGCAGCCGCTCTGCTGTCAGGGCCAACATGCTCCGGCACTACAGGGAAATGGTTGTTATTGTTGTTAGTCAGGAACCAGTGGAGTTAAAGTGCAGGAACACCAGGTTATAAATAAATACAGAGACATCTGCTTCTCAGAGGGACCAGCAGTGCAGCCAGCACATTTAACTTGCGATTTTAGTGACTTAGTTCAGTCATTGCAGGTGGATATTTAGATATATTTAAATTCAGACCCATATTTTTCATTACAAGTGGTTGTCATGCCCAGGCTTTCAGTGGATATCTTAGAAAATATGACATATTTTTAAGTCTGATAATCTGGAAAGAAAATTGACCTCTAGCCCTGATGGCCACCATGTTTTGGTCATCCACTTAAACTGTTACAGTAATGTGTAGTAGGGCAGAGTGTCAGTCAAAAGATTTTGATACTGGTACTGATAACTTGAATTTCATATGGGTTCCTAAACAGTTCTTTTTTTTATTGCCAATTTTATAAAATCCATTGTAATGAGAAAGAAAACTAACATTACACATCACAGTACAAATCTGTAATTTTTTTTTCAGCTCCTTGGCTTTTTACACACTCAAAGCAGTTTCATAACATAAAAGATACAAACCTATTTACCCCATTGTGGTTTAACTTAAGCAGTATGTTTCAACTCTTTAGTGTTACGTTTCAGCACCTTGGCATTTTCCCACTCAAAGCAGTTTAACATTATAAAAGAATAATGTTACCACAACTTCATCTAAGTTCAAGTCATTCCACCTATTACAGCATCGTTACCTTTAGTCAAAGTACAGATTGGCAGAATTTCTATATTTGCTAAATAGTACCTGCTAAAATCCCAGCCGTTTTAGGATTCTTGGATGAGGGGGAATACAGTGGTGAAAATTTTGATGGAGGCTCTGTAACGCTGGGCTGATTTTAATGCTGAGAGGAAAATGGCTGTGGTCTGTTTTCTTCTTGCCTTCAAACACGGAGCAAGTTTCTGCTCCATGCAAGTATGTCATCAAATTTGTTGTGTTTCTGGTCTTTGCATCAATGTCCTTCATGTATATAATGCATTGTGCTCGATCGGCATTGTCCTGTTAAAACGGAGCCACTCTTTAGATCTTTTCTGAGACATTTATTACATCTATGTGACATACACTGGAGTAAGCCTCTCAAAATACAACAACACACATTCACGTGTCCAATCTCTAGGTGTAACGTAGTGTTTTCCTGCATGGCTCTGTAACATGTAACGTTAGACAGAAAATAACCAGCATTAGACCTTGGTACAAGCATGCTGCATGCTTATGGCTTACAGATGAGACTTACGACTATATGACAAGGAATTTTTCAATACTCCGTAGCATCGAAGCAATTCGGTCTGTGCCATGGTGGTATCAAAGTTCGGCACCCAGCCGTTGCAATGTGGTTACATGTCAAACAAAGCCTAGCACATGACTTCATGTCTCGGACAGAAGGATTGTATACTAGAGCCATACTTGAGTTGGACCAATAGCAATGGGGCTACAAACTAATGTTTATTTTCATTATCGATTTCATCTGTTGATCATTTTCTCAATCACACTGTTAAGTGTTTGGTCTCAAAAACATCAGAAAATTTAAATCATATTTTTCCAAAGCCCAGTGTGATGTCTTGTGAATGTGTTTTTTGTCCAACCAACAGTAAAAACCCCGGAGGTATTAAATTAATTATCACAAACAAAAGCAGAAAATCATCACAATTTAGAAGCTGGAACAAAGGAGTTTGGGGGGGCTTTTGCTTGTAAAATTACTTATGTGAATAATCGAAATATTTGCCAATTCATTTTCTTTTAATCACCTAATCTGTTGACCAATTGTTTCTGATCTACTATTAGTCAGTCAATTGGCAAAAAATAATCAGCAACTATTTTAGATAATGGATTAATATTTTTTATTCTCTGGTTGCAGTGTTTTCAGTGAAGAGATTTGCAGCTTTTCAGTGTTTTTTATTTCATCATAGAATATTTTTTGGTTTTGGGATGTTAGTTGGAAAACATTTGAGGATGTCACCTTGGGCTCTCGAAATTTATAAAGGGTATTTTTTCACTATTTTCTGACATTTTATAGACAAAATGTTTTTTGTATTAGTTGAGGTGATATTTGGCAGATAAATCAATAGTGAAAATAATCATTAGTTGCAGCCTTTGTTAAAAAAAAAAAAAAAAAAAAAAAATTGTCTCTTTGGTGTCTTCTTGGCTGCTAAATTATTTACCACATCGCTGATGTTGAGACTGAAGCAAGCAGCCGAGTGTCTCTGGTGTCACATCTCTTGTCTGTACATCTCTCACAATTTATACTGTTGTGATCTTGCAGTTTGAATCTGATTCTGTTGTTGCCGTTCAGTTTCATTGGAATTGAAAAGTTGACTGGGTTAATGTTGCTATCACTGTTTTCACTGTACAGGATCCAGTGATGAACTAATCTCTGCCATGGTCTCTGTGAACTGTAGTAGTCATCAAGGCAGGGTTTGATCTAGACTTGAAACAGCCCAAGGTTAATGGCAGAGCTTGCAGGGGCTCATGCAGCCCTGAGCTGCTCATGAAACGGCAGTGAATGAGAATGCCAAACTGGCGAGTGCCCAAATACCTCTGTAATTATAGTCACACCCTCCTCGCCTCCTCTCTGGGCCAGATTGGAGTACTGTCAGCGTTTGTTTTCTGGTCTGGTCCCGGGCTGTCCATACCGCTTTAATACCCCCCTTACACTAGCCTCTTTACACCAACGTGTTCACTGTGGGCTGCTCAATTCTCCCTTTCAGCTGCCTGAATGACGATGCTGCTGCATACCGGCTATCTGCTGACTAATGATGGACCTCTCACTGGCCTCTGCTGAGCAGCAGGGCTGTGTGTTGGAAAAACGATACCTGTCAACACTGTACTATTACTTAGGATCAGCAAAGGTTGTAAAGATATCTGGAGAAACAAAATATTGGATTCCTCTGAAATGTCCAGTCATCTTATTCATCTTATTATCTTATACATAATTTAGTGCCAAGTACGAATGGATTCTGTCTGAAAAGGCCAAGGGCATGTGTAACCATTTAGATTTACCCTGCTGTGTATCAAGATGTAATTAAGATGTAATTAAATCCTTGTAATGTGTTGTAGTGTTGATTGATTAATGGATTGATTTCATTTATGGATATAGAAGACAAACAGCCCAAGGGATGACATGTAAATTGTAAACTCCTAACATGGTCCCTCATGCTTACACAAACTCAAAATTTGATTAGCCTAATAATGATTAATTGCCCATTTTGTTGCACAAAATAAAATGACATAAGAACACTCAACTAACAATTATTTTTTTATTAAAGATTAGGCATACGTTGTTAATATTTTTTGCTGATTGCTTGGTCAATACAGTGTCAGGAAATGGTACTAAATGCAAAGCTATTTTAATTTATTTTGATATAAAGCGGAGATGATCAGCAAATCCTCAATGAACTGTAGAAAAAAAAGACAATTAATTTATTTTCAAAGTGTTAACTTTTTTTTAACTAATTAATTGATGGACTAATCATTTCAAATCTAAAAAAACATACACTATATCCAAAACACATATCACAGCAATCAATCTAAATCCTATAATCTGAAAAAACGTAAATTGACACTTGACAGTTCATACATTAAAAATGTCAACAGCAGAACGGGTTACAACAAAAGTAGTTTCCTGCTCTGTTAATGCCTGTTGTCTCAGAATGCTTTTGCTTCTTAAACTGGTAAGACTTGTGGCTTTGACATAAATCCTTAGTACGTCACATTAATGTTCCAGGTGAAGCATGGTATGCTAGAACATGCTTGTTATCTTGATTATATCTCATGATTAAAGACCTTAAGTCTGTTTACATCCATTTAGTTTCAGTGGTAGTGTGTTTTGATTTTGTTCTGTATATAGGTACAGACAGATTGTGCTGTCACCATGGTAGCATTGCTGTTGACTGTGTACTTTATAGGACTGGAAAGCTTGATTCTCAATTCATAAGATCTACATTTTGCAACAGTACTTCTGTCCCTTTGAGCCTGTCTGCTTTATTTGTAATTGAAAAGCAACCACTTACTTTGTTTTTACCATTTCCAAGACTTTGTTTACATCTCAGGGTTGGTTAACATTGCAAAACCCTTGCTAATCTTAGACGTACTGTACATAATATAGTGTGATGAATGTCTTAGTCTCACAGGATTAATGCCTTTCAGTCCCTGTTGTAGCCACAGAGACCCAAAAAAAAAAACAAAGCCAACAGCACGAACTGGGAGAAGCAGAGGTAAAAAAAAAAAAAAGAAGAAAAAGTTGGAAAATGTCTCGTGGGCAGACGTGGAGTAGTGAGGAGGTGCAGGCGCTTACTGATATAAATTTGGTGTCGTTCCATTGTTTTTGTGGTGACCAAGCAGGCTGGAGGGCATGGATTGTGGTTTTTCGGTCCTGGCCGATCGTTGAGCAGTGTTTTCTTCTTCCTCATGCTTTTTTCTTCCTGGTCAGTGGTCGTTTAGGGCAATACTGCCCCCAAACGAGTGGCTGTTGTGACTGAGTGACATTGTCCAGGCGGTTTGGTCCGCTTTAAAAGGTGCGAAAGTGAACTGAATCAAATGAGGTCATTCCCCGCCCAATCGAACCAAGTCCCCCGAACTGTCCTGGTGTGAATGTGCCCTAAGTTGGCATCAAATTGTTTGTTTTGCCTGACATGCAGTACAAAATCCAAAGATATACAATTTACTGTGATAAAAGACTAAGAAAACAGGAAATATTCACATATGAAGCTGGAACCTAAAGCAAAGTATTAATTGATTTACTATAATAATTTTATCAAAACAGCACTCTGCCCCGACAGGAATTTTGTTTCTGATTGGAAGAAATCCCCTGAAATGATGGGAAGATTTGCGCAACTCACACGCACTAGAAGTCTGTTTGCTGTGTGAATAACTGTAGTACTAAAAATCATGCTAGTTTCTTTTCTTTGTCAATTAAATGTTAACTAAAAACATCATAGTGAAGTTGTAATTGAATAACACAGAGTAATGGGGCTATCCCATGCTTCACAGCTTATCAATGGCTCTCAGGTGTCCTTATATAGAGTTTACTGTTTGCGGTGCTTTCATTGGACCCAAGAAATACTGGTTCTGTAAAATCAGATGGGATGCAGCTTATGAGAGAGCAAGTATACAAAAGAGGCATGGAAAGTTCATTGACAGTACAAGAGAAAGAGGATCTTGTGACTGAAAACTGCGTTCTTCATGTGACAAGATAACTGACACATGCCATGTCGGCTTTGTGCGCATGTTCATCCGAGTGTTATACTTTCTCCAGTCACTGCAGGCGCCCACAGTGCCCCCATTGACTCTGCAGCGTGTGTTACTACACTGACAAAAACCACATCAGAGGGAAGCTTGGTTACACTGATGAGTAGACCATAGTGACAACATGCAGGGGGGACGTTCTCCTCTTAGAAACTTGAGTCCCTAAAGCTGTGATTCATGCTACCTTGTGTAGTTGTTTCCTGCCTGTATTTTTAGGGTCTGTCTCAAGAAGTGGAATGGAAATTTCAATAAAAATCCCTGATTACTGAACCACTTAACGCACATCCTGTAACACAGCTGGGTTACACCTTGTAGCAGTGCTGTGTCATACGCTGCCACTCTGCTCCTCTCTTGGGTTAAGTGACTTGTCTTTACTTGGCTCTTGTTTCCTCTGTGATGCAGACGTTTCCGTGAAAGCACAGTCTCCGAGAAGACTTTTCTTGTACCTGTACATAAATATACCTTTTGTTCTCGCCAGTGTCACTGCCTGTTATCACCGAGTCTAAAGGAACACTAGGCCAGGCAGTCATCCACTCAGACTTTGACGTGGCAATGTTGAATCCTTCTCATTGCTGTTGTTTTCTGTCTCCAGGTGCATGATGAACCTACTGTGCTGTAGCTGTCACAGCTAGTCAGGTGCCGCACCATGGCCAAACCTGGGAGCGACAGAGATGGAGCCATGGTGGATAAGCAGGCGGGGAAGAAGGTATGTGAGCACAGACACAGAATAGACTCAACACTTAAACGAGAATTATGCCACAGTTATTTTTGTGTTTTCACTTTGCCCTCTTCTGTGTTTTTGTACTGTCTAGAGCTCCATTAAATGTGGGCTTGTTTTTTTTTTTTTGATTTTGACCTAAACCATACAGATATGTAGCACAGTATTGGATCCCATGTCAAGGCTTTGTTCAGCAGTTAATAAAATAATCTTGCCTTACAGTTCATTTAGTAGATGGAGATCATATAACACAATCCTTATCAGTTATCATGGAATTATAGATATTAAAATTTCCAGTTTTTCAGAGCACTTTGGGTACTTCTTGTCCATGTTGGCATACGAATTGAGGTTCAGAGTTCATTTTGAGTTTTGACCTTGGAAACAGCAGTTGACGAAACAATAACAACCTCAGGGTTCATTGAGAAGCTGTCCTGAGTCCCACGTCATCTTACACATGGCCTGTATTTGAGTGCCTTAATTGTGATTTGTCAATATTTACCTGAGACATGGCTGTAATGTTAGCAGTTTGGCTTGAGGCCTATTCACATGTGAATAGTGATACATGGGGACCTCTAGTAATTTGTAATAATGGTGGAGGTTGTCTGTGATCTTGATTCTGTGCGAATCTGCCATGTCTGTAATATGAGAAGTACAAATTCCACCATGAATTACCTACCATATTTCACCAAACGCAGAGTCATGTGATGTTTGTTTGTTTGTTTGTTTTCTCTGTGCCTCTTTTCTGCCTCTTTCCTGGTTGAGCGTTATGGACGCTGCGTTGGCAAATACAAATGAAAGCGTTGACAGCATTTTGGGTGCAGGAGGCTCACATAGCTACACAGCATGGAGACCCATTTCAGAAAGAGCAAGCTCCGATCCAGAAGAGCGAAATCTCAAAAGATAATGAGATGGATGACTTGACGGTGTCTGACAGAGTCACTTCTGTTTGTTCAACCCACATAAAAAACAGAAGGACGTTAACACTGTAAATCACAGCAAGTGGTGCTGTGTAGTGTTTCTGTGTTGTGTAGAGTGGAGTCACAAATGACGCATCCTATCTTGGGGATAATGTCAGTAGGTTCATGTGGGGGTGGGGGGTAATTTCTACATCACATGAGGTCCCCTGGTAATACTAGTCCTGTGCGAATGGGGCTCTATTAACTGTTAGCACGGAAGACTACGAGATGCAGAAGTGGTAAAGCAGACTGGCTTTTTATCAAGATGCCTTGGTTCAGTCAGAACTTCCCTCAGAGAGTGTGCATTTTATGTCTTGGTACTTATATGCACCCGCTCACCTCTTGTTTCATTATGGTGATAAGTTTTCCCTCACAGACATTTGTATACATATCTCTGCAACTTGTAAACACGCTCATTATTACCCAATTGCTGTAACACTTGTAGACATGAGGTTTAGATACACACATCTGGGTGTTGGCAGGGAGCACATCCAACCTCCTAGCTATGCTATTCCTTGTAGCTATTTGCACCACATGTTGACACTGATGCTAATATTTTGATTTGATCAGATGTGATTCAGCAGTACTGTAACAATATCCTATCACCTATATTGTTATACCAGCACTACTCATTCATCCCTTTCTTCATAAACGAGAAAGACAATTATGTCTTGCTTTTATTTTTAAGGCAGAAGTGCTTCTCATCTTAACTCTCCTCCACTTCTAACACTGCCAGACACTTCAGCTTTGCACAGCTGGAACATTGCTTCACTGAGATCAAAGAAGCACCACACTGCAGACATTTTTCCTCCTGCCAGAAATGTATTTTACTGCACCAAAGTGCAGCTCACTAAAGTACGGGTACGGAAAGAGCTTTGTCTGCAAATCAGAGTGCAGAAGGACCCAGTAACTGGAATTGTAAGACATTGTTATAATGCAGATAATACTTGTAATGTTTAGGCCTGATGCAGTGGGTGCTATCACCAGTGGGGTATGATGGAGTTTTTTCCCTGTCACCACCTCTACCACAGTTTCAGTGTTTTGTGAAACCTTTCCAGGCACATGCAAAACAATTTTTAATTGATGCAGTGAAAACCAAAGTTATATTCATAAAAGCAAATAGCAGCTGCATGTGGGAGGGATCAAACTTAACATTTTCTGTCTTGTGAAGTGGGAGTTGTTGTGTTTTTAGCTTAATTATGGCCCAGACTTTGGTCACCAAAAGAAATGTACTTAACCTCAGTGTGGGACTACTTGTGTTTAACATTAAGTGCCCTTCTGTGTATAAACAACATTGTGTTCATATTGTATATAGTTTATTTTGAGTCCTCTGTTTTATTACATTTGACCCAGCCTATACAGTCTTGACTCAATTATTTTATTTGTTAGACATGCAAAGCCATCCTCAAGATGTGTAGCTTTCTTTCTGCTTTCTTTTTATGTATTTTAACATCTAACATATGTGAAAAAGGTTTGCATCAGTGTGAAATATTAAAACGTGAGTGCAAAGTACAGCTTGTCTCACAGACTGAAGGGAAGCCCTTCATCTAATAAGTCTATTAGTAGTTACTCCTGGAGTCAACTGAAACAAGCTTAGTACCTTAAGAATAGACTTCTTTCTTTCATATTTTTATTCTGTGTGTAAAAACAGAAAAAAACGAGTCACTCCTGATCTTTTACTCCTCACTTGGCAGAGACCCTGCCTTGGGAATAAGATTTTACTGAGTCATGCAGGCAAACCTGCTGCCTGCAGGACCCAAACAATATGTTGCAGAGACACAACACTGTGCCTATAATATAACCGCCTGCGCTTTGCCATGTTAGTGTCATGTTTTAGGAAGCTTTGTCTAATCTGAAACACTATTTGCACTGTAAGCTCAACCCTTTGTCGCTAGTTTAGAAGATCTTTTTATTATAGGGCCGCCTCAGTTTATCTACCGTCATGACTGTATTGTTTACACACGCAGACAGACTCCAGTCATAAATGTTGCCACACCTTTGTTGTGTTTGATGCCTGATTTGTATTTTTTTTATTTCCCTCTCATATCAAACAGAGCAAAGACAAGTTGTCCCCTTTCACCAAAACTCCGAAGCTGGACCGGAGTGAGTTGCTGGGGAAGGAAGGGAAAGCCAAGTCTTCCATGAAGCGCAAGCTCTCCTTCACTACCAGTCCGCTCCAGACCGAGGAGCGAGACTCAGACACCGGTAAGAGCTGTTGCTGCTCCTCCCTGCTCCTCTTTCAACAGCCATGCTGCTGGCTGGCTGCCATGTCCTTACACTGCCCCCCGGTGGTCTGTTGTTGAACGTTTTCTTTAGATGCTGCTAATAGGTCAAAGGGTTTCCACTTGTTCTGCATTAGGCTCAAAATCTGACCATGTTGATGAAGTTGTGGTCTGATTATAGAGACTTAACCAAGTTCCTGTTTTGTGGTCTTGTTTTTTTTAAAGGGATAAGGCTGATGATATTCTGTATTTTTTATCATTGTCATCAAATCCTGTTGTCTGTGTAGCCAAATGCCTTCTACATCCGTATTCCTTTGTACAGTTAACCTCAATTCTTGTCCAGAAACACATCAAGAATCCACATTGTTGCACTGGGTAGTTTATGTTGACTGAGTCTCACATACACTGTCCTGGTGCTCGAAATTTCTAGGCCACCAAATGTGTATTAATTCACCACTGAAAATAGTCCCCAAGTAATGTTGATTAAAGATGTGTGTAATTATGAAGATCTAATGGGCTTCAGGTTGAGAGCCACTGAAATGGAAGCGTCGTGAGGTGGACTAACATATTGTCTGTTGTAGTCTTTTTAAGGAATCTGTTGAGATAAATAATAAAACATAAATACAAAAGTACGGAACAGCAGCCTTCTCCTTTAAGACCTGATATTGTTTATGCAGTCGTGAGAAAACGTGCGATGGTAACTGCTCTATTTAAGTTTCTGGTCACTGTTATCATGCTGAATATAGAAATGCTTTACTCAACTGCTCAGCTTCACATTGGAGACACTGTAACCTTGAGGTCTTAATCTTACCTCTCTGTCTTGTGTAAATAAACTGTTCAGCTTCTGTCATGTAGTCAGACGTTTAACTGTATGTTTACATCAGATTTGAGAGCTAAAAATAGGTTAGTGTGTCATACAGCCATAATTACAGTAGATGAAGTACAGTAATGTGTTTAACAGAGTTTGAGGTCCTGTAGGTTTCTCTTCATCTCCTCTGTAGAGCATTTCATTGTGTGGTCCTGCGTCAGTCTGACAGACGAGAACCCTCAATTTTGAATTCACTGAGTTTAATTTATGTTGCGCAGGTTGTAAAGCTAAACTAGCACGGAGGGCGGCTTTGCCTTCCAGCAGCCTTTCCCTCGCAGGTCCTGTGTCGATCAGCTGTAGGGAAAAAGGGAAGTAATGACTCCACTGACCACGTCGGATCTTCTCTCCTGTCTCCTGTGTTGCCATGACTCATAATCTGTGCGTGGAGTGCGAGTCTGTCTTTGTGCCTGAATGTATTTGAGAGGAGGAAGAGGGCGAGAGAGAGAGAGAGAGAGAGAGAGAGTGAGCGAGCGTTAATGCAGTGCTTTCCCACCCTTCCACCTCCCCCCTTGCTCTCCCCTCCCTCCTCTCTCCCCCTCCCCATCCTCTCTGCTTTGCACTGTAGATGACTCAGACCCAGGCCAGTCGAGTGAGACCTGGGGAGAGAGATTAGTGCCTCCCTGCAGGATATACGCAGGTAATCGCTGCAGCCCGATCCTCAGCCCCCGTGTCCTCTACAAGTCACGTCACCCACTTTGCGCCACTATGCTGCTGTAAACACACATACACACATGCACGTGTGTGTGTTTTCGCCCTGCATCTGCCACCGTTACAGCTCACGCATGTCTGTGTTTAGTAACAACCGACTGATGGAGACGGGCGGCTACTTGGCTGGCTTAAGAGAATGCTGTCTTTTTTTGTCCCCCTTTTTTGAAACCTCATGCTTGTCATCTGTTTCTCCGCGTTCTCAACAGATACAAGGGAAAGAGGAAAACGGTGTCACTGTGACGATGAAATTGCTGCTGGACATTTTTTCCGGACTGTTCTCTTTAATCTTTCTCGGTTGTGTTTACAGATAAAGATGGACCAGACAAGAAGAAGGTGAAGAAGGAGGCTGGGGGCAAGAAGTCCCAGGCTCCCAACCTTTTGTTTGGGTATCCTCTGTCAGAGCGCAAACAGATGGCTCTCCTAATGCAGATGACTGCCAACAGTCCAGGTTTGTGTGCCTGCCCTTTCACCTTAACCACATCCTCAAGATGGCTCAGAGTATATTTACTGTGGATGAGTCATGCCTCTGAGCATTTTGACAAACATGCACTCTAATATTTCAAGGTTGTTTGAGAATAGGGCAACATTTCATATTTAATGCAATTACTCGACTGCAAAATAACGGCTCAGTATGATTATTCTCAGAGATATATAGCAGTTGCCATCAAGTATGTAACCGGGAAGCTGATTGAGATAATTCTTTGTTAGTGATCGGTTCTGAGTAGTTGTGAGACAAGGACAATTAGTACATACTGTACATGCTAAACACACACACAGACACAAGTAAGCACAGGCTTCTAGTAAAACCAATGTTACTGTGGTTGCTCAGTCAAATCCTTGCTCATTGCTCATTTTGGAAAATATGCTCATTCGCTTATGCCACAAGCTAGCTGAGGAGATACCACTGTCCTGTGTCTGTCCAAGCAGGAACTAGCAGCTGCTTAGCTTAGCATAAAGACCAGAGAGGAGGGGGAACAGCTGCTCTATCAGAAGCAGAATGAAATTCACTTACCAACATCTCAAGAGCTCATTAATCAAAACATATCTTGTTTATGTAATCTCTACAAAAACAGAAGAGCAACGGCGCATTTACACCAGATTCGGCAACAAAGACGCAGTCATGCAGTGCATGGTGGGAGTGTGGCAGCGAGTTTGGAAGAGAAGTTGTGGTGCATCTGTATTTGCAGGAAGTAGCCTAGATTCAGCTTTATGCCATGAGGTCATCCAGCGCAATGGAGCTGGCTAGTGAAACTTTGACCAAGCCGTTAGTCTAGGCTCTGTAGTTCTAAATGAAAAAAGATTCATTAGTGGCATTGCCTGTTTTTTGCCTCCAGATGTTTTCACAAATAGATTTTGTTGGTTTGTTTAGATAGAATAATAGAAAGCTTATTAGCAGCCCACCATGTTGTTTCCTGTTTGAAAAGACAGTCAGAGAACCAGGGACTGGGAACCAGGGAATTGCTATGTGAAGAACTAGAGGTGTAATTTCATCTGGAGTATAGCATGACCTCACACAACCTCTCTCTGTGTTGATCTCCAGCCCCTTATTTACAAGCCGGTCCGGCTGCGCGTTCATGTACGTTCATGTGAAGTAGTAGCTCGGCAGCACAGCTAACATTTGCAATTAGCATTGTAAAATGTAGCCCGGCAGGCAGCCTGGTGGGCTTTGTTTAGCTATTTCCCTGCCTACTTCAGTGATGATGGTACCTGTAATATATGTAATATATTTGCTGAGATGGAGGTGAGGCTCAGTGACTAGAAGAGCTGGTAGAAGCGATCCATAGCTGTAAGTTACTCCAGTAGCCGTAGTAGCTCTAGTGCTAACTCCAGGAGCTAATGCTACTCTGTGTGAGCCAGAGCCATGAGCCGTGGGCTCACGGGCTCACGGGGAAGAGTAGGAACGTTAGCGTGGCAGCCGACTAGTGCTAACGCTAACGTCCCTACTCTTCTCCGTGACCCTGGCGGGCTTGCAGGCTCACGGCTCCGGCTCACGGAGAAGAGTAGGGACATTAGCGTGGCAGCCAACTGGTGCTAACGCTAACGTCCCTACTCTTCTCCATAAGCCTGGTGGGTTCGCGGGCTCACGGCTCCGGCTCACGGAGAGGAGTAGGGACATTAGCGTGGCAGCCGACTAGTGCTAACGCTAACAGGAAAGCCTGCGGAAGAAACACCGGGATCGTCTGGATGTAATAGTCCGTGGAGAGGCTGCGGCGCTCGGCTGCACAGACAAGGCGAGTGGGGGGTGGAGAGCAGAGGTAGAGGGAGGAGTGGCTCATGACACACTTTGTTTTGGTCTACAGGTAGTACACAACAGCAAACCTAGCGGTGAAACGATTTCGCTTTTTGCCCCTTTAATTGAGGTTGTGCCAGACTATTTGTTTTGTTACCAGTCTCAGTGTTAAGCTAAGATAACTAGCTGCTGGCTGTCACTTCAAATTTAGCGAACCATGTGATATCGATCATCTTATATAACTTGGCAATAAGCAAATAGATGTAAATCCCAAAATGTTGAACTATTCCTTTAATAAATACTTACTAAAACACATCAACACATAGAAGCTTAGTCTTTGAAGTTCTCAGTTCACAGTTTCTCTGTCGTTGCTCAATCCAGTGCCTTGCACATTAATTCAGGTAATTATCCCAACCCGTGACAGGCTTTTGCTTCCAGCATCCATTAAGTGCTTTTCTCTCCTCGTCTGTGTCCAGACTCTACTCCCAGTCACCCCTCACAAACGACCCCTGTGCAGAAGAAAGTCCCCAGCAGCGCCTCGTCTCGGCAGAAGGACAAGGTCAACAAGAGGAACGAGCGAGGGGAGACTCCCCTTCACATGGCCGCCATCCGGGGAGACGCCAAGCAAGTTAAAGAGCTCATTAGCCTGGGAGCTGACGTCAATGTCAAAGACTTTGCAGGTACGATGCCCTGGGAGGGAATCATTAACAGCTCTCATCATATCTGTATGGTGGCTATTAATGACACGCAGCTGACAACAGCTGAGTAACAAAGGTGATATCGCATGATGAGATAATAAGAAGGACATCAGTGTGCATCTTATTTCCTTCTGTGCCCTTTATTTATAAAGCTTAATTTGTTCTCTTTATTTTTTCTTTTTATCTTCAATCATAAATCTGTCTGAAATTAAGAAACTTAATGGTAAAATTTGAACTTAACTAATAAATTAAACTCTGGTGTTGCTGTTTTCTGTCTCTCACCAGGTTGGACTCCTCTTCATGAAGCCTGTAATCTTGGTTACTATGATGTGGCCAAGGTCTTAATAGCAGCAGGTGCAGAGGTGAACACACAGGGTCTGGATGACGACACGCCACTCCATGATGCTTCCAGCAGTGGGCATAAAGATGTAAGAGCTTGAAGTTTGTCCTTCCACTGTCATATAGGACTTGAAAATAAATTACAGATTTAAACTTCTGATTAAGGTCTTGGCGGAGGTCTTACATGTCTGATATTTGATATAGTGTAATGTAGATAGATGTAGACATTAACAGTAATCACACAATGATAACAATTATTATTATTATATGAATATCCTTGGTCATGCCAGTCAGCGGTGAAAACTGTACATCACTAAACCAGTTGTACTCAAAGTTAAGTCAAAAAAAGTTAAATTTGGAAATAGAAAAATAGCTTGAGCTGCTGTCCAATTGAAAGTAAAACATCTTAAGTGTGTTCCTGACACAGAAGATGGACTCCAAATGATCATGAATAGCATTTACAGGCAACAACACAGGTAACACTATAAAGTACATAAGTTGTCACAATTAGTCTTTGCAATTTTGTTGTTTGTAACAGTTTCTATTTGATGTATATACCTTGATGTTTGTCTTGAGATTCTCAATTCCTGTTATGTTTGATACAGATCGTGAAACTGCTGCTACGCCATGGTGGAAACGCCTTCCAGGCCAACAAGCGTGGGGAGCGCCCAGTGGATGTGGCAGACTCTCAGGAGCTGGAGCAGCTGTTAAAGGGAGAGGTTGCACTGTCGGACCAAGAGGACAGCTCTTCAGGTATGCAGAAAATGCCGTAGTGTTTGGCTGAGCTCCTGGTTATAGTCACATATTAACATACTTACCTCAGTGTTATGCAAGACTTTGATTCACTCCGCCATACAGCATGATGCGTACTTGTGTTTTCACTGTAGATGGACCAGACAATGTGTTTAGGGATTTACACTGACTACATTTAGTTTGATAAATATAGGCACAGTTTTGACAAGTTTTATTATAGTTTATTTTTCTCTCTTTTTCCCTGGGATAAAGTGCTTTATATACTTTAATTGTCTCATTTTAAAATTGGTCTTTTCTTCTCTGCAGAGTCTGAAGATCCTCCGTCTGTCAATCCATCCAGTGTTGATGACAACATGGAAGACTCCGATACTGAAAAGGACTCAGATGGCAAACCAGCCACGAAAGCATCATCGTCCATGCCAGGGCTGGATGAGTACGAGTTCAAGGACGAGGAAGAGGAGGAGGATCTCAGTAAAGCCCTTAACGACAGACACATCCTCCGGAGGGAACTGCGGCAGCGCGAGAAGGAGGAGAAAGATAGGAATCACGTGGCAGGAAAGCAAAGTGGAAAAGGGGATTCCTCCTCCAAGTCAAAAAAGCAGAAGACGCCCCGTGTCCACTGCAGCTCGGATACCTCCAGCGACGAGATGGAGAGCCTGTCAGAGAAAAGGAATTCCCCCACCTGCTCTCAGAGCTCAGAGACTCTCAAAGTGGACACAAGGTCGAAAAAGGAGAATGCTGAGCAGAAGGATAAGGGTAAAGTCAAGAGGAAGAGCAAAAGCCAGAATAAAAACAAGGAAAACCAAGAGGATGGGAAAGAGAACAGCAAAACTTTGGTCCTCTCTCTGGCAACAGTGTCCGAGAGCACAGAAAAGGGTCGGGAGGAAGACTCCTTCAAGATGTCTTTCAGTCCTAAAGACGACTCATCCGTCCACCTCTTCCATTTGTCGTCCATAAAATCCCCAAAACTGAACCACAGCCTGACAGATAAACAAACACCACTCAAACAGGAAAATACTAAGATGTGCATTTCCATCAGTGACAGCTCATGTCCGGTGGACGGTGTCAAATTCAACCACTACACGGAGGCAGACTACTGCACAGAAGGCTCCAGCACCAAGGGGTGTAAGCACAAGGAAAAGAGCAAACATCAACAGAAAGACTCCAGTGGAGACGGGGATGATGGTCATTCGAGTCCTTACAAAGATGGCAGCATAGGAAACAGTGTAGACAGCTCTGAGGGTGCCTTACGGAAGACCGACTTAGATGGCAAAGTGGTGAAGAAGCATAAACTTAAACACAAGGAGAAAGACAAACACAGGAGGGAATACGAGGCAGAGCGGAGCCGGCACAGGCAGAAGGAGGCTAGGAAAGACAGCCACAGGAATTTGGAGTTTGACAGAGAGTTCTGGAAAGAGAATTTTTTCAAAAGTGATGAGACAGATGAACATCTGCCAGTGAAAAAGGAAGGAGAAGACAACAGCTCACTTCAGAAGACCTCCGATTCCTCCCCTGTCAAAGATGAGAGAAACACGAAGGAGAAACACTCCAGCAGCAAGGAAAAGAGGCCAAGAGAGGAGCGAGAAAAAGACAAGGCTGTGAAAAAAGAGCGGAAGGAGGCTGCTGGTAAAGAGGAGAAGGTAAAGGATTCAAAGCTGAGTGAGCGTGACGAGAGAGTGGACTGCCACGGCTCAGGGCGGATTCCTGAGGAGTCGCTGCAGAGCAACAGCATGAAAGAAGAGACAGAAGAGAAACCCATAAGTGGGATCACAGCTGATCAAGAACAGCTGGAGCTCTCAGAAAAAGGCTCACGCGAGAAAACTGACAAGAGGCTCCCAGGAAAGGAAAAGGATTCAGAGAAAATGGAGAAAAGGCATCTTGACAAGGAAAAAAAGGTTAAAACAGAGCACGCTGACAAAGCTGAAACACAGAATTCAGTGGATCGTTGGAAGGAAAAAGAAAGAACAGGAGCCATTTCTACCCACTCGCCTGGAGATAAAAACTACAAAGAGAATGAGAAACTGAAATCTTTATCCACAACTAAAAAGCATGAGGACGGCAGGAAAAATAAAGATAAGTTCGACAAGCGGTCTGATAGGGAGAGGCAGGACAGAGAATATAGCGTTGGGGATCACAGAGAAAAGGAACGTACCAACTCAGATAAGAAAGGAAAACCTCTGGAGAAGACCACAGATCATAGTAAATCTGATCGCTCAAAAGAAAAGGAGTGTGACAGGAAAAGGAGAGAGAAAATAAAAGACGGGACTCTTTCCTCAAGCTCCAATCTGAAGCTACTATTAGAAGAGAAGAAGAGCTATCTGTCTGAGAGCAGCAAGTCCTTATCTACGAAATCAAAGGAGGAAGTTGTGAGAACACCAGAGAAAGATCGTGACCGGAGAGACCGGGAAAGAGAATCAGATAAACACAAGGATAAGGAGCGGCACAAAGACCGCTCGCAGCAGGCCAAAATCAGCAAGGCCAAACCCAACGAGATGGATGCAGACAAGGCCAAATCCAAAGCCTCGCCAGCGACACGAGACACCAAGCCCAAAGAAAAAAGGCTTGTGAATGATGACTTGATGCAGACCAGCTTTGAGCGCATGCTCAGTTTGAAGGACCAGGAGATTGAGCAGTGGCATCGCAAACACCTGGAGAAAATCAAACAAAAAGAGCGGGAGAGGCTTAAACAGCGGCCTCTGGCAGATCCAGGGAAGTCCAAGCCTAAAGACAGAACGAAGTCTGAACAGTGCCTGAGTAAGGAGCTCATGCGTTCAAAAAGCTCTGAAGCCTCTGATGTCCACAGCAGAGATAAATCCCTGAAGGACGGCACCAGCCCTCGAACAATGTCGCTTGATGGAAAGAGTTTGCCGTCTATCAGCGCAAAGGTCATGTCGGCTGTGGAAAACTGTCTGACCGGATCCCCACGACCAGAGAGCGAACGCTGTGGCCTCATGTCCAGGTCCGTGTCCCTGGTGTCCGTCGCCAGCTCAGAGGATTCTTGTCAGGCGACAACATTAACACCCAGACACACTGAGTACGACTCTGACATGAACCTGGAAGCCTCGGACTCTCAACCTGCATTCCTCCAGTCTTCCCTCGTCATTCAAGCCACCAGGTCGCCGTCTGTTCACGACAAAGATTGCAATAGTCTTCCAGATGTGAAGCAAAGTAATCGGACGCTGCTGCCTGGCAGACATGAGTCTCCATACCTCAGGGCTATTTTGGACGAAGATGCCAACTCATCGACTGAAGGTAGAGTTGCTGAAAATCTGCCAAAACCCAGCCAGCCTGCAGAGGAGCCAGGAACCAGAGAGACCTCAGCAGAGACAGACGAGAGCCTCAACAGTCAGCAACAGTGTGTGAATTCAATTGCTGACTCAGTCACAGAGAGAGAAGGGAGTGCTCCTGGTGGTTTAGCACCTCAAATGTCAAACAAAGATCCTCAGAGTAAAAACCTGACACTTCCAGAGTGCGGTGGCTCTCAAACAGGGTCAACAGACAAAGAGAAAACTCTTCCCTCCTCTGATCCGCCTGTTGCAAAGGACATCCAATGCCCGACAGAGAACTTACAGGCAGAGTGTAGTAACAAGGATTCAGATCAACCATCGACACCTGCAGCTTGTCCGTGTGCTGAGCCATCAGAACTCACAAGTACAAGTACAAGTACAAGTACAAAAACCCTCCAGCAGAGGGAACTGCTCAATGTTTCTGGGGTGGAGAGCACGCAGCAGCAGACTGAATCAGGTACCACACATGTTTCTGACCTTAAAGACGAACCGCTCGAGAGTGCTGAGGGAGCAGAAGAAGAGAGTATGGAAACAGAGAGCACTAGAACAGAAGGTAGAGGAAGTCCTGAACCCTCCACCAGTTCGCACATTCCCAGCTCCACTGCAGGGGAGTCCTTGCCAGGCTTTAGCCAAACAAGCACTGAGTCCAAATGTTCTCAAGAGAATATGGATGTAAATGACCAAGACTGCACGAATTCAAGAGCTCCCAGTGACAGCACAGGTTCATATCTCGATGCTCAGATGGAGAAAAAGGACAGTATACCTCCATCATCGTCCTTAAGTGCGAGTCCTGAACACAAGACTGAAGAGATGACTGACGTCCCACAGAGCTCAGAGAACAACAGCAGTGCTGCTGTTTCTGTCACAACAGAGAGTTCGACAGTTGAGGGCAACCCTGCTACAGAAGGCTCCTCTGAATCTACGGTAGAGGCTAACTCAGAGCCGATGGAGGTGATGCCTGCAGACGAGAAGCCAGAGTCATCTTCAGCTGGAGAAGAGCAGAGTCAAAGCACCGTCCAATCGGCAGCTCAGACTGACAGCAGCAGCAGCAGCAGTAGTAGTAGCAGCAGCAGCACCTGCAGCGCCTCAGGGAGCTCCTCTCCACAATCTGCAGACCGGGATTCTGATTCCTCTGGGGCTAAGGTCAAAGTTCGCTCCACAGACGAGGAAGTAGACGTTCACGTTCCCCATCCTCGCAAGAGAAAGATGCCAAAAGTGTCGAGCTCCCAGCCGTGCTCCACGATTCAGCAGGATAAGGAGAGAGGCCAGCAGTCTCTGGCTGCTATTGTGGACGCTGTAAAGCTGGAGGAGATTCAGCCCTACCAGACAGAGAGGGCAAACCCTTACTACGAGTTCCTGCACATCCGGAAGAAGATTGAGGAGAAGCGCAAAGTGTTGTGCAGCGTAACCCCCCAGCCACCGCAGTATTATGATGAATATGTGACCTTCAACGGATCCTACCTCTTAGATGGGAACCCACTCAGCAAGCTCTGCATACCAACAGTGAGTTCTGCATTTCTAATCAGAACTTTACAAAACAACTTCATACACTTGACACACTTCACTTTACACTTCAACACTTGACATTAATTTGAGATCAGATTGTTCAGCTCTGATTCTCAGCCGGCACGTCAGGGTTCTTTGGTGCAGTGGTTCGGTCCAGTTTGTTTCGGCTGATATGGTAGCTGTCAATCGAACTCCCAAACTCCAGTACCCACATCATCACCTTATCTTATTTGCTCCACTAGTGGTGGGAAACCATATGAATAACCAGAGGTTTTTGTGATAGTAGATATGTGATTTCACCATGAACTCGAAAGGCGACTATTATTAAATCCATCTGCTGATCGTGAACCGTCACATTTGGTAACCATGTCAACACATATGCGCTTCAACATGAGTGTAGGGATTTTCTGATACATCAGGGTGAAAATGAGTAAGAACAGCAGGGTGCTGTTTTCATGTCCTACTCAGTGTATTTTAGCACTAGTATAACTGAGATGTGTCCATCCTTGAGTAACCTTCCCCCTCAAAAATTTACCGTACGTTAAGCCTCCATTGTGCCTGTTCCTATCCAATAATCATAGTCACTTATTTCTTAACAATTTCTTTGTGAAGCCATGGTTTGTAGAAACCAGGAGTGAGCACAAAACGAACCAGAACTTTAAGGGCTGCTATGCAGAAATGGTTGGTCACTGTTTGTACACAGTATCGCCAGCAAAAGTGAAAGCCAAACTCAGTTCATGATTTGACTCTGTTTTTTAGAAGATATTTTCAGGGCTTTTGGCCTTTATTTGATAGGACTAGGGATGCACCGAATATTCGGTAACCGAATATATTCGGCTGAATATTGCAAAAAAAACCACACATTCGGTATTTGGTGGAATAAGTGAAAAGCAAGGCCGAATAATAGCGGCGTGTTTTGATAACACAACCAAGCAGCGTGTGGTGACAGATGGAGTAAAATGTCAGCAGTGTGGCGATATTTTACTCAGTCCGTCACCGCACTCACCAGCAGAAACAAAAGGCGAATCCTGCCGGTTGTGGGTTGAACGGGGGCCACAGACACAGACAGGAATGTATTCCTGTCAAATACGGTGGCCATAGTTCTTCGCGGCGCAAGATAACGGCTTACTGGCGACGGAGAAGTCCGGTTCCAATACTGTACTTCCAATACACACAGGTGTGTGGCGTGTCAGAGGAGAAACGAGCTGTTCACATTTCTGTCTTTGTGGCAGGTAACAGTCCACAAACCTTGCCGCACTTTAGGGACTGTTCTTTACTTATGAAGGGAGTTTTCTTTACTTGTCAGGGGAGGAGAGTGGCTGGTTGATTTTTATTTTATTAATTTATTTTATTTTGATCCCCCCTATGTTAATCACTTATTGATGCTGTTTTTAAGTATGAATAAGTCAATAAGTAATTTATTTCATTGAAATAAGAATTGATGTATCATA
Organism: Epinephelus awoara; assembly: GCA_035609425.1. Taxonomy (NCBI): domain Eukaryota; kingdom Metazoa; phylum Chordata; class Actinopteri; order Perciformes; family Serranidae; genus Epinephelus; species Epinephelus awoara. Next base: position 24,095,604 of record CM069306.1, on the reverse strand, counting down.
GAAAAGTGATATATCTTTTATACTACTCAGAACCATGATACTTTCACTGGTATCGTACAGTGGGTCCCAATTTTGGTACCGTGACAACACTAATCTGGAGGGGGTTCATGTGCAAAAATGAATGAAAAACTAAACAACAGTATTCGGTATTGGGCCAAGCGTTTAATTTTGTTCTGCTTTGGCCACAAATTTTCATTTCGGTGCATGCCTAGATAGGACAGATATAATGTGGAAGGGTTAGAGAAGGGGGTATGATATGCAGCACAGGCTCGTGGGTTTGACAACAACCTGTAGCTGCTACGGCAACAACCATAGCCTTTTGTACATGGGGCACCTGCTCTCCCCGGTGAGCTTGCGAGCACCTCAGCTTTGCCTCTCTATTTTTGCGTTTTTTTAGTGCTGTGTCTGCGATTTTCGCACCTTCCTCTTGGATGCGTGCTGTTACAGTCTGGGATCTGGTTGTTTCCTTTTTATAATGTCCCCAACTCCCTGCCCAATATTAGTGGTCTGGGGCTACAGGCCCAGGAACGTCCTGAACGCAGCAAAATAAAGTATTATAGGCAGAGGGCTGAGTCTCTGCAGAAAAAACACTGCCACACACTCCTTGTGGGTCACAAGTGATGATTTAGAGGGATTACTTTTGTATGAGTCTATGTTGTTTTTTAGGAAAAACCCTCCATAGTATACCTGTAAAGGAAATGATATATAACTGACCAAATCAACAGGACTACAAGCCTTAAAGCACCACAGTATACTTTGGAGTGTCAACCCTGTTGAGGTATTGCCCACATAATGAAATTTCAAGCAAATAAAGTAAAACGTAAAAAGGTAACCTAAACTAGAACCTTAGCTGACATGACAAATATATTCTTCTGGCTGATATCTGCACAGTGACTCATCAGATAGCCCATCACAGCATTGACAACGTGTTTTAAACTGACCCCTTCTCCATTGTTGTCTGAACAGATAACTCCACCTCCATCGTTACCTGAGCAGCTGAAAGAGATGTTCAAACAACAAGAGGTGGTCCGTATGAAACTACGACTACAACACAGCATTGAAAGGGTATGTAGTTTACTCCTGAAGGGTTTTGTTGGTTGGATTGAGTGCCTCTAGACATTTTTAGTGCCACTTGTAGTGACTGAAATGGAACAAATTGCCTTTTTTGGAAAGCCTCTTGACATTTTGAAGCAGTGTGGTTTGTTATTGTACCCTCCTAAAGACTTTAAATGGATATCAGTGCTCAACATACTTAATGCCATTTTAATACTTCATATAATATTGGATTTATTTTCTTCCTTCCCTTCAGGAAAAGCTGATTGTTTCAAATGAACAGGAAGTCTTACGAGTTCATTACCGGGCAGCAAGAACACTAGCCAATCAGACTCTGCCTTTCAGTGCCTGTACGGTTTTATTGGACGCTGAAGTGTACAACATGCCTCAAGACGTCCAGGTGAGTGTGTGTTTTGTCTCTAGTCAGTTCTTAACAGTAATGTGTAGAAATTCTGTGTGTTTAATGAGTTGTTGTGTGTTTGGTTCACAGAGCGATGATGGCAAAACGTCAGTGAGAGACCGATTCAACGCCAGGCAGTTCATGTCCTGGTTACAAGATGTTGATGACAAGTTTGACAAATTGAAGGTGAGACTGCAGTGATAGTTTGTTTTCACTGGCCACCGCCTTTTAACAATAAGGTGCATTTGTAGTGAAGAATCGTCTTTAAACTCACCGTAGAGCAGGAAATGATCTGTGATGTTTACCACTGAATACCAAAAAAAGTTTCTAAATGTTTTCTTGTTGTTGCCTCAGCAAAGTTGTGAGTTTTTCCATGAAATGTTGAAAGGTTATTTTACTTTATAAAGGAACCATGGATGGCAGGCTCTAGTTGCCTCAGCTAATGAACTCAACATCAGTAAACAGCAGACAGTTGCGAACAAAGGTTGACGTCAGATCTGGTGGCAGAGCAAAGTTTGGACTACAAACATTGTCCATGTCCACGTAGCGTTTTTTTGTTTTGCCTTTCTCCACGCTGGAGTCTTTTTTCAATTGTTCCCAATGAGGAGAACGCGTATGCGACTGCCTAGAGAAAAAGCGCTGCGCCAAGGACCTTTTTCAGAGCGCCCTGACATGTTTTTGTGCGGCCGCTCTGAGTGCTTCTAGATGAAAATCTCTGAACAGAAAGGCACTGGTGTCGTAACAGCCGCACTTTTAGCTACTGTGTGATTTGTCAGTCAGAAACCATCACAACAAAGACAGGAAAGCCCTTTGTAGGAGCGTAATTGCCATATGCTGGAAGTTGCTGCTTAAGTGTTGTGCTTTTATCACCAAATGTGTTGTAAGCTTGTGGTTAACTGTGTGGTCAACCCTCTGTTAACATAGTGTTACGTTAGCCACTTAGCTAATGTGAATTTTAAGAAAGACAGAAATAAATGTGTGCCATGCATCATTAAAGAAAAAGCTGGAAGCGCTCCCCAACACAGTGACACAGCTTTTTCGCCAAAGAAAAAATGGACACGGACCTTTTTATGCCTCAGCAGCTCATTAAATAACGGTGACAGACGGACATCTGAAGTCTCACAGTGGAAGCACAAATTTACCTGTTTTATTTTGACAACTACTACTGAACTGAAAACAAGATGACTTGAACAGACTGTGGATGTTGTTCTCTGCTCGTAAACTGAGCTTGTGACAGAGTTTGCAGTTTGATACACTCTGTGGCTGCTCTTATTAAAAATGTAAACACTCTGCACTCTGGATACAAGTCTGCAAGTCTCACACAAAATAAAAACAGTTGTCAGGAACCGATCCCCTCAGAATTTCTTGTCACTTTTCAATTGTAAATATTTCTGTCCTTGTTATTTATGTCATATTAACTAGTGTCCTCGTCGCTTGTGGTGAAGCTGATCCGTTTTTTCCATGTTATGGGAAAGTTCTCCTCCATATTTCTCAGTGAAAACCGCCATCACACATCTCTTACTGTGTCCATCCAGTGTGTTTACGACCTGGACGTTCGTTTTAAACAAGTTTTTAGTTGTTGCTTTCTTGCGGGCAACAAGTAGAACTGTACAAATACACAGAGGTTTTGTGCTGTAATCAGTCCTCCTGGTCATAAAGAGAGATCCCTTTTAGTGCAAGTGACGGGGGACAAAATCTACAGTCTGTATTCAAACAAATATTCAGACTTGGATGAGGTTTATGAGGCATCAGCAGTGGACACAGTCTTTATAGTGTGAGATTTCCTCTTCTTTTTACCATTCCTCCATCGTAGCTCAACAAAGAAACACTATCAAAGAGGGAGTTTTAATCTACAGCACCCTTGGGTCCGACAGCATGATGGTGAATTGTTCAGCAGTGATGAAACTTTGTGCTCTCATAATGCCTGTTTGTTTCTTGTGTTTGTCTTTGTGGTCATTTCCTGGCCAAACCCACCTGGTACATAGACGTTCCTCATCTAAATAAGAACATGTGCTTGAGTGAAATATATAATGTGCCTGTTTCCCTCCACAGACGTGTCTTCTGATGAGGCAGCAGCACGAGGCAGCGGCCCTGAACGCCGTGCAGCGTCTGGAGTGGCAGCTGAAACTGCAGGAGCTGGACCCAGCTACCTACAAGTCCACCAGCATCTTCGAGATCCCCGAGTTCTACATCCCGCTCGTGGAGGTCAACGACGACTTTGACCTCACCCCGATATGAGCTGTAGGACAGACGTTCTTTGCCACAGCGGCGGCCCGCGCATTCAAGGAGAAGGAAAGAAAAATGTGAAGCACTTAGAATGTGGCGGTAAAAACAGAAGAGCACTTAGAAAAGACATGATTTTACTCCAGCGCTCTTATACAGTCCAAACCGGCACGCCCACCACAAGGACGGGGAACGAGGACCGACTGTTCCTCGTACAGAGAAAGGGGGGTCCAGGCCACAGACGAAGCCCGGGGAGCAGAGACCAAAAGCTGGGGCGCGGCGGTGCAGGGAGCTGCAGCACGAAGCAAAGTGTGGACGACGACCACCTGCTACTGCTCCTCATCAAGCAGGGTCACACAACTGAAAGAGTTAAATTGTTTTCAAAGTGAGTGTTCATACATTGTGTACAGACTGTGCTCTTAATTTTTTAACTTATTTTATACATAAAAAAATTGTGCATTTGTAAATAGCCATGTAATTATTGTTTTAAACTTGTAAAAACAAAAAATAATAGATATTTTGATTGTAAACTCGTTCTGTCTCATGTTTTAATGGACCAAAGTTGGTTTTTATATCGAGTGTCCTCTTCGTCCGTGATGTTCTCGTTGTTGTTGGCTTAAAATCTTAAGCATGTGTTGGCTTCTGTTGTGTTTTTTGTTTTTACTGTTTCTTCCCTCCTCATCTGGAGTTCCACGCCACAGCTGGTGTTTTTTGACTTTGGCAATTAAATGCTGTGCATGCGTTGCGTTGTTTGTACTTTTTTCCTAAAAAGCTGTACTGTGGACTTAATTGTGAGGTTTACTGAAGTGTTCCAGCTTTTCTTTTGTTTTTTTTTTCTTTTCTTTTTGTTTCTTTTTGCGCCATTGTGTTACGTCCCTTCTCGCGGCCTCACTCCTCATGTGTTGTCCATCGTGTCTCGCGCACATTAAAGTCTGTTGTGGCTTCCAAGGGAAAAAAAATAAACACATACTTTTACAGTTTCAATGTGAGATCACAACAAAACCTATTTTTTCAACATAATGCCTTTTTGAACGATAGTTCTAAAAAATGTCTATTTTAATATTTACTTGTTACATGACTTGTACATATTTGTAATATATAATTGAATAAATTTTATTTGTTGTGAAATTAAAATTGGTTTTGGTGTCATTAATCTAAAGAGATGAAACAATTAATTTATTAACTGATTAGTCAATCAACAGTTTTTGATTACTGATTACTTTTTATTTATAAAGCTGCAATGCCAAACATTCCCTGCTTTATTAATATGAGAAAAACTGAATATATTGTTAGTGCTGGTCGGACAAAAAATGGCAGAATTTTCAGACAATGTATAGACTAATAAGTAGATTTATTAATGAAAATAATCACGAGTTGCAGCCCTGCAAGAAATGGTGCATAATGTTAATATCTCAGACTGATATTTGGTCACTCTCTTGCTGCAGTATTATCCTCAGCCAGTAGATGCCGCTGCACACAACACTGCACATTCAGCAGGTTTTAAGTGCCTACACTGAAAACTGATGAGCTGGTTGCAGAGCTCCTTAAATATATCTGTCTCTCATTCAGTTCATTCCAATATATGTGATAAATTAGACAATCTGAATTGTGCTTTGTTTGCACAGTGTGTACTTGTGTGACTAAGTACATTATAAGCTTACTATTGTACTTTTACTCAGGTGAAATATCTTTTCTTTTTCTTTTTGAAATGCAGCATTAACATATCCTTTGTCAGTGCCGATCAATATATGGTCACTGAGAGAAAGAAAACTTACAAAAATAATTAAGTAAATTAAACCAATACATCAATAAAAATAATAAAAATGAATATATAAAAAGACCCACACCCCCGTATAAAAAAGGAAGGTTGCAAAAATGAATATTGAATCACAAATAAAGCCTCTCACCCTCATCTTCACTTCTATTGACCAATATTCAACTACTAACCATATACAAGCAGAGAGGCAGTGATAAAGACAAAAATGAAATAAAACAGTAAATAAAATGCTCGTTACTGTGCAATATCTGGACAAATAAGAGAACACAGTAGATAAAACAGTTCAGGATGTTCCTTCAAGTGATTATCTTAAAATCAGGTCTCAGATGCTCAACATATTGCTCCCATTTCTCCCAGCGCTGTATGAGAACGTCCATATTCAGGTGTCCTTCTCCATCATGTAAATCTCCATGGGTGAAGTAACTTGTACTGGTTTCTATATTATTGCATCATTACTTAAAAGGAAGCTATTAATACTTCCTCTGCTGGTGGTAAAGTGAGACACAATGAGCTAATTACTAACACTCCTCACGTGCAGGAGGTAACGCAGCTTTTTAAGTAGAAAGGTTTTATGTTGGAGATCTTGCTGCTTGGCATTTTTATCACTTCACTCTCCCACACAAATTACACGTCTGCACTTTAACATAGATAATTCTCACTAACATTCACATCAGAGCAAATATTAGAGGAGATTTAGAGTAAGCTCAAACTTAGAAATTGTGTTCAACATAAAGAAGACACAGAACCATATTTAACATTAAACTTAAGGAGGGGTCAGAGGTCGCTGTGTGCACAGCTAAGATCTGGTGCCTTGCCTCTGGAGATTGAATAAGGCAGGTATAGAGGTGTCCCTGAAGAGCAGCGTATATGTGTTTGTGTCATCTTGAATTTCACTTTCTGTTTCCCTTTGAGAGAGCATTTGTTTGACAAAAGTTCAGGCGAGGAACCCCAACTTATTTTGGATGTCTGAGTGAGTCTTAGCCAGATTCATCAAAAAAGCCTGGATATTAAGACGGAAAACACTGTATCCTCTGTAACATTACAATCTTATATCACTGATTTGTACATTTTGGAAAAGCGGATTCATTTATCTGTTTGTATATTTTGAAATTCTCTTGGCATGAGTCTGTTAATATATTCATGAGAATAATTTGTGGCCATCTTTGAATGTTGGTACTGATAATAATTGGGCACAATTCTGTGCATGACACTTAAAGAAACAAATTGATCAATAAATATTAGAAACAACCCTCTGACTGACAGTGAAGTTGAATCAACGTTCTCTAAAATATTACAAACCTTATGAAAGTTTTCCATTTTTAATGCATTTTCAAAGGATAATTATGCAGTGAGTCACTGAACTTTGACCCGGAACTCCTCGTTTTAACCCACAACCAACACTCTGAGCAGCGCTTCCTCTTAACTTCATGATTAAGACTCAAATTAATCTCTAAATTATTTAAACAATCTGACATTTTTGGCCTCAGTTGTCAAATATAAACGGCCCTGCCCTGTTTGAATGTGTGTGTTCCTCGCTGACCTTCCTCCCCCGCAGGCTGGCCGTGTGAGGCCTGTTGTGCTGTTTGATGAAGACTGTGCAAAACACGTGCAAACATCTGTGGGGTGAAACGGCCCATCAGAGAGAGGGAGAGTGTCTGTGCGGCGGCCTCTCAGTGGGAAGTCTGCGCAGCTTCACAGCTTCCGAATCGGCCTTTCTCACCTAATGAGCGCACTCACAGGGCCGCTGATAAGACTGCGGACAAAGGAGTGCTTAATGGAGTGGGGGTGGCTTGGGGGGGGGAGAAAAGATCTGCTTGTGTAAAAAGAGGCTACAACAGAGCTCACCTGAGCAGGCGAGCAGTGGCCAGAGTTTGGACTAAAAGGAGATAAAGGGAGATTTTACGCACAAGACTTTTACGCACACATCTCCAGCGTGGCGGGTGTGAGTGTTGTCTCGTGGTGGTGGTCACGGTGCGGTGAGGCGGATTATTCGTGCCCGTGTTCACTGCAGGCACTCCGGTGTGTGTGTGTGTGTGTGTGTGACCTGAGGCCCGGTGTTTTCCTGCACAGACGTTGGATAGAAAATGGAGTGTGTGCCTTTAAGGCGCCCGACTGCCTGTCGCTTTCTGCTGCGGAGAGACTGACGCCCTCTGGACACAGTGGACACTTGAGCGGCGGCAGAACACCATCCTGGAGAAGTTCAAAGAGAAAACAGCCACTCTCCCTCCTGAAAAGAAAACTGTCTGACTTGTTATCCGCGCTGTGGTAAGTTTGAAACTCTTCTTCCTTTATTTCTTCGCTGTTTTCTGCACTCGATTCTCCTGTGGCTGCGCGCGAGTGAGACAAAGTTTTGGTGTTAGCGATGAGCCCAAAAAAAGAGAGAGGTGAAGAAACGCGTTCATGAGTGAGGGAGCGAATGTTCCTCACATGTTTTCTCTCCGTCATGTGAAGTGGAACAATGTGCAGCAGAGTGGTGAAGTGTAAAAGCAGAGTGTTAGGTTCATTTTCAAAAGTAGGTGAAGGAGGCTGATGTTGCCAGATGTGTGTGTCTCTCAGTGTGTGTGTGTGTGTGTGTGTGTGTGTTGTTATGCCACAGTAACGTGAGTGAGTTCTGGCTTTGAATGAAATGTGACGCAGGCCTTTTAGAAATGTGGTGTTTACATGTCACAGTCTGCATAACAAAGCTGTGAGTTTCACTTTGTATTTTTAACACATTTGCATGTAGTTTTTTCTGCAGCACAGCAGCCCTGCTGTGTGTGTGTTTAAACACTTAAATTTAGATTTCAGATCCCCCCACTAAGGGTACAAAATATCCTGCACTGCATGTGGCACACTAATGAAGAGAGTGCAATGTTCCATATTGTTATTTAGCCTCAAATCTACCTAAATTCATCAGGAGTTGATGGATGCAAAGCTAAAAATCTGTTTTGTAGGAACTCAAAATAGTGTTTCCATAATGCAGCACCTTTAATGTCCTGGTATCTTTCATGCACCCTCTGCTGCTCCTCCTCCTGTGGAATGTCAGTGATGAAGTTGTGTTTATTTGTCCTGGTCTCTGAGGTCCTGTCCTGTGTCCCGTGTGTTGATGTAGGTGTTTCCAGTACCGTGCTGGTGAGCCTTCAGGATGAGGCCTGGTCAGCTGATCCTCCCCGCCGCCGCCGCTCTCCTCTTCCTCCTATCGGGATTGTCTCTGACCTCCGGCTGCAACAAAGCCCTCTGCGCGAGCGACGTCAGCAAGTGTCTCATCCAGGTAAAGGAAGTCATGGTTTTTGCCGAATATTGGATTTCTGCAGCAATTGCACCACAAGCGACTCCTCCTTTCGCTTCTGAAGCACGACTGCTCTGATTTTCCCAATCACAGTACAAGAAATTGACCCAAACTTCACTTCACTTCACAAGCAGATATCACTCGTGCTTTGAATTTGGAGTATAATAATTGGTGTTCTGTGTGCTGCGTCAAACTGCTGTGAAACTGCATGAAAATGTGGTTTGCATCTTTGAAAAATCTCCTTTAATTGTCTTAAAAAGAGAGTGTTCTCCTTGCTTTACGTGTTGGTTGCAGACAGATAATCTAATCTGATGAGTGCTGAGCTTAACTCATGAGCTGTTCTCCACATCAAAGTGGGAAATTTCTCCCTGAGTGCAGCCAAGTTCAAGCTTTTCATCCTACGGTGTTACAGCTGTTTTCGTGTAAACAGAGATTGTTGCTTCTCGTTGACAGGAACACAAATTAAATCGTGTCTGCAGCTGGAGTTCAAGTTCAGAGCAGTCAGGACCTTGTGTTAATACTATTCAAATCAGCGTTAAACTGGCAGGGCAGACTGGAAACTACACGAGGAGATGTATCTGTGTTGTTGTCACGTCTTCACATGCAAACAAATACCCAAGCGAAGCCGTAGTCGGGCTGAAATCTCTCCGCGTCCGAGACGGAGATCTGGATCGGAGAACAAAGATGGAATCTGTTGTGAAGAATGCAGATACATTCCTGCGATAAGCTGAGCGAAGTCTGGAGGGAAAGTTTTCCCAGAGTGAGCAGCAGAGGAGCGGAAATGTGAGCTAACTGTCCGGCCGCATGCATACCTGTTCTCTACCTGCGCGAATCCTGCAGGTCTGTTTTAGAGCAAGGGATCATGGGTGAAATTGCTCATGTGTCACCTCAGCCTCTCTGGATTTTGTTTACTTTCTAGCATCACTTCCCTCGTGTCACTTTTTCCCTCGCGTCTGAAGCCCAGTGGGTGATGGGCAGAGGGTGGTACCCCCGACTTCACACACACTCTGTCATGGATTTGTGTTATTTTAAGGAAAAAACGTGAAGAGTAGTCTGTGTTTCCACCACCTGTCAAGTCAGATTGAGCTGCTTGTCCTCTGTGAGTGTCAGTGTGTGTGTGTGTTTGACCCGCTGTGTGTTTAGTGGCCCTGCCTCTCGCATTAGCATCTGCAAAGTACTGTATTTAACCTCAGTGGCCATTTCACCTGTTTGACCTCAGTCACTGTGTGAGGGAACACAGGCAGTTGCAGGTAGTTGAGGTCGACTGGATTTGTGGGACTCTTTGGGATTTGCTGTCGGGCTCCCGTTGTGGTGATCCGGCTAAACATTACTTTACGTAGGAATACGTACGCTGTAAGCACAGGCGCCAGGGGCGTGAAGTGGCGGGGAAGTGAGAAAGGGCCTCTTTTCTACTTTTTACCACCCAATTTATGCACCGTTGCTCAGACCACACCCATCTTGAAATCGGCCTTTATTCTATTCCAGCTACACTCTTGTAGTTTCGTGCATGCATCATGCACAGTACTGACGCTATCACAATGACAAAATCTGTCCGCAGACATATAAATACCTGCCTGAGTGCTCATAACGGCTTTGGTGGTAGTTCCCACTATAGTAGGTGTTTCCAGGACCACATTTTATTTTATCATGCTGACACACACACGCACACACGCACACACACAGACTCATGAGGCGAAAGTGATACGAGATGTCGCAACTTTGTCACTGCTGGTAAGGACATGCAGTAATTGAATACCTGAAATATATACAGTTAAACATAACTTATCAAGCAACAACCATCTTGTAGAGGCAGGAAGCAAAAAAAAAAAAATCTATGAATATATAATTTTACAATGCAACTTTAAAAACGTTAAAAAGCAATTTTGTTTTTCTGTTTATTTTTATTTTAGGCGACTTGAGTCTCTGTCACAAAGTAAAAAAAAAAAATTGTGCCTCAAAAGTTGACTTTGACTACCCATAATGCACCTGGCTTATTATCATTATTTGTACAAATCATTTAGTCCACTAAAATGTCACAAATCAGTTTCCCAGAGCCCAAAGACAAATGGTTTCATCAAACGAAATAAAAATAAAAAAGATTACCAACAGTGATTTCAAACAGAGAAAATCAGCAAATTGTCACATTTGAAAAGTTGGAACCAGCTTGAATCTGTTGAAATTTTCTTCTTAATAAACTACTTTAAACTATTAAGCAATTGTTACAATGATTGATTATTAATTTCCTTAATAGTCTAATCCGTGCTACAGATGCTTTTGTTCACCCACCGTTTTTCTTTCCTGTTCTGCAAACCTAAAGTTTTAAACTAAAAGATTGGAGAAAACCACATTTTCCAGTCCACTTTAAAAAAGTAAATCTTCCCAGGAAACAAAGTCTCTTGTGGGCCTTATTTCTTTTACCAGAGACTTGCAGATTAGATTGTTTTTCAGCATTTTTTTGGCGCAGACTTATTGCTACCAAAACCAGTAACTTCAGCTCCTGTACGATCCCAGCCTCCTGAGATCAGCAGAACATTTGTGGTTGCTGCGTGTTCTTCTTTACTTCCAGGTGGCTTATTTCGCCTGATGAATCATTGCAGCTCTGTAGCTTCCGCGACCCCGCCGACACTGACTCGCTAGCTGTCAGGGGCGAGAGCGATGGTGCGTGTGCCGTGAAGGAGAAACTTTTTCCTGCCTCCAGCCGCTCTGTAGACGCTCCATGTTGCTTGTGATTAGTGGGATCTGCCGTCCGACGCTCGCTTTTACGCTCTGCTGCCATCTCAAGTCATTTGTCTGAATTCCCCAAAACCCCTGAGGGTGGGAGAACATGAGAGGAGGGAGGGGAGGCTAAGGTCAGGAGGAGGTGTGTGTGTGTGTGTGTGTGTGTGTGTGTGTTGGGGGAGGCTGGCTGAGGGAAATATACAGTTTGAGATTCACAGGCCGACTCTGTCCAGGCCGGGCTGTTGAGCAGGGTGGGGCAGCAGATTTCAAAGTTAACGCACAGCAGCGGTCGCTCGGCAGGACGAGGCAGCACATGTTCACTTTCTCTCCAGAGTCCTTTTGTCTCGCTGCAGCTGAGTTTTCACTGATTACAGCAGTTTCCGCTTGAGAGCAGGGGGAGCCCAATAGGAGCTCTTCAAGTCATCGAGATAACCTCATCAGGTTCAGTGAGGGTTGCAGCTACGATTAATCTTAATGTATGATTGTTTATTCGGTGAAATGTAGGAAAGTAGTGAAGAAATACTCATCACAAGCTTCCACAACCCAAGATGATTTGTTTAGATTGTTTATTTTATCCAACTAACAGTCCAAAACCCAAAGAGATTCAATTTACGATCACACGAGACAAAGAAAGCAGCACATTCTCACATCTGGGGAGCTGGAGTCAGAAAATATTTACATACTTTGCTCAGTAAATGTCACTGTCTTTGGATGAAAATCTTGTGACTCAGAGTTTGGCCTGTTTGATGCTGTTATTTTAGCTGTGGTAGTTTTCCGAATGTGTGATTAGATTCCTGACTTCATGACTGTAAGAGAAGTATAGACGAACACTCTCAAATCCGAAGCTTTGTATGAAGTCTTACCTCTTGCACGATTTCTTTTGTAAAGAAATAGTTTGACATTTGGGGTAAATGTGCTTATTTGCTTTCATGATGAGAGTAAGATGAGAAAATCGATATCACTGGCTTTAAAATAAGATCAGTTATCACTCAAGGTCTTGTATTATTTTAAGCCATGGACGTGTAATCTCTGTACAACGTTACAAACTACATGTGTTCGTGGGCCTCTTTGGAACTGGTACCTTTCCAGCGCCGAGTAAAGTCATGCCGTGCCGATTTTTTTAGTTTCCATTGTCAGTTTAGACGCCACAGAGGCGAGCCGTCTGCCCTCAAGTGGAAACATTTATTTGATGTGTATTTTGAATTTTAAGTTTGGCCTGTGTCCCATTGGACGGGCGGGGTTTATGACCTATACTGCAGCCAGCCACCAGGGGGCGATCACAATGTTTAGGCTCAACCACTGTAGTCACTTACCTTATAACTCCTCCTTTAACGGCTCTTTTCAGGCCATTTTAATTTCATAAGTCGTTGAACTTATAAGTGGTAGTTTATATGATCTCTGTGCACCGGCAGCGTCTCATCCTTTGGCTCTAATGACTGACGTGTATTTACTCAGCCTTGCTTCCAATTTTTTCCTAGTGGCCACTTGCAGCATTGCAACGAAAAAATTCCCTGCGGCCCAAAAAGCATTTTCTTGAGACCTTGAGTTGTGAACAAGGTGAATTATGACTCTTTTTATTATGAATTTTTGATCCATGGAGGTTGTAAATTTGTAAAAATTTCTTTTCTTGTGTGTGTGTGCCAGGCCAGCAATCCTCGCTGGACTGAAAAGGTGCCATTGTGGGGTCTGGTATCTAGTTATTATTATACATCTATGATTTGGAGCCAAGTTTGCTGTTTGTCCCTGCTTCCAGTCTTTGTGCTAAGCTAAGCTAAGCTAAGTTAAGCAACTCTTGGCTCAGTGTCTGTTGAAGCCTCTTTTATTTCCATGAAATGGTTTGAAAAAAGTTTTGTGATTTGTGAAATATGAGCTGCATGTTTTCCCTCCTGGGGCAGCTGTTTAGGTTTTTTTTTTCCTAATTCCACCTTTGAGAGTCATAATTACTCATGGGATCAGATCTTGATCAGAGGTTTGGGGACTGAGAGGCTGGTGATTAAGTGAACTGTGTGTGGTTTTGCAATCCCTCACTTGGTGAGTCACTGGAGAGTCTTTTATCACCGCCGAGACTGCTTTCGTGTAGGAGATGGCTTCTGCACAGATATAAAGAAGGAGGAGAGAAACCGAAAAAAGAGAAAGGGGAGAAAGAGAGAGGGAACATGACGGCTGAACGGAGGAAAAAAAAAGGGAGAAAGGGAGGGAAGAAGGGGGAAAGTGTGTTGGTGTGGGGGGAGCAGCCATGTTCTGTTCTCCAGGTGTTTTCTTCTCCCTCCCCCTCTTTCTCCCCCCCTCCACCTCCCTCATCGTGGTGACCTTGACTTGGAGGAATGTGCTCCCTGTTCTGTATCAGGAGAGAGCCGAGGGGGGAGAAAGAGGAACTCACCCACTTTTCAACCCCACCTACACATTTTGAGTTTTGTTTCCTCCACTGTCTCCCCGTCCCCTGAGACGAGCTGGGGTTGAGGAATGAAGCTATTTAAGTGTTCGTGGAAGAGTTATGGGATCAGCAGAGGTTGCATGTTTTGGGGATGTTTGCAGAAGCTCTTGTAACAATATTACCGTCCTGCTATAAAAGGCAACACGAGAAGTTCTCTGCTAGAGCTTTTTCCCCCGTGTTGACAAGCCTGCGTATGTTAACAAAAATGAACCCAGTGAACCAGGACTATATTTGAAAACTGAGAATTATTGCAGGTATTTCAGTTTAAAAAATGACTCTAGTGTTTATCTTCTGTTCTATAGCAAAGCACGCTGTAAACCTGCTGGAAATAACAAGCTTTTATTCTTGTTTTAGTTGCACTGTTGCTTTGTGTTTTTATTTCTATTACACAGTTTTGCTGACAGGTTACGTTTTGTACTAGATATGTTTGAGCTGTAGTTCTGAGACCTGAGTTGAACATGTACAGGACTTAGAGCAGGGATTTTCCGATACCCAAACTCAGGGCATTTGTTGACACCAAGAACTGATCTCATATCAGCTCTCTCTTTTAATCAAATTTAAATATCATACTGCGTGCTTCGACACTGACAAAAGAAAGTGTGTTTAATATGGATCACTTTTGGTCAGTGGCCATTGCTGATACCTGATCTGTTTAAGGTTCAGTCAGTGCGTTCCTGATTTAAAGGAGCAGTGTGTAAGATTCAGGGGCATTTAGTGGCATCTAGATCCCTTTTTATTCCGCGATCAGACTATAGGGCCACTACGAAGTCCCTGTTTTATGCCTCCTCTGAACCAAACTACAATGTGTGATTTTAGACAGCATGCGGGTAAAACATGAACACAGCAGTGTCGGCCTCTTTTCTGACTTCTACATGTCAGCAGCGCTTTATAAACAATAACAACGGCATTAACATGTCAATAACAATCACTCACTGTCCCCGTTTTATGGCGGCTGATCTTGTCATCTGCTTGGAGGGAAAGGACCTGGACCTCATTGTCTTCCCAATTTCCGGACATTTTCAGCTGCAGTTCCTCTTTGAGTTAGCTGCTAACTGCTACTGACTACTTTTTAAATCTCCCCCACGGTGGGTTACACTCATAACACTGTCAAGTAGTCGCACCAGACACAAAATTGAGGATGTCCCGTGTTAGAGCCAGTGTTCAGGTTGTCTGTTCTGGGCTACTGTAGAAACATGGCAGCGAACATGGCGATCTTGATGGATGAGAAACTGCTCCCTATGCTATGCCTAGATATAAATTGCTTTCTAAGGTAACATAAGCACAATGAGTCTGGTGATTGTACTCTAAAGAAAATAAATGTATTATAAGATATTATATTCCATTTCTTTCAATATGTCCCCATAAATCCTACACATTGAACCTTTAAAGGATAGGACAGCTACTGTCTTACTTTTGTAGTTCATGGCCTCCAGCTATAATACAATATATTCAGTAAGCTCTGGTTACACTGCTACAGCGCTACGACAAAGAGCAGTAAGACGATCAGTCGGTTAGGCCAGATCATCTGACCCACTTTATTCTGACGTAAAACTGTAAGTGAGTGCACCCAGAATGCTGCTAATGGTCTCCTTTTGTGCACAAAATCTGCATGCAAAACTACGGCAAGTCCTGTGGATCAAAGTTGAACCATAAATTGGTTCTATAAACTGTGATGGAATTCACAATGGGCACTTTTTTACAACTCTTCACAGATTCACTTTTCACAGATGTTGCTACATTCACAAGATCTCAGCAATTAACTGATCGGAACGATGTCGTCACTTAACATGATGGCTGAAACTAAGAGTTAGACCCAAGGTGTAGTAAACCAGCACTGTCACTTAAGTCTCAAACACTGGACTGGAGGCTTGATTTGGAGATGACCAGTATGGGACTTAACTTCCTTTGAAACTTCTCAAGACTTAACCAGGTTTTGATTTGGTAAGAGCAGCAAATTGTACTCTAAGTATCAAAAGTAAAAGTACTCATTATGTGAAATCTTGTTCTGAAAAGTAACTGTAAGGGAAATAAAGCTGAAGGGAAAGTAAAATATTTCCCTATGAAATGTTGTGGAGTGAAAGTGAAGTAAAGTACCTTAAATTTGTACTTGTCCACTGCTGTCAGACGCTGAGCTTCAGCTACAGTGTAAAACCATTCAAGAAAATGATTTGCACTGTGAACTTTGACATGTCAGAACCTGCTCTGCTCATGAATGGAAATACAGCCGAGGCTTATTTTTTTCCTCCGAGTTATCACAGTGTTACGTACTTCGATAGATACCACAGATTCCTCGTGCAGTGATAATTACTGCACATGAAGCAAACCTGCTGTTTCTCTTTGTGTTGATGTTTTAATGATATGTCGCCTGTTTGTATGTGTACATGTTTGTGGTCTGTCTGCTGTGTGGTTTCTAACTGCACACAGTTATTCCTCATTTAATTATTATCTGCAATTTTCCAATTTTCTTAAAATTACACAGATTAGCACGAAGGGAACATCTTGTTTCACCACAGATGTGACCAAAGTTAGATCGATGAAGCATTTTGAAACGCATATAAAACAGATTAGCCCTCTGAAAGGTTAAAAAAAAAACTAAAATGTAAAAAATTAGAAATCAATAATGCTTTATCACCGTGTTTGGATTTTAATATGTGGAGGGTGGGCGCATGTTGTTGCTGTTTGATTCAGGTGCTCTCTGCAGAATTTCGGTGTTTGTATTCACCCTATCGTAGGGTTGCAGCGATATACCAGTTATAAGGTATACCGCGATATAAAGGTTGAGGGTTGCCATACCATGTACATTTGCTTACCTACGATAATAGGGGGAAAAAATGCATCTGGACAGAGAATCTTCTCTTAATCTGAGATATTTTCAAAGGGGAGACCTTTTCCACATACTTCCAATAACAAAAGAGTTTCAAGTTTTAATTATGGTAACAAAGCGTTTGCTCAACACTTCCATTTGAAATTTTTTAAGGGTCATTCTGATTGATAATAATATCAATTCTGCAATACTGTTAAACTGTGATACTGCAATATTTTTTTTGAAGTGGTTATCGTAGCGTGAAAATCTCATACTGTTGCAGCCCTACCCTATTGTTTCTCAAATGTTTAACAGCTAAAAATCACACTAAACATTGTCTTATCACCTTAATACTTAATGACTTTTCCTGATTTGTTTAGATAGCACGATAAACATGATTTTTAATTGATGATGTTTCGGTGTGCTACAAAAAAATGGTACATCACTACTGTTTGGGGTCTCAGAGAACATTTAAAAGAAAAGAAATGTTCATGTTTCAATTACAATGATGATCTTTACACGTTTAGTACAGCAGAATGATCTGTGGAAGCCAAAACAGCAAGGAAGTAAAGCCAATGTCAACAAAACACAAAGGATAATAACCTTAATAATAATTCGAATTTAGAGTTCTAATAGGCTAAAATGTAACAAGAACGTGTCATGTTGCCATCATGTCTCACATCTGCACATCTCCCCCATATTATCATCCTGTTTCCAGACTTTTACTTTGGTGCCTAAATCTCTGTTTTTAATCAGCAATTCAAAGAAGTGATGAAATGAGTCTCATTACGAGGCCACAACACAGTTTTATCCGCCATATTTTGTTAACAGACGTGTTTAGGATCTGTGATGATGATCTTTGGTTCTGTTTTATATGTTTCTGTTTGGCATGTTTTTGATGTGTGTGTGTGTGTGTGTGTCCTGCAGGAGCTGTGCCAGTGTCGTCCATCTGATGGGAACTGTTCGTGCTGTAAAGAGTGCATGCTGTGTCTGGGGAACCTTTGGGAAGAGTGCTGCGACTGCGTGGGTGAGTGCAGCGTCTCCATTTATTAGCAGCATATTTTAAAGCTGACAGCAAAGTCAAGTCAGCGTATCATTTTGGACTTTACTGTTGTTAAGCCCACGCTCTGTGATGACTGCTGAGCTTAACATCTGAAAAAGAGATAAGTGCCAGCAAAGAGTGCGTCTGCAATGTTTGTCAGGTTTGTTTTGGACTGTAAAGATGCATTTAAATATGAATTTAATTTCAATTTAAACCTGAAAACCACAGAAATTATTGAAACATACAGATAATAGGAGGTGATAATGCAGCAGGCAGTGAGCTCTATTATATATCCTGCTGTGACTGCAACATATTGAAAATGATTTTGGCACTAATCTCCTTCTATACAAGTGACACCTCAGTCTTGTTAATCTCCTCGTCACCCTGCTGCAGAGCACTTTCTCCCAGTAAAATCAGACTGTGGCTGTAATGCACTCGACAGCTGAGAAACACACGCTGGTTTAAAAAGAGCCCAGTTTGTTCAGAGTGTTGCTGCTCCGATACAAGATGAGTGTGAGGTGAGTGGAGCCAGATATCCAAGGTGCCTCTGAGAAGTGACAACGCTTTGCTAATGCAAAGCAGAGCCGAGAAGGACCACTGTTTATCAGATCGCGGAATATGAAGGGAGTATTGTCACTACAGAGTAGCACCTACACATGTGGACAGGAAGTGTCGAGGTCCTCCAGGAGATCAAAGGAGGAAGAGGGCGGAAGAGAGAGCGGACGAGGAGGTCGAGCCAGTCAAATGAACTTTGACTTTCAGCCTCCCGGCGAGGTGCTGTGGGGGTGTAAATCCCAGCAAGATCCAAAACAACTGGATTTGTGAAACAAGAAAACATTCGGCTTGTTGACTCGTCTCTTCATCTGTAACCCGCCTCAAAGCAGCAGGGACGGCGTTAAAACTTTAAACTGGGGGGCACGGATTGGAAGAATGAGGGCACAATTGTAAAATGAGTAAAACTATGGGTTAAGTCTCAAATTTAAGGACTTGGTTCTTTGATGATGAGACAATAGGCCTCTGGACATAGACATGTAAACGCACCCCACCCCTGCTACACAGGAGCAGGTCACCCAGGCTGAGTTGTTTTAAGTGTTTTGTCTCTTTTTGCGGTCACTGCGTGTCTTTGGGGTCTTTTTTATGTCTAAGCTGGTCGGTCCTGTTAAGATCAAGAATCCCTTTTACAAGGGAGACATGGCCAAGACACAACTAGTCCCAAACAACATTAACTACAGGAACAACATAGATGATATACATAAACCTGTCAACATATCACAATTCCAATGCTCAGTGACAAGAACCGGCCGATTCATTTCCCAGTGTGCCAGTTAGGGCTGTAAAATCAGGCAGAGACCAGTCCTCTTAGTTCCTAGTCTTTCAAGTGAGAGCAGAGAACGTTTTGCAGCTCTTTTAAGATGTTTAACGTCCCATTTCTCATGTCATGTTGTATGTTGTCTTGTGTCTTTGCATGTCATATAACAGCACTTTGTAGTTGTTTCATGTCTCTTTGTAGTCACTCTACCTCTCATTTTGCATGGTGTATTGCTCTGTGTGTCATGCTATGTCCCTGTGGTTGTTCTGCATCTTTTGTTGCTTCTGTTTATGTTTCACATGGTGATATTTATGTTTTGCATGTCTGTGAAGTCATATTGTGTGTCGTTCTGGTCATTTTCGCATCTCTGTCATAGTCACTTGGCTTCTTTCTGTGTTTGTTTTGTGTCTCTTTGTCACCGTCTCTTTGATTTTTCAACACGAAGGTCTTGTCCAGGGTGCCATTGGTCCTAAACTGGGTAGTCCTATTCAGTAATCCATCCATGACAGTCAGTGTGTTTACATGCAGCTTGAGAAAATCGAATAATAATAAAAACACACATAATCATTCAGCATGTTGAATCGGGGTCAGAGTAGGTGGAGCCCATAGGTGAGCGAAATCACTGGCAGTTCAGCTCAAAAAAATGAAACAGAAGTGAGGAAAGTAAACAACGGCTAAAGTCAAGATCAAAACAAAGTGTTATGTGAGATTGGTTTTTTTTAGCCATTGAGCTCATTAGCAGACATGGCTTGTTAGTGTTTGTGTTATAGTGCACGGTGAATATCGTTTGTTCTTTCAACATTGGGTTGTATTGTCAACGTGCTAACAGGCTAATTAGCATCTTGCATTCATCCTGTCGGTCTTCCAGTTTCCCTTTTTTAAAGAAGAATACAGACTATCGCTGCCTGCTGGTATGGAGAGTTATCTACTCTCATGCAGGCACAGAAAGTCCGTGCTTGTTGGCTGTTTGTTTTAGTCTTTAAGTGTGTTCATTTGCAACTTTTCAGCTGGGACACAGGTGACATGAGGCAGCCTTCATCACCACTAGTTCTTTGATGGCGCTGTAGTGTGTCTGAGCCTTAACAAGCCAACTACCTATCACCCTCCGACTCTGGTAGGGAGCGGCACCAGTACGGGGGCTGTGCCACCCCTGGTAACCCGCCCCTGTAAACCAATAGGCTCTCAGATCAGCTTTGACGGACAGATATTACTGTATGTGCTGACAAGGAGGCTTTATTAAAACTCTTTCATGTGGAACACAAATACAAGAATCTGACACAGAGCGCTGAACTTGCTGCTGCTGCTGCTGCTGCACAGATGTTACGGAGGTGGAGTTGTTCTCCTCAACAGTATATTACGGTACACCGAGGACAGCCTGTAGCTTTAGGCTGGAATATATTTCTTATTTATGTGTTTTTATTTTTTTCTTACAGAGTTAGCCTTATAGCCACTTTAAGTAAGTTTCCACTCTAAACATGTTATCTGCGCCAAATGCTGGCCACTTTGAAGTGTGTATCTGCGAGTGGTTAGAGCAGCCCTGTAGAGGAGCGGTGGGGAGAGGACAGTTTGTGTTTTAGAGAAGGGAGGAGGAGGAGGAGGAGGAGGAGGAGGAGGGAGGACACGGAGGGAGGACTCATGTGTACTCTTTATCTAAAACAGCTGTTCTGGCTCTGCTTTTAGCATTGGTTTGTAATCCAATTCCTCTGTCAAACTCCGTTCCCCATTAAATGATTTACCCATTAGCCGTAATTCACTTTGACTCATTTGAGGGGTTAGGAAGATCCTATCGGAGGATGTGGGGACTTTGTCAAGCGATTACTACTGTATTTGGAAATTAAATGAAGTGTTAAAAGGATCTTAATTGCGACAAGATACTCTTGACAGTTTTGTGGTTTTACAGAACTGCCCCTGTGAGCCGAAATCATGTGTGAAACCATTTAACTATTAACCCTTGCCAATGTGCTGAAAGGGTCAGTTTACCCACGTTACAAAAAGAAAAACATAACCTTTAGTGGAATCTAGATGTGCAGATAGTTTGGGTTTTATTCACCTACGTTTAAAGATATCCATTTCTGAGATTTCTGTCAGTGCCATATCTGTGAATCTGTTGGGTTTAATGACACAATAATGACTTATATATTACACACTGTGTTTATGAAGGTCCAGGATATAGTAGGATATATTGGCAGAAATGGATTATAATATTCATAACTAAACAAAATGTTGAAGAAGAGTACACTTGCAAGATAAATGTGACACTTTCTAATGTCACAATGGAGGGACAACTATGCAGGCTGATTTTAGCGCTGGTCATTGTGGACTATATTGCTCGCGTAGTTCATTTCGGGCAAACCATACAGTTTGAAAACGAGGTGCGGCTCCAACTAGAAAACAATGTTTTGATGCATTGGATGTGCTGAATGTGCATATTGAGGCAGTACAGGAGGAGGTGCACATTAATAATCCTCCAGCACTGTAACATGCTCATGTTTAAGCCAAAGTAATGCGACTAAAGTTGGTTCAGATCAAGGTCGGAACCCGTTCTCACCACAAACGAACTGCACCAAAGTTCATTTGTCACCGGACAGAAACCAACTCCTCGAGGGTGTCGGTCCGCTTGTGTCGGTGCCTACCTGAGTGTGATTGCTGTGTTCACACCTGCCCAAACGAACCGCACTTAGGGGGCAAACGAACATGAGTTTGATTGAACTGAACCAAACAGGGCAGGTGTGAAAGCACCGCAGTCATACACACTACACTTTGAAAGGCTGATTTTACTGTTATTTTGGCAAAAATTATAAAAAAAAAAAATTCAATATTCTTCACCAGAATTACATACATGGCAGTATGGAGACAGAGAAGGCTTTCAAAACAACATTTAGACCTTGATGTAGGCCTGTGGAGATGTAGTGATGGTAAATACAACTTAACAGTTACATGAATAAATAGAATATGAAAAGTTGTTTTTCTTCTTTCAATATTCATAAAATTTGAGTTTGATGGCTATAAAAATATGCCTTATGTGGTTGTGTTTCTGCTGTGGGGAAATTCGTGACTCTGGCTATCACCCTGATCTGTAGACTGTATAAGAGAAGTGGAAGTAACCATGGTGACATCACCCATTGGTTTGTGGGCTCTCATTTTCATGCCTCAAATTTAGCATTTTGGCCGACACCATTTTTTTTTTCTGAGCCAGAAGTGACCATATTTAAGTGAGAGTGTGGAGCTGGGGAGGGTATGCATATAGACCTCTATCCTGATATACGGGTCACTGTTGCAGCAATTTATTAACTTAAAACATACCCTGCTTTGTCGTCTATTTTGCTCTAAACGGGACCCTAATTTACTAAATGAACACCATGCTGTGTTGAAAAAGACTTGAAACTGGTGATTAAGATCATAAACTCATTAGAAAAATGTTTACTGAGATATTAAATCCAGTGAGAAGTGCACTTATTTTCTCACACACTACTATGCATTCAGATTTATTTTTACAACCAGTGGAGTCGCCCCCTGCTGGTCATTAACAATAATGCAGGTTTAAGTCACTTTGACGTTGACTTCATTTTTCAGACCCGAGAATAACCTCTCACTCACTGCATTGAAAATTACAAATAAAATTTTAACTGTCTGCAGGGCTGAATATAGACAAGCAGTTTTGGGATTTTCATGAACTGACCCTTTAATGTCTTCATCCATCTTTTCATGTCAGGGATGTGTAACCCCAAGAACTACAGCGACACTCCGGCCACGTCGAAAAGCACCGTGGAGGAGCTGCACCGCCCGATTCCCTCCCTGTTCCGCGCCTTAACAGAAGGCGACGCGCCAATCAACATGATGGTGGTGTCCTTCCCCGTCGCTGAGGAGCTTTCCCATCATGAGAACCTGGTGTCCTTCCTGGAGTCGCTTGACACCCAACATCAGAACGTCTCCGTGCCTGGCAACAGCATTCATGCCAGCTACGACACTCAAGGTATTGCTTGAGCTCTGAGGGATTATTTTAGCACACAGAAATTGGCTACTCTCATTTTTTCCCGTCACTGCCCATGACTATTTTACATGAACCAAACCCTGATGGCTCCTGAGAAAAAGGCAACACAATTCTGAAAGAGCCCAGGATTATGTGGACAAGTGTTCACTGGAAAATGGTGCTGAAATTTTAAGTTTTCAAATATTTTTAATAAGCCAAAGAGAAATTTACATACATCTTATTCTTACATCAATGCTCATTGCAATATGTGTAAAAGAGGCTTGAAATAATACGTGTAGGGAAATAAAACAAATGATGTAGAGGAGTGGATCCCAGCTGGTCCGGCTTTCTCCTTAGTCATTAGTTCAAGGTCCACACAGTTTAATATGTAGTCAGGCTGGTTTGTCGTCTCCGTCAGGTAGCTGTCTGTTAGTCACTCACTTTACAGCAGAAAATGGTACTTCAAAATAAAAGCTCTGTGCTGGAAATTCACTGTACTTCAAAATAAAGTTTTTTACGAAGTTGACACATTCACGAGTCACTTCCGGTCCATTCAGAATGGACCCGCGACCCACTTTTGGACCACGGCCCACCAGTTGGGAACCACTGATATAAAAGATAGGACTGTAGTCTCTTATTACAATAATATAAGAATAGACAGTTAAAAAGAGAAAAGACATTTTTTCAAAATTAGGGAAATTATAATTGAATTGAAATACAAAAATAAAATAAATGTGTTAATACCAACTAGAAGAGGACACAAAATTAAACTGAGTATAGGTCTGTAACTGTTTGCGAAGTCAAGAAACAGGAATGCCCTTCCTTTAGTGTCCCTTATCTTCGCTAACCTGTCCCTGTCCCCCAGCCTTCTCTTACATATTAACTCATAATTAGAATGAAACAATGTGGAAGTGTAGCCTACACATCAGGAACTTGTTTGTGCAAGATGTGATGCGAGGGGTTGCCACATCGCTGAAATAAGAAGTTGATTGATCAATAAATTTAGCTGAAAGAAGAAAATCAGTTAATCATTTGTCATTTTTCAAGCGAGACGTTTGCTTTTTTCCAGCTTCTCAGATGTGAGAATTTGCTGCTTTTCTGTTCTTATATCACTGTAAATGAAGGATTTTTTTTAGTTTTATATTACTGGACACTTTGGCTCTGGGAAATTGTGATGGCCACTTTTAAAAACAAACAATTCTGAATACCCAACAGATAATTTAACAATAACACAACAATGATCAACAGTAATTGCTAGTTGCAGCCCTGTTGGCGAGCTGTCCAGCGCCTCTGATGGACCTGAATCAAAAAACAGTGGTTAGTCACTTGCTGTTTGATGCCGTGCAGCCTCACGCTGATTTTTAAGCTCCTGCTGGGAGCCAGCCTCACATCCACATCACTGATAACGTTTCTACATAAGTTACACCACATGAGGAAAAGCACGTTTTGCGCACATGCTTTGTTGTTACATAGTTTCTGGTCCTGTCAAGTCCAGTCAGATTTTTCATTTACATTTATGGACACTCACTGAGACCCAGGGTAATAAAATCAGGCCCGGCCCAGAGCTGAAGTCGACTACAAAGAGTTGAACTAAGACCAGTTAAGGTTGGGTCCGATTTTCATCATGTCAGGGGGACATGCTGCCAAAAGACCTCCAGTTTAGGGAATTGTAACTGGGTTGAAAGTCTTGCTCCGCTGCCATTTTTTTTATTTTCGTTTGCGGCTGTTTTGGCCGTCTACCTCTAAGCCAGCACTATTTGCTATAAAGACACACTCATAATAGGAGTGTTCCCACAGCGCTGAGCAGTTAACTCATTAAGCTCACCAACACATATGGTCATACTTAGCAGCAAATTAATTTCCTCTCCGAAGTAAAAGTAGGAACATTGAGGGTTAAAGGTAATTACTTTAAAATGCTGCTTGTTTTTTTATACCGTGTTTTACTGGATTTGTGACTCACGGTTTTTTTTTTCCTGTCTTTTTTTTTATTTCAGAAAACATGTGCACGGTGGTCTACTTTGACGACTGTGTGTCTATCCGGCAGTGTAAACTATACTGTGAGTCAATGGGAGGATCTAAGTACCGCTGGTTTCACAACGCCTGCTGCCAGTGTATCGGACCCGAGTGCGTGGACTACGGCAGCAAGGCTGTAAAGTGCATGAACTGTCTCTTCTGAAGTGCGGGCACATGTTGGTACCAAATGTCTGGGCCATACCAGAGGACTGAGGGCAGAGGAAACTATGACTGTTATGTGTTAGCATTCCTCAGTTACCTTGTAAAATACCCCCGACACCCCTCCTCCTACCCCTGCAAATTGTTTTTATTCTGCTGTTATGTTTCACTGTATATTTTTAGATATGTTTTCAATAGTGTTTTTTACTAGAGGTGTATATGAATAATGTATTTTTACAATTATGGTCTGCTAAATCCCAGTCTCATGCCAAATAAAGAAAAGTTTGGTGACATGGACTGGTGTGTCTCACAGAAAGGTGTCTGATCCCTAAAATATCTTTTCTTCTTTTCCTATATTTTCTTAAAAAGATGTGTTAAAATGTGCACAGCACGAGTGGAATAGTAAATGTTTTTCCTCCCAATTGCATGTCTCCTGCTCTAATCTTAGCCTAGTGTTGCCTGAGTCAGGAAACGCATCATTTCCTGGGGAAACAAAGTTGTTATTATACCATTCTGGTCCACAGGTGTTCCAGTGCTCAGTGACCGTCTCATGCAAGTGGAGGGGAAAGGGAACGTTTACCGATGCCAATCTCTCACCGCCACACACAAATGCTCTTTGTAATGCCAGTGCATTTTCAAAAGGCAGCAGGGTGCCCTATCACTGATTCTGTTCCCAATTGGCATGCGACAGCAGTTTGCACAGACTAATGTACCGGACGCACAATGAGACCTTGTTTGTCTTTTTTTTATGATATTGAAATGACCTCATTTCGCCGCTGCAGCTGTGGGTTTGGAGCAGATGGTGCCAACAAAGATCAGAGGACAAATGTGTTGCATATGTTAGGATGACCACCAGTCCTCTGAGTGCAACCGCAGCGTTTGGGAAAGTACACATGATCCAGAATAGCAAGTGGTTTCACCAAATTTAGATGATAGTTGCTTTTCAAAACATTGTTTGACAGTTTCTCATCCTGCACACGGGGCTTATATAACAGCAGACTTGTGGTCAAAATAAAAATGAGACCATAACCTAAACATTCTTTATTAATTCCAGATCATTCTCACAGCCAAGAAACTGTCATAGACTATTCATTTGCGGTCAAGATAAAAGCTTTTTGAATGATTCACTTTCGAACTACATGTCCCATCCTGCACTTGGGTTACTGCGCAGGCGCAGATTGGTTTATTTAGTATACAGACAACCGGAAGCGCCACACTGAAATTGACCGAACGGGATAGTTCTTGGTAAAGTTTCTTGTCTTTTGTGTTTTTCGTATTCAGTGACAGTACAGCTGTTGTGAAACAGAGTTAAGCACACGTAGCTAACTATTTACCTCACGCTGGGTTTGTGTTGACAAAACAGCGGCTTTAATCGTGACGGACAGGCTAGCTAATCAGCTAGCTTAGCAGGTTGGCTGCTAGCTGAACTAACGTTAGCATAATGGGCCCCTCCATTCAGAGGAGAGCTTCTACTTTCTGGTTGTTTTCTATGTTAATACGCTTACATTCGTTTGTACAGAAACTGAAATTAGTATTTTAACAGTAAGGTGCCGATATGTGGCTGGTTTTGTATGAGTAGCTTCTATTTGGAAACAGGAAAGGGCAAGAAAATAGTGAAGATAATCTGCCCACAGCGAAGGAAGATTAAGATGTCAGAAAGACAGACAGGCTGTATTATTTAGTGTGTGTCCAGGGTTCAGTTAGGACAGTGTAAGTGAATGTATAGCTGTTGCGTTACATAATCTACCACATATTTCTTCTTTATAATGCAGCGCCTTTTTTGATGCACCATACTAACCACTTGACTTAAATTTAAGTTGTTTCCAGAGTCAACATGTAACAGGAGATCATCAACCTGCTGTCAGATTTAGAAACATATTTCAGTTTTAAGTAGGTAAACGGAAGCTTTTCAACACACAGCACCTCTGCAGTGATTACGTAAAACAATCTACTTCCTAAAACATGTATGTAGGTTACAAACTGACGGCTGAGGAGTTCCCTTTTATGCTCAATTTAACACAAACAAGCAGACAGTCATACTGTCGTTTCAAATGATTGTCTAAACACTCCGATGAAAACATATTTCCTAATCTACAGCCTTCAGGACTGTCTGATAAATCAGTTTCTTTATACAATAGAAAGGGCTGTAGTTGTGATTTTTTTCTGACTGTGGATGTCAGAATTTGCATCTTAGAAGAAGGATAGGCAAGATGTGATTGTTCATATGGCAGAGCCCCATCTGGTGGGAGGATGTCACGGTTGCAGTTGTTCTCTTCATACAGTCATAATTAAAACATTCAGGAGAGAAAGAAGACAGAGGAGCGGGAAAAGGTTACAGCTTGTTTTATTGTGCCTCTAACTTTCTAAGTACAAAATGTTTGAGTTTGGTTTGTCTAGTTGGAAAAAACTGGAGCTTGATTTGAGAAATATTGCTTGTTAATCAGATATTAACTTGAAAAAAAAAGAAGCAAGGTTTAGTGTTTAAATTGTGTCACAGCTCTGTTGTCCACTTGGTCTGACATGGTTTATAAACTATGCATACAAATTACCTTTTTTAAAGGCAAAATTATTCATTAGAATTTTCATTTAGTAAGACATGAGTGGATTATGTTCAGATTTTTTGCCGTTATTTGTTAATATATGTTTGTGTTGCTAAATGTACTTCTATAAAGCTATAGGCTACTTCTGTCATACTAAGTAAGGTCTTAGAAGAGCCAGATATTTCTTTAAACTTGAATTAACTCTTTGTAATTTTGATCTTTTTTTGCAAAACAGCAGGGGTAACATGTACAAAGATAAGACAATGCGACAAACATAGTTCAGATGATTGTATGTATATACTCATGTACTTAAGCTGCAATGAAAACAGTCATAAACACTTCAAATAGTTTGTAGTAGTTTCAATGAGGTCCCTGAGTTTTAAAGTTTTTTAATGGTTTATTCGATTAATATTGTGAAAAGCACTGTTAAGCAGATTTTTCAAGTTCAGTTCTTTTATATACTTTCAAATATGATCTGTATTACTACAAGTCAACACAAAAATAAATCCAGGAAAAAATCAAAAGAAAATTCTTGAAAAACTCACAGACCTGGCCCATGTCTGTTACACAAATAAGAGGTGGATAACAAGTTCATATCATGCAGAAGGAATACTTAAAGAATCTGTGTGCAAACTGGACTACACTTGAGATCATCTGTGTTATCATCTTGTATTTCTGCCCGCTGTAGGTGTGATGTAGAGGTGATGTGCCAGTCAGAGGAGTGATAAGGCCAGAGCAGCCATGACTGAGTGCTTCCTGCCCCCCAGCAGCAGCCCTGCGGAGCAGCGCAGGGCTGAGCACCCAGGGGGCGTGGCCCGCACCCCAAGCTCTGAGGAGATCAGTCCCACCAAGTTCCCTGGCTTGTATCGCACGGGCGAACCGTCTCCACCTCACGATGGCCATCACCACGAGGCACCTGATGCGTACGTCTCAGACGATGACAAAGAGCACAGCAAGAAGAAGAACAAGTTCAAGAAGAAGGAGAAAAGGAGTAAGATATAATATTGTTATTTGAGCCTGATGGTTTATAATTGACCTTTGAAATAGCAGTAAAAACAGCCAGCTGGGGAGTTTGCATGTTCTAGTGTGGGTTTTCTCTGGGTACTACCACAGTCCAAAGACATGCAGGTTAAGTTTACTGACTAAATTGCCTGTAGGTGTGAATGTGAATGTGAACGTGAATGGTTGTCTGTGTCAGCCCTGTGATGGTCTGTTGACCTGTCCAGGGTGTACCCCGCCTCTTACTCATTGTCAGCTGGGATAGGCTCCAGCCCCCCACGACCTTTAAGAGGATAAGAGGCTACAGAAAACGAATGAATGTACAGCAGTTTGAAAAATTATCCTTTAACACCTGGGAGCTGCCATGTACATACGGATCATCTAGTTCTGGCCACTAAGCTTCAGCTGTAGAGCATTTGAGGAATCAGTGCTACTGTAATGTTGCTGAAGGTCTCTATAGTCGTAGCTGTTGAGTGAAGAGAGAGAGCATCCCACTTTTCCATCCTGTTGGCTGTAGCGGTGAGAAATGTTCCTTTACTGATAATGTTTTTCACTGAGTGGTTTCAGATTCATTGTCCACTTTGTATCAGGATTTTTCCATGTCTGTATTTAGCTCCTACACCAGGGTATGGTGGGAGAGAGGAAGAGATAGACAGAGCACACCCAGAGAAGGTGTGTCTCAGGCAGCGGTGTGATACAGGAAACCCAGAGTAGTGACAATTAGAGGAGACAAAGAGGCCACTAACAGTCTTTGACACTCTTGTGCAGCTGTTTGCTCTGAGGAAAAATATTTTAACTGAGCCCGTTCTAGAGAGGAGAGGCGTAAGGTGCTGTGGGAGCTATGCTAAATCTGTGGCTGACCTCTTTTCTAAGTCCCCATTCTCCCCCTCCTTTGCTATCTTCTCTCTCTCACACATCTCTCTTCCTGTTTCTATCTCACTGCTATCATGGTGCTGTCGTAGAAGGCGGAGGATAAGAAAACAGAGGTGTTTTGCCCCTCAGATCTAACCCTATATTTGCCTCTTCCTACTCTTTCTGTACTTTCACAGCGGAGGGTTACGCCGCCTTCCAGGAGGACAGTTCAGCAGACGAAGCAGAGAGCCCGTCTAAGATGAAGCGCTCCAAGGGAATCCATGTGTTCAAGAAGCCCAGCTTCTCCAAGAAGAAGGAGAAGGACTTCAAGGTGAAGGAGAAGGGCCCCAAGGAGGACAAGGCCAAGGATAAGAAATCTAAAGACCTGACAGCTGCAGATGTGGTGAAACAATGGAAGGAGAAGAAGAAGAAGAAGAAACCAACGACAGAGGCAGAGCCAGTCCCAGTGGAGATCCCCACATTTAGGCCCATCTTTGGAGCACCTCTGACTGAAGCTGTCAAGAGGACAGCTCTGTATGATGGTATCCAGCTGCCAGCCATCTTCAGAGAGTGTGTGGACTACATTGAAAGTTATGGCATGAAATGTGAAGGCATCTACCGGGTGTCAGGTATAGAAACTTTCAGAGGAAGTTGATTTTTTCCCTTGTGAAAAAAGACTTATTGCAGTAAAAGGTATAACTAGTATCTTCGTATTTGTATGTCTGATTGATACTCACATCAAATTCCCTTTCTCTCAGGTATGAAGTCCAAGGTGGATGAATTGAAAGCAGCATATGACCGTGAGGAGTGCCCCTGCCTGGAGGAGTATGACCCCCACACGGTTGCCAGCCTACTGAAGCAGTACCTGCGCGAGCTGCCAGATAATCTGTTAGGCCGGGAGCTGGCCCAGCGCTTCGAGGACGCCTGCGGTCGGCAGGTTGAGGCCGAGAAGATGACGGAGTTCCAGAGGCTGCTGGCTGAGGTGTCGCCAGAAAGCCGACTTCTCCTCTCCTGGCTCATCACGCACATGGACCATGTCATCGCCAGGGAGGCAGACACCAAGATGAATATTCAGAACATCTCCATCGTCCTCAACCCAACCATACAGGTGAGAGAGGAAGCACAGATCAAGCTGAGTAAATGGAGATTAATTGAAAAAGATAACAAAGGAAGGAAAAGGGGGGAAAATGTCAAAATGTTGCAGAGAGCAGGCAAATTAAACATCAAATAGAAAAATGGGCTCAGACTCAAGTGTACCTCAAAGATAAGAAACCTCCCCTTAGCAACAAACCAAGCGGGTTTTTATTGGATCAAACAGTCAGTTCATCTCTAAAACCCTGGCCTAGTTTAGTGAAACTAATTTATTCCCGTAGGGGACGTCTCTGTGGCTGCTCCACTTATTCTGAACCAACAGCAGCAGGAGCCACAACACTGTTAAACAAACACTTCTCTCAATTAATGAGTAGAGACCAGGGTCCGTTTAATCAGGCTAAGTAAATATGCGGGAATTTGTGTTATGGAGAACGAGGTGCAGAGACAACTGGGTTATATATTACAGTCTAACACACATAATACAAATACATATCTCACACACACACCACAAGACCAGATGCAGCTGGTCCAGAGCTCTGAAGCTGTGTGCTTTGGGTTTACGGATTTGTTTACCTTGTTTTCAGATCGGGAATCGTGTCCTTTACATGTTCTTCACACATGTGAGGGAGCTGTTTGGAGACATAGTGTTGAAGCCAGTGGTGCGGCCACTCCGCTGGTCCAACATGGCAACGATGCCGGCACTGCCTGAGACCCAAGAGAGCATTAAGGAGGAGATCCGACGACAGGTGGGTTCAGTCCTGCTGCAACCAATATGTTTATTGTAGTGGATTCATTTATTGACAGAATTGATCAAGAAATAGTTTGACAATGGAGAGAGAAAAAACCACATTCCAAGACGGTGTTCGTGGTATTTAAATGGATTATATAAACCAGATAACATGTTAATAAGTGAGGTTTAGAGGTGCTGGTAGCACGATAGTTTTTTACCTTTACCTTTACAGCTTCCCCTGTTTCCAGTGTTTATACAAAGCTTGTGTGTTATTCTCTTCAGCTAATATTTAAATTTATTCTTACCAGTAATTCTCTTGCATTTATCTTTAAATTAATCCTTTAAATAGGAAAATCTGTATTTTGTTTAATACTTTTAAGTCCATATTTGCCATTTTCGGCTTCTAAAATATGAGGATTTCTGCTTATCTCTTATCATATCATTTTAAATTGAATATTTTTGTGTTTAGACTGTTTAACAAGCTATTTGAGGACATAGAGAGCTTATAATGACCATTTTATTTCACTTCAGTTATCCTACAACGTTTTACAGACTGACAGTTGACATAAAACACTTGCTAGCTGCAGCCCTGATCCATTTCTTACAGAAGAGTTCTCAATCAAATTACTTAATTGTGTATACTGCTCTTTCTAAGCTCGCTCAAATATTTACATATCTTGTTTGAAGTTGGCAGATGATAAATTGTCTCTTTAAATAGGGATTAAATTGTTACACAGTAGATGCACAGTAACACAGCAGGAATTTAGCAGAGTAAGCTGCTTCTGTTTATATTACATTGTCTTTGTCAGCAGTGCACATCTTTATCTTTGCTTCTGTTTCTCAGTGTGCCAGGACTTGGTGTTTTGTCACCATGTTGTTGAAGTTCGTGCCATTTAATTTATATGCCAGTGCATGCATCTCGCTGCAAAATAAACAAACACTGGAGAAACTTAAGCTGGTGCAGACATGTTCAACATCACGTTAGCATCTTTGTGAAAGTCAGTGTAAAGATATAACCTTACGTGACCCCTAAATGTCATCCTATGTTTGTCTCAACCCTTCGCAAGAAATAATGCATGTGAGATGAGATGTTTGCATATTAAAAGTCTGTGCATATGCTTCCAGTAATCTAAAGTTTATGGCAGATGTGCTGTCAAAAGAAATCTATTTTCTCTCTTTGTCTTATTCCTGTACATTTTTTTATGATCATCATTCAAGGATCACAAGTTGAGTTTGCCACTGTTGGCTGTAATTGCAGAACTAAAACTTGTTAGATTATCACACCCATTTTAAGTCATTCTAGAGTGTCAACTAAATAAAAATGTGTCTGTATTTCAGGAGTTCCTGCTGAACTGCCTGCACAGGGACCTTCAGGCGGGGGTGAAGGACTTGTCTAAAGAGGAGCGACTCTGGGAGGTTCAGAGGATCCTGACTGCTCTGAAACGCAAACTGAGAGAGGCCAAACGCCAGGTAAGTTGTTTCTGGATACTATGTGTGAGTATATGTATGTTGTTTTTTAATATAATAAGGGCAAGCAAGAACAATCCAGTGCAGCAACACTACAAACTACTGCCTCTAAAATGATGACCATACATGTGAATCAATGATGTCTGATATACCTCTAAACAAAGATTAACATTACAGAGTTCACTGGGCATTATTCATGTATCTTTCCTCCTTCTGCTTTTCAGGAGTGTGAGAGTAAGATAGCCCAGGAGATAGCAAGCCTCTCAAAGGAAGATGTGTCAAAAGAAGAAATGACTGAGAATGAAGAGGAAGTCATCAACCTCCTCTTAGCACAGGTGAGTCATTCAGACACATTTATGAAGGATGTGCTCAGAGCAACCAGATTCACAGGCAGTATCTAAAAGCCTGAAACTGTTTCACTTTTACATAGCTCCATGTATGCCAACCTCAGAGAGAATAATTTTGTGTTTCTCCCCACGTCCTCTCGATAATCAGGAAAATGAGATCCTGACAGAGCAGGAGGAGCTGATCTCTCTCGAGCAGGTGCTTCGTAGACAGATTGCTACTGAGAAGGAAGAAATTGAGAGACTGCGAGCTGAGATCGCAGACATACAGAGGTAAGAGAAGATGGAAATTAGTTAGTAAATATGTTATAATATGATGTAGAAATATCATTACCTGTACTCAGCCATAACCCAGCATTGTGTTTCTCAGTCGGCAGCAGGGCCGTAGTGAGACAGAGGAATATTCATCGGACAGTGAAAGTGAGAGTGAAGATGAGGAAGAGCTGCAGATGATTCTGGAAGACCTGCAGAAGCAAAACGAGGAACTGGAGGTGAGAGAACGTGCAGCACACACTGGCTGGCCGTTATTCACCTGAAAGTTTGAGTGACGTTTGTGGAGCTCTGACAGTCTGAAAGTATATTTTAGAATATTGATTGAATAGTTTCTTTCTCAGAGGATGTTTTTTGAGCATGGACACAAGCAATATAGAGTAAATATCTTCTCTTTGATTGTTGCCAGAGATTAATCAGTTGGTTTCTTAAGCACTGTCTGTGTGTCACTGCCCCGTAGAACAAAAACACCCACCTGAACCAGGCCATCCACGAGGAGCAGGAAGCAATCTTGGAGCTCCGCGTCCAGCTCCGCCTCCTGCAGAGCCACAAACTGCAGCAGGAACTGACCGTCCAGCCGCCGGCTGAGCAGGCCCCGCCCGCGCAGCCGAGCCCGGAGCCCCGCACAGAGGAGCAAACCAAACGCTCCGTTGCCGCGGTGGTCGCCGGTGTGGATGCCGCCGCCTCGGCCAACGGCAAGGCAGCTAAGGATCCTTCGAAGCCCTCACCAAACAAAGACAGGAGGGACACCAACATGTGAGATGTCATCTCAGCAACGTGTTTGGTGGCCCTGTGCTGCTGTACGTCTCTACCGCTGGTCAGTTGTCCTGTAGTGTCACTTGTTATCCACTGGAGATTTCACGTTGCTGGATCCATGAGTTCATGAGGTAATTGTGTCCACCGAGCGGCAGCCATGGAAAAATCTGTCATACTGTCTTTGTCTTTGACTTTGTAGCAGAAATCACCTTGTTTCCTATTTTTCCATGCAAAACACAAAATGCTAAAAACATAGTAGCGGACAACTGGCTATTACTGTGAGAGACCAGGTGGACCATATTATCAAATCCACAGTGCCAAGCCTGTATGAAGGAAGAAGGGGGGAAGGAGAAATGAAGGGATCATAAAGCAGGTAGTGGGATGGAAGAGAGTAAAAAAAAAAAAAAAGTCAGGCACCTTGCCAGTGTATGACAAAGTTTATTTTTTGCTGGTAAGGTCTCAAGAAATGAACATATACTAGACATAATCTGAGTCCCTGTATCTCACTATGTCCCTCACCTAAATGCAAATTGGACATGTTAGGATAGAGACCACTGTGCCATAACCGAAGATGCCAGACTGGACACGTTTCCCCAGAGAACCACTAATACAAAAGCTCTTTGAATAATGAAGAATTTATGATTGGTCTATCTATATGTTATATATTTAAGTAGTATTCTGAAGAATACGGATGGATATTTGAGAAATACATTGATTTTAAGTTACAGCTTTTTAGTAATATATGAATATAAATATATTGTAGATGCTTTCTTTTGAGCAGCAGATGCACATAAACACAATGGCGTTGTACTTTGCAACTGACCAGTGGACGGAAACACGAACGGCAAACAAATACGCAACAAAAGCATATTCATCACTGGAAAAATGTAGACAAACAGCTGGAGGCAGCGTTGTTACACTCTCTGCTCTGTAGTGCAATCATCGTCTCTGTCGTCTCTGCCTCTCTTGCACAAACAAGGAAATGTGGAAAATGACAATTGTCCAGTTTTGCGATGGAACAGCTAATCTGTAGTGATGATTATTGTCGCTAAACGCAGAGACACGCAGGAGGCTTATTAAGTTCTGTTGTGTATTTGATTGTGTTTTTTAACTCATGATGTGTGGAGTTGTTCATGGCATCAGTTGGAAGTGAGTAAAAAAACAAAAACAAAGTTACAAGTCAATCACTTCATTTCACAACTGATTCATGACTATTGCAAAGTACTGTCATACCTTCAGTGATATTTAAAGCAAAGGCACGGCCTGACTTACTTACCGTTTGTGTATATCATTGTAAAATTGCAAACATACTGTATTTTCAGCTCTTATGTTTTATCACATGTTCTTTTTTTATTATTAATGACCTGTAAGGAGTATGCTAGTGTGACTGCCCCTGCTTTGGTCACGGGCAAATCAAAGCAATCTCATCTGGATTTATGATTCAACGTGTTATTAATCCTGTGACTGAAACAGATAAATGCTAGATTGGGCTCAGAAGCTTCTCATGAGGTTATTTTCATATTGTTCTAAGCTTTTTGTAGCTTATCGTTGCAGACAGAATAATGCTGTGAAGAATAAAGTGTCGATCTGAATAATTTATTCGTATCTCTGTCTCTTTCTCTGACACAAAACCTGATGTTGACCTTTTTATGCAACTATGTCTGCTGGACATGCAGTCCATATTCAGTGATTCCTATTTTCCATTACACATTCTCTGAATACTTTTCCCTCTCCCAGCCTAATGAGGATCCAAATAAAACCTCTGCATCCATTTTGAGGAAGTGAAGCATGTCAATGTTGTGTTCGGATCCAGAATCAAGGCTTTGGTGTCTAAGAGATAGTGGAACCACCCGAGTTTTTTGTCACTGCTTTTACTGGTTTCCGATTTGGAAAGGAGCTCCAGCAAGTAGAAAGGAACAGGCAGAAAGAGACCGGAAATGAGCAAAAAATGGTTTCAAAATAAAACGTACTTTACATTTTTGGACTATCTTGACAGTTAAATGTTCAGCAGGCAGGGTAACCTTGGTCTGGATTGATTTATTATGAAATTATGATACCCAAGTGGAAACTAAACTATATATGGGTGTGTACATCCATATTTCCTTGTTTCAGAACTTCCCCACTGAAACACATTGTCTCTGTTCATAAAGATTATAGTTATGATTATTCATTCAAAGTCCCCCTCTGATCAAATATGTTTTGCCTATTGTTGTTTCACTTGAATGTTTGTTTTTTATGACACAAATTTTGATAATTTTCTTGTTATATTCTGCGGCACTGGCTTACAAGTGTTTCAAATTAACTGTACCTACTAACCAGCTGGGGTACGGAAACACCACTTTGACAAACCAGACTGCGGTACACTGTAATACTAGAAGTTGTAGTAATATTTATGACACTTTGCAAAGTTTATTTATGATTATAATTATATTTACTATTGATTTTTTCCCCCTTCGTGTCTGAAGGAAAGCTACAATATGGAGAATGCTGGGCTGTGCATGTGTTATTTTGAAATCCCCACCGGAAGTTCAACGTATCACTCCTTCAACTTGACTGGACGGTGGGATAGCTGGTCAGTCTGTCTGTCTCAGGGGCTGGGTTTCTCCTTTACCCAAAAATCTGAGTTTTTAAGCATGACGAGACAAAGACACTGAGTGAACACTGACAAATAATGATTTAAAAAAACTTCCACAACTCACCATGGCCATAAGGGAGCTCAAAGTTTGCCTTTTAGGGGTAAGTGTCAGATGTTTTTGTTGATCCACTTTGGGGGAAAATTCCTTCTGTAACGTTATGCTTGCTGCGAGTCTGATGTTAACTAACGCACAAGATTTTGACGGTAACAACACAGTAACAGGCTTCATTAGCTTCATTAACTGACATTAATACTCTGTCACGGCGGGTTGGTTTCTAACGGTCTTTACTTTAACGTGTTGCTCTTCGCCAGAAACTTGAAAATGTTGATAGCTAGTTGCCTAAAAAGCAATAACTGAACGGCCGGTGGGCGCAGCAGCCATATTACATTTGTTTTCTCATCGTGTACGTCTGTTTTTTAATACTAACATCGATTATCTGTCGTTTTTTGCGTGTTTCTGTTTTAATTTTTGACGGATGTGACAGTTTATCACCCATTACGTCATCATAAGGCAAAGCGCTACAAGTAAGGCGTTAGTGAGATTTCCTGCTGCGTTAGCAAAACAGCAGTCCCTCTTTATACACGATGTCCACACGTTTAGTCTTCAAAGTGGTAGTTTATTAATAAATTGAAGCTACACGGAGGTTCACCAGGCCTGTGCAGTCTGCCACAGAAACTCACATGCTCAGCAAACATTCCTCAGACAGCCCTTACCAATCTTTTGTTGCCCCTGTGCTTATATGTAGCAGGTTTTCTTCATACTGCAGCTGTGTGAAGGTAAAATAAGAGCTGTCATCGTGCCTGCATCAACAAAAACTCCATCAAGCATTGATAAAATGCAGCCAAAAAGGCCCATATGTCTCTAAGTTTTCATGTCAATGATCTTGTTAGGGAATTGGGAGATGCATTGTGTTGTTTTACACAAATGATATTGACTTTACAATCAGAGCTAGTTGTAGAATCTGTGCACTGACAGTAAACTGATGGAGTGGGCATGTGACCAAACAGTTGCCCAATCAATAGGGTGACAAATAGTGACACTGCAAGGCTGTGACATGTTAGTAGCGCAGTGACAAATGTGTGTGTGTGAGTGCTCTGACTGATGTGCTGTTATTGATGTTGTCACCCTGTGTTTTCAGGACACTGGAGTTGGAAAATCCAGCATAGTTTGCCGATTCGTTCAGGACCATTTTGACCACAACATAAGTCCCACTATAGGGTAAGAGCACCGCAGTAGCCTACATATCACAAAAGACAGTGTAACGACAGGAAACAACTCAATCAAACAATAGACACACCAGGTGTTATGTGTTTACAAGCTTCAGCCATCTCTATAGTCCCAAACTGATATCAAACTAAGACCAAAGTCCGAATTGACAACACCCTTGTGTAGTGTGACCAGGTGAGACGTCAAGTGACATTTATACAAAAAATAAAACTTTTAAGTCATATCTATCACATAAAGGTTAAGTCAGTTGATATTTTTCACCAGTATAACTAATTATAGGAAGCTGAAAAATACCTCAGTATCAAGAACCTTTTTATAAGCTGGTTAAATTGATAGGGGACAATATTAAGTCAGACATTAGAGAAATTGGCTACCTCATTTTACATAAGACAAAATAGAATATGCCCTGGTCCCTAACAAAGTGATGGTTAATGCATATTCTTTGAAAGGTGGGTCAGGTCACAAATAGCAGACAAAAGAATATAATGTAAGCCAGACAAATGCCAAGCTTAAACACACTAAGGAAATAATCTACAGTTTATAGGTCATGAGACTGGTGAGATCTGGAATCGGGACATGCAGGAGGCAACATTAGGCTGAGATAAAATGGTTTAAAAAGTGGATTTAAAAAAAATATATATCACTTTAGCCATATCGACATAAATGCTTGTTTTTGTGTTGGCTCTGATGGTTGGTCTGTACGTCTCTGATGCAACACTACATAAGTGCTTTCAGGCAAAGTGGGTTCACTGTCGAACATCTTCATTCTGTGTGTTCTTTGTTTCTGCTGATGACTTGACTAATTTGCTTCCGTTGCATTTTAAGGAACATGTTCTGAAGCATTATTGTGAAATGCTCTTTATCACCCACAGAGCATCATTCCTAACCAAAACAGTGCCATCTGGAAATGAACTACACAAATTTCTGATCTGGGATACAGCCGGACAGGAAAGGGTGAGTGCAATCACGTCGTAAATGACTGCTTTACTTATTATTAACACACATGACTGTAAGAAAAGTTAATTTTCCATTACATTATACAGGAAGCTAGCAGTGACACAGTAATTTCACTGTTAGCGGTCCTCATGACATAGAGTTATTATTAGGCATGAGATAACATGATTCACATGGGGTTCAAAGGTCACAAGACTGTGGTATCATGACAGTGATTCATTATTTGATCGGGGGTGGTGAGGGTAGTTAAAGCTTGCCCAGACATGCTTACAGCATGGAAAAACTAGTGCAAGTATTTCCTGCTTTTGTGTGAAAATGATATCTTGGAACTTCTGTTACCAGGGTTTAAAGTTGTTTTTATTTGTGGGACTAATATTAAACTTATCACTTGTGGCTATCTGTGTGATCTGTTTGATAAACAGCACACATGCTGTTAAAAATCTGAACACAGCACTAAAAAGAAAGTTTTAAAGGTGTTAATTTGAGGAAATTATGTCACTGCACTTACATGACTACAGTGTTGTTATCATGACCACTAGTTGCATGCACTATAAAGACACTGAGACATTTCTGACCACTAGTGGTGCTTTAGAGCTGTGTTTTGATGAGTGGGCCTTATTGTTTGTATTGCCACAAGTACAAGGATGATGTGATACACATTTGTACCGACTGCAGTCACTGGTAGTGATGTGCTGTGAAAGAAAAGAGGAGAAAAGTACATGTAAACAACCCAGTTTTTGGAACATTACAATAAAGATTTGGATGTGTCTTGGAGATGGAAATGCTTTCAACATGTTTGTTAAGGCCTTAAAGCTACAGTTATGAAAATAGGTTTCTGTCATATTTGCTGAAACTGTCATTATATTCTGAAAGAAGTACATGTGACAGAGTCTGAAAATATTAATGTCCCTCCTCCTCTTCTTGCTGCCTCTGATAGTATTTGCTAGAAAAACTTTGGCACACCAAAAACAACCAATTAGAGCCACTAACATAGCTGTCAATCATGTCAATCACTTTGTGAACTGCGGTCAGACCGTCTAGCTATGCAACACTGATCCAATACGAATCAAGATTCTGTTACTGCATTGCCTATTTCCTGCCTCAAATGTTTTCAGGAACATTGCCAGAGCAACTTTCTCATTTTACAGCTAAACAGTACACTAAAGTATATTCCTGAAAATGTTTTGGGCCAGAAAAAGCAGATGAAGTACCAGAATCGTGATTTATATTTGATCAGCACTGCATAGTTTGACAGTTTGAACGCAGTTCCTGAGCAGTGATTGACAAGATTGACAGCTGCTTTAAAGACTCCTCGGCTCTGCTCGGTTGTTTTTGTTCACGTGCAGTAAGGCCATTTGAAGCACTGCAAGGCAATAGAATATTACCTGTCTCATTTCGTGCTGCGTGAATACAGTGACAGTTTGAGCAAATATGGCAATTTTTAATTTTTTTTTAAAATAAAAGTTACCAACTACAGCTTTAAGGATACACATATTGGATTTTGATGTAATGTCAAATACAATACAATGTGTGAGTTTCATGTGGAGGCTGTAAACACTTCTCTATAAGAGCATTCTTCTGAATGCTGGAGCAACTTTCATAGTGAATTATGAGGAGCCGAAACTTCTAAGGAAGCAACTTTTTCTGTAGGCCGTCATCACATAAGAATATGGACACAGTCTACTCACACTACTGCATATTGTATGACTCTTTTATGGGTTAACATACTATTTTTAATGTTACAACCCAGATTTGAGATTGTGTACAGTTCTCACCAACTAAATAAACAGTTCAGAAACACTGAGAGCTAAATGATCATTGACTTTTTTTGAAGTTGTGTTTATAACTTTAGGTGACATTTCTTTGTAACTGTGCTTAATTTGATATATTGATTGATGTGTTGTCTCTTTTAGTTTCACTCATTAGCCCCTATGTACTACAGAGGATCGGCTGCTGCTGTCATTGTCTATGACATAACTAAACTGGTAAGAATAACTCAACACTCATGATCAACTTCAACTTTATTTTGTCCATGGAGGACAGTCAGTTGCACAGCAAATTAAAAAAACATAAAAAGACTGAAGAGATTACATAAGAGGTAATACTCAACAACTGGGGGAGGTGGGGGAACAACAACCATCAGTCTCAACATTAACAACATCATCACCGTGACTCATCACATGATCACAACAAAAATAACAACCAGCCAAAGTCTGACTCCTCCATTGCCTTGCATTCAAAAGAGAAATGGCAGTAGAGAAAGAGAAATGGCAGTAGGTATGATGGAGTGCGTCTATCTGTTACTCTCAACAGGGAAAACCTGAGCCGAGAGGCAGAAGGCAAAAACTATAACTCAGAGAAAGGATGGTTTTAGCCTTCCATCCTGTCCGTTTATGAAACAGGACACATAATGTACTCTGCTGAACTCCCAAGATCTTGCTACTTGTTTTCACTTTGCTACTTTCATTCAATAAATTTTTGGACCTGATGTTGAGATTCCCAAACCAGCAGACAAAGAGAGAAGGTCAAAACAGACTCAATATAACTTCTGTAAATTAGGATCATAAGAGACTTGTTAATGTGAATGTTTCCTGAGGCAAGAAAGATGCTGCAGGCCTTTTTGGACAATGTATCAGTGTGGCAATTAAAATTCATCTTGTTATCCACAACAGTCCCAAGATGTTTATAGTTTCTACAGAGTCAACCGCCTGCCCTTTGCTGATGGTTTTAAGAGAAGTTGACGGTTCAGGCCTAAAATCAATACATGTTCTAAGTTTTTTTGTACATGTAGTTGAAGAAATGCATTGTCACACCACTCTACAAATGCATCAACTACAGGTCCATGGCTGTTTTCATTGGCATGGAGGAGACTAACTATTAGAGCTGTCAGCAAAGTTTCTATCTCGATCCCAATGCTGTGGCTTTGAGTATCAGCCGATATCTGATACCGATCCGATACCATGGTTGACCTAAAAAGCTATATACCCCTTACATGTAGAACAGAAAAGACTAGAGGCATCAGGCATTGATGACCACACAGTTCTTTCCTAAGATAAAATGAAACAAGATGAAACAGATTAATGCAATGATGTACTATTTATTTTTAACAAAAATAAACAATTGTGCAACAGCAGTTGAAATAGTGTGAAATACGTCCACACAGCAGATTCTCTCCTTTGCTCTGTGACGTATGACGTAGCTCGTGTCGCAATTGATTTAAAGGGAAAGGATCACCTCAGGTATAGGTTGCATTTTCCAATACCCGATCCATCTATTTTGATGATATCGGGGCGATATTCGATCCAGATATCGGATGGGTGCATCCACTGGACCACTGGGATACTATGGACTGCTTCCAACTCGTTGGCACCCTCTGTTGGTTTAGAGACAAGTTAAAGATAAGGTGGAAAATGGGGGCTAATTGTTTAATCATTAAATCAAAGGGATGACAGGATATTTAACTTGGGTTGGGTGCTGTCATCCCCAGACTAGTGGACTAGATCCCTTTAACCAACTCCTTTTTGCCTCACCTAACTTAAATATTGAAGCACTCGAGCACTGCCCTTCAACTATAAACGTACTATTAGAGCTGCTGCTGTGTTCAGTAACTCCCTGGTGTATTAAATGTGTGTAACAGAAGCAGCCGGTTTCACACTATGAGCCTGATGTAAAACTCAATGACTTTTCCATCACTCTGGGATGCCTCGATTCCACGACTTACAAATGTCATTCTTTCCTGGTCGGTTCATGGAAACTGTCTGAAAAACATCATCTAATGCGATGAATATGTGACACACGTTGTAAAAGCAGTTGGGTATACTCTCATAAAGAAGAGTTGACCATGATGT
Source organism: Epinephelus awoara (assembly GCA_035609425.1). Taxonomy (NCBI): domain Eukaryota; kingdom Metazoa; phylum Chordata; class Actinopteri; order Perciformes; family Serranidae; genus Epinephelus; species Epinephelus awoara. The sequence goes on along the minus strand of CM069306.1, from coordinate 24,052,720 downwards.
GCTCTTGTTGTTCAGGACTCCTTCCAGACGCTGAAGAAGTGGGTGAAGGAGCTGAAAGAACACGGTCCAGAGGACATTGTTGTAGCCATAGCAGGGAACAAGAATGATTTAGGAGACATCAGGTGAGCAAAGGCTTCTTTTCTCAGACTGCCAAAGCTGTAAAGAAACCGCTTCGCATCAGCATTATGGTGATAATATATACTTTCTTTCAAGAATCTTCATGATGCACCATTTTGGTAGAGTTTCATATTCATCATAAAAAATCTCCTCCAGCTCTCTTCCAAAGCAAACTAGTCGAAGTTGTAATGGATGAAAGTCATTGATAAAAATTTTGATTTGCCATGGGACCCTTGTTAACTGTGAACCTGCTCCACACCTACTTAAATGTTCTTGTCTTCTTCTTCTCAGGGAAGTTCCTATGAAGGAAGCTAAGGAGTTTGCTGAATCAATTGCAGCTATTTTCATCGAGACTAGTGCCAGAAATGCTGTCAATGTTGAGGAGCTCTTTCAGAAAATCAGTAGGTTTCTTGTCTGTCTTTACTGTATGTGTCTGTGGCTTGTGTGTCTGTATTATTGTGGGAGTTAGCAGTAAAGAGGAAGATATGTACTGTTGAATTTAGAGAAGCCTTTTAATAATGCTGCAAGATATTACTTATTTCTCATTTTATTGTGCACCATGTAATGTCATTTGGGATGGATGACTTAAATGGAATGACATGTGGAAAAATCATTAATTCTTTCAGTTACAAAGTAAATATGACTGATTTACTGTTCAGGTTACAGAGGGTTTTTTGCATTTTTGTCAATGTGCTTCATTTTGGGTGCGTCCGAAATGCTGCACACTAAAACAGTATGTGTGATTTTTTTTTTTTTTAGTATGTCTGAAGCATGAGGACAATAGTATGTGAATTGCAAACTATTTCTGGTGAAATATTGCAGTATGCAAACACCAGACACTACACTAGTATAAATATCCCACAATGCAATATTGCAGTGACAACAACATTCATAACAGACAGTGGTGGACAGCAATCAAGAGCTGTTTGATTTCTTTGTTTTTTGCATCGTTTTCGGCTCAGCACCTGCCCTTCTTCCGGTTTGGATGTGCGTGTGTTTTTCTTTGTTTATGTTTAGACATTTAGACATTTCTTATTGCTGCATGCTTTGTGGCTTACAGTAGTGCTGGTTTACCAGGGTGCATTGCAGAGGTAATGTTACAACTCCTAATATGTTAAAAATAGTTAAATCTGCCATCATGACAGCTCTGTAAATGACCCTGTACTGTTTGTGTTTAGGTAAACAGATTCCACCCCTGGAGAATACTGAGGTGGAGAGCAACGACTCCTTTAAATTGACCCGGCAGCCTGCTCCGTCCGCCAGGAGATGCTGCTAGTATCAGCAGCGGCTGATGAGATTACATCCTCCAGCAGCAGGGAGCCCACCGCTGCAGCACATAGTCCACAATGCACACAGTGTCTTACTCCTGGACAAGACAGGACAGTGGACAGACAGAGGTCAGCCTGCACCTGTGGTCAACTGCAACATGAAACAACAGTATTATTTGGGTCATTGCACATTTATCTCATTTAATTGTAGCAGTTTTAACTCTGCTGTGGTCTGGGAGCAGAAGGCCTTCAGTTTGTCTCCCTCAGGTGGTGTTGTGCCTGAATTACAAAAGCATTTCTGTGTTGTAGTACACAGCTCATTACTAAGAGGCAGTTTTATCCCATCTTCCATTGTAACTTTAAAAATCAGCACACATTAATAACAAGTCATCTTGTTAAAGTTGAGTTTCGGATATTAATGCAACTACATTTCTTATTCCAAGAGCCAACTGCTCTGTAGGTTCCATTGCACTGTGGCTCTTTAATGGCACACATTTAATGAAGGTTTTCATAGTAATTTTTTTTTTTACAAGGCTACCGCTTTTGTGTACATGTATGTATCCCTCTTGTAAAGAATTGAATTAGAATATTTTGAATAAGAGGTTGTCAAGATCCAACCTCAGACAAACGTTCTAGAGGTCAAACGCAGCGGCTTTACATTCCACTTCGTCATGTGTTTTCACGCACATTAACTGTATAAGGGTTTAACTGTAAAGCTGCAGAACGAACGGCTTAGAGGCCCAAATTGTAGTTACAGTATGACACCCCCTGTTGAAACACTGTGACCTGTACTAGAATTGTTTACATGGTGATTTGTTGAAGATGTTTTCTACATGCTGAAATGTGTTGTCTGAGATTTCACTACAGGGAATGACTGTATATGACAGGTTTGTTTTTTTAACTGAAAAGGGGTTTCATTTATGATGTTAAAAAGAGGAAAGGCCTGCATGTATTTTACTCTAAACATGTCCGAAGCTGGTAAAGTTCCAAAAAGGGTTGTATTCTGTATATTAACGAAACTCTAAAATCACTATCGAAATAAACCTTGCATAAAAGTGTAAAAAGGGTAACAATGAAAATAGTCCTGCGCCCACTTGTGTAAACTAAGATTTTATTTCTTTGCTGCTGTTTGTTTGGCAGTAATTTGACCACTTGAGAAATTTATAACCGCACCTTTGCACACATTTAATAGTATTAATTCGGAATCAATATTTAGGTTACAGAACATCTGGACATCATATTTTGAAATGGATGTGAAAGTTGGCTTCGACACAACATGGTTTTGTATGAAACAGTATTTCTGGTTCTACATTTCCAGAGCTTAAAAGAAAATACATATCTGCATTTGTGCTTAAGTTGGTAAGAACAAATTAAAAGTCATTTTAAAATGTACAATTTTTACCATCAGGTATGATGTGATAATGGAGTTCAGTTCATTGTTTTTAATGCAGTTATAGTCAATTTTTACCAATATGTACCGTTTTTGTTTTTTTTAATGGAAAGTCACACCAGACTCCTTTCAAAAAATTGCCAATTATTGTGGCATTGCTTCCACTAAAATGCAACATGGGGATTGGCTGACATTGGAAGTTGAAACTGAATTAGGAGCTGCTTGGTTGGATGGATGTACAGTATGTCAAATTTACCTGCAGACTCTTTAAAATGTCATGTCATAAAAAGCAGATTTTTTAAAAGCGGTTTGGCTCTGTATTACCACCCATACAAGAGATAAAGACATATTGAGCAAAGAAGTTGTTACAGGCTACATGCTAACATTGTGATGAGATTTTAAAGTCCTGTATTCATCGCCACACAAGTGCCTTTTTAAAAATGTTTTAAAACAAATGTATGACATGGCTTAAAAGTTCATACTGCAAGAATAATGCATGACTTGACTACATCAGTACAAGACTAAATGTACGCTGCGTAACAGTCAACTTTGAAACTGCCACTTACCTGCAGCCATCCTTTATACTGTGTGCCAACAGTAAGTCATGCTTCCCTGTATCCTCTGTAGACCAGATTAACTTTTGTATATTAATCAGTGTAATAAAGTAGTGATTATTCTATTTCTCTGTTTTGTTTTTGTTACATTTACTAACTAGGAGGATAAAATATGTGTTTTGAAATGTCACAGACACCAGAAGGGATTTTAATACAGCTTTACTTTATGTTTAAAGTTTTGTTGATAGAAAGATAAGAGAGAGAAGAGGGGACTCCCCAACTAAAGGTCATGACTTGGATTAGCCTCCTGACGTCATGGGGACATGGTATCCATCTGAAATGAGCCGCCCTGACACCTCAAAAACACAAGTGAGAATCACACTGTAGACATAAAGCTTTTACTCCAGTCTTTTGCTCTCTTCTTAACTCATATGTAGGACACTCCAGCTCTGGAAAAGTGGTTTTACTCTCCCACAACCTATTAGCTTTAACCCCAAAATAGGAAACACTCAGCAAGTTAGTCCTGTGTTATCTTTGCACATATATGTCCAGGGTGACCTCCTGGAAAGCTGTAAACAGCATAAATTACATGCAGAGTGGAGCATTCCCACAGAGTCATATTCAGTTCACCACAGTGGATTACTCCCTCAGCAGCTTACAGAGCGGAGGTCTACATGTCTTGTCACGAAGATGGATTTAACTGTGGCAGTTGACAGTTGTCAATGGTCTCTAAGAGAGGGTAGTGGAACACTAATAGTTCAAACGGAGCAAACACACTATGAAACCCTGGGATTCCCCTGCATTAACATTTAATGTTATTTTATTTAAAAATGTCTTATTTTAAAATTTAAGAACTCACATTATCAGCATCACAAAGTATTAACTTAGCTTTAGTTAGTTTTCTTGCAGCCAGGCTTGTGCCCAAGAAGAACTGAATCTTGATGTGTTAATAATGTGTTGTGTGAAACTGACAGAAGGTCTCTTTCTCTAATGGGAGGGTGAACTGAGTTAATAACAGTCAAGTGTGGGGGAGAGTTGCTAAAAAAAAAACTACTCAACTACACATAACAATGACATGAAAGTGGATAAATCACACAAAGATAGATGCACTTATGGCACTGTTGGTCATTTCCGGATAAAAACAGATGATACTTCACACACATAATGACCATATGTGTATCAGTTAGTCATGCTGTGTGACCTTGACTTTGTGAAGAAATCCAGTTTTTCATGCGTGCCTCCGCAGGAAACACAGAGAGAGACAGAGAACACGTTGATTTATTAAATGGGAACCACGTTTAACATCAGCAAAACAATATATAACATTCATTTATAAACTCTCACTCAGCTCCTGCAGTGTAATCCAAGTCTCATTTATCCAACCCATGCTCATTACTTCCCAAACACATCCTAAGCTCTATATCGTAGGCAATTGGACTTGCTTGAGTTTCTTAAAGACGTTTCACCTCTCATCCAAGAGGCTTCTTCTGTTGTAACAGCTGTTACATGACCCGGATGACTGAGAATCTTTACCAACATCTTCCCAAACACATGCATTTTAGCATGTATTTTGGAAGTGCCGAGCATATGACTGGAAGAATGAGACTTCTATTACATGAGCTGTGTGAGAGTTTGTAAACTAATATTTCATATAGCTTTGATCAATCAATAAATCAATATGTTTGCCATTTTCCATGGAGGCATGCGAGAAGAACAAAGTTTTCCCTCACGAATTCAAGGTAACACAGCATGACTAACTGATATACACATGGTGATTTTGTGGGTTAAGTATTCCTTTACACCTTTACCACTGACTTTTTTTTTTTTTTTATAAACAGAAAATAGTTCATCTTGACTGTCAAAAGAAGAAGAGCCTGACCAGTAAACTGGCAGGCTGATATTTACTTACCGCACATAGACTTCTATTAATATCAGCATAAAGATAATTTAGAAACAGTGTGTATGCAGTTTATATAGTAGAGAGCACTGACACGTTTTTCTTTTAACTGTGGAGTATTCCACTCAGTACACATCTGAGTCAAAATTCTTTATCAGCCAAAATAAATGGGTCTTGCATTACATTGCAAATACATTTGAGTTATTCAGCCCTTTTAAAAACAAAGCTACAATGTGCTTTACATGGTCGAACAAGGATTCAAACATTTCAGGACTGCAATGATGCAAATGCATTGATTTTATTGACTTTTTTGTTATTTATAATTTATAACCGTCAAATGCTTCAAAACTTTGAGATGTCAATATTGGATAATGCTTTAGAAAAACATTCCTATGAGATTAGACTATGCACCACAATATCCTGCAAGACAGGACATACATAATGTATAATTTGAAAATTATTTATGTGTTATTGTATGGATTCTGAGTTTTACATACTAAATGGTTTTAAGGGATCCCAGCCCAACATACACTAGATATCAAGTGTTGACAACATGTGAGATTTTATCTGTGTGAAGTAACAGAAAGTGAAAGGATAATGAGCCCATGTGCATTTTCTTGAGTGCAAAATCCCCCTGTAGTGTGTATTTGAACCACAAACAGACCAAGTGACTTGTATTTAACTAGATAAGGGTCACATCAGGACTCGTCTAATTTTATAAAGTATTTTACCTCCAAAGTATGTCAATGTACTCGCAGTATAACTAGTTAACTTTGTACTTGTAATCACATCAGTTGCTGAGCCACGAGGGCGCGCAACAGGGTTGTGCACTCGCGCGTTCAAGTATTTGTACCCACATGCTCGTTCGCAGAGCTCAGTCAGCATTTGACTCAGTAGTGGCAGGGGATCTAGGATTTCCACTTGTCAGTTTCTCCCCGATACCAAAACCAAGTGCATCCCCTCAGCTAAAATGTCAAAGTTGGATCAGATCCTTATCCTCGACCCTCCCTCCGACCTCAGATTCAAAGGTAGGTGAAGCAACATTTCTTGACGTGTGAAATGTCCAGCGAGTAGTGGTGGAGAATTTACCTGACTGAGACGATTTCACACTCCCTCAAGCGAATTTCGGCGCTAGCATGCTAGCTAGCATTCACCGCCATTTTAAGTTAGCCAGGGAAAAGACGGGCCGCTGTATCCTCGCACTGTAGTGACGTGGATAGCCGGCGTGGCGTGCCTCTTGACCGCCTGCCATTCACAAGCAGCTAACTGACAACCCAAAGCAAAGAGGGGGGATAATGTGTGGAAACAGAAAGTGTTTGTAAAACGGGATAAAAGTGAGCATATAACGCACAGTGTTTGTCTTTAGCAACATGAGCTACTAACACTATGCTGTTGCTAGTGATGTTAGCAACAGCAAACTGTTGTTTCCTCAGGGCTCAGCCTATCCCCTGAAATGCACAACCTGGACGTAATGTCGAAAGAAATGTACTTTATTTTAGCGACAAATGTCAACTTCCAACCTGACATACCTGTCAGACACTTTTTCGTAGCATACTCGTAAAGAAACTTGACAGTAGGAATGACAAACTTAGCCAACTGACGTTAACAACCTACAGTTTTCAGCAACATTTAGCTAATGTTCGTTCATCCTAACTCCATTAGCTACATATGCTCAGTAAACATGTTAACCTACAACACTGTAATCACAACCCATTCATAGAAACGAAAGTAATCCGCACATTAGAGTATCACTAATGGCTTGCTTGGCAATGATAACGTTCAATGATGTGTCAGTTACCCGTTGGCTAATGATAGCAAGGCTAGCTTGCTAATGCAAAAGTTGTTACCTTGCTAGCTACATTCATAGCTGCTCTCCAACAACAAACATGCATTTTACGGACCCATCAACCTTGTCTCATAGCTTCACAAACTCCTACATGTAGTTTAAGTTGTGACATTTGTATTACTCAACTGTTGCTCCTGTTATAAGTCACCATTACAAGTGCTGAAGATAGCAGCTAACAGTAAAACTGTATTGATGCAGATCCAAGTTTCAGTATCACCAAGGACATTATGTCGTAAAACAGTCCATTTATCATGCCCATTCTTCATTTTGACCCAGAAATCTTACACGTCTTGTATTTGTCCCAGTTACTAGTCTCTGTCTCTGCTGCAGGCATTGTTGTCAATGAGGCACTGTTTTATTGTTGCTGAATGCACCACTGTCATACAACCAAGAATCTCTCAGCCCATTGTCTCGCTGATCCTAAGAGGCTGATTGTTAGCTGGGACTAGGTATGACTGGACACCGATTGTAGCCTGAACATGACAGGATTGTCGCAAAGGTCACCGGTTCAAATGCCAGACTCGCAGGATAAATTTGGGTGGGAGGAAGTCACTGAAATGTTTTGGTGATTAGGTGTGGTGTGTGTGAAACTGATTTGTCACATCTTCGTGCACATTCAGATCTTTATCACAGGCTGGGAAGAAGCAAGAAAGCTATCAGAAACCCATCACTATTCTCTGTACTTTATTAAACTGCTAAACATGTTTTTCCAGTCAGGAAAAGTATTTTTTTTTCTGATACTGGTAGGCCTGTGACTGCATCACCAGGTGCAGGACATATAGTAGAGAATACAGCCTGCCAGTCAATGAAATTGCAGAGGGATACAGCTTAAAGTAAACAAAACTCATGGTGAATTAAGTTTTAAACCAGCTAGTTATAAGTAGCTAATAGTATCAACCTTGACAACTGAGCATCTGTGAAACTAGGTTTAGTTTGTGCAACAGTTAAATGGTGGTTATACTGACAACTTCAGTGAAGTAGTCAAACGGCTGACTGAACCGACGGGTACAGCCAGACGTCTACTCTGCTTGTTTTGGCTACATAAAAGTCTGAAAAAGAGGGGTCAAGAGTTAAACCCAAATACATAAATTAATGGTTGTCCTTCAGCTGAATCTTATATTGATATCGGCATTTAGTCTGATGGCAGAGACATGGTCCATCATAATCTGATCATGGACCACCTCTTTTTTTATTTGATTTAAAATTGCGTTCTAATTAGACTTACTCTGATTTGTAGACACATGTCTTACATTTTCTGTCATCAGGTTAACTTTTTACCCTCTGCATACTGGAATGGAAGCAAGGCTGAGTTGCAAAGTTATGACAAAGCTGATAATCATTAATTGGCCATCATTAATCACTTAATCACAACTTGTTTTTTTCTATTGCACTGAGAGCATAACACATGTAGGGCGTGAGGAGGAAAATCCCACTGGCTTGGTCTCAATATGAAATGTAAATCAAAATGCAAAGCAGCTGCAAATACATTGGTGTTTCTGTTAAGTAGGAGGATCACCAGCATGCTGACTTAAAGCTACACCACTGCTGCATCTGCTCGAGTATAATTTGAATAGTCATGATGTTTAACCTCCTGTTTATGCAGGCATGAGTCTGAATACAAAATGTTATGCAAAGAGTTTGTTTTTGCGCTTTGATACACATTAATTACTGGTATGAACCAGCATGAAGCTAAATGTCAGATTGATCAAATAAAATGATCATGCACTTTGGAAGGTTTTCTGTATGTAAGGAAGATCACATAGGAAAATGAAATGGTTCCTATCCAGTCTTTGAGAAGCAATATGAGGAGAAGGAAGATGACCACAGCTCCTTTGCTGTCACAGAGGCCGAGCTAAATTGGTCTGCGTGTATCTGAGAGCTGGTCTGTTTTAGAGCCTCTGCTGGGATTCCTCCAGCAAGCTAGAGGGGGCAGCCCTCCTTTCCTTGGCTGGTATTTTTAGAATAGGACTGGCCTGGGGGACCCTAACTCAGCATACATGCAACGAGATGAGAGAGACGGTGCTAACGCTGCTTGAGCAAAGGTGGTTTCTCAGCGTTAGGCAGTGGATACAGGCTATGTGGGTGTATATCTGATGCGCTCAACTGCTTTCCAGTGTTTTATCTGTCTCAGTCCAGGTTTTAGTGCTGTTCACAGTACCTCACAGTGTAGGAATGTATCTCACTCAACCTAAAACTCCTTTTTGATGAAGCAATTACTGAGTTGTCTTAGGTTTGCGTGTTTTTATTGTGTCTGTGTGACAGAAAGGCTTTTGATAAATAAAATGAGTCAGAGTTTTTACCTCCTTTAATCGTTCTCATGCATAGAGCAGGTAGTGCTCTTGTACTCAGCAGGTACAGGACATCAGAAAGGCTTCAGGCATGTGCAGAGTCAGTAGATAAGGGTGACAAGCTGTAATTATCATGTACTTTGTATCTGCACACAAGTCACATTTACTCACAGTCGTTCCTCACTCATTCACAACATCCACAGGGTCATTATTTCAACTTGTGATTGGACAGATTGCTGCTCTGACTCAGTAGGGATGGTATGATAGCAGTGGGTTTTTCAGGTTTATAGGAATGTCTTTGTGATGTACCTGTGTTGAAAACAACGCCCCAGTCATCCTAGTACATGTTAGCTTTACCTGGGTGGAGCCCCTCCAATCTGGTCGTGCATTGCTTCTTATCTCTTTAAACACTAACTGTGAGTGAATGCTGAATGTAGGCTTTGTGAACAGCAGAGCTACAACCAAGCTGTAAAAAGGTATGGAAAGTAGGAAGAGTATTTGAATGATTTTATTTCTTGGGCATTTTCTATTATTTTAATGTATATAATTGATGCAAAGAAGTTCAAACTGTGGACAAATCCCCATCAGTTGACCCTAAGGAAAAGACACAAGAGACACGATAATTATTTAGTGAAAGTTTACCTTAAATGAATGTACTATTATCTTAAATGAGAAATTTGTTAAATGCATTTTAAACATTTGAATCACATAGTTGATGTGTAAAAACCTTTAATAATTGCATGAAAATTGTACTTTTATTTTTATTGATTTATGTTTTGGCATCCCTATGAAGTAATTAAGACATATTAGGGATGTCACAGATAAAAAAGCCAGAGTATAACCTCATATCTCAATCCAAAATCAAAATAAAACTAGCCTATATTAAACCCAACCAGTCAATTTAATTTCCCATTGGTTGACAACTTGCACTGTTAGCCTTTGAAACACCTGACAATCTGTAAATACCAATGGTAACTTGAGGCAAGTTCTATGAAACTCAAATTTATGTCAGAATTAGTGATATCGAAATAAACACTTGATAGTGAGGTAAAATGAGTAGACTGTTCTCACCCATAGCACCCATGCTATGATGTCAGCTAACCATGCACCTGAAGACATATTTTATTCCAGACCCTCAGGCTTCCTGTCATTTCCAGCGTGAATTCATGAAATTAACTGTCAGGGGAAAATGTAATTGGTTTGGGTGGTTTGGTGTGTAGCTTGAAGACATGTAGGGAGTGGTACTGATCTTCATGAAGGTCTCATGCAAAGCTTTGCATTTGTAGGTAGTAATACTCCGTCAGGACTGGTCACATGATAAACTATTAAGATGTATTTCGAAAATTTTCAACAAGGTGCTCTTAAGTATGTCTTACAAATGAGGTAGAAGTAGCTAAAAGTCTTCAGTAATACTCCAACCAACCAAAACATTGGCCTTAGCATACTTTTTTTTATATGCAATTCCAAGTCGTAATTGATGTAGAAGTAACTCTGATAATAAATGAGTGCAGTTCTGACTACTGTTTTTAGAATATTAACGCCAAAATGATCCTGCAATCCAGCTTCAAGCCCAGCAAGTCACTATTCAGTTAGTCCTCTTAATCATATAGGCCTAATTCAGTTAAAGCCTGACAGTATTTTGAAATCAGTCCTTTTTTAAAGTTCTTTTTGAACTCTAAAAAGTTGGCACCAAACACTGCAGACCTTATCTGACTTTCAGGGATTAGATGCAACCTGAAATGTTGAATTTTCTGTATTTCCACAGTTACTGTAAACTGTAAACACGCAACATATTTATCCTCCGTTCTCTGGTATTCTGCATTCACTGAAAAAATGTGTCTTTGTTGCAATTTAATGCTGCAGCAGATAATTTAATTTGTGGTATGAGGATTTTTTTTGTTGCTTTATTTTTCATTTTACTGTTTTGCTGTGGTGGTGTGTATAAAGACTGTGCTCCAGAGAACAGAAATAATTTCATTTGTCGTTCTGTTCCCATCAGGTCCTTTCACAGATGTAGTCACCACCAACCTCAAACTGAAAAACCCCTCTGACAGAAAAGTGTGTTTCAAAGTGAAGACAACCGCGCCTCGCAGGTACTGTGTACGGCCAAACAGCGGCGTCATCGATGCCGGAGCAACTGTCGTTATCTCTGGTAAGTTTTTAAGAGGTTTTCTCAGTCAACTGTCTTTTTTTCTCAAGTTCCAGTGACTTCTTTTCAGCCCACAAAATGTCAATTGAGAGAACGGTGGGAAACTAGGTCGGGGAGATGTAGCACAGTTTGGTCACAGGTTAGCAAGGTCACATGCTGAATTGAAGCTGAGTTATTAAAGCCTCAAGCTGTGATATGTGGAAGCAGTTGTTATCCAGTCAAGTCCATACGGTTCACATTCCTCTTGTGGCACATGTGGTGTACTGTACATACTGGATGCAGACAGAAACTGACCTGTGTGCCAGTTGTATAATAAGACAGTAAACAGTAAACCATCAGTGGTCTCTTCAGTGGGCTGGGAAATGTACCCTAATATCAATACTGTTGGGGTGACTATTGGTGCTTTCACAAAATATTTTATGTCTTTAATAAATAAATAAATATGTCTTGATAATCATCAGTTATGTGGATATAATGACTAAGTGGGTAAAGGCAAATAATACATCAGCAAGAACAGCCTGCAAAGTTCGGAAAATTACATCACTTTACTGTAATTCAAGACAACATCTAGTCACATATCCCGATATCGATATAATATCAATATATTGCTTGGCCCTACTTACAAACCACTTTCCTTTACTTGTCGAAAACTGCACAATATATTCACTTGGTCGGTTAAATACTGCAAGTGGATACTGGCATCCAATATTTTAGCATTACAAATATTAATTTGTGACCCAAGGGTGAGGAACCATATGCTGTATAATGCATCTTGCAAAGAGACGAGGCTCATTTCCAAAAAGGAGATACTGCAGAGGAAGATATCCTTGAGTCTTAAAACAGACCTGACAGCAGTAAAATATTTTTTTCTGCTTGACAAACAAACAAACAAATGAGACACATGATAGGAATGGATAGGGCTGGGCAATGTGGGGAAAATCAGATATCACAATCAATACCTTTTAATATTGGTATTGTGACTATATTGTAGGGTTACAATGACATTTTTGGTAAGTAATCATCAATAATGTGGATATAATGACGAAATGGGTAAAGGCAAATAACAGAACAGCTAGAACAAGTCTGGCAAGTTCAGAAAAGTATCTCACTTTGCAGCCTTAAAAAAACAGGAAAAGGGAGCACTTACGATCTTACATTATGCAAAATCTAAGATAATATCTAGTCTCATATCACAAAATCGATGTCCTCTCGATATACTTCCCAGCCCTAGGAAGGTCCCTGGCTACCTTTTGAGTGCTCAGCAGAAATCTAGCCATAATACCTTGAAGGCAGCGATGTGTGCATTTTGAGGCTTTTTAGGGTCAAATTAGCCCCAGTATAGGTGCTGTCATTGTCAATCAGTTTCAATCAATTCAGTAATTTTATTTATAAAGTCCAATATCACAAATCACAATTAGCCTCACAGGGCTTTACAGCATACGACACCCCTCTGTCCTTAGGATTGGTTGATTTATCATGTCTTTAACACGTAAAGTTGCCTTGTCCAAATCTTAAACAGCAATGTTTCAGGTCACTAAATTTAATGAGTTTGCTTTAAAATGTTGACTGTTGAATGTGAAGTTTCCTCTAGTGACTATAGACTCCAAAGAAGGTCCAAAGAAACCTCTCAGAAAAGTCCTGCAGAACCACTTCTCCTCTGTCTGTGTGCTCAGTATGTTCCAAATACTCACATTTACAGTCATAGTTAAATTTGGAAGATGGTTTTAATACTTTCTCTTGCAGTATTTATGTATCAGCACCAGCTGTGCTTTCGTGCTCTCTCTAAAGGCCTTTACACACCAAATCAGTATGTTTTGAATGTGTTTTTCAAAGCCGTCATCATTTGGTTTGTTGCGAAAGTCGCAGTAGGAGACAAATTGGAAACTCAATTGTAACTCCACTGGAGTTACCCCCCCTGGCTGTCACCACTCTCTGCTCACATCTGGCATTTGGCACTGCAGCTACCTATCGCTGTGTCCACACTGTTGCTTTCTCCTTCTCTTTCGTCCTCCTTGTCATCATCATCCACCTGAATGTGACCTATTGAAAGTATACTGAGTTTCTTGACTGCTTCTTGTTCAAAAACTCTCTAGGCTTTTGATGGATGCGAGAAAAAAAACGCAGAAAATTGCATCTTACTCTGAAACTTTCATGCTAAGGTTTTGAAGTCAGTGGTAAAGGTGATTGGCGTAACGTGAGGTTTTATTTACTTTTAAATGTGCAGCAATTCCAACGAAAAACACAGACTTGGTGTGGAAAGGCCTTTATTGTTAATGTTTACTGAAGTAATTTTGCTGTTCTCCACCGCTAACCAAGAAAAGAGAAGCTGTCGTCATGCGATAGCCTTGTTATAGCTATCTTTTAATAAGAAATGTTCAATGCTTTGAAAACATATTGCCATTGTACATAAGTTTTATTAATCCAAGCTGACTGTGATGAGCAGCCGCCCATCAAAGGAACACAGGAGATTGTTTAATGCTATGTAAATTTTGGATGGCGCACCACTCTGCATGGACAATCACGTTGGAGATTTGTATTTAATTCATTTAAATTTTGGAACATAAACAACGGCCTTTTAAAATTGGTTAGGAGAAGATGGAATTAACTAATTTAAGAGAAAGACAACAACATGAGGTTGATCAGAGGTCAGCCTTCCAGCGTCACTGTTGGATGAATATACTGACGTGGAATTTCCACATTACATAAGGAATGTATTCATTTTTTGGCTTGCTGAGGTGTACATCTATTTAAATTAGGCAAATTATTAAATTATATTTTAACACGGCAGAGTGTTATCACAGGTTATACATTTCTGAGATTCATTATGCTGAATATTGAGGTAATATTTTTTCTGTATAGAGATGTCTTTGCTTAAATGTTTTACATCGTTTATCTTTCATTTACAGTCATGCTACAGCCCTTTGACTATGACCCCAATGAGAAAAGTAAACACAAATTCATGGTGCAGACGATTTTTGCTCCATCAAATGTTTCTGACATGGATTCATTGGTGAGTGATTTTTCTTTACTTTTAAGACTCTTAGCAAAGATGTTTAAAATGTGTATAGCAGAACACACTTTAGCACCTACTTTTGTGTCAATAGTCATTTTAATGTTTAGAAATCCACACACACCATTAAAAAATAAGGATACACTGAAGTTGGAGCTTGACACAAATGTTTGCCCTCTTTACCTGTTTTACTCTTTCTGAAACAAACCCTTACTCTTGTGTAAGAAGCTAGTTTCCTTTGAATTACCTGTGGGTCCCTGTAGTATTTGCTGTAGACCATTTACTGAAATTGTGTCGCTAGGCAACTGCTTTGGTCCATGTTTACTTCCTGTCAGCTGATGTCAATCACATGCACTGCAGAACATTCAAGGAGCATATAAAAGGACCAATTTAGGATGTTTTTTGAAACTGTCTGCATTAGGTCCCGGACACATGGTGCATTTTATGCGCCCTTGAATCTACTGTTTTCAATGACAACACACAGAAGCCATGCTTAATAGCTGGGGCGACATAATCATGGCACGCAAGCGCTCTGAAGCATTCAGAAGTGTTTTTCAGGGCATGGTGTCTCCACCCTGACATAAACAAAATTCACCTTTCAGAATGTAGCAACATGCACCGCATGTCATGTAATGATGAACAACCAATTACAGCTGGTAGATATCTTTCTTGCATAAACATCAATTTATTATAAATACTGAGAAGAATATAGTAATTTTAGTACATGGCTACCCAAAGCCTAATACACAACACCTAAAAGAAGATTAGCTCTGAACTTGGGATTTCTGGTAGGCTATGATGTGGTGGTGGTTATGGTCACCAAATAACATCAGTCGCAACTTCCCTCAGCACAATTAAAAGTTGGCAAAGAGTAGCCAAAACCTGTCCACAAAAATAAACAACCCAAACCAGTTGCAATTTTAACCACCGTCCAAACAAAAGCTTTATGAATTTTTATGTGAATGATTTCTCTCGGATTATTTAAAATTAGATAGACTGAATGACTACTGTATCACTGTTCACCACAGTTTACAGTAAACTAGCTCCTCTCGCAGCTGGGACAGCTCAGAATATTCTGCATGTTACAGAAAATGAACAGCAAAAGGGGTAGAAGACAAATAAGCTCTTTATTATATACTGGAGTCTCTCAAAATAATAATAAAAATACAAATAGTTGAACTTAAATGGTTTACCTTGAAAAAGTTATTATATAAATTCAAATGTCTTTTTTTTTTTTTTTTTAACTTGATGATCTTTTTTTTTTTATATTAGAGATAAATACAAATTACTGTGGGATTTCTGTCTGTAATTAATGAGCCATATCCTCACATTACAAGGCCTCAGAAACAATGATCCACTCCTACATCTTTACATAATCAACAGGACTCACTAAAACCTGTCATCATTTGTTTTTGATAAATTTTCTACCATTAATAGTACTCATATTTCTCAATACTAAAAAAACACCATTTGGTCATCAATCATGGCAGGGTAGTTGCCATTCTGCTCTTGGATAAGGCCATAATGGCAAAATATATATAAAAATTTTTGAGCTATGATGCATTCTCAAGTGTCCACCAGAGGACAGCAAAGCCTTAGTCAGTCAGTTAAACATTCACATACCCTGAAGTCATGTTCATGAGCTGGCTTGTCCTGAATGAGACGCAAAATCCAGGAAGTGTGAAGGAACAAAGGTCTGACTGGTCCTGATAACTAAACTGGAATCTCACAAGGTTTCTGTTTTATCAGATTCTTTGGTTTCATGGCATAACTTAACCTAGTTAGACCTTTCACCTCTGACACAGATTATGTCACTTACTCAACCATAAATCAGTTTTTTACAGTATAAGCACTTTGAATCACAAGCACACACCTTTTGTTATTGAGTGTGTAAAATCACTAAACAGCTGTCTCAGGTTAGGAGCAGAGTTTAAGGATTTGTCATTCAAACATACAGACCCTGAAAATATTGGAAAATGTAGACTTTTGTTTGTGAAGGGAATGAGGCTGGGGCTTATTACTGTTTTTTAAATGAAGCTGTGCATGTTTTATGTTATGTCCATAGATTTAAGGCCGCATTGCATGTGAATACTATGAAGAGTGTGTGTGTATGCGTGTGTGTCTGTGAGTGGATAGGATCCAGCTGCTAGCAGTTTCACTTGATGAATAACATGCCCATTTTTCATCTCCACCAGTGGAGAGATGCAAAACCCGATGATCTCATGGATTCCAAACTGAGATGTGTCTTCGAGCTGCCTTCTGAAAACGATAAAGTGGTAAGAGGTGCTGCCGCACATTAAAAACTTATTTCCACATAATTTAAATCACAACCTGAACTGTAATTGTTGCTGAAGGACTTTTGTCAAATGCTGAACTTTGAAAATTTCCAGAATACCCAAGCTTTCCATAAAGGCAAAAGCTTTGGATAAAATCCACTGCTTTAATGTCAAATAAGTTGAGAATGCTGCTCTAATGGAAACATGGGCATGTGCATAAATATATATGCAAATGAAAAAACCTGAGCTGCTAGTTTTCATTTCTCTTGCTCACCATTTTACACTCATAAAATTATCAGCTGTTTCTCTTCCAAACCTCATCTAAAGTACTTAATTGTGTCATGCTATGTCACACCTCTGTTTTTCAAATGGAGGAAATTTTATTTCGTCAGGCAGATCAGGAACATTACTGTCTTGACACTTCTTGCTTTTAGCTGAACAAATCTTCTGGCAGCCTCAGGTGTGTCAGAGATAGGGCTGCAGTGCTATAGTGGTTCACGGTATACCATGGTATGAAAATTGATGGTTATTATATCATGTACATTTGTTTATCCACGGCATTGGAAAAATATGCAACTGGATGGAGAGTCTCACCTGCTTGTGTGTGTCCCCTTTCCTCCTCAGCTGCCTTTGTTACATGTACTTCCCATTAAAAACAGTGGTTTCAAGTTTCACTTATAACTGAGTGTTGGCTCAACCAAAAAATGCTCCTATTTTTATTCTGTTAAAGGTCATTGTAACTGATAATAATAATGATGGTGTAATGTTGTATACCATGATACAGTGAAACCATGAGTCAGAGTTGGCACGTAGCAGTCTGTGTCTTGGCAGCAACAGGGATTATGGCACAGTTGGAAAGTGAGAAAAAAATAGAACAACCACCAAAATGATTATTTAAAAGTGTTTTGTTGTATATTAAATCTTGACACTGTGCTCCTGTTAACCCACACCAACCTGGCGGCCAACACAAGTGATGCCACAAAGGATTGTTTGAAATTTCCAAGCAATGCTGCTGTTCTTGAACGTTATCAAAATTCCCACTGTGTTGTATGCAGATGTTCTGTTGTGGGCTGCATGAAATCTTTGCATGCATCTGATTTTTGTTGAGCATGAAAACCGCAGCCAGCAGGTGTCTTTTGCACTGCATTTTGCATTTGGTGGCTAACGCCACCTATACCGCCTACATCAAGCCCAAAAATCTCTGGTGTGAATACCAAGAACAGCAGTATGAAAGCATTTCAAGGTGAGAGAAGCGCTTTGAAAGATAAACAGTTTGAATGATGTGGGTGTTTATTTAGTTGGTTGCTCCAACCACTTGTTCACATGAAAGTAAGTAGCGTGTTGATATTAAAATGGCTAGTTTACACATTTAAGATTCAAGACCTCAACACAGCTCTGAGTGTGACTGTAGCTGTGGTGTTGTATTGGTCCGCATTACACTAAATAGGTTCCTAATGTTTTGTCAGTCCCCATAGTAACACACAGCACACTAACTCAGCATTTCACATTGAATCAACAAAACAAACTGAACATAAAAAGCTATACAAAGATAGTGTTGATTACAGGGCTATTGTAATGGATTGCATTAGTTTGTGCTTAATAAACTGGTGTGTCTGTGAACACTGGGAGCCTGTATTAATGAGCCTCTCAGTGTAATCAGGATTTAGATTAGCAGTGTTGCTGGACAGCTCAGCAGGTCCTCACAGTTCAGGTGAAATGCCCCTGGGGCCAGCCAGATTTAACTTCCGTTAAGAAGCTCTGCTGTGTGGATATGTGGACTGCTGAGTCAACACGGTGTCTGCTCTCTGCTTTGGCTTGTGTTGCATGTATGTCACTTGCAACACATAAAGTATTGAGCTTTATGGGATTAAGACGTAGTGTGAGGTGTAATGTTATGACGTGGAAACTCATGAAGAGTAACATTTATAGAGTGCAAGAAGGGCAGGGTATTAAACCTCAATACTTTTTCAGTAACAACAAAATGTGTTTGTTCAGTTTAACAAGCTGTCAAGGACTGAAAGCTGGTTAAAAAGAACAAAAAAAACAAAATTACTACAGAGCTCTAGCACACCAAAAAGTCTTAGACGGATACATTGTGTGAAAGACTGACTTGTGTAAGAACCAAAACAGTTCCACAGTCTGTCGACAACTTCTTTTACCTAATGAAAGTCTGATGACCAAATGGCATAAACAAATTAAGCACAAGGGATTGACAGTGTGAGAATTTGTGTTTGGTTCGTTCAGAAGCACTAATTCAACATCAAATATGTGGTCAAATTTGAGATCTTGTTTACTTAGTTTTCGATCAGATAGTTTAAAAAAGCATTTCGTCAGTTTTATCAGGCAGTGTCTCAACTGCTGGTGTTTGAGCCTGAAACTCATGTTCTCATGGCTCAAGTTCATATTCCTCAAAAGAAAATATATAAAAATGTTATGGTGGAATTTGTACCAAAACTTGGTTATCTAGTTAGCACTAGTATAGGAACATTTATGAAGATACCCAGCTCTGTGTGGTAGTAGTGTTGGTAACATACAGTAAGTGCAGGTGATTGAGGTGCACCATAGAGGTAGTTAGGCCAAGAAGGGGTATTGTCCTCTGGGATGCTTAGATATACTGCTGAGAAGCCTAAATCAATGATGCACTGATTTACTGGCTGAACTGTGATATCGGCCGATATTCGCTTTGTTTAATGCCATCGGCCAGTCGGCAAATAAGATGACATTCACTGATGGCAGTGGCTAGTCACAATATTTTTGTGTGGTGATATCGTATCTTCACACAGTGCCAAGTATGGTTTTTTTATTAAATAAATTATTAATGTGACAAATACAAATTAAACTTTAGGTAGCCTGCTAGAATAATATAATCATTTGCTTTTTCAGTACACCAGATACATTCTGCAAAGAAATGGCTGAAGCAGGATGAACAGACTGAAAACTATCTTATTAGCTATAAGAGAGTAAGTTTTCCTAAGTTTTCCTCTTTGGACATAATTTACAGTTGAAAAAAGCAAATAAATTGCAATATATTTTATCGCAATACTCAGCGTATCGCAACATATTTAAAATCGCAATAATGAGTTTTGCACAGGCTAAAAAGCAGTGCTCCAGACCAACGGTGTCCCAGGGACAATAGAAAACGTGTTTTGGACGAACCCTTCTTTGATTGAATTTGTTCTCATTCAAAGGTAGTGTAAGGAAGGGCTGAGTGACCTCAATTAAAACACTTAAGTACTTAAGGGGAATTAATAGCAACAAAAACAAAATAAATAACAACCAAAAAACATCTGTATCTGCTGTCAGCCACATTGTTATTTTGATTATCAGTACAGGCCCTACATTTGACATCGGGTGCATCCTTAGCCTAAATTAGTAAAACGTCATGAACAGAGTTGCCCTCTTGATAACCCCAGTCACAGGCACACACCCACTCTGCTGTAAGACACAACAGGTCAGTGCTGAACATCTGAACCTTCCTGCTGATTTATGATGAGGCATCCGGATGTTTGCAGCAGCACATATTTAGTATCATTTCTTCCAAAAATGACCTTGGCCTTGATGGACTTCTATATAAATGTTTGCCTTGGATTGTGGTAAAAGGGATAATAACATCATATCCTGTCTGTGTATTGATTGTCAACCTTCATCTACAATACAGTTGTTGTATTTCCATTACAAAGCCCTTCATTTCCCCATGCCGTCATGTTGTCTGTCCCACAAAACAAAGCCACATCAAACATGACTTCTGGAGGGATGTATTTCCTCCTTGGTCTCTTTGATCTGGCACTGTGCGCTTCTGGGCCTCGGACAAGGCTGCCTTTCTTTGGCACGGGCTTCCGTCTAGAGGCTAACCTCCCTACTTAGCTCAGGGCATGCTGGATTTCACTTCAGTGGTTCTCTCCCTCTACTTGTTGGGCAGAATGACGTGGACGCGACCAAAGCAGCCCCGGTGATGAACTCTGCGAAGGGCGACACATCAGCAGCCACTGTGCCTGTCACTGCCTCACTGGACGATTCAGAGATGAAGAAAGTGATGGAGAAGTGCAAGAGGCTGCAGTCTGAGTTGAACAAGCTGGCTGATGAGAACCGACAATTAAAGGTGAGATGCATTGATAAGACACGATAAAACATGGTGGTTTCATTGTGATTACTTCCAATTCTAAAAACACTGTGATTGTACTGCTTTCTGTGTGTATTAATACCTGGCATTTAACATACATATTCCTTATACAGATAGCAGATTATTACGGTGTGCAAATGGGCTCTTGAAATGGAAGCAAAATCTGCTTCAGTCCCTCTACACTGAAGCAGTTACTGTGGACACCTTGACATAATCAAAGAAAGCAAATTTTACAAGTGACCACTTTTTAATGCTGCCCTGCTCTATATGCAAATAAACACGTAACAGCATACGGTGAACTGACTGTTCGTTGGAAGGAAAGCGGCTCCAGAGATGATCCTGCAGTGCTGTGCATCTAACCTGTGTAACAGCAGCAACATAAAGTCTGGCTCTTTTGCAGGGAGTTGGATGAATAAGACCTCAGCTGAGCTGGTGGTCCTTCAGTGTGGTCCAAGACAAATTAGTGTACAAACTGCTGACAGAATATAACCATATGCAGCCCAGACCACTTCTGAATGTTGTCTGGCCAGTCAGATCTCAAGATGCTTTGAGGACTCTCTGGGCTCACTCACATCTGTACTTCGAGCCATGCCACACAGTACAAGTAGCTACCAAACACAAGTTACCCAAAACATAAAGAACAATAGTCAATACTGAACTAAGCCTGTGTTTACGTTAGGTGGTCTTTTTGTCCCCTTAAAGGTTTTTTCATAAGGAGCCTCGTCGACATCCGGTGCTTGGGCAGTGACTTGCGACGTCAAACACTGACAAAAAAGGCCGTCCTTAAACGCTGGCATGATATGCAGCCGGTTGCCCTCATAGTTTAACAGTGCCCAGCAGCATCAGGGAGAAACGCAGCGAGACAAGGATTAAATTTAAGGCAGCAAAAGTCCGACTGGGTGGTGGGAGTTGTTGTGGATTGGTCCAACAAACAAGGACTTTAACCCGAGAGAGTGGAGTTCACGTCCCATAAGATTCTAAAGCCAAACCCTTTTCTTTTTCCCTAAACCTAACCATATGTTTTTGTTGCCAGGTGCTTAGTTGTTGAAGTATGACTGTAAATAAATGGTAAATTTCCTGTGAAACCGGAAGTGTATCTTGAAAGAAGGCAATGCATGTAACAGGCAAAACGTGACCACATATGTGACGAGGTCTGAGTGAGAATGTGTCCGCTTAAGAGCTCAATATCATGTAGGGGACTCGTTAAATTTGATTTTTCAATTATGGGCTCCAAGATAATAAAGTTTGAGACCCCCCCTGGCTGGCAAACATGCCTTGTATGTTGACTGTCTTCTTTTCCACTCCTCCTACTCTGTTACAGGAGGATGGTATCAGAATGAGAAAGATGCCCCGCTCAGACCACATGACATCAAACTCAACCAGCCTCCTCGGCCGAGAAGCCAGCACCGCCTCCCTGCCCTCCCTCCTCGTCGTCATAGCAGCCATCTTCATCGGATTCTTCCTAGGGAAGTTCATCTTGTAGACTGGGAGATGCATGCCAGCCGTATCCCCCCGCCCCGGCTCCGGAATAAAAACAGGCCTGGAAAAACCGAGAAGTCTTTGTGTTGACTTTGCCATATCATTGGTAGTGTGGCCTACAGTGAACACATCTGTACAGCATCATTCGAAGGCGCCGCCTTTTTACAATCTCACACGGTTAGTACACAGAGAGTTGAGAAAAGAAAGGCGACAAAAAAGTGATTGCTCCCTTTTTTCTTTTGTTTTCTGTTTTCTGATGGCTGGATTATACAGGTAATGTGGCGGGACAATGGGAGTTGTATACTATCAGTCAACATGGAAGATGCACCTAGAGTGAACCATGGGCAAGAGGCAGTCAGAAGATTAGATTTTTTTTCTCTCGCTCTCTCTCTGTTGTTTTTAATAGGAATTGAATGGAATGTTAGGTGTCTTGTAAATGTTGTTTTAAATCCTTTTAAACAAAAAAGGAAAGAACTTCCATCAAAAACACCTTGCTACCTGTTGCTGGATTGCCTCTGAAGTAAATTTGTTCAGTTTGTAATTTCTACTTCTTGTCTTGGAATGTTCAGGTCCAGCTGGGGATAGGTGCCTCCTTCTTGTACATTTCTGTCCTTTCCTTTTCCTCACAACACCAATGCAGACTTTATATATTATTATTATTAATATTATTATTATTATACAAATCATATATTCCTTTTGAGGCAAATATGACTGAAATAAGGTCTCCATTCTTAAAATCCTGTCCCATGGTATTAAGCATTGAAGAAATAAAAATGAAAAAATGTGGTTTCGATAGCCGTCTTTTCCTGTGTCTCCCCTTTTCAGTGATACACCCTCAAATATTCTTTATGTGATGCCATAAAGTGAGCGTGCTATGTGTGTGTGCCAGCTTTTCCATCAGTATTGCTGCCAACATTTTGTATTGGATACTTTTTTCTTATTACAAGAACAAAGTACCCTATGTGAGCTAACCATGTGTTTTAATTACACTTGATGTTTCAGTCAAGCAATATCTACCATATCCCCGTTATTCGGCTTTATTAGCTGCCAAGAGTCATACAACTAGAAAATGCTTTTCAACCTCAGACATCTGCTCTGTTATGAAACTGGAGAAAATGCTGTGTAAAGTTATGCAGTGTTTACTGACCAAATTAATCAAGGCGCAAGTTTGGCGCTCTTTTGGATTATTTGTTAGATGTTTCTACATTTTAATGGTTTCACCTTGCATATATTCTGGACTGTTACTCAGTATTTTTGAGGTTTTCTGTCGAGGTAATTTTGGTAAGTTTTTGGTACATTTCAGTTTGATGGCTAAAATACTGAACCACCTTGACAAGATGCTTATTTTACCCAAAAGTGAAACCTGCAATCTTTGTGTTAAATGTAAAGAGGTATGATTCACACTGACTGCTGGAGGACAGGGTACCGTGGGAAAAGACCACTGGATGTTTGTTTTTTTCCCGTCTTGTTGGCAGTAGAGAGAAGGACATCCTGCGCCTGCGGGGTCTGAGCAAGTATTGAATGTCGATGAATGAATTGGGTGACAATTAATGCCCTTTAAAGAATTGGTCTTTTTTTTTTTTTGATGACACATATAATGACATACCATACTAAGCCTTTTTATGACACACAATGCAATGACTTTTTTTTAAACACTTAATGACATAATATACAATGACTTTTTAATGGCATACTTACCTTTTTCAAAGACTTTATTATTATTTTTAGAATACTTTTTTGGCATACAGTACTTTGACTTTTTATGTCACCATACTGTGGCTTCTTTGACTTTTTGACATAGAATGCCATGAATTTTTTTAATGACCTGTTTTTTCATATATTATACCATTGCATTTGTAAAGGCTTTTTATAACATACCACGCTGACTTCTGGAACACCTTTTCTATGACATACTGTACTATTACATTTTTAAAGACTTTTATGACAACTAAAATATTTTTTTATGACTTCTATAATGGCTTTTTTTGACATACCGCACTGACTTTGACTTTGTGACTATGACATGCTATGACTTTTTTAATGACTGACACAGTAGTTTAACGTTTTAATGACATAGAAGTTTTTTAAATTATTTTTTATGACATACTATTCTGTGACCTTTTTTAAAGACTGCCATGCTATACAATGACTTTTTTGTAGCATACTGTTCTATGACTTTATCACATACTAAACTAACTTTTTAAAAGACTTATTATGGTATGCCATACTATGACTTTTCTTAGAACTTTTGATGACATACAATACTGACTTTTCCAAATGACATACTATGACCTTTTTAGGACTTTTTAGGACTGACTTTTTAAAAAACTTTTTTATGACAATACTAACTTTTTTTAGACATACTATAGATGCCTTTTGTTTTTCTTTACGGCATAATGTGACTTTGTTAAATCCCTTTTTCATAATGTAGTATTCTTTGACACTTTAAAAGACTGACCTACAATACAGTGACTTTTATGGCACACTATATTTTTATACATTTTTGTTTTAGGACATGCTATAATAGTATTATTTTTAAAGTATGACTTTTCATGACATAATACACCATTACTTTTTAATGTAAAATTCCATAACAATTTGAAAGTTATATTAATATATTGTTAGAGGTAAGTATACAAAAAAGATACTTTAAAAAATTAAACAATAGATCAACACTGAAGAGTATCAAACCTTTAATCTTATACATGTAACCAGTTACAAAAAGACATTTCTTGGAGTCCAATACAGCTTCAGGCCTGCGCACACTGAACAAGATTCTGCACAATCAATGACAATCGTGCAATATAAGAATGTTTTTCCACTGCAGGAAAAGAGTATGCTGGGATGCTGTTATCTGTTGAGCACAGTCTGAAAGTTTTGGTTCAGTAGAAGAATGCTGGAAAGTTTCCAAACAGGTACTGGTCCACCATCCAGAGGGTGACGACATCTTTACACTGATGATGACATCACTGCAGAGAGTGTCATAAAAGTTGGGCTCGAGATCCGACTGGAGAACTGAAGGGTGCTGATACTGTGCCACAGCTGATGACCTTTACCCTATGGAAGTTATTTTGAATTTATTCCATTGTCAAGATTAGAAAGGACTGTGATGATCAAAGAGCACTAATTTATGTTCTGTCATGTCACAGATTCCACACTGGAAGACTTGTTAAAGTAGCTGCACAAACTGGACAGGTAAGACATGGCCTACTACACAGTGCTTCGTAACCAGAATCAATTCTTTGTTACAAATACGTAAATGTCCAGTTAAACCTAAACCTCAGTCTTCTATATTTGTTGTTACAACAAACTTAAAAGCACAATTCTGTGACTGTATTTGGAGGGATAAGACCCACATGTACCGAAAACAAGGGTCTGTTTATGTCTAGTAAGAAAACAAAAGTAATACAAAGATCAGATGTTAATGCAGTAATCCTTGTAAAACCAAAAACTGATGGACAAAAACATATTATGATACCCTTTCTGAAACTGGCAATAAATTTGAAGCTGCAGTTTCATATGTCCCCAGATGTAGTCCTTGCTTCATTTCCTGTTAGCACAAAATTATAGGTCCACAGTATTTAAACAGTAAATTCTTGCACTGACTGCCGAGATAGTTCACCATCAAAATGAATTACAGTATCTAAATTTTAATCGTGGAGTTACGCTACAACTTGCCCCCAAACAGGGCCCAAATGTATGTATAAAAATTTAGAAAACTGAATTTGAATCATTTTGTGATTTTACCATATTGTAGTCTAGTTTGTGAATTTGTGTTTATTTAGTGATTCCAATCAAATTTTAATAAAAAATTAAGACATTTTTCTCCCATTAAACATTTTGTTCATGTAAAGCACAACAATGAAACACATGATTGTGATTTTTCATACATTAACATTACTGATATTTATCAAAAAAAATATTGTTAAGTGTAATTTTATTAAATTTAGCTCAGTCCCAATTCAAACTTAACAGTGTAGCTGAAGTCTCCAGATGTTGAGACTGGCAATTTATATGCCAATTTTTAAGTGCTGCATCCCAATCTGAGTATGACATAATTTCAAAATAGCCATTGATCGTATTGGCCAGCGTAGATGTAGCTCTCTGATCAGTGAGGGAATGAAATGCATGGTAAGAAATTAACTTTATTCTATCCAAGATAGCATCATGACCTTAATATGGAATAGATGACAAATAACTGCTGCTGTGAATGTTGTACTGTAAGGCAACATTTAAAGAAACTTCTGTAAGATAAGTTGCGTAGTTCCCTTTTGCTGTAAACAGTGACTGTCCATAAGCACATCTCCTCGAGGCAGGGAGCTTATTGTCAAGAGTTCATCATAGAAAAAGT
Source organism: Epinephelus awoara (assembly GCA_035609425.1). Lineage (NCBI taxonomy): Eukaryota > Metazoa > Chordata > Actinopteri > Perciformes > Serranidae > Epinephelus > Epinephelus awoara. Next base: position 24,025,975 of record CM069306.1, on the reverse strand, counting down.
TTCCACACATCGAATCGTGTCTTTTGGCAGTACCAAGAAATGACTTGATAGTTGTAGGTAAATACACTGTATAAAACATACTCTCAGGTCTGTGTGGATATATAGACATCTTTGTATAGTTGTGGAAACACAGACAGGTTGGTCTTTGGTTCCACTCTAAAGTGCTAAAGTTTCTGTGGTGCAGCAGTGTTGAGTCTTTGGTAGCTGGGAAGGAGTTCAGAGGATCAGGCGCACCAGTTTTCATCCTCTTTCACATCAGAGAAGTTTATATTTGCTGTCTGCTCTTGTAATCCACACTCTTTCCTTGTTGTGTCTTTATGTAGAAAAAGCCCAAACTGCTCTCTAGCTTTTCCAGCAGAGAAGCAGAGACGTGACGAATGCAACAAGAGCCACCATGACGTGTTGCTGGCTACCTCTGTGCCATCCTGTGCAGTCATTGTGGTGCAGCAGAGGCCTGTCAATGTCGTCCGCTCTGCTGTACTCAGAGGGCTGGCTGCTTGCCGAACACTGCACCAGGGGCATCTGGTAGGAGGTGGCCCGCTTCTCCGGCCGGTCTGGGCTGGAGCCGTCGCTGGGACGCTGGCCGTTGTAGAGCAGGTAACGGCCGTGGGCGTCCTGCTCCATGCGGAAAAGCTCGTACTCTGTGTGGGGGAGCCGAATGCCCAGCGCCACGCAGCCGTTGGTTAAAGTGACGTCCTGCTCCACCCCGACCTGCCAAGACCCCTGCACTCCACACTCGTTACCATTGAAGACGTTGAGGAGGGAGGTGGTGGCAAAGTCCATGGGAGTTACTCTCATGTGGTTTACTAGAGGAGGAAAGACACAAAGAGACCTGTTAGCTTCAAATACTTCACCTGCAAAATGATCATCTGTATAGCCATTGCTGTCTCATGTAACTCTCAGAAAACGAGAAAATAAACACATTTCCCAACATGTTGAACAATAATTTAACTTAACTGACTGTTAGAGTTGCATCAGCAATAAAAATGACAAACATAGTGTCCTGTACTGTAGCGTAATTTGGTTATTTTGTTGTACTAGTTCTTCTGAATGCATACATGTGTAAAAAACCTATATACCTGTATGACGGACTGCATTATTTTCTGTAACATTAAACAATATCATATTTAGTATTTTCTGTGTTTGCTGCACCACACTATATATTATGTTACCCTGTGTTACTTGATGTCACATTATACTTTATCATATTTCCCATACTATGTTACTGTTTTAATACGTTATAAACAACATTGGAATACATTTAGTCAAGTAGTACAATTTTGTGCTACCTGTATTTTACTGAGTATTTCCACTTTGTTCCTTTATACTTATACTTTTATTTTGACAGCTTTAGTAACTTACAGAGTCAGATTATCTTTATAAAGCATCAATAAACTGATAAACTAACACTAAGATGTATTTTCATGAATTCTCATACCCAACAGTATATAAAGCAATTACAATGAGGTCTTCATTTAACAGTTGCCAAATTAAAGTGATGAAGACATACTATACTAAGACATTTTGATGTCATACTCTGACTTTTTTTGGGATACTATACTAAGATATTTTTTGCATACTATACCATTAAGTTTTTTATGACATACTATACTATGACATTTTTTATAACATACAATACTATGACATTTTTTGGCATAATATACTATGACATTTCATACGACATACTATGCTATGATTTTTTTTAGACATACTATACTATGACATTTTTTATGACAGACTATACTATGACATTTTTTGGCATAATATACTATGTCATTTCATACGATATACTATGCTATGATTTTTTTAGACATACTATACTATGACATTTTTTATAACATACTGTACTATGACATTTTTTATGACATACAATACTATGACATTTTTTGGCATAATATACTATGTCATTTCATACGACATACTATGCCATGATTTTTTTAGACATACTATACTATGACATTTTTTATAACATACTATACTATGACATTTTTATAACATACTATATTATGACATTTTTATAACATACTATATTATGACATTTTTTATGACATACAATACTATGACATTTTTTGGCATAATATACTATGTCATTTCATACGACATACTATACTATGATTTTTTTTAGACATACTATACTACGACATTTTTCGTGACATACTATACTATGAAAATTTTTTTGGCATACTATACTATGACATTTTTTATAACATACTATACTATGACATTTTTTATGACATACTATACTATGACATTTTTTATGACATACGATACTATGACATTTTTTATAACATACTATACTATGACATTTTTTATGACATACAATACTATGACATTTTTTGGCATAATATACTATGTCATTTCATACGACATACTATGCTATGATTTTTTTAGACATACTATACTATGACATTTTTTATGACATACTATACTATGATAAATTTTTTGGCATACTATACTAGGATCTTTTTTATGACATACTATACTAGGACATTTTTTATGACATACTATACTATGACATTTTTTATGACATACTATACTATGATCTTTTTTATGACATACTATACTATGACATTTTTTTATGACATACTATACTATGATCTTTTTTATGACATACTATACTAGGACATTTTTTATGACATACTATACTATGATCTTTTTTATGACATACTATACTATGATCTTTTTTATGACATACTATACTAGGACATTTTTTATGACATACTATACTATGATCTTTTTTATGACATACTATACTATGATTTTTTTTAGACATACTATACTATGACATTTTTTATAACATACTGTACTATGACATTTTTTATGACATACAATACTATGACATTTTTTGGCATAATATACTATGTCATTTCATACGACATACTATGCTATGATTTTTTTAGACATACTATACTATGACATTTTTTATAACATACTATACTATGACATTTTTTATGACATACAATACTATGACATTTTTTGGCATAATATACTATGTCATTTCATACGACATACTATGCTATGATTTTTTTAGACATACTATACTATGACATTTTTTATAACATACTGTACTATGACATTTTTTATGACATACAATACTATGACATTTTTTATGACATACTATACTATGGTGTGCCACATGTTCAGTTATGCCTCTGCCTCCTTTAGTGACAGTGGTAATTGTAACAAGTGTAGCTTATTTGCTGCGTTGGAGGTGAGGCTTAGTGAATTAGAAGCGCGGCTCCACACCATGGAAAACCACTCAGTAGCTGCGGTAGTTAGCCAGTCCCCTGTAGCCGGTGCGGAGCCACATAGCATAGCCTTAGCTCCTGCTAGCGGTCCTCCGGTAACTCCCGTTCAGCCGGGACGTTGGATAAGTGTGCGCCAGAAGCATAGCTCCAAGCCGAAGCCCACGGCTCACCACCAGCCTGTTCACGTCTCCAACCGCTTTTCCCCACTCAGCGACACACCCGCTGACGATAAAACTCTGGTTATTGGCAGCTCTATTTTGCGGAACGTGAAGTTAGCAACACCAGCGGCCATAGTCAAATGTATCCCTGGGGCCAGAGCGGGCGACATCGAGTCAAATTTGAAACTGCTGGCTAAAGATAAACGTAGATTCAGTAAGATTGTTATTCACGTCGGCGGCAATGACACCCGGTTACGCCAATCGGAGGTCACTAAAATTAATGTTGCCTCGGTGTGTGAATATGCAAAAACGATGTCGGACTCCGTAGTTTTCTCTGGACCCCTCCCTAATCTGACCTCTGATGACATGTTTAGCCGCATGTCATCATTTAATCGCTGGCTGTCCAGGTGGTGTCCAGCAAACGATGTGGGTTTCGTTAATAATTGGCAAACTTTCTGGGGGAAACCTGGTCTCATTAGGAGAGACGGCATTCATCCCACTTTGGATGGAGCTGCTCTCATTTCTAGGAACCTGGAAAATTTTATTAGCAGATTAAATCCCTGACAACCCAGAGTTGAGACCAGGACAGAGAGCTGCAGTCCTATACGCCTCTCTGAGCTTCTAGTTCACTTACCCAGCCATAGTTTTCATAGTTTTATACCAACGGTGTCTGTCCCCCGACCACCTAAATTATTTAAATCTAAAATTAAACAAAGAGGAGTTGTGCAAAACAACCTCATAGAAATTAAAACCTCTTCTGTGACAGAAAGACAAAACAGGAGAATTAAATGCGGACTGTTAAATATCAGGTCTCTTTCATCTAAAGCAGTGTTAGTAAACGAATTAATATCAGATAATCATATTGATTTACTCAGTCTCACTGAAACCTGGCTGTGTCAAGATAAATATGTCAGTCTAAATGAATCCACTCCTCCCAGTCATAATAATACCCACATTCCTCGAGGCAGCGGCCGAGGAGGGGGAGTTGCAGCCATTTTTAACTCTAGTCTGTTAATCAGCGCCAAACCTAAACTAGATTATAATTCTTTTGAAAGCCTTGTTCTTAGTCTTTTACATCCGACCTGGAAAACCTCGCAGCCACTTTTATTTATTATTGTGTACCGTGCTCCTGGCCCGTATTCTGAATTTATATCTGAATTCTCAGAGTTTTTATCCAGTTTAGTTCTAAAATCAGATAAAGTTATTATTGTAGGCGACTTTAACATTCATGTCGACGTTGATAATGACTCCCTGGCTACCGCGTTTATCACATTATTAGACTCCATTGGCTTCAGTCAGGGTGTACGTGAACCCACTCACTGTTTTAACCATACCCTCGATCTAGTTCTGACGTATGGAATTGAAATTGATAACCTAACAGTCTTTCCACAAAATCCCTCGCTATCGGATCATTATTTGATTACTTTTGATTTCTTTTTACTCGACTACACGCCACTTAGCAACAGTTACTATACCAGATGTTTATCAGATAGTGCTGTCGCAAAATTTAAGGAAATGATTACTCCGTCGTTAAATTCAATCCCAAGTCCTTTAGTAACAGAGGTTTCCCGTACCGATTTTAACCTCTCCCGAATTGATCAATTTGTTGATAGCGCCGTAAGCTCGCTGCGAACAACACTTGACTCTGTAGCTCCTCTTAAAAAGAAGTTAACAAAACAAAGAAAGTTCGCTCCTTGGTATAACTCTGAAACCCGTAAATTAAAGCAAATATCGCGAAAGTTTGAAAGGAATTGGCGATTAACCAAACTGGAAGAATCTCGTGTAATCTGGGCAGACAGTCTCAAAACTTATAAGAGGGGCCTCCGCAATGCCAGAGCAAACTATTACTCAGCTTTAATAGAAGAAAACAAAAATAACCCCAGGTTTCTTTTCAGCACTGTAGCCAGGCTGACTGAGAGTCAAAGCTCTATTGAGCCTTGTATTCCTTTAACCCTTAGCAGTAATGATTTTATGAGCTTCTTTAATGACAAAATTCTAGCTATTAGAGGCAAAATTCATGACGACCTATCCTCAGATAGTACCTATCTAACCTCAAACACAGCTGTAACACCTAATATTTATTTAGATTCCTTCTCCCCAATTTCTCTTCAAGAATTGACAGCAGTGATTTCATCATCTAAATCATCAACGTGTCTCTTAGACCCCATCCCAACTAGGCTACTCAAGGAGGTCTTACCTTTAGTTAACACCCATATATTAGACATGATCAATATATCCTTATTAACAGGCTATGTACCACAGTCTTTTAAGGTAGCTGTAATTAAACCTCTACTAAAAAAGCCCACCCTGGATCCAGAGGTGTTAGCCAACTATAGACCAATATCTAATCTTACCTTTATGTCAAAGATCCTTGAGAAAGTAGTCGCAGACCAGCTGTGTGATTTTCTCCAGGATAATAATTTATTTGAGGAATTACAGTCAGGATTTAGAGCGCATCATAGCACCGAGACAGCTTTAGTGAAAATTACAAATGACCTTCTGATTGCTTCAGACAAAGGACTCGTCTCTGTACTTGTTTTATTAGATCTTAGTGCAGCGTTTGACACTGTTGACCATGAAATTCTGTTACAGAGACTGGAACACTTAATTGGCCTAAAAGGTTCTGCACTAAGCTGGTTTAAATCTTATTTATCTGATCGTTTTCAATTTGTTGACGTTCATAATGAATCATCCGTACGTACTAAAGTTTGTTTTGGAGTTCCGCAAGGTTCTGTGCTTGGACCAATCCTATTTATTCTATATATGCTTCCTTTAGGTAACATCATTAGAAATCACTCTATAAATTTCCATTGTTATGCGGATGATACACAGTTGTATTTATCGATGAAGCCAGAAGAAAGGGATCAATTAACTAAACTTCATAATTGTCTTAAAGACATAAAAACCTGGATGAGCACCAATTTCCTGATGTTAAATTCAAACAAAACTGAAGTTATTGTTCTTGGCCCCAAACAACTCAGAGACTCTTTATCTGATGACATAGTTTCTCTCGATGGCATTGCTCTGGCCTCTACCACTACCGTAAGAAACCTCGGAGTAACATTTGATCAAGATCTGTCTTTCAATTCTCATTTAAAACAAACCTCACGGACTGCATTTTTTCATCTGCGTAATATTGCAAAAATTAGGCCTATCTTGACCCAAAAAGATGCAGAAAAATTGGTCCACGCTTTTGTTACCTCGAGGCTGGATTACTGTAACTCTCTACTATCAGGTAGCTCTAGTAAATCATTAAAAACTCTTCAGCTAATTCAGAATGCAGCAGCACGTGTACTAACAGGAACTAAGAAACGAGATCATATTTCTCCTGTTTTAGCTTCTCTGCACTGGCTCCCTGTAAAATCCAGAATTGAATTTAAAATCCTACTGTTAACTTATAAAGCTCTAAATGGTCAAGCTCCATCATATCTCAGTGAGCTCATAGTGCCTTATTATCCCACCAGAACTCTGCGCTCTGAGAACGCAGGGTTACTCGTGGTCCCTAAAGTCTCCAAAAGTAGATCAGGAGCCAGAGCCTTCAGCTATCAGGCTCCTCTCCTGTGGAATCATCTTCCTGTTACGGTCCGGGAGGCAGACACCGTCTCCACATTTAAGGCTAGACTTAAGACTTTCCTCTTTGATAAAGCTTATAGTTAGGGCTGGCTCGGGCTTGCCTTGTACCAGCCCCTAGTTAGGCTGACTTAGGCCTAGTCAACCGGAGGACCACCTTTAATGCACCGGGCACCTTCTCTCTCTCTCTCTCTCTCTCTCTCTCTCTCTCTCTCTCGCTCTCGCTCTCTCTCTCTCCCTCTCTCTCTCGTATCCTATTACTGTATCTATTTTACTCGGCCATTCTGGATGTCACTAACTCGGTTTCTTCTCCGGAGCCTTTGTGCTCCACTGTCTCTCAGGTTAACTCGTATTGCAGCGGTGCCTGGATAGTGTGACGTGTGTGGTTGTGCTGCTGCCGTGGTCCTGCCAGATGCCTCCTGCTGCTGCTGCTGCTGTCATCATTAATCATTAGTCATACTTCTACTGCTATTATAGACATATGATATTATCATACATGTAGACTGCCTGATACTAATATATACTTTCAACATATTGTACCACAGTAGCCAGAACTATAACGACAGTATTATTACTTTCATGAATGTTGTTGTAAGCTACTGTCATTACCGAGGATGTCATACCGATTACTGTATTGTGTCATACAGATTACTGTTAATTTGTTATGCTGATCTGTTCTGTACGACATCTACTGCACGTCTGTCCGTCCTGGAAGAGGGATCCCTCCTCAGTTGCTCTTCCTGAGGTTTCTACCATTTTTTTCCCCCGGTAAAGGGGTTTTTTTGGGGAGTTTTTCCTTATCCGCTGTGAGGGTCTAAAGGACAGAGGGATGTCGTATGCTGTAAAGCCCTGTGAGGCAAATTGTATTTGTGATATTGGGCTTTATAAATAAAATTGATTGATTGATTGATTGATTGATAAATTTTTTGGCATACTATACTAGGATCTTTTTTATGACATACTATACTAGGACATTTTTTATGACATACTATACTATGATCTTTTTTATGACATACTATACTATGACATTTTTTATGACATACTATACTATGACATTTTTTATGACATACTATACTATGATCTTTTTTATGACATACTATACTAGGACATTTTTTGGCATAATATACTATGTCATTTCATACGACATACTATGCTATGATTTTTTTTAGACATACTATACTATGACATTTTTTATGACAGACTATACTATGATAATTTTTTTGGCATACTATACTATGATCTTTTTTATGACATACTATACTAGGACATTTTTTACAACATACTGTACGACTACATTTTTTACGACATACTATACCATGACATTTTTTATGACATACTGTACTATGACATTTTTTATGACATACTATACTAGGACATTTTTTATGACAAACTATACTATGATAATTTTTTTGCCATACTATTCTATGAAATTTTTTATGACAAACTATACAATGATAATTTTTTTGGCATACTGCACTATGATATTTTTTACGACATACTATACCATGACATTTTTTTTGGCATACTATACTATAACATTTTCTATGACTCACTATACTATGACATTTTTTACAACATACTATATGATGACTTATTTTATGACATACTATACTATGATGTTTTTATGACATACTATACTATGACATTTTTTACGACATACTATACTATGATGTTTTTTTCAACATACTATACTATGACATTGTTTTGCATACTATACTATGACGTTTTTTTATGACATATTATACTATGATTTTTTTTGGCAGGCGATACTACAATATTTTTTGTCATACTATACTATGACATCTTTACCACATACTGAACTATGACATTTTTTTGGCATACTATAGTATGACATTTTTTAGGACATACTATAATGTGACATTTTTTATGACATACTGTACTATGACATTTTTTATGACATACTATACTATGACATTTTTTATGACAAACTATACTATGATAATTTTTTTGGCATACTATACTATGATATTTTTTATGACATACTATACTAGGACATTTTTTATGACATACTATACTATGATCTTTTTTATGACATACTATACTAGGACATTTTTTGGCATAATATACTATGTCATTTCATACGACATACTATGCTATGATTTTTTTTAGACATACTATACTATGACATTTTTTATGACAGACTATACTATGATAATTTTTTTGGCATACTATACTATGATCTTTTTTATGACATACTATACTAGGACATTTTTTACAACATACTGTACGACTACATTTTTTACGACATACTATACCATGACATTTTTTATGACATACTGTACTATGACATTTTTTATGACATACTATACTAGGACATTTTTTATGACAAACTATACTATGATAATTTTTTTGCCATACTATTCTATGAAATTTTTTATGACAAACTATACAATGATAATTTTTTTGGCATACTGCACTATGATATTTTTTACGACATACTATACCATGACATTTTTTTTGGCATACTATACTATAACATTTTCTATGACTCACTATACTATGACATTTTTTACAACATACTATATGATGACTTATTTTATGACATACTATACTATGATGTTTTTATGACATACTATACTATGACATTTTTTACGACATACTATACTATGATGTTTTTTTCAACATACTATACTATGACATTGTTTTGCATACTATACTATGACGTTTTTTTATGACATATTATACTATGATTTTTTTTGGCAGGCGATACTACAATATTTTTTGTCATACTATACTATGACATCTTTACCACATACTGAACTATGACATTTTTTTGGCATACTATAGTATGACATTTTTTAGGACATACTATAATGTGACATTTTTTATGACATACTATACTATGACATTTTTTATGACATACGATACTATGACATTTGTTATAACACACTATACTATGACATCTTTTATGACATACTATACTATGATTTTTTTTATGACATACTATACTATGAAATTTTTTATGGCATACTACACTATGACATTTTTTGGCATAATATACTATGTCATTTCATACGACATACTATGCTATGATTTTTTTAGACATACTATACTATGACATTTTTTATGACATACTATACTATGATAAATGTTTTGGCATACTATACTATGATCTTTTTTATGACATACTATACTAGGACATTTTTTATGACATACTATACTATGACATTTTTTATGACATACTATACTATGATCTTTTTTATGACATACTATACTATGACATTTTTTTATGACATACTATACTATGATCTTTTTTATGACATACTATACTAGGACATTTTTTATGACATACTATACTTTGATCTTTTTTATGACATACTATACTATGACATTTTTTATGACATACTATACTATGATCTTTTTATGACATACTATACTAGGACATTTTTTATGACATACTATACTATGGCATTTTTTATGACATACTATACTATGACATTTTTTATGACATACTATACTATGATCTTTTTTATGACATACTATACTAGGACATTTTTTATGACATACAATACTATGACATTTTTTATGACATACTATACTATGATCTTTTTTATGACATACTATACTAGGACATTTTTTATGACATACAATACTATGACATTTTTTGGCATAATATACTATGTCATTTCATACGACATACTATGCTATGATTTTTTTTAGACATACTATACTATGACATTTTTTATGACAAACTATATTATGATAATTTTTTTGGCATACTATACTATGATCTTTTTCATTACATACTATACTATGACATTTTTTACAACATACTGTACTATGACATTTTTTATGACATACTATACTATGACATTTTTCAACATACTATACTATGACATTTTTCAACATACTATATACTATGTCATCAAAAATGTCATAGTATAGTATGTCAAAAAAAGTCAACGTATAGTATGTCAAAAAAAGTCAACGTATAGTATGCCAAAAAAAATCATAGTATAGAGTGTCATAAAAAATGCGATTGTATAGTATGCCAAACAAAGTCATTGTATAGTATGTCGTGAAAAATGTCATAGTATAGTATGCCAAGAAAAGTCATAGTATAGTTTGTCGTGAAAAATGTCATAGTTTAGTATGTTGTAAAAAATTTAATAGTATAGTATGTTGTAAAAAATGTCATAATATATGCCAAAAAATGTCATAGTATAGTGTGTCATGAAAAAGGTCATAGTTTAGTATGTTGTATAAAATGTCATAATATAGGCCAAAAAAATGTCACAGTATAGTATGTCATGAAAAAGGTCATAGTTTAGTATGTTGTAAAAAATGTAATAGTGTAGTATGCCAAAAAATGTCATAGTGTAGTATGCCAAAAAACGTCATAGTATAGTATGTCATCAAAATGTCATAGTGTAATATGCCAAAAAGTGTCATCGTATAGTATGCCAAAAAAAAGTCATAGTATAGTATGTCGTGAAAAAGTCATAGTATAGTATGTTATAAAAAATGTCGTAGTATAGTATGTCATAAAAAAGTCATAGTTTAATATGTTGTAAAAAATGTAATAGTATAGTATGTTGTTAAAAACATCATAGTATAGTATGTCGTTAAAAATGTTATGGTATAGTATGTTGTAAAAACTGTCATAGTATAGTATGGTGTAAAAAATGTCATAGTATAGTATGTTGTTAAAAATGTCATAGTACAGTATGGCAAAAAATGTCATAGTATAGTATGTCTTAAAAAAAGTCATAGTATAGTATGTCGTGAAAAACGTCATAGTACAGTATGATGTAAAAAATGTCAGTAGTGTGTGCCAAAGAATGTCATAGTACAGTATGCCATAAAAAATGTCATAATATATGCCAAAAAATGTCAGAGTATAGTATGTTGTTAAAAATGTCACAGTATAGTATGTTGTTAAAACTGTCATAGTATAGTATGCCAAAAAAGTCATAGTATAGTATGTCGTAAAAAACGTCATAGTATAGTATGGTGTAAAAAATGTCATAGTATCGTATGTTGTTAAAAATGTAATAGTATAGTATGTTGTAAAAAATGTCATAGTGTAGTATGTTGTTAAAAATGTCATAGTGTAGTATGTCTTAAAAAACGTCATAGTATAGTATGTTGTAAAAAATGTCATAGTATAGTATGTCTTAAAAAACGTCATAGTATAGTATGTCGTGAAAAACGTCATAGTACAGTATGTTGTAAAAAATGTCATAATATATGCCAAAAAAGTCATAGTATAGTATGTTGTTAAAAATGTCCTAGTATAGTATGTTGTTAAAAATGTCATAGTGTAGTATGTCTTAAAAAACGTCATAGTATAGTATGTTGTAAAAAATGTCATAGTGTAGTATGTTGTTAAAAATGTCATAGTGTAGTATGTCTTAAAAAACGTCATAGTATAGTATGTTGTAAAAAATGTCATAGTATAGTATGTCTTAAAAAACGTCATAGTATAGTATGTCGTGAAAAACGTCATAGTACAGTATGTTGTAAAAAATGTCAGTAGTGTGTGCCAAAGAATGTCATAGTACAGTATGCCATAAAAAATGTCATAATATATGCCAAAAAAGTCATAGTATAGTATGTTGTTAAAAATGTCATAGTATGGTATGTTGTTAAAAATGTCAAAAAACGTCATAGTATAGTATGTTGTTAAAAATGTCATAGTATAGTATGTTGTTAAAAATGTTATACTATAGTATGTTGTTAAAAACGTCAGAGTATAGTATGTTGTTAAAAATGTCATAGTATAGTATGTTGTTAAAAACGTCATAGTATAGTATGTCGTTAAAAATGTCATAGTATAGTATGTCGTAAAAAACGTCATAGAATAGTATGCCTAAAAACGTCATAGTATGGTATGCCGTAAAAAACGTCATAGAATAGTATGCCTAAAAACGTCATAGAATAGTATGCCTAAAAACGTCATAGTATAGTATGTCGTTAAGAATGTCAGTATTGCGTGCCAAAGAATGTCATAGTACAGTATGTCGTAAAAAACGTCATAGAATAGTATGTTGTAAAAAACGTCATAGAATAGTATGTTGTAAAAAATGTCATAGAATAGTATGTCTTAAAAAAGTCATAGTATAGTATGTCGTGAAAAACGTCATAGTACAGTATGTTGTAAAAAATGTCAGTATTGCGTGCCAAAGAATGTCATAGTATAGTATGTTGTAAAAAATCATAGTATAGTCAAGAAAAGTCATAGTATAGTATGTCGTGAAAAAAAATGTCATAGTATAGTATGTTGTTAAAAATGTCATAGTATAGTATGTCTTAAAAAACATCATAGTATAGTATGTCGTTAAAAATGTTATAGTATAGTATGTTGTTAAAAATGTCATAATATATGCCAAAAAAGTCATAGCATAGTATGTCGTAAAAAACGTCATAGTATAGTATGTCGTAAAAAACGTCATAGTATAGTATATCGTTAAAAATGTCATAGTATAGTATGCCAAAAAAATGTCATAGTATAGTATGTCTTAAAAAAAGTCATAGTATAGTCTGTCGTAAAAAACGTCATAGAATAGTATGTCATAAAAAATGTCATAGTATAGTATGTCGTTAAAATGTCATAGTATAGTATGTTGTTAAAAATGTCATAGTATGGTATGTCTTAAAAAACGTCATAGTATAGTATGTTGTTAAATATGTCATAGTATAGATTCCTCAAAAGTACAATGTTTGACTCCTATCCCATATTTACTCCTTTTACAAAAGACAAAAATTTATTCATATTGTCATGTACTGTCACATTGTACTTTTGAGGAATCTATCTGCCTTGCAGATGTATATTTTGTTTTTGCTTTTTTTTTTTTTTTTTTTTTTTTTGCTTGTTCTTGTTTTTCAGGCCTGACCCCTGGAATGGGTCAACTTATGAACTTTTCAATAGACGATGCTGAGCTGTTGGACTTTTGTGAGCTCTGCTGTTTATGTTGTGGGAATGAAGCTGTCTTTGTTAAGTCTGTGTTAAATTTGGTGTTTGTGTCTGTGTGTGTGTTTTTTTTTTTTTTTGATGTGTTCTGTTTTTTGTCTTAAAAATCAAATAAAAATTTAAATTGAAAAAAAAAAAAGTCATAGTATAGTATGTCTTAAAAACGTCATAGTATAGTATGCCTAAAAACGTCGTACTTTAGTATGTTGTGAAAAATGTCACAGAATAGTATGCCATAAAAAATGTCAAAGTATCCTATGACATTTTTTTTTTTTTAGCATACTATACTATGACATTTTTATGACATACTACACTTTAATGACATATTATACTATTTCTTTTTATTTTCTTTGTTTATCTGTACTCATTTCTGTCCCTGTACAACTGAATTCCCCCTCCTGGGATCAATAAAGGCTTCTTTCATTTCCAATTTTTTCTTATGCTTGCTTGCTTTGTTTGTGTTTGAGAAAAGAATGGTCTTATTAGGTTTCTATCGGAAACACTGCATATCAGATTCAGGTTAAACGCAAATGTGTCAAAGTTGCTTTTAAACAGCAACAAGCTAAAGAAAGTGTGAACACAGCCTTTCTCCTTCAGCAGCTCTTTCCACCAGGGAAAGGCTACCCTGATGTTGACCCTTGTTTTTTGAATTTGCCGGTCACGTTGCCATTTTGATTCCTTTTGCGCTTTTTTGGTGACGAGGATTCCGTCTCCTGTGATGCTGCATGCATGATCCATTATGCTCAAAGAGTGGGACTTTGTTATGTTGCAGTAGTACCAGGGTAGTGGTTCCTCTCCCTCGGTTTCTCAGTCACACAGCGCTGGCCTGGCTCTCCACGAAAACGCTGAAGGTGGGGCTATTCCCTGGCAGTGCTATATGTCCCTTGCTAGCGGATGTATTTCCATGATGGTGGAACGTTATGGAACCGCCCAAATGACTTACCCGCCCAATGTACAAACAAATCCGAAATTCTTGGAATAGAATAAGTCAGATCATTGGTGGAGGTAATAATACACCAATGATAACATATTTATGAATGCAGACATCGATTTTTGCCAATAAACAACTAAAATGCCACAAAAGGTCCCTTTAAGAGCCGTAATATACTTGCTGCAAACAATGCAAATGCAACCGCATCATGGCTGCCATACGCATCTCAACATGAGGTACCGCAACGCGTGCGCGAGATGCAATATTCGTTTAACCACTACAGGCGCTGGTGTGAATGCACACAGTGACCCAACTGGATGATCAGACCAGACCCTTCTTCTCATGACATTCTTCACTATTTCCGGTTTATATTTCTGTTGTCTGCCCCAAGTGGTGACCGCCAGTATTGTCCATTTTGGCTGCACAGTGCTGCAGACACGGCGCATTATGTACGTGTACGTTTGATCAAGCAGCAAGTATATTACGGCCCTAAGTCTGAGTCACACTGACTATTAGTTCCATACTCTTATATGAAGGCAGAACAATGAGAGGGTAGATTTGGTTCTCTAGTCACATTAAATGTTAGTCTCCTCTGAGGATTGTTAGTACTTCACTTTTGGAGAAAGCACCAACATAAGATAAGAAAATAACCAGTTACCTTTGAAGACGAAGTCTGTCCCACCCATCACACGAGTGGAGTGAAGTCCCCGGCTGTAGCGCCCGCGGGCGTAGATGGTGAAGGTGGGGTGTTTACAGACAGGGTCAGAGTAGTGGTAGTAGTGGCCCTCCCAGGTGTGGTTGTTGTCGTGGAAGATGAAGTGGCGAGTGAGGAAGAGGACCTCAGGGCGAACTTCACAGCGCTGGCTCACCCACTGACCGTACAGCCCGACGGTCAGGTCAGCCCGCGGTGGCAGGATGGGAGGGTGGAACTCATCTGAGCGGTAGATGATGCGACAGGCGATACAGCCATGGTCATGGTTCTGGGAGAAAAGGGAAGGGAGAGGTGAGATTAGTATATATACACATACACCACAAAAATATTCAAGGGGAACTTCTTACATTATTCCTACTCTCCAAAAATATATATGAACATTAACAACTCTCTTCCAGATCCAAACACTATAGTGCTTAAACTCAAATTTGTGTTGTCATAGGATATAAAGTGTGGAGCTGCTTCATAGACAGTGAATTGAGAAGTATGCTCTAGATGACACTGAGAGCACCCAGAAAAATTCATTTGGGTATAAAAAAAGAAAGTAAATCAGTCTCTCATTCATTTTCCCCGTTAAAGGGTATTTTTTTGGGGAGTTTTTCCTTATCGGCTGTGAGGTTCCAAAGGACAGAGGGATGTCGTATGCTGTAAAGCCCTCTAAGGCAAATTGTGATTTGTGATATTGCGCTTTATAAAGGCTTTCAGAGTGAGTAGCTCATGTTTACAAGAATTAATTAAACATTCCTAGGCCATGGCAATAACACACTGGAATGCTTAATTTGGGTGGTGTTCCCCTATTATGAAAAACAAATTAAACAACACAAACCAGTAGTTTGTTGAATAACAGTGAAATTACAATGAAAACCATTTACTTTATCAGAGGACATCTACCAAATTTTGGTGAATTTTTTGTCACTGAAATCATGAGTGAGAAAATTGATTGAAGCAGGACATTTAAGTCACCATGGGAAAGATTTCCCACCCACCTAAGCTAGCTAACATTACAGCTTAGCTGAGGAGGACGCCATTAATGGTTACATCCTGAACTGTCACGAGCACCAGCCTCTCATCCCTGAGTAGATGCACACATCCTTCTGTGCAGTGATGCAGTTGGCAGGTGTAATTCAGTAGAAATAAAATAGTTCTGACTGTTTTGACTTTGGTGTGAACTGTTCATTTAACTTGAATCATATACGTATAAGACACTTAAATTTAATGCTTTTTAAGACCTTTTCCAGATATTTTTTAACCAAATTTAAGACTAATTTTTGTACAAATCATCTTTTTCTTATCAAGCATTTAAGACTTTTAAAGGACCTGCAGACACCCTGTCAAATAAATAAATACCAAGGGATAGTTTACAATTAAAAATAAACTTGTTAGAAACTGTTATGTGGACACAATTTCTAAATTACCTATAATAGGGGAAAAAAAACTTTCTGTACTGCAGTTTCCAACAAATATACTTTTTGATATATCTGCAGTAAGCTAATCAGCTAATAACATTAGTTAATGCAATAACATTAGTTGGGCTCTCATAGACAGTTGTGTGCAAGCTCATTTTTACAGATGAGATATAAAACCCAGTTCAGCGACCTTTTATATGATAAATGACATCATTTTTCAGGGCTGTAAAGTGTTAACAAGCTCTGAGCTGAAGTTCCCACTGAAGATCACTGTATGAAAATCCAGTCATATGAAATCCGTCAGCGCTGAAAGCTTTTTTAATCCATCACCAGAATATTGTATCATGAAATCCACATAAAGGACCTCTGGCGTCTGTTCAGAGGTGAAGGAGGAAAAACTATTTCCTTCAGTCTGAATCTCTTGAGTCCTGGAAGCTAGACAAGGTTCCAGCATTTTCTCAGGGTGATCACATCATTTTACTGTTAAAGACAGATGTCTGGTCCAACTACAGCCATGACAACAGGAAGTCACACAGCGGACCACGAGCTGATCTTTCATGCTACTTACAAACAACAGCGGGAATTCCCTTCTTGTCCTTATATTGGCAAAAAATGTCTATAAAAGAGCATTAATCACGTTGAATTATATCATGTCTGGTTTAGTGGAGCCCCGGAGTAGCATGTGATTTTAGTATCCACAGACAGGACAGCTGTGGCGCGCTGGCTGCTGAAAAGACGCGAGGGCCTGACAGATTCGGAGCTGGAAGCCTTCGTCATACTGTATTCCACAAAATCCCATCCAAAGACTAAACTCCAGGGAGGCGGTGGAGTTTTTGTTATTTGAGGGTGGTCAAAATTTAAGACCTAACCTCCCCAACCCAATCGCTCTTTTCCCAGACAACATTACGTCCGCATGAGATTTATGGCAAGTAAAAAAAGAAAAGGAAAGAAACTGAGAAGGAGAAAAACACCAAGAGTATCACTACATCCTACAGATGAGATAGTCCCAGTGCAGCTCCACAACCGCCTCTGAGTGAGAGGTTAATGGGATGACTGGAGGGGAGGTCTCCTGTGTGTGTGTGTGTGTGTGTGTGTGTGTGTGTGTGTGTAGTGTAGTGTATTTTTACTGCACTTTTTTTACATCTGTGTTTGTGGTCCTGAGCAAGAAATATTTACGTAGCACGGGGAAAAAGAAATAAATACAATGTGCAGAGAGGAAAATACGGACATGTATTTTAACATATATGTGGATACAAGAATGAGAGCAGAAGGTGGGAGAGTTTCTGCTGCAGGTGTGGGGAAACATGTTCCAGATCTGCAAGAACTTCGAGCCCATAAAACACAGACAGCCTGAGTATGAGCTGGGAAAAAATGGCCCGACTGTGAACACATCTTTCAGTTGATACTGTTAACACTGCTCATCTAAGGCAATGAATATACTCAGTTTGGCCATAACAATAAAACCACTGACAGGTGAAGGGAGTAACACTGACCATCTCATTACAATACCGTGTTCTGTTTGGAAGACTTGGGTCCTGGCATTCACTTGACGCGTACCACCCACTCAAACACCATGGCAGACCAGGTGCACCCCTGCATGGCAAATGCACTCTCCAGTGGCAGTGGCCCCCCAGCAGGAAAGTACACCCTGCCACACTGCAAAAACTGTTCAGGAATGGCTTGAGTGACAAAGAGCACAATGTGTTGAGCTGGCCTCCAAATTTCCCAGATCTAAATCTGATCAATAATCCATGGGACATGCCAGAACAAGTTCAATCCATGGAGGGCCCAAGTCACAGCAGAACATTGCACTGTAACAACAAGATGATCAGTGTTATTTACTTTACCTGTCAGTGGTTTTAAGGTTATGACTGGTTGGTGTATTCAATTTAAATGAATAATAAATCCTGATACTTCAATTACTTTGGTCAGTTCGAGTATCTTTTTATGAGAACATTGACTGTAAATTAAAATTATGACTAAATGATTTCTTATCCGACAGATGACATTGGCAGTGGCGTTTATTAGCATCTGCAACACACTCCAGCTATAAAGTAGGGCAGCCTATATGTAGCCTGGGGGCAAGTCTGTAAAGCACTCACAGTTGCTTTTTAAGTTTATGGTAATGACTGAGGGTGGCTCAGATGAGTGTATTAACAGTTTTTATCAACTCGTCTCTTCTCTCATCTGGAAGTTGGGCAATAAGAGGGAGATTTTGGTAAGAAAATCAACCTGTAACAATATAAAACCCTTAAGTAAGTGCAGCATATAAAAAGGTTAATATGTTAGCTGTGGTGATTACTGTTTGATGACGAAGTGAGTGTTGAAGCCAGTTCAGAGGTGCCCTAGGCGAGCTTTACACAACCCAGGATTTGTACAATTATTTGCAGGTTGCAAATAAAAGTTTTACTGTTGTTGTGACACCATACTTATTTTACAAATAACGATTCAAATCAAATTTGTTGAGTTTTTCTTTAGAAAGACTAAAAAGAAAAGACTGCTGCCTCACTCAAGAAATATAAATGTAACAAATGTTCTCTACAGTGTTTGAGGCTAAACATACCATAGTAAAAGGTATAGTTCAACATTTTGGGAAATTCAATTGCACACTTACTTGCAGCAAGTTAGATAAGAAGGTTGATACCACGCTGGAGCTGCAGGCAGCAGCTGGTTAGCTTAGCTTAGCATAAAGAATGGAAACAGGGGATCAGCTGAAGTGGAAACTGTAAAAACTTCCCATTCAAAAACGTGATGCTCTGATTGAAGTATTTGCAAATTGGATGGGTGAAAGTAGGGCTGGATAATATAGAGCAAATTAAATATCATGATGTTGTTTACCAAATATCTTGGTATCAATGTTTGTGGTGCATAAAATATTTACACAATGAGATTTTTGATAAGTAATCATCAGTAATATGGATATAATGACTAGGTAGGTAAAGGCAAATAACAGAACGGCTAGAACAGTCTGGTAAGTTCAGAAAATTACATCACTTTACTGTAATTAGAGCTGCAATTGACATTTAATTTAATTATTGATTAATCTGCCAATTTTAATTGTTTGGACCATCTAAGTTTCTCAAAGTCCAAGGTCACGCCTTTAATTAAGATATTCAGTTTGATATGATCTAATACAGAGACAAGCAGGGAATCTCCATTTTGACTGACTGAAAACAGCCTTTTCTGACATTTTTGCATGGAAAATTACTTAAACAATAATGGATTCTCGAAATAGCTGTCAACTATGTTTCTGTTGATCGACTAACCGATTAGTCGACTACTTGCTGCAGCTCTAACTGTAATGCAGCCTTTAAAGCAAGGAAAAGACAAGACTTATGCTATTACAATATCCAAAATCTAAAACAACATCTAGTCTCATATTCCAACATTGATATGAAAGTCTGGACAAACAGTAAACTTTTGTAATATTTAAACAGTTTAGGTACAGCAGATGTTTTTGCCATAACACACAATGTCCAGCCTGTTGAAGCTTGTGTTTCAATCAATTGTTGGCCCTTCATGCTGGAAGCAAAGCACTTTATACTCCGACTGGAACTGAAGGAAAATAAGGAAATGAAAAATGATATTACTGCCCTTGCATCATATAAATTATTTTTATTCATTTCATTTTTTACTACTATATTTGGCAGCAACTTTTGCCTAAACTGACGTACAAATGAGGTACAATCCAAGCCACAGTAGATGGAGGAGAATCAGAACTGAATTTCACTTTGTTTGGCATCCATCTTTCATTTGGGTATTTTGGGGATTACTGCCATAGTTCAGGGGAGGATGATGTCCAGAAGCAAACTTTTTTATGAGGAACAGAAACCACGGCTTTAAAAGGCCTCTTGATTGTATCATAGACATTACACCCATGTTTTTCTATGTTGGCATCCGTAGCGCTAGACCAGCATCTCTCCTGTAAGACGACTTCCAGGAATTCATAATAAGAATCTTATCTTAGTCTACCTGGCTTCATTGCTCAAGTTTTAGATGTATTTCAAAGGCTTACAGGCTCAAAAAAGTATCAAGCGACAACAAAAACATAAATCAAACTCAGGAAAGCATAACGAATGAGTCTCTGCATGAGGGAGACATATTCAAACAGGACAACCACAGAAACACACAACAACAACAATAGTATAGAAACACAGACCCCTTTCCAACAAGCATCATCATCAAGTGGTCGTTACTCTGCCTCGGTGACGCAGCAGTGAACCAGGCGACAGAAAATGGAGAAAACAGATTAGAAACAAATTTAAAAACAAAGTCTGCTGCCTTGCTCTTGCATCACTACTGAGATCCACCCAATAACCACAAATTAACATGTTGGCACCAGCAAATGTTCTGGACTGGGACCAGCTCTGGGTACACCGCTCAAGATTAATGGATTGGATAGTCACCATGGTAATAAAAAACTCCCTGAAAAGAAACCATTACAACCTCAAGAGATGGTCGGATTTAGTGCTTTTTGTGTAGAAAGGAGTGAAGTATTTTCTACCACCGCTCCACCAGAAAAGTATAGAATATAAAACCTAATTGACTGTATGTGCATAGCTGGTGACCAATGGGGCCCAAAATTGACCAAAGCTATTAAATTAGTTGTGATGTTCAAAAAATGCTTATAATTCAGCCTTGTATTATAATAAAAGTATAACCCCAATATAAAGGTCCAGCCTGTAGGATTTAGGGGCATCTATTGGAATATAACATTCATCATTATGATTTCATTAGTTTGAAATCACCTGGAACTAAGATTTGTTGTGTTTATGTTCTTACAGAATGAGCCATTTATATCTACATATGGAGTGAGCCCTCTCCCACAGAGTTGTTCTACAGGAGCCCAGAACAGACAAATCAAACACTGGCTCTAGATAGGGCCATTTGCGCTTTCAGGTTGGGCACCTTAGTTCTCCTAAAACACTTGAGACATAGGAGAGGTTTTAGTTCTTCAACCTCATCGCTAGATGCCACAAAACAGTGCTACAAACTGGACATTTAAAGAGTCAGTCGACCCAAAATTGAGCACAGCGTTAGTTCAGGCAGGACATGATGTCAAGTTCAGCTCACATCCCAGTTACATCAGCTGATCTCAAATAGTCAATCAACTAATGGAGATGTCTACGTGTGGAAGGGCAGTGAGGTTTGCTCCCTCTGCCTTAAGTTTTCTGTGTAGGCCCGGGGAAAGGCAGAGAGAAGACAGAAGACAAATTAATTGCTTCTGTCACAGTAAACACTGGTCTGTGTGTGTGTGTGTGTGTGTGTGTGCGTGTGCGTGTGCGTGTGTGAGAGACCATGGCAACAGTAACTACGGTGTGTGACCATAGCAACAGTAACCATAGTGCGTTTGTGTGTGTGACCATACACACACCATGGTTACCGTTGCCATGGTCACACACACCATGGTTATTGTTGCCATGGTGTGTGTGACCATGGCAACAGTAACTACAGTGTGTGAGCATGGCAACAGTAACTATGGTGTATGTGACCATGGCAACAATAACCATGGTGTGTGTGAGCCTGGCAACAGTACTGTGGTGTGTGTGAGCATGGCAACACTAACTACGGTGTGAGCATGGCAACAGTAACTACGGTGTGTGTGACCATGGCAACAGTTACCATGGTGTGTGTGTGACCATGGCAACAGTAACCATGGTGTATGTGTGACCATGGCAACAATAACTACGGTGTGTGAGCATGGCAACAGTAACTATGGTGTGTGTGTGACCATGGCAACAGTAACCACGGTGTGTGACCATGGCAACAGTAACCATGGTTTGTGTGACCATGGCAACAGTAACTATCGTGTGTGTGACCATGGCAACAGTAACAATGGTGTGTGTGTGTGTGACCATGGCAACAGTAAATATGGTGTGTGAGCATGGCAACAGTAACTACGGTGTGTGAGCATGGCAACAGCAACTATGGTGTGTGTGACTATAGCAACAATAACCATGGTGTGTGGCCATGGCAACAGTAACCATGTGTGTGTGTGTGTGTGTGTGTGTGTGTGTGTGAGACCATGGCAACAGTAACTACGGTGTGTAACCACAGCAACAGTAACTATGGTGTGTGTCCATGGCAACAGTAACCATGGTTTGTGTGTGACCATGGCAACAGTAACCATGGTGTGTGTGAGCATGGCAACAGTAACCATGGTGTGTGTGTGTGTGTGTGTGTGTGTGTGTGTGTGTGCGTGTGTGACCATGGCAACAGTAAATACGGTGTGTAACCATGGCAACAGTAACTATGGTGTGTGTGACCATGGCAACAGTAACCATGGTGTGTGTGACCATGGCAACAGTATCTATGGTGTGTGAGACCATGGCAACAGTAACTACGGTGTGTGACCATGGCAACAGCAACTATGGGGTGTCTGTGACCATGGCAACAGTAACTATGGTGTGTGTGACCATGGCAACAGTAACTGCAGTGTGTGTGACCATGGCAACAGTAACCATGTTTTGTGTGAGCATGGCAACAGTAACTATGGTGTGTGCGTGCGTGTGTGTGACTGGCTGGCTATCTTTAAGGCTATGTTTGGTTAAAGGTTCATTGTGTAAAACTGGGAAGCAAGCGGTCAGGTGTATGAATGTATGAATAAAAGCCAAGGCTTATTCTAAGTAGTTAAAAGCAAAACGATTTTAATAGTTAAACGATTATATTCTTATTTTAACACATTCATAAATATTAGGTTTAATTTTTCTCTAGATTTCAAAAATAGAAAAATGCCCATGCACAGCTGAAGTCAAGGTGCTGGTACTGTGGCAAAAGTACAGCCTGATGAAGCTGTAAGCGAAACGCGTTGCTCTATTAAATTCTCGATCTTCTTTTAAAGTCCTGTCTTGCGTGTGGTACGTAGCCACAACATATGTGGTTTTTTCTTTACACGTTTTCTCTAGGTTTGTTGTGCTATATGCCACAAACTTTAAGTTATTTTATTTCACAAAGTGAGAACAGTCACAACACAATTTTCTGTATTGTCATTTGCATGTAGGGTTACATAGCTGAAATGCACAACCTGCTGACCTTCTAAGGCAGTGATTTTTTGGGTCCCAACCCATGAGTGGATAACAGCAGAGGTCCAGGCGCCACACTTAACACTTTTTATGGAGAAAAAGATACATGTATGCATACTTGATACTAGTTTAAGGCTATGTTTAGCTAAGCTATGTTTATTTTATTTTAAATAAAAGTCACAGCACTTTATTTTCTATATTATAATGTGCATGTAGGTTACAGCTGTAACTTTGAAACACAAATTGAAACAGAATTATGTGATTGTTTTATTGTTTAAATTAAAATCTCACTAAAATTTGTGTGATTTTAAACTGCCTTTGTCTTTCATTTGATCATTGCAGTATCTTTGAAGACTGAAAAAGGGAATACTATTTTTACCATTTTTACATGGTAGTGAGAACATTGCTACATTGCTTATTTTACTGCACAAAATATTTGGTAGGTCTTCCTGGGTCAAAAATACCTCCACAGGTGGGTTGCAGCGCAGGCTGAAACAGTTTGGGGACCCCTCTTAAGGTTAGGCTCTTATCTGTCTAAGTCCAAAAGTTTTCAATATCTATCTAATGTTACTGAAATAAGATCAGATAAGTTGATGTGGCTGCTGACTTATATCCTTACTTGTTTTACTGTTGCATTGAGTATGGGTGTTGCCATATTGATTATGATAAGCTGACATCAAAATGATTTGCTGACAAAATAATACAATCATGTTGTTTAGTTCAGCATAATACCCATTCATATAGGAGTCCTGGTTTATTGAGGGGCACATTTGGTGAGGGTAGGGAAGAGAAAAGCACTGGACTGGAGGACTATGTAGGGTTGCTGTTACAGCAACCATTAATGTCTGCAAATTGGGAAGACAATGAGTTCCGGGAGTCTGTTACCCTCAAAGCAGAGGACAAGATCAGCTGTATAACAGAGACAGTAAATGTTATTGTGATGTTAGGATATTGTTATTGTATAGAAAGTGCTGCCAACAAGTATGTGAAATGTCACACGAGTGGCCAGTGCTGTTGTGTTACACGACACCCCGTTCACACCTCTTTTGCGTCTGGAATGCTGGCATGCTATCTAAAATAACACACTGCAGTGGCATGATGCCAGCGTTGTCTCTGTGTTGAAAAACAAAGCCAGCGTAATGAAAGGACTTTGATCTCTGTGTAAAAAGGGCAAAAGTTACCTGACCATTGTATACTGATTAGATTAACTTTACCAAAATATCAGCAGCGTGATGTCTTCAAAAACAACTGGACACTTGAAAGAAAGTTTTTCTTGAAAAAGATGTTGTAATGTTTCAATGCTGTTAGCACCACAGGCAGAACTCCATTTAGGTAGCAGTAAAACAGGACTCTCAAAACCTTGGCAAGCAAACACAAAACTATCTGCTGCAGGTAAGTGAGGCAATATGTTCATTTGTAATTTTGGTGAACTGGCCCTTTAAAGCAGAGCTGTAATTATGTTAAGACTCTTTGGTAGTGCATCTGAAAGTGAATCACACCCCGCCTTCCTTTTCATTCAGGAAAGACTGAGGCGAAATAGAGCACATGCAACACTTTGATTTGAGCCTCAGGCATGCATGAAATCAGACCTGGTATGCGCTCGCTGGAATAATTCATATGGCCGCATGATTCCAAATTCTAGGAATACCACATGTTGATCGCTCCCAGAGATAGGCCAGGTTTCACATTGCGCCTCTGTGGGCCAGAGGGGCTTAAAGAGAGCAGCTCTGGTCATTACAGCACCACAGGGGAGCTCGTCTGATCACAGATCCTCACTCCACACTGTGTTTACATTCTGATCAGCAACACCAAGCCCCCATCATCCCCGTACAAATGGATGTTTATTTAGACAGCGGACCTGAACAGGATTTCATTGTAATCTCTGTAGAGGGTGACAGTGAAAACATCACTCTAGGGTTTCACCCAGCGGGGAAACTGCTGTTCGGCAGTGTAAATAGAGAAATTACATCCCCTAAGCACAGCGGAGGAAAGAAAGGGCTCTTTCTTGACGGTAGATTGAGGAGATGAAGTCAGTATGGCCATAGTTTCTGGTTTCTACCAGTGCAAATGTTTAGTGTAGAAGGGCAAGACTGTTGACATACACGCTGATCCTAAATCAGATTTGGATTAAACAGTATTTGAGTAAGTCTTAGAGGGCAGTTTGTTGCTGCAGACAGGTGGAGTTTACTGCTGCATAAAATTCATACTGATTAGTCCACCACTCATAAACGAGACGTAAGGAGTTACTTTCAAATACCGTTTTCCTCAGGTTCCCTCACAGCCCTGCGTAGGCTACGCTTAAGATAAACTCTCATAAATGAACACTGTTCTTAAGGTCAGCTCGTGCTCTCTGTGGTGTGTGTGGTCTTTGCGGTGCGGAGGGTCGACACAGTGGGAGTTGAGTTCAGCAGAGGTTCTCCACCGAGCTGCATGCTCAGGACAGAAAACAAAACTCTACCTCCGGCACGGTCGTGCATTCCAACAAACACAAAAGACAGTGCATGGGAAGAGTTCTCACACTGGTTGCTGCACAAGCGACTACTACTGGTAAGTCTGTGTGTAGACCTCAACAGATTAACAGTATGATAAATAATAACATCGATAATATTGGCATTAGGGGTGGGCGATATGGAGAAAACCAAATATCACAGTATTTTTAACCAAATGCCTATTGGTACTTTTACAAAAATATTTGTATGATCGGAGTAATGTAAAGATGAAGTAAAAGGCAAATAAAAGAATAGCTAAAACAATTTGGTGTGTTCAGAAAATTACACCACTATCCATCCATCCATTTTCGTAACCATTTATCCTCGAGGGCCGCGGGAGGACTTATCCCAGCTGACAGTGGGAGAGAGGCGGGGTACACCCTGGACAGGTCGCCAGACTATCACAGGGCTGACACACAGAGACAGACAACGATTTACAAACTCACATTCACGCCTATGGGCAATTTAGAGTCACCAATTAACCTGCATGTCTTTGGACTGTGGGAGGAAGCCGGATTGCCCAGAGAAAACCCACGCTGACACGGGGAGAACATGCAGCGACAGTGCTAACCACCACACCACCATGTCCACAATGACTATGCTAACATGCTAATGTTGAACAAAAATAATTTTTACCATGTTCACCATCGTAGTTTAGCATGTTAGCAGGCTAACATTGGCTAATTAGCACAGAACACAAAATACAGCCAATCAAATTTGTTTGAATTTATCCTGACGGGTGTATGAATGTGTGCACCAAACTTGGTAGCAATCAATCCAGTAGTTTTTGAGACATTTCACTCAGAATCACACGTCACTCTCATGGTGGCTCTCATGGAAAAGGTCAGGGGATCAGTAGGTTACACTGTCTGAGAAACGTGAATGTTCCAAAATGGTGGACTCAGAATTCTGTTTATCACCTTACGACCCCTTAGAAATATCTTGTGATCCCTTGGGTGGAGGACTGTTAATCTACAGAATTATAGCAGCTCTAAATAAACAACACTGTTCGCCCTCATCCCTCTGAACTAGCCTAATTGAGACACGATCATTAGTGGCTTACTTTGGCATTTTGCAGGGCGGTCTGGTAGCTGGACGGTTTGTAGTACAGCCGTTGGGACGGGTCGGTGTGGATGTCTCCTAGAAACAGCTCCTCCACCAGGTGATCCAGGTTGTGATGCAGGTACTGCTTCTCCACCCTCAGCAGCTGCAGCTCGTGCATGGCAAAATTAAGCTCCCTGGAGCAGTCGTAGCCACCCTCCTCGCTCCACAGCTCATAGAGCACACTGGGCTCCCAGGGGCCCTTCACGGCCCCTCTGCAGCTGCGGTTGAGCCTCTGGCTGAGCTCCTTGGCCACGGTGGCTGTGTGACAAACCATCTGGACGCGGTGGAGGTGGTACTCCGCCTCTGTGCCGCCGCGAATGATCCAGGAGGCCTGGCGTAGGCGCAGACGACCCCGGATGACCAGAGTGTAGGTGGGTTTGGTGCAGTGGTTGTCCTCGTAGTAGAACTGGTGAGCCTGGAAGGTGTTGTTGGGGTAGAAACTGTAGGAGCGCGTCAGGAACTCTGGGCCAGGTCTCACCTCACAGCTGCAACAGAAAACAGAGGTCTCAGATAAACGCTAGGTAAGTTTGCATCCAGAAAATGTTAATAAAGAGAGGAACTTTGTGTTTTAGTTTGCAGCAAGATCTTCCTTTATTTTTTGTTCGCTTAGCGTAGCCTTCGTCTGCAAAATATATCGGAGTCCAGCTGCTTTTTAAAAGACCTTCTGACTTCACAAGTGCATGCTCTTCCACAACATGTTTGCTATTCTTTTGTGTAAAATACTGTTAAAACTGAAAATAAGGTCTATGAGAAATTTAAATTTGGCATGAAATTGTAAACTGAATTATAATGAAGAGAACAAGAGGAATTACTCTACGCTGCCTTAGACCAAATCTTATTTACCATGGTTTTGTTTCTACCCTCTAAGCAGCCACAGGTTTTGGTTTATTCCAGTATAATAAGTAGATCAGTTTGCAGAGACTTTGAAACTTGCTTGAGATCACTGTAATCCATTACAGTAAACTTTTAATCCCCACTTTTTTGTAGGGGGGGTTAAAGAAAAGTCATGTTTGTGAGTGTTTGTGTGCAGACTTTGAGAGTAGGTTTACACTGGCCAGATACATTCTTCATTTTTTCAGGGAATAGTGTATTTTAAGTACCCTAAATATATATATATATTGTGATTATTTCTGTGTTAGAGCAGCCAGAAGAATGATTTAGAAACTATTTTGTAGTTTTTGCCTAGAAATTTTATTTTATTGTCTTAGATGATTATGGGTTAACTTTGGTTTGTCACCCTGTTTTAAAGCAAGAGGTAGAATCTTCCGAAGGGGAGTTCAGTGTTGGAGCTGAAGTTGTTTCGGTTCAGGTGCAGACCTGGGGCACGTTTAATCTTCAAAATGGTTTCCAGGTTGAACAACATGTTTCCCTGAAACAATGTGCAACGGGCTTTGAGGTCTCCTTTTCTGGTTTGGTGGGAGGTGTTACCCAAGTAACCAGCAGCAACTTGTATATAAACCTGATTCTGGTAGATCTTCACCTACATTTTTTGTTTGTATTTAAACTGAACTAAACCCAGCAGTTTTAAAAGGCACTGCACCTGTGTAAAACAACAGGGTGCCCAACACACTACCCTTTCTGTTTAAATAAAGGTTCTGCTACATTTTGCCCTGCTGGAAGTTTGCTCTTCGCTGCCCAATGGCCATGAGCCTAACTTTTCTTTTGTTGACTTCTGGATCTTATGTTCTTTGGGAAAAAACTTTTGTTTATTTGTGTATTCACAGCCTCACCAAAACCAGCCTGAACTGCTTATTGGTTCTATAAAAACTTTAAATAAAAATGACACTGGGCAAAGATTATTCTGGCCTCCATGTGTTTTCCTTCCACCACCCGGTCAGTCCTCAGACAGTCAAGATTGATGATTTGGTGGATGCATTTCTTTAACAGGCGATGGATTTTTTTAAATGCAAGCCAAAAAGCCAACAAAAGTGTTCAGATGTTTAGCAGATGACCATGAAGTACCACAAATGCACCAACAAAGCACTTTCAAAAACAGTCCCTTCTCACAAAAGGATGATGAAGAGGAAAGAGAGCTCTGTAAGTTTATTTTCTTCTGTGTCATTACCACTGCATGGTTCAGCTCAACTCGACTCTGCTTGACTTACTTTTGGTACCAGAACTTTTCTCAATTTTGTTTTCCACTGCAGATAGTACCCCGTCAATGAAGGTGGGATTCTCAGTTGATCGTCATAGACATTGCCGTGACATCGTCTTCAATGTGTCACAGTGCGTGTTTCTCTATTCAACGCTGGAACCTTTCATCTGCAATCAAACAGGATAATGTCTGCACTTTGTCAACTGACCACGGTGTGGTTTTGTGGGCTGCCATTTAAAAAAAAATCTAGGTCAAGTGAATAAAAAAAAAAATGCAGCTGTTAATGACAGTAGCTTGGCTTTTTAAAGATGGCGGGTTTGTGCAGGATGTCCCTCTTCGAGCAATCAGCAATATGCTGGGTTTAAACTCGGATGGAAGTATTGGCTCAGTGGTACCAAAAGACGAACGTTTGCAAGCTAGCTGAGTTGAGTCTTGCCTGTACCATGATGTGGAAATGAGGCTTTACTGTTGCTTGACAAGTATGAACACTCTAAAACCTCACAGTATACTCACGTATGACAGGAAGTACCCCAATAACATATCATCTATCACCTCAACTACTTAAGGCCACATGCCATGTTTTAATGCCCTTGGTTTAAAAATAGAGGGGCTAGCTGCATTGGAGTCAAAACGTCCTGCCTTCCAGCATAAAAGATGCACAGAAAACAAAAGTCCATAGTTGTTTACCTGGTGGATACCCAATGGCCCTCTACATTGGGAGGCATCTGCACAGTGATCCGGGCTCCATTGTGAAGGTGCTTCAGCATGTGTTGGCACTGGGAGTCTTTAAGCGACCGGCCAAAGGTCTTCTCCAGAGAGAGACGGCTGGACCGTCCGTCTGAGTAGTGAAGAGAGGAACCACCTTCGGCCCAGCCTGCGGAAACAATAAGGAACAAACAGGTTTAGCTCAGGTGAGATTTCACCTTTATTCATTTACTTAGTCTTCTTTTAGGCATGATAGAAATGATTTTATTGTTAAAAACTTCAAATTTGGAGGATATTAGTTTCTTTATTTTCAAGTATCAATGTAGTGTTATGAATTATACTGAAATCCTGAATAGATACATAATAAAAATTGAGGTTTAAATGTTGAATAAACCACTTAAGAATGAGTTTAGTTTGGCAGATCTTCTTTCTTTTAGTCCTTTACACCCTAATAAATGACACAACTGCTTTTAAGGCAGCTGATAAAGTCAAATACACTTTGATCAAATGGAGAAAGACGTTGTCTTGTTAGTTTCTCTCTCATGTTTTCACTCTGCTTATTCAATCACTCGGGCCTCTTTGAAGTGTTTAGAGGGTTTTATGCAGCCATTTTAACTCATGTCATCACCCAGGGATTACACGGCTTTATCAGAAACCTGCAACACCTGTCATGCAGTTATGGGCTAATATTGGCTGAACATGTGATGAAAAGGCAAAACTTCAATGTCCAAGCTGAAGAAGTGATGGGTGGCTTCCACAGCAGACTTGAACAAATACTAAAACCAACTCTGAAATCAAGCTACAAACAAAGCTGAAAAGGATAAGAGTAGTACTCAAGTTTGAAAGCTCAGAGTTCCCACCCTGTCCGCGTACCCTCGAAGCAGCACGTGAAATAACAATACCTTCAACAATAGGCTGAGCTTAAGGGGATAAAATATCGGAAATGAAAGCATTTTCAAAGCCTGCAGCCAAAGAAAAGCCTTGAAGCTCACATTCCAGCAAGGATTTATTCCATGTAATACTCTAATATCACCAAAATCTACCTTGAAATATGAAGACTTTGCCTTAAATTCTTTCGGTTTGGATCTGACTTGCCTGGCAATATCATTTAACGCCTTGGAATGCTGCTGTGGTCGCCTCTGTGCTTTTAATTTGAGACTAATAACACCAGGGGGGGAACAAAAAAACATCTGATTAGAAGATGCTGAAAGCTCTATGAAGAACAAAGCTTCATCCAGTTGTTTTACACCCAGAGAGGCCGCTCTTATGTGTGTTAGCCGAGGCTTGTGTGTAAATCACCACATCACAGCGCTGCTCAGTGGAAACACTGGACAGTTGGGAGACTTGATCCCACGACTCAGCTGGTGGCATTAGTAACGCTGCTGGCAGGAGCTGTGTTAAAAATCAAAGAATAGGCTTCACAGTTTGGTGTGTGTGTGTGTGTGTGTGTGTGTGTGAGAAGCCTTTTTTTTTTTTTTACACCTGCAGTCAGCCTGGACCCCCAGTGGCTGCAAACAGCTTGTTTTCACAATGAGAGCAGAAACCAGCAGTAAGTGTTTGTGTGTGTGACTTTAAAGGGAAACCTGGTGAGATGTTTAATGTAAACACACTTTTAACCTCACTGAGGTTTCTGCGCCACAGATTTATAGCAGGTGAACTTCAGGGTAGGAAACACTCACACAGCTTATTTTCAAGCTCAGAACACCAGTTTATCCCTGCATGCATGTAT
Organism: Epinephelus awoara; assembly: GCA_035609425.1. NCBI lineage: Eukaryota > Metazoa > Chordata > Actinopteri > Perciformes > Serranidae > Epinephelus > Epinephelus awoara. The sequence continues at coordinate 23,993,872 of CM069306.1, read as the reverse complement.
AGATGTATAGATGCACAGAAAACACATAACTGTATTTCTTCAGTGGAAAGTACTGAAGGTACAAAGACACTTTCAGCTATAGAGCTGTATCTCTAACTCACGGACATTTGTTTATGCTTTTTAGAGCTGAAATGATGAGTTGATTTATGAAATTAGTCCTTCAACAGAAAATAAATTAGCCAAAAGGTGATCAATAATTAATATAGTAAAGTAAAAGTAAAAAATACAAAGAATTGAGCCTCTCAAATGTGGATATTTGCTGTTTTTTTCTCATCTTCTATGAAAGGATATTAAACAATTTGAAGACATCACCTTGTGTGCCTACTATTTTATGATATTTTATGGCTAATAATAATTAGTCGCTTAAAGGGATAGTGCACCCAAAAATGAAAATTCAGCCATTATCTACTCACCCATGAGCTGTGGTTGAAAATGCTGGGAAGAACTAGTAAGTGGGTTTTATATATACTGTATATTTACAAATTGTTACTCTCTGAGCAAACAATCTCACCATAATGTCTATTTAATGGATTATTTATCTTCAAAAAGAGCCTATTTTAAATCCCATCAGCCGTACACACAACATCAAAAACTGAATACAGTCAATAAAAAGGGCAAATCTGATTATTTTATAAAATGATGATGATGACGATTTTTGACAGAGGATTCCCAGCAACCCAGCAGGGACGACAAAATCTACTCAGGTCTGCAAGAATATATGTAAATGTTGTATCCAAACACAGAAAGATGCTGATGATAGGATGGTGAATTCTCTGCTTACATTCTGCTGTGCTTTCTAGGGATTCTGGGTAATGTATGCCCTCCCCAACGGAGATATACTGAATTGATGTATTACTCCAGTATCCACAATATCTTAGTTTCCTTCCCAGCTTCCAAACAAATCGGGGACCTCACTTTTTCCTCAGTTAAAAACACATGTAATGTTAAAAAAGGAGCGCTGATTTATACTCTGATCTGTGAATAACTTGCATCAAATAAAAAGAACATCTAGTATGGATCTTATTTAGCTGTTTTTGGTAACAGATGTTGGAAACAAACTGTTAATGTTTCTGTATCTGATGTTAAACTCTGTCATTTGATGTTCAACTATGCAGCAGCAACAAACCTGATCCAGAGTCAGCTCGTAAGACTTGTTTAAGGTTTATTTGTGGCTTTGTGAAAATATCATAATTATAATGAAGCACACGCTTTTTTGGAGTAATTCTAGACACAGTTACAAATCTTTTTTACAAAGAGTTTTATTGCATCAAAAATGAGAGCTCACAATGGAAAACAGGCTTATGGGGAAACAAATGAGGAAATGATTAAAAAGAGGTTATGTGTGTAGCCTGTTTGTAAAATTACTTTTAAGAGGAAGCGTCATACAACTCTTTCTATTCTTATTTAACGAGTGTTGAATGTGTGAGTGGTGGGAGTTTCTTCCAATGGCTGTCTTGAGGAAAAAAAAAAAAAAAGCTCTCCCCACATTAAGGCAATAATCAGACCGGCTGGACTCAAACCCTCTTTGGTCCCTTGCTGCTGCTGCTTTCCCAAACTGCTGCTCTCTATCTAAATCAAAGCGCCCACAAAACTCCCAGAGCCCCAAACCACAGAGAACATTTCCAGTTGGCCTGAGCCCACCAGTGAGGTAACAGCACTGGGACCCCTGACAAGCAGAGAGACTCCACATCGTTTATGGGAAGAAAAAAGTCCAGAAGTGCCAGAGCAGAGACCAGACAAAGGACTGTTCTTTGTGTTATCTTAGCATTTGGCAGCGACTATGACGGAGTTGAAGGGAATGGAGGAAATAACACAACATTTAGGGATTTTGACTTTAAAGTCACAAAGTACAGTGGTACAATTTTAAAGAAATAGTGGTGCTTGAGCATTTTTTATTTTGGAAATGGGAAATATTGTACTTTTTGTTATCCAACACACATTTATCTGACAACTCTAGGTACAAGTCTCTTTATGCAGATTAGAAATGTACATTTAGCTGTAAGTGAAGTCATAAAATGTTGTTTCTGTTAGTAACAAGGGTCTACAGCCATGCTAGTGGCTCAATTAGACTGTATAAACACAACTGAGCTCTGAGCTAAATGCTAACATCAGCATACTAACATGCAACAATATAAGCCTCGGAGGACATTAAGGGGTGTGAGGAACAATCTACACACACAAAAAGCCTTTGGACAACAAGCTTAAGAGTCTATAGCCATGCTAGAAGCATTGCGACGCTGTAGCAATGACTGTATGTGAAGGTGGACAACACATCTCCACTTCCTCCCACTGTACAAAAATGAGGCCAAAATACCGCGGATACGGACACTGCATTTGGAGCCAGAGTCTGCAGAGTAGGAATCACCGTGGTATTGAGTTCCCACCCATAAACCCGTCTGAGAAATCGTGAGCAGCATCATTGATTGCAAGCAAAACCAAACTTCTGAGCAAAACAAACACTTGAGCATACATCAATGTGATATTAACTACCTAAAATCACAGAAATTCGTTTTGGGAATAATTTACTTGACGCGTACTTGAATCTTTTAGCTTGGCCAATGTCCAGTCCACTAACATGGAGGGGCAGGGTTTATGACCTGTACTGCAGCCAGCCACCAGGGGGTGATTGAGATGTTTTGGCTTCATGTTTGGGGAGCTGTCATGTCGTTATTATGCAGTCTGTGGGCTGTAGTATTTGTGGCTAAATGTTAATGCTAATTGATGCTAACGTCAGCTAGCCTGGTAAAAGCATCCTGATGACATGAGCTCAACATTCTGTTTTGTTCAGTCTCACTCTGGCTGTGCCGCCTCCCAAAAACACTTTCCAGAAATTAAAATCCAATCAGCGCCAATCAGGAATCCCCACCACGGCTGACAATGTAAGCAGCCAATCAGGGACTGCGTTGTAGTTGATGAGGTAAAATGCAGGCCGCAGCTTGCAGAACACTAATGGCCGTTCTCGCTCCCTCGTAGAGTAAACACAACACTAAGTGAACTTATTGCACAAACAAATGTTGTATCGCCAAAGTCAGTTGATTCATCCTCTGGGGATCATGAATGTCTTCACAAAATTTCATTGCAATCCATTAAACAGTTGTTGAGATATTTCAGTGTGGACCAGAGTTGTCTAACCGACCATTCAAAACTTCCAACCCTACAGTCAGTGTGCTAGTGTGGCTAAAAATCATATTAACCGTTAAAAAACACTGAAAATAAGTCTTGTTTATGCTTCATGACACAAGTAACATTTCACATTATCTTAAATGCAAAGTGTACAGGCTAGTCTCAGAGTCAATTTAGCAGCTTTTCTGTGGCTTACTGTTTCCCTGGTCAGGAGTAAAATTTGAACTTAAAAGCCAACATGGACAAAAAGAAAGTCCTTTGAGTGGTCAGAAAAAAACAGCAATATGAGCTTCAATGCCGTGACAAACTCAAGCTGTTGATGAAGATCATGTGACATGACTGAAAGTCCTGGAGCAGCTACTAAATGGACCTGGAGGTGAAATCATTTTGTCGAAGGTTCATTCTTCACTATCAGCACTTTTCCTGCAGGACTGAAGAATATTCTCCTGGCACTGTGTTGCTATTCTCACAAAGATTTTGACGTCTTCCTTCCCGACTGAATGAATCACCACTGAGACACTGCGGAGACAGAAGTGGGACACGCTGGGCTGCCTGACGATTAGCATCATTTGTATCCCCTCCATCTGTCTTTCCTCTGTCTTCCCCCTGTTGGTTTATTTGAACTTGTGACCACATTTTCTTTGTGCTGCTGCAGTTTGTCTCCGTTTGTCATACTTATCTTGAGATGATTTCTAGGAATCGCTCTTGTTCCTTTGATATGAAGTTATTTTGTTTATTTCCTCACTGATGCCTCTGTAATTAAACCTGCAGCACTTACTACTTGGAGTTATGTTAGTTGTCTCGTGTTGCTTTGAAAACTCAAACATCTCAGTGTTGATCACACTGAAATGTGGTGGTAAGTATCGCTCAGCATAACAAGACCTCAGCTGTGGCAGCGTTAGTATCAGAGCGCGACTGATGTATTAGCAGGCTGATGTCATCGGCCGATATCGCCTTAAAGTGGCAGTGTAGTATTTCTTTGGTTAAGATGGTTTTATATGCCTATTTTAAAAAAATCTGACCTGCACAATAGCAAATCCATTCATATATTATATTTTGTGTTTTGTTAGCTTAATGTATGCAACAAATATTTAACATATAGCTGAATATATGTCGGTATAGCATCTATGCAAACAAACTGAGTACATAAATGTTTTATGAGGTGCTTATATCCCTTCATATAGTACATTTTCCTGTACTTGTATTAATGGACATGAAAAAACATTTGATTAATTCAATTTCCAGTAAAGCTTACTCATTAACATCTAATGTAATCTTAGTAAAGTTCAATCATTTAACTGTTAAGATATCGACATTTCTAACTTTGACACAGCACCTTGAAAAATATCAATATTTGATACCATTGGGAAAACTGATTTTGAGGGCATACAAGAAGATAAATATAACAAGGCTATAAGATGAAGACAACAACTTTTCCTTTCTTGTTTAGTAGCAGAGAACGACAGACTGACTGTGGTAAACGTTAACAATGAGAGCAAGAAAACACTGCTGATCCTGATGCATCGATGCTGCGGACTATGAGCACTGAATCTGTTTCAAATATTCAGAATTGATATGTATGGATTAATCAATATTTTTGACAACACGGCTCAGTCCATGTCAGAGCTCTATAACCAAATTTGATTTTGCAGTGTTTGTGTTTATGTTATTAGGTGTTTGAGGGGGGGGGAGCAATACCAATATCGGTTTCAGCCTCAGAGATAAGATATCAGTCAAGTTCTAGTTTGTACTTATGGTAACAATGATTAAATTGTTTTGTTTTTTAATTGTTGTTCATATAATTTAACATTTTGTCTACTTTTCTGTACTGGCAATGACTAAAATTCCAGAGCATCTTACACGTATCTTCACTTTTTATCAATGTAACATCAAGATGAACATAATATTAGTTGAGCAAACAGTTTGTAAAATGCTGAATATTTACTGATGTAATAAAACTTATAGACCCCGTCGAGGCCCAGCAGAAGTCTCATATGAGTAAAAAGGTGACCTACAGATGCTGCTCCATGTTTCTTCCTGTCTTTCATAAACTTTGCTATTTGACTCTCCTAAATTCTCACTGAGGTTTTTTCTCCCTCCCCCTGTAAATTTACTGCGCACACTAATCTAGGCTGACAGTGCATTTTCATTGCCACTAGGAAAGGCTGCAATAACACACCACTTAATTGAATGTTAGAATCACTTAAACACACTTAAGGATAAGTGGACTCAAAAATATCGTTTTATCTCAACCCAGTCATTTGAAGTTGCAGCCAAATGTTGCCTTCCACTGTCACTGCCAGCAGATGGATTGGGTCAACTGCAGTCCCATAATCCTCTGCTGCTCAGACAGGGTTTTCATCAGGAATGGATGTTTTAAGTGGCTCTTAACTCCCCATGCTTTCATCTGCCCTGCAGCCCTGGGGGAAGCTTTTTATTGCCTTTTAGCCTTCAAACATGTTCATCACTGTGGCATAAGGGATAACTTAGCCGGAAAATATTATTACTATTAGTCCTGTTGGACACAAACACACACAGCCATGACGGTGAACAGGTGTGCTGAGGTGAAGAGGGGCATGTCAGGTTCTTATCTGACATATATGCTTCACAGAACAAGTAGTAAACATTTTAAAATCCACTGCACTTTCTAAAGATGCATTAATAATATGGATGATGTCATCATCATTTATGGTTTGTGCAGCAGCGCTTCTATAACAGGCTGTTTACGCACTGTGTTTTGCATGCACACGTGGAGTCAAACATGTTTCCACTCAGACCTCCACACTTGCTGCACTTCGTGAATCAAAGTCAATTCATGGAAAAGTTTCTTACCCAAAAAAGCAACGAGCAGCAGTGTAGATGACGGCCCCATTCCGCTCTCTGGCGGGACTGAAACAAGCTTCACTGGTCACACTGGGGAGGTCGGCTTTTCCTTTACGCAGCGTCCTTATTGATTCCGACACAAATCCTCACATTATGTATCCAAAGCGTGGAGCAAACACTCCTGAGACATCCGAGCATCATAGGAAACACACCTCCGGTTCTCTACAGAGGATAAAACCCTCCGCTGTACCTGCTTCAAAACAAAGAGTCGCACATAGAAAAAGAAGGAGAGTCCAAACTTTACAACGGGACACTCCGGAGGAGTTCAACGCTGTGGTTCACTGTTGAAATGGAGCAGCTCGGTTGCTTTTACGCGCGTCCTCCGTGCGCCCTGGAGGAGTGTTTGTACGTGTGTTCAGAAACTGGACTCACCCCCGCCTCCGTACAGATTTTAGGGGCGTGGAGTGTGTGGAAGTTTTCTCCCGTTAGGTGCACACTGCAAAAAGTCGCCCACGTGAACAAGGTGTGTTGGTCAGCAGCTGAAATGTTGACATTTTTTGAGTCTTAAAATATAAATTTTTAGTCTTAAAATATGTTCAGATAAATTGAAATAACTTTGAATTCTCTTAGTACCCCAAATGCAAACTTGCAAAGCAAAACAACATCACATTATCATAACACCATATAGTGCCAAATCTCTATGTTTTCACATTATTTTAAATTAAGCATTACAATTAGATTTTACAAGCAAAATCTTCGAAATGAAAAGTGAATTGAAACTCAACTTTACATCACAAAATCTAAGGTTTTTGTTGTCTGGGTTGTTTGCAACCATGCAGCTTTGTGTGCACGAGTCCCAAAATGAAAAACCCCAGATAATATGATATGATAATATGATGCTGAACCGAATGTATACATACCAAATGATATGGGGCTGTTGAAGTGGTTTACACAAATAGAGCAGTAAAGGGGTAATAAAAAAATCATGGGATTGATGAGGGGTAAAGTTGTCCTGGGAACACACTGAGCCTTTACTGTTGAGTTTTCAATCTTTTCATTCATGTCCAACTTCCTGTTTGTTATCATTCAAGATGAATGCTGCACATTTCTGTTGTCTGTGTCTCAGATTATTCACCCTCTCATCATCAGCTTGCCTGAAGGGAGGAACTACAACACAGCTTCACAGAGCCTTTTCCCTCCCAGACACCTGTGTGCATGTCTGTGTGTGTGTGTGTGTGTGTGTGTGTGTGTGTGTGTGTGTGTGTGTGTGAATGTGAGAGAGAGAGAGAGAGAGAGAGAGAGAGACCTTGGCCTTGAGTTTCCAGCCCTCTGTCTCTTTCAGCTTGTGCCTCTTTGCTGTTTTGTCTCTCTGATCTTTTGACCCTGAGGCGAGAGTCTCCATCTCCTCTTCACTCATCCAGTCAGCCACCCTGACACTGAGCCAACTGTGTTATAGGCCTCCCCGTCTTTAAACACTGACTGCATCTGCACAAAAGCACAAAATCTACTTCTCTTTCATTTATGAAACTATACTGTCAATTTCAAATCATGATTACGGCGTATCAGTTTTTACCTAAAATTGTGAGTTACACAGTGTGAGTTGCTTTTCAAATAAACAATAAGATCCTGTTTAAGCTCAGAAGAAAGAACAGATAGAATAAACAGACAGAAGAATATTTGTAAACATGGTTTCCTGATGTGAATTTTACCACAGTTAAAGAACTAGTGTCCCTTAAAGGAGCACTCCACAGACTAGAGCCGCCTTCCTTAAACTGTCAGACTCTTAACATCTTTAAAAAACACCCCATCAAAATCAATGAAGCAGATCCTGAGATTTTGATATTTTTCACATGTTTTTCTTACTTGTCAAAACCTGATGACTACATTATCCACAATGCAACTTGACTCCCAATAGTTAAGTCAAAGATTTGAGTGTTATGCTAATACAGCCTGGAGCAGAGAAAAGGAGCGAGCTATAGAGGTCTGGCAACTTCACCTCTTTCTATCAGCACACCCTCAGATTTGTTTATTTCTAACATTTCAGCACCAACTGACGCTGACTCAAGTGACATCACTGCAGGCAATTTATCAGATTTAGCACAGCTAAGATACTGGCCCCGAAATTGCTCCCAGTGGCTGTTCCCTCGGTGCCACCAAGCAGACTTGTGTCTCGAAGTGGCAATTTTTTTTTTTTTGCAGTGTAAAGTTTACATCCATGCTTTCAACATGTACAGAGATATAATGCAGAAGGAGGCCCCGCCATACACAAAAACAGTACTTCACGTGCTTATCCAATAATCCTCCAATCCTTAATCAGCAGAGCAATGCTCCACTGAGGGAGTTCTAATTAATTTCTATTGTTTGGCGTCTTAACCCTCACGGCTGCCTCCTTCTATACGCTCCATGGTATTTGCTCTTTTTCCTCTAATCCTGGATCCACGCTCTGGGAGAGTGACTCCAGCCCTCCTCTCTCTCTCTCTCTCCTTCTCAATTCCTTCTATTCTCAAGATCCGGAAAAGCCGCAGAGCGAGATCCGGACAAACAGACTGATGGGATTTGCAAGGAGCCCGGAAGGGGCATTAATAAGAAGAGCTGTATAGAGGGAGAGGCTGGAGGCAGGGAGGTGAAACTGGGAGGCTTGTTCTGGTGTGTTGACCCCTGCGTTGTCTTGTGTGGCTAATCAAAGCATCACTGCACTCTCTTTGTGTCTCTGCAGGAATGTGATCTATAACACTGCTTTGCTTGTGAAAAAGCTCAATGGGACAGTAAAACCAGTGAATAACGTGAACTCCCACATTTCCTATAGACTGTTAATACTACCATGATTTTTTCTATAGATGCTGAAACTTATTTCTCTTTAAACCCTCGGGTATCTTTCTGACATGTTTTTTGCATTAAGCCTTTATCATCACTGTCCCTAAACATGTCAGAGCAGATGAATGTGAGTGGGACATTTCAAAGTTACTGTCTCTCTGCTTCTGATTAAAGCCGTGTTCTGAAATACTGGATGACTGCACTGTTTTCTGTTTGCCTCCTTCTTCATGTCTCCCCGTAGACGTTTGTGTCATTTCTGGAGGGTGCTGTAAAAAGGCGGAATGAGAAGGGAGTGGCGCACAATGAACATAAAACTCACACTGAGTTATGGGATGTTAATTGTTTTGCTGTTGATTGTTTGTTACTGTAGATCAGGCCAGAGGAGTCACTGACAGCGATGGCAATATGTTTTCACTGACATGTAAGCCGTCATCTTGAGTTTAACCTCTTCAACCCTACAAGCTTACTGGTGGGTCAGACACACTCATGCTGTGCAGCCACAGATTTCAATGATCTGCTATGAACTGCTAGGCACGACTCATAGATGTAGCAATGTCTCTAGTAAAGCAGGTAGCTGTATGCTGCATCTGCCAACAGAAGGTAAATGAAGCAACTCTGCACGGTCAGGTGACACTTCCACCACAAATTGATGTGTAAAATTTCACCAGAATGCAGAGATTAAATGTTTGATGCTTAAATCTCTTAGGGGAGTTAGTATTTTGCAGCCATAATAAAGACAGAGTCTCAGGTTTGACCGTTTAAATTGGTTTGCACATCTTACAGCCTTCTATGGGTTCTGGGAGGAGCTGGAACAAGCTGATACAGAATATAATAAATCATTATATCCGGCAGTGTGGAGATGATTTTAACATCCCTAAAGCTAACCTGAATTAACACATTTTTGGCCACTTGGGGGCAGCAGAAAAAAAATGCAAATACAACACCGACATATTATCATATTCTAAGTCCCTCTGTTAAACTTGTTGGCAAACAGCTAAACCTGACAACTATTTTAGATTCAATCTTGAGACAAAAATACTTAATTTTAGGCACATTTTAGTCATTTTTATCTTTCATAGTTTTAGTCTGTTTTTTGTCAACAAAAATTCACGTCATTTTCAACATTACTTTTCGTCAATAGAAAGAAATTAGAACCAAGGTGACAGGTTGTATAAACATTGCATTTAGACAATTTGTCTCTACAACTAGAAATAAATTCTGCACACTTACAAATTATCATTTCTCCAGCAGTTTTTGAAGTTCATGACAGTAACACTGCAAACAGTTGCATATTTACTTATCCAGTAGATAAATACAAACATATGGTGGTTGTGTTTCTGTCCGCCTGATGAATGTAAAATATTCATGCTGTGGGTTAAATCCCATTCAAATCAGTAAGTTCTTGTTGTGCTAGTGTCAATCTGTTGACTTGCTTTATACTGAATATTAGGCCGCACTGTTCATTTATTATCCTTTGGGTATCATATAAAAGAGATTCTCTGTGTGATAACAACTTTTAGTGTATGATTTGTTATCTTTCAAATTGAGACTATAGTTTTACTTGATTATCTGGCCCGCCAAGTGACCTTCTTTGAATCAGATACCATCCATCATGCAGTTAAAGGACTACTTGAGTGATTTAGTATTTTACTTCTATCATGTAGGGGAAAATGTGAGACAGATTGAAGGAATAGAGACAGATATCCAAACATCAAGCTTGAAAAACACCTGATCCTACAATTCCCATGATGCAAATCCATACCCTATTTTGTTCAGGAATCCCGGCCTGTTAAACACAGCACACAACTGAATACTTTTCAATAGGAGTTAAGTGATTTCATGTGTAAAATCACTGAAATGCCCATTTAAGTGATATTAAACATGTGAATTGTATCTGCAAACACTACTGTACTTGACCTACGTTTGCTCCAGTTGCAAAGGACAACTGTGATACTTGGAAAAACTGTGCAGACAAACAATGAGTCAAACACGCGAGGCGGCCCTGAGCCCAGTCGAGAAGGCCTGGCTCTGAGTTCAGTTTCAATATGGACGACATCTGCTGCTGCCAAGACAATTGAAACAGTACAGTTAAATCAATCCAGACTGGGAGTGGGAAACAGAGAGACAGAGAGAGGAGGGGAGGGGGAAAAAGCGAAGAGGAGGTGTAGGAGAGGAGGGGAGGGAGGTTTTTTCATCTGCGTTGCGTTGGTAAATACTCCCATGTGCAATGAGAGATCCCATTGTATGGAACTGCGGGGTCAAGGACAAATTTTCCCTGGAAAATGAAATAAATCCCAGAAACAAGGGAGACAATAAAGAAGAAACGCAGTTCCTGCCTGTTTTGTTTTTCCTCGATCGTTTAACACGTATTTAAAATCAAACTCAGGCTTTCATGTCCAGTTTATAGACACTTGAAAAAAACTGCAGTCCCACAGGAACCCCCAGATGCTACACTAATGTTTGTCAGGCAACAAGCTTTTGAGCAATTACTTCCTCCAGGAGACCTTCAGGTCCTCGTGCGGGTGTGAGGTGATTGACAGTAAGCAGAGCGTAACGTAATGCAGAGCTGATATGAAAACACTCCGCTGGGCTCAGAGGAATAATGATAAAACTGAAACAACTGACAGAACCCCTAAGCTGTCATGTTTTCTGTGATGGATTGTTTACCTAAGGCGATTTTCAGGACCGCTGAGGATGTTTTTCATAGTGGACAAGAATGAGCTGCAGCACATGGCTCCTTCTAAAGGGAGAAAAACAACAGTGATAAAAATGGAAAGGATGGGAGCTTAATTACTGGCACAAGCCAAAAAAAGATAAAGTACTTGAGATCCATGATGCAGCACGACCCTGTCTCCCTCTAAACCATCCTGAAAGAGGCCTGAGCTGTTGCTCTGCTATGCCAGAGTCAGGATTCTTGTGGTTTTTGTGGCCGCTGGCCCATCCAGCGGCCTCTGGCCTTCTCTGACAGGCCCGTTTGTCCTCCGTGGTGCCAGCTGCCTGGTGAACACACAGGCTGACTCGACATGGTCCTGCTCTGCTTGAAGAAGAGGAAGCAGAGGCCTTCAGCCGACTGGAGCAGCAGTGATTTATGCTAAAAGCACAACCATAACCATAAATATACATGATGGATTCTTCTAGTGACCAGAAAACCAGCTTTGTAGGTACAAAGTGTTTGAAAAGAGGGGATAAAAGGAAAACATGAAAAGAAGTAAAGCTGCCAGGTTGCTTCTTCAGAATGGCATGCTGGATGGTTGAATAATGAAACCCCCCCGCTCCCCCAACACTCCCTCCCAACATCAGAATTGGAAAAGCTACTTCAAACACTACCAGTGACTTTAATGCCGTGATTGGCCAGTTGTGTCGAGAGGAGCAGCTGGGTTTGAACTTCTTTCTCTAGCTATAGTTGTTTATTTCTTACACAAATATTTCTGTCACTTTCCATGTGAACAACCGGGTGTAACACTATGAATGTTCTCCAGAAGAAACTGTCTGTAAATGATATCCCCAAATTTATAACATTTGCCTTCTGATGTATCTGGACAACACCTGTACAAACTAGGTTAGGTTGAGGAAAGGAAACTGTACTTAACATATAATTATGTTGGTGAGGTTTAAAGAAAGGTTACGTTCATAACATTTGGTTATGTAGTTTAGGTTTAGGTAAATAAAATTACATAGGTTAGATTTAGGAAGGTACAGTTATGTAGGTTAGGTTTAAGAAAAGACACATGTGACAACATATCTTAGAATAACTCAAAGTTCACTTTGTTTCACACAATATACAAACACTTTGGGGAAAGTCCTGTGTTTGTTTGACCCCTTCATCATCCCAACCCCCGTCTGTTGCGTGACAACTCTCTATTTTACGCGGCTCTTCCATTTTTGTCGCGCTACGCTCCCCTACACGACCCTCCAGCAGATTAAAACTACATGAAATAGTGTGCTAAACGATCACAATGTGTTTTTAAATGAATAAACCATTATCAGAGGTGATATGTGATGATTTTTTTTCATGCATTTACCCATGTTTATCCGTGACATTGTGTAAATGTCCGTGGCGGACATTTGAAAGCGAGTAGATGACAAACAGCGCAGTGAACTTGTAGATAACTCAAATATATGTAATAACTTAGGTGGGAAATGCTTTAACATTTCATGCAGCCTCTCGGCTCGGCAAACGGTAAACAACCCCGCTGGCTTCTCTATGTGTCGCTTCCGTACGCAGTCAGTGGAGCCCAAATGAATACGCTGTGACGCTACGCTGACGTGACGCTTACATTTGCAGCCGGTGGAGCCCGGACGTAACTTTTCGTAGGTATACATACTACTGTAACAGTGCATGTGAACAGCCTGAACCATTCACGTTAAAGAGTCGATACCCCAAAACAAATGTATGTATTGTGTCTGTAGTTATCCACATATGGTAAGTATCAACTTTAGTAAAGAAATATGGGGGGTTGAAAGCAAAAAATGCATTTTTAAACACTCAAAACGGCAAGTTATTAGACTGGTGCCTTTAAAAACAAAGGAGGCTGGGGGCAAAATTATATGTGAACCTGTGAACCAACTTTGTCTGTAGCATTTATTGATTCTCAATGTATAGCTTTTTGTGATGGTATCGCAAACTGTATGCTGTACTGCAGCCAAAAATCTTAACACCTTGATCCTAACGAGGTCACCAACTTTATCTAAGCATTGTATTCAAGGATTCGATGGACTTAATGCACAAAATGTTCACACTGTTGATGCAGTTTGGAACCATTTGTCCAACAAGTTCTAATTTCACATACGAGACAGCAGATGTCCAGGCTCTCATTTTGGTGCTTTATAAAATCATGTGTTAATAGCCTTTGTTCAGCATAATAATGTTTGCAGGGCAGCATCGCACCACAAAACATGAAAAAAGGAGTCAACAATAAATTACAGTTCTGTTGAAGGGTTGCCACAAAGTCAGATATAGAGATTTCATTTTATTTCTGTCCAAGTGGTTTTCCCCTGGGTGTGACAGGCAGCTGCATGCTTCAAAGGCTCTGGCATGAGTCTGAGGAGGAGGAACAGAGAGCTGTGAAATGCTTTCTGACCATCCAGAACGTTCTGCTCACAGGTGGCAGGAAGATGAGTGGAGAGCAGCCTCGCAAGTCAGACGTCTCGCTGTGGATTCTGGTGACGCTGGGAGATGAAGTGCTCCGCCAGAGAGCTGAAAACACATCCATCGCCGCCTTTTAAAGTCTTGCCATCACTTTTAAATTAGTTGAACTTTTTTTTAGACCTTGTTTTCAACCAGACAAGTTGATGACATTCTTATTTACAGCGGGGCTTTAAGACGAAGGAAGTTTGAAGTAATAAAAAGAACTTTTCATATAAATAAAGGCCTGTTGTGACAACTAGTGCCAGTTAATAAAGGTTTTATATTTCCGTGCTGTAAACATTTATGAAAGGGAATATCTCGTGTTGCACATAAAAGGATGCATTTTTTATGACTTTGGAAGCTGTTTGTAATGTGTAGATACAGGAGGTCACTGTATTCTGTCTTCAAAGAAAAATGTCAAAGCAATGCATCATCAAAGTTTAGAAGCTGCTTGTTTCAAATGGACTTGGACTGGTTGTCACTGGATTGTAGATGTTTAAATAAACAGTTCAAAGGGATTGTGAACCCCCGAATAAAAAAATGTAGCTGTAACGTTAGCTAGCTCAGTGGTGCTAGGTGAGCTAGTGGGAGATGCACACTTCCTTCTCAGTGGTTATACAGTTAGAAAGAAAATAGTCCCTTCATAAACCACTCACAACATGATTTCTGAAAAGAGACATTGCTGTTGAGTTTTTCACTTTGAGCACCACAAGCCGAGTACTTCCATTATACTGGAGAGAAGGCAGACATCTCTACAGCTGATATCTCCAACACTCTGCAACTCACACTAAAACAATCTAGATTGATGAATAGCACTACAGGTAAGAGGAAAAATGTGTATTTTTGATTTTGAGATGAACCTTTAAGGACTTCTCGTCCACGTCACGTCTTAAAAGCTGAGATTGAAAATTCACTCCAGACCTCAGAAGCAGTAGTTTAACTATTCATTCATAAGTCATCGATTATTAATGCTATACTGAAAATAAAAATTGATTGTTGTTTGCATCTTTAGTTTACTGACTGTGTAATGACAGCCGTGTTGTATGTCATGTATAGGCCAACTGAAGAGTAGCTGCTGTGATTGTAAAGTGTGTCTCATTTACTTTCCTTGCTGGAGTTTTTCCAAAAAGAACAGTGTTTACCAACCAGTCAGAATATGTCCTATTATAATGCAAAATTAAAATATGGATCAAGTTAAATTTAGGCAGGTTATCTTACAGTATCTTTATATCATTGACACTAATGGTTCTCAGGCATCCAAATGTATTGAAAACATCCAACCCACATCTGTTCCTACATTATAGTTTCAAAGGGAATGAAAGGCTCTTTTGGTATTTTAGAGGGTTTTTTTCTTTGTTGGCGTTCAGACAAGTTTGTTCGTCAGGTTCTTGTCAGGTGGATTCGACCTCTGCACTCACAGCCCGGAGCAGAAGGGATTGTAATCCTTCACTGGATTTTCAGAGTGATGAGGTCAACAGCGTTTGGCTCTGCACTGATGTTGTCTGGCTGACTCGCTTATTTCACACCACCGCACTGCAGCTGCAAGACAGGCTGTGCTTTTTATCATGTTGTGTTACTACGTTATTGGTCTTTAAACTTTTATCCAAGGTCAGGTCACTTCTCTGGAGGTTATCAGAGGGAATTCTGGGAGGAAGTCACTTAAATGATGTAGAAACCAAAACACAATATCACTATACAGCAGTGGGAAGGCAGTTAATGTGACAGTTTTACGACAGTTTTCAATACAACTTCACCATTATCAGAAATCGTAAACGTTAGAAAAATCAAGTGGTTGAAGCACTTAATATCTAAGATTTCTTAGAAACCCTCCAATGCAACACACATCTTGTACAATTTCTCATTAAGCTTCTTCCGTAAGCACAAGACTGAAAGTAGGAAATTATACCTGCAGTATCTAAATAAATAAATAGTTTGAAATTGATAATTATTCATATTTTTCAAAAATAAATCCAAACCCAAAGTGGTCAGATATCCCCTGCACTTTTCAGATGGTAGTATTAACCGCTTCACCTTCTACAGTCCAATAACCAACATTATACTAAACTAGAATCACTGCCTCATGGTTATACAGGTATGCCTCCATCAACCAGTCAAGCTGTGGTTACAGTTTATATCCATGTCTGTCCAGACTCATGTAACCATGGCAGTAGACAGTGCTTCAAATATAGATATTACTGCAAAGAAGCTATAAATTCTAAAACATGGATGCTTTACACGTCTTCAACCCAGCAGCACAGAAGATCTATACAATCATCACAGTTTCAAGATGGACATCCAAGATGAGTGTCACCAATTCAGGATCCGACAAAATGTCTCTCCTTCTGTTCCTGAGGTATGATGTTGAGTAATGGCCAGAAGAGTGTTTCATGCAGAACATTAAGATGTCACAGTGAAGCTGACCTTCGACATTTTGGCTATAAAATGTCAGCACGTCATCATTTTAGCCTGTTAGACATTTGCATGAAATTTTGTCATAATTAGCATATGAATTCTTGGGTTACGGCCAAAAACATGTTTTGTGAGGTCACAGTGACCTTTGACCACCAAAATCTAATCAGTTTAAGTCCAAGTCAAGTCCATTATTGGAAGTTTTTTTTTTTTCTAAATCATGTACTGTGTCTGTGACTAAGCAGGGACAGCTGCCCCCAACAGGTGATAGGCAGTGAGCAGGAGCTGCATGTGGACAGTTTGGAATAAAACACTGCATGTAGAATAACACCATCTCCAGAGTGATTTAATTCTGCACTTTTTCACCTATGCAGTGACTCAATACGTGGATCAGTTTTAGCTCAATTTGCTTGAAAACTGCATATTTTGAGGATGTGTTTCTGCACTAACTGTGTCACCCCCCACCTTTGAAATTAAAATTACGCCCAATGCTCCACCCTCCTGGGCCCACAGTACTTTCATCTGTTACTAATTTAGATGCTTTAAAGCGGAGACAAAATGTAATTTAATGGCAATTCATTACTGTTCACATCACTTGTCAAAAACATGTCTGTGCAGAGCGAAAATCTGCTCTTTGAGTTTTCAGCTGTGGAGCTCAAAGAGCAGCAGGAAGCAGCAGGTACACTCATGTTTGTGCTTTGGTGCCTTTTGAGTGACAGGGAAATTGCTAGAGGGTCACATTTCAAAAAGTACCATCACACCCCTTAACATTTGATCTTCTTTCTGTGTGTGAGTTTGTGTGTGTACGTGTCCAGGCCTGAAGACAGGAAAGGCATTAAGAGGATTTTTTGATCTTTTTAACGGTGCGGATTTGTTTGTTTAAAGACTTCCAAGCGCACACATGAGACAGAGGTTGAGGTTAAGTTTCATTGACATAATTGTATAAAAATGATGTAACACTAATACAATAGAAACTGACAACAAATTTAAGAGCTTAAAACGGTCTTGCCAAAGCCTGTAAAGCAGTAAAAAGATGAGCGTGGGAGCCAGAGTCAGACTATCTGTGCGAGTGAAGTGGTCAGAGATCGGAGATTGATGGATTCTCAACACAACACCACTGATGTGCGCTGCAAGTTTTCCATGAGCAAAGACACATTTGCGGTGTGTGTGTGAAACAGAATGTGTCCCAGATTTTCTCCCTTCTTCTTCCTCCCCTCTTCGCTCTCCTCTCTTCTCTGCGGGCTGGATGGAGGGAGCTTTGATGTGGCACTCTCTCAGTGTTGTGACCGCAGGCCCAAGAGGAACCAGATGCTCTTTGGACTGGCTTGTGGTGGTGAGGCATATGTATAAATAAAAAAAAAAAAAAGACGAGAGAGAAAAGATGGTTGCAGGGCTACGAGGGGGGGCTGCCTCCATGCCAGCCGAGTTTACCGTAAAGTTTCCAGCACCAAAGCTGACAGACCATGGTGTTGTTGTTCAGGTGACCGTTGACAGGAAAAAAACAGCAGAGATGAGCATAAATGTTCTCTCATTCACAGCTTGTGTAGGCAAACAATCGTTTTATAGCAGAAACCATCAAATCATCAGCATACATGGATGTTGTATTTGCGTTCAAGCCACCAAGAACAAACACCAGGCTGAGAGTGTGGTGGCCAGAGCTGAAACTGCATCACATGATGCACTTCAAGACAGACATACTTTTTCCCCATTCTAAGCCCTCACAAAATAAAAGACTGTTAAAAAATAAACAAATATAATAAATGATAACCAGGAGGGAATTTTAGCAGAACAAAGAAGAAAAGCTACTGAGCATCACGAACATTAAATTAATACCTGCACCAAAGAGGTAATGTTTTCAGTTTGAGTTGTTTGTTTGTCTATTTGTCAGCAAGGTTACGGAAAAAAACTTCAGGCCTGATTTTGATGAAACTTGGTGGAAGGGTGGAGTAAATAAGAGTCACAGGGCTGCACTCTTCAAGTGACCCTCTAGTTCCTTTTGTTATCAAAACTCGAGCATTTAGGTCCAACTATACATGGATGTATAAAGGCAACTGGATACAGTCGGGAGATGGGACCACAGTTCTTCCTATGAGAGTTGCTCAGTATCACATGAAGCCAAAAACATAGAGAGAGAGGGTAATCGCACTGGAGACCTCTGCCAGCCGCGCAGACTACTTCCGTAGAATGGGGATAAAATGATTTGATCGCACGGCTCTTCTAGACTTTCCAAATCAGTTATCAAACTGAATGGATCAAATCCCATTTCACAGTGGTTGTGACATTTAAAAAAATGTATCCACTGATTTAAAGACGCCTCGTCCACCATTTAAGTCAATGGGAAGACATGTTTTTGGTCAACAGAGCATCAAGTGACCCTGGAATTACACAGTTTGGTCACCACGAAAATTGGTTTCAAAGCATGACACACCTCCTGGGGACCTGCAACCAAAGGGTTGAGCAGTTTTTGCCCTGAGTGGGCTGGCTTAGTCAGAAAAGACATGTAATGTGCCTGCTCAAATACAACCAAGACACATGGAAATCTGACTGAACTATCTGGCATATATACTCACTGAGCCACTTTCATAGGAATGGATGGGCTGCCATCTTGGATTACATTATCCAGTTCTTGTAAAATACCAATGATAGGTACTTACACTAAAGTTTTAACTGATAAAGCTCTTTGAACACTGATATCTTTATACTAACACAAGACTTATTTTCTCTCTAAAGTCTTTCAAAAACATAATTTTGACCATGACACAACAAAACTGAAACTGAAATGATTTAGCCCTGCTGATAACTGATAAAAATGAATGAGGCAAATGCTCAAAGAAAAGACTGTACTGATGGATTTTGTATCTAATATCAACATTGGAAGATGTGACTTACTGACCTTAGATTTGTTTGTGTTTTAAGAAATGGCTGGGTACTGAAGCTGGACTTGACTTCAACGTCCGCAGTTCAGAGCAAATAATATCTCTTTTTACCAAAGAAAGATGTGAGTCAAATTCATGTAAGTCACATGAGTCAGATTCTGCCAGACTCACAGACAGAAGAGGACTTTTTATTAGAGGAAAAATATCCTGGACTGTGATTTAATGAGGAAGAAAAAAGATCCTGACGAAAAGTCAACTCAGAATCCCAAAACCAAGACCTTCACGCTGTCACTGAAACATTTTAGATTCCTCTCTTGCACTGGTTCAACCCCTAAAACTCACCTCTGTTGATCAAAATAGCATATTTAGGTTTTGGTTAAGTACCTTCATGCCTTGAAATGGCTTATATGGCTTCTCATTGAAACACACAAACCTCTGCTTGTAAACAGTAGCAGATAACATGAGCCTTCAGCTTGACTATGTTACCAAACAGCTAATAATGTGTTGCTAATATTAGATAAACAAACACCGACTCTGAAAAGTTGAAGTGTGAATGAACCCTAATTTGCCAGTACATACATACAGTACAATAGCTACACCTGGCTCCTCACCGTTTTGCTATAGCGTTATGGAAAGCTCCACCCTGCAGGATGATGGGATTGGTTCCTAAAGTTGGTGATGTACAAACCCTGGAAGTCGAGCCAAACTCCACTCCATCTGCACACACTGCGATGCCACAGAGCTGGTTCAATATCAGCAAAGTTTCCCTTTATATTCATTGTCTTCTGTGGCGATCAGCAGTGATGTGGTGGTTCACTTTTACACTGTGATCTGTAGCCTATAGTTCGGCTTTAGCTTCTAACTATCTTTGTCTTTTTAACCTGTTGTTGCTGCTGAGTCAGTTTGACATCCTGGATATATCCTTCAAACACAGACTGTAGACCCCTCTGTCTGCTTCTCTCTGGAATCACCGTTTCATTTTTCCAAAAATATGATAATATTTCTTCAGGGAGTGCAGTTAGTTACAGTGTGGGCTCCATGCTTATTCCCACAGCTTGTCGGTCCATCATTAAGGGGCGGGGCTTAGCGAACGCTCAATTGGTTAAAGTTAATTTAAAATTGTAAATGTTTCATCTAACCTGCTTCGTGTTCTTCTGCGTTAGTTTGCATTTTCCTTCATTTCCCAGAATGACTTGTGGCAACACCCAAAGAACATGCCTGAACTTGCTCCTTTCAGCTGTGGGTTTTCTGTGTGGGTGGAGGGAGAGATGGTGGCAGTAAAAGCAAGACAGCGGGAGTTATTCTGGTTCCCAAAAGGGAAAAGAAAAGTGTTGCGGCTGTTAAACAAAATGCGGCATGTTTTGCTGTTTGTTGTTGCTATACGGCAATGACAGACTGTTGTAGGACATTATGACTACACGCTGTGGAGGAACGGGTCTCTCCGCCTCTTATGCAATTAATTTCTAGAGAGTAGATGCAGCCTGCAGTTCAATCATTAAATATATCTCTAATTTTAAACTCCACTGGTGTGTTCTTATCTACATTTGGTCGCACTCTGCAAAACAGACTTAAAAATCTACTGTACATCTCCAATGATTGTTAAGAAATGTTTTTCCGTGTTGACTTTTCCCCTGAGGACACTTCAGCAGGCTGAATATTTGCTGACACAGCGGGTTTCTGTACCCGGCTCCTGTGTTTGAAGGACAGT
This sequence comes from Epinephelus awoara, assembly GCA_035609425.1. Lineage (NCBI taxonomy): Eukaryota > Metazoa > Chordata > Actinopteri > Perciformes > Serranidae > Epinephelus > Epinephelus awoara. The sequence continues at coordinate 23,972,991 of CM069306.1, read as the reverse complement.
CTGTCTGACCACCAGGCCACCAACAACCACACCAGCATCAGCAGCATGACAGAACACAAGCTGAATCAAATCCGTCTCCTCCACGACTCTCCATAACCGCTCGTACTGTACCATTACACAAACCTCATAATAGTTTTGATTTATGACCCTCATGTGACATTGTAGAGTTTGGCAGGAAGCCTACGCAGCTCCGTCTTTGGCTTCCACCACAAGAAACATAAAGGCGTACATTAAGAATTTCCCTTGGGTCGCCGGTCACAGGGGACGTTTATGTAGCTGAGACGACATGAAAAGCAATGAAAGCTACAGACAGAGAGATTAATTTGACCTCTTTATAACGATGCTTTCCCCTCTCTGTCTGCTGGGAGAGGAAGGAAAGATTATGGCAGAAAGAAAGTCAGTATTTCCACCATTTGTTTCCTCTCTGTTTCATTTTTCCCTCCATCTCTCTGTGAGGCAGAAATGACATGAAATGTTTACCTCATACGTCAAATAACTGTTTATGCAGTAAACCGAAGCAGGGCAGCACAATGGCAGGGTAATGGATGCTAGATGCTAAGTACAATGGAGCCATCCAAGTGTTTTGATTGGAGGGCAATCGAATTCCGGCAGAGAATAAACAGAAACAACTAAGAGCTGATTTTGTTTATTAAAGACAAATACAGAGAGCAGTTTGGTGAGTGATAGTGTTTGAGTCGGCTGCCGGGGAATTTCAAGAGGTTTTAAATGAGCTGCAGGATCAGAAACAATTTAATCGTGGTAAATTACACACAGCAGAGTTTGTCTCGTTGACTTTGGAGCGGAGGCGTATTGACAACTTAGAAATACACAACCTGACTTACTGGCAGAGGAGGGACCAAGTCACAAGCAGGCTAAGTCTCAAGTCTTTGAGTTTCAAGTCCAACATGCTGTTCTCCAAAATGCCAATTTAAATTTGCAAAAATCTTGAATGCTTTTTAGAATTTGTATTTATTTGTCAAAACTATTGCGACTGATCTTAATCATAAAAAAGTAATGCTGATATTCACTTTCACAGCATACAGCACTATTAACTAGTACTACTATTAGCTCATAGTACCCACATTAGCTTGCTAACTATATTTATATTAGCCTCAACTTCTTCCCCTGTTTTTGTGCAACTTCAGTTTTCAAACTAAGTTGGAAGTTGTTGCATCTCCATCTGTTTTGCATACTGCAATTTCTTTTGTGTTGACCATTGAGTAGTTTTTGTATGTAAATGAAATTACTTGTGGCATCATTTTTTCCAGCCAATAAGTAATGTGATGTTAGTTCTTTATGCTTCTCTCATGTGGATCATCTGAGGAATTAAGTGTCGACTTGCTGGGAAAAAAATAGCATAAGTCGATCTCGGAAATGAACTGATTTGTCAGACGCTTTATAAATAATATACTTTTGAATCTTTGGGTTTGGGTGATTTGATTTTTGGGTGGTATCAACTGTTTTCAAGTCAAAAGGCTCAGTTATTGGTGTTGAGGTCCAAGTGGAGTTGCAAGTCTCCTTTGATTTTGTCAAGTCTGAAGTCATCAAATTTGTGACTTGAGTCTGGCTCAAGTCCAAGTCATGTGACTTGAGGCCACACTTCTGCTTCCTACATTCCTCAGACTCTGTTTTATAAGGACTGCAGACTATTGGATTATGAACAGAATCAAATGTTTGGCACTGATGGATGTTAAAGTAGTTCAGTCAGGAACACTTTAGTCAAAGAAAACTATTCCCATTTGCAGTATTGTATTTGGTGGTATGGTTCTATTCTGGGCCCTCTCTGCCTTTCCTCGGGCCTATGCAGAAAACCTCTTCCACGTGCCTACATGGAAAGCCTAAGGCAGCGAGAGCACATCCCTCCACCCTTCCATGCGCTTCCATCGACATCCTAAGGCAGCGAGAGCACACCTCCCAGCCCTTCCATGCTCTTACGTGGAAAGCCTGAGGCAGACAGAGCACACCTCTCCACCCTTCTGTGTGACTACGTGGAAAGCCTGAGGCAGAGAGAGCAAATCTCCCTGCCCTTCCATGTGCCTGCATGGAAAGCCTAAGGCAGGGAGAGCAGCAGGAAAGACCTGCTGGGAACAGAAGAGAGCAGCATCAGTGACAAACAGAAATGACATTGATAAGTCAGACACAGCATGAAAAGGAGGAGCTGGGGTGGAGGCGGGTTGCAAAGCAGCTTGCAGAGGAAGCAGCAACAATAGGCAGGCCAGAGCAGTTTAAATAGGGCACCCTGAATGAGACTGGCCAATTGATTGCATAGAAATGAATCGTGTGATCTATCAGCTGACTCCCTTCCATCAATCAGCTGCTCCATCAGTTGATTGGGCTGTTTGAGATCAGCTGGTGTAGCTGGGATGTGAGCTGAGCTTGACATAATGTCCTGCCTGAACTCACGCTATGATCAATATTTTGTCTCGTTTGGATGTGTGTATGTGTTTTGTGCTTAGAGGGACTTTGTTTATTGGTGTGTTTGTATCGTTGTTGTTTTTGTTCCTGTTGTGGGATATCTACTAGGGGATTATTTGTGGGGAGGTTATATTTTTGTTTGGACAATGTTTATGTTTGGTTGACATTTATGTGTTGCGCTGTTGTATGATGGTGAGTAATCATGCTGGAGTGTTTGTTTTGTTGTTAATTAATGTGTCTGAATATTCCCACTGGGCCTGGGTCATGGAAATGACCAGACACAGACATAAAATACTCATCCATACTGGGACAAAGACCACATGACATGCTTTTTTGCAGCTTTTCTGCCTCCACTGACAGAATACAGTAGCAACAAATAGAAAACATGGAGAGACAAGCTACAAATGTGCCTGGTCAAAATCAAACTATGCATGTAGTGAGTCATAACCATGAGGCCACCACGACGCCCCGAGCACCACAATTTTTCTAGATGTAATAATAATACCACAGCTCTAATTTCATTAAAGTGATGCACAAGTTTTACGAGAACTGAAATTGTGGCCAAATAAAATGTGAATCACTGCATGTTTTCATCAACTACATTTGTGCCAACAAATGATTTATAATGAAACTGTATATGTGTACAGTGCTGTGTTTTTATCAGCAGTGGTGACAGAGGAAGGGAGTGACACATAAAAACACCCTTCTGTCTGGACTTGAACCCAGCATGTTACAGTTAACTCGTGACTCCCCAGCTCCTTTTATGCTCTGTTTCTGGTGGAATGCACTGTCAGCAGGTTATGGTGAGTGGCATCATGACATGACTACTTTGTCACAGTACAAGAACACATAAATCTCTTGCTGTTAGTGGTTATTGCTTTTTGTTTTCATTTATGATACGCAAACTTTTCTATTTGAGCCAAATGTACAAACCTTTTGCTTTATGTCTACTTTGTTTGAGTTTCTGGCATTTTATCCAACATTTTCTTTCAATGTGTAAATTACAACTGGTGGATGCAACCAACATTATGTGTCTATGTTTTATAGTATTTGACCAAAAGACTACTTTTAAACAATGTTAAGAGTAGTTAAGGGTTAAGGGTGCAGAACCCTCATAAGGGCTGAAATTATGCATTCACGAAGACACATGTAAATGTCTCTTTGGACCTATGCAAAGAGGGATGTTGTGGGTAACCACAGGTCTCGGAGGCTCACAGAGGAGCTGATGCGTACACCTCCCGAATGTCAGCAACATGTCATGCAGACTGGTGCATCAAGCAAGCAGATGGGTCAATACAGCTTGAAACAAAACAAAACCCATGTCGCCAATATACATGTATAAAAAACCCACAAGTATAATGGAAGAAGCCGCACAAACGACCCCCCTGCACATTTTCCTTTGTGAGATGAAGCTGAGAGAAGAATGTTTCACTTTTAAATCACCTACAGTACGTTAGCGAATTAGCTTAGCTGACCCTTCATGTTAAAACTAGCCACATGTGCCTAAAGCTAACTGCTCAAGTTTCCAGAGTGATTTACTGTCACTGTCTTTGACAACAAAATTGCAGTGTTTGAGTTTATCTTGCATGAGTGAATAAAAAATAAATTCATATTGGGATTTGAATGTGACCACAGTTCTTGTTAGCTCCACAACATTGCCAGGTAACTGACATGTCCCTAGAGACTGATTCACCGATATATACCTTGCCAATAAAATGTTTCCTGCCTTAGACAAATCGTCGTGTTATTAAAACCAACAAGATGCCGGTTTAAAAGATTTAAAATCCAGATTTTTCCAGTCTGCGTCGAGTCAGACGAAAGTAGTTGACAGAAAATCTCCAAAACTATGCCAGTGGTTTGTTTTAAGTTGGAAAAGTGGTGCCCATTTAAAGATCCTCTTTGGTTTCCCTCTTAAAGATCAAAGGATCTGAGCTAATCTATTTGACTGGGCCCTGCTGTCTCCACGACAACAAGATCACAGACAGGAAGCCTGTCCTTCCTTCACGGGACCTTGTCATCAACAATGCAACCACTCAGCAGTGTCTGACTCTCCCATAAGTCACTGTGTATGTGTGTGCATGCCTGTTTGCATTTTTGGGTGCATATGTGTGTAATTTAAGTCCACAAAGCACGAAAAGCTTTCTTGTTTTTTCTTCAGTGTGCGTTTGACAGTACGTTTGAAGAAAGTTTTGGAGTCATGCACGATTTCTACTACTCCTCTTTTTATCCTCAGGTGTGTGTGTGTGTGTGTGTGTGTGTGTGTGCAATGTAAGTGAGAGAGTGTTGCATTCCGCTTCAGTGACCCAGAAAACAGCTTTAAATGCTGTGCTCTTGGGTCACTATGGAGCCCCCCTGTGTTTGCCCAACACATGATTAGAAACTAAGACTAAGCTTTTTGTCTTTGGCTCAGAGAGGGGATGAAGCATTACCACATTACATTCACACAGTCCTTCTTTTAAAGGGAAAGTCATTTCTGTGGTGGGGTACTTGCATAAAACCTACCCAACTATTTTTTTTATACATACTCTGCTTGTTTATAGTTTTTAAGTTGTGGAAAACAGAAATCACATTGATCCAAAGGGTTCAGTTCAAACAAACTAGTTTGTGTTTAGTGTGGTTCAAATGCATTTAAAGAGTGATCATATGTGTTCTCTCAAAGGGAGCCAAACCTCCAGGTTCTTTTTGACAGATTGAGAAAAATCTCAGGTTAAACGCCAAATCGACAATATAGGGATGAGTTCATGGGCAATAAAACAGTTGTGGGTTAGTGCAGAGGTGTCCAAACAGAGGAGCGAATGCTGTTTATGTTGTATTGTTAGGGGCATGACACGACCATGTGGATCAGTTGTACACATGAAAAATGATGGAAGTAGATGTGTGACGAATAAAAAAAGAGAAATCTAAGTTTAAACCCTACTTAACCTTCACTCCACATACCTGTGGATTGGAGGTTTTAGAAAGTTGAATAAATTATCAGAAGCACACCGTTCAATTCTGATCTGTAAGTGTGGAAAGAGGAGGCCACACAGCCCATTTTAATGATCTAACAAGCAGATTGAAGCATACGGACACCTTTAAAGGAGGGTTATAACAGGGAGAGACTTCAGAAATTTGGTCCAAAGTATACTGGAGCGCACAGACTTGAGGCAACAAACTTTATTTTAGGAATAATGTTTTGACACCAGGTGTGTCTTCAGCAGAATCAAACAGTACAGTGACTCATATTCTCCTAAATAACCTTATCATTGTAAAACATGCCTACATGCAGCGGATTGTCCCCTCCCTATTCTTCCAGCCTGTGCTGAATGAGGTCTTAATTAAAGGAGGCTATTTAAGTGCGTTTTCACGTATTGTCCTTTATAAATAAACTGAACTCAGTCCTCTGAAAGTGCGCCAATAAGGAGACCAACAGAAAAGGGACTCAGGTCTTTTTATGTTCACATTGTCGCTGCATTTCAAAGAGGACTCAGTTCTCTTTCTGGTCAACATAAGCTCTGATGGAGTCTCAGTCCTCTTTCTGTTCACACTATAGCCTATATATGGTATATATTGATTTAGTCTTGTTTTTACGTTGATGTGACACTGCAGTGCGGTTTTGAAGCACCTCGCTTTCAGATGAACTTAAAATTGGGGGAAAGCCTTAGTGTTTCTGTGCTGTAGACTGTTGCCATTTGATGTGATCTACACTCCACATCTGAAGACGTGCACCATCTTCTGTGGACCAAACTACTTCTCGTCCTGTGACCTTGCAAGTAGTATAGGCTGATGTGGTTTCGTCTGTTTTTTTGGCATATGATCTAGAGGGCTAAATACAATGGCGTTCACAAGAGATCACAAGGCACAGGTTAAGTGCACCGCACTTGAAGCAAACCAAACTCAGACCACCACCCGAGGTGGTTCTTGTAATGTTTGACTCTGATGAAGAAGCACCTGGCATCAAGACAGAAATCCTCATACTGTACAAAGTTTGTTGCCTCAAGTCTCTATACTTTGAACCAAATCTCTGAAGCCTCCCCTGATACAAGCTCACCCTACTCTGAGAGCACCTGACAGACCTGCTTTTCCTTGTGAGGTGATTGAAGCCCATTAAACCTCTTTCTTCACTTTTAAAGGATAGGCTGAGATTTTTTAAAGTCTATCTTGAAACAATATTCACATACCATACACTGAGAGAGTTATTAGTCACTCTAATCATTCATATTCCCCATGTTTGTCATAAAGAAATGTCCATGTGCCGTGCCTGCACTGTAACAAATGGGGATAAAATCCACAGTCCTTGTTTACAGCTTAGCAACGGGATTTTTTTTCTTCTCCTGGGTAGAGTTTCCACAATCACTTTGGCTGTCTGGCATTTCACTAAGGATAGTAACCACAATGAACTTACATTGATTCTCTTTGGGAAATGTGGATAGCTACCTATAGCTACGGGGAAAACAAAGTGCTATCCTCTTCCTGTTTCATGGTTGCGCAATGGTTGACACACTTCCTTTGTGTCATAAATTGAGCCTTCATTTTCCCAGGAGATTGTACCCGGTGGCAGACAGAATCGCACAGTGACAGCGAGGCTTATAGGGAATCAATCTAAACGGTGATGGTGTCATTATTCTACAGTCATGACATTGTGAAATCAACATTCACTTCATGATGATAAATCAGGGAAAAAAAACTATTTCCAATTTCGTCTTTGAATTTAGACAACGCTAATAGAGGCTTTACTGAGTCAGTCAAATCAAACGTCTTGTCTCTACCAGGACTGTGTCATGGGTCACCAAGGAAACACTGTCTGGGGAAACACAAATATTAAAATGAACTTAACATTGGAAGATACCCACTCAGTTTCTCTAAGACAGACAATCTCTATTTCTGGAGCCTGGACTTGGCCGGCAAACCAGACAGATTCAAAATTAATCTGGATGGAAAGCTTCAGTTGTTATCTGCCCAAAAGTTTCCAACGATCTGACCTTCTTTTTTTCATTTACAAACAATCACAAACAAATGTTCCTCCTTCGTGCTCCTTTAGATTCACAGTTACCAGTGGAGCTGAGCACAATGTGCACATCGTCACTGACTCTCCTCCCGGCCACCGCCTGATGAGAACAGTCTGTGTGTCTGTGAGTGTGTGTGTGTGTCACAGACTTTTTGTCATCTTCAGACTGTTTCAAGCTGAATGTGAACAATATGATTTGGATGCCTGTAGGCCTTTACGGACTTGGGGAATGTGGAGTCTGTGTCCCATTAAGAATCTGTTATAATCTTATGATTGAAAGATGGAATGAGGCTGTGAAAGCTGGGGGGATCAGCTGCAGCACATTAGGACTTAAAGCCTGACAGATCTCGCTCTTCGGGGTTCAAGAAATAGATTCCATGCTGTCCAACTAACCGGATTTTTTCCCTCTCCACTCCATCTTGTTTGCATAACACCAAGGGCTGGGTAAATTGAAAAGATAATCCCCATTCTTTTATGCGTTACTGTGGGGTATGTGGCACTTTGTGCATCAAACACTGAATGTGAAGCAGAGGCAGTGTGTGTGTGTGTAGGAAATTAAGCTTGTGAGCTGGATCAAACTGCATTCACAAATAGTTTTTATGGCTTTTACAGGGTGGTTTTGATTTGCCCATAAGTACATAAACAAAGTCATACTTTATAAAAGGTTTATAAGTTGGTAGTAATGGCTTTAAAAATGGTTAATTATGCTTTACAGATCACCAGGAGTCATTAATGAAAAACATTTGCCAGGTTGTAAAATTTTGGCTGGTTTAGAGAATGTAAAGTTGATGTCAAGCTGTGGTAATTTTTTGGACGGGACCACCATCTTGAGAGGATCACGCTCTGTTAGCTGTGCCTGCTACTGTGGTCAAACAACAGTATTTAGATAAACAAATCAGGACAAACAACAAAGATCTGTGCGTTTTGGCAGCCCAGGGCTGGATTGCAGACCCTGATGCACTAGCTTTATCCAATCTTGGTTTTGGATGTAGCCCACTTTAATAATAGAGATAACAAAGCATGTAGACTACCTCAGAACATGGCGCCCCTGTCCCACACAGCATGATGTAGAGCTACAGCTGTGTCTCAATTCAGAGGCTGCAGCCTTGGAAGGCTGCATTACACTGGTTGCCATCTCATTTCAAAGGCTCCCTCAAATGCGACTAAAAAAGAGGCCTTCTTTCCTTAAATTTGGAGGATGCAACGGATGAATGGTCCAGGGCCCAACCCATCCTGAGATTCACTGACAATTAGATTATTTTTCAAAGAGTTATTTTTCAATCTTAATTTGAAATATTTCATTTACCTAAAAGCATCTCCTCAACCATGTGATAACATTTAATATAATATAATTTCTGGCTCCATTATTAAACTATCTTGTAGCTTCCTAACTTCCCTTGTCAAGTGCTGCTCATTGCACAGCTGAAGTAACCTGCAAAGGCTGCAGCCCCTGAACTGAGACACAGCTTATATCTCCCTTTAGCATGATTACTGTCTTTTCAGCAAGCACTTTAATTCTTAGTTATGTATCAGACAGTGAGTCACTGACATTTATAACTACAAACTTGTTTGCTTATCAAAATGTGAGAAACTCATGGCCTTTCATTAGTGACGTACTTATTTTCATTAATAAACACTGATTCATTAGCCTCAGTGCTAGCTGCAGTTTATGTTAGAGGAGGAGTCTCAGCACAAAAATGACATATTAGTGTGACATTGTGTGCAAGAAACCTTTCATTGCAAACTTTTGTTGAGGCCGTAATAGACAATCTTTTTGCTTGGTTTCTGTCTGCATGTGTTTGTTAACCTACACAAACCTGCCCAGCTCAGTGCACGCGTGTTGATAGGACCTGAACAGGCTGGCCATAACACGTAGACTGATGGGGATGTATGGCCTGTTGGTAGCTGCTACAGCTACAGGCTGTAAGGACTAATTGCGATTCCTATCGTCTGTTTTGGAAAACCCAAGGATCATCTTATCCCAGCCATCATTAATCCACTCCTGATCCCCCTGCATTTTGCCCACATAACCATACATCAGCCAGTGGTGTTGTGGATATATATATATAGGGTATACTCACCTCTTTTTCTAGTCATTTACAATATACTCGCCTATCAGCCAGAAAGCCTATGGAATTTACAAGAGAGTATTCCCACTTCCTACTTGGTAACCTACTCATCTACCTAGTAGTACACCCACCTCATCAACTACCACTGACATCAACATAGCCCTCCAATTCACCCTTCAGGACCTGGACCCCTCAGGAACCTACGCAGGGATCCTGTTAGCTGCACAGGTTCAGCTCTACCTACAGGTGGATACAAGACTTCCTGTCTAACAGCTTCCTGTCTGTAGCATATCATCTGCTCCACTGAGAGGGTGATTAGCTGCAATCTTCTGTCCCTCCAGGACCCTGAGGCAGGCAGGAAAGATCGTGGCCGACCCCTCCCACCCAGACACAAACTCTTTGAGACACTCCCCTTTGGCAGGAGGCTCCTCATGTCACGAGTAGTTCTCGTTCTCTCTGCGCTAGAAACATGACCTATAAGACATATTTGTTCTGAACCTAACCAAATGCCTTTGTTGCCTAAATCTAATGAAGTAAACCTAAAAACATTTTTTTTCTGCTATGTTCCAAGTTTAATTGGTTTAACAGGTGAAAACTGTACATTTCCAGTAACAAGGGAAGCACATTTTAAAAGACACAATGCATGTAACAGGTGTAAATTGACACCCCATCCCTGAGCATACAAACTGATGCTGGAGGGGTACCTAGGGATTCATAGATTGAAGTGTAGGGCCACTGACCAAGCAGCAGTATTTGAGGAGTTGGGAGTGTATTGGTATGTTGCGTATTCTTATTTATACCTCGTACTGTGAACCTCTGCACATTCCTTGGACAATTTTGCACATTTCTGCACAAACTACCACCTCTATGAACTCTTTCTTTTTTATTCATATTGTTATTAAAATTTTATTCTATTCTGTATTTGTTTCTTGAGTTTTTCAATACTTGTTTTTATTTTCTAAATTCTATTTCATCTTACTATGTTTATGTTATGCAACGATACATCAAAGCAAATTCCTTGTGTTTGAAACCCTACTAAGCAATAAACTGGATTTTGACTCTGGTAAATATTAGGTAAAATCAAGTATGCGCTGTTTGAACGTGGTACCAGTTTAGACTGTTCCAAGAATACAGACTTATTACTGTAAAATGAACCGATTGCTCAACTTTCGGTAAACCCTATTGCTTTATTTGGACACGATTTTGAAATGATTTAATTTCTACCGAAAAACATCTTGGAGTTTACTTCAGCAACCTAACACTGTCCGCCCATCAGAGAGTCCAGATGCGATTCCCTCACCGTCACCATTTCAAATGAAACACTGAGTAAAGTCTGAATGTCACTTTAGAAGACACTGATTAAGAAAAGTGCCCCAGAGCCTCAGACTTGACTTTGTTAATGGCCAGGCCAGAGTGTTGTATGACTCTTACAGCCATTAGAAACCTGCAAAGGATTTGTCAAAGTGCCTGAAGCTGTCTCATTCCTCCCCTTCCCGCTCTCCAGCCCGCACTGTTTCAAACACTTCATTACTGATGACTTGCGAGGCAATGGATTTTCAAACATTTCACTGACTCCATCCCTTGGCAGGGCCGTTTTGTCTGGTCCCTGCAGCAGGTTGGAAACAGATGGGAGGAGTGACCGAGGAAAATGTCGGACGATATCTAAACTATCTCAAACACTTGCCTCATAATCTGTCAGAGTGCCTGCGATCTTCAGTTTGTAAAGGGACAAACTGTGCAGCTGCAGAGTTCAGTAAACAGACCCCAAAAGACGTCTCTTGCATGCACCTTTTATTTCTTTTTTATTCTTATAGATCTCACTTCTATAAAAGATTAAACCTAATTTATGTGTATATTCTGGTTTAATTATTTTCCAGCTCTGTTAACTCACAGAAGTATTACTGTATAGAAAAAACAATCCTCTCACATTTCTATCTATATACCACTATTAATAGAGCAGAAACCTTGAAAATTCCATTGGCCGCTTTAGATGAATGTTTTCATCAGGTTTTATGAAGGACTGTGATTATTTTCATGCTGCGTTCCATCATTATCTCGCCCCGTTTTACCCTTTAATTTATGAGGCTTATCCAGTAACATGCAGACAAAGATACAACTGCTTTGTGTTGTGTTTTGTTTTTTTTGTTGCGTGCAGTCTGTTGCATGATGCAGGAGAAGGAACACACATGCTAATGGGTTGAGCCAAGTAAATCATCATTCGTAAACATTTGGTTTTCATTTGATAAATGCATATCAGATTTATGTAAAGGACAAGTGAGTCCCCAACATTTGGGAACAGTGACTGTGTCTCTGAGCCAGGCTCCTTTTTTTTTTTTTTGCACGCATGCTGTGTGAATTAAAAACACAACGTGATATTGGCTCTTGTGTTTCCGAGTCTGTACATCACACTTCAGATTAATTTGCAGAGTTGTATTCTTGCAGCTGTGTTCATTATACTGTCCCACACTCACATTGATCAACAGTAAAATTCTTGTAGAGTTCACTTTGTGTGTACCCCACTCTTAGAAAAATGTTGAAACTTTCTTCAGATATTTTTCTTCAAATTTCATGAAATGAACACAAACTCAGAAATACAGCTTATACGTACAGTGAATTATTTCATACAGGTGTAAATTACAAATATCATCGATACAATATCATATCAATTCTTTGGACAGGGATCCAATATTTGCTGATAACACACAGTCTACCATAATATGATTTCTTTTATTCAATATAGGGTCTGCGATTGATACAAAAGACAAAATCAGGAAATATCCTCTTTGGCCTGGTGGGAGGCTGCTAGCACTGTTTGAATGTTTAGGAAGTAGGTGCTCTTAAAAAGTATTGGTGACCCAGATGTGTCAAGGGGAATTTCAAAATAAAGGTGTATCTTAAAAATGATGAAATTCATCTATGTGTTGACTTTGAATCAAGAATAACATGTTTTATATTTTGAGACTGTACAAAGTTGTTTACATTAAGATATATCTTTAGGGTCATGGAAAGATTATTATGAAAAAAAAACTGCATCGATTGATTAAGGTTAACTGATTAAAGCCTGACCCTTGGAACTCACTGGTTTTTGTGGTATCTTTTATTATTAATTCATTCAGGTTGCCAGACTATCACAGGGCTGATACATAGAGACAGACAACCATTCATAGGGACACTCTCACTCACACTTTTGGGCAAATTAGAGTCACCGATTAGCCTAACTTGCATATTTCTGATTGTGGGAGGAAGCCGGAGTACCCGGAGAAAACCCACATTGGCACGGGGAGAACATGCAAACTCCACAAAGAAGGGCTGCCCAACCTGAGGTTCAAACCAGGAGCCCTCTTGCTGTGAAGCGACAATGCTAACCACTGCACCACCATGCCGCCAGCTTCTTTCTAATCAGGGATTTTTGACAACAATAATACAAAATAAATGTAATCAACCCTCCAAACGAAAGACAAATATGTATCATATCATACACTGTTGTGATTTCACAGAATTACAAATGAGTAGATCACCAAGACTGGATTGGCAAAGGCTGGAGTCATCCTGATGTTCCCAGGGTCATTGTGGTAAGAGATAGGTAAGAGCTAGCTACACACTTTAAACTGAAACAAAAAAACAAACAAAACAACAACAACAACAAAAAAAACAACAAATGACATGGGTGTTTCAAATGCTGTTTGAATGGTAAGAACCTATTAAGCCACTGTGGAGAGATCCATGTCTGCAGTCAAGAAAACTGTCTAAGGCGTAGGTCCAAGGAATATAACATCACTACGTTATACGCTGTCAGCAGGTGATTTAACTCACCCAGGAAACATATTGGACATTTGACCTGCCAAGATCATCAAACCCTTTGAAAGGTCTCCTCAGTGTGTCATATTAAGAAGTGATTGAGCTGGAGAACATGGGGCCCGAACACAGTCTCATTCTGTTCAGAAAGATATCAGAGCTCAAAGAGCGGTATATTTAGAAGCGTGTTTGCATGATTGATAAGAATCTCATCACACTCAGCCTCCCCTCTGCGAAGCTGAATTTGATCCAAGGGATATTATGCAGAGTGCTCCATGACCGTTAACGTAGCGGTAGACATCTCAACGCTGCCCTTTATATAGTTAAAGTCTGCTGAAGGCCTCTCTGTCATGCACAACCTGCAGCCACCCAGGCCTGTGGCAACACACCCTGACTGCTGCACGGGTTCACACACTGAAAAAAAGTTGGACCAGCATTCAAGCTGTCATCACGCTGTATTTCAGGGGTGTTTGACATCAACATGTGTTGCGTTCTTCCAGAAAAAAAAAGAAAGAGGCAAGAGGCAAGTGAAATGTTTCATCTGGGGCAACAGGCAAGTAAAAGACTGGATCTACCAAGGCCAACGTACTTGAAAGGTTTATGTTTAGAAATGCATGATAAAAATGATTTCCACCTGTAATTCCCTTTAACAATAATTCCAAAATAAAACTTTTTCTCACTAGAAAAGTGTTATGTAATGAAAAATGTATCCAGGAAGTGGAGGTGGTAATTTTACAGGAGGTCTTAAACACAGTAAAGGACTTAACTTCAATCTGCTGTTGTCACATCTTCAACACTGATAACGATGTCACGTCAAACAAATATATGTATCTTACCAACATATACACGTACACAATACTGTACATCTCAAGCAGTTTAACAGTAACAGTCTCGTGGTCAACATGGCCTCATGTTTTCATTTATTTACTGCTGCAAATAATAATGTTGCGGGACAGGAGACCAGTTTTTCAAATCAAATGAATCATGATTCAATAAAATAATACAAGTATTAGTTTTTTTTTTATGTAATTCAATCTTTTACTTGTTTAAAATGTGCTTTAAATAAACCTTTTTTAAAGAATAATTTCTCCCGTGCCTGCCCGGAATCTTCCCCTTGATCTTCTTTTTGCAAACAGTACTGAAAATATTTAGAGGATTGTCAAGTAAGGACAAGCTCTGGTATCTATTCTTAATATTAAATCATGTAATAGTGACTGCTTAGGACACAGATGCATTTTAGAACAGCTTGCGTGCCCGACGTGCATGTTTGGAGTTGGTGAGGTTTGGGTTTTCAAGGCCAAATCAGATACTGAGTGACTGAGCAATCTGTATGAGCTCAAAGGCAAACTTTCAGCATTCCTAATTCTGGGGCAGACCACCCAAAAAGACCCCCATGCCGCCCTCCCCCGCCTCCACTCCCAGCTCACCCAACCCTCCCCTCTGTCTCGGGTTACAAGGCATCGCTGGCCTCCAAAAGAAAATGTCACAAAAAAGGAACTTGAACTTCAAAAGGCGACTAATCTGAAGTAGCCTGAGTTAATCGTGTGCATCTGTTCCACAGCTCTGAGGCTTCTGACCCGCAGGAGTCTCGCTCTGCCGGCTGCTTCACCACGCAGTAAGCAGCGAACACTAACCCAAATACTGTTAAAATTATCACTACTCAGTGTCTGGACGAAGACGCTCTCTGGTGAAGGCTGTTGACAAAGCCACATGGAGAGAGAGACTGTCATTTGGAGGTTGTGGAGGCTGGTGTTCCGTCCAAAAAGTTTTATTTTATGAGTCTGTTATCAAGTTTGTGTCATGACTTCAGCAGTGTTTTGTTTTAACCCAGATGATCGATGCATTTTCCAAATACTAAAGTCAGTCGTCAAGGCAGGAAAAACAAATGTGGAGTTAGAGCCAGATATTTTCCTCATGGAGCTGGTGGAGACAAAACTGCTAAAAGGAGAGTCAGTATTCTCCTGGTGGCCACGAACACAACTCCAAATAAATGCTAACGTTGCTGCAAACCCGTTGAATATGTAAAGAGACAACTGTTGATATCTGCTGTGTCAATTTTACAAAGGGATTATATTTCAATGTTGAATTTACAGTTTGTTGCGGTGCCTCCAAACAGCCCAAAATAAGTTCTACACAGTTCGTACTACAAAATCAAAATTCCAGGTCATCAGTCCAGTTCATTTGTTCAAACACAACCACGTGCACAAACTTTAAAAAACAACTTTAAGTCTGAAATGCTTCGATTCCTAATACCTTAATCTTGGTAAACAAAGCAGGGACACAGTCAAAGGTTTGCACAAAGCCAGGCCACAGACTATCTCTTTGGCTGCCAAATATTCCACATCTGAGTTAACGTCTTGGAGCGATGAGATCTGTCCTGATGATGCTTTCTCTTGTGGCAGATGCTTAACAAGTGAGCCCAGATGTTTCTCTGTACAGGGCTAAACTGCTTTTACAATAAGCCGCTACAGTGAAAGATGAAGACGAAATTAAATGATGAAAGCTCCAGAAACAAAGCTAGTAAGTGGACCTGAACTTTCATAATGGCAATTTTTAAGACAACACTTACAATACGTTCTAAAAGGGTTATGTTACTGAACTTGCATGTCAACAGACCCATCTTTTTGACACTGAGCGAACCTAATCTGCAGATAAAGCCCATGTGACAGAGTGAAAAGCTCCAGTTAAAGCTAGTTAGAGGTCATTAATACACTTCAAAATCTAAAAAGGCTGAGGTTCAGAGTTCATTCTTTCACTGGGAAGCAGCAGAGGACAAAACAGTCTCACATAAAGGTCCATTTAGCAGTTGTTCTGAAGCTGTCACTGTCACATGTTGAATGATAAAAAGACAGAAATGTGAAGATCTACAACTCCAGTAAACTAAACTTCATCCGATGCTGAAAATTGTGTGACATGATTGAAAGTTCTAGAGAATCTTCTAAATGGAGGAGAGAGTGAGATTGTTTTGTCGCATCATTACTGCCTCCATTTTGTGAGGGCAGATTTTGGTGTCACTCCCTCAGAATCAAACACAGTGTGCGTCTTTAGAGACTCAACATTTTGTGACAAACTTTCAGCAGCTGTTCAGGGAGACATCAACTGTCAAAGACATAATTTACCTTAATGCGATGCAGACATTCCTCTGACAAGGGCTGATTGGAAAACCTAACAAAACACCTGTAGCCAGCAGCATGGAGCAGATTTGTGCAAAATGCATTCTGGGAAATGTAGGATGTTCAATAAGTCAAATAGCAGGAAACACAGCAAGTTTGAGAGACATGTGTCCACCAAAAGGAGAATGACTTCTAAAATGTATTTAAAAAAGCTTTGACAAAAAAAAAAATGTGTAAAGAAATGTGTATATTCTCCACTTGTAAAAATGTGTAGCCTAAGCCTAAAAAAAAAAAAGTTTTAATATTTTGTCAACTAAAATCTAAAATCATATGTCTACGGCACCTTTTCATCTAAATTTTGCCAAACCTGTCTTGAGCCTCTTTAGCTAGTCAAGCTATGGACTCTAAATCCATAAAAGTAAAAGTCTCAGAGGAAAATACAGAATTTAAAGTACTAAATAATCATAAATTGCAGTAAAACATATTTTTTAATGCTCATTTAGACCTGTTTTTAATCTCAATAGGTTAGCTATTCATGGTTTTGAGAAACTTACAATGCCAACATTTTCCTCTGCTGACCGGGCTAATACTGTATCAGGGTAGATTTCTATAAATCGAATAAAACACTGGATTGTCATGTAATGTACACGTTTGTTATTCTATTGAATTTTACAAACTGCTTGCTAACATCATAATACTCTCTGTGTTAAAAGATATTTTGGCTCAAATAAATATGTTTCTAATGCACTGCTTACTCTGATGATTGCATTATTGGTGTTGCAGTCGACTGATGTATTTTGTATTCATCATGGAACATTTCATGAATATAGACTTTGTCAACATCAGTTAGACTCTTTGAGTTTTAACCTCTTGAACTCTTGAACCACTACAAGCTCATGTTGTGTGGCCAAACATTGTTGAAACCCCCAGAAATGAAGATTATATTCTAGTGGAGGTCGCATAGTTTCCAAAGATACCAAATATGTCAGATTCAATTACATGATGTGTGCATAAAATGATGCACGGGACATCTGTTGCAGCCTTAAAAACACTTTGATGAAGTGTTACATATTACAGCGTGGATTACTTGAGGGAACATTTAAGAGTGAGAAATTAGGCGTCAGGAGATTAAATCACATAAAACATGGTTCCGTACAGGATCTTTCACCTTGTACGGCAGTAACAACATGGAAACATATTTCCAGGTCAAATTTTTTCATATTTATTTTACCTGTCGATCTTATCCTGACTCCGGTTGTCTTTTGAAGTTTACGGGCTCAGAAAAGGTGTGTAAGTCATTTTAATGTCCCCAGATGTTCTCCAGCTCTGCACTGGATAGACCCGACCGTGATCATACGATATATGACACACAGGAGCCAGACGTCACTGACATCAGTAATTAGATTTCTCTCTATTTGGGAGTAATGACAGACCCCCAACCAAACTGTCTGCATTCCTCTCTGTGGGGACAGAAAAAAACACCGCCTATCACGTTTCATCCTCAGCACCACCTTTGCCAAGCAGATAGCAACTCCAGCAACATGTGGCCTGCCCTTGAAGACTACCCAAAACCACATGTGTGAATCCCCCATCCCCTCTCACACACACACACACACACACACGCGCACACACACACACACCATACACAACCTGGTGTCGTTGGAGTGGGGTGATTAGGGGGAAGCCAAAATCAAAGGTACAAATCTTGAAAATTAAAGGACTTGCAGACCGGCCATCTTCTGCTCTCTCACGCAGGAATGCTTCTCATTAGACGGCTGCCTCGATGTGAACCAGCAACCCACAGATGCAGATTGGAGTGGGCGTGCGCTTTTCTGAGCCTCTTCAGAAAAATGAAACAAAAAAAAAGAGGCTCAAACCCTTAATGTTTTCAGTGTGTCTGAGTGGTTTTAGATCTGAATGTAACAGGATGTCTTACAGGATTTAAATCAAGACGATCATTGGTGCACTGTGACGGCGAGCTGGGGATGAATGAAATTAATCAATTAAAGGGTTAGTTCACTTAAATCACTAAAAAACATATTCTTACTGAACACTAGCGATTTCTACCCTTGCAAAGAGGTTTTAAGCGACATTTTTAAATAATAAATAAAGGTGTCAGGGTCAAAGCTGCTTTTTGTGTCTCTACATTTTCAATTTTCGCTGCAGACGGATGACATCAGTCAATGACATGTCTCTGTTTTTTTTTTTTTTTCCGGCCCTGTGATTCACCAGACATTCATCACACAATCTGACATCTCTAACTTTATCTCATACAGGCTGACACATGTGAAAAAAGATTTTATTAGACCCATCTTGCAATGTGTGAAATGCAATGAATTTAAAAAAAAACTGCTGTCACAGTTAACAGGACTATTTCTTTGGTAGAAATTAGCTTCTCCCCACATGAAGAAAAAACCAAGATGGAAAAAGCAAAATTACCGATTTCTCACTGATGTTTTTAGAAACATATTTTAGTGTACTGTTTAGCTGTAAAATGAGAAAGTTTGTGACCCAGCCGCCACGTTGGAAACAGTTGTGCAACTGCCCATTGGCCGGACCAACTTTTTCATTTCTGTATTAATGTGTATGTTGTATATTACAACATGGTGGTGCAGTGGTGAGCGTCGTCGCCTCACAGCAAGAGGGTTCCTGGTTCAAACTGCAGGATGGGGGAGCCCTGCTGTGAGGAGTTTGCATGTTCTCCATGTGTCAGCGTGGGTTTTCTCAGGGTACTCCAGCTTCCTCCCACAGTCAAAAGACATGCAGGGTAACTGGTGACTCCAAATTGCCCGTAGGTGTGAATGGGAACATGAATGGTTGTCTGTCTCTGTTAGCGCTGTGATAGTCTGGCGACCTGTCCAGGGTGTACCCCGCCTCTTGCCCACTGTCAGCTGGGCTTCACCCCCCTGGATCTCTAAAAAATCAGCTTTTCATGAGTTCAGAAAAACAGCGCTGTTCTCAGCTTTGTGGCGATGCATTTTCCAGCTGATATCTATTAACAGATATTTGCATATGTATGCAGAATCTGTAGGTAAGATTTTGGTATCCTAAGCATTCTGGTTTCTGTTTGAGGTCTGTTTTTAGTCTAAGTTGTATTGAGCAATCATGTGTAAGCAGCAGGTAAACAGTTCATGCTGAGAGCAAAAGAGGCAGAACGCACTGGCTTAAAATGCAATTTTGGAACCCATCGGCTATTTTCTCGCGACGATTTAGCATTTTATTAGCTTCTTTATTTATTTATCTGCATACATATACAGATTTCTTACCAGCGCACAGATGAGGAAGTCTTGGCCCACATATCCACTTGCTATACTGGAACCCCCAAAATATTAGCTGTCACTCCCAGAGGCTTATTGTCGACTTGTCAGACCAGATAGCCAATGGGTTTACAAAATTTTTAAGTAACTAAAGCTGTCAGTAAGTAAGTACAGTATTTGCCACTGGGATGTCGTGGAGTATCAGTATTAAGTTGCATAAAATGGGAATACTTAAGTTAAGTGCAAGTACCTCCATTTTTTACAGTAGGCTTAGCATGACTCCAGGAAATGTAGGGTGCTTAGTTAGCTTCCACCACTGGTTAAACTTCTATTGAACTTTGCCAGTAGGCAATTTGAGGGAGGACGTGGACCATGACGCCATCCTACCCAGACCTACACCTATTACAGATAAACTATTGAGACTTATGAACTGGATGAGCAGGAAACTCACAGACCATTGCATGCATTAAATCATCTCACGTTCAAATCTACAAGACCCATTACTCAAATACCTGAGGTCTACATGGGAGATCCAGTTGGGAGTGGCTGTGCCCTCACAGTGTTCCACACTGCCTCAATCTGTGCCTGGCATGGCCTCATTCAGTTTCAGGTGATGCATCGCCTTCATTTCTCAAAAGTCAAACTCGCTAAAATGTTCCCAGATGTTGAATCCACATGTGAGGTGCTACAGGTGCAGACTTTCCCCCGCATCCTGAGCGCACTCATTCTGGCTGTGTCCCTGTGCCCACTTACTGGAGTCCGATCTTCAAAACACTTTCGGATATTTTTAAAAGAGAAATTCACCCAGATCCTTTGACAGCTATCTTTGGCATAGCAAGAGAGGAAAATAAGGATCTTTCAGGATCAGGATCCTGCTCCACTGGAAGAACCCTCATCCACAAAGCTGGACTCAGTGGTTGAGGGAAGTGATGCAACTAAGATTCACATTAAATGGTTCTTCTGATAAATTTATGAGGATCTGGAATCTATTTTTTGGAATATATAAAAGCTAGACTCTAAACCCCCACTTAACTGATAACACCAAATGAAGTAAGTCACATTCACTTATTTTTTTATTTTACATCTTATAGCAGATCATAATAGGATAGGCCCTGATTAGGCCTTTATTGTCTGCAACTTCCTGTTCCTTTAAAGGATCTATGATTATGTAGGTGTCTGTATAACAGTTTATATGTTGTTGAGAAACCAATACAAATATGTTTAAAAAAATCTCATGTCATGCTACTCAACAACAGGCTGACTGGCTGAAGCAACATAACATCCAACTTAAACCAACTGCTGGTGACAGAAATCAGCTAAGTGACGGTGATGGATGAGAGCAGGCTGATAAAAGAGCTAATAAAATAATAATTAATGCCATAATCAATCATTAACTGGTTCACTCCAGTTGTAATGACCACCCATCTGACAGGAACTAATTTGTCAGCGTCAAAGTTAAAAAGATAACGCACATTCATCTGCGCTCTGCTTTACCTTGGGAAAAATACAATATAGCCTCACATCTTGAGGAGTGAAGATGCGGAGAGTCATAAAGGGGGTGTCAATAAATCACAAACTTTCCCCTCGTCCTCTTCATCCCTCTGCGTCCATGACATGATGGATAGGAAACACTTGAGATCACGTGTTTATGTTTAAAGTGCCTCAGTTATGAGATCCATTGCCCAACACCTATGCACATGTTGAACTTATGCGTGTGTGTGTGGAGGACAGCGGTGATTGGTGAGCAGGAAGTCCACACACAAAGTACGTCCACGTTGTTTCACCGTTGCCTCGAGTTTTGTCCCCTGAGCTCGCATCGACTTTATCAAGCTGGTGAATTATTCACTGCAGGAGCCGTTCAATCATGTGAGTTTATTTAACCTTTCAGAACGCCCGCCCAACAGCCAACAGAGCCGTGTCATAGGTGTGTGTACACTACAGGGAAAGGCATGCGCTAAGTGAGTGTGTGTATAGAATTAGAGTCAGCGCCATATCCTGTTTACATTCACACGCTCCACTCCCGTACGGCTTGTAGTCAGGTATAAGTCAAGCTAATGCCCCCTTGCCTATTTCTTTTGTTACTTTTAAGCAGCATTATCTATAGCTTCAGTGTCTCACAGATGTGTAGAGAAATGGGTCACCACTCTTCAGCACATGGCACTTCATGGTATCGTCATCGTCGCTCCACCTGTTCCCTGTACAGCGCGTCCATTTTGTGCCGAAACAGCAACTGTCAGGAGAAGGGGGGGTTTGAAATCCCTCTGAAAGTGGCCCGCCGACCTACTCCCTACGAGGTGTTTATTGCAGCAGGTTGGATTTTAGGCACTTGAGCTATGTGACCCCTCCTGATCCCACATTCGTATGAAAAAACAGTCCCCTCATTCCACAGGCCGGAGCGCCGACCACCGCTAAGCCACGGTTTGAAATCTTAGATTGTGGGAATACGGCAGGGAAATGTCCACCTTTCATCCCCGCTGGATTCTTTAAGTGTAAAGAACTCAAAGGCACTTCTGGTCTGATGGTGATAAACGTGGCTTCAGATGATTTCCCTGGAAGTATGTGCACGTAACAACTGCTCATATCTTTCCACTGCCCTCTTTGTTCTATTTCAATCATTCAGCGAGCTGGCAGGCGCTACCTGGAAAATTAAGAGATTTCCTTTGAAAATGTCAGCCACAACATCGGTCTGATTGAATAACCGCCTCTACTGAACTGCATTACATGATGTCGGGTGGGTGGTGCCAGATAGTGAGTTCAAAACCTTTGGCTGCGGTGCTGTTGACCACTTGTGATGGTTTGGAGACAAGGCCTCCACTGTGTGTGGAGCAGCTCTCTGTGAATGAGAGCAGACCGAGGAGGCCACAGCTGCTGATAACGCCAGCTCTGGACTGATTTGAGTCATGTGTTACAGGATGAAAGCAGACGCGCCGAGAGTGAAGTTTAAAGTGGTAATCTCCGGATTCGTGTCGCTTTGATTTTGGTGACATCTGCGGTGCTAAGCGGTCATTGCTGTGGTGTTTTTTTCACCACATTTCCCAGCAATCTCTCGTCAAACAGAGACTGTGTTTCCTGCGAAGATTAAATGTTTTTGAAGTTGACAGGAAAAGTATGGCAATGTTTTTTAAGCTCTAATGTTCTTTAATCTCTTGGTTTGAATTCACAGGAAAAACTCTACAAAACTTTTTAGCCTCTTTTAGCTGCATGTTACAAACCCAAGATCAAAACAGCAGACAAAGCGCTAACAAACAATCATGGAGCATTTAGCAGCTAAATAGCCAGATATTTTCCTCAGGAGTTGGTGGAGAACAAAACAGAGCTAAAAGCGGAGTGAATTTTGGACTTAAATTCATCTTGTGGACTGAAAAACAACTCCAAGTGAATGTTAATGTGGCTGTGTGTCTGCTGGATCCATAAATAAGTAAAGCACTTTCATCATAACAGTCAGGTGCAGCAGAAAGCAACTGTGGCAATGCCCAATAAAACCTCGGTCTTAAATCAGAGTGTTGCAGTATTTTCCTGCTATTTAAAGGGTGCATTATTCAGACAGTAAGATGCGCCCACATAGGCAGGTTTGCATCGTGCCTACACTCTGCTGATTAAACACACAGTGACAGTGACGTGACCGAAATAATACATCATTAACATGGAAAATATTAATTACATTCTCTCAAATGTGAACAGAGCAGAGCCGCTGTCAAACTCACGATTCACTGCTTGTTAATGTTCAGTTTTATTCATTTTCCCCCCTTACTGCGAATCATTTTCCGAGTGGATGAAAAAAATAATTTTGCATCATGCCTTTGAGACAGAGGCTTTGGTTGCATTGTCACTTCCTTTTTTACCTCACAATGTGACATTTCTAAAACTGAGTTTAAATTAGAGACATTAATCTCAAATGTTTGTCTCCTGCCTCTAGATTTTGTTTGCTGTTTGTGGGTCATGTTTATCTGTAGCCTATTCCTCATTTATATATTTATGTACTTTTTGTGTGTTTAACAAATTGAAACCAGTCCACCAAATCACAATTGTTTTATGCTGATCAATATCAGAATGGAATTGCAGTCAAATGAAATCAACAAAGTACAAACAAAATTCTTGTTTGTACTTACTGACTCTCATATTTTAGCAAGAAGAACCAGCAATTTGCAGCAGTGCTGTTCATAGACTTTCTGAGAAACAGAGGTTTAAAATCAAGTAGCAACCTCCAGGAATGAAAAATGAAGCCAACACAAAAGCGCTAAAAACTGCAGTTCATCAAACGGCCACTTGAGGCTGGCTCCAGAAACCAGTTAATCACAAAGACCTCCTCATGAAAATGCACAATATTACAAAAGAAATACACATGTTTACAGCCTGGTACAAAAACTGATTTGGTCTCCATAGCTAATTTCCTCCTTCATGACAGGTGAATTTTTATATAACTCACACGTTTAAGTGCTATCAAGGCTTAAAGTTACGCACGATTAAAGGCAGGCCACTTCAGTCAGACCCACCCCTCACTCCTCCACAGCACCAACCTCCTGCCCAAATATGGTCACTTCCGTTGTCCGAGAAACCAAAATTGCAATTGCCGAAATGCCAAACTTGAAGCTTTAAAACAGGCGTCTACAAACCAGTGTGTGAAGTTACATCCATTATATTCACAGTCTATGGTAAACATGAAAAAGGACCACCTCCACTTTACGCAAGGGTAGAGTTACATTTTGGGTTCCTCATCTTCTGTAACATTAAGGAAATGAAGTGTGGAAGTGTCGCTTTATAGCAAGACTGTGTGACATTTGAAGGGGGAAAACAGCATTTTCTTCTTCTTGGAAATAAAAAGTTGAATTCATTAGCAATAAAAAAGACCCTTGCTCATTTCACTGCTCTCAGGGGTTTTGCTGCTACAGCATTATTTGGCTTATTGCAATCTTTAGATTGATCTGTCTGTGTAACTGACATTGCTGAGTCAGTTCAGTGGTTTTATGACTCTTTCTTACTTGTGCTGCTGATAGATTAGATTTACGCATTTGCCTTTTTCTTCACATATGAAGTCTCACAGGCTCCCTTTAAGACACAGATTGGTTGAACTAAGGTTGAATAAAGCAGGAGATGCTATTCACAGAAAGTGAATAAAACCGCAGATAAAGAAGTTATTATATTTGTTGTACGTTTTTCTTTGATTCTAATTTTTAAATTTTAAATATATAAAAAACATTTGCACGTAGCGCATGTTTTCATATCAGGTTCCAGAGAATTGTGCCTTGAGTGATAGATCAATATTTTCAGGGACTCCCTCTGACCTTGTGTGATGATCAGCAAGGGTCCTGTGGTCTGAGCGTCTGGCACACGAAAACAGAGGCTCCTCTCATGAATGCCAGACCCCAACAAGGCTGGCGGACATCAAAGTTCCCCTCCACGCCCAGACACAGACAAGACAGAGAAAGCCAAGCGGACAGACATCGAAGCGATACCTTTTATCATTTATTTTCCCTCAGCGGGGGACGTCCTTAGATTAAACACCAGACACAGACTGAAGAAACAAGCACTGATAATTGATATTTGAACACCTGCTGAGGAAAAAAGGCAGCCAGGCTCTGGACTCGTTTAAACACATCTATTGTTCATCCGTCCTCAACCACAGATTCACTTAACATTCTGAATGAGATGTTTGCTTCACCTCCAACTCTGCTTTGACAGGCCTTTATGATAATATTGTCGAGGTTGTCCGGGTTGACGTACCCTGCCAAAACAGCGAGACGCACATCTGAATCACAAGTGGAGGTTCTCTCTGTAAAGACTGCTGCCCTCCTCCCCTCAGGAAGAAACCACAGAGTAACTTGTGATGGTGGAGTCATCATCTGGGAAGTGGGAGAAGCAGGGAGAAGCTACGTCTGGAGACGATTACAAAGCACATTTGGAAGTGGATCTGACTCTTCCAAGAAGCTTTTAAGTGACATGCAATTTGTATCATCTCTTACGGCATGCGAGTAAATCAAGACTGTCTACACAAAGCACAAGGATCTTTCGCAACTGACTACAGTGTGAGGTCGAAGGGGCCAATCACTCAAGTCCTATCATTGGTTAAACTCACTGTGTTTATGTGGCGAGTTAAACGCCTCACTGGGGATTCATCCTTGATTCTCTCTAAGTTTTAGTTGAAATACTTTTGACAACTTCAGCTTCTCTTTAAAAAAAGAGAAATTATGTTAACTCTATTTTTTTAGGTGTGTGCCACATGATCTTTGAGGTCTCGTCAAACACGAGGCAGGAAAAAAGTAATTGTGAGGTCGAACAGGACGTAAATCACATTACAAAAAGTACAAAAGTACAAAAACTGTATTCTTTCTTGAAGAGATTTTTTTGGAGAAAATTAAATTCCTGTCTAACGTTACTAGTAAGTGGAAACGCACAAGGAAGAGAACGTTAATGTTTCAGAGGCTACGCTACAGTAGGCTAATATTAGCCATTAGCAAATGGATGCTGTGTTGTCATATATAACGTTATATGTTATATTAGAAGCAAACTAAACATAACGTTACCTGTCCTGCACAGTCAAACGCAACCCCGGAGTTTTGAAACTTATCCGGGGTCAGTGATGATGGATGAGTTTTACAATATCACGCAAACGCTAACGTTAGATAGTAGCCTAGGCTACTGATGCTGGCAACAAACAAGAAAGTAGGCTAACCGTCAGCAACTGGATGCTGTGTTGTCATAGATAACATTATAGCCTATGTTACATTAGAGGCAAGCTAAAAATACCTGTCCAGCAGAAACTCTGCGGCCATCTTGTCCCTTTTTAACTCGGGATGAAGCTGCATCAGTCTTCGCCATCGCTCAAAAGCAGAGCCGATGTTGACCCGTGTTTTGGCTCTTGCAGCATCGGGCTTTCTCTTAGTGTTAGCTTTTTCTGTAATATTCTTTCTTTTGCCAACTGATTTCCCTGTGGTGAGGTGGAAGCAGTGGTCCACATCATCTGCCATTGTTACGGAGAAAAGTTTATATCCATATCCATCCATATATCCATCCTTGTGGGCGGGTGGAGAGATGTTATGCGAGCGGTTAGGTCAGTCAGCAGCCTCCACGTGGGGAAGACAGACAGGACGCTCGGTCGCAGTTTTCTTAGAACCATATGTGAACAATTATGAGTTTTCATCTCTGGTGGATTTCACTTACATTTTAGTGTGCCATCAGCTTATTAATAGCATTTTAACCTAAACAAAGAAAAGTGTAACATTTCCAGAAAGGTAAGTATCGCTTTAACTGTGAGCTGAAACTTATCCACTGAGTATCATGGTTGCTACACTGTTTTAAAGGTCCAGTGTGCAGGATTTAGTGGCATCTAGTGGCGAGGTTGTCAAACTGAAACTTCTGTACAGAGATTGACATGACTTGTTGATTTATGGCTTTCACTTTCCATGGTACTTGCATTTGTAGATGCAGCGATGAACTGTATTTACTCACAGTGGTTTTCCCAAGTGGTTTTGAGCCCATGTAGTAATATCCTTGATACAATCATGTTGGTTTTTAATGCAATGTAGCCTTAGGGGGTTGAAGGTCACAGCTATTCAGTGATGGTTTTTCTCATGTGCAGAGATTTCTCAGGATTGTCTGAATCTTTGATGATATTATGAATTGTAGATGGTGAAACTACTACATTTCTTGCCACTGTGCTTTGAGAAATGTTGTTCATAAACTGTTGGTCTATTTGCCCATGCCGTTTCTCACAAAGTGCCGAACCTCACACCATCCATGCTTGTGAATGACTGAGCCTTTTGAGGATGCCCCTTTCATACTCTGTCATGGTCTTTGATCTTTTACCAGTTAACCGGTTTACCTGCGGAATCTTCCAAATAGGATTTTTTTTTTGAGATGGCCACAACTTTCTCAGTCCTTTGACTCCCCTGTCCCAACTTTTTTGGAACATGTTGCAGGCATCAAATTGAGAATTAGTATACATTTTACAAAAAAAAAACCCAAAACAATAAAGTTGATCATTAAATATCTTGTGTTTGTACTGTATTTCATTGAATTTAAGTCAAAACAGACTTGCAAATCATTGCATTTAGTTTTCATTTACGTTTTACACAGCATCCATTAGATATCTAAGTCTAGATTCTGTATTTCCTCACATTTAACAGGCGGGCCATTGCATGGGTTATTTAAGAATTATGATATTTATATAACTGCTGCGTTTAAGTGATTTACTCACACAAGGTAAAGTTAGAAAGCTGTGGTACTTGTCATTCGACTGATGCAGACCATTTTAAGATACAGCCACCACAGCAAGTACAATACATTTCTTCTGTCAGATGACCAACAAACAAACAGTTATAACTCCTCTATAAAGCCTTATCATAAACCACCGATCTATAATATTCCAACAAAAACAGTCCTGATACATTAACAAAGGTCCACACAATCCCAATCAAGTAAAATAATTAGTCCAAACACATCAATACCTCCATAGATATCCACAGCTTGCTTTTGCATCATTTCAAATGATGAAATTACTCCATGTGTTGTTCAGCATATCTTTAGTTTGCATATACATATTGCATATAGCTCAATATAAAACAGGAACAGCTTTCATTTTACCCTGGGTGTGCCTTGGACAGATGTTTTACACACATTTTACAGGAATGGTGAGGGGGTCAAAATAATGCTATAGATGTAATCAGCTGTGACCTGTCCAATCAGTTAAGTATGTATTCCACTGGCACACCTAAAAATCTAACAACACTGCACTTACACTGTGTTCAACATTATTGAAAAGCCATAAAATAAGGTTTGGATGAATTCCAATGTAGTGAATAATTAGTAACTGTCATATAGCAGTGTTTAACACAAGATTAAATACACAGCTGAAACCAGGGTTTTATAAATAGAACAAGTCCCCCCACTATATTTCATATAAAATGTATCATCACAAACATGTCACCTTCTGTAGGATTAAAAATGAATCATTGATGTATTTCTATTTTTTATTTTGCCAGCGTTAAGATTTTTAAATAAAATAAAATAGTGGACTCACTCATGCACTGTGTGATTGTAACTGTTGAACAGCAGGTATTTGCTGAAACGTAATTGTCCTCTACGGGGTTTATCAGTACTTCAAGCATCTACAAGGTCTTTTTAATCAAGTGTATCGTAATCTGCCCAACATGTTTGTGTGTGTAACAGATTCCAGGTTGGGGCAGATTCCAGATAACATTTTTTATAATCAGATTACAGCTGCTATTCCTTTTCATGCCCTCAACTACTCCCCAGATGTGGTCTCCAAACAAACGCTGCCTTTAGATCCGTCAGTGTGATCACTGAGGGAATTTCATTAGAGTGAGACCTCCGTGACTGAGACTGATAACAGAGGAGGAGGAGGAGGAGGGCAGGAGGAAGGAGGGGAGGAAGGAGAACAGCATGGACTGTGTTTGACCAAAGACAGCCCTCAGTTGTTATCTGTGCTGGGCGGTGAGGAGGAGAGAAGAGAGGGCAGAGAGGAGGGGAGGAGATAAAAGAAAACGAAGGAGAGGGGAGGAGAGATGGAAGGAGGCTGGGGATGAGGTGAGGGGAAAAGAGAAGAAGGGAGGAAAGGAGGAGGGAGATTAGGAGAAGGGAGGGGAGAGGAAAAGATGAGAGAGGGATGATAGGGGAGGGGTAGATATTGGAGAGGAACAGATGAGAGAGTGAAAGGAGAGAGAGCAGATTGGCAATTAGATGTATGAGGGGAATATGAGGAAATGTAGTAGAGGAAAATATTAGAAAGGAAAGGAAAATATAGGAGGATGAAGAAACAGAGAGGAGAGGAAGATTAGAGGAGAGATGAGGTGAGGAGAGGAAAGGAAGTGAAAGGCAGGGAAGGAGGGTTGGAAGGTAAGAGGAGAAAGACAGAGGGAGGGAGAGATGGGAGGAGAAAACAGGTGAGAGGAGAGAAAAAGATAAGGGAAAAGAAAGAGGAAAAGAGGGGAGGAGAGAAAGGGGAGACAGGGAGAGAGGAAGGAGAAAGGAAACGATAAGGGAGGATGGCAAAGGAGAGGAAAGGAGACCCAAGAGGAGGAAAGGATGATGAAAAGGAGAGGAGAGTGTGGAGTAGATAAAGGAGAGGAATATGAGAAGAAAAGAAAAGGAGAAAGGGGACTAAGAAATGCAGAGGAGAGGAGAGGAGAGGAGATGGGTGCAGAAAAGGAGAGGAAAGGGAGGAGGGGGGAGAACACAAGGTAAGGAGAGGAGGAGAATAAAAGGAGAGGGGAGAAGAAAAAGAAGGAAAGAAAGGGGGGATTAAAGAGTAAATGAAAGAGTAGAGAAGGATGGAACAAAGGCAGGGGAGAGGAAAATGTTGGGGAGGAGAGATAAAAGAGGAGCGAATAAAGAAGAGGATAGGAAAGGAAAGGCTAAGAGGATGGAGAAGAACATGGGGAAAGAATAAAGGAGAGAGTAGAGGAGAAAAGGGAGGATGAGGAGAAGCCAAAGGATAGGGGAGGAAAGTAGGGGGGGAAGCATGCAAAAGAGGAGAGGAGAGGTAAAGAGGAAGGAGCAGTGCATGGATAAGGACGGAGTGAAGGATGGAGAGAGGGAGGGGACAAGAGAGATAGGTAAGGACTGAGGAAAGAAGACATGGAAGGAGAAAACAGAGGAGATGAAGAAGAAAGAGAGGAAGCAGGGCAGGTGGGAAAGGTAAGGAGATAAGAGGACTATCAGAGAGATAAAAGACAAGCGAGGAGAGAGGAGGGGAGACAGTGACGCAGGAGAGGGCGAGGAGGCCTGGACTCCCCACTGAGGAGTGATGCGATGGTAATCTCTCAGCTGGAACATCTGGCGCGATCCCTGAACAATGACTCCTGCAGGCAGATCGCAGCGATCCAGCCGGCCTCTCTCAGACCTGCGGAGATGGCTTGATAACCCGCCTCCACCGGGCCCAGTCTGCAGGTCAACGCCATCAACAAAGACACACCTTGTGCGCGGACACACCGGGTCACAGTTAATAAACCTGCGTCTGTGAGGAGGAAGCTGGTCAAATAGGAGCTCCTGTGTTCAAGGTGATGAGTGAAATTCCTCCGGGACAAATTCCTCACAGATCCTCGGCGCATTAATGTGACATTGACTCTGAAGATGAGCCGTTAATCGAGTGTTATTTTACACTCGTGTCGTTCTCCAAGTGCGGCCCTATAAATCACTTTAATAGCCCGAGTGTGTTTGTACAGTAACTGGAGAAACACAGTTAGAGGGTGATTAATGCTTTTTTGTTTTAGCTTTAAGATGCCTTGGAGATCAGATCAAGGATATAAAATGTCCTGTGAAAAGACACTGGAGGACAGAGAGAGACACTGTGATCATGAAGTCCTTAAAACTGAAGAAATTCCAGATGGTGCTCGAGTGGAGGACGACATCACAGAGACTATATGGCTCATGAATGTCAGCAACTCTGATTAAAAGCCACTCCGCTTGGGGGGAGAAAAAACTGCTGGCTTTGCCTTTCATGCCAATTTATCACATGGAATTGTTTGTATACAGTTGTTTTATTCTCCCCAAGTGTGTGTGTGTATGTGTTTGTATGTGTGTGTGTGTGTGTGAGAGAGATGAGATGAATGTAATTAAAGTTTTTTAATTAGATGCTGTTCTTTTCTGGGAAGCCTGTGGCAGCGCTGGGTGGAGCCAGAGTGGAGACAGGAGGTTTGTGGTCTGGCTGAGGGAACCACGCCGGCCGGGGTAATGGAAACCGGGTGTTCACTGTACGCATATACACATATAGGCACACACACACACACTCGCGCACACACGCACATAAACTAAAGCTGAAGAGAGAATAAACACACACAGAAAGCCACATAAAGTTATGCAGACATGAATCCGAATGCACTGCCCCCACAATAGTAATATATGCCACACACACACACACACACACAAATACAGAAATTCATTCATGTGACTACCTGCATTATAGAATTCAGCCTGCTGACACGTAAATTCCCTAAATAGTGATGATGTGTGCATTTGCATGCACAAACACGCATGCAAGCTCATGCATACATAAACACAAATATGGACACACACACACTTACACACACTCCTTCACTCCATACTGATTCACAATCCTCACGCACAGGCACGGATGAGTACACGCAGAGAGGCACATGCATGAATGCACACTCACTCGCTGCCTGTCACTCACACACGGATGTGCGTGCTCACACACAGAACTCATTATAGATGCATATAGCGCACGCAAACATATAAACACTCTGCACTGTGTGCACACACACACCACCCCACCCCCTCCCAGTCATTACACATGCATACACACGCACACATGCATGCACACACATATAAATGCACTTAGGCGCATGCTTCAGCACACACACACACACACACACACACACATGCAAACACACAATAAGCCTTCATCACTCAAATACCTCGACACGCACGCACACACACCAATATATTGCATGCACACATTACATGTCAGACCTCTCTACAAACACACACACAGAAGCAGTCACGACATGGAGGCACACACACCCAGCCCCAATCAGTCCAACAACGGGATACAAAACCAAATCCTGCATCGCTCACTGGGTTTAATGCACTCTAACACACACACACACACACACACACACACTCTCTCTCACACACACAGGGGCCAAGAAATGCAGAAAACAGATCTCGAGCATCTACTGACATCAGTGAGGCAAGGCCCGCCTTTTCCATTAGACACTGACGTCAGTTTTCCACAAAACTGTTTCACCCCAAATTACAGGCGATCAAACCCTTCCTCTGTTGACAGTCAAGAATAAATCAATCTTAGCTACACACAGCAAACAGCGTCTTCTCCCTCAGACTGTGCGGTCAAACTGTCATTAATAGGTACAGAGTATCTGCGTCTGACTGTCAGTGCAAACGGACACCGTGAAACCCCGACACTGCACTGGCCCTGCTCCAACCACTGGAGTCAGATGTATGCAAATATATGGAAAACACTGAGGTGTGAGAGCGCATACATTTCACAAAGCCACCATATGTGCTTTTCAGCGAGGTTGGCTCCCTCTAATAAAACCCCTCTAACTTTTATTCCTCTGCTCCGTCACAATGTGCAGTGTTCTCTCAGTGCTGGTCGGTCAACATGAGCAGGTCAAATTGGGCAGCAACAGGTCAATCACTTTGAACAGGGCACCATCTAGTGTTGCATGCAGAGTATGAGAGAGCTGCTGGGAAGTTTTTCCCTTGATGGTGAAACACAGCCATGTTGGGTGTGTTTGCTGGCGTTGTGCCGTGTGCAAAGTGTTATTAACCTCATCAAACACTCAGGTTGCCGAGAGGTGAGTTTCATCATAGGAGTCAGACTGAAGAGCTGAAACGGAGCTGAACAAACCCAAAGGTGCAGAGGACTTCCGGGTTGGGTGAGGGTGGAGAGGGGGCTGGGCAGCAGATGTGACTGTTTGCATAGGTTGCGCTAATAAACAAACCAAAGCCTGAGGCCCTGCTACATCTCAGGATGGAAGAAAGTTTCAACTGGAACTAAAGATTCATTATTCTGAGCAGAGCTGCGACTGTCGGCTTCACTATCGATGAATCTGCCAATTATGTTCGTGGTTACTCATTTGATCTGAATTCATTGTTGGAAAATGCTCATCGTATATTCTGAAAACTGGAGGTGAAGCCTTCAGATAGCTCGTTGTGTCCAAACATCAGTCCAGAGCCTAACGATATCCAGCGTGCCATCACACAGTAAGGAAGCTGGACATGGTGTATTCGGCATGTTGTAATCAGCTAAGCATTAATTCAAAGGTTATATGTTGGAGCAAGTCATTTTTAAGCAAAAATGCCAATCATTCTCTCGTGTCACTTTCTCAAATGTGATTATTTGCTGCTTTTCTGTTTTCTGTCATTGCAAACTGAACATCTTTGGGTTTCTGACTGAGCTGATCAGACAAAAAAGACATTTGAAGGTGTCACCTCAGGGTCTGGGAAATCCAGACTGGCATTTTTTTATTATTTTCTGACATTTATAGATCAAACCTAAAATCAAGGATGTAATCTGAGGATCAATAAATTGATAAGTTGAAGCCCTAGTTATCATACTGTCGTCCCAAGTGCATCTTTGTTTTAACACATACAAAATACAGCAGCTTTACAAGCAGCACGTCACTAAAAAAAATCTTCACTATTTTACTTTCCAAACACTCTGACGTGTGCAACGATGTGTCCGATAATAACATTTACCAACACCGTGTTGCTGCTCACACCTGTAGCTCCCTCTGGCGTAGCTTTCTGACTGTTTACAGATCACGATGACCCGCTGAGATTTCATTTTTTTGAAAAGATTGCATTGACAGAGTTGTTCTGGTCTTACCCAACTAAATGTGGGGAGTTAAGGTCAACAAACCTTTTCAATATAACCACTTAAAGAGATGCTCAGATACCATATTTTCCTTACGAATACCCGAACTTGTATATCGAGCAAAGCTGAGTACCGATCTGATACCACTGCATTAAGAAAATAAATTTGCTAGCTATATACTCTTGACCCTGTATGGATATGAAACGATCGCTATCATTGTTGTATGGCATGGCTCAGGTTAAACCCTGTGATGGTGGTGCTGAAATTAGCAACACTATTGCAAGTCTTGCACACTGTACACTCTCACTTTTTACTGGTGGTATATTCCAGTGTAAAATATTACCAAATCTTCTTTGCCCCTATAATATAGCGGTTGCCATCGGCTTCATAGTGCAATTTGCTGTGTAGGGTGCTGCTTTAGACCGGCAAAGAAAGGTTGCTATCTGACGTCTTATCTGTGGTATCAGGTCGGTTTATACACATGCGTACTCGCAGATACCTGATTTATCATTTAAGGCAGTGTCTGTGGCATCTCTGATACTGAAACAGGTTCCAGTAACAGAGCAACTCTAACCACAACAAACCAAATAGTCTAACAGTAGACCAGTTTAACCACTGTGGCATCTGCAGAGGACTCTGATACCTTTGCACACCTCCTATATCCATAAAACACACTTGTTTTTGGGCTGTAGCTTCATGTTTAAGATGTGAATTCAAGTTTCTAGATGCTTTCCGGTAGTTTTGATTGTGGTTCAGATTATCTGCGCTGATAAAAAGTGAGTGTGAAAGATTGAAATGGTGCTCGCTGAGTTCGTCAACAAAAACCAAGCTTTGCAAAAGCAATAAAACACAGCAAATGGTGTTTATTGTCAAAGTGTAGGAGTAGGACAATGTTATATGTGCATAAATCATTATTGTGTACTGTAATTGTGCAACAAACTAAGCTACAGTATATACAGACATCTATCATTAACTGTTGATAGCTGGATGACAGTTATACTGTATAACAGTAAATCTAGTTGGCCGGTTGCTTGGGCAGGACAGCCTTTAAAGGCGATCCGTCAGACGCCCAAGACTTTGGTATCATCTGCATCATCGAATGCAAAATGGTGACTCTTACTCTTACAGTGTAATATCAATCAATACAACTAAACACATCCATTAAAAACATCCACATGAATATACTCAATGCAACAAATGTTATGCAGAAGAATCTCCCCCTCCCCCCCTCACTCTGTGTCTCTCTTTTATC
The DNA here is from genome assembly GCA_035609425.1 of Epinephelus awoara. Lineage (NCBI taxonomy): Eukaryota > Metazoa > Chordata > Actinopteri > Perciformes > Serranidae > Epinephelus > Epinephelus awoara. Next base: position 23,937,786 of record CM069306.1, on the reverse strand, counting down.
TCCATAAAATCCAGTAAAGGTTAAACAAACATTTAAATGTTACATATCCCATAAAAGTAAAAGAGAATAATGTTATGAGGACCCCCAGTCTAGATAGCAACGATGCCTCGTGAAAAATATATGTATAGTAGAGTGAACTAAACATTTACATGATTTTACAGGTGGAAAGAAAACATCGTCTTGACATAACTCTTTAGAATAATAATACAGCCCCACAGTCTTATGAACATGCTATGATCTCTCGTTACTCACTCAGATCATTGTCCATGTGATGTCAGGCCCGTGGCCTGTCACAGGGTCGTGGTTGTGTCAGTGTGTATACATGTTTTTACGTGACTGTCGTGGATGTATGTGCGTCTGTACGTCAGTATGAGTGTGTTTTGGTGTGTGTGCGCAGGCTCAACAGTCCCCCGAGTTATGCGAATGTGGCCCGGTCTCCATTTTCCAGTCTCTCTGGTCAGTGGCCTCTGCCTGGCCGTGCTGGGAGGCCGCGGGGGACAGGGACATCTGTCTGCGGGGGTTGCCACTGTGCATGGTGTTCCAGTGGCGCTTCAGATCCGACGCTTTGATGAAGGCTTTGTCGCAGGAGCCGCAGTTGAATGGCCGCTCGCCCCTGTGCTGCCGTTCGTGGTCTTTCAGGTGAGACTTGTGCTTGAAGGCCTTTTCGCACATTTGGCACGCAAAGGGCCTCTCGTTGCTGTGGACCCGTTCGTGCCTCTTCAGGTCGGGGCCCCTGATGAAGGCCTTGCCGCACACCACGCAGCGGTGAGGCTTGAAGCCAGAGTGGATCTTCAGGTGCTCCTTGAGGTGGGCGGCGGTGGTGAAGGCTTTGGGGCAGTGCTCGCAGCCGTAGGGGCGGTTGGCGGTGAGCAGCCGCTCCTTTTTGGCGTTGTGGTCCATGGGCTTCGCACCTGTGCTCTGGCAGGAGCCGTGGTCGCGGTGGCCGTACAGCAGGTACTCCAGCTTCATGTCGCTGGAGGAAGAGGAGCCCCAGCCGTGGCTGTGAGGATCTTTGCTCATGTTGGTGTTGTAGTTGTGTGGCTGAGACACGTGAGAGCCCCCGGGCCCCATACCGTCCATCCCCTGGTCGTAGAAGCTGTTCTTCCTCACCTCCTCCATGGCCAGCTCCTTGAGGATGGCGTCCTGAGCTCGCATCCCGTGGTCACCAGGCGCCTGGTTCTCCCGGGTCTTCATGTTAGTCAGCTCGCGTTTCTGCGTGCACAGGTTATCCAGGAAATTGATCCCCAGAATCTGGCCGGATGACATCATCATGTTGATGTCCTTCTTCCTCACGGCGAGCCGGGCAGTGTACATGTAATTGAGCACCTCTTCGAAGATGTCAGAGCGGATGAAGTCCAGCTCCACGATGGAGTTGTCCTCGTCACTCTGCTTCTTGAAGAGCTTTTTGAAGTAGTTGCTGCAGGCGGCCAAGACACAGCGGTGAGCCCTGAACTCTATGTTTTCCACCACCACCACCACATCACAGTGCTCACCTTCCATCCTCTGCTGGTTGAGCATCTTAAGGAAGGTGGCTTTGTGGTCATAGTCGATATATCTCAGTAAATCAGACATGTTGCAGGTCAAATTGGAACAACCTGCGGAGGGAAAACAGGAGACAGTCACATATTTTGCTTTGCACAGTAAAGCGGGCATGTATATAACCTGCACAGCTGAGGGGTGGAGCTCCACATGCATGCTTCTTATGATAATACATACAGGTTGCCTACAGGCACAAACATTCACACACACTTAGGGGAGCAAGTTGCAAACTGTAACGCATTTGTTTACACATAACAGGTGAAAAATGCAGAGAGTAAACAAAAGTAGGAGAATCAACCGTGCAGAAATTCTTAGGAGAAAAAAAACACGACAGGCCCGACAGCAATAAAAGCCGCAGTAACGCTAATAAAAATACAGAAACGCAAACAGAAACAAACAGGCGCACTTTTCTGAACTTAGCTCGTGCGTTTTAGCCGCTGAGTTCGCGTGACAGTCGCGTCGCGTGCAGAAAGGATAACCTTAGCAAGAATATTTCACATTTCACTGCGCCCAGCCATTTTGGTCAGCAAGCCTCCATTGGCATGTTTCTGGTGTCTTTAAAGCAGTTCACAAACAAGCGGAGAACACGGCGGCGAACAGGCGAACACGCGGCGGGAACAAAACCCGCCGTGCGCTTTCCTGCTCCGTCCGAAGCGACAAAGAGAAAATAAAAAATGTTAATACCCGAAGCCCTGAACGCGATCCCTGTGTTGTCACGCAAGGCAGTCGACGACGATCCAGAGCTGTCGTTTTTCCTCTTCCTCCTCTTGTTGTGACTGCTGGGCTTCACAGGAAGCGCCGCGTCGTTCTGCCGCCACCTACAGCACCGGAGCGGGTACAGCACCGAGATCCTCTATGAGCCAGAGGAGGACTCACTCCGCACCGGCTCTGCCCCACCAAATACACCATACTACCATACATTTTTTTTTTTTTTTTACTGTTTATTTAACTTATTGGTCCTAACAGCCTATTTACACTATTGCATCATATATATTGTTAAATTGTATGTTATTAATGGTGTAAATTAAAGATTTCAATATTTAAACAAACTTAAAAAACTAGGCATGCAGAAAAAAGTACAAAAAAATACAAGAAACAGCAATAAATAATAATAATAATAATGAGCAGCGGATAAGAAGTGAGCAATGGATTAAAGTGAACATATTTAGTGCAAAGTGAATATTGAATGTGCAAATAAACTACAACATGGGGGACAGCAATGCTTATAGTGGTGTTTATGCCTGGCAGCAGCAGCAGGCAGGAAGGACCTGCGATAGCGTTCCTTCACACACTTTGGGTGAGCTTTTATCTCCTCCTGCAGGGGATGGGAGTCATTAGTCCTCAGAGATGACAGCTTGGCTGTCGTCCTCCTTTCTCCCACCACCTGCACAGAGTCCAGAGAGCATCCCAGGACAGAGCTGGCCTTCTTGGTCAGCTTGTCCAGTCTCTTCCTATCTGCTGCTGAGACGCTGCTGCTCCAGCAGACCACTCCGTAAAAGATGGCTGATGCCACCACAGTGTCAAAGAAGGTCTTCAGGAGCGCCCCCTGCACTCCAAAAGACCTGAGCCGCCTCAGCAGGTAGAGTCTGCTTTGGCCTTTCTTGTATGGTGAGTGGGCTCTAGTCCCCCAGGCCTTAAAAAGAAATAATAAAGAAGATGGAGCACAAGTCACTGTCTGTCTATAAAAACACACGTATTTTAAACTAAGAAACTGAAATTCACTTCGACTTTTGGAACACTGTGGGTCACATTTCTGCACACAGCAGCTCAGCTCTTCATTTTTGACGGATAAGGTTCTATTGGATATATGTTTTTTTACACATATTTTAACATTTATTCTTATTGTCATTTAAAAAAATGTTTCTCGGCTGTTTGCAGTAGGCCTACTTGCCCCAGACACTAAGGCAAATTCCTTGTATATGAAAAACCTACTGGTCATAAACCTGCTTGTGATTTCTGATAGTCTTCAATATCATGGACATAATCACTGAATACATTATGTATGATTCTTAGCATTTAACCTGCTCATTACTGATGGTGATTTTATGTTTTTAAATTTTATATTTGCTCTCTTCCCACAACAACATCTCTTTGGAAAAACAGAATATTATCTAATCTACATGAATCATTTACATAACATTCATAAGCATCCACTTCACATATAATGTTATCTATTACATTGATCCATTGCACTCTGCACCCTTGCACTATTATACATGTAGGCTTATTATGTACAGAAACAGTTTAACTTGTATTATGACTGTGTTCTCAGTCTGTCGACCTGTTAAATCAGAGTATGGGTGCATCCACTGTTCATAATGTCTGACGTGGTATGTAATGTTTGTAGCATGGTTTAGTTGTCTGGTTAAATGTATTTATGTGAAACAGTGTGCATCTTGGGATTCAAGACACATTTTAGGAATTCTTCGGACAGTTACGTGAAATCAAATCAAGATTTAAAGAATCAAATTAAAATTGTCATCGAATGTTGTTATTCATTGTTGCATCTACATGGGCCTGCACCTATTTTTTTTCAACTTGTATATAGGCTATCAATCAATCCGTTTGTCACCTGAAAACATAAAGCAAGACGTTAGTTACTGTAAGTGTTAATTATGCAAATGTACCTATTTTTGTTCAGCTTTCTTTTCTTTTCTTTTCTTTTTTTATAGCTGTATGCCTATTTTGGTCTATCTTGTGTGTAAGTGAATTAAGAGCAACATATAGAAAGAGTCAAATCTCCAATAAAGCTGAATCTTATTCTGAAAAAAAAAAAAAAAATCTGGCCTCCATTCATTTAGTAACTTTGACTTCTAATGTCTTTCTATAAGTCCCTGAAAACTGAATATTAATGTCTCTTTATTTCAAGTTTAACCTGCACCATACAGCAGGTCTTCAGCACAGTTAGATGGACTATGTTTATTAAGTAATCAAAGGGTTTTAGAGATGCTGCAAACCTAAATAATAATATACCTTTCAGTGTTGACCTGCTGGCACCCAGCAACAGAGACGGAGTGAGAGCTCTTACCTTTAGTTCCTCTCCTGCACGCGCGCACGTACACAGCGGGGCGGGGCTTCAGCAGCCTGCGTGCGCTCAGCATAATTACCTATAGCTGTAAAAATCCTCTCTTAATTACCCCGAGGACGCTGCCTTAAACACAATTAAGTGTTTCCAGCATTTGGTTCAATGAATAATAGATTGGCCCACTATTAACAAATCCAACCCCCTCTCATTAATACATTTATCTATTTATTAAACCAATGTATAAAGCTTAAAAATATTAATGACTCAATGTCCATAAAGTTGTTCTAGTAATTTTCATCTCTTAATACTCAGGTTGTTAGATGTTGGGTATTTATTGTGGATTTTTTCTTTTAAATCCTTTAAGATTAAACAAATTAATATATAACCTATTGGATAAACAGCTTTTTAGCCTTAAGGCAATAATAATATTATGATTCAGTCTGTTAAAGGGCTCAGGGACACAGAGCACAGCTGGATAAATCATCATTTGTAGGTTATTTTTGATATAAAGCTGTGGGATAACTAGTGTCTTGTGTCATGATCAGCAAAGCTCTTATCTGAATTATCACTGACTCAACATCTCAGTGTGAAACTGCACCAAAAGTGAATCAATGGGTCCAACGGTGACACGAGTTTTCAGGTCTGTGGTCAACACTTTATTATTTGAGAAGAAAACAGCAAATTAAAACAAATGCATTTGCCACTTTTATTTCACCATTTTGAGGAAAACATGGCTGTACACAACAATACTGGGTTATTCAGATACAGTTGAACAGATATGAGGGAGGCATACAGTTGACATGTTCAGGGTGGATGGAGGAGGGGTGGGGGTGGGGGCGGGGTGGGGGGTTTGACAGATCTCTCTTGGCTTTGCATCTAATTTGGGCAGAGCTCGGCAGTCTGAGCCCTTTGCCTCACAGTCACACAAACCTGGGACTTGTGCTGCAGCCGATCATCTACCCGGGAGAACATTCAAAGCCTGCGCAGGCACATAAAAATCGATTTCTTGCACAGAAATCTTGATTCCTTGGCGTTTGCCACAAAAAGAAAAAAAACCAAACAAAGACCTTCTTGGTGGAATCAAATCGATGAGCAAGGATAAAATACTGAAATGATCATAAAAAGGAAAATGCAATTCAAGTAGACGTGACATAAATCAACTGTGAAAGATAATTTGCTATTTTCCTAGGAAAGCTTGGATATGTACAGAAGTGGGCTGTAGTGATTTCTGTAGTGGCACACCTGACGGAGAATCATCGGGTCGGTTGGAGTGAGTGAGGCAATGCTTGCTGGCAAATGAGGTTGGCACTTCTAACAGCAAGGTTAAATAGTGTATGCTCCCTAACATATACAGCCTACAGCGATTTTAAGTTTCTGGAGTGATGGCTTTATTTCATAAATAAAACGTTGCTACAATAATTATCCTCAATAATCATAAAAATGCATCAAATTCATAAGGCAGTGAAAGCAAACGGTTTGCTTGCTGCACACACACAGGGATTCGGCGTGCAGGCGGATCGAGAACCACTTTTAAAATCGTACAGTTTTCAGTATAATCTTGCCGTTTGTTTGATAATGCAACGTTGCTTCCTTCTCATGCAAGATGCATTTATTTATTTTGCAGGTGATGGTTGCGACTAGCGGCGAGCTGCAGCATTTGGAGAGTAGGAGCCTATCTAGTCTTCTGAGAGTCCCCGGAGTAATATGTGGAGTTCTGGATGTTGGATTCTGGGAGGTTGAACAGAAAACAGCCCTCAGTGTTACTCCTGGAGGAACAGAGGAAACAGCTGTTAGTACATCCTGTGTATTTTATCACATATGAGCATTCAGTGCCACAGTGAGCTCTGCTGAAGACTGAAAATCAGCCTGATGAAAGGTTGTGGCAGTTTTAACACCATAAAAAGATGCAGCGAGGGAATACAGAGATACAAAAATGAACACAACATAGATACACAGAGGTTTCACAGGCTCTAACAATGCTCCCTGTGGCATCCCTGGAAATGAATGCCAGCTATTTTGAATCTGACCACAAGTTATGAGTCAGTTAATGCTGGTGACACAAATGACAAACACAGTGTCTGCTATGATGTGGTTTGAATTTCAATTTTAGTCAATTTATTGAAACATGTTTCACACCTGTTCTCCAGTACATCATGTTTTATTCACCACATCTGCTCTCCTGCAAAACAGAGAGAGATTTGGGGACCCTGCTGCTCTTACGAGGGCAGTGTGGATTTCTGAATATGGCAGTATAAAGGGACGGCTCAACTCAAAGTAAAAAGTCATTTCTATTTTCTTACTTGTAGTGCTGTTTATCAGTCTAGATTGTTCTGATGTGAGTTGCAGAGTGTTGGAGATATCAGCCGTAGAGATGTCTGCCTTCTCTCCTATATAATGGAACTAGATGGCACTCGGCTTGTGGTGCTCAAAGTACTAAAAAATACATTTGAAAAACTCAACAGCAATGTCTCTTTCCAGAAATCATGACCCAGATACTCAAGATAATCCGAAGACCTTGTTTAAACAGTGTCATTAACCGTTTCAGAAGGAAGCGTGCATCTAACCATGGACGAGAGGCTCATGCTCATGAAAGCTTGAGATGTAAACATTAATGGCGTCCTTCTTGGCTGAGCTGTAATGTTAGCTAGCGTAGTGAGGCAAGGTGAGCTAGCAGTAGCTGCATGCTTCCATCTGTGTGTAGTTTGAAGGACAAAAGAAATGTTTCTACATGAAACTGCCTAGGTCATGATTTCTGGAAAGAGACATTGCTGTTGAGTTTTTTAATATGTATTTTTTTTGTGGAGCTCTGAGCAGAGTGCCATCTAGTTCCATTATATTAGAGAAAAGGCAGACTGATATCTCCAACTCTCAGCAACTTACACCAAAACAATCCTGACTGATAAATAGCACTACAGGTATGAGGGAAAATGTTTTTTTGATTTTGGGGTGAACTGTACCTTTAAGCAAATTAACAGGAACTTTTTATTTAGAACAATTGGAAATTTACTCCATGGAATGGATGTGTTAAGTCCAAACACATGATGTTAAGTGACAGATAAAATGTTAATTGAGAAGAGGGCTTGTACTGAAAAACTGATATTTAAGCTTTTTACCCATTAATTGGTTAAGATGAAAGACAGTATTTAGATAGAATGACTGTGATACTCTATGTTCTGTATTCATGGTCATTTATATTGTAAGCTTAAAGTGACAGTATTTTGTAGAAAGTATTTTTAAGACAGGGATGTTTGGAATGTTTTTCCGTATAGATGTTATCTATGGTGATTTATTATTAACATGACAGTATATACAGTGTACTATTAGAGAGCCTGATGATGGTAATACGGCTGAAAATGAATACAGAATGAATAAAGCCTGCTGTGCTGGAGACGTGTTTCAGTTTTGGAGGACCTGAGTACTGATCTGCACCTCCTCGTCTGTGTGTTCTCACAAGAGGACACTGTTTCATTTTCATTTTACTGTTGACAATGCTGCTCCAAACCTTTCTGACACTGTTTAGCCCAAACACTGTGTGTATCTACAGTGGAAAGAGACAAGCGTCCAAAAGACCAGAGAGAAAACGTTTAGTATCATGTTAATAATGCTACTCAGAAACACAGCAGTTCTGACACACAGATATTAGACAGCATACACACACTCACGCGCGCGCGCACACACACACACACACACACACAGGACTAAGGGCAAGGCCGCGGAAACAAAGCCAAGCATTCCCATCTGGTGAGTCACGCAAGTACACACATGCACGCTCGTCATCCCAAACCCTGCGCCTTGGGATCGTCTCAGTTATAAATAGGGAAATAAAAAAGCTTCAGAGCCAAAAGGTGAAAAGAATGAACCGGACAATTCCAGATTCCAGATTCCAAATGTTTGAGAGGAAAAGGTGGCGAGGTTTTAACGACATGCTGCGGTGCGATGGAATGAGAGGCTCCCCTCACGCAGCTCCACACCTGAAGTAAGCCGCACAACACTGCCGGCGGACAAGTTGGAACACAAATGGTTGCATTTGTGAAGTTTGCACAAACGCTGACCTATTTATTCCCCCCACGCAGAAAGGAAGAGAGGAGCAGTATGTCACACACTGTGTCCTAGAGACACGGTTTTAACATGTCAGGGATTCACCTCATGCATGAACATTTCTCCCTGTAAAGTATGCACAGTCAGGCTGCTGTGCAGAGCAACACTGTTTGCTTTTTGGTGCATTAAGTCAACAATGATACAAATACAAACAAACAGCATAAATTAAGGTTTTCTGCAAATATACTTCACTTTTAATTGCAATATTTATATAACTGGTTGTTTCAGGAGCTGTCCAGTTAGAGTAGATGCTTTTTCCTGTAAGAACAGAGTTGAAAATAGACTACAGCACTTCTGTGTTCGCTCAAGATCAGATTTCAGTCGATACGGGTTCGTATGCAGAGACAGGCTGGGCGCTCTGAGAAGCTGAAGCCGGTTCAGCCGGTATTTAATCTCTCATCCCTGCTGGTGCCCTTTGTGAGCCTACACAATGTAGACAAAACAATGTATACTCAAGGTTTTTACTGAATATTGCACGACATGCAGGCTCAACTGTTTGAACATGACTTGTTTTTTTGTACGTTAGTAAATAAAGAAACTAATTTCATCTCCAGTTTTGCACATTTTCTAATTTAGAGTGCAGTTCTGTTATTTTATTGTTCATTCTTTTTATTAAATGACGCCCCAATTATCTGTAGAAACACAGAGAAAGGTCTTTGTTACATGTTCACACACTGGCTCTCTCTAATAAAAAGGGAGTTATGCTTCTTTCCAGCAGGGGGGAGTGTTGCAGTCCAATTACAAGATGTTGCATGAGACTGCCAGGAGCATTACTGTAAAGGTTTTTAAGCCTTGTCATTACGAGTTGAGACTATAATATCCGGTCTGTGTGCACACGCACGCATCAGCCGACCTTTTCCCTGCAGGGGGAGTGGAGCTGGAATGACAACAGTATGATGCATTAGCTGTAAGTGCTACAGAAGCAGGGCTGTCTGTACCAGTGAGAGGAAGTGCTGATGGGAAAAGCAGCATGCCCAAGAATGGAGACCAGCTTGACAAAGCCCAGTCCGACCGAATCAAAACCAAAACCAGACCAGACTAACACGGACAGATCCGGGACCAGGACTGGGACCTTGTTGTCTTACCTGGGTCAGTCCTCCCCCTCCTCTGGCGTGATCTCTGTCTCTTTATGTACCACTACTTTGGTCACTGACATGTCAGGATGCTGTTCTTTAGCCTCCTTTATGGCCTGAGCCAGAGCCTATATACGGGGTGCAGTGCCAGGAGGGATCACCAGGGGGAGACAGAAAATGGGGAAGGCAGGGAGGGAGCGGGGATGTTTGATTGTGAGTCAATATGCCAACAGGGAAGCCACTCTTAGTTACATGTCATACTTTCAGTATTTGTTAATGTCACATCACGAGTTAATGTTTTTCATTTAAAATGTCACATGATGAGCCACTCTGTATCATGGGGCTGTGCTATGCTCGCAAAGTAAAAGATAAGGTCCTGAGGGGTCACTAGCATTTTATTTTGTCATGGTCAAATCCATTTACTGACTTAATGGAGAACAAATGAGAAACAGTTTGAAAACAAAAACTCTTAAGATACCTGATCATGGTCGATGTCTGTATCTCCTGTGATGACGATCCTTTTCTCGATTCTCGTCTCTGATATTCCTCCTTTCACCGTCTGAGAGCAGAGAGAGGACTTTAAGATCATATGGCAACGTCTCAAAGCTTTATTAAACACATAATCTTCAAGTTCTATAATTGCTTCAGTCAACATCCTTAAATGGGGCCAAGGATGTCAGGAAGGTTGTGTGAAACTTTAATAAACATAAGAATAAAACTCTGGTGTACTGTGCAAGCAGTTTTCCAGCCTCATTAATTCAGAAAAATGTTGACTGACAGAAAATTCGTCTGCAGCCTTTTAGCTTATGCAATTTTTTAATGCAAAAACACCAATGTTCACTGCTTCCAGCTCCTTAAATGTGAGCATTTTCTATACATCAAACATCCTAAACAGCGAAACCCTGGACTCATTTTTTTGCCTCTCATAGCTGTAAGCTTTAATCAAACTGAGGCTGCTTTATGCATCACTTCTGGTTACTGCACAATGTAATGACAAAAGTAAAAAAAAAAAATACAAGTGTACGTAAATAACATAACTGTGTGTTTCCCTTTCCCCCGTGCAGGAGTGTGTAATGAGGCGTGTTTCTGTGCTACAAAGATAGATTCACTTCCTTTCCCCTCTCTTCACCCATTATTCATGCTTCATATTCCGCAGTGGAGAAAGGTTAACACACACATGCACAGGCTGAGGCGTCAAGTGTTGAGAGACCCAGAGGGACAACAGATGAACCCTGACCTTTGTGATGTGTGTGGTTGTCGTGGTGCTGGTGGTTTCCGAGGTGATGGTCTGAGCACTCAGCAACACCCCGGGGTCGACGTCACCATTGGTGTCGACCTGTTGACGAGCAAAAGACTCCATTTTGAAACTGCATTTTATATTTGTGCTCTGGATAAGGTAAAACTGCCCATTACAACAGATTTATTGAGTTCCTATCAAATATAGTTCAGCACTAACTGGTGGTTGAGCTGCATTAATTGATTTTTTGGCCACTTGTAGACAGAATAAATCCTCTACCCACCGTGACGCCAAGCTGTGTTGGATATTTATATTAACACATCAGGCAGACACAGTACTCCATCAACATTAATTTAGAGTTTTTTTTCTGGACACCTGAAGAATGTACGTCCAATATTCACTCATTTTATAGCGACGTCGTCCAACTCCTGAGGAAAATATCTGTCGCTTTAGCTGCTAAAAGCTCCACATTGTTCACCAGTAGTCTTTCTCTGCCATTTGCTGCTAAACAGGTCAATATCTATACAACATTATATAGTATCTGCTCAACATGAAATGGAAGACAGTAAAAGTTAGCAACTAACTGGTGAACACAGATTTTTTTAAAGGAAAAACTGCACACTGTCTAACTTGCAAAAATAACTAGATAACTAGACCGTTATCAGGCAAACGTTTTCTACAAGTTGTTCCTCTCCTTTGCACCTGTTTGGAAATAGATGTGCAAAGAACTCCTTTGTTCTGAACAAAGATTTTTTTTTTGTTGTAAATACAGGGGCTCAATGCAAAATTCAGAGCATATGAGTTCTCTGCACATGGTTCTCAACATGTTGGCTGAGCTGGCAGCAAGCTGCTAATGGTGCTAACTCTGTTAACAGTGCTAAACTGTTCACAGCGCTAACGGTAATAACTAGGGAGGAACTGAAGGTTGGACACTAAGATTCTGCAACGACGGTGTCCAGATATCAGAGGGTAACATCCAATGAGCCCAGTGCAAAGAAGCAGCGACAAGGTCAGTGGAATACAAACATCCACAAACATGCACGCTTGCCTGGATAGGCTCACCACAGTGAACAAGCGAGAAGCACTGATCTCTACTCTTAATGAAGTTTAAGTATTATTCAAATTAGTTATGATACAGTGTATGTAAGCAGCTCAAAAATGTTATTTAAATCCTTGTTTTTGTTACTTTTATTTCTTTTTTTTTTTAGTATTTCTAGTTTGTAAACTGTATTATTTTCTTTCTTTTAGATATTTTGAAATATTTATGTACATCTGTGGCAAGCATATACAGTTGACTTTAATTTCAGTGTTACATGGGCTCCTTTTACAGGACCTCAGTGGTTTGTATTGCATCCCACCTGTGCATTTTATATTCTATTTTTTTTTTCCACTTCTATTTTTTATATGCACAAATAAATAACTTTTCATCCAGGAGGTTAATAGAGACCAAAAGAGAAGTAAAAGGAGAGAGTGAATATTGAACTTACTTTGATCAAGTGGACACAAACACGACTACATGAATACCTGTATACTTACTGCTGTATATGTATACATAACTATTACTCTCTAATAGGGCAGATTTTTTTCTCCCCAGTAAATTACAGTCTAATCACACTCCTCTCCCATCTTTCAAAATGGTGCAGGATTTAAAATGGAGTAAATATCAATATCTGTACCTCTGCAGACTCGTAGGTGATAGTTTTTGTCTCTGTGTGGACTACAGGCATCTCTTTGGTTCCCACCTCGACAACATCAAGACTCTAAAGGACAAAAATAAAAAATAGGCACACATAAATACGCAGAGGGAGAACAGCCGCAACAAAACCATCTGTGCTCTAATTTAATTAGCTGTCGTGTCTGAAACAAATTGCTGTAGGTGTTCACTGTTAAATGTACGTCTTTGTTCTTAAAATAGCTCCACCCTGTTGTACATAAAATTAAATAGACCCAAATAAATGCTGCATGCTAATAAACTAAGCCAGAGGCTGTCATTGAAGGGCTTAAATCTCTAAATGAGCATGCAGTCATGCATTAGAGTCCCTGATCCCGTGAAGGAGTGGATACTGGAGAATGCAAATCACAAGGTTTCGATCAAGTGTGTGCACCACGTCGTATTCAAAGGTCCCCTGATCTGCTTCGAGACAAACTGTGAAGTTAGACGCGTATCCATGCTTTTTGCCCTTGATTATTAGTGGCAGATTGTGTTGGTAGGAGGGGAGGGTGATGGTGAGGTTACAGGGCCGAGGCTGAGGCCATCTGAGGTGACGCAGGGTTACCTCCGACTGAGACGTGGCTGGAAGTGGACAGGTGAGCGGGGCGGCTACGATAAGCAGTTCAGTCAGAGTCACTTTGTGTGGGCTGGACGTCTGGTCTTGTTCCTTTGCTTTTTCTTCTTTCAGTGTGTCAGCGCGGTCTGTTTCTGATGCGACAAAATCTTCTCTCACCTCTGAAGACTTTTCATCATCACAGTCGTCTGCCACTTTCAACTTCAGTTCTTCTTCACTGTGCTCCTCCTCCACTTCTTCCTTCTTTCCATCTGTCTCTTCCTCTTCTGCTCTCTCCGTTTCATCTTCCGAGCCATCCATCTGTGCACAGTAGTATTTCTCTTTTTCAGAGGGCAAAGGTTTCAAGATGTCTGGAAAGCTCTTTGGTCTCTCATCCTCCGCTGGTAAACATCCACCCGTCTCTTCATCCACCTCCTCAACACCATTTTCCAACTCCATGGGAAACTCTTGTTCTTCGAAATACTGCACTTTGTTGGAGAACTGGACTCTCTTGCCGTCTACTTCTGTGTGCTTTCTCTCCTCTGTGTCTTTACAATCTGCTAATTCCTCTTCTAAAGCCTTCAGACATCTCTCCACTGCTTCCTCTTCGTTGTGTTCATCCTCTGCTGAAGTCAGCTTCTCTTCCTTTTCACTCTCTCTGATGTGGGCAGGAGCGACAGTGAATCGGAAATCATCATTTCTGTGTTTTGACATCGACGTCTCGCCCTCCACACCGGCATCCTCTCCCTCCTCATCTATTACTTCCTCATTTCCCCTCTCTGCTGCTAGGGTCACTGCAGACTCCGGCAAGGCGCTACCGCCAGACAGGCTCTCATTTAACCCTAAATTTGTTGCTAGTGGCTGTTTTTCTGCGACCAGCTCCACAGATGCACACTGTTGAAGCTGCTCTGAAGGTGGTGCAGTGCCTGGAAAACCAGATTGTGCTGGGGAACTAATGCCACTAACATCCTCTCGTGCATAATCTAGTTCTCCCTCTGCAGACTCTGCTGACATTGTGAGCTCTGCTGTAGCGTGCACTGGCTCGGCCTGTGCAGCCTCTGCGGTCTGGATATTCACCGTTGGCCCCGTTGACACGGCTGGTGCTGCCTCTGTCACCGTGGCAACCGCTGCCTTCTCCTCTGGCTCAGCTGAGGTCTGTGAATGATAATTGTACCATTAGATGATGTTTTTGCTTCACCGTGACAAAAATAAAACCCACTCAGTACAGGGCCGTTTGGCATCACACCTGATGGAGAAAAAAATGGTAAAAATGTGAGTTATACATTTTCAGAATTTCACAACAAATTACACGTTAAAGACAATTAAGGTTTAAGTTACACAAAAACCACTGCATGTAGAAATCTGTGAGGACCAGAGGGGTGTGGTCACCTTTTCAGAGGAGGAAACCCATCCCAGCGTAGACTGATAGGACAGAAGGATGGAGGGACACAAGAAGAGAGAGAGGAAAAGAGAGGAAAGTCAAAAGTCACAGTGAACACCAGACAAAGAGCAAAGGGAGAGAGAGGGTGGGAAAATGAAAGATCTGAACGGTAAATATTGTATGGATTTTATGGGATGCCATTGTGTAGCTCATTAAATCTGCTGAATGCCAAGTTGAACAAATCCTAAAACCTCAAACAAAAATCCGATTTTGGGATCGCTGAATCCACCAGCAGCAAAATTTCCCACTAATCTGCTTTTGAAAAACTGTTACTTAAGAACAGTGAAATCTCTTTTGAGGTAGACCCATACAATTTTTTTTCCCCGACTTGTTACGGAGGCAGGAGGGGATTTTGGAGGATGAGGTGGGGAAAGCTGCAGCAGTGGCACTGAGCCAGGGCTATGAAGTCACTGCTTTCAGGGAACTGATAACAGAGCTGAAAGAAAGGGATGGTGCAGCTGAGCAAAACGGCAGAAAACAAACAGGAGGCTGCCAGAGCCCCCATTGCTTTCCTTATCAGCTGTTGATGCCAGCTGTGAAGGCAAGCCGAGCTGTTTTAGCTGTCAACAAACTCAAAAACAAACCCAAAACAAGTTGTATCAAAAAGAAGCAGCGGGTTCGATTGCAACAGAAACTGGCGGTTTGGCAAGTGTGAGAGTAAACGCTGGGTGTTAAGGGACCATTAGCCATGCAGAGCACTTGGTTACATTGTTGTTAGACTGGTTTGGCTGCTGCTAGAGGGAAAGGCAATGGGCTAGGCTGAGGGTGGCGGTGGTGGAGATATGGAGGGTGGCAGCCAAAACCGAGTTGTGGCTTTTAGTTGTCATACAGTACCACTACTAAGGATGTAGCTGAAGATTCAGAAAGTGTAATCTGAGTCAGGCTGGGCTTTGACTGCTCCGTCTGGACTTCTTCAAAGGTGAAGATTTCTGCTTTCTGCTGCACACCATCAGAACTCTTCATCTCTGTCACCTGCTTTGTCATCACACTGAGGACCTCTGAAGCCTCGGTCTTCACCTCCTCAGATATCCACGATGCCATGGCCTTTTTAGGCGAGTCAGTACCTTTAATCCAAGTCACGTCATCAGTTTTTACCTCCATCTTCGGACTCTGCGTCTTGACTACTGTGGTTCTGGCGTCTATAACAACAGAAGAGTCTTCTTTGATAGATTCTTTCTCTTTAGAGGCAGACAGCATTTCACTCTCCTTAGCTTCGGCCTCTCCGGGGACGACAGGCTCTGTTTTTTCACCCGCAGCACTTATCTCTTTGCCCTCCATGTCGACTTTATCCTCCGTCTCCTTCAAGATAATGAGCGTTCCTTTCTTGTCTATGATGGCCTGGGTTACTTCCTGTCTGACAGCTCCGGGGCTGACCTTCATGTCTGCCTTCTCTGACACCTCCTCCTGGGAGTCAGGGGTTTTCTCTTCCACCTCCCTCAGGGTCCCGTCCATGAAGACGTCGTCGTCCATAGTGGTTGACAGACTAATCCCGTGTGGCCCCGAGGAGCTGGCCAAATCTGTTACGATACTATCCACCACGTATTTCACCAGATACCCTGCCGCCTGGGGAGACACTTGGCTTATTGGAAATGGATCGTTCAAGTTAATAGACAGAGGGCATCACAAAGCCAAGACGGTGAGAATAAGCTCAAGAGACCATATATTCGGAGATGACACATACACAGACTGAGCTCCAGAAATACTTGGACAAAGATGCACTGTTTGAATGTATCTCTGCACAGATATGGTGATATTATCTCTAATAGAGCTATGAAATGGCAATTACACACAGGGGGCTTAACGAATAAATGACAAAAACACATGAAATACTAGCCTGCGAATTGTCTGCATCAGAACTATTCATACCAGCAGCAATGTGAATACGCAACAGCTGCAACACTTGTTCAATAAAAGGTTTTGGTGCAAACAGATTCAACTGCAATGTTGCAAATTTGTGACAACGACCAGGATCCTATTCACCCAGAGCACATCTGGAAGTCTGTCTGAGTTAAGTTGTTGTATAGCCAAACCTACTGTAAGCTATTTTATCGAGTTTCCTATTAGTGAAAAACTTAACTCAATTTAAGTTCCCTTTGGACAACAGTCATGCAGAGTATATGTGTGAGCTTTTATCAGGCAGGGTAAGAATGCAAGGAGTAAATCTGGTATGGCTGCCTTTTCAAGGCTGAAAGGAATAATTAAGTTTGCATTCTTGGATCAGACTGTAAGGCCTTCACAATGTTGGTGTTCTGTGTAATGTGATTGTTTGATGCCTTTATTCTGTGTAAAAACTAAAAAAAAACCCAACCTTTCCAAAATAAGTAATGTCACTTTTTCACCATGTAATATTCCTTTCCTGTGTGAAAGTACTTAGGACAAAAACAATAGTTTGAAAAAACATATTGACGTGCATATTAATAACACACACACAAATAACGCCCCTGGTGTGTAAAGCCCAGTTCAGACTGAATTCACAATGACACAAGTTGAAACAGGCAACTACTCGCTGTTCTGCAATGTTCTAAAAACCTGCCTCTGCTTCTGTTCTGATTTCCAGCTTTTCAGGCTTATTTTGTGGCTGAATATAATTTGTAGCTTCTTAAAATATAAATGAGGATAGTGATAGTGAGATACTGGCTACAGTTGCATTTGTAGTAGTGATGAACCAGCGAAAACAGAGACAAAACAAGTATCAGATGGACTGTATTCATAATAAATACGCCACAATAATATAAATAACCAACGGCAATTACTCGGTCATGTAGAATGTGGGTGGACATCCATCAGCAGCAGCAACTGCCATGTTCTAAAATGATTTTGTCTCGTCACGAATTATTGTTTTGAACTGGGCTTAAAGATTGTCTATCAGCACTTGACTGCTCCTGTAAAGTTCCTTTAATGGATTTGTCCATATTATTTTACTCTGTGTGTTTTCTGTAACGTTACTTTTTTATATTGTTGTCAGTCATCTGACCAAATTAATTTCCTCCTCTGGATTATGAAGTTTAATCTAATTTGATTTTGATTGGATTCATATTTAAACACTGATTTGTGAAAGCTTAGAATCACATTAAAAACTAATATTGGTAGTTTTCAAGTGCATTTCAAGCTTTAATTAAGATTTAATGAGATGAGAAAAAGGGCAGATAAAGGAAGTAGAGAAACTGAATGTGCAAGGGCCAAATTACCAAAGACTGTGCCAGTGTCTAAATATGTCTGGAGCCAGTAAAAACAAGAGGGCAAAAAACCACACTCACTAAACTGCATGTTTTTTTGGTTTTTTTTTTTTACATGTGAAAAACAAAGTGTAAGCAGTTTACCTCAGTGACTTTGGGTTTCACCTCCTCTTTTGTCTCTTCTGCTGCAGGCTGCTCGTCGTTAGTCTAAAGAGGGAAAAAATAAAAAGATAAAAGGTCACACATATTGAGACTGACACAAGACAGAGCATGTCCAGCGTGACTACATGGACATGATCCAGATCCCAAAGCTCTTGCAGTGAATCTGCTTCTTTTCATTTCAGTCAGTCAGACACGGTTCATGTCAGTGATTAGTCTTCAGAGATTTTAATTAGTGCCGCTCATCTGTCCTGTGTGAGTTCATCAGATTATGACACACAAGTAAAGCAGAAACTCTGATAAAACTGCTCCTAACTCCAGCATGTAATGTCACCGAGCACAACAATCTTATTACTGAATAATGACTTCACTGTCCATTACCGAGACAAATTAATATGTTAATCAGCTGCTGATGAGTGGTGAGACATAAGGTGAAAGTGGCAAAGAGAGACTCATTTATTTGCACGCCAACTCAAAATGACTGAGAGATAAATTTCCTCCATAAAGGACGCTTCTTTAATACACACCAGAGGGGTGTGGAACATAAAATGTACTGCACCCAACTCATTCTGATGTCTCTACCCCCATTATAATTACTGGATTTACTGCACTAAGACTCATTACCCAAACACTCTTGAGATTGATGACTTTGTTAATGCAAAAATCTCCTTGGTGATGTCATGCTTCACACAAACATGCCGTCATTCAGTCGGCTGAGGGCTGCAGCTTACATCCTGCGGCTCCAGCGGCTCTATCATTGGTGGTTCATCCGCTCTGGGGGAGCGCACAGGGGACGAGGAGAGTCTTTTCTCCCATTCTGTCAGGCCCGGCACGGGGTCGCCCGTCTCCAGGAAGGAGCGCTTCAGTTCGCTGATGTTGGTCTGGTGCTTGACCATCTCTTCTGGAGGCGTGGTGTCCTACAGTAGCCGGTCAACCATGATACAAGGAGATGAGGCCAGGAGCGGTGAAGAGGGAACGACGGCCATGCTTTATGTACGCAACGGAAGCTTGCATTTCCAATTAATTACCAAAAAAAAGTCAGGAAGCATAAAATGCAGCTTTGAAAATGTCTGCAATCGACGAACGCAGACTTAAATCAACTGCACAATAAGCTTCACTCTTTATGCTCATTGTTGACAGGCCTCTGTGGGAGACTACCTGTGCAACAGCTCGCACAAACAGCAACATAATGGCAAAATGTCCACTCACATGGCAGCTGCAACTGAAAGAGTAGCAGCTTATACTTAAATGCTGAGTCAGCATTTAGGGCCAGCTTCATTTTAATGAACATAAATGATTGCATGCACAGATTCACAGACTTAACTTGACAGGTTAAGTTGAGCACAACACTCCCAAATCCTGTTAGAAGTTAAAACCTCTACAAACTTAGACTTAAGTTTCATTTGTGTTGCTTTATTTCTCACAAGAGTTTATTTGGATGCTCACAGCAAGAAATCTGTTAGATAAAAATGTAATGACTCAGTTTCACACAGCAGTATTTAACACCTGCAGAGCTACTGATGCGTTAAGACTTATTTGTTATCGGTTAGGATTCTTCATACAAAAAGCACCTGCATGCATGTTTCACTCATGCATTTTCTTACCAACCTCTAGCATCAGATTACTATGCTTGATAAAAACGTTTTCCCCCTTTACTCGTCTTATGAAACTATACTGTAAAGACAAAAGAGAGGAGAGGAGCTGTTAAAAGGTCCTGTGCTGTGATTTTAGACTTGTTAAGAAATTGGGAGTTTGTCTTTGGATGGTATGGCTGTAAATGACATGATGGCAAAAGTAAAACTTTGTAAAAGCCAAGGATTAGAAAACCCTTGTAAACTGACACTTGGGTGCAGCAACAAGGAATAGGAATATGACTCCACCATTTACAAACAATAGCACTTTGAAAATGAGCTGGAATGGTGTGTTTAGCAGCAGCGACAGCTTTGCAGCAGCAGTCTGTGAAGAGAAGTCAGGCAGGAGTGAATGGTTCGTCTGGTGTGTGGTATGATAGCGAGCGTGTCAACAGAAGCGGCAGCAGGCAAGCCAAGGTGGAGAGATGGCACAAAGTGACTGATGTCTGAGTGGCTCAGTGCATCTGGTGGTGGTGATGGTATGATGCACTGAGCTGGGCTATGAAGCGAGCCCAGTGTACCTGAGTCCGCATCTCAGAGTCCTCATCTGCGTCCGACTGACAGGGAGTAAAGAGGGGAGACAGAGAGTGTGAGATAAGGAGGAATTTAAAGAGAAGAGACACATGAGGGCCGATCGGGCGAAGGGGAAGAGAAAGAGAGGGACACGGAGTGGCAAGCAGAGAGATAAGAGAGGGTGAGGAGAGTGACTGAATTCAAAAAGTGAAAATATTGGAAGAGAAACTGAGCATTTGCGAAACCTCTCCTCCAAACGGCACTTGTCCAATCATAGCCTTAGCAACCATAACACCAACATTTTCCCATCAAGCTTTGAACTTAACACAGGTGAAGTATGAAGACTAGATTTTAAAACTAGTCTACAAAGCACTTAATGGTCTCCTGCCTACATTTATCTCTGATACTTGTACACTACGAAGCATCCAGACCCCTCAGGCCATCTGTCAGGTTTACTCAGGGTTCCCAGGATTTAAACCAAGCAAGATGAAACAGCTTTTAGTTTCTGTGCTGTCCACCAGCCTTCCTGAACACCTGAGGTCTGCTTTTACTATTGACTCATCTAAAACAAGGATTAAAACAAAATTGTTCACTTCCGCTTTCCAACAATAACTTTTAATCTAACTCTTCCTTTTTGTTTTCATTGTCTTTTAAATGCAGTTTTAGTGTTTTCTAAATGTCTTTTGCTTAATGTATTTTTTATGCCCCTATAAAGCACTACTGCCTTGTGTCTGAATGGTACTACATAAGTAAACCTGCCTTATCCAAGGACTGGATTTAACAATGCCTTTGTTTGCTGTAATATAAGCTGCGAACATAAGCATATTGGCATAGTACACATGTACATCTGCTTTTTTACTGTGTGGAAGCAAGGGGTGGGGGGAAAATCAATATAGTGTAGGCACTATCTTTTGGATACATGAACGCCAAGTATCAACTTTTCTTTTATAGAAGTGATTAATATTGCAAATACAAATCAAACTTTTGGTAGCCTACCAGAATTATAACATGAATTGCTTTTTTAAGTTCATTAGATACATTTTGCTGCAATAAAAGTGAGATGAACAGACTGAAAATTTAATCTTATGTTGACAAAGTTTGGTCCTTTAGTATCACGATAATATTGTGTATATATATATATATATATATATATATATATATATATATGTATATATATATATCACCTCAGGTGATTCCCACCCCTAGTGGAAGCCAGGCCTTGTTGCTATCAGAGTTTAGGTAACATTAACAGCTCTGTCTTGCTCTTTTTGTATTTATATTTGGGGAAGTTAACACTCGAGCAACCAAAGCCAACATTACCAGAGACTCTTTTATGTTAGACAAACAATCCTCACTATAAAACCCCTCACCTTTGAACCATTTAAAGTTAAAAAGACATGTGTTAAAGCTAAGCGGCTACACAGGGTCATGTTAGAATGTAATTACAGCCTGATCGTTCAGTTTTCCTTGGATGTGCAGCTTTAGGCTCAATCTTTCAGCAGGATATTATGTACGTAGCCATTAAGTGCACACTTAAGACTCTTTCATAAAGTCTCACAAGAATATCAAAGCTTGACAGGTGCAGCAACTTCAGCTAAAGAGGAGAGGTTTAGCAAGTTATTCAGTGGAAAGGAAACATTGATGTACACATAAAGTGCGTTAACTACACATTAAATAAAGAGAAAAAAATAAATGGGAATATCAAGATGAAATGCATGCGTCACATGCAGAACTTTTAGTACACAAATTCTCCTAAATGTTTCATTACAACTATGATTCAGGATCACTATACATCTCTGCACCATTGGTACTTATTTCATGCCTTAAATATGACGTCTTTCCTCGATGTACAAACCTCTGTAGCGGTCATCTCTCCATCAAAGGCAAAGTCAGTTTGTTCGCTGTCGGTCTGTTTACACAAACAGACCAGAACCGTTCCGAGTGGCAGGCAAGAAAACAACAAGAACCCAACTTGTAAACCCCTGAAAATGCATTTGTTGTTTTACAGAGATTCGTCATAACCACAAATGGAACGAATGGAAATGCACTGGCTGTTCCTGTGAGCTACACATTATCAGACAACACTGCAGATAAAGTCAGGAAAAGAAGAACCGAAAGAAAAAAAGCAAATGAATAGTAAGCAAGCAAAACAGACTCAGAGGAAGTTGAAACCTTTGGTCAGTCACTTTGACATTTAAGTATGATATTAAATTTGCTTTTGATTTAAACAGGGCTGAATCCTGATGCAGTATATATATATATAGTTTAAACATTTGCTGTGTTGTTGCTGGTCAAACATACAGCACTGTATATAAAAATTTGATTTGATGAACAGTAACCTGACTTTCAGGCCCTCCACCCTCCTCTTCATGCATGTTGACACTAGGGGTGATCTGGATGCATTTAACTGTCACAGTCTCTCTGCAACACAGCATGCATTACATTACATCTGTGATCCAAAAAGGGTGTTGCCTGAGAGGGAAAGATCGCATCTTGGCACTCGACAGTAATCTGCTTTTAGCCCTTTTCAGCAGGAGTTCAATTTAAATCATTCATTTTAATTTGTGCTGCTTTGCTTGACTCAGATAGCAATGCAGAGAGACTGAGTGCATAGATAAATATGGAAGTGTTTCCATGCAGCTGGTGTTGATCTTGGAGCAGTCACTTTCTGCTGTGGAGCTATGAATGTGGATGATAACACTGAGATGGGTTAGGCACAGATATTACGTTTCTAAATATGAGGTTTGGTGAAGGATTAGTGACTAAATGAAGATAGGTGAGCTCTTCGAATCATCATTATTTCTGATAAAAACACTATTATACGCTGCACCATGCCAGTGATATTGTTTCATGGAAACTTGTTAGTGATGCTGCACAAATGTGTCAGGGAGAAGTCATGTTTTCAGGCTGATGTAAATAAAAAGTCCCCAATATTTGTGTCTAACCCTCTCGTTACGGTGAAGTAAATGCAAGCCAATCGAATATGAAATGGTGAGACTTGCAGGTTCATCTCTGTGTGATGCTGATGAGGATGTAGTCTACAGGATGAGAGTGTGACCGGGCAGAGATGAGGTTCTGAAAGTAGGCGAACTGACAGACACTGGGACAGACACAGTCTCCAGGTCGGCTCTGGACTGGTGAAACAGCAGAGCGAGATACAGGACAGGATAAAGGGTTAACTGTTATAATGAACTGTCAGTCTAAGCCAGAGGCGGGTACTGGAACATACAGACGCACGCACACACACCTCCTCTTCCTCTGAACTGTCATGGTCATGGTAGCCCTGGGCTATGGAGGCGGTCAAGGAGGCTGCCTTGGGCTCCAGGTAGCAGAGGCACAGCGCCAGGGGGAAGGAGAGGGTGAGAGCGTAGGGGACAGAGAAGGAGGTGGAGAGCAGGAAGAAGAAGATGAAGAGGAAGCAGGGGATGAGTGATGGGGACTTAATGGGCAGGAAGTTCTGCGCACACAGAGGGAGGAAGCGCATCTCTGACAGATCGGGGAAGGTGATGTAGCCGTCCTCGTCCAGGAAGGAGGACAGGTCGGGCAGGTGCAGGGAGAAGGAGAAGAGCGTGCCGCCGCGGCTCTTGCCCTGCTCCAGCCTCTGCTTGCGCGCCGACAGCAGCAACACCTGCTCATCCAGCAGGGCGGCTTTGCGGTCGGCCTGGGCTTGCCGGCGGCGGCACCCATCGGTGCTCTTGGCTGGACTGACTGACGAGGCCCTTTTACGTGCGTTCTCCCTGCGCCTCCGCCGTACTTTAGTCGATAAAACAGGAGATGAGGGGAGTGAGAGCTCAGAGCGGAGGGGGTCGGTTGTGTATACACGAGGGGAGCACTGATGGAGGGAAATGTCAACGCAGAGATGTCGTGTGTGGAAATGGAGAGGGGTAAAGGGGAAGGGGGCGTAACGCATGAGCACACACACACACACACGAGTATAGTGTGGGGTCAAAGGAAGGACAAGAAAAGAAAAGCTAATTAGTAAAGCGCACACAAGATGAGAAGAAGCACTTAGGCCTAGTCTGCTGCAGTGGGTTAAGCTGAAAGCAACTGGGAAATTCTTATCAGCCATTAAAGGGGACATATTACGCTCATACTTATATGCTACTACTACTCATACCTATATTTTGGGTTTCTCTCGAAAATATGCACATGGTTTAACGTTAAAATAACTCTTTATTTTGCTTAAACTGTCTGTGCTGGAACACCTGCATTCACCCTCTGTCTGAAACACTCCATTTTAGCATCTGTCTCTTTAAGACCTCCTTCCGAAAAACCCCAGTCTGCTCTGACTGGTCAGCAATTCCTGGTTCACATCACTACATCATCATGGCAGCCGAGGAATGACAGCAGCTGAGTATAAAGGCACTTTCAACCTTGAATCATCATCACCAATAAAAGCTTCTTAACACAACCCAGCATACTCCAGCATCATTAACATCAACGGCAACAAAGGCTACATGTTTCCCTGATGTTAGCATGTAGCTACGTATGTAGCAATGTAAGCTACGTAATGTAAACACTTGCATTAACGTATCTGGAGCAGATGACCATATAAAGAAATCTATCGTGAGCTCACCCCTGAGCTAGTCTCAAAATCAGAAAGAAGAATGGGGATTACTTCTACATATGCTTACCTCATTATTTGAAACTCTGGCCACTTCTTTTAAGAACATCTGACTTTGTAACATTATATATTTGACAGGAAATAAGGAAAAGCACAATAGGTCCCCCTTAAGAAGCCTATTAAGAAAGATAACACAACTAAAATCTCAAAAAAGGACTTAAAAAGACAAAGTTGCAGCAGCTTCTAAGAAACATCGTCTGTTTCTTTGACAGTATGGTGGAATATTTGTATTAATTTCCTCTTTTTGAGCCAAGTATGAAGATAATTCAAGCCTCCAGAAAGTTCCTTTATCCACATGAAATGCAGCTCTGACTGCACAGAACCTGTTAGACAGCGGTTTACCTTTGTGTCCTGTCTGAGCGGTGTTGTCTCAGCTGCTCCTGGCGTCTCTGCAGCATCCATCTGAGCGTCCTCCTGCTCCGCCTTCTCTTCCTCTGCCTTCTTCTCTGTCGTTACCGTGGTGATAATGTCTCCCTTGGCGATGACTTTGGCTGCCCCGTCCGTGGCACTGTCCTTCATGAGAGTCTCGTGGTTCTCCATAATGGGTGCTGGAGGACAGGAAGACAAAGCTGGATGTGATGGAGTGGAATCAGTGACGTTTTATGGACACAACGGTCTGTTTTGAATTCCAGGAAAAAATGTGAGCAGTGGAATGAAAGGCTTCATGTTTAAGTGCCCATTGTGGCTTTGTCATTGCACTGCAAAAGCGTGCCAGACATTTTTATCTTTACAGGCTTTCACAGGCACATTTTCCTCCTTTTCAAAGAAATAAAAAGAGGAACAAAAAACTAATTTAAACTTCTAACAAATGTTTCTTTCATCTCCTGTCACAAAAAAGTAGCAGCAGCATCTTTTAGTGGGAAACGTTTCCGCCCACAAGTTCACAAAAGACACGATTTACAACCATATCTAAAATTAAGAACATCTTAAAATGAAAATTGTGCGCAAGTAACACAAAGCTCCTAATCAAAATAAATCACATAAATGAACACAAATAACCACATTTACATTTGGGTGGCACTTTGACAAGCCATTAATCAAAACCCTCATCTGCTCCTCACCTCCATCTAAGCTGCGGGACATGTTGTAGCGTTTGCTGGAGGAGCGCTGGAAGAACGGAGCAGGTCTGATGATCTGGGAGCTGGCCCTGCGGGTCTGAGCCTGCGTTCTGCCGCTGTAGCGGAATTTTGAGCCGAGGCTCAGGAACTTCTTTGGCGGTGCCTCCGGGGATACGAGCCTGTCACAAGTTACAAACACTCATATTAATCAAAACAGAAATAACAACACAGATTTAAGCAGTGGACTGTTAAACATTGAAACTCCCACTCATTTGAATAATCTCCAGAGAGCCTTGAGGCTCGGCTCGCTACTCGAAAGACGCCAAGAGACAATATTTTGCTTAAAGCAGCACAAAAGCAACTTCACATTGTTCAAATGGCAACAGCTACTACTCTACTGTCGCTATTCAATCTCAGGTGATTATTGGTAAATGTTTACAAGACATCACTGTCATCATTCAACAACACAAAGGGTCAAAAACTTGGGAAAACAGAGTAGCTTCTGTTGGTGAGTCCAACTCTGGAAAAAATACTGTCCCTATGCAATCAAGCTGTTAACACCTGACACCAGAATTTTGTTTTGGAAACAGGGCAACGTAATGCTATCAGTTAGGTAAATATGAGATTTTGCTGACAAGTTGATTTTTAATTAACAACCTTCCTACAGCAGCTTCAAAAGCTGTTTCCAATCACAGTCAGAGATCCTCTGTTCTTACCTGAAGAAGGTGTGGTGCTCGACACAGACCTTCCACAGCCTTTTGGCAGCACGATGATTTGGAAGCTTGAAACCAATTGTGCTTTCAAACTGCTCAAACTGCAACAGGGACAAAAACACTGTGGTCAGATTCACTATACAGACAACTCTGACCTTGTTCATTCATTTATTTGTAATCCCTTTTCTATTAAGGTATGATTCTATGTTAAATGCTAACTACGGATGAGCGAGTACACCATTATCTATATCTATACTGTACTGGTACCATCTAAATTATCTGTATCTGTATCTATACTCAAAATGGGCGGAGTTTTTTCAGGAAGTGGGTGTGATTTACACCAGAGATAGGTGTGGCACAAACCAAAACGTGAATCTTAAAACCTGAAATTATTGTTTGCTGATCAGAAGTTGCTATATTTATGATTATTAGAATATCCTCAGCGAGAAGGGATTGAACACAGCTACCCAAAAGAGGATTTTCCTTCATCATGAGTATGGATATTGACACAAACATATTACTTGTACCGAATACTGGTCTCATCTGAGTATGCCAGCTCAACCCTAACGCGAAATGGCACTCAATATGCTGCTGCAGTGGTTTGTGTTCCAGTGACATTTCAGGTATTAGCTGAGCTATTGAGTATCTTTAAGCAGTGAAAGCTTTTTCTTGTAGGCTAGATTTGTTTATATATGCTACAGTGATTTGTTTTCCACAGAGCTCTACGGTGCGAGCATTTTACTCACATTTGCGACTAAAAATAGTTTTGTGCAAGCAAAAGAAATCATTCAGGAGCAGGCTGTGTGAGTACAGATTTCAACCAGCAGTAGAAACGAAAGGCAAATTCTGCCGGTTGTGGGTTGAACGAGGGTCACAGACAGAGGCTCTGCCGTATTCCTGTCAAATACGGCAGCCATAGTGCTCCGCGGCGCAAGATAACAGCTTACCGGCAACCGAGAAGCCCTGCTCCAGGTCCAATAATTTCCGCTTTGTTGGTGTCACGACTGCCTAGTACCTGAACAGCTGAGCCGTGGCGGCACACAGGTATGTGACGTGTCAGAGGAGAAATGAGCCGTTCACATTTCTCTCTTTGTGGCAGGTAACGGCCCACAAACCTCAGCGCACTTTAGGGACTGTTCTTCACTTGTCAGGGGAGGAGGGTGGCTGGTTGATTTTTATTGTATTTATTTTGATCCCCCCTATGTTAATCACTAATGATGCTGTTTTTTAAGTATGAGTACATACAGACAGACAACTGGAAAACACGATGCCTCCAGTCACAGCTATCAAATGACGTGGAGGCATAAAAAGCAACCGCTGACAATAGTGATAGTCCAGTGTGCACTGTGTAACTGTTTTTGCCACTAAACTCAATATCTCCTGATTCCATATCCAAATTCCTGACTGATATTGTCCTACATTAAAACAGCTGTGCAGTGCCTACAAAGGAGAGCAATTCTAGTTCATATGAAATATGCAGTGTCACAGTATTTCCTTCATAAAACATCAGTAAAGAGAGAGTTGAGCGTGGATCTGCTGGGTCAGGAACTGTTAGACAAGAATAGGACAGCTTCTCTTCATCTCCAGAAAGTTAAGAACTTAAGAAGTAATTTTAGCCAGCAGCAGCACTTTGCAGGCGTAGTGCATCTGGAAAATGTTGAAAATAGAAATAGAGGCAAACTTGACAGGAGCACAATGGGTTACACTTAAAGAATCTTGATTAGCCCCAATACAGACCCAGCAGATCAGCTCTGGACATCTCTATAAGTAAATGTGAGTTATTTTCAATGACTGTTATTGTTCTTACCTCGCCTGGTCGGATTTTGATGTAGAAGTTGTTCCTCTTGTAGGAGATTTTGAGGATTTTGGGCCAAGCGAACCTGTTGATCCGCAACCTATCTCTGTAGATGAGCAGGCCACTTGAACAAACTCCCAACATGATCTCCACACCCTCAGAGTCCTGTTAACAACACACGCCATGAAAGTTTAATCAAAGCCCTTCACAGTGTGTCACTTTGGTAACACCGGATCCCTGACGGTCTCACAGAAGAAGCCACTGACCACAACATTGCGCTTCTTTTTGTGTTCTACGGAACGTAAACATCTATAAACTCTACAGGATATACAGGAGGTCCGGGAGCCAGAGCACAGCAGGGTAAAGAAGACTTTAACAGAGCCAAGTCTGAGATAATAACAGGGTAAAGCAGGCAGGTGGAGAGTGGAGTCAGGCATATGGAACTCTTATCTTCTCTATGCAAGCTGTGGAGACGCTGAATAAAGACTCAAGGAGCGCTGAGTGGGAAAAGCAACAGTGAAGTCTTAGGAAATGGTGGATGTAGCACAAAATGGTGCTCTTCACTGCACAAAGCATGAGATGAGCAGGTGAAACTAATGACGTTTTGAGAGGGAAGCGCAGGAACAGTCTTAGTGGGATGTTGAAATTATGACTCTGTATGTAACCATGCACAAGTAGAAATCACACACACACACTCACACACACACGCAGGTAAGCACATGAGATGCAGCCTCTTACCTCTCCCTCAGCTGGAGCCAAGCATTCATAGAGATTCCCTACCAACTTTGCATTTAATGAGAGAGGAGAGAAGACAAAAGAGGGATGCTGGTCTGATATGTACATTTTTTTTTTCTTGTGTATCAAAACGGACTCACATCATCCAACACTGAGCATTGATGTCTACTCAGTTTGATCAAGGCCGCTTCCTCATCTCTGTCATCTCCATTCTGATCTAAATCTGTGAGGGCAATATCCCCTCCGTCGCTCACATCTCTGGACCCATTTCGACTTTCAAAGCGCTTTTGATAACTGATTCATATCAAGACACATGACCGTGATTTTCTTTTATGACGACAGCGGTCGCGCAGTTGTAATCCAGCTCTCTCTTTACTGCCTGCGTCCTAATGACGCGTTTGATCCCATCTGGCCGGCGGATTAGAAATGGCAAGAAAATCATTCAAATCAAGCTGGGCTCCAGACCCCTTCCACTCCTCAGCTCTCCCAAATCCACAGAGGCAGCAGTGACATAATGTCAGTCAATCAGTGCAACAGCAGCGGCATGTTAAACTGAGGCGATACTGTGGCAGCCGTGATGTTTGTGAAGCAGCGGTGTTGTGGTGGCAAGCGTCACTGGAATGTGTTAGTGTCATCTTGCATAAAAAAAAAATACAAACATTAATGTTTAAAGTATCACTTGCACACTTCTTAATGCATCTTGGAAACAGCCACCATTACTGGAGTCATGAGTGACATTTTATACTGACTTGGTGCAATGCTTAAAGGAATAGTTAAACATTTTGGGAAACAAGCTTATCGGCCTTCTTGCAGACGGTGAGATTGGAGGAATGATACCACTGTTAAGTCTGTACCAGGGTGTCTAAAGATATCAGACCCTTAGATGTCACTGCCATTAAAAGGATACCTTGACATTCGATTTCTTTAAGCTACACAATCATGAAATCCATGATTTGTGTCCCCACTTTAGATGAAGAAGATGAAGAAGCCGGATGGGGCAGTGGATTGGTTTAAAGTGCTGCAGGTCTGATTTTCTTATTTCAACAGACCTTTGTCAAGATCATTTTTTAACAAATGTAAGACTGATGTTTGTACATTTTTTTCTTAATCAAGCCATGCAGGTAAGTGTAAAGCTAAGTATATATGTAGTCCTGTGCAGAGGTAGGTTTTATGTAGTAAGTACTGGAGTGAGTTTGGTAAATCTACATTTTGCCAACAAGTGCATATATAAATTAAAGAGACAGTATTGGTTTCAAGTGAGGTAGGTAGGTTTAATGATTTTTAACACTGGAAATGTGGACTTGCATGCAGAAGAGCTTGACTCATTTTGACAAAATGAAATTAAAAGATGGGTAAATTAAATTAGTTGTTGTTGTTTGTGGCAATAAGGACCTCGCAAATTCAAATTTGGGGCTATTTAATGACTCTTTAACACGTTTATAAAATGGAATATAAGACTTTTTATGGACCTGCAGACACCCTGCATGCTGTACATACGAAGCTTAAGCCAACAGCCAGTTAGCTTAGCTTAGCACAAAGACAGAAAATAGGGAAACAGCTAGCCTGGCTCTGAATAAAGGTAAAAATCTAGACAGCTACACCTCTTAAGCTCACTAATTAACATGTACAAAAACCAAAGTGTAAAAACAAGGGTTGGCTGGAAATCTAACAGTGATGAAGTTTCAGGGAGTTTATGCTCCGGGCAAGAAACAGGCTGGGACAAGAAACCAAAACGCATGTTTTTACATTTTGATTTAGTACGGATTCAACAAACAAGATACAATGTGTTCATTAGTAAGATTCAGAGAAGCTGATATGTGGATTTTGTTTCCTTTAGACAGAGCCAGGCTGGCTGTTTCCCTGTTTACAGTCTTTATGCTAAGCTAAGCTAACAGACTTCTGACTGTAACTTCATATTTAGGGCACCATCTAACTCTTGACAAAAAAGCACAGAAGCGTAATTCCCCAAATGTTGAACTATTCCTTCAAAGACAACACAAACATTTCATTGCATATTTCTTAATGCATCTTGAAGACATGAGGGACATCGATTTTTTATAATCTACTACATTGTTTCCCATGCTAATCAAGAAAGTAACTTCGGGGGGAGGATATATGATGAAGCAGATGACAGAAACTTGACATCTACAGCTGTGATGAACTGTCTCCAAATCTTAATTATTTTTCAAAAATTGATTTGGGTACTGTACACTGACTTATAATCCCATAAATATTTAGTTTGACCTGTGAAAGTTGTAGCGACTTGTTACCTTGGCGTGGTGGAGGTCCACGCCGTACATGGACAGCTTCTTAGCATTTTCCAGGAAGTGCATCTCTGCTTCAGCCGGTGTCATCCCCCTGATACAACATAACACATCAGACAAGGTCAAACAGGGACAAGTAAAGCAAAGAGAGAGCTGATGCTTTGTGACCAATGTGAATATTCAACACTTTAAAGGTAGAGTCTAATAAAATCCAAAACAGGGATAATTCAGTTTTATTGCATAAAAGCTTTTGGGAAAATGGTTGTTTTTATGGATGCTGTTAACTGCAGTGCAACCGAGAACCATGAGTGTATCCATTTTTAGCATAGATGGGTCTTTAGAGAGACCCTAACCCTTGCACACTGACTCGCTCCATCCAGCAGGCTACACAGGACTGCATCAAATTACACACAAATCGTTGTAACACAGGGAGAATGAGGGCTCAGGCAGAGGACAGCCAGCTATATCCATTTATAGAAAAACACAAATTCAATGAGACATGCTGCCTTTCAGAACACGATTATTATTCCAGGCTAGGCTTGGGGGACATGATGCAATGGTAGAAAATGTGTCCATTGGTAGAGATTTGGCAAAACAGTTTCCACTGCAGGAGATATTTGGGGCAGGCTGTGTCGCAAAGCAGGGCTGGATTCTCTCGTGATCTTGTGAATCTAAATGCCTCGTAAAGTAACATGATTTGGGCAGACATAGACGGTGTATAGACTGAAACACTTTAAATCGTTCTCAGGATCCTTAAAGCTTAAGCTTAAGTTAAGGACTCAGGACTTGTATGTCTTGACTTGGGACTTAAGTGCTGAGACTTGAGACTTTCTTGTAATTTGTTAAAACAGTTTGAGTTGTTTCACATCTCGTTTTACAGGTTTGTGTACTAAGTTTAGCAAGTTCAAATCAAACTCTGATGATGTTCTTTGCTTTGTCTGCCAACCTGATCAAACCACACCTACACAGCCCAGATGAAGCAGAAAAGCTTCAGTTTTGAAAAGTAATTTTTTTGCCTTTTACCTTTGATTTTGCTTATTTAGTTAAGATTATTTCATGCTGGAGAGAAATATTTATATTTGGAATCAGATTGCCATGGGGCTTTAACAAAAGAGCTGAATATCTAACATTTTTTAAATAAACATACTGTTGTGGATAATTTCTGCGATTTGGTTTCTAATCAGAGGGACCCACTTAACTGTATTTACTGCCTGTGTGCAGAATTACTGACACCTGAAGCTTGTTACGTGGGAGGGAAAAATCAACTAATGTGTGAGGATCATATCTGCATGTCTTCTGCACAGGGGCATCATTTCAGGTAATGTTACCCTCACTTTTCAAAATCCTACTTTAATCCTGTCCCAGGTTCAGTTTCATTTTTTTTTAAGGTTAAGTCTCTGTATTTTCTTAAGGCCTTAACACACAAAACCGACTGTCAGCCATCAGTCAATGTTGTACCGTCAGTGATCGTCTGTCACCCTAGTTTGTGCAGTGTGTCCCACACGTTATCCCCCATCGGCTTCTTTTTGACCGATTCATTGTGCATGTCAGTGAATGAAATCACTGATTGGCAGTTCAGCTCAGCCCATGAGAAGACAAACGGAAGTGAGGTAAGTAAACAACCAGCTATAATCATGAGGGAGTGAGACCAAAAGAAACTTGTTACATAAGGTAAGATTGTTCTGATTCTTTAGCCATTGCACACTTCAGCAGAAATGTTTTGTGTTAGTTTGTGTTTCTGTCACTGGCACGTGGTAAATATGCCTTGTTCTTTCAAGGCTAGGTTGTGTTGTTATTGTGCTGACTGACTAAGTAGCATCAAGACGGTCTTCCAGTTTCTGTTTTTGAATGACTATTACAGACTACCAGCGTCTGCTGGTGTGGAGAGTTATTTACTCTCATGTGGGGGCAGAACGCTTGTGCTCTTTGACTGTTGGCTGTAGTCTGTGATGTGGTCATGTGCAACATATTTGGCTGGGACATGGTGATGTCAGGCTACGAAGCAGGGGCCTTCATTGCCACTCGTTCACTGAAGCTAGTTTGCTGTGGCTGAGCCTTTACTGTCCAACCACGAAAGTGCAGGTGAGAGAAGCTCTGACTTGATATACAGTAAATGTTGATATGCTCATCTACATCACACTCTATTATCACCTTTTCGCACCAGCAACCTTTATGAGGTTTGACTTCTGACCATTATTCATTCTTAGATGAAGCTCTGTGTATAACTGAGCTGTACTTTCTTGCCTGGCCCATGACTGTATTAAAAGCGGTGTTTGACAGTAAAAGCTCAGTACAAAGAGAGTTTAGGAAGTGATGCTAATACTAACTTGTAGGTCTTGTGGAGTTCCATGACCTTCTCCTCCAGCTCTTTGGTTTGGTTGGGTGCAAAGCGCAGTTCACTGATGTAGTCGCTGCCTAATTCCTCTGGGTCGTAGTCTCCCAGTTCAGACTGCACTGTGTAGGAGCCCAGCACCGTGTGGGTGGCGAAGGAGCATGGCAGACGGCCTGAAACCACATCATCTCTCAGCTGCAGACACAAGTAGTACCTGAGAGAGGGAGAGTAGACAGAAAACAAAACAGTAATTTTGTTTTTGTTATCAAATGCCATGTCTGGAATTCCTTTGTGAATATTTGTTAATACAATTTCCCTCATAATCTGTTATTTTTCCTTATTAAACTACATAGTAAGCCATCCAATTCAATAAAAATATAACTCAAAGTTCACTCATGAGAAGGATTAATAAACTGCAATATTGTTTTGAACATCAAAGAGGCAAATGTCCCCCAGCTATAATCATTCTGAATTAGGTGCTTACTCACCTTGTGATATCCTCAGTCAGCTGAGAGGGGTCTGGAGGGTAAAACTTGACGTTGAAAGCAAAGTTCCAGGGACCAGCTGAGATGAAGAGAGAACATTAAATTATCAAAGCAGCATTTTGCAAATGCGTACACCTCATTTGGCCATTTGGGACAAAACTCTTGAGTGGCCTTATTAGATTACTGGACTTACTCCTGATCTGCTTCTTTAGCTCCTTGGAAGGGTCTATCCAATTCTGCAACAGAC
Organism: Epinephelus awoara; assembly: GCA_035609425.1. Lineage (NCBI taxonomy): Eukaryota > Metazoa > Chordata > Actinopteri > Perciformes > Serranidae > Epinephelus > Epinephelus awoara. The sequence continues at coordinate 23,903,377 of CM069306.1, read as the reverse complement.
AACCACGGGCAAAGAGCATTAATCATCACCAATTACAAGAGCCAAAGTTTCCTTTAAATTACTTCCTCAAAGTGCACTTTTATAGATGAAATGTTTTATGTTACTCAACATCATTTAGCACATGTGACTCTTACGCAATACTGCTTTTAATATGTAATTCATAGTGTCAGTTAACAACTCCATAAAACTGATTAACTAACATAATATAAATGGTCCTTTACCTTCTGATTCTCTACATCTCTGTAGGTGATGCCAAAGTAGTCCTTCTCCAGTAGATTCAGGTGATCACATATTTTATCAAAGAGCACTTGGCCTTTGCCTCGCTTCTATGACAGAACAAGCAAAAAACAAACATTTTAAACACGTTACAGGGGAAGTAATCTGCATTATCACATTATACGATCAAGATAATATCATTTAAAAAAGATTATACCACCAAGATATTATTTTGCATTAGAAAAAAGTTTTCCAGTATATATACTGCTTTTTGTTTTTGTTGATTTAATGTCATGATTAAGGGTTGTTAAATCGACTCTCAACTAGATAGCCTTAGACAGAAGAAAGAGTGTTGTGGGTGGTAATATTCATAAAACCAACACCACATTCAACAATTATCAAGACAAAACCCACAACAGCCAACAACAACAACAACAACAACATGACAATAAAGAACACAAAATAAAAACTAGGAAAGTGCACTCAGCACAGTGCAGATCTCCGCCAGGCGGCTGTGTTCCAGCTGCCACTTAAGACAATGCACACGCAGCAGCTGTGCCCAGTGGGATTGTCCCTCACAGCTTACAATTAAGATGTTGGCAAAGGTAGCAAAAACTGGGATGTATTCATCTCATAACATGCCTAACTCTGGTGCATCACAACAAATCAGGTGTGGAACTAATCTGCAGATGCCTCGGTTCAAACTTTTCTATGGATGTCAGTTTTTGAGCCACGACAAGGGCCAAAATGTGGCTGCAGCAAACATTAAGGCTTCTTGTTTTGAGCCAAGATGATTTCCAGAAATGCCTTTTTCGCTCTGTGCTAATGCTGCTTGATTTTGTTGAGAAACTGCAGCCTGTACTGGCCGCAATTCCGTAGTGAAGAGTCAGCAGTCAAGGACGGTATAAAGTAGTCACGTTTTTCAACAATTGTGAATCAATAAAACCACAAGAGGTCCTTGGAAATACAATCATAAATGTGCACACACAATAACAGGCTGACTGGGTCTGTACTTTGAAAGATTAGCTGCGGACAGACACACACTACATTCATACAAGCACACGCGCGCGCGCACACACACACACACACACACACACACACACACACACACACACACACACACACACACACACACACACACACACACACACACACACACACACACACACACAGCATAATCCCCTCCAGCCCAATTTAATGATGCCATTTCATTTCTTTTCTCGCCCCTCGTTATCTTGAGATAATTAAAAGTTATTACAGCAACATGAAACTTAAATGTTCAATTATGAAGACACCACGATGATGCAGCACATTACACTGCAATATCTTCAAAGATATCGTGGCCACATTTAACCAACTAGGTCACTGTGGATTGATTCCTTCCATAAAAAGCAAGATTGTATAAATACAGCTTCAAATTCCTGAGTTGAAGGTGAACATCAGCAATGCAAACGCTTAAAACCAATCGATTGCTCGTCTCTAGCTGAGTGCCGGATGTCATCAGCTGGAGCTCTGTCGTCTCCCCCACTGGAGGCAGATTCCTTTGGCCAGCTCACATGAGATATTTTAAGGCCTGAGTTGCCACAACAAAGATGCCACCTTCCTGCGGAGCCAAAGCCAGCCTTTCACGTCTGGACTTATTGAAAACCACTGCCACAGCTTATTCAAGCAGCGGCAGTCAGAACACACCTATGCATCTGTCACATTCACATGTAGCTCGTGACATGAGGCCAAGCAGAAATAAACACACATAAGTGGCTGGAATAGAAGTAGTAGCTATGCAGTTTACGACTCCTATCGGGACATTTATCCCAGCATCCACCCACAGCCTGTCATCACTTGGAGCACACACTCATCCTTTTTTATGATGAGAACTCTGAATTGTCTGTGCGTGATTTTTAACAGAGCCATAAAGCCGCTGGTGGCAGAGAGTTAATCCTACCAGAAGATCTCGGAGGGAATTAGCAGAGTCGTGTCAGACTATTGCTGCTCTGCTGTGACAGTGGCTTCTCAACGCAACACTTGGCTTTACTGACAGAATTTACACGCACACAGAAAAGGTTGTGATCTGCAAACCTCTGCTCAGTCACATAGTTGTCACACAGACGGGCTATGGCAAACAGCATACATGTGAGGAAGCAGCAGAAGCAGCCGAATGATCTGGCTTGTATTCTGTCTTCCCTGGGGTTGTGTGGGAAAATGAGATCAGGAGGAAATTGGAAGGAAATCTGATCGCATATTGGACAACAAACATCAATCTTGATCAATTTCAAGATTGCATTTAGAGAGCAGACAACAACAGTAGCTGCAGTGAGTTTGGAGATTCACAGTGCTTATAAAAAGGAACTGCAACTCCCATCACCAAACCATGTATTAAAAGAAGGGCTGTAACTAACAATTATTGTCATTATCCATTATTCTGCAGACAGTGAATGAGTAATCGTTTGGTGAATAGTAAAAAATGACCTTCAAATTTTCCCAGTCCTTGCTGACTTCATTAGACGTCATGTTTTGTTTGACCAACAGTCCAGAAACCAAAATATATTCAGGTTATGATTATATAAACAGAGAAAACCAGTAAATCTTCACACTGGAGAGGCTGCACCCAGAGAAATTTAAGTTTTATGATTTAATAACTGCAGATTTATTTGCTGTCTTTCCACTAGTAAAACAGAATGGATTAGTTGCAGCTTTAATCCAAGGACACTGTCATGCACTGAAGAGGTAAGATGACGACGTGCATCGAAACTAGAGGGACTTTAAAAAATATGCCTGTGATATATAACAACACAGTGCGATGTGGGACTTTTATCCCCCTCCACTGAGACATAACACCCTCTGAAGTGAGGTGGAGGAGGCTCTGCAGATCTGTGCTACAGAAAATGATAGGAAACGATTAGTGCAGACATTTTTCCCACAGGAAATTGAAACTGAGTTGAGCTGGACAGCTACAAGGTCAGGGGGATAAAAATGTCAAATCCTGACATTCTGGAGCGGTTTCAGATGGGACCGAGAGGTGGAGGAGGAGGAGGAGGAGGAAGAGAACTCCCTGGAAATTATCCGAAGATCCTCTGACCTCAATTGTATCACTGTGTCAAACACCATAAGCTGACCTATCTTACGTCTGCTGTGTTTTACTGTCGCTGTTTTCATACAACCGTTTTTTCCCCCCGTTTTTCACCACTGGTCACGATTGTGCCCTATTGGTTGCTATGACAACTGCTTTGGTAAGCACGCAGCTAATTAGGCATCTTTTTCTTGCTTTTGATTATAGTAGAGATTCTTTTAAAGAAACCTTTTCAGACAGGGTGTTAGTGTGACCCTCGTATAAAATATATCTGGAAAGACATTGTTACTGTGATTGCGAGTATTGTCCGACTACCACTGTCAGCCAGGTGTGACTCATGTCTGCTGCCTCACCGCTGCGTTAAACTGGCACAGCTTGATTTTGTATTATTGAGCTTTAGGTGAGAGGGTGCCTGATTCTGTCACGACCATGTGGGGAAAAAGCAGAACACTGCTAGTCAGATCATGTAAAGGTAAAGGCTTGCTCACGTTTCCTTAGCAGGCCTGCATTTATTCACTTCTTTCTGTAATTTTTTTTCTATTAAATTACAATCCGAAGAGCGTCCACATACAGAAATTACAGCTCCCTTTAATTTTATTAGCAACATTTTAGCCAACTACCAAGGGCTGGAAATGAGGGATATACACAGCAACATTACCAGTAACATCATAACCACCTAATCACATTTATCGGCCTGTCTTGAGAACATGGGCACATAATGTCCTACAAAAAAAAAAAAAAAAAAAAAAAAAAACACCTTAAAATTATGACTTATCAACATGCTAACTGAGTTTCTGGATTGAAACTTTATTTTTTAAAGGATTTATATGCATGAAACAAATATCATTTATAAAATATTTTTCCCCTACTTCAGTTTTTTAACTTTATAGCTTGCCCCGTGCCAGAAAACAGCCTTGTCCCAGAAAACAGCCTGTCCCAGACAAGAATAAACAACTTCAAACAATTAAAAAATATGTTAGAAGCCTTCAAAATATAAAACTAACAGCACATACTGACTATATTGATCTAAAAATGTACTGCTATAATCATTTTACAATGTTTGTTTTTGTTAAAATGTTGACCCTTTAAGGATGTGTCCCAGATTTTTATCAACTCTGTAAGATTTCTACCAAAACATAATTTAATCATAATGTACGGGTTTGCTATATCTTTAAGTCTCCTGTCTCACTTCCTGTTTTCCAAATAGGCAGGATTGCTGCCCAAGGACTTATACGCTTTTTATTTTTTTGATAAATACATTAAATAATAAAAATCGGTTTAGTCTTAACCATAACATTTCAAATCTGTAGCCCCTCTAAATTGAACTTAATAAGAATATGGTTAAAAAAAAAAATGCATTTTGATCAGCATTAAGAGACTTCTTAGCAATTTTGAGAAATAAAATGGCTTCTGGAAAGTTGGGCAATATCAAGGTTTAATAGTCGAGATAAAAATATAGTTGCCCAGCCTGGATGAAGAGTAAAAATCAAAAACCCCAAAAAGTAAGAAGAATAAGTGGTATGTGTCAGGATAGCGAAATAAAATAGAATTAAAATAAGTAGTTGTTTGAATCATATAAATAAAGCCAAAGACTTGTGTGATTCCAGTGTGCAGGTTATTTTTAAATTATAGTTATATAGATTTTTTTTTTTTTTTTGTATCGAGCACCTTTCTCACTAAAGTTATGTGGATGTGCACATGACCACTCTCACTGCCAAATCACCGGTTATGACTTCAAACTGCTTGTTCTGTCTGACCAAAATCAAAAGACGTTAAATTTACAATGTAATAAATGAGTGGAAAAAACAGGAATCTGCTGGAACTAGTGAATGCTGTCATTTTTTCTAGAAACATGACTATAAAAAAAAAAAGACAAATTATAAATGTGTGTGAGATGCTTGATGAAGAGTTTAGGAGCTTCAAGTAAACCTGCAGGTGTGTTTTTCTGAGGGAAAACACTTTCGGACATCTTGGGTTTCTCTACAGTTCAACCTTTATTTCTCTACTTGCTCCCTCTGCTCACATCCCCTCTAATGCACTCTAATCCAAGGCTGGCTCGTACTGGGACTGGGAGACTGGGAGAGATTACAGGACAGTAAACAGATGGGACGTGGTGATTCAACACACCACACTTGTTATTAGACACACATGCACAGTGTTAACAGTGATGTTTACATTGCTTCAGTGTGTATTTGTAAGAGTTGAACATCACCAGAGATTAGGCAAATTAATGAAATGTACTATATAAGGATAAACCCCTCGAGAAGTATCATGTCGCTTTCAAGGGAGTCCCAGTAGATTAATGATAATTAAGAAGTGTGTAATTTAATGGAGTTTGCGCTCGACGTCTGCAGGATACATCATCATCTTCTTTTCTGAGGAGTATGTGCTCCTTGAAACTGAAATAATTAGACACACTCAAAGGGCCAATTATTGACTTTCTGTTCTGAACAATTTAAAGTATTTTCACTTAGATAATTAAAGAACTGACTCATCAATGAAAAACAAGCATTTTTGAGTTTTTTAATCTATCACATTTGATAACACAGGCCCGAGAGAACACTGTTAACTCAGATTTTGTTGTTAAATAAATAAGAAAGGGCCAATGCGCCATTTTTTTGTCAGAATGCAAAATGGGAAATACAAGAAATGCAACTTTTGAGATAGTCTCTCAAAAGTCCCCCAACTTTATGGAAATACAGTACTAAATACATAAAGTGTCTTTTTAAAATACCTGTCAATTAATTTTGGAGTCAAAGCAGGTTTTAATCAAGTAATTTGAATTGGGGGTTTTTTTACACTTTACATTCTGATAAAGGATAATGTCTCCAAGCAAATTATAATTTTTTTTAATTTATTTTAAATGTCAAACTATTTCACTTCTCCCAGTGCAAATGCATCTAATTTATGTGTTACCAGCTTAAAGGCAAGAAGTCCAGACTGACCCTCATTTCCAGATCCCTGTCCTTAAGGACCTTTCCTCTGCCTCAGTGGGACATCAAGTAATCATGCCAACACACAGAGTCAATGACACTGATTCCCTCCAACAAATGCTCCCATTTCATGGTCTGAACCCCTCACCTCACCACCATCACAAAAGCAGTCAGCTAATCCCTCTATCCAAACCCCTGGTGAGGAGGAATCTGCTCAAAGGAGATTTAAAGAGGAGGGTCTGGTACTCCCCGTTCAGCCTGCACACGTTTCGGGAATGTATAATGTTGAAAGTCTCAGAACTTTAAGAAAAAGGCTCAACTTTCTGTTGTTCAGGGGGAAATATGTAAGAGTGAAATGTCAAATAAGTTCACTATTCAAATTTGTTCCTGAATTCATAATGCTCTCAAAGAAAGAATGACTGTTCGAAGGCAGAAAGAAGCCATTATGTCGAAGAGCGCAGACACATTTACAACAAAAATACTTTTTCCTTGACGGGCTCTACTTGAACGAGCGGGGTAATTTCTGAACACTGGAGACTTAAACAACTATAGATAATGAGAGTAATTGTGCCACTCAAGGCAACACAGTGTTGCTTTGGGGAATAACAAGCTTTACAAAGCAATTTGACACAATACAAACTACAGGTGTGATCATCCATCTAGCTTGATTGATGTAATGTTTCAATGATCAACAATCCAATATCCCGGCAGACTTTATCATCCTGGAGAATATCGAATCTTTGTTCAGAGAATCAATGTCATTATTGTATTGTGATGAAACAACCTAGCCAACATTTGGTGTAGGGTCCATATGGGCCGTAAATGGACAGAAGAATTGGCCCTATATGGGATTGTTCACAGGTTCCGCCCTACGTCAGTTGTCCACATGGGTGGGTTTACCCAAGTGGACCCCAGATAAGATGCCCATTTTGTGCCCATACCCAGTTTGTACCCAGGTAGCCCTGGCATAAGTGGAGCCCGCTTGATTAAACCCAACTATGTGGGCAACTGGCATGGGGCCATTATGGAACCCATGGACAATCCCATATAGGGCCCATTTTTTTTAGCCCATTTACTACCCACCCACCCACCCACCCACACACACACACACCCACACCCACCCACCCACACACACACACACACACAGGCTGGAAAGTAATTACACACCCCTAATAGAAACATGCAGTGAAATGAACTAAAACCTTATGAGATGGATTGTTAAAATGGCTTCCACTCTAATGATATAACTATCATGGTGAATTAAATTTAAAGCATTTCATTTTTGCTAACTATGGCCAGTGCAGAAAATAATGAATCCACCCAACACCTCACTCTCCTCTCTCATTCTAAAGCATTACGATTAACAACTAACTCATGCCCCATTTCTTCTCTGCACAATACATCCCATTTCCATATTTAATTTTTCCACATTATGATAAAAGCCACGCTGCTGGGGTTTGCAGTGTTGCGAGCTTCACATTTACAACACAAAGACACATGTTTTTCCACTGATTGTTGGCTCTCCTTTCCTCGCAGGGTTTATTTCTGGATAGCGGATGAGCTTTGAAGTAAGAACTAAACATTTAAGAACGTTATATGAATTATTTTTTTTCCTCTAAGGCTACACAGAGAAGCTTTGGAGGGAAAACGAATCCCACAAAGCAATTTGACACAATGCAAATTTGCAGTGAAATCCATTAAATCCCTAAGAAGGGCTGTCAAAATAGCACAGTTTTATTCTATTTTAATACAACAGGCCGAGTATCATAACGCTGATTCACAGAGAAATCAAGGGTGCAGCAGGAGGCGAACAGCGTTAGCTTTTCAGCTCCTGATGACAAAGTCTTTGTGGGACACACTTTTGTTTTGACATATTAATGCAATAGTCAAAGTTTCTATTGTCTGTCAACCCCAATTTTAATGGTTTGAAGTCCAGGCTTAAATGATGCCACGTGTTGTTTGTTTATCCAAATGAAAATAACTTTTCCATGGACCCTGTTCCACTCTTTTTGAAAAGAAGGATGCTCGTGGTTTTGCTTTGCATACACACAGCATAATAAATAAATAAATATGCCTTCAGACTTCAGAATACGGCTCCCTAGTACAGGGTCCATGCAATATCTGATTGACCCAAAGACGAAGACGCCAAAACCTGTCCAATCTCCAGTAGGTGAGAACACATCTGACACAGGCAATTTCCTGTTGTGCGCTACATGTATGAAGAAAGGGCAACTTCAGACAATGCCTGTACCTGATTCTCCGAAAGGTGTCTGGAGTTCATAAGAGAAAACTACTAAAAAACACTTCAAACCTGAAATTTAGAGTGTAAATTTTGCTTCAGCTAGTCGCCCGTCCTACATTATAACTGTGACCTCATGCAGACCTAAACGCTTTCCCCTCCACTGCACTCTAGTAGCCATACCCATTCTCTATCAATCCCACTCTAACCTGAAAACTATGAGTGACAGAGTGTTCTGCAGCAGTGCCCCAGACTCTGGAGCGCTCTGCCTGAAGAGCTTAGAGATGCACCCAGTCTCCTTACACCCTTTTTAACATGCTTTCAACACTTGAAACTTAAAATTCTTGTTGTTTCTTGTGTTTAAATTTTCTATCAGGCACTTTGGGTCGAAAGAAGCAGCATTCAAATAAAATATACTGTTCATTTTGGTCCCTGTTAAATGGACCTGCTAAGTCACATTCACCAGTAAATAAAGCACTTTAAAATATGTATAAATGAAGGTGTTACATTGTGCCATTAAGCAATTAGAATCAGTAAATATATATCAGAATACTTATTAATTACAATAATTTGGTTAAAACACCAAAGGACATTTCAGTCTTGGTGTAATTACAGTCATTACAGACTGATGCAAATATCTTTAGTGCTGCTGAACTGCTGCAAGGCAACTCAAAAGGCCAGGGATACAACAACAGCAGCTTAATTTCAAACTGCTATATCAAGGTGAAAAGAACTTTTATATCAGTTTTAACTACTGCTGCTTTTCTTATATTTTCCTGTAAGCATTTATTACCCTCGAACAAAAAGTTAACTGTTTCCTCTCACCTCCACGTTGAGTGTGAAGTCGGAGCCGTCCAGCAGGGTGACTTTACACTGCATGATCTTCACCTTCTTCACTCCTCTCAAAGGAGACCTGGACAGACGACTGGTGGATGACCTGTGGGATACCTGGTCCTCCTCCTGCGGCTCCTGAGAGGGAGAAAACACATTTCATTTAACAGTATTTCTTTGAATGATGATTTTAAATAATTTCAGTTTTCCATAAGTTTCTTGCAGTGGACTTTTCTTTGTTGAACACAGTAAGGCAATGAGACGTCTCTGTGTTTATTCACTGTATGAATACAGCACTGAGTTCAGGTTGGAAGTGTTCACAGACCAGAAATGAAAAACTGCTGACCATTTTCTTACCTAACTGCCTGTGGCTGCCCTAAACGTCAGTTACTTAATGTAGTTGTCTTTGAAAAACCCACTGATTCTGTCACACGTCCAGAACCTAAATAGAGAGCCTGGATGGGACCCTGAGTGAACGTAATCGGGCCCCACTGAGAAGAGCTAGAGGTGTACTGCCGTTTTGTCTTAAACAGAGAAAATCCAATTTTCCACTTCGCTGAAAATAAAGCCCTTCCTGACTGACTTTAGTTGGAAAAGATGCCTTTGGCTCCAAGACATTTTTCTTTCTTACACACACACACACACCAAGTGGATTTAATAGCCTTTTTCATTTTTAGATTGAAAATTTCTTATCTTGTTCTTCAGGCTATATCCATCACACTGTACCTGTCTAATGTAGCTCACATAGACCAGCTCTCCCTGTGGACCCATTCAGCTATAATGCTTAACCACACAAGAAAATTACAGTCACCTTTAGAGAGCATGTCTTTAAAGTGACAGAATCATTAAGGTTTGGCTTAACTGAAATCATCAAATATAACGCTGGGTGTATTTCAATCATTTACGGGTGATTTGTGACAGATAAAAAAAGAATCACAGTAGTACAACTGTAAACCAAGGCCACTTCATTCATACGTGCACCCTGCTGGACCAGTGAAATATCTCAGGGTGAGCATGTGTCTCACACTGAGACACTGACAGTGTTGTGTCAGAGTGCTGTGATTACTCTCAGCCTTGTTCCTGCCGATTCACACAGCTCCGATAATGGCAGAGCCTCATCCATCATCCTGTGTGTGACAGAACAAAGGCTGTAGATACATTTGAAGGGATACCTGTATAACCAAATTGATTTTAGGAGGTCTGGATAGCAAAAAAAAAGAAGCCTTTTAGTTTTTGCAAATCAGATTCAAACCACATTTAGAGATGGTTTGAAAGTTGATTCCAATTGGATTTCTGCTGATGTGTCTTATTCCAGAGGGTCTGGCTGCTCAAATCATATTTCAAAATGTCTCTGAACACGACACAAGACGGTGATGTCAAATTGAGAGTGCCGGAAGTGCTGCTACTAGCAGAGGGCAACAGTCCATGGACAGATGGCAAAATAAATTGATCATAGGGCAAAATGATGAACCTCTACTTCTCATGCTTCCCCGTTCAAAAACCACGTCAACAGCATTGCTTCAGAGTTACTCACGCCTACATTGTTGCCACAGCAACTCATGCAGATAGGTTGATAGCATGTCTGGATGCACACATCCAATCTGATAACTTGCAAATAACAGTGTGGACAGTCAGTCTTGTGGTTTAGGAGACACATCTGATTGTCTGCAGTCTGACCACAGCCTTAGTCATGCTTTTGTGTTTGTGAACCCAACATCACAAACGTTGCTACAACTCTATAGTCATGCATAAGAGTGGCCAATATCAACTTGGTATATAATAAATTTCATATTCCAACATACATCTTGATGTCGCATATTCTCTGGAGACTAAACTGAAAGGTGTTGGTAAATGAAACAACTACATAGTAACGTTTATTCAATCAGACAGTTCCCCCAGTATACGCAGTCGGGCAAAATTTCTCATGTTCACACATTTAAATAATCCCTAGGGTATGTACCATCATGTCGGCCAGCCCAAGTCATGCATGAGCAGCTCTGCTAACAAACCTTTTTTTTTTTCATTAAAATGTTGTTACAATTTTTTGCGACATTGCCCAGAACATTATGAATCTTTCCATCAGCTCGCCCTGCATCTGCTGCTCTCTCATTAAAGCCCATTATGACTCACATGTCAACTTATGCTCTATTTCTCCTCCTCATCAAACACATCTAACATTTCCATACTTCAGTTTTTCCACATCATGATAAAAGCCACACTGCTGGGTCAGTGGGACTGTGAGCCTAAGCGTGCACAAATTGCATTTAAATGTTCAAACACGTGGCAGATTCTAAAGAGGCAAAACATTTTTTTAAAAACAAATTTATGTCTGCCCCTCCACATCTAACTGTGGTGACTTCTGACCTTTTGACTCTTAAATATTGGCTGCTTGTAAATGACAGGAATCTAAAAGTTTAATCTTCATCCAGTGTTTAACTTGTGGAAATTTTCAGATAAGGCCACCAGCTTCCTGCCTAAGATCTCACATACATGTAAAAATAATAAGAGAGGACAACTCCACTCCAATGAGGTCTGAGAACCATCACATATCGAACATCAGTCAAACATCCTACAACCTGTTTTGTTTGTTATTTTCCGCTCTCTAGGTTAAATCCACGGACAGACCAGTGGTGGTGTGGCTTCAAGCTACTGCATGTAATTCATACCGCCAACGATTTGGTCCTCTGCCACATGCTGAAGACCAAATCTGTTTGTACAGGTAGTCACACTGTCTTTCAACTAGTGAGTAAGGGAATAAGCAGGAATCTACTTCAAGTCTCAGACATTCCTCCTGCAGCACTGAAATTCAATCTGTAAAGTGATTAGATAGTGAGCTCAAGAGGTTGTTCGGGCCAAGCACTTAGTGTTCAGATAACATCAGTGGCTAGGTGGGATGTCTCAGACATGAAATGCACAATCTGCAGGCTACACTCTTCTTCATCATAGAGACCAATGCTTTTAAAAGACACTGAGCTGGAGGTTTTTCATCACTTCTACACAAGAATATTACAAGACCTATCCAGTCCACAAGCCTGCAGGTGGATCATGGTTTTTGCTTTATTAAAAATAACAGCAAAGACTCATCAAATAGCAGTCGTTTATGTGCCAAAGCTGTGGGAATTTTAAGATCAACTATATTCCAAGAAAAACAAGCTATTTATTGCATTGCTTCACACAAGGTGAGCCAACTAAATAGATTTGGATATTATGGTTATTTAAAATGGAGTCAACCATATCAGACTTTGCTGAACTTTGCTGACATTTAGTTATCTGTAAGACTGCAACTGACTATTATTAACATTATCTATTAATCTGTTACTTATGTTACTTAAGTGTTTAGTCTAAAAAATACATTTGAAGGGATACTGGTATTGGTCCACTTACAGTAATAGGAAACGCCTTAAAAGGGACACTGATTTTCAATAAGCTCTATATTATAACAATGTGGCCAGTATGTGTGAATGCACTACAGTAAACTGTACTCCACTTCTGCTACCTTGCCAACACCTACATCTCACCCTGGTTATTATCACTATTTATTCATCTTTTAGTTATTGTTACAATTGTTTACTCTAAAAAATGTTGGAAAATAGGAAAAAGGCTCCAAAAAAGTCCAGAGTGACGTCTTCAAATAACTTTTATTGTCTGACCACTCAAAAACCCAAAGATATTCAGTTTGTAATGACATAAAACTAAAATAAAAAGTAAATCTTCATATTTTTTGAGAAGCTGGAACAAGCAAATATTTTGCTTTTTTTCTTGTTTAATTATTTCAATGATTAATCGATTACCAAAACACTTTCTGTCACAGTTGCAGCCCTAGGAATCTGTCTTCATTTCACTGCCATGAACCCGAGCTCTCAAACCATGAACCACTAAAGCCATGAGGTTTTACTTCGGGAGCTGTATTTACTCATTCTTCCCACAGCTGTGTGAAGTTGTGTTTTCATCAGCACATCAGCTGATGTAATTCTGGGAATAAAAACCCCCACACTTTGTTGTGGAATTTTTCAATCTGTGTTTCACCAAATTTCCAAAATGAAAGCACAGAGTGCTGACTGAGAGACAAGTTTACTTGTCAACAGATGCATCTGACGTGGGGCCATAAATGCCATTGAGAACACTGAGGTCATGTCGTCATTTATTTTGTTCATTTCCATTTTTCACACAAAGACACAATTCATTCAGGAGTGGGATGAATGGCGTGAATGTTTTTCTCAAATTGAAGGCTAGTCTAAGGGGATATGTATGTGTTTACACTATAAAAACAACCTCAATTAAATTAATGAAGTGTTATTTTTTTAAAGAATGGTAAAATATGGAAAAGGATGTTAAAATGTGAATGAGTCTCACTACATTCAAGCTGTCAGTGACAACTGAGTGGATCCTCCTTTGTAGACCCAGCTCACACAGAAATGAATGGTTAACTGTGGTTATGGAGAGGCTGACCTGTTCTCTCCTGGCCGGGGTGCTGTGTCCAGCGGCGGCGGGAAGCTGCTCCGGCTGGTTCTGAGGCGAGGCTGGTTCGGCTGCTGCTTTAGCTTTCCCCTTCTCCGTCTCCTTGTTCTCCTGCGGCTGCTTGGCCTCCGAGTCTGCGCCTGATTCAGTTGTCATGGTAAATCATGCTGGAGTGGGGGAAAGAGGAGGGTAAAGGGGAAAAACTGGATGAGTCAGCTGACTTGTTATGAATTGATCTTCTGTCGCTGTGTAACGATAAGCTCCTCTCTGATGCAAATGCCGAGATGTGGGCATTGTTTGATAGCAGAATAAAAACTGAAATTAATGTGAGTGGCTTAGGTGCACTCAAGTCCCATTCTCAACAGCCTCAGGAGTGTCAGCAGCTGATAATGGAAAGCAGTTAGATTGCTGGTGCCCTGACATCGACAATTTCTAAAATATATTGCATGTCTTTGCACATAAAATGGCTCAAAACACTCTCACCAAGGGCAGGAACATTCTCATTATCAATTTTCTCTATTAATCGTTTGGCCTGAGTAAAACATTAACAATTTTCTCTGATTGCAAGATTACGTCTTATTTTAAAATGACCTAAACCATTATTAAAATACATTATTTTTCTGTTGGACTAACAGATTAAATAATTCAATTAAAGTGACAAAAGAGAAGTCCTACATAAAAATAATAAGAATGGCATTTGCCTCAGTGTTGCACAATTTCTTTCGCGCCCCTCCGCAGTTTCTCTGGAGTGTATTTACACACAACCATCCAAAGTATTTGAACTGCACCACGACACGACTTTCATAGTATGACCTTCTCCCTCTGTGAATAGCAGCAGACCAGCGACAGATGCCGTCCCAAGGGCCTAAAACTGGGTAACGAGAGGAAACATCTAATGGCCAGTTTTGCCAAACAGAGATGACAGATAGGACAGATCGCACTGGGGGCCCCTGTGCTTGCTAACCACAGCCACAGGGTTTTGACATTGGGATGTGGGGTTTGGAGGGCGTGTGTGCGGGACAGCACTCTGGGCTGCAGGGAGTCTGGGGTTTGTAGTATGGATGCCTGTCATTCTGATGTTGGCTTGCTTCTCCCTGAGCTCTATTTATAGGGCCGTGTTTACTCCGGGCTGGGAGGATTCAGGGGAGGATCTCTGACTTGCAGCCGGGGACAACACAGCAACCTCTGGATCAACAGAGCAACACTGTGGGCTGAGGTGATCCCCAAAGCTGTTGACATGCTGAATTAAAAACTGCGACAACTACAATGGAGGGCTATGGCTCTAAAAAAAACAAAGGAACACAAAAAGAAAACCACTTCATACTGATTACTTTTGAAAACACCACAGAGAAGAATTCACTTCTAGGGGGGTCAGATATTTCACCATTTGTAATACGAAACCCACCTCAGTCAGAAAACTTCAAATATTCTTGAGAACTTTTTCGGGGACTAAATTTGGCCCACATGCCTTACTTCACGTGTCCTGCTGTGAACAGCACTGGCAGGCACATAGCTGGATTTATTAACAGCTGGAGTCCGTGCCCTCATCATGCCTCTGTGTTGTTTTGTTCACCTTACACTCTGTGACAGATGCATTGCTTCAAAACACTTTGAGCTGAACTGAAAGGACTGTGCTGTCTCAGATTAAAGTGTCATGAGTCTGAGTGTTAGCGTGAGACTCCACAAACAAGAATAACATCTTGATTCAATGTAATTTGGTGTAAGAATGATACAGTTCTTAAGTCGGGAATTTTGTTTTTGAAGGCCAAAGGGTAATTCAACTTCGCTAATGAGCAGTGGGTTGAATCCCTATGGAATCACTTAAAATCGGATTACAATATAAAGCCAAATTAAGCTTTGCCAAGTAACAAAAACCACCTCATAGCAGAGAGTTGTTGGTGTTTAAATGGATCAGAATGATGTTGGACTTGGAAACAATATGTTATTTCTGTATTTCTGCCAATGCTTTCATAGAAGTCAGGAGGATCAAGGGTCATTGAACGCAACATGCTGATGAAAGTCTTTCTAATGTTTAACGTCAAAAACTACAGGTGCTATAAAAAAAGGCCATAAATATTACCAAATCCTGATTACAGGCCCGAGTAGTGGAAATGTGAATGAAGTGATGAAGTCACAAGATCCAAACTCCAACTTTGCCTTTAAAAAAGATCATGTTTGCCAAGTGACAATGACGAACGCTAAAAGGCCGATAAGGCAAACTCAATCAGAGTCCTTTCAAAACCTCTCTGCTACTTTGTTGTGTCATGTGTGGCAGAGTTGAGGAGCGGCTCAGTGATCAGCTGACAGATGATGGCTGCACAGCTAACCTTTGCTTCCCTTAACCCCTGTATGAAACAGGAACTATGTTAGGAGGGGAGGAAAGGAACATCTTAGCACCATAGAAATGGAGGAAGAATACGTTCAGTCACTGGTGACAGGCACTCTTCACAGGGCCACACAACAGCTCACACAGTAGCCTTGTGTGTGGCCCTCACCATGGACTGGCACATACATTATGCATTCAGAAAGCTGTATTCACAACTCATTTAGTGCCCTGGATTACTGCTGGTATACAGGAGCAGCTGACGGTTGCACCGATATAGCCTTATCATATTGACAATAAGATTCAACTGAAGACAAATTCTTTCAATTACAATCATCCGCCATACTTTCAAATTAATAAACAAGCTTTGCGGCTCCACTGCAGAATAATCTTACGTAACAGAGATTCAACCTCTCAGGTCATGAAAGCGTTTACATTTGCTGTCAGAGAGAGCTAGTGTTTGTTTCTGTGTTCCTACAAAATTCCATGCTCCTCCAGATGCAAATTTCCAGACTTGTTAGAATTTTCAGACCATATTTGACACCCAAGCTCAAGAGCCAGCCCTCTGAAAACTGTGGCCGTTCAGTCCACACCTCTATGTAGAAAGCTGGACGATGTTTCACTGTCAGCATCTCTGCCCAAATGCTTGTATTATTTTCCCTTAAAATATTTAATATATAATATTATTGCAATTCTGAATTTTGTATTTTAGAAAACATGGAAAGAAGGATTGCCCGCACACTGACTTGCACTTACACAGCGATGGTTTAAGGTCAAGTCAGTGTGCGGGCAATCCGTCTTTCCATGTTAAGCACTTTCTGCTGTGCCAACACACCTGATGACAAAAGCTGATTATCCTTGTGTGCAAAAGCCTCTTCAATACACATTTTAGAAAACAAAATAGGGTCAATAGTCTGGAAGGACAAAACTTTTCCCACACTCTTTTTTCCCATACTCATCCAGGCCTGGAAATGACTAAAATCAAATTCCATACTTTTCCACTCAGCATAGGAACCTTGTTAAGTTTTACCAGGGCAATCCTCAGGCACACAGGAAGTAATGATGGATTCAAATCCAACACTGAATCCACTCATCAAATCCAAATAATTTCAAATCCTTTATAGGATTTACCTATCAATATTTGCACGTAACTAAAGGCTAAAATAACGACAACTCAAAGATATCTAATCGTCTTTTGTTGGCTGAGAATGCAGACTACAGTTTTATTGGGAGCCTAATTGATGTTCACAACCTGTTCCTTTAACCTAAAAACAAAACACTGATATCTGTACATGTCCCACTGCTCTTTGCTAATAAAAAGAGTGAGAAGAGAACAAAGGTTCAATAAGAGATTTGTTAGCTAATAGGGGTATTTTGTCGACCAGGAACCAGCTCCAAAATGGAACCAGCTAATGTGGCCCATCCCTAACTGAAAGTCATGTACATCTTCTTGCAACAGTAAATCCAAGGAATTAATAAAAAGAGGAAATGGGCACTTGGCATGAACAGTGACAGCAAATATGACTGTAAAGACAAGAGAATGCCGAGGAACTAAACGCTGGCTTACAGAAAATGCAAAACAAGACTACAAACATGTCGTCAAATTGATCTCCCACTACACCACATTAAACACTGCCTTTCCCTCCACCATCACCTGATGGAAAGCGCCTTTCTCTGATGTATTTGCAGATTAAAACTGATACTCATCGATATGACTTCTAAGGAGGGACAAGCAGGGAAAACCATCCATCTACTTGTCTTCCTCCAGAAGCACATTTTCTTCAGAAGAACAATGACATCATTAATGCTCCGCGCCCATTTCTTTTTTCCGATATAAATCAAAGTAACCCACAGTTAATCAAACCTGCAGCCTGCTGCAAAACAAACCAATTTAATCAGAATCACATTCAGACAGACTGATGAGACAACCCACTGCTGTGGATATTCATGTCCGAGCTAAAAGCTCAGCGGAGGTTTATCAGTATGTAGCTACATTACATAATTGATCACTGACACTAAATGCCCCATGCATGCAAACTCCCATTTTAAAAGCTCCATTTGTGATTGTAATGCATGCTGTTAGAAAGTGGCCTGAACACACACACACACTCATGGGAGGATGAGGGACTGCCATCTGTGCTGAATGCCATTAGCCGGAGTACGCCACAGCTGGGCCCATCCCTGTCACCCCTGCCCCCACACCCATAACCCCCTGGGGGCTTATGGAGGTTACATGGAGGGGAATGGCTGGCGTTTTTTGACACGTCAAGGCCCATCCCGAGTGGGCATGCAGTATATGATGTGACCCTTCTACATGGCTGTAGGGCTGACAGCTGTCACACACACACACACACACACATACAAACCCAGCTACTGTAACGGGATACCATGTAGCTGGTCTGGCCACTCAACTGAGGCACCTCTGCTGTGGGGTAACAGATCCCCAAAGTGCTTTTAACCGTCCTGACTTCAAAACAACAAACACAATTATTGATATGTCTTACCATGAATAGGACGTTCTATCGGAGACAAACCATGTCCAGTTCCAATATTTGTTGTTGTTTAGTATTTACATTAGATCTGAGGCACTCCGTAAATTTTTCTGACTGCAGTGACTATAATAGATGCAACACTAGATTCAGCTCGGCATGCTCTGAGCGCCATCGTTAATGCCAACTACTACTGAGAAGTTGTACTGTCACAATAACAGAAGCTGGTATTAGTTTTGAGAAGACACTTTTTTGTATAATATGATACATTCGATAGAGCTGCAATGATTAGTTTATAAAATCGATTAGTCAGCAACAGTTTAGATAATCAAAAAATCGTATTTTTCAATTAAAAAAACTTTTTAATTTTAATGGTTCCAGAAACTCCAAGTTAGGATGTAATTCTTTCTCGCTTTACAATGAAGTAAATTTAATCTCTCTTCAACTGATGGTCAATCAAAACAAGACATCACCGTGGACTTAAGGAAACTGTGATGGACATTTTCACTGTTTTATGACAAAAACAGGTGAAAGACTACTTGATTAATCAAGACAAAAACCACTAGATTAATCAATACTGAAAATAATCTCTAATTGCAGCCTTTCAATTAATTTAAAGAGTAAAACAAGAAAGACTAGGCAGAGCTAAAACTGAACTGGACTGGACGGCAGAAGAGCTGCCAACAGCAGGGCATCAGCCAAAACGTCTTTACCTGATTCAGAGCACCTAAACTGGGGCAAGATGCATAAACACTGTGTCTGAATAAACAGCATGCTTTTCCCACAAATAAACAAGTATTCACAAAGGAAGAATATGTGGTGAGAATGTGCATACCTCAAACATTCTTCAGACCAGGCGTACACACGGTTTTAGCAGAGATAGCTGTACTTTCATTTCACTGTGAATAGTCATTTAATGTTATCCTGTGAAGCACTTTATAGAGTCAAGTTTCAACATCAACCGTCTTAATGAATCACTGATCATCCTTCTGAAGTTTAATAATCACTGTGATCGAAATTTTACAGCAATGATGGTTTGCAGGAATGTGATATATTATCGGTGTTTACTGGCATTTCTACATCCAGTTATGGCAAACAGTGGGTGTGAACGTTAGGCAGAATCAGGCTTATGCACAGCTTTATAAATCTGACGAAGAGAATATCTACACACAGTTTTAGTCATGAATCTACAGAGTTTAATGCACCTGGCCACTGGTGTCACAAGCAACATGAAGAACTAATTGTAAGTCTGACACTCTAGTGAGACTCTTTTTCAGTGAGAAACATTAACAAGTAATTGTGCGGAGCTAACAAGCTACAAGATAATGAAAGGATTTTTGACCACAAGTTGATTTTGGCACATGCAACAAAATGCTTCTCACAGTAACATTTAACAGCTTCGCACAGTTCATTCCTGCCCTTAACAATCAGGAAATATAAACAACTGAGATCTGTTTTCTGCTTTGGTGGGTTGAGCCAGAACATTCCCCGGCTCTGGTGCAGCACAGACTAAGTGTAGAGAGTTCTGGCAACTAATATTTCATTTACAGCGCCAACAAACACAGTCAACCAATCAATAAAAATTCCTACCAGGCAACAAAAATTAAGGTAACATCAGTGACTTAGCAAAACATCTTAAGGCTTGTTCTAAATTGTGACACTAGTTTTTGTTTTCTCATTTTTGAAGCAGTGGGGGGGATAAAGACATATTTTGCACATAAAGCCTACTCAATCACCTGTTTATCAGGTTTACAAGGCTAAAACTAATGCAGTGAAATAAATCCGACCTTCATTAAGATTATAATTTATTTTAGAGAGGTGCTGATTCATGTTTAAGGCAATCTTTAAGTGTGGTTTGTGTTGCTGCTGATCTGTTTAGCATTATACAGAGAGGTGTTCCTGTTATTTAGCCTGCCCTCACTGACATGAATGGTGTGGACAAAGTAATAGAAACACCTGACCTGTCAGTAAAACACAATACAATTCATAAAATTGTCATTAAGTTGTAACGACACCCCTCTGAGACAGTTTCAACATAAACCGAACCTTATAATTTTCTTGAAGGTTGGTTTTATTGCATGATTGCTGTTGTATTAGACTGCATTAGCTTTAGCTAGGTGTACCTAATAAATTGGCGACTGAGTCTATAAGTCATCCATGTCATCCACTGTTAAAATGATGGAGATTCTTCTTTGAGACGTCCATAAAAAGTCTCCCTCTTTACACATCTGATATTTTAATTCAGCAGCCATTTCAGGGGCTTCTTATCCAGTCCTTATTAATTTTCAAAAAATCTTTTAGTTGAGCCCTTTAAGACTTAACGGGACAAGACACTCCACAGCTCAACAGCAGAAATAGGGAGAGGCAGCCTGGTCGGATGAAGGTGACTCCAAGCTGGGAGCGTTTTTGCTGAGGAGGCCATAAATCCTGTCGGCTTGCTGCGTTTACATTCTTAGCATTACTGTCACTAGCAGTAAGGCACTCAGGGATACAACGCACAGACCAGCTAACTTATCTAAACTTGACTGTGCACTTAATCCTTCGACACAATCAGTGTGTCTTTGTCGCTGTGGCACAAACATCACCAATGAGACTGACAGGGAAAACACCTGAAATACATGCATGTTGGAGTTAGCAGCACTCAGTCTAGCTGCACAGCTCTTTTGACAAAGAGAAAATCCCCTGTTAATGTAAAAGATTAGAACCAAATCTCAGTAGCTTGATGAGGAGCTAATAACTTCTTACACAGTGGCTGAGACGGCCAATAAGGATTAAGCATTTTACAAGATTTGCAGCTATAGGTAATCAGATGTGACTCGATTACTGATAATGTCTGTTAAAATGGGTTGTTGACATCAGCTGGGACATGTCTGCACCACATTCAGCTTTATAGTTATTTTTGGACAGTGTATGCTCATTGGGAAATACTCCAGCCTGCCTCGCCGGAGGGATAAATACTTGTGAAACAGGGTGGCAATTAATGACTATCCAAATTTCCCAGAGCCCAAGTTGACATAATTAAAATGCTTGTTTTGCCAAACCAGCAGTCCAGAGTCAAAGATATTAAGTTTAATATCACAGAAGACAAAGGAGCAGATATTTTAGAAGCAAGAACTAATCAATTTAACTTTTTTTTGCTTAAAACAATTAACAGAGTCTAAAAATAGTTGATTAAATTTCTGTTGATTGACTAATAGATTCAGTTTCTTATCCTTTCACCTCCATATTGTATACTTTGGGGCCTACTGTGCCATGCAAAAAGCAGTCACAGCTTAAATGGATGACATAATGACTATCTTATAATCATAATCTAATCATCCTTGTCAATCTTGTACAGACTAAACTAACTGAAAACAGGCTGAATGCTGATTGCTTTTACATGAACCCATTGCGTCATTGGCCATTTCCATTATCAGCATATCTACTGATTATTTTCTCAATACACTGATTTAATAATTTAGCCAACAACATATCAGAAAATAGTCAAAAGGCCTGTGGCTGAGTCGTCAATAAGATGCTTGTTTCCTCCGAGGAGCAGTCACCCTTGTTGACCTTTCACAGATGAAAACAATGAAAAGAGGCTGTTGCTGTTTACCTTTACACGACCCCATTGTGTCTCTGCGCTGATCAGAAGTACACTCACTGTGAACTAATCATATCATTTGTAGTTTTTGCTTACCCAGGGACTACTGATGCAAATCAGCTGCTGGCTAACTCTGGTGCAATTACATTGGAGTGTGTGCTGTCCCTGCAAAACCAAACCATTAATCTAGAAAGGGATGAGGAGGGAGGGTGTTGGTGAAATGTTGAAGCAGTCTGAGACAAATGGGATGTAGAAATAAAGCTGATTTGAACTGACATGGTGGTTTAAAGTGGAGTAAAGCCACACAATTCCTGCAGAATTTGGGATTTGCCGAGAGATGTTGAAGTTCATACAAAATATTAAAGGATGTCAGCAGTTTCTTTTGATAGATGTGAGACAAAAGGACAAACATCTCAATATTGCAGCACAGTGTCACCAGGTTAAAGTATATTCAGGCTACACTCCCAATGAATGAAGCATGAAAGCCTGCAGACAAGGCCCATGCCTTTCAATGCTACTGCAACAACAGCTTACTGTGCATCTTAATGAAATTGTCTAGTCAGACTCCGGCCATTGCACTCCGTGCTTACAAGGATGTGAGGATGCTAAAAGAGGATCCAGCCCGTGTCATCCTGCCCCTAACCACGCCTACCGCACTGCAGATCAAAAACACCCAACTATGTCGTCCTAGCCGCCGACAACTGACCAGGTTTAATCCATTAACTGTCCCCAAATGTTGCCGTGTGTGCCAGTGACTCAGCGCTGCCCTTCACTGATGTAAAACACGGGGGTTTAAGGTTAGGAAAGCATCCCTGTGTTTCTATTTCCACCCATTTTCCCCACTTTGTGCCTCGAGACTGGAGCACGTTAGCCTACTGTACCTCAGGCGGCTTGTTGCTTTGATATAACCGACTTTGAGCCCCAGTTACGGCCGCAGCAGGCAGCCCATTCAGCAAAGCACCCAACATGTCGCTACAAAGCTCCGCACCGAGACTACAATGCAAAACAGCGGGGTAAAAAGCTTACACCCGGTGTTTCTGACACGGTTAGCCACGTCCACTCCACTTTTCCGCCTGACTGAATACAGCAGAAGTGTATTTTAATGTTAATCATCTGTCAGCGGCCGCGGGTGTTGCGGTCACACACACCGAAAATGGCAAAAAAGGGAAATAATACAGAGGAGTGAACAAAGCGGGAGGCGTGCATCTCCTGTAGGACAGCCTGAGAGTAAGATTAGAGGAGAAAAGCAGCAAAAGAAAAGGTTTATTACCAGGTAGACCGTCCCTCGTTCAGCTGGTTATGCGAGTTGCATTCGTAGTGGGCTTGTGTTTCCTGACAGCGGTGCTACTCTGCTGCAGTTCCCCCTCTCCACCAGCCTATCACACTCCACTATGCAGCTGAGAGTAGAATTGTGGGATATCAGGACAGCCGGGGCATTATTTCAGCAGCACACCCCCCAGCACACACACACACACACACACACACACACACACACACACACACACACACACAGCATGGCAATCAATGGCACGAGGTGTGTTGTTTTATATGGGAAAGCCAGCGCGAGTCCAATGTGGTAGGATGTTAAAAGATACATTTATACTGTACTCAAGTACAGTTGCACTTTACTCGAGTAATTCCACTTCATATATGGATGAATTATTCTCATCACACAGCTATGCCCAGCCCACATAAGCTCACAATACACCACCAGAGATGAAACAATGAGTCACTGATCGATTAGTTTATAGATGAAAAATAACTGGAGGATTCATTAAATGTTGAGTTTTGTTTGCATGTTTCAAGCTAAAAATTCCAGCTTCTCCAAGGATCTGCTCCTTTTCGTTCTCTTATGCAACAGTAAACTGAACATTTTTTGGATTTTAGACTGTTGATGGAACCATCTTTTTGGGAATATAAACCATATAACCAACTAAAATAACTACAAATCAATATTATCTGCAGCCCTAGGTGCCACAAATTCAACTAAGCCGGATCCAGAGTGCTGCGAATACATTTTTAAACAATATGACAAAAAGTCAAAAAAACAAAGAAAACCAATTTAAAGGTCCAGTATGTGGGATTTAGTGACATCTAGCAGTGAGGTTGCAGTACTGAAACTTCTCCCATGTGCCACGGGTGTAGGAGAACTAAGGCCCTGTTTCAATCAAGCAGTTAGGTACACTTTTATTCTGTTTCCACTGTGAAAAGTTGTGGATGGTACCAACAGGACCGTTCTTAAATGTCCCCATTTTCAGTCACCCCTCTGTTGGGGTACCTAGCACACAGATCGGGTACTAAAAGGTGGAGCTGTGAACATTGCAGTCTGTTGATTGGTTAATAGCGGACTGTCACGTGGTGGGGAAGTGGGGCTCATGTAAGCATTGTTCATATCATGGAGAGTTTTACACACATTAGTTAAAAATAACTATAAAAATAAAGGATGTTTCGCTGCCCACAGCTGCTGTATACTGAGAAAAAAATAACTTAATTCATTGGGCTGACTGCCTGCAACGTTTAAAGTGGAACATTAACTTGTTACGTTACTCAGTTTATGAGGTCAGCACACCTTAAATTTCAATGTGACACCTTTGACCATTACTTTAGTTTTTATTGTCTCTCTTGGATGACATACACTTTAAGTAATGAGTGGATCCTCAAGTGTTTAAAAATATATATTTTAATTTTGACTGGATTATGTGAACTACTTGTGCCCCAATCCTCACTTGGAGGAAAAAAAAGTGTCACAGAGCATTGCCACTGTGGGCTACAGCAACACTAAACCCCTGAGCTTGCCTGAGAAGGACTAAATGCACAAACCCGCTATTTTTAAATATCCCACAGAGAGAGACTCCCACTGCAGCCTGTTTTATTTTGTTGAGAAAATGTCAGTGTGCAACCCGGTTTTGTGGGCGATAAACGAGGTGCAGACTTCCCTTTATGTTACCAGTGATGATGAAACACAGCTAGGGCTCCACGGAGCAGTTAATGACCACAACCCCGCCCACATTTAAGAGTACTGTTTGGGGTGGAAATGCTAGGGTCTAGTTATCATGTCTGAAGTGTTACTTTTGGTACCCAAGGTACCATACCGAAAGTGTGGTGGAAAATTAAGGTAGCCAATGTGAAAACGCAAATGAGTCACGGACAAATCAAGCATAGGGTCTAGATAGGGTTATTCATAGCCAGTGTTTGGTTTGTCTGTTCTGGGCTACTGTAGAACAACATGGCGGACTCCATGGAAGAGGACCCACTCCATATGTGGATATAAAGGACTCATTTTAGGGTAATGAAAACACACAATTCTTATTTTCAGGTTATTATAAACTAATGAAAATATACTTATGGATTATATACCATTTTCAGACCACCACTGTCAGCAACATTCAATAAAATTTGCATTTGCATATTTTGTTTTGCTTTTTTCTACATTTTAGTGAGAAATATTGTACTTTTTTTAATATCCCTGCATTTCTCTAACCACTATACTTACTTTGCAGTTTAAAAATGTAACACAAAAGCTTTGATGAGCTTATAAAATAATGCATTGTTATAGATTAAGCTCCTCAACAGTGTATCAAGCTGTTAAATTTAACTCCCCTTGGACCAGCCACAACTTAAAAATGCCTTTCAAAGACTTACTGACTCTCTGCACTCAGTCTGGAGCTCTTTATAATATTCTTCAAACTGAAAAACATAATCTGAGCCATATTAAAACAAGCCAATATCAGTGAGCACATGAACACACACATCTGCTGCCTTCCTCGAGGTACATACATGTGGTCGTACGTGCACAAATACAGACATAAAAGCAAGTTTTTAATTAGTGTCTGGGCTGTTCCCTTTGGGGATTTGAGGGTTTTGCCTCCCGCCTCCCAGTGGGAACTTGACCCAACTCGGTCACCCATTTGACTTTTATTTCATCTAATTGCTTTCATGCTCAAGTAATATACCACATGCCAACACTTACAGCACACTATGCAAAGATAAATACACATAGTCATGCACGTTACGGCGGAGAAGTTTCTGCCGCAGTCGTACGTGAAATCCCTAAATAGTGACGGACACATAGTGGGCGTGTTTAGTAGACAGAGGGTAAATGTAACAACACACACACACACACACATACAGTGCAAGTGTTGTGTACAGCAGCCAGACAGCTGGCTCCTCATTCAGCCTCTTGCTAATTGTAACACAGCTCATAAAACAAGCTCATGACAACAATGAATGTTCTACATTGAGGGCATTTAATTCAGGTTACAATCCAAGGTGACTGAGCTACTCCAAGTTTAAATTCCTAAACTTTACAAGCAACCATCATTAAGGAGAGTGAGGCTCAGAGCTGCAGTGGCTTAACAATAGATGTAACACAATATTCCTGTAACCCTCGGTGCTGGGAGGAGAAATAATAGCCGAGGAGGACTGTCAGGAGAGACACTGTAATAACTCATGGCAGTGTCTTTGCTGAGTCTAACGGGATCGCTCCAGTAACCATAAAAGGTCTAAGAATGTGTTTTTACTGAGGTGACAACATGAGAAGAGGCAGCCTTACAGGTTCAACCATCATCATGGTAAAAGTTGTTCTGACCATTTAACACTGATTCTACCACTTCTCCAAAGCTAGTCTCTTTCACTTCCCCCTTCATTCCTTGTTTTTAAAGCACATACACATTACTGTAATGACAAACCTCGCACCACCACCACAACATGTCTCTCGGAGAATACACACTGTACATTATGCTTAATGTAACAACTAAGTGGGACGTCTGCTCTCCGCACAGCCAAACAATAGTTATCTACATTTAGAGCAGGTGGAGTCTGGCACAGTATTGTCATGACAAGACTGATCATCGGAGACATTTCTCATCAGAGTCCGTCTGGCCAGTGGGTGGTGACTGTGCGCCTGTAATGCAGTAACCAATCTTAAATTGGAAATGAAGGATCAGCTTGTCTCCAAAGGAAATATCACTGCTCGCATACCGGCATACCGGCGCTGGAACTAATGGAGCTTCAATTTATCAATCATGTTTTTTTAGTTAAATGTATTTTTCTGACTTTTGCAGATATCAAGTCAGGAGAAAAGACAAAACACACGGTAGCATACACAAACAGGCCTATCTGACCAACTCAATATCATGTGACACTAAAAGCAGAGAACAGTAATATGAATTTTTATTGATCCTCAGAGGGGAAATTTGATGTCACAGCAGCACAAAGACAGCAACAGTACAGACAAATAGACAATGTAATAAAACAATTAACAAATGGTATACAATAAAGAGGTCTGGGTGGGAATCACCACAGAACCCAAGATACAATATTATAGATATTGAAGTCACAATACAATATTATTGTGATGTTGAAATATGCTGAGTATTGCGACAAAATATATCAGGATATATTGCCATTTATTACCTTTTTTCAACTGTAAATGATGTGCCTAAAAGAAAACTGTGTCAGCATCTGTTTCATCTAATAAGATTAAGTTTTCAGTCTGTTCATCTCACTTCAGCCATTTCTTTTTCAGCAAAATGTATCTAGTTGACTGAAAATTTGTATTTGTAACATTAATAATTTATATAATTAAAAATACAGATACCTGGCACTGTGTGACGATACGATATTGCCACACAAAAATATTGTGATACTATGCTGTATCAGTTTTTCCAACCTTTTCAATAGGGACGCAATAATCTGACTTTTTCAGTCCCTATAATGAAACCACTTTGGGTATTGGCCTATAATGATAACTGTGTGGAAATGACTGGGATCATTCCTTTATTTGTGAGGCAACATCACGCTTGATTTGCACATTCCTTTCCTAATTTTGTAAAATAAAATGAAGCTAATAAATATGTAGATAGAAATTCACTGAGTTGTTATTTATTATTAAAATATTTAATTGTGCACCAGCAAGTCTTAAAAATGAAGAGGTACTACAATTCAAGTGTAAACCTTTTAATTGCAGCCACACATTGGTCAAAACAGAAACAGGAATTAAAGTTAAAGGTAACACAATACAACTGCATATAATGCAGTCTGTGGTCTACTAGTCTACTACAGGCGTAAACACGGAATTGAATAGAACAGATCAGCCCCCTGTTATAGATTAACGATCAAGCTGTTTGAGTCATTATCTGCCTGATATCCCATATCAGTTTCTGTGCATTCCTTTAAAAAAATTAAAATAAAAAAATAGAATTTAAAAAAAAAAGATAAATATTGCAATTATAAGTGACAGTGGTTTATTTAAAGTGAGAGTAGTGATTAATAGCAGCAGAGTCAGTGAGTCTAAAAAAATATTAATTCTTTAAATTTCTATTTATTTATTTCTATTTTCAATTCTTATGATCAGTGTGTCACCTCAAACAGGAAGCACCATCAGGCCTGCCTCACTGAAGGCGTGTATCTGACCTGTTGTACTGTTTTCCTGTGATCCTGTATTACAAGTACAAAGGAAGTGACCTTTGCCATCACATGCTTTGAGTTAGTCTTTTTCTTTCTTTGTAGTTAATGTAATATAAAAAGATCTCGCTGAACAGGAAGTGATGTGTTTACCCACTGCGCTTGATTGGCAAATGCTCTACTATATGGGAAGTTCAGATTAAATGGAAACACGTTAGAAATAACCCATACTCTAAGGAAATGCCTGCAGTAAAAAGATGACTGAAATATCTGGGCCACGCCTCCACAGAGGTATCAGAGTTCTCACTCTCTGTATGTATAGTGACTTGCAGATAAGTGTGAGTGCAAATCTATGACTCCTCACAGCCTTCAGAGCAGCCCTTGGTCAGCAGAATGATTAATACCACACAAGACAGACAACATGTGATCTCTGGACCTACTTAGCTTATGTGGCTGCTTAACTCTTCACTTTTTTTCTGCTGCGTACAGACACTTAGTTCCTGTGCAGCTCGTCTGCTCTGAAGCCTGACCTTGAACTCGGATAGCCTTGAATCTCAATGTGTGTTAACAACTATTAGCATAATTGGGGAACATAGAATGAACTAGAAATGCTGCCACTGTCTCTTTTGTTTTACAGGATTCAAAACTTACAGGAAGGAAGTTGCATTATACTGATCTCCTGCTTACACAGCGTTTTGACTCTTAGTCTAAATTCAACTTAAGTATATAAAATGAATGAATCTGAAATTAGTGGTTTATTTAAAAAGGTAATTCTGTGAAGCAATGTTTTGGGAAAACATCAAATTTTAATCAGCAAATGCTGCTGTGTGTGAATATATGTATACATTCTAAAATCAGTTATCTCATGAAGCTCATTACAGCAATACACTCTCCAGTGGTGCGGTCATAACAAGCAAGCTGGCACTTCATCAATACATACTGAAGCATGTCCTCAACAATACGCCGCAAATCACCCATGTGATCTCATTTAAAAAACGAAAACAAGTCCAGGCCAGCATTCCCTGCCATCCCTGGGGTCTGGAGGAAAGTAATTGCTGGACCTAAAGGTTCTCTGAGCAAATGCAGAATTACATTTCCAATTTTGCCTTTTGGTTTATACACACAGAGATGCCACAGTCAGCAGTGGTGATCCTAGACTCTGGGGGGCCCGAGGCAAAGGCCCGCATCCCCCTAAAAATGCATTCAGTCCAAACATCCATTAGGTCGACTGTGCTTGATCAAAAGTCATAATCTATTAGTGAAAATAATAACACACACTAGCAGGGGCCCAACTCAGGGGGGTTGTGAGACAGCTGAGGTGCACAGTATAGTGCCTTTGTGTGAGGTTTAAGGAGGTTTGTAACAGTTTTCCCATATTTTTGGGGGGCTGGCCCAAATGTTTGCCAAGTTTGGGTCTCCTGTCTCCTGTTGTCCCTGAAGTTAAGTCATGTCTAATTAGACCATATTTGATTTGTGCTCACTGAGGACATTCTTCTATCGGAATACATTATTCAGCATGAAGTCTTCATGGTTATCATGTTAATTGCTGTTTTTTTAACTACACTTTGAACTCAATGAACTCGAAGTGAATTGGCTCCAGTTCTGCTTTCTTTTTCACCCCTAACTAACCAAAGCTACTATCCCCTGCTGTCCAGCTCTACTCAGCTGTAAACGCTTTCACTCCCAAAGGGCTGCAGGTCAGCAAGCATACATGCCAAATTAGAGGAAGATTTTGACACCCCAAACTGGGCCAAAGCTCCCAAATCGACCCCTATCTCGAGCACACTCTCATCACACTGCACCCTTCTATTAGAAAAATCAGGTTTTTTTCCAACTTTGGCTCCCTTTCATGTCAAGCCAAGGGTACATACTGCAGATTAATGTGAAAAGGGATTATTACTGAGAAGCTGAGGAGCACTCCCTTCTTGTTTTCTGCATGTAGGAAGCACATCTTATCTCAAGGAATCATAAATGCGGTCTGCTTTTGTAACCTTTGGAAAGCAGACGGCTAATGATTGTGCCTGTCAAGTGATTGCAGACCAGGCATTTTTAGAGAAAGGGAGGGGGAGCACATGTGTAGCGTGCATGTGGTTTGGAAGAGAAAAAAAAGGTGGAGTATTCAGAATCGTTCTTCCCTTTTAGTGCTTTCTACGGACGTCACTATTTCAGTTTAGGAGAACAATTTAAGTAGCCTGATGTTCCAGCAGCAGTGTTAGTTGAGGTAATAACATCACCTGATTGATTTTTTTATTGATAACAGTCTCTTTTCTTTACAGTACAATCAGCCTTTTTTTAAGACTCTAATTTTGGTTATAAACATATACAAATATGAATATATACATATAAATAAATTACAACAACCATTCCAGTATGAAAAGCATGTTAAAACAGGACTAAGTGGCTACAGCCATGCTGGGGATGGCACAATTTTTTCCTAAGGGCCGTTTCATAGTCGACGCACACAACGCGAACAAGCGACCTTCCATAGTCAACACATTGAACGCAAGCAACGCGGGTGACACTTAAAATGCAATACATCGCTCGCACAATAGGGGGTAGCAGAGTCACCGGTACATTTCGGCTAGCTAGTACTACTATTTTATTAGAGTGCAGGGCAGTGAATAACAAAAAGTGGTTAATTTCAAGTACATTGCTTGTATTATCATCCCCGTTGGCAACGCATGATATTACACGCGTCACTGTGTCATGTATAAAAAAAAATGGACAACACATTTTGAGACATAAGCATGCATCATGGCGTCTCGATGCGTCCCTATGAATCGGCCCTAAGATTGTTCCTCTTAATCCCGCCCTATTGTGTGGTGATTGGCTAATACCACATGCTTCCATTTTCAGATATTAGCTTATTGCAAATATATTGTAGCCTACTGTGTGTATGTCGGCCGACAAGCTACAAGAACAGGGCAGAAATACAAGCTAGACTTGATGTAGTTAACATCTTGGGCTCAATTAAAAATCAAACCTAATGGATCTATAACAGGCTTATTTGTTTATGTTGAAAAAAAAATATTTTCAAAAATTACCATCGGCTCATATATCATCATCTGAACTCCCAAATATCGATACCAGTATTGGCCTCAAAAAATACAGTATCAGTCGAGTTACAATGCATCTCTATGTTTTCTGTGTTTAGTTAGATTATAAATCAAAAAAAGAAGAGAAATTGCGGGACACATTGTTGGATAAACTTAGGCAAGAACAAAAGAAGTTTCAGTGCCTGAATGTTCATGGCAAAACAGCAATTTGGTTCAAATGCAAAAGAGTTTTTGGCAGGAAACAAAAGTTGCTGTACAATAGCACATTTGTGGATGCCTTCAAAGAGCGCCCAGTCTGAAGCTCACCCCTACTCTCCACTATAAATACCCTGTAACTGTCAAGGTGCCATCCCAGGAGCTGGAGCTTTATAAGGCAAAGACTGCCCCATGCTACTCTCAAGTGATCAGCCAACACTGGGAGATAACAAAACTCCCAACAAGCTTATCTGTCCACTCAACAAGATTGAGTCATACGTGTTATCTCCGCCAGCTCCCAAAGGCTTTGGTGACCGTAAGCAGCACTGCAGTCACGTGTGGAGCTCAGCTCACTTCACTGACTGTGAATGACTGCACACCTGAGGGCAGGAAATCTGTGCTGATGGCTTCATTTGCATTTTACACTTCAGGCTGATGTTCTTGATGTTGTTGTAAAAATAACAAGTGAGCAGATAGAAGTTGAGTGTCTTGCTCAGGGACATTGTTGATGGACACTTTTGCTGTTGATGCGATCCAAACTTTCAAACACATGACGGTCTGAACTGTGACGACCTTTCACAAATCACAATAAAGCAGTTATTTTTAATCCTAATTCAGTTTCATTTAAAGGGGACCTACCATGCTCATTTTCAGGTTAATCCTTGTGTTTTGGGGTTGTACTTGAACATGTTTACCTGCCTCATATTGTCTGTGCTGGAACACCTGTATTTAACCTCACTCTGAGACACACTGTTTTAGCACCCGACTCCTTAATCTCCCCTCCTGAAAAAGCCCAGTCTGTGTCTTTGAGTTTCTGTGTCTTCCATATCTCAGCCTGTAGCAGCCAAGGGAGTGTCTGTAACCGAGTATAGCGGCACTTTCTGATGTAAAAAATTACCAATTTAAGCTTCTTAACCAAAATCTTCACAATCACACGTTCCAGTAGAATTATCAGCAACCAGGATGACTTGTTTCCTTGATGTTAGCATGTAGCTACATGTAGCTACATGTAGCAGTGCCTGAAGCAGATGACCATATAAAGAAATCCATCACAAGCTGATGTACGCTTGTTTTGAAAGTAGAAAAAACTCTTGGAAATAGATTATGTAGACATGTCTAAAGCTTGAGAATTTTCTTTTATACGCGTTTACCTCATTATTTGAAACTTTGGTCATGTTTACTATAAACATCCACCATTATAAGATTATATATATGACAGGAAATAAGGAAAAGCACAACAGGTCCCCTTTATATGCTGGGTGATTGCATTCAAGTTTAAAAAGTCTCTAGGACTGCAGCTATTGATTATTTTTTATCATTGATGAATCTGTGGATTATTTTTCAATTAATCGCTTTGTCTATAGGAAATATTTAAAAACAATTGAAAAAAATACACTTAATTTCTCAGGGATAAAAAACAATATCCTCACACGGTCCAAAACCCAAAGGTATTTAATCTTCAATGACGTATGGCAAAGAAAAGCAGACAGTTCTTGCAGCTGAGAAATTGGATCCAGAAAATCTTTGGTATTTTTGTTTGTAAAACAACTGACACAATTAATTATCAAAATAGTTGCAGAATTTAAATCAAGTTCTAATTCATTCCTTTCAATTTATCTTACTAAATTAATCAAAGCCATTCAGATGCTTATCGTATCTCGGGAAAATAAATGACCTTTTCAGACTTTAGGATGTAATTTATGGGCTTGCATCACTTTTTAAGTGTCACAGGAGATTTTACATGAACAGAATGATATAGTATTGTTTACAAAGATCTATTAGTGTACTATCAATTATTGTTCAAGCACAAATGGCAGAATGTCCCTGATTAAAGCTACTTGAATGTGGGTATTTGATGTTTTTGCTTCTCATATGTTAATAATGAGAATATTTTGGACAATGGGTAAGATAAAACAACACATCTGAAGACTGGAGAGAAGGGAAATTGTGATAGGCATTCATTTTCGGAAAAACATTGAACTGAGTCAAAGGGCTTTAAGTTGTGAGAAGGTGAAAAAAATGTGAATAGTTTTACAGTTGTTGTTAAAAGGCAGTTCATATTATATGAACGAATAGCTACAGAGATTAAAAAAAAGAAGTTATTTTTCATTTCACCAGGACTTTAGTAATCGACTGTACCGTGGGAAGGTTGTGGGTGTCATGTAAAAACTCAATATTTGGCTCGGCCCTCTTACTCCAAAGACTGTCTACAGATATTACTCCAACCTTTGCATGTCTTATCACTAAATCGTGATAATGCCAGAGAATTGCAGACTATTTCTTTTAACCTTCAACCTCTCTTTCTGACTCACACAGACATGGGCCCTTCCATATCCTTCATTTTGTCCAACACAGCACAATGAGTCATAGCATCAAAGAACATCAGGTAAAATAATGTCTTCTCCTCCGGTACCATGTCAGCACCATTGATCATTACCTGATCTCACAGCGGTATTGATTTTAATCCTTAAGATGAATAGGCAGACATAGTCTTCATCACTGGCAACATTACATCAAAACCACAGTAGGAAGTCTCTCCTGTAGAGAGGTGTCTGCAGCAGAACGAGTAATAATTATGAAATGAATGAATGACCTTGAGCTACAGAAAGAGGATTTAATCTTGTTATGTCATCACACCAGATAATAGAGGAATGAAATCCCATTCAGAAGGGGACACATTCCCTGATAATGAGTAAAGCTCACCGGGGTCACAAGATACTGGCCTTTCAATCATAAAGCCTGAACACCATCCTCAGACATTATACCTGATGAAACATACAGTTTTTGTAAATATGCTGCATTCCAGTCAAAGTCAGAGTTTGGAAATTCCCCGCTGCTCGCCCATAATTACAGCCTTCTTGTGCTCCAGTGGCCCAGCTTGGAAAAACCAGGCAAGAAACATGGTCACCCACAAAATTTAAATACACTTTCCCCACGTTACAGCTGCTATCACGTAATTTACAGTATGACTCTCACCGCTCTCATAGCGTCGTTTTTGGCACTCGAGGCGTCTGTTTTTGGTGGAAAAGCTCTAAAAATCAACTGTACACCACCTGCTCAGCACCACACAGCAGACAGACACAGCAAGCAACTAGCTAGGGAACATAGTGGAGCATTAAGCGGCTAAAAGAGACAGTTATTTCCCTCAGCAGTCGGTGGAGACCAAAAAACGGAGCTAAAAAAGAGTGAATATTGAACTTCAGGTGGACACAAACAGGATTCCAAATTAACGATAATGTTGCTCTGTAACGTCTGGATGAGTAAATAAGCAACTGGTTGCTAACAAGTTTAACTTGTTTCTGCTGCTCCCATGGAGCAAACAAACTTCTTATTGTAGGTTTGAGATTTAAAGGTCACATTTTCAGTGGATTTCAGGGTCTGACTTTGTTTTATCTCTAGAATGCAGAATATGTGCTTTGGTGTCTGGCCGTGTGAGTTCTGACGATACTGAAGTACAAATACAAGCAGCAACCAAACACATTTCTGATCATTAGTCTTAAAGCCTGTGGTCCCACCTCTAAATACAGACAATTGCATCATTACATAAGATCAGCATGGGAGGAAATAACAGTACATCCCCTGCCTATATGGCATGACATGTAGCAATTACATTTTGCATACTCAGGTCTCTTAAAGACAAGTCTGTCAGTCATGGTGACAGCAAAAGCACCAGCTCAGCAAATGCTTCCACTCCTGAACACCTCACAGAGAAACATGCAGGACTTTCTGTACACGCTGCCACCAGCCAATGAACACGACAAGTCCCACGGACTTTGCCCGGCCTTATCTGCTCGGTCCTGTACATTCACCTTCATCATTCAACCTCATAAACCTGGTAAAGCTACCGAGCTGTAAGAACGACCATGTGGCCCTATAAAGAGCAATAGTCCATCCTAAATATATATAACATGACTTCATTTCAGCCACACGGACCTCGGGACATTAATAAAACACCAAAAATGACCACACGGTAAAGTTTAAGCACCTCTTTTAGAGTCCATGAAAGGGAGTATTAAAACAAAGAGCTCTTCCTTCATTGATTCATGCACCACTTCTATTTTGGGGAGGATATAAGCGGAAACACATGCTGTGATGACTTCCCATTTCCGAACTGTCTGCCTGTGCCCAGCAAGCTTTTGATCAGGTGCAAGCGCGCGCGTGTGTATGTGTGTGTGTGTGTGTGTGTGTGTGTGTGTATGAGTGTGTGTGTGACTGCTTGCTCAGCAAAAAAAAGAAATTAGTTAAGAAACGGCCTGAGAAAAGCGCTGGTATAGATCTTACAGACTCCATGACACAACATGATCAGCATGTTGGAGAGGGCCTCAGACCAAATGTCACAGGGACATTTTAATACTTAAGGGTTTTTTAAAATACAGAGATAGTAGTTTTGAAGTGCTTTCACTTTTAAACAGCTGTTGCACAAACTTTTTGTACAACTGAAGTAGGTTTGAATACTTCAACACATTTGTCTAGTGACCCTTAACCCCTACT
This sequence comes from Epinephelus awoara, assembly GCA_035609425.1. NCBI lineage: Eukaryota > Metazoa > Chordata > Actinopteri > Perciformes > Serranidae > Epinephelus > Epinephelus awoara. Next base: position 23,867,091 of record CM069306.1, on the reverse strand, counting down.
GTGTCCCTCTGGCCCCATGGTTGACCTTAGAGCCTTGATTAGAGCAGCTCAAACGGATGTCTCTTTTACTTTACCCACTCAGACGTGTGTGGACTGCCTGTGTGTTTATGTGTCATACTTCCCGCTTTTGTGAATAAACTCACGCACTCACCATTTCACATTCCAGGTTCCCGGGTAAAGCAGCAGGTCACAGTGTGTTGGTAAACCCCGGTGTTGGAAACAGAAAGAAAAATGAAACAGAAACATTAACTGAGTGGATATACACGTGTCAACTTCAGGGATTAACCCTTAAAACAATGTTATTACACGTTAACTTCACGTTGAAGCTGTTTAAATCATGCAGAGCTCTGTAAAGTCACTGTCCTGTCACCGTGCTGACATGTAGAGAAGTTGAGCAGCGCACAAACAAACACTTGGACACTTTACCTGAGTCTGATGAGAGCGATCAAACTCCCTGATCAGCAGCTGACAGCAGCCTGTGTGTGACCGCACACCAGTGATCCCGACACGGGGCTCGTCCGGGTGGAAAGGACCAGACACCTGTAAGCGCCTGCTTTGGCAAACCTTTCCAGAGACGGGACCGAGCTAATCCCGCCCCTCCTGCCTCTAAAACGGCCCCCATAGCGCTGCCAAAACGGGCACGCCCACGGTGCCGACGCAGGCAGCAGCGTCCCAGCGCCACCTGGCGGAGCCTGCAGGTAAGAGGGGTGTGATGGCTCATCAGCTGTGTGTCACATGACCACTAGATGGCCTCGGTAGTCTCAGGTGCGTTTAGATGCTTCATGATAAAGTCTGCAAACTTAAGACGGTGCTCCTGACTTTGTGCTGGACTTCTGGGTAATGTTAACAACTTTAGTTTTTTTGCGTTTACTTTCATAAAATGTATGATATTCACATACAAATAAAAGTAACACATGTGCATTAATACCAGTAAACGCCCCTGCATTCATGTTACTTAAGTAAAAGCATGAAAGTATTATAAAAAACAGTTTAAAAAAGTAAAAGTACTCCATATTTTTTAGTGTATTATTGGTAGTGTTAAAAAGATGTTGCTGGTGAAGGTGGAGCAAATTTGTTTTCTATACTGTTAATTGTCAAGAGTTAGGGACTGTTCATTATTTATGACTGGGGAGGCATGTGACATTTTTTTAAATGCTGGGAAGTGACTTATGTTTTTTATTTTGGCTTAGGGGAGGGACATACAACTTTTAATTGTATTTTGTATTTACTTTAAACAGCTCAAACCCACCGGCAGGTTTGAAAAGCATGTTTTCTTTAAGTGTCGCCAAAATTACACCGCCAGAAACTGTAAAAACAGAGATTATCATTGGATTTCCAAAGTTTGGATGGTCCTTGAACACATCATGTGCAAGAAAAAACATGAACTAACTAGCATGCATGACAAGGGTGAAAAACAAAGGCTTTTTTCAACTCTAGGATTTCGCCTTCAACTTTTAACTTTCAAACATCAGAAGGTACGCTTTTAAAATCTACTAACTAATTTATGGTGTAATTTATGGCGGAGGGAGGGTCATGTATTTTCACCCCAGTCAGTCAGAGTAGTCTTAAGTAGCTTCAGGCTAGGTCAAAAAAAAAAGCCACCCCTTGTGAGTAAAGAACAGTCCCTTATACATCCAGGTGCCAGTTTATTAGGTACACCTAATGCAGTCCTGCAAAAGAATCCTCCCTTTGTGAAGGTTATGATATTAAGTTTTTGTTGAAACCAGCTTAGTCATGTTGACAGCTGCTTCATGGAGGTGGGATGAGTGCAAGGCTGTTGAATTAGACTGCATTAGTAGGTGTACCTGATAAACTGGCAATGGAGTGTATTTTGTATTTATAGTTGGTAAGTTAGTAAAGTTAGTAAGCAGTGACTGAGTGTCAAACAAATGTAGTGGAGTAAAAATGTACAGTGTTTCCTCTAAAAGTATTGGGTAGAAGTATACGCACATTACATTATACGTTCATTAAAACTGTACCTAAGTAGTAGAATGTGGTGTTACATGCAGAAGAAGCACATACATGGAAGTGAAAAGTACCTGAATAAATAAGTGCAGAAACACATATTAAATGCAGATGTTTCCATACAGAGCACAGAGGGTATAAAAATGATGTGAACCATATGCTATTTTATTCGCAGTCACCAGATCTCAACCCAGCTGAACACCTGTGGGAGATTTTGGGTTTTTTCCAGTGGTTCATGCTGGCCAAGCACCTCACTAAGAGGACAGTATATAGTTTTTTCCTTTAGTTTGTCACCCATCTGAATTAACAGATATGCCTCTGCTAATTCATCCTTTCAGACAATGAAGCCAATTATTTAAACGACTGTTGTGAAGGTCAGTCATAGGTTACTGGTCTCACTTCAGTTAGCACAGACAATGTAACATCAATACTACTGCAGTCTTTTCCCAGTAATGAGAAATACTGCTGAAGTGCAGGAAAACAAAATCCATACCATCCGCAGGTTTTCCACACACTTCATCTCTCATCGTCCGACAGCTCTCATCCTTTTCATTTCAGTTTTCTAAAGCCATTTGGAGCAAACAAAGTATTTTTGCACTGGCTGCATTTAATGCGACATCACACTATTAGACTCGAGCGGAGGTGTTACAGTCAAGTTTATTCAACCATGAATGCTTCATATAAACAAGTGTGCACATAGGAAGACCTTGTCCTCAAGGTCCCGATCCTAAACCAAACGTCTACCTGAGATTCAATTCAGTTCACCTATTCACGTGGTATTCACACAACAATGTAGAGAAACAATTCTAGACTATTTCTGTGGCATATTTTAATGCTACAGTACAACATGTCAGACATGACGAGTTCTCAGTGACAGTTTTGGCGATTCTACAGGCTACAATGTTTGCCCTACTGTTATACAAAAGAAAAGATAAAACTCATCATCATCAGATTTTCTGTTTTGTTTTTGTTTTTTTTGTTACAAATCTTTACTAAATCTTCTTACAAGTCTTTAGTATTGCTCTTGCTACATTGAAAAAATAGAAAAATTACATCTGAATATCGAGCTGTGGATGTGGTATTTATAAAGAGCCTTGCTCTTGAGTGTTCATGGCTATGTTTCAATAGTCCTTAGCTGTTTACTCCCCACGTTTCCTGTCCTCTGTAATGGCCAGCGTCACGTCAGCAGTCAGAGAAGAAGGTATGAAGCAAAGAACAAGACATCAAACAGTTTTCAGAGGCTCATCTGCAAACAAACAAACAAAAAAGTCTAATATTCTGCAGAGGTGCTGGGTGTCACCAGATCGTCCTCTCCCTGAGCTCCTTCCTCTGCTGCTGCTGCTGCGCCCGTTGCTACTTCCTGTTCGGTGGCCACTAAAGAAGTGTCCGTGTCGGGGGCTTCGAAGGACTCACCCCCCAGGTCAGCCAGTTTGATGTAGCCCTTACTGTTGGAGCGCTCCAGACGAGGGCAGCTGAAGCGCCTGGCTCTGTCGCCTTGACGACACACAGACACAGACAGGCTGCAGCGGCGTGCAGACCTGGGCTGATCCGTGAGAGAGTTGAGCGACAGCCGTGACCCCATTGCCCTGGCAACAGGTGATGGGGGAAACAGCTGAGTCCACTGTGCTTGAGGCTGAGCCTGCGGCGCCCCCTGTTGGTCAGTTGTGTCTGTGCTTATGTCCTCATGGCTCTGGTGGGTTGGGGGGGAATCCGGAGTCGAGGCCTCCTCCTCCTCTTTTGTGTCCGTCTCGTCAGTGCGGCTGCTGCTGGCTTGTCCTTCCTCGCTAATTGTTTCAACAGCAGCAGCCTCGATAACGACCCCCTCTGCCGAGCGTCCCTCTGCCTCCGCTCTCTCAGACTCCTCCACCTCACAGTTGTTCAGTTTGATCACAGGGAGGGTGAAAGCGTTCACGGAGGAGGTGACGATGGAGGTGGTCTCCCACTGTCGGGGCTGCGGGGCGTGCTCGCTGCTATTGCTGTAGTCTTTGTAGATGCTGTAGACAGTGTCCGTGAAGGTCTGGACATCTCTGGACCAGCTACGAGGCCTGCTGGCCAACGACGGGCGCCTCAACACCTCATCACCCCCTAACTCACCCTGGGGGCTGAGTCCAGTGGAGGGCCAGGAGCTGCGAGTAAGCATCCCGCTTGCAGGGAATGACCCCGACGGGCCCTCGGCGTTCCTCGACTGAGTGTAGTTCACCAAACCATTCAGAGGCGAGTACTCCTTCGACCGTATGCTGTGTAGATCTATAACTGTGGAGTAGATATCCCTCAGGTTGATGATTTTGGTTTTCTTGTCTCGGTTTTCATGGAGGACTGCATTGGCGCAGATGAAAAGGAAAATGCCGATCCCCATCACCAGCGGTCCGAAGACTTTCAGATTGTCCGAGTACAGGTAATTATTCAGGAAGTCACACAGGAAGCCACAATTACGGGATGAGTCGGTGGTGCTGCTGTTAGAATGGCTCTGGTTTAATGAGCTCATCTGTCCAGAGGGAGGCTTACTATGGGTCACGTTAGAGGAAACAGGCAGACTCTTGGAGTAGCTCATCCTGTTGACGTGGTACCCTCCAGTTCTGCGGCGCTCCTGGTACTGCTGCTGGTTCTGGCTGGGCCAGTAGCCCAGTACCGCCATGGAAATCCCCACCATGAGAACTATAACTCCAACACCGGCCACACAACCGGCCGGGGAGCACAGGTTGAGCTTCCCCTTCACGATCACCACGTCGTTCTTCTTCTTTTTCTTGGATTTCCGCTTCCTTTTGTTTTCCGCTCGGTTTTTGGAGCGGAGGGAATCCTGGCGCCTGTTCATGCGCAGCAGGCCACCTGTGGCTATCATGGTGGCGATTGGACAGCAGGCTTGTCACTCAACCTGGCAGGACATGGAATAGAAAGGAGAGAGCATTAGGTTAATAATTTACATCATAAGAAGGTTTAGACATTTAGAGCCACGGAGTGAATATGTTCATTTCACTGAGAGATTACACATGTAATCCAGATTTATTATACATACAAGGATTATGGTCCAAGCAAAACTGGCAACTAACCCCCAGGGACCTGAGAGCCCCAGGTTCAGAGTGTGACAATTTCTCACAAATTGGTTTGGTAATATGTAAAACTAAAACTCAATATAAACTGAAATGCTAAAGGCTTTAAGGTGTAAAAATCCAGTTCTGAAAGGCCCTAAAAAATCTATTTTCCCTGTCAGTCTCTTACTCTGAGCGATGAGATCCAACATGAACACACATATTTCTGCCACAGAACAGTTTTGTTTTTTCCCACGAGACAATATTTACTTTTTTCCTCCTCTGTACTCTTTTTACCGGTTTCAAGTGGGACGGGACTCAGCTGGAAAAACATGTCGTCACATCTTTCCAGGGACCAGTCAGGATTTGGCAACATTTGAATCAAAATCTGATGACAGGTAGTGGGCTGTCTGTCAATCAAAGCTGATGAGGCAACACCCACGCAGTCCTGATGAAGCAGTTTTTGAAGAGTTTAAACTCTAGAAACCTGATGTTATTGAAGTTGTTGTTTATTTCTTTTCAGTCATGAATATTTAATGTTATAGAGAAAGACTTCAGATTTGATGCCAAGTTTTCAAGGGCTTTAATATTCCAGTGTGAAAACACTCATTGGTTTCTGGGGCATAATGGGTTGGCAGAAAAGAAGAGGAGGTTCAAGATCCGCTGGTGGCCCTGGATCTGAGATTATCCTACAGTCAGAGTAAACACTGTTCCTTAAAGACGTATTTCACTGCTGTACAGATGGTCTTTTCATAAAACTAGTCTGTTTGTGTGGCAGAAAGATGCAAATACTTTTGAAACTGGTATCACAGGACGAGCAAACTGAGGAAGAGGGCAAGAACCACCAGAAAGCACAACACCGCACAGGACCAACAAACGCTCCAGAATCTTGGTTCATATGTTATTGTCACTGCCTAGTTTTACCGTTTGATTGACGTTTGGTCTGACTTTGAGAGAGGGTCCCTCTCTCTTGACCTGCTTCTACGCTCTTTTGCTTGTCTCAAAACGGATGTTTCTGTAGCTATACTTGCTATTTTGAGTGCGTAAGTGTGTTCATACTGAGAAGTATGGCAAAATGCAGTGAACTATGAGTACCAAAATGGTGCGCTCATAATGGTCAAACACTGGAGTGTAGAACATTGGACACTTTTTACCCACATAGGTCGCCATGTCGACTGCATAGTAAGGGGTTGGACAACAAACACATTTCAGTCTTGTATAATGTTGACCGACTACTGAGGTAAACACCAAAGAATTGCACAAATAAATGTGTATTTTTTCACGACCTTATACTGTTGTGAGCCATTACTTCATTTATTGGGTTAATTCTATAGTAATCTGGCAGCGGCAGCTAACATGAACTTGGAAGATCAGCTGTTGACAGAGCCAGCCAGTATCAGCTATGGACATTTGTAACGTGCTGTTAAAGCATGTTAATTTTAAGTGCAAGTGAGCAAACAAGCAGATATAGCAAGCATATATTTCAGAGAGGGACAGTCATTGTCAAATATTGGTGCTAACGCTCCGCCTGGTTGCAAATTGCTGAGCAGAAGAAGAAGGCTGCCAAATCTTGTGACAGTCATTTCTGGTAAGTGCGCAACAGCCGTGTTTGATTTGAGACAACACTGCCCTGTCAAAATTTGTGCACTGTGCTTGTGAGTACATGGTGTTCACAGTGAACTGCATGCCAGTGTACTGATGGAAGTATCTGATGTGAGACACAGCATTTGTGTCTGTGGTGGCAGACATACGAAAAATGCGGAAGTACAATCTGTAGTTGGAGCAACAGCCCTACAGCCAGCAGAAATATGCTGGATGATGTGCAACGATTTGAGCTGACAGATGAGCAGGAGGATCTCGGTGCTGGTAAGATGGAGGAAGTTATGTTATGTTAGTTGCTGGAAATCAGCAAAGTCTTCCTTTAAATCTGCACCAAGGGCAGATGCAATATTAGTCATCCGATGGTCAGTAAACCGATAACATCCATCTGCTGCTGCTGCTGCTGCTGCTGCTGGATCTATAAATACAATGATGTAAGCGAAACAGAGACAAATACCCAAGTTGACAGCGGAGAACAAGGAGTGCTATTTATCTATATTCAGCTGTGCCGGTATGATATCAGCCTATGAAAATGTAATGTGTCCAGACAGGAGGCCAGCAGGCATGTTCTCTCCACCTCACTCTCGCTTCCTTACTCTCCTCTCTCGCACCAACCTCTCCTACCAACACTCTCCCTCCTGCCTTCCACCCAGATCCACTTCACCATCAACCCAACACAGCTGTGCTTCAAGATGACAGCGTCCTTCACATATACGGCGCATCACAAAAGGCAAATGTGAGCTATTAGTCATGTGTTTACACGCCAACACCATCTCCGCCACATAATATGTTTGCATTCATCTCTCTGATTATGCAGCACAGTAGTAGGAGCCGCGGTCCAAAGGGCGATGAAGCCACCAACACTTCGTCATGATTACAGACATCTGCTGATGAGCTCCAACCACATGTGGTGAATGATAATCGCAGGATATGGCTGATTAATTAGACAGACTCCAGCATTCCCTCCTGGATTGTGCTGGTAGCTAGGTATTTAATTTGACTAATCACGCCTAATTGTGTATGACTTAGGGCTTAGGGTTCATGAATAACTTATTCCACAAATTCCTTTCTGAGCAGCAATTAATAAGAGGCTTTCAAAGGTTGCCCTGGGTGTTGCTCTCTCCACCTTTAACAGTCAAAAATAATGATGATGAAGGTCCTTGACATCCCTTTATGATACAAGTTATTACAGGCAGTTCCCACGGAAAGTAGAACACGGAGCTCTGCACCTGAGCCTCAGCAAACAGTACACCGGTGCTCAGCTGCTGTTTATAGCGACTTTCTCAGTATATCGCATCCAATAAGCACTCAAATGCCTCCCGGGCGAGAGCAAGTCAACCTGCACTAAAACTGATAACGCGTAGGCGGACCTCTCTCTGTGTTTGGGAGGAGAAGGGCAGCGGTAACGTGGACCAGAAGTGGGTGTGGACACGTCGGACTGTGTCTCTGTCTGCGGTGCTGAACCAACAGGAAGCAGCTGCCAACTACTCGGTTTGTCTCCCTAAGAGCTGCCCGTCTGGCAGGATGGAGAGGAGAGCAGGCCGGTGTTAACGCTCGGTCCATCCAAGCTGCGGGGGCGCATATTTTCGCGCAATGTTGCATGAGTAATCGACTGTTGACATTACGGCGCATCTGCTTCCCTTCTGCTGGAAGAGCCCCGTGAAGCAAATACGAGGTGCTGTGGAGGTTGGAGGAGGTGGTGCCCTGAAAATGTCCAGAGCCACGGCGACGCATCTCGCTCCAAGCACAAAAACCAAACAGTGTATTTTGGGCGCACAAGGTGCAGACAGATGACAAACATCCACACCTCTTCCACGGCCTGACGAAGCGCATGCTTTCATAACTAACGCAACAACTATGAGGGCTAATAATAATAATAATAATAGGCTACCATTATTTAAACGCGTAATGCCAACCTTTCTTGGCAACTTCCAATAAATCAGTATTTAACTGCAACATCAAAGCTGTAAAAAAGTTTAACTGGATACAAATCCACCTTAAAAATATTGCTGTTTTCTCCTTCCACTCCTTTTTTACTGTATATCTCTCACATGTTTGGCAGATGATGTTTTAATAATCTAACACAGGCAACAGAATCATGATTCAAATGTTAAATGATAAAAGTAAATCGACTGGAGTGCGCATCGATCCAAGTCCAACGCCTTCCTGACATCAAAACTCTTGTCCGTCGATTTATTGCGCGATCAAAAACACACACACACACACACAACTAAATCTATCTGCTGCACAATTGAAACACTTCCTAAACCGTGCTTTGCCTCGACACAGCCTGCTTAGGAGTCAGTGTAGGATCAGATTAAACACAAAAGAAGCACGAATATCCAGCTGGAGGTAAAGACGTAGGAGGTGATTTGAAAAGGAAAAAAAAATATATTGTAAAAACAAGCGAGTCTCTTACCAGAAATTGTGGCTTGACAATCAAGCATCTTCAAAGGCGCACTCCTCGTTCAGCTGTGCATGTCGTGGTGCGCCACTTTGGTGCCGAGTCTGGAAGAGTGGTTTCCAGTTGAACGCGGACTCACAATAGACCGGCAGGGGCGGGCCAACTGCGTTTCCATTGGTGGTGATTATTGGGCAACGTGAAAAATGAGGGCGGCTGAGGACATTTATCATACTATATGTTATACTCCAAGCGCTTCCATATCTTTTTTTGTTCATTACACCTTTTAACACAATAATCAATAATTTAAACTTGTCTATCACACTCATGTGTTTCTGCCACTATGTTGCACAATGCTCTGGGAATGTGTGTGGCTGCAATGAGAAAATGCATGCACAGGCTACTTATTTCCATACCTCTGATGAAAAGAGGTGGAACACACTGCACAATGCATGAATACATTACTGTGTGATGGGTTTTAAATTGCAAGTACAGTATAGCGTAGGTGAGTTCAGAGAAAAGGCACATTTAAATACACCAAATTCATCATCTCTTACATCATGTGCCTCCCTCTCCCTGCCTCTCCCCGCTTGGGTTGCTTTGCTATAATTACTTATATGCTGCATGTTTAGCAAAATGAAATATGACAGAGTCCAGATGTGTTCCAGTGATGTGAGACTGGAGACACAGGCAGCAGCTATACACTGGGCAGGAGAGGGAGGCGGACTGGGGGGGGAGCATGAATTACAAAGCTGATGCTCCAGAGAGCTGACTGCGAATTTATGACCCAGAAATGTGTTTTGTTTACGGCATAAATTAGAGGAAAGGAAGAGGGAAAACTCCAGTGGTGCTTGCCGCAGTTTGAGTCAAAGTATACACGGACATGGGGAATAATCCAGGGGGGTTTAAAGAGCTGTCTTTAATCCGTGGTGCTGTGTGGGTCTGGAGGTCTGGAGCAGCTTTCAGTATAGCTCTAAGCTTGTGCAATATAGGAAGATACTGACACAACACAGATGTTTCTGAGCTTCTGACAGGGGCTTAAAACCTCTTAAAAGTCTGTTACAGTGAACAAGTATTCCAAAATATGTTGTTCTAAGATATCAAGAGAGAATAGCAGCAGCCACTATTACAAAAGTATTGACAGACTGGTCATTTTAACAGTCTGTAGAATAATAACATCCATGATACATACTCAACTGAATATAGGCCTATCAGTTGCACAGGTGGAAACTTCCCAAGTGTCCTTATCTCACTAATTTTGAGTGACTGTCAATAAGCAGCTCAGTGCCAAAAATGTTGTATTTACTGTATATTTTTATATTAGACTTTATAAGTATACATTTGGAAATGAAGTCTATTTTAGCTGCAGAATCTAGCCACACAGCACCCGTACTCCCATCATCTACACACCAATCCCTTATCTCATAGTCAAGAGATTACCTCAACAACCCTTGATTCCAATCACTAATCAGTTTGAGAACACGCTGACAGATTTACACCGAGTTTAGCCTGAGATATTTTCTACTTCCTCAGCATGTAGAATTCAGTGGCATCTAGCAGTGAGGACGCAGACCTTATACTTCTCCTGTTTGCCAAGCGTGTAGAACTACAATGGCTGACACAAAAAGTGTGAATGATCCAATCCAGATCCAGTGTTAGGTTTGTCTATTGTTACTGTAGAAACAATATGGCTGCAAATGACCTGCAGAGGTCTCCTCCTCTCCAAGACAAATGGACCAAGTGCAGTTGCGTAAGGAAGTTACGATGAGCCCCAGTGCACACTATTATAAATGAAAAGAGACTTGACATTGGACACCATCAACAGACATATTACCCAGCAATCATCACTGTATATCTCCCAAAAATATCAAAGAAAATAAGAAATTAATCATTCAATTGAATAGTCTTTTAGTATATTAACAGATTTTCTTGATTATATAGAAAAAAACATATAATTTTGTTTAGATAAAAAATTAAAGGAAAAAGAAAATTATGATGCAGATGGATTCATCTTTTTGAGGACATATATAGCAAATGGCACCGTTTTTAAATAATATTTAATAATATTCTCTTTTTTATCATTTATTTTTGAACACAGGTATATTTCCAAGGTGGTGATCTCACGCTCTATACGGGCCCCTCCACCCCAGAGTCTATATATACACCCCTGACCAGGTAAATAAAACTTGTAAAAACACTGAATAAAGCATTGAAACCAGTGTATCTCTGATGCTGTTTGGCATATCAGAGACGAGCAGCTTGCCCAGCACGTGCTTTTTGTGCTCACCCATTCTCTTTAATAACTTAATGTGTGCTAACTTTTTTTTCTGATCCAAATATTCAGGAGGTTCTTAGTCGGAGCCGAATTATCCACAAAAGTCTCCTCTTCTCCAAAACAAATGGACCAGGTGATTTAAACACTACATAAAGCACATTCTCATTACGAATGAGAATGTTTTCCCGATGCTCTCATCATGGAGAGGCTGCTTACTACTGTGGCCGACACAAAAATGCGAATGGCCCTGTCTAGAGCCAGTGTTTGCTTTGTTCTGACCCACTGAAGAAACATGGAGATGAACAAAACGATCTCCATAGACAAGGACCCGCTCCATATGTAGATATAAATGGCTCATTCTGTGGTGATGAAAACCCAATTATTCGTATTTTAAGTGATTATGAAGTAATGAAACACAGTTATGAATATTTTATATCATTTCTACCAAAAGATAAATCCTACACAGTGGACCTTTAAACTGTGTCGCCCACAAAACAAGATTTACTGTGAGCTCCCTCACATGGATCTTTGTTGACGGTGGCTAATGTGCTCTGTGCCAAAGACTTGCCGGCACCTGCTCTGCTCACTTAATTAAATATATTAAAGAGGAGGAAAAAACTTCATTAGTCTTTACACTATGCAGGGTAATAGAGAAATAATCAGGTTACTGGTAAAGACGCTGTTGTTGTGGAATATTCACATTACAGTACTGGAAAGTTTCCATAACCTACAGGTGAAAGAGCAGCAGACTGCAGACTCTTGCAGAAGCTGCAAACGATTTACATTAATTTCTGCAGACTTTTCAACTTCCCCTAATGACTTAGCCCTCACGCACTCAATCATTTCTTATCAAGACATCCCTAGGTAATTAAACTCACCTACGGCATGGTGATGAAGTGGGTATTCTCAGTCATAGAAAGAGAATGAAAGGGAATATGAAAAAGAGAAAAGACAGGAATGAAAGACAGAGATGGAGAAGGAGAGAGACTGAGCTTTTTATTATGTCAAAGTCTCCTAATACTGGGTCTTTCATCTTTGGGAGGGGCATTCCCATCCACACTGCAGCAGTAATTCAATAATTTAATTTAATCCCCAGAGATCATATCATATCTGTCACAGTTACTTAAGACAGCACTCTGCCGTCCTGTCCGCCTTGAGTGATGTGTCTCCATATGCACTGTTCTGCTCCTATACCATTTTCTAAAGCTTATCAAAAAATGGATCATCCCTCACACATCCAGGCTCCCAGGTGCCGGTGCACCACAGTAGGGCTCACATATACTGTAGTGTCAAAAATAGTTCCAGTGGGTCTCCTCCTGAAATCTAACCGGCTTTGTCACTGCTCTGTATCTGCACAGCCAGAGCACAGAGGAAGGCATTCGCTTTGTCCTCTTGCTTCCTTTACTCGACACTCTCTCTATGAGCAATATGCTGGTGAACAGCGAAGAGATATACAGTATCTGAAGCAGCGTCAGGAGCTGCAGGGGGTTCATTTCATTTCTTAAGCTTGGGCTGTACTGGCTAAATGGGGATGTGGAAACTTGGGATATGGGCTCAGTGAGAGATCAAGTCCCTCCGGGAAACGTTGTCATCATTACTGCTTTATTTGCTGCAGGAGTCAGAGGGCTTTGCAGTTGGAGAAATAAAAGCGCCGCTGCATTCTGAGACCTTAGAAATGAAGGCACAGTGGCTGGGAGCTTTTACAGAGTTGAGGGAGATGACGAGCCTTTGGTCAAACTGGAAACAACTACTCTGGTCTAAGGATATTGAAGAGTGAAGAATCTGCTTCCTGTCTAAGTAGATGTGCAATTTTATGTGCCAACAAATCCCATGAAAAGATCAAAACCCAACAATGCACTGGTCCGTCTCTCACTTCTTTTATTCTACCTTGTCTGCAGTACTTATGGGACCAATGTCCCTCAAGAATAACTATCAATACATCACTAATATATTGTTTAATATTTAAAGAAGGCTGAGTTATTTCCTTAAACAGCAGGGCACCGTAGTTTTTAGAAAATGTCACTCAAACAAGAACAAAACATATATTTGTAAGGGACTATTTTCAGCTGCGCGTTGATATTTACAGCAGCAGAATGGCGTGCAGGATTGACTGAAAAAAAAACTACAGTGCCCATGTTCATGGTAGAGCAGGGACATGTCAGCCAGTGCAACCATGTGGCTCACTGATGTGTTTTTAATAGTTTATAAGGAGCAATGGAGCTCTATAGCTCAGGGGAATATGATATATTAGGTTTTGAAAACATGGACAATACTTGTCAGTATGATCAATGTATTGCTGGTTTTAGACTATCATGGGATTCTTGACATCATAGACTGTATATTAAGATGGACGACACATCTCCCCTTATTCCCACTGTACAAAAATGAACCCAAAATTTCAGGGTTACAGCTGCTGCCATCCTCCGTTGGGGACGTTATTTGCCAGAGAGCCAGAGTCTAAGCAGGAGCAAGCTCCGTGGTATTGAGTTACTGCCCATACACCTGTCCAAGCAATCATGAGCAGTGCCACTGATTGGCACACACAGCTGTCAATAATGATGCTATCTCTGGGGAGCCGTCATGTCATCCATCTTTATGGTCCATAGCTGACGTAAAGAAAATATAGAGTATGACCACACTGATCCATTAAAGGTGCTTTCTGTGATTGTGGAGAAAGATGGTTGATTGTTGAGTCTCATTTCCAGGTTGTCAAATACAGACAATTTGGGTTGGTAGTCTGACCGAACAACACATTCTCACTCCGACCTCGTCACATATCGACGTTTGGTCATGGATTTTCCATGTCCACATAAGACGTGCAAGGTACCTTGGGTGTGGTGGTTGTTGACGTTCTGGGACACCGAGTCCTGCGTGTTACATGCATTGTCTTCTTTCAAAATACACTTCTGTTTTTACAGGAAATATAACACTTACATACAGTGTCTTTTCAGAATAAACGCACTATATGGTACAACACCGCAAATTGACGTTTTTTTCTCGCTTCAACAACAAAAACACATGGTTGGGTTTAGGTAACAAAAACACGTGGTTAGGTTTAGGCAACAGAAACACGTGGTTAGGTTTAGGCAACAAAAACACGTGGTTAGGTTTAGGCAACAGAAACACGTGGTTAGGTTTAGGCAACAGAAACACGTGGTTGGGTTTAGGCAACAAAAACACGTGGTTAGGTTTAGGCAACAGAAACACGTGGTTAAGTTTAGGCAACAGAAACACGTGGTTAAGTTTAGGCAACAGAAACACGTGGTTAAGTTTAGGCAACAGAAACACGTGGTTAAGTTTAGGCAACAGAAACACGTGGTTAGGGTTAGCTAACAAAAACATGTGGTTAGGTTAAGGCAACAAAAACACGTGATTAGGTTTAGGCAACAAAAACATGTGGTTGGGTCTAGGTATCAAAAACACATGGTTAGGTTTAGGATAAAAGGACAGCGTTTGGCTTTAGAATATTACGGGACAAGAACACCGCCCTCTCGGGTTGTTTGTTGTTGTTTTTATTGGACCCATCCATTACCTGTGACTTTCATTGCCTTAACTTTGATCCTTGTCCCGCTGCGTTAATTATAACAGCAACCGGCCGCGCATCATGCCGACGATAAAGGACGCCTTTTTTCATTGTGTTCTGATGCTGCAAGTCACTGCCCAGGCGCTGGATTTCAACAACTTTGGAGTGACCAGGCTCAACCGAACCACCAACCCAAAGCGCTGGTATTTGATGACCAGGGAATGAGACTCTACCATCAGCTATGTTTCTCCACAATTTCATACAGCACCTTTAAGTATACAACCTATTTTTGTACCTGATATATTTCATAACCTATATTATCTGTTAGAACACCATGAATTCCCCACAGGATCACACCCCAGCATCCTCACATATTAATAACAGCTGATGCAATAAAGTAGGGCCAAGAAGAAATAACTGTAAATAAAGTGTTCTTCCTCACCAAACCACAATGCAATTAATAATAATTAAATGCACCAAAATCATTTGTTGACCTTCAGTTTTGGATTGAAGCTACACCATGTTACATATCTTGCACAATGGAAACTCAAACAGTGGAATGGAGAACCTTCTCATAAATCACACCAGTTTCCCAGTATAACCATCATCTGCACCATTGTGTGCTCAGGTACTGTAGGGAGAAGACCGTCGTTTGATGAATGACCATTAGGGTCCATATGCAGGTTCGGGTTGTGGCTAATGAGATGCGTGACAGCGTAGCGACTGATACAGGTCATGGAGACATATGGGCATTTCTGGTCTATCCGTTTCTATGTTCGGCAGCAATGCATCTCTGACATCACCGTGGAGCACTGGAAATGGAACGAAACACCCAGTACACAGGCGCAGGGACCAGTTGTGGGGTTACCAAAGAGAAAGAGTGTGTACAAGTGGGAGGGTGGGAGTGGAGAGCAGCAGGTGAACACTTGCTCCCAGCAGGTAGCCAGTTCCCTCTGGTGACCTTGTTTCATTTCCACAGTATAAATGGCTGATGAATAGGCAACCAAGGACCTGAATGGGAATAGAGGCCAGTATTAGCTCACATATCATCAGCTGGTTACACTAATGGGAATTCATGGGTAAAATATGAAGGTAATAAGTTCCTGTAATGGAAGATTGGCCCACATAGAGAACTCGGACACCTTTTTCAAAACTGTACTAAGTTGTGTTAAAGAAAAACATAAAATAAAAACTTTTTCTTCCCCACCACTTTCTCTGAAAATGCTCATGATGAGGATAACAAACAGCAATGAGCGGAGAGTGCATTATCTCAAGAAAAGACAGTAATTACAATCCTCAACATCAAAAGCTCTGTTCCAGCTAAACTGCAGGATCATGAATCCTGTAGGCTGAGCAGCTACAAAGAAGCTGTTTTTTTCCACTGTTTAGCTTCATGGCCACATTTTGTAGTGCAGCAAGGCAGTTGCGCAATCAGAGTTGATTCTCAGGGCTTGTAAGATGCAAGCTTCATGGGATCTCAGTAAGAAGGCATTCTTTGATCTCCCATCCTAGATAATATAGGTCATCTCTTCAGGGAGAAACAACAAAGACCAAATGAGGCGGAAAATACCATTCAACCCACCTCGGTGGAGCAAGAAGCAAATAGTCCCTCCAATGCGGCTTTACCGACCACATCAAATAGCCTTACAGACCTATTTTTAGGGTCCTGATCTTTGGCATTTTTAACACAACGGTCCATCAGCTTGTGTGCCGACGGGACATTTTTTTTCAAAAATGTGAAATATTGCATCTGTCATTTCCTTTTCTGCTGCCTGTATGTGGAGCCTGTTCAGACTGGGTATCCATGGCAACCGTTTTATAATGCCTCGCGAAACACCTTAGAAGAGGGTTCTTTTTATCTGGGCTGGAGGGCTGGGACAGAGGCAGCGGAGAATCAAATGAGAGGGCAGAAGTGACAGCTGACGGGTTTGTACATAGAATATTTTTTCAGCTGACATCTTTGTAAGCCCCCCCCCCCCTTCAAAAAGCATGACTTGCAGGATGGCAAAGGGTATGGAGAATAATAAAAAGAGCTCACCCTGGGAGAGAACAGAGGAAATATGATGACATAAGAGATGCTGTCAGTTTTTATGGCGAGGCCAAATGTCCAGGAAAACATCTTTTAGTTGCAGATTTTGAGATTCTGCTTAGAAAGATACCAGTATTGCATGTGATTCAGTGAGACATTCTGGCACTGACATTCACTGTACAGGAACATGGTCTCTGGGTCCTGGAGGACGAGACCAATCATGTGGAATTCAGCAGGCGTGAGCATGATGGGAGAAGGGCATACAGCCAGCTGGGTCTTCTGCAGGGGTGAGCCAGGGCCCATGCCAGGATCTGACAGCACCAATCAGGAAAGAGCTCAGGCCTCATTCATGCATGCTAATCAGCCTGTCAGAGGAGCCTGGGTCGAGGGCATCTGCAGGGGTTCATTGCCATGGATACAGCAGCAGTCACATGATATTACCTGAGCAGGTAAACCAAGTGGAAGGAATGTGGTAACTTGGCACCGGCTGCGTGACCTTCAGTTACATCACCGCTTCTCAGAACAGTTACAGCTACAGGGTGAGGAGGCAAAAAATACTGACTTTTTTTTGGATGCTTAGCAGCTAAAGCACTGCTTGATTAATGAAGGAACGCAACACTGAATATTTTTCCATTGTTTTCTCAAAATAAGTTGGGGAGAAAACAAGAACACTGTGTCTAAAAAAAAAGAAAAGAAAAACAAGAACACAGATGGGAGAATTCACAAAAGGATTGAGTGGCTTTTGTGGCAGCTAAACCTGCAAATATATGACAAAAAGAAACCCTGGAATACTTAAAGCACCCACAAAGGGTAAAATGCACTCTAACTGTGCTGCAAAGCAAATAGCTGGTGCTCCTGTGCGATTTACACATATTTAAATGAGGTAAAAATGCATACATATGACACAAATTTGGCTCCTTTCCATTCAAATGAGCCTCATTGCAAAAACAGTCCAGTTCACAAAGATCAGTGCTAATAGCCACACACAGTTACAGTGAAATAATTTGCGTCTTTAGTGAGTTGGTTGTAACTGAAGCACATTTATAGAGGGCCTCACACCCAGACTTTGCAGTGATCATGGCAAGAGTGTGTGGAGTCAGGCAGAGACATGCCTTTTCATCTCGTCAGTCAGGACCTCTAGCTTGCGGTTAGAAATTTGCCTACTGTGTTTTCGGCTCAAACGCAGCAGTTATACTTTGCCACATGGATAGTTGCAATCAAAAACAAAAAGAAGAAAATTGCACTCTGCTGCAAAACACTGTGGGCATGTTTGTGCTCTAATATCATTAGTTTGTTGTGTATCAAACTTTAGACGAGGCAGATAGCCGTTGCAAGTGACACGCAATTCACGGTGCTATCAGCGACTGCATTACATTCTTTGTGAATTCGCCCAAGAGTCGTAAAGGAGCTGTGTATGACATTCAGATTCTGATTCAAGTTGTCTGCACATGGTTCTCAACTCTCTCTCTCTTCTCAGGTGGCTGAGTTTGAAGCTAACAGTGTGAACAGCGCTAACAATGGCAACAGTGTTGACAGAGCTAACAGTATGAACATGGGGGGAGATTGGAGGGTGGGCATTAGGCTTCTGCAACAAAGTCACAAGTCGGTACCACAGCCAGGTATCGCTACCTAATACCTTTAAGGTGTTAACTGAAGTAACCCAACGTCAAGTAGTATCAAAATTTCGGCAGTCAAAAGGTAACTGCATTTGATCTATTTTTGTATCCAGATCTATCCAGATCTATCTAACATTATGCAACTGAATGCTTCTATTCAGATGATGGGTATCAAATGAAGTAGAAAAAAAGACATCAAATGAAGTACTCTTTGGTATAAGTCTCACTTTCAGGATACTGGTACTGGTATTGGCACTGGCATCGTTATGTTTTTAAACGATAACCAGTCCTTGTTGAGACAGTGTAATAAGTGGTAACCAGCATATGAGCCGTGCAGAGCAGCAGCAATTAGCTAGCCAGTGGGATACACGCACAGGGACTCACATGCACTAACATGCATGTCTGACAAAACAGAGAACAGAGAAGCTCCAATTACAACACAGAGAGAGCTTGGCTTCATTCTCTGCTCACAACGCCATTACTCCACTTTGTCTTCACATGACAAATAGTTGTTTGCTGCTATGCTCTGAATGTTGCATACAGCTCCTTTAAAAAACATGTAGGCTGCGGCGCAGGAAGTCGTTCATCATTTCAGCACAATCCTATCATTGGATTTCTGGCTAATGTGGACTGTTTATCTTTTTCACAGCTCCGCTCCTATTTCTATTTTCAGTTTTGTGACACATATGGTGTTACCTCAACTTTGGGTAAGGTGGTTTTGGAGACCAGGTGGTTTGAAGGGAGGCCAACAAGAAAACTCCCCAGAGTGTTTGCTCTTTTGGATAAGCTCTTTAATCATATTAAAAGGCTCCACTGAGTCACCAGAGTGAGTGACACGAAAACATCACTTAATGATAGATGGATGTGACTGCTGGGATAAAAGGACCTCATTGTATTATTTTGACTTTGGAGAGTCAAATATGCTGTAAATTTGACAACGTGGATTCTCTCCAAAACAGATTTACTTTTTCATCCAACAATCTTTTTTAGTGCATATATTTAACACGTTAATCACTTACCTCCATCACAACATTTCCCAGTTGTGTAGCAACTGCCTGAAAACGTATTTCCACTCAAAAGGGTTTCGTCTCGGTGGTCGACCTAACACAACCACTTTTGACTGCTTTTATCCGGAGCATCTTTGAGGTCATTCATCTTTTTATATGCTAATATTTTAATCAGCATTTCCCGATGAATTAAGGCTTGGCGGGGCTCAGACTCATTTGTATTAATTAACCTTTACTGCTGGAAGGACAGTTGATAATCCTAACTGTCCGCATGTATTCACAAGATTTGCTCTGCAAACTGAATGATATGAATTGAGTAACGACATGTCAGTGGTGTGTTCTGATGGGAAAATTCAGTTTCAGCTTGAAGCCACAGGGGACATCATTCCTCTTATTGGATTATTGACCTACATTCAGGCCTTTCTCGACCATATATGAGTAATATAATAAAACAAATTAACCATAAATGTTATGACTGTGACCTCACTTCAGCACTCAGAGATCTCACTGATACACAATCTCTTCCATCATCGATTTTTGTATTAAACGGCGACATAAAAAAGAAAATAATGATTATGAGGAGACACAAAGCACAGAAAAGTTTGATCAAAGAGCAAGAAGGCAAAACTTATATAGGTCATTGTGCTTCGCAGGAAAGCAAATAATATCAAAGGAAAAGAATGTTTTTAGTGAGCTCTGAAACAATGTTAAACCCACATAAATTTTTCTGGCAATGTGTGGTGGCGCAACGAGATGTAAACACAACTCTGACATCTGATAAAGTTGATATGGTTTTGCCTATTTTAACATCCAGCACATACAGAGTGCTCATTAGCATTAGCGTCTATTTGGTGTCATGTTTCTGGCTGATGAACTGATAAACCTAATTGTCCAATGTTCAGTCACAGTCTCTGTTATTGGTCCACGGGGAAATATCTGGCTCTTAAACTGCTAAATTTTTAACCATGTTCACCAGCTAGTCGGTAATTGTGTCGGTCTGCTGTTTCAGCACTGTGTACATTCATATACAACTAATTTGAAACAACACATTTTGAGGAAAACAAAATGCAGAGCGAATTATGTTTTCTATGACCATAATAAGGAAATGTTGACACTGAATGAATCAGCAGATTGTACAGTGACAACATTCACGCTCACTAACAAAGTATTTCAGTAGTTTTCTGCCAAAACAGGCAATCTTGCAATACACTATCTACCCGTCATATGACAGAGGCAGAGAAGACAACGCTGCTTGGCCCCGTGAATGGAACATTTACATTTAAAAAACGCCCAGATGGAGCCATTAATAGGAGCACTGTCCTCTGCAATTTCTGCAGTATGGAATTTTCGAACCATCGGAGTACTTCAAGCCTGAAATATCACCTCAACGTAAAGCATTTAGCAGCAAACCCAGAGTACTGAGCTAGCACAGCCTCTGATGCTAGCGCTAGTAGCTAGCCTCATCAAGCCACACTTCAGGTTTTACCTGAGGGCTCCAAACTCCTCAAACTGAAAAAAATTCAACTCAGGGAGGAAAAGCGCTCCATGTCACCTCTTATTTTGTCATCTTTTTTTCCATTGTCCAATCGGATGATTTAAGAGGCGGGCCTTCTGTGGTGGTCACAAGTTTACAGTTGGTAAACAGTGGAGGAGAAACTGGTGGTAGCGGTTGCTGGATATCCAGAACTATACGGCCCAGCAGGTTGTTAGACTGCCCCCGAGTCATCCTAAAATATGCCTGGAAACAGCCATCATCGAGGAGAAGCTCCTGGACCAACTGGTGGTACTCCCCATGATCCACCCTCTTTATTAGGGTCTCATATACTCACACAGATCTCTGTTTCCTTGTGCCCAACAAACTGTTTGCAGATTGGAATGGACTGCAGACAGAGGACGGGGGGACAATTGTGTTCAAAATCCAGCAGCTTTACTACGACACACCTGCCAAAATTAATTTGAACTGACATTTTTTTAACGCTTTCACAGCAAAAGTTGATATTTGCAATTAATTTTTATGAATTAATCAGCGCACATATAATTAATTAGATAATTTTTTTTAATCGCTTGACAGCTGTATGAACATTTCCAGTGATTACGTTGCTACAACCACGTTAATTAGAAAGCAGTTTCGTAACACACAAATGTAATTTCTTGGAGACAGGGTTGGCTGTTTGGTGCTTGGGGCTTTTTTTTTTTTTTTTTTATATATATATAATCAGAGCTCTTGCTGGAAACAGCTGCCTGCTGCTGTACCTGTGGAAATAATGAGGGCTGTGAGAGTGAACCAAAACAGTTTGGGGCCTTAAACCCAAATCAGTGAGCTAAAGAGATGCTGAAATGCTCCATAGAGAGTCGGGTTATAAAATCTCTGTGGGTTTATGCCATCCCTTTCACAAACGTTTAGGTCTTTTGATCCATTTTTAATATAAAAAATGGATTGGATAGACAGCTTTAATATAGTACCACATCTAATTCAATCTGGTAAAACATTCCAGCAGCTCTGGATATAAAAAACAGAAGCATCCTTTAAGCAGGGCATTGCAGTTCTCCAACCGACATGTGTTAAATTCAAATTTCTCTGCAGTTACCTGTGACGAGAAGCCTTTTACTTTAGGTATATTTTTAGCCATGCTCACAGCGTGGCTCTAGGGATGGCAATGTCAGTCTGTCGGTGGGTCCACCACTATGGTTCTGACTCTAACATAACCAAAGCCATGGATGGATTGTTTTTGTGATGTCAGGGACATAGCCGTGGCGTGTAGGCTTTGAATCAACAACAACACCCAGATGTCTGACTCCTGTGTTAAACCTTGTTATCATAATTTCTAGAAACCAAGCCAAAAACACTTTTTGTTACAATACTGGTCATTATAGTAAACAGTCACCACTGCCAAAATAAATTCCCAACATTATGAGTGCGGGCAGCAGAACATGTTGTGTAAAACCACTCAGACATGCTGTACACTCTACCGTTATCACCTTCTGCTGCTCGGGGGAGCGCGAGTGGGAGACAGAAACTGAGAGAGTCGGTGGAAGCGAGGGAAACACAACAACAACAAAGAGCGCTGTACATTGGCTCAAGACCAAACGGTCCAGTAAGAGTGCCTACTCATCACTTTCCACTGAAACATACTTGGTGCAGTAGAGTGTGGCAGGACAATGACTGATCGACTCTTGTGTTTTAACTACATTATTGACACAGGCAGTTGCTTAGATGCTCTGACTTTGCTTAATGGTAATGTACAAGGCGCCCCTGTTGTGCACCGTCAACGCTTCACAATATCATTGATCTTCTGTATATAAAAAATCAATGAACATGAAGTTCATAGCTGTCCAGCTGTCCACTTTCCTTCTTCGATTCGCTCTCACTGCTCTCACTGAGTCGTTTTCAGCCGCAGCAGGCAGCCGTTTCAGGGAAGATGCTCTATAAACCCACTGTACACTACCTGCTCAGTAACAAACAGACACGGCAAGCAGACAGACACGGTTGGTGACGAGCTGGGGGGACATAATGGAGCATTTAGCAGCTAATGAGCCAGATATTTCCCTCAGGAGTTGGTAGAGACCAAAAACAGAGTTAAACAGAGTTAATTTAGCATAACTCTACATGAATGCTCAGTAACTGCTTGATGTGGAAACACGCAACTGTTTGCTACTTAAAGATGGGGTAAGCAGTTTAATTGTAGCGTCACTGAACAATTCCCATAATAAACCTGAGCACATTGTAATATAAAGTAGACCGAAAGAAAAGTAGAATTCTGCAGCTCCTCGACTCGGTTTTGGCTTTGGAAATTTAGTCTGTGACAGGAGACTTCGGCCAATCACAGGTCATTTCAGAGAGAGGATTTTCTTCTTGGCTGTTCTACAAATGCAAATGCATGTGCACATCCCTTCTGTGAAAACCTGAGTCAATGGTGGTGAGTCCTGCAGAGGAGGTTGCTCTTTCAGCATTGGTAACAACTGCCTACACTGCAAAGAAACCCAAAATAGGAACATGGACTTGTTAAAAAGAGTCTAAAAGACAGCATGACAATGAACACAATAAAACATGTCAATATTAGCAAAGCATTTCTGAGATGGAGAGAAAATGCTAACTGGAGCTAACAGCTCAGGGCTATGGCTTCAAGGTTACGGATATGTAGCTATGTTAGCTATGTTAGCCACCTCACTCCCTGCCTCTACAGACCACCTCGCCAGGGAGGAGAGCAGGCAGCAGCTCCGGAGAAACCCAAATCCAGCCAGTGCACATCCCAGCTCCAGGAGAATGAGCAGCCCTGACTCTCTACTAGATAAGGTAATAGGTTAGACCCAGTGCTGCTGCTGGCCACGACTTATAATGGAGTCGAATTTTGCAATGTTACCTTTGTTAAATGTTGCTGTTGTCCCTGGCTTCATATGAGTGGAGGAAAAGTTCTCTGGCCGCTAGGCTAATTTATACAATGTAAAATGCCATAGGCTTGTGATAATAACATTAGCATGTTGTATTTGTGGGGAAAATGTGTCCAGATAAGGACAAGTTTTTTGTCTGTGAATGCTGAGATTTTTAGTGAAACTGATTTGTGTACTTGAGTTTGATTCTTGTTTCTTTTAAAGGCGCCGTATGTAAGAATGTGGCCAAAAAGGTTACTGTACTCAAATTCAAAATATGAATGCTGAGACTCTGCTGACTGTGTGACTGGTAGACGGCGGTGGGTGGCGCAACAGGCCAAAATACAAATTCAAAATATAAACATGATTTGCGGACCGTAATTTTTTTTTTAAAAATGTGAATATTCTGACTGTATTATTGTTGTCGTGAGATCAGTATGTTATATGAACATTATTCCTTAGTCTCTGTGACATATTAGGATGATTGTAATACCCTAACTACCTTCACTAACTTCTTTATCTTTCAGTCTGTGCAGTTTCTTAGAGCTCCCAAACTCTAGAACTGTGAAACTGGTTTAAATTTCTCACTGAAGTATCATTGCTCCTGCAGCATTGTCACAGTAGCACCGAAGTTACGATGGAGATTTTCTGACAGCGTGTAATTCAAAACAGCGTGAATTGTTTAAGGCATGGTGACTGAAATATTTCACAGGGACTTTTGTTCAAGCCGGGCTCGATAGCGTCGCTCACATCCTGCAGATTCTTCAGCAGCAAATTTATGCAGCGATTTCATTCCCTTTCACACCAAATCTCACTGATCTTCTACTGAAACAAGATGTGACTGAAATTAAGTCACTGTCCTGTTCTTGGGTCCATTAATGAGGGAGCACACTCAGTTAACAACCAAGTGTAGCCCTTAAAAGCTGTGCACATTCAAACTATGCACCGCTGCTACAGAGGGACCTGCTGTGTGCCAAGAACAGCCTCTGAGCGTCTTTATATTACAGCCACCAGCCTGCCCCTTTGACACAGGACTGGATGGATCAATCAGTTTATACTGTTAACAGCAAATTCTGACCTGGAGATCAGCAGCTTGTGTTTTAAACTGCAATACATCAAGTGGGCAAACATTTTCCACTCATTCATCAGTGCTGCTAGAGTGGTCTCAGCTACTTGTTCCTAGCTGATGGAGATTGGTTCTGCTGCTGCAGTTTATCCACTGCTGAAAGATTCATCTGAAGAGCTTAAACAGTTTCTCCTGGAGCCAATTCCCACTGAGGGCCAGACCAACGTAACAACAGATGTTGCCTCGTTCCATCTGGAAAGAAATGCTTCAAGACAGAGTGGCCAGGACCTCCCCGCACAGCCTGACATAATGAGAATAGATTGCTGACACGAACATTTGATAGAAGGATGTGTAGGATTTAGCCCCGCAGGTCCTAATGATGGACGGGTGAGCGTGAGGACTGAGATCAGATAGAAGGCAGAGGAAGCGTAGAGCAGCTCTCTCTTCTAAAGAACTACACCGGGGGGTCTGAAGACATGCGTAGGCTGAAACAAAGATCTCAGGCCATTTTCTTCTCTCGAGGGCCTGAAAGATGCTGAGGTGTTGCTTTCGAAGTCAGATGTTGACAGCTGGTAAACGCAGTGTAAGGGCACGGTCACACACAAGGGAATGCAGGCGAGTGATTATCACCTGCGGCGGCAATACTCGTGCTGAATGTGGGCAGTGCCTGATGTGACGAACATGGACAGCTAGCTCTTTAATAAATGCTGCAAAACGTGATGTTATTGGTGCATTTTCCATTTTCTAACTTTCCACGCCTTTCTCCCAACTCACTGCCAGCAGGGCAAACACAAACTGGGGCAATTTTTTTTTTTTCATGGCCAATATCATACAGTTTTAGTATGTTAAACATGTCAACGATCAGTGTCTCCTTTGCACATACGTCTTTGTTATAGGTTGAGGCTGTGACATCACCAATCAGAATTCACCAAACTGAACGAAATGCAAATTTGATTGCCAAAGGAAACAAATGGTTTATCCTTCCCTCAGCTCATGCCAAATGGAAGTGAGTGGAAATGAATGAATGTGTGACGGTACCCTGTCGATCCAAGCATGAAACGAAACGTGAATGAATGGAGAAGCGGGGAACATAGGACCCTTATTTGGAAAAAGGGTCCTATGTTTCCCGGTTGCAGAACATAGGGGGGACATAGGACCTGGGGAACATAGGGATGACTCCCCTTGGGCAGTGCCCATTCACTCTCCATACGAGGTCCATACGTGGACTAGAAGCAGCAACCATCCAATTCCCAACTGAAGTCCCTATGGACTGAGCTACTCCTGCTCATGCATGTGGCTTGTGGGTGACTGGAGCCTCTGCTCCACTGAAGAGACAAAAAAAAAGTGGCAGATGAAGAATTCAGATCTGTTTGGAGCAATGCAGAGACTGTAACTTTCCTAAAATGATTAAATGAAACACAAATTCTTTTGCTATGGTTCAATAGTGATGGGAAAGGCAGCTGTTGATCTTGATGTGGTTTATTCCTAATATTCACATAACAGTAGTTGATGAAAAGACACATGACTTTGCATTTTTTTGGCCAATTTTCTGGAAAATGTGGGCAAAATTGATATCGCATTTGCATGGAAATGTGATTAGGGAGGTGCGGCTATAAAACAAGATGGATGTTGTTGGTACTCACATTTGACTAAACTGCCACAAGGAATAATTTCTTTAAAATTCCCCCAACTTGGAGGTCTGGTGTGGCATCTAGCAGTGAGGTTGCAGAACTGAAACTTCGCCTGTGTGCCAAGCGTGTAGGAGAACTGTGGTGGCCAGTATAAAAATGTGAAAACAAGAATGGCCCTAACCCTTTCCCCTAGCCAGTGTTTGCTTTGTCTGCTCTGGGCTGCTGTAGAACAACATGCTGGACTCTGTGGGAGAGGACCCACCCCACATGTAGACCTAAACGGCTCATTCTGAGGTAACGAAAACACAATCATTCTTATTTTCAGGTTATACAAACTAGTGAAAACATAGCGGTGACCTTTAACCAGGTCTGCAGGGGAACAGGTTTCAACTGCAGGAATGCCTGTGTTGATCATAGGTCTTTCCCTCCACTTTAGTTGAGTCTGCTGGAAGACATACAATGTAAAGATGCCACTATTGCTGCATGAGACAACTCCACGCTGCACAGTTCTACCACCTACATGTGTTTTTTTTCCACCTCTGAGAGGACAAGCAGCAGCAGCAGAGTCGGTTTGCGAAAGGATCAGAGGAGCCAAACATGAGTCACAATGCTCAAGCTCTTTGTCCTCACAGTGAGGTTACCAAATGGTGGGAGCGGTGGATTTGGTCCCAGCACTGCCATCATCTCACCACAAGCAAAGCCCGGCACACGGAGCACAGGCAGTGACGATCTGCAGCTGAGAACAGTCTCTGAAAGGTTGGTTTATACTTTCAGAGCAATGAGATGAGGACTTGCAAAACACCGCACCCTTCATCTCAAGGTGAACAGTTATGTAATGCACCTTGAACATTTAGTCCAGCACTAATTAAAACACAAAGCCTTGAATTATTTTTCTTTTCTACAGAGATGAAAGAAGCTGGAGGGAAAATGGACTGTTTTCATTTTGTGGCTCATCTGTCTGTTTATTTTCACTTTTAAAACACAGTTGCTTACAGGAAG
Source organism: Epinephelus awoara (assembly GCA_035609425.1). Taxonomy (NCBI): domain Eukaryota; kingdom Metazoa; phylum Chordata; class Actinopteri; order Perciformes; family Serranidae; genus Epinephelus; species Epinephelus awoara. Next base: position 23,839,586 of record CM069306.1, on the reverse strand, counting down.
TCTGGTAGGTGGTAGGCTTTTATTTATCAAGGTTTTTGAGATATTTGTCTCCGACCCAAAACAATAGAGGCGACTGTTCTTTCTTTTGTGGCGCTCATAGTATTGAAAAATTACACACACAAAATTAAACAGCTACTTCTTGCCAAAAACAGTGACCCAGTTCCTCTGGATAATCCACAGAACACGCTGTCAACATGTCAGCAGGGAGATTTCCTTCTCCGGTGGACCGTTATTCCAAACAAACTGTTCACAGTTTTCTTTTTTCTGTGAACTGACCCTTTAAACACCTTTTTTTTCTTTTACACATCGTCTACTCCGTTTTAAAGTGGAGGTCGCCTGGCTCTCTGATTTCCTTGTTGCTTTCACACATCATCGCTGCAAACGCACTACACGACTGCACACAACCACTCATTCTGATACAAAGTGACTCAGCTGGAGAGTCCACTCCAGGTTACCTTGTCAGACACGTCTCTCTAACGTACACCATCTCTATCTGCCACCTAATTAGCACCCGACGAGCACGCCGCACATCCAAGCCCAGCAACGCTCTAGTTCTCAATATAGATACACGATCGTGACATCTACCTTCTCCCCCTTTGGCTCCCTTTGTCTGCTCACCATGTTGCGAGTGCCGAACACAGGCAAGCTCGGCTCAATATAATGCGTTGGAAGATAAAGGGACTGACTCCCTGCCATGCCAAATCTATCCAGAACGCTATTACGGTGCCATGGCAACAGATGAAGACATGCAGGCCTCTCCGGATGGGGGCACCGCTGGTTCACTCGTCTTCTCTGCTAGACTGACTGGCAGGAAAGCTCCACGGGGCTGCTATGGCAACAGACTGATCATATGCAGAGAGGGGCTGTTGGCTGCCACGGCAACATGGGGGCCAAGTCGTCAGTTTCCCCCTGAGTTGCAGGAAATTAAATTGACTTTGATGAGGACTTGACCTCAGGCAGAGTCCCAATATTGTTTTGAATCTCAAGGATTTTTGACATGATGGGGATTAATATTCTGACACCAGCATATGTGTGTGTTTGTGTGTGTGTGTGCAATTTTTGCTTGTTGGACCTACAAAAACACACAGGGAGAAAGTGATGCAATATACCAGCCATACACCAAACTAGGCTATCCACTTGTGGGTTGACACTAAGCTTGCAACTTCTAAAATATGTAGTCTCAAACTACTAAAATATGTATGCCACATCTGTGCCCAGGAACACTGTTTCTCCAGCCTTTTCACATCCAGCCTCTAACCAAGAGTACTACAGCACCAGCAGACTCAGAGGGCTGACAATGCAATCACATCAAACTGTCAGGGGGATAGGAACAATGTCAGGAGAGCACAGACATCTTACTCTCTCTCCCCCCTCTCTCCCTCTCTCTCTCTCTTCCCTCCATCTGCATGAAAATGGAGGAAATATGAGATATGGATTTGCCTCAGATGTGAGAGCTCGACAGGGGCGCTTTTTGTATGTTGAGCCGGTCCATTGATTGATCGCTTGCTCCCCCTTGGCAGACGCTCGATGGCAGGGCCGGGACTGAAAGCAAATACGCTGAATTATTGGAAGTCAGCTCAAAACAGCTGCTGCATCATTCTCCAAAAAAAAAGAGGATGTAGGAATGATTAAAAGTATTTAAAAGGTTAAAAATCGCTGTGTCAAAATTTGAGATTTGTCCAAATTCAGATCATGTAGGTGTTAATGTAAAGGCGATCGAGGCCACGTGAAGCTCGCTCTGTTGTAGTCGGAGTGAAACATGCAGAATGGAGAGCCACATGAGGGCGAGCAAAGAGGATGTCCACCTCTGCTCTCAGACAGATTTGCAGTCCAGTCTGTGCGATTGTTTGTGGTAGCAAAGCAAGAGGGAGGGTGATGGCGAAGGGACGAAGGCAGGGGGAGAGAAAGAGAATAATCCAGTCCCTGGAGATGGAAACAGGCTGTTGTGCTCCAGTTGCTTCAGCTACCCTTTGACCTGTGTGTGGATCTGCAGTTGTCTTGTGCTGCATGTGTGCATGTGTGTGCGGGCACACGTGTGGGAATTTGCAGTGATGTGTGTGAGAGCGCTGGAGGTTTGTTTTGCAGGCGGCTGGAGGCTGCAATTCAGCGAGCATCTTGATTATGAGAAAACACATCACTTAATCTTTCATCGGCAATTGCGGGGTGATTAATTATTCATTGATTTGTTCATTACATTGTTACATCAGTGCAGAGGAGACCGAGTGTGAGAAAATATTATGTTCATGAATTCAATATGCATATTCAAGATGGAGAAAGAGCTAAATGTAATCCTACATCTATCTGTGATGCACATTTAGAAGTGAGAAATGCTCACAATATGTAACTGCGATACAAACCTGAAATATCTCTTCGTATTATCATCGGCGTCATCATCATCATCAGGTCATTTCATCCATTTCTTAACTCTCATTTCTTTCCAGGACTCATGAAATATTGTCTTTAGGCAATAATGTGTTCATAATTTGAATTGAATGAGCGTGTAAGTGGAGATTTAAAGCAAATTGAGTCTATAGGCAGTGCTCTCTGCTGCTGCTGCTGACATTGTGTAGCTGTCTAAGAGCGCCACCTGCTCTCCACTGCCATCTCCTGGACATGCAGTGCCACAGAAGCAGTGCCGCTGCATTTGCAGCAGCAACCTTGCTCCTCTCAGTTGCAGCTCATAAAAAATTCATGCATAAATGTAATGCCTACCATATTGGAAAATGTGAAACGTGATTCTTGCAATATGATGTCGGGGATGAAAGTTAAAGTCATTGTCAAATTAGAATTAAGGTTAGTGCATTAAAGCTGAGCAGCAATTCACTTTCTTTACTCATACTTCTAGATGTTTTATGTCTTTATGTGGTCACTTTGAGTAGCTTTGTGGTATTTCTGATTCTAACTGTGGTGTTTCTGTGTCTTTTTGTGGCTGCGTGTTTTTTTAAGTCAGTTTTTATTTATTTTTGCCTTAGTTTGTGTTTGTTTTGCATCTTTTTGTTGTAATTTTGAGTGTCTTTAATTTTTTTTATCTCACTGTCTCAATGTTTTGCATCTCTTTGTGGTCATTTTGAGTCACTTTGATTGATTTGCATTTCTGTGTGGATGTTTTGCCTCACTTTTTGGTTGTTTTGAGACACTGTGGTCCTCTTTACTTCTTTATAGTCGTGCATTTTTTTAAAGTCATTTTGAGTTGCTTTGTAGTTGTTTTGTCCCATTCTGTGGTCGTTCTGAGTCTCTTTGAAGTTATTTTGTTTCCTTTTGTTGTAATTCTGAGTCCTATTGTGGTTTTCTGCATCTTGTAGATTTTTTTGAGTCTCTTTGTGGTATTCTTGTTTTATTTTTTGTAGTCGTTTTGAGTCTCTAGAGGTTTTTTTTTTGTTTTTTTTTTACATCTCTTTGTGGTTGTTTCAAGTCGTTTTGCAGTTGTGCCCCATTTTGTGGTCTTTCTTTGTTTTGCATTTTTTGTAGTCATTTCGTGTCTCTTTGTAGTCACTTCAAGTGTCTTTGTGGTTGTTTTGCATCTTACTATGGATGTTCTGAGTCTCTTTAGTATTATTGTGTTTCTTTGTAGTCGTTTTTGTCTCTCAGGTTGTTTTGCTGACACTCCTCTGCACAGATATTAAATTAAATGCTGCGGTGCACAATACAAAATATGGCTATCCGATACCCCTGCTCCTCTGGGCCTGTGCCCAGTAGGCTTGTTTACTAATCCAGCCATGCATACAGCAAATATTTTCTATAAATGGTTATTGAAAATGTCATTAGAACAGTAAATTAGATTTACATTTATTTATATTCATGCCTTAAGCCCAGATGAATAACAGGAGGACTCTGAGACTAATCAACTTATGAACTGTGTAATTTCCTTGGCTTTACATTACTCTCTTTGACTACACGTGCTATAGATCAACGTTGCTGATTACATCAGACATCAATTACTGTGCAGCTCTGTGAGCGTGTGTTTGTGTGTCCAGATGTTGTCCTTGTGCTTCTGGACTTTAGCTCAGGGAACATCTGGTGCGGACTCTCCCAGGAGCTCAACTCACGTCAAGCTTTAGCGTCGAGAGCAGCTCCTGGTCTCCTCCACCTCCCTTTGTCACTGCAACTCATCGGTTCCCCCGGTCTCCTTGTGTGAACAGAGAAATAATTCACCAGCGGTCCTGCAATGAAATATGAAACCATCCCTGGTGCCACAGCGCCTGTAGCTCTGACCAGCTGGAACAGCCTGTAAAGGGAAAAGATGAGACCTTCAGCTTCCATGAAGATGTGCCAAAGATTCCTTCCTTCTATCCAGCAGAGAGTCTTCAAAGTGCTGCTGCATCCTGTGGAGACAAACCAGTGCATTAAGGGCCAATAAAAGCCAAATATCATATTTTTGAAGAACTGGGATGCTGTTAGTTGAGTCTCTCTTTGAACCTATGATATGTAATTCAGGGAAATGTGGAAACTGTGTTTAACTTAGCGAGTTGCTAATTAGTCCAAGGCTGTATCTCTGGGACTAACTGTGTTTGCATAATATATGCTCAGCTAAAACACCTTATTTCTTTACTTTTCAGTGCAATATCTAACTGAAAAGCATCTTTACACTGACCTCTTGTGGTTGAAAGCTGCCAGGAGCATGCAGTCAGCGTGCTCTGTTGCACCCATACTCGCACTTTCTCTGTTTTTACAGTGTCAGATTAGCTCCCACAGCTGCTTCCCTTTAACAGTCAATGCAAGTTACACCTGAGTCATAAAGCCCAACAGAAATGTACTCAACAGCTAGAAGCAAAGGAGGAGTCCATCAAACAGCATGTAGTTCCAATCCTGCCCACAGGGACGCTGGAGACAGACAGCATTTTATCAGAGCACTGGTCTGACATTTATGTGCAGCGTTGGTTTAAATCTTTTGACTATAACCCTAAAATGCCTGATAAATCTGCATGAGTAAAATCTGCTCCTCCAAAACTGCCCAAAACTGAACTGAACCCTCGAACTGCTTCAGAAGAACTGTGGCTGACAGACAACATGGAGAAGGATTAACATCCAGCCAAACCTACCAGTCGTCTGCTGACACGCTTCAGATGAGCTTTTTTTTTTTCTTTCTCTTTTACATATGCATGAATAATCTGTGTTGATTCGTTAGTGGATAAACAAAAACAGTGGGAGGTGATTTGCTCACAGACTTTCCAACTGTGCAGGGAAAGACATGTGCTATTAAAATATTTGTACTTAATAGAATACTTCACCCACAAAATGACCATGTGTGTATTAATTAGTCATGATAAGTCACTTTGAATTTCTGAAGAAAATTTTGTTTTTTCCCCTGAATATTTCTTCTCTCTATCCAGTCGTATGCTCAGTGCTTTCCAGATACATGCACTTTCATTAATAAACCTTGGTTTGGAATGCATGTTTTGCTGTTGTTAAATGTGTTCCCCAGTCGATCAATAAATTGATACATGATCAATGGAGGCATTCGAGAAACAGTTTATTTTCTAATTCCAGGTAACATAACGCAACTGATACAAAAGGTCATTTTGCAGATGAAGTATTCCTTTAATATGACAAGCACCTCGTTTACTCAGTTGTAAAACCTTTTGTTAAATCTTGACACAGTACGTCTACAAAGTGGTTTGAGCATAGTCACATATATATCAGTGTAAGTGGCATGAATAATTTCAAATGTTGTGCAAGTGCTGATATTAGCTTTGTTACATTTTTTTTTTTTTTTTTTTTAAAAAAAAGCATACTTATAGAATTAGATATTCATATCAGTGGCGTAAGGCAGTTATGATGGGGCCCAGTGCACGCCATAGTGTACGCTTGTCGGGCACATATTGTCTCATTACATGATCAGAGACTTGACACTGGATAACATTAACATAAATATCAGCCAGCAATCATCATTGCATGACTGTATAGCACAAAAACTACCTAAGAAAATGAGAAATTATTGATTTTATTTGACAGTTTTAATAGTTTATTGTAGTTTATTTGGAATAAGCTTATGATTTTTTTATTGACCATTTTACAAAAAAATAATACTAATTTTTGTCATTTTTCTCTTTGAAAACAGGCATATTTCCAAGGTGGCATTTACTCATAAGGGCCTATTCTCCGTACACGTCATGTGGCACTAGTGCACTATGTCATTTATTTGAGATAACTTTGTGTTATTAAAATAACAGTTTGAGAAGGTTCTCGTAATAAAGACTTAAAAGGTTTTTTCCCATCACACAGGCAGAAATGGGCGCCCACGCATTATTTAGTTTCACTGTGTTTTACAGAGACAAAGACTTGATTAAACTGTTTGATATCAGTTAAATAAATGTTTTAGTTAAACTTAAATATTTATGTCTTTAGAGATGTAGTGCTTTCAAATGTCTACTTTTTAATGAGGTCATCTCCTTTTATGGTCTGCTATTCCAGGTGTGGCCACAAGATGGAGCCAGTCAGCCTTGATGTTTGTAACAGCAGTAGTCCACTGTGCTGTGCTGCAGTCATTTGCTTTCAATCATTTTGTAGAGTCTTTCAGTAAAACCCATCACATGTAATGCTCTGAGGGTTGAACGGGGGGACACATTTATTTACACATGTGCTCACCTTCACTCAGGTAAAACATTGTGTGTCCATAATTCATCTCAGGCAGGTTTCCACATCCCAGTTTCAGAGTCCATCCACCCAACAGTTCAGTGTCCAGGTTTCCATTCATCAGTTCCAGTTTCAGCACGACACAAACTCTTCATGCTGCCACACTCACACACCTGCTGCTCATCACCTGCACCTTACCTATATTACCTGTGTTACCTGCTCTAGTGCGCCACCCCGTGTACAAACGACAACCTGCATCTATCTACATCTAGTCACCATTACATGATATTTTTTGGCCATTCCTTTTGATTTTGTAAAGTGGATTTGTAGAAAATCGTATTACTTTGTCAGATAGTGAAGTAGGCGACAATATTTTTTCAACCAATAATAAATAACAATACATTTCCAACCTGAATGCTGTGAAGTTTTACTGTATGAGCTCAAGCACAAAAGTTTCCTCCGCTACCTCTGCTCCACTACACTTCAGAGGGAGATGTTACTGCATTTTACTGCATGTTACTCTTGTATATTCACAAGACATCTGCATAGCAAGTTAGTTACTTCTGTATATAGCCTTAAGGATAACTATAACACCCTCTTTTATAGCCCTGCCTTACTTACTTCTCCCATAACTACTGTACATATACTGCATAGATCTATTGAACATCCTATTTATTTATCTGTACATTCTCTATTACTACAAACACCTCTTTGCACTAGATGTATATAACTGCACTCATCTGTACATATTGCCTATCTGTACATACTATACTTAACTGTAATATACTGCACTTCTGCTATTTGCACTTCTGATCAGATGCTAACTGCATTTCGTTACCTGTATTTATACTGAGTAATGACAATAAAGTTGAATCTAATCTAATCTAAAAATTTTATTGTTTTATTGCATTTTACTCTCAACATCAAAAGAAACCAACTTTCTCAGGAAATAAAGTCTTTGTTGCCCTTTCTTCTGAATATATTCTGTGCATTGGTCCCACTTTAATCTGTTATCTAAAACCACACCCAAATACTTATGTTCAGTGACAGACAGAATGGCCTGCCCACTGATGGTCGTTGTCAAGCAGGGCACTGCTTTGACTCTGCTAAAATCAATAGACATTTCCTTTGTCTTTGACGTGTTAAGCAACAGGTTGGACTTTTCACATCAATTTAGAAATTCATCCAGAACTGGGCCATGTGCCTGCTCATCACCCTGGAGGAGGCTGACCAATGCAGTGTCATCAGCAAACAGTAAGAGCTAGAGCAACTGTTAAGTTAGTGTATAATATATAGAGCAGGGGGGACAACACACACCCCTGGGGAGAGTCGACAGTAGGGAACCCACCTTCACCTGTTGGACTCTCTGGCTGAGAAAGTCGAGGAGCCAAAGTATCAGGCCTCCATCTGAGGTGAAATTGTTTTGCAGCCTCCGAGCAAGAATGGCCGGATTAATATTATTGAAGGCAGAAGAAAAATCAAAGAATAAAATTTGAACATATGTTTTGGGTAACTCTAAGTGTGTGTAGAATAGGTGTAACAAAGTTAAAATAGCATCATCTACCCCCCTGCTGGGCTGGTAAGTGAATTGCAGGGGGTCCAAGGAGGTCATTCACTCATTTGTTGCTTTCTTGCTGCCATGATCCGATGAAATTATAAACTGAATACCGCATGTAATTTTGTGAAGGCATTTAAAAGTATCTCTGTGCTGTTGAATGACACCGAAACACCGAAATTACACTGACATCACTGAGGTTCAATTAAATCTGTATATGTGTGTACTAAATCTACCAAAAGGTAAATCTGACATTGTGCCATGTTTTAAAGTGCATGGAGGGTTTTTGCAAAAAAACAAATACCTCTGTTTTCCTTTGTTTTCACTTGTTTTGTACAATCGAGCGAATACAGTCAAGTTTACAGTAAGTTTGGAGACAATGCATTTTATTACAATACAAACACAAGTTATCTAAAATGAAATACTACAGCTACTAATAATAATGCTGGGTTCAGACTGTAAAGGGTCTGCCCAGAAAAACACAGGAAACTTAACAATAATAATAATAATAAAGAAGTAAATAAATGGTGGTTGGTGATGGAGGGTAAGGACGGTGTGTCCCCTCTTGGTCAGGAGCTGAATCATTTACGCTTTCTGTAAGAGACACAAGAAGAACAAGGGCTGTAAAATTTACACATTACACATTACACATTCTTCTTCCCTCAACAGGTCACCCATGGGTGCCATAAAAATGATATGTAGAAAGGGATCAGGTGTCACACTGTTTATATCAGGTTAATGCATGTACATGTAAAAGTATGTGAGGATGTCGCTCACAAGAAGTGTGTGCAGCTGGAGGGACCAAGGAGAAGTTTCTATTCTTAACACTGTGTATGTACCTGATCAGCCGGAGTTTGATGGCTCGTCCTACAGTTGAAACAGGCTTGAAAGGGTGAGTCGTCAGCTCCGACAGCTCTCCAGTGGGAGGACTCTGAGAGGGAAGCGGCAGAAAGGTCAGTAACAAAATATGATGTCACTAGATCAGCATGTTATTAAGTACACACTGGGTCAGGGCAGCAAATAGGTCTTATCTTGTACAAACCGGGTCAACTCTGGCCTTTACATTGCGTGTCTCACACTCAGGAGAGCGCTTTCTCTTGGTGCCTTCTGATCTCTGACTAAGTGAGACACCTGCAGAGGACTGAGAGCAGGTGGCTTTGGCTGGCTCCTCGTCAGCTTTAAACTTCTTAGAAGTTTCTGGCTGAGGAGAGCGAGGTCTCTTTTTGGCCGGTGGAGTCGTGGTTGGTGGGGCAGGTTTGCTGGGCGCCAGTGGTGGAACAGCCGCAGACACAGATTTCTGCAGAAAACAGGGACAATGTTTTTTGTAGTTGCTGTTTCTAGAAATGTGGAACTACCCCTTTAAAACACCAGCAATGTTTTCATATCATGGAATAGTTTAGCGTACTGTGTCAGTTTTGGCCTTCTTGGCCGGCCGCTCATAGTCAAAGCAGCGTTTTCTCTTTGTGCCTGCGCTGACAGCTGGTGTGTGACTCGCTGCTGCAGTGGCAGAGACTTGGCGACTCACTGTGGGCTTCAGTTTTGGACTGTAAACGCTTTTGCACTCTCCATTAGGCATCTCCCAGCTGAGACTGTTCCTGCTCATGTAGGTGCCCGATACGGTCATCTCCTCCTTGTACATCTTACAGCTCTTTGCCTGACTGTAGACTGCAACAGCACAAGATGAAAATAGGATTTAAATTTCACACAGCATCGCACCATTTCTACTGAATTTGGAAAAGTTCAGAAAGCATACTTGTATCACTGAAGGAGAGGAGCTCGAGGGACAAGTCTATTTTTAGGTGTTTAGACCCGTCGATATTGAAGAGCAGTCCGATCAGCCACTTGGTGCTCATTCTGCCTCTGAAACAGACATAAAGGTTGATGAGTTGAGAAAGTTAACACATCTAACACCTCAATATGAGGACATTTGAATTTGATGCTTCTGAAAACTGAGTCAAGTTAGTAGAAATTAGAAATCAAGTAATTAATCATCACATGTCCTTACTTGGCGTTGCAGTTTCTTGGTCCAGGGAAGGACTGTGGATAAACGTGGGCCATGGAAATGTTGACATTTCTCTCCAGATGTCCCACCAGGAGTCTGATTTTAGACTCCACCAGGCCAACCCTGACACAGGAAACAAAACATCGTATTCACAAAGCACTACAGCACGTAAAAATCAGATATTAAAACAGTTTCTCCTCAGTGTGAACGAACAAGAAGAAGAAGCTTTCTCTCCCAAATATATGATTTACAAAAAAAGCCTACACTGGTTCCAGTTTTACTGAAACTCGGCTTCTGGTGCTTTGCTGTGTGCTCACCATTCACGATGCTGCGTCTCTGTAGCTGACGTAGCTTCCAGCAGAATGTAGTGCCTTGAAACATAAGAGACAGAATAATGGCAGCAGGTGTAACAGCATTGTGCCTTTGTATAAAGGCTGGCATCTTATTTCCTGTTTTACCAGTAGTAGCAATTTTTGACTGATATTAAAAGCAGACCTGAGCTACAGAACAAAGATGGAGGATAGAAAGCATGACCAGGTTACGCAAGATAATCCACAGACCTTGTTGTGAGCAGTTTCATGTAGGAACTACTTTTATTCAATCAAACTACACCTGCAAACAGAATCACAGCGCAGAAGGAAACGTGCATCTACTCATGGACGAGAGGCTCATGCCCATAGCGAAATCTAAATATTAATGGCGTCCTCATCAGCTGAGCTGTAACATTAGCTAGCTCAGTGGTGCACAGTGATACAGTTTGCAGGTGTAGTTCAGTAGAGAGAAAATAGTTCCTACATGAAACTGCTCACAACAAGGTCTGTGGATTATCTTGAATAACTGGATCATGATTTCTGGAAAGAGGCATTGCTGTTGAGTTTTTCAAATTTATTTTTAGCACTTTGAGCCGAGTGCCATCTAGTTTCATTATATTGGAGAGAAGGCAGACATCTCCAACACTCAGCAAACTATCTAGACTGATAGGAGACGAAATATGTAGTTTTGATCTTTAGGTGAACTGTCCCTGTAAAGGACAAACTGTCTGCTGAGGTTTTTAGAAAGTAACGGGCTCCTGTAATGAATCTGTGTATTTAATGCTAAATTTCAATAACACATCTGCTCACTTCTGACTCTGCTGGTAACTACAGTACATCCTTAACCGTGTCAAGTTTCAGGACAAATTTGCGAAAATTAAAAAAGAGATCAGAACACACAGTGAATTTATTAAACGGGACATTGAAGAAACACAGTACAAATAACAGAGACTCCAGGAACAACAGACTGAAGTCAGACAGCGCACATAAACAGCTTCTTAAAAAGTGAAAAAGCTTCAGTCCATTACAGCGAACAGTAAAACCGTGTCTGCACGTTTATTAAGAAAGTGACATTCAGCAATTGACACGATGTGAAATACAAATTTAAATCAGTCGCACAATAATAAATAATAACAGTGATGATTATAAAAGCAAAATGCAAAGGTCAGTTTAGCACATTCAGCAGTTCATGTTAGGTCAGTTTACAACAGCAAAACAATGCTGGTTACATTATGCAACGTACAAAGAGTCTGAAATATCAATTCATGCTCTTTAGAGGACAATGTGTAAAAACAAATCAGATTCACGTCGAGTAAAACACGCAGTACGGTACATAAATAGTACAAAATGTGAAATAAATAATTTAATTTTGAGCACATAGGGTACTGCAGTACAGGAGCATTTACACACGGTTTACTTTTTTACATACATATAAATATATACATAAATATCTTTATTACAAAAGGAACATAAAACATCAGATATAAAGCTCTGCCTTTTGGGAGGCATATTTAAACAATAAAAAAAGATTCAAGGAATATGTTTGAAACATGAAAATGTAACAATTGTAAATACTAGTTGTAAATGTCCGTATTTTAGAGAGAGGTGTAATTGTGAGGGTATTTTGAATGTGACAGTCCTCATTTTCAACACTAGTGAAAATACATACTGGTATTTCTCAAAAAAGTCTGGTTTCTCAAAGAGTTTGCTCCAGTCTGTGTTCTGCTGCTGGATTTCTTCTGTGATGGCAAAGCCTGTGAGTGAGGAAGAGACAGCTTGTTAAGCAAAAGTCCATCTTTGCATCATGAATTGAATCCTTGTAATATTTTTGAAGCTGAACATGGCTAAATCCTGTTAACTTAATCCAACATTACAGCACAGTAACTGAAGTGTAAAAGGCCTGGATGTGGACCACATACCACGCTTGATCTCCTCCCTGATGATGGTCAGGGTGGAGGGAGACACGTTGACTGCGGTGTTCTGCTGCGGGAATGCTGGGGTGATGATGGGCATCAGGTGGAAGCGATCGCTCACATTAACCTGGAGAAGCAGAAGAACACAGTGTTTTCAGCTTTGTGTGCTTCTGAGCAGATTTAATAACAGAGTGACGTGATTTTACACCTGCAGCCTACGTGCTAACGAGAGCGGTGCTGCGGCCTTACCCTGGGATCCCACACAGGGAGGTTGAAGTGGCAGTCCTCTGCTCTCTTCAGCAGAATCGGGATCGGCCACTCCCTGACACAAAACGCAACATTTTCAGAACATCTCAAAATGTAAACTAACATGCACTGACAGTCCATCACAGAGACACTGGCGAGGCCTTAACTAGACTCAGTGGACTTTCAATAAAACCAACTCACCACATATTGTAGACCTTGAAAAACTTGGTCACCAGGGTGGACAGTGTTGCGTTTGGGTACACCTGGCAGATTCTGGCTACCAGTATGGCCCATGAGACACCGCCCAAGAAGCCCAGCATGTTGGAGTAGATGTTCCTGCCTGAAGAGGAGGAAGACAAAGTTTAGTTTACAGTGTGACCTAATGATGACTATGGCCTGCACTAATTTGCTTTAGCCCGCTGCAAACTGAGTTTTTAAATGTGTTGTATGCCCTCAATTTTATCACCGTGGTGTCAAAAATGGTGTCTAATATCAATATTAGTGAAGGTACTATGTCTAAGATAGAAACTCTAGTAGTGGTGTGTGTGTTCAGCTCACGTTTGGCCCACAGCTTGACGGCTCTCAGGGTGAGCCTGAAGCTATAAACGTTGGGCACACTCCTGAGGATCTCCTCTGTGACTCTGTAGCCTACAGAACACAATCAGAAAAAGGTTCATATACAAAAACATCAGAGAGGAGTGCAGCTGTGTTGAACCATGCTGATGAATATAATCTGACGCTCACCGTTGAGACTCTTTACGCACTGTGTATCTAAACCCTTCAACAAGTTGTTGTCGAGGAGGTCCAGACTGTCAGGGACGCTTTTGCGTTGCACCCGGGCAAACACGAAGTCAATCTGGAAAATAACAGGAACAAAGAAACAATGATGAAGACAAGTCATTAATGGAGGGATATTGCACACAATAGAGTTTTCACTTTTTCCTTGAAGGCCACTTTACCTCAATTCCATCGAAGGACAGTTTGATGACGGGGACATACGCCTCTTCAATGGCCTAAAGACAACAACACTGTCAGTCACTTGCAACAGGGACAAGCATGTCACTGCACTTGCACACAGTGAATCACTGAGAGACTCACCCGTATGTGTTTGACGTCCTTGTGAGCTTTCAGCTTTTGAAAGAAGGAGGTGAAGAAGTCTTTTCTCTCCAGGAAACCGGGTCCGACACAGAGGACATCGATATCAGCTCCTGTCAGAACAGCACAGATTCACATGAGAGGAGAGTCTATCTTCACCATGTAGTGGACGTTAACGCTGCGTGACCCTTGACTACAACATTTAGGTGTCACGTGTGAAATTGATGGCCAGCAAATGTATCAGTGAAGCCATGAACCTCTGTGTGAAACACAAGCTGCCACAGTCCTAACATGCTCTCACAGCTGAGGACAGAAACTACTTACCTTTTGAGTGAACTCCCAGATGATAGGAGCCAAACGGGACCAGCTTGCCGCCAACGTGTGCGGTGACTGTTTCAGGTACGTTCTAAAACCGCAGGAAAATTGATAATAAAAATGTATTAACAACACAGTAACATGTTTTCAGTGTCATATCTGGAGTTACTTTTGAAAACAACAAACAACAAAACAGTAGAGGTAAAGATGTCTTACCATTTGGACACACATTTCTTTGAGCCACTCCTTATAGAGGGACTCCAGTTGCTTCACAACTCTCTCTCTGCAAATAAAAAAACACACAGAGCATTTTTTAACACACTGAAAATCATCTTTGTGAGCCCTACCACTCCAAGCTGTTTCATCACTGCGTGGAAACAGTGACAGGTGTGTCTTACCTGTGTTGCAGCTCCAAGTGGTCCTCAAAAACATCATAAGATCTCAAAATCTCAGTCAGAGATGCAGTGTGGATCAAGTCGGCCTCTTCAGGCAGATCCTCACTGATCGGGGGAGTGAGCCCATACCACTGCGTGGTGTGTGGGGACAGTGGAGCTCCAGTCTCAGTTGAACTGAAAAGGGACATTTGCATGTTAGTGCACAAGTCACACAACAGACATGACACAAAAAAATATGTGCACAAAATTAGATCAAGAAACCTGAAGGAGACTTGAGCCTCACATTGTGCTGAGACATTTAAAGTTAATTAGTTGATTAATCACTTAAAATAAACTTAATTGCTAACTTCATAGCAGATTAATGGTTTCAGTCATTTTGAAGCCTTTTAAAGACATTTTTATTGATTAAACAATTAATCATGACAACAAGCAAACAATTAAAAAATACCAACAATAGCCTAACTGTAAGTTGCAGCCCTGAAGCAGAAATTGTGTCAGCTACACACACCAGTTTTTTAGGAAACTGGCTGAAATCAGTGAAAGACAGATGTCCTGTCCTTGTGATTTCCCCTGACACCAGAACTCACCGAGACATCATAGACAATAATGAAGTGCTTGTTTGAATCGAGTTAGAAAAATCTCTTCTCTCAGTAAACCGGCAAAGTTTGTGTTGACCTGACACTGTGGGTGGCGAGATGTACACTGACAGGATGTGGGCCGAGCGGTCCAATATAGGCAGCGGCTACATTCTGAAACCGAACCGACGATGACGCACGTGCCGCAGAGGCTTGTTTATTTATTTCTAAAAAAACAAATGCGCTGATAATTCCCATGGAAACGTTTGGGCCCAAATTTAAATGATTCCACCTGTGCTTTCTTAGTAACAGCCAGCCGGTGTGTGACATGGTGTAGTGTAGTGTCTCTGAGCTGAAAGGAAAAGTTGATAATCTGACAAACTGAGGAGGTGATTTCATATTTTATCCAGTAATTCAACACCATCAGTTCAAAGCGATCACGTGGTTTCACAAGTGTTTAACGGGTCCCCTGGTCAGAACTCATTGCAGCTGTTTTGCACATTTTTTACAACCTCTTCCTCACTTCTCTCTGTGTCGTGGATATAATTAATTTTGTGTTTTTACTTCTACAATTTTGATATTTTCTATTTTATTCTTGTATATTTCTCTTGTATATTTTAAATATCAGTACGACTTATTTTTGTATATATTCTATATTTCTATATTCACAAATATTTTATTTTGATCTGTTTTTGTCTTCTCGTATTTACATGTATATTTTTGATGTTTTAAAAAAGCAAACTCAATACCTACCTTTTTAACCTGGCTTTTAATTGAATTATTAATATTATTGTCATTATTATTATTATTTTATTAATATTATTATAATTGTTGATAAATAATAATAATGATAATAATTATCATCATCATCATTATTATTAATAATACTAATTATTATTATTATTGTTAATTAATTAAATAATTTATTTATTTATTCATTTATTTATAATTTTGTAATTAGGATTATATTTTATTTATTTATTCATTTTGTTAATCTGTCATTTTAGCTGCATATTCTTCTATTTCTTAATTTATTTGAATTTATTTATTTACTTATTTATTGACAGATCTAAAATTGTTTTCTATTCTATATAGTTTTTGTTTTCATTGTGTGCAGCACTTTGTGTTGAATTGTTTCTGTATAAAAAGTGCTTTATAAATAACGTTTGATTGATTGATATTACTGTCCACATACTGTTTGATTACTTGCTGCTGTAACACAAGAATTTCCCAGTTTAGGATCAATAAAGTATCTATCTATCTATCTATCTATCTATCTATCTATCTATCTATCTATCTAAGTAACTTGTAACTAAAGCTGTCAGATTAATGCAGTGGAGTAGAGGTAAACAGTGGCATGAGAAGAAAAGACTCAGATTTGTTCTTACAGTACTTGAGTAAATATGTTTAGTTACATTGCACCACTGGGTGTAGCTTATGTTATCTTACCTTTATGAGTTTGTGAGTGGGACTTGATTTGTGTGGGACCCGACTAATAACTTGACTTGCTTGACTTAGGACTTGACTTGGCTTGCTTGATTTTCCCCACAGTCACTTGGGACTTGCTAAAGACATGAAGATTATGGCTCGAGACTTGCTTATGACTTGCACATGTGGGACTTAATCCCACCTCTGATGGCAGTCCACTTCAGATGATGTAAAACACTTTATAGACATCCCATTATGTAAGTTTGTGCATTTAGGTGGAGTCAGACGACGGTGATCTACACATCCTAGAAAAGTTCTGTCCATGGGACTGGACGGGGACATCTGAACGGTTTCAGTAGGGTTTTGAATGCAGGACTTGTGATGGATTATTTTCAGATTGTTGAACTGGTTGTTTCACTTAAGAAATGGATCTGCGTTCACTGCTGAAAACTGGACTCATCTGTAAACAAGACAGTTTGAAGCTATCTTGGTGCCAAACACACATTCAGTGGCTCTCCTGAGGTCAGTAATTAAATGTAAGGCTGTGTAGGGCTTGTGTTGATCGCAGTGCTGACATGACTTAATAATTGTTAATGTTTGCTCTGTGAAGCCACAGATAAGTGGAAAAGAATAACACTAATAAATAAAAAGGTCACATCTGTAATCATGGTGCCTTCAGGTACAACACCTGCAGATAGAAAACAAAGCAAGATGGGATGTCTCTGTTCACTTTTGTTTTATCATTGTTGATCTGTGTTTAACTTAGCGTCTCTGAGTCTCTCTTTCTCTGTTTACAGATTCCAGCTACACCAAACCCTTAATTTATGGTTCCAGACAAAACAATGTAACGTGTTTCATATTTTGAGGATGAGTATCAGCATGGTTTGAGATCTGTGTTATTGTCTTGTGACGTTTTCAAGTTAAAGGAGATGGTGTAAGTGAACAAAATGTAAACATGTAGAACATTTATTTAATTTAATCAAACTGATTTACTGACATAAACAGACACATAATCTGGTGATGATGTCTTTATTTTCTATGTTTCTACTTACTCCTGTGCCACAGACAATGGCAGCAAGTCATTAAATATAACATATTTTAATTTTTTCTGCATGATATAGAAAATGTATTTTTTGCAACTTTGCTATTTTTTCATAAATTACCTTATGTGAGTTTAATGTTTTGTTATTTTATACTCTGGGTGCAGCTCTGCTCACATCTTTAAATTAACTAAACTAAGTTAAATTAACTTAACTTAACCTAAATTAAATTAAATTAAATTAAAACCGTCATGGGGAACCTATTTGTTGTCAATTATAAGTGTGTGACACATCACACACTTACATTATCCTACATTATTACCTTTTCAGATGGATATGTTATTGATGCTTTGGTGTCATTTTGAAAATTTAAAATTAATTTTTGAATTATTTTGCTAAATATTTAAGTAACAGCTGGTTGTCAATTGTTATTTGATATTAGTAAATCAAAACAAACATATGTCGTGATAAGAGTGATAACACACCTTATAGAAGCTATTGTGCACAGATATAAATACAGGTGTACCTTGAGAACACACAAGTAGTGCAACACCATTTAGGCTTCCATTATCAAAAGCATTCATTCTCTATTACTGTTTATTCTAATAAAAAGTCAATCAGAGGAGCAGTGGGGAATGTAACGACATCAATACTGTACAAAAAAGTACAAATTTGACATACTTGTGCTTCACTGGAGTGTTTCCATTTTATGCAACAGCTCTATTCCACATCTCTGAGGTAAATATTGTACTTTTAACTGCACTACATGACTGACAGCTTTAGTTACTTTTCAGGTTAGAGTTTTTCTGTCCAATGAAAACAACGTGAGGTCTGGCAAATCACAAGGCGGTAAATCTAGTTTTTCATGAGTTACCTACAGTGAGTTTAATATTTGTTTTTATTCTGACATGTACACAGTGACAGGGCTAAATGTTAGCAGCACATTTCAATTTTCACTTTCCCGCACAATGTTACTGCAAAAAACCACCAAAAACATTGTGACATGCATCCCCAATGTTTTAGGAAAGCTGCAGCGTAATCAGGCATCTCAGGTCACAACAATCCCAAAGTAGCCTGTGAAATCCTGGAGGGACTGTGTGATAGTGAAACACTGATTCGCTGTAAACGTGTTGGCATATATTTTTACTGATACGATTAGTAAATGTTTAACCCTTTAATGTCCCTTCAAAAAAGTTACGTAAACGTCCCCACACTCATAAATGTACTCATAAAAACTCAAGCTATAAAAAAATTATAATTTTTTTTTTTTATTTATTTATTTTTTTTTTAGTTCTTTAAATCAGCATCAGTCCTAATCAAACATATCAAATATTAATGAAATTTTATAATCTTTAACCCTTAAATTGCCAAGTTTTGTCATGATGCAACTCTGTTTTATGGTCTAAAAAACACAATAAATGATTTTTTTTCAATATACTTAATACAAAGTTGATTATTGATGGTTTGATGATAGCAGCCTGCTATATGTGAAAGATTAGCAGTGACATTTATTTATATGCATATTTTATTTTTTTGCAGTGTCATATTTCAAATACAATGCATTCTAAAGGTCCTACATACATATATGTGCTCATAAAAACTCAAGCTATAAAATAAAAATTATAAATGATTTTTTTTTTATTTTCTTTTTTTAGTTCTTTAAATCAGCATCAGTCCTAATCATACATATCAAATATTAGTGACGTTTTATAATCTTTAACCCTTAAATTGCCAAGTTTTTTTCATGATGCAACTCTGTTTCATGGTCTAAAAAACACTATAAATGATTTTCTTCCAATATACTTTATGCAAAGTTGATTATTTATGGTTTGATGATAGCAGCCTGCTATATGTGAAAGATTAGCAGTGACATTTATTTATATGCATATTTTATTTTTTTGCAGTGTCATATTTCAAATACAATGCATTCTAAAGGTCCTACATACATATATGTGCTCATAAAAACTCAAGCTATAAAATAAAAATTATAAATGATTTTTTTTTTATTTTCTTTTTTTAGTTCTTTAAATCAGCATCAGTCCTAATCATACATATCAAATATTAGTGAAGTTTTATAATCTTTAACCCTTAAATTGCCAAGTTTTTTTCATGATGCAACTCTGTTTCATGGTCTAAAAAAACACTATAAATGTTTTTTTTTCCAATATACTTTATGCAAAGTTGATTATTTATGGTTTGATGATTGCAGCCTGCTATATGTGAAAGATTAGCGGTGACATTTATTTATATGCATATTTTATTTTTTTGCAGTGTCATATTTCAAATACAATGCATTCTAAAGGTCCTACATACATATATGTGCTCATAAAAACTCAAGCTATAAAATAAAAATTATAAATGATTTTTTTTTATTTTCTTTTTTTAGTTCTTTAAATCAGCATCAGTCCTAATCATACATATCAAATATTAGTGACGTTTTATATCTTTAACCCTTAAATTGCCAAGTTTTTTTCATGATGCAACTCTGTTTCATGGTCTAAAAAAACACTATAAATGTTTTTTTTCCAATATACTTTATGCAAAGTTGATTATTTATGGTTTGATGATAGCAGCCTGCTATATGTGAAAGATTAGCGGTGACATTTATTTATATGCATATTTTATTTTTTTGCAGTGTCATATTTCAAATACAATGCATTCTAAAGGTCCTACATACATATATGTGCTCATACAAACTCAAGCTATAAAATAAAAATTATAAATGTTTTTTTTTTATTTTCTTTTTTTAGTTCTTTAAATCAGCATCAGTCCTAATCATACATATCAAATATTAGTGAAGTTTTTTTTGTCTTTAACCCTTAAATTGCCAAGTTTTTTCATGATGCAACTCTGTTTTATGGTCTAAAAAACACAATAAATGATTTTTTTTCAATACACTTTATGCAAAGTTGATTATTTATGGAATGATGATTGCAGCCTGCTATGTGTGAAAGATGACATTTATTTGTATGCATTTTTTGCACTGTCAAATTACACAAAAATGTGCTAATCAAAAATAAAGCTGTTCAATATTCTAAATTATGTGATGTACTTTTGTAAAGAACCTCACCTACTGTCCATTTAACATTTTTACTTATTTATCAGAACAACACAGAATAGAGCAAGAACAAGATTTATAAATAACCATAACTTGAATAACAGTAACAAACATGTTCTGCACATGCAAGATCTGTAATAAACATAACAGAACTATCTGTTTAGGGGAGGCAGGAGCTGCAAAGTGTGCCATAATGCTCCTTGCAAACATGTTTCTTACAGATCTTGCATGTGCAGAACACAACTCTCCGTGTGGGGCAGAACGCACACTGCCTCCTCACATGGAGAGTTATGGGTGTGGTGCTGGTGGGGTTGCCTGTGCCAGCCTGAGCTTCCAGGACGAGGCTGAGGGCGCCTGGTGTCTGTGGGAGGCGTTTCCTGCGGGCCATCTGGGGTTTGACCAGTTTCCTCCCTAGCTCCTACAGGAACAGCCTCCTTCGGTGGGACTTTCCTCGGTGCCATGCTGGATCAATGGCTGTCCACACAATGTACGCGTTGAGGGCACTAATGTCCAGCATGTTGAAAAAAAGAGCCAAGGGCCACCGTCTGGTCCTCCTCCTGCAGCTGTATGTAGAGATCATCTGTAAAACAAACACAGAGACAACGATGATGAAAATGTGTTCATTTCCAAGAAATGCTGAATAGTAAACATCTTAGACAAGCATATAAATTTCGAAAAAAATTATGTGTATGTATATCTTTATGGATTGCGATAAAATACCTCATCCATGGTATCCACTCCTCCTTTGCAGCAGTTGTAGTCTAGTATGATCTGGTTAAATTGTAGGGTCTCCGAGTGTGTGGCTGCCCATTGGATCTCCCCGTTTTTGGACCTCCAGGACAGGTCCGGTAGTGTCTCCCCTTCCCCACCGTCAGATAAGTCAGGGGAGC
The DNA here is from genome assembly GCA_035609425.1 of Epinephelus awoara. Lineage (NCBI taxonomy): Eukaryota > Metazoa > Chordata > Actinopteri > Perciformes > Serranidae > Epinephelus > Epinephelus awoara. The sequence continues at coordinate 23,818,190 of CM069306.1, read as the reverse complement.
TGATGGAGGATGAGCCAGCCCCCGGAGGTACTCCTCATCCTCTCCAGCTGTGTCGGTTTCCGATTCGGAGTTTATTTCGCTGTGTTCCGTGGGCTCTGGACCCGGCTCCACGATCATTTCTAGCGCCTCTTTGGTGCTGTAGTGTCTTCATTATGCCAGATAAGAAATGAGCAGCTCTCCTCCTCGGTACTCATAAGCACCGTGCAACAGGTGCACCTGTGTAAACAAAGTCGGGGTCTGTTTTGGTTTTCACGGCGGCTGTACATTTGATGTGCTGGGAACGATCGGCAAGTCGGTTATTTCAAAGCTGTGCAGGGGGGCCTGCGTAGATGTGTGTTTAGTATTTTATAATGTCGGGGTGTCAACTTGGCATGAAATAGTTGCACATGAAACGGGGGACATAGAGCGGCCACTTGAAAGCTAGGCTGCGCTTGGTCACACAGTAACGCAATGTGAACGCTGGAGATACATGCGCACACTCACGTGCATACTTTGCCACATAGACAAAGGCTCTATGCACACACACACACACACACACACACACACACACACACACACACACACACGATGCCTCACATCTTGTGTGGAGAGCGGATGGAGAGGAGAATCGTGCGTGCGCCATCTATCGGAAAAAGCCGCTATTTCGTCCATTTGCCATATATGGTAAAAATGACGTCATCGGGAAGGAAATCCCTCAGGCACACACTCACAAGCCTCAGGCTTCAAATGAAGCGGAGAAATGAGAAGATGCATGTTTTATACTTTTTATACAAGCAGGATGAAAAATAGTGATTTGAATTGGTTTCAATGACACTCACTTATGTGTGTGGGATCTATAACATGAGTAAAACAGTCCATGTTGTTTATAATAGGCTAAGAATAAAAAAATCATGAAAAATATTTAGAACACTCAAAAATGCACAGCCTGTATCAGTTATAAACAATATGCATGAAAAATGGATAAAATATGCTAAAAATTAAAAGCCAAAAACACAAACCTGTGTCTGTTACCAACAAAGGGTTAAGGAGGGACTGCAGGGGAAGGAAGCAGATATATCACTCAGATACACAGAGATAAGGTGGTTAAACAAACCATTTCGGATCATCAAACTAATTGTTGGCAGTGAGTTTATAAAGACCTGTGTGTGTGTGTTGGTGTGCGTCAGACCTCCAGTTCACCAGTCATGGACAGAACTCTGCTGTTGGTCCTGTTGTGCCTGCAGGTTTTCCTGCTCGTCACAGCCTCAACTCCCCTGACAAGTCCACCGTCTGCTGAGCTGGTAAGAAAATCCACTTGTGGTCACTGATAGAGAGTAGCTCTCCATGTCCTTGATTCAAATTCCATTTTCTCTCACGGGATATTTAGGTCTGAATGTTGATCATGTTTGCACTGAGAGATGCTGATTCTATTGGGACTTAATGTTTTGTGACTCTTTCTTTGTGTTTCTATAAATATGTCATTATTAGATAGCACTTTATTTTAAGCATTTATATAGACAACAAACTCTAATCGAGCTGTACAGAGATAAAAGAACATTTTAAGTATATCAATACATAGAATTAATTGTCAATTGTAACCTCTCCTGAGAAGACAGATTTTACATTATAACAACTCTGTTTTACTATCATTCATTATCTGTTCATATACCAGCCTCACCTCATGAGTGCCCACGGGAGTTATCAATAAATACATAAATAAACACTTATATCTGCTTAAAACTACATTATAGTGTCTTATAAACTATTTTAAAATGTTTATATGCTGCTTATAAATACTAAATCGAGGGATTTAAAGTAAATGTTACTCTGTTCTACAGGCAGAAGATGGAAAAATGAACAGGCAACATGATAAGAAACATGGAGTCGACTGTATTTTGAGAAGACAATGTGGAAGTGTCCGCCCAGTAAGACCAAATGAAAATCAGTGAAAAGAATAAAATACAGTAGCTTGTGTTTGTGTACATCACATGACTTATATTAATTAATTGTTAAATGGTTATTTGTGCTTTTTTTTTTTTATAATACAGAAGCCACTGCACGAACGGAACAGAAAACAAGACCCTCGTTTTGGACCTGTTTTTGTTCCAAACAGACTTCGATCAGGACGACGAGGATCCCGGTCTAATATTATGATGCACTGATGCCACGACCAGAGGAAGAAAGATGAAGACATGAAGACTTGCACTTCTTACATTATTTCCTGAAGCAGCACGCTCTGTTTATTATAAAAGGTTTCTTTCTGCTTGTCATTGTCATGATCCTGGGTTTTCGTTTCTATTCTGTGATCCAATGGGCTTTATTTTTCTGTTTGTGTTTCTTGTTTCATGTTTAATCTGTTTCCTGTTTAATCTGTTTCCTGTTTAATTTTGTAGATTTTCTCCTCATGTGTCGTGTCTGGTTTTACTTCCTGGCTTTGTGTGTTTTCTCGCCTGTTTTCTGTCACACCCGCCTCGTTAGTCCTTCCCTGTTTCCAGAGTTCCCTGTTCTGTGTTAGTCTTGTCTTGTTTGCTCCACCCTAGTGTTCTCCTCTACACCCTTGTTGTTAGCCAATTCCCATTTTTTCCTTTTGCCAGTGTCCTCCTGCTCCAGCTGTGCCTTGTTCTTGTGATTAGTTTTCTGTGTATTATACCTGTGTGTTTCCCTATCAATAGCAAAACAAGGAAGGACACAAACAGAAACCCCCAAAACAAAGTCAATAAGATAACATGATATTAACAAAAACCCAGGATCATGACGGTCATTTGTTGAAAAGTAACTTACTGCATGAACTTTGCATTGTGAACCATCAGTAAATTGATCAGTATATGCACTTTGCTAAAATGCTAGTAGATCCAATAGTACATGTTAAAGGATCAGGTTAACCTGTAATATGAAAAATTATAACTGATTAAAATTGATGGACTTTGTCACTGGGCTGACCTGTTTTCACTTTCTATGTACCGTGCTTCACAGTGTTTTTACACAATGAAATAAAAAAGCAGTTGTATTGTAAATGAAAGGTCCATGCATCTCTCTATCTGAGGTTGTGTCTTAAGAGTATCTACTGTTTCTAAATGTAGTGTTAAATTAACCTGCTGTATATTACTAAAATTGTTCTATCAAGTTACTACATATTTGAAGCTGGGGCTAGATAGCTTAGCATATTGCTATGTCACAACAGCAATTAAAGCAGAGAAATCAATTAATTTCAAAAGCTGTTTTTACTGAACATTTTGTGACCTTTAAATGAACCAAAGTCCAACTTCTTTTAGCCTTTTAGCTGTGTAGTACAGAAGTGTATTGCATTCACTTGACAAAAAAAGCCCTGTTTTTCTGAGTAATTTTTATCTGGTTTTTTTTTTTTTTTGTGGTAATTTTTTCCTGTTTTTTTTTGGGGGGGGGGGGGGGGGGGGGGGGGGGGGGGGGGGGGGGTTTGGTAATTTTTTTCTGTTTTTCAGAGTAATTTTTTTTCCTGAACGAGGAGACGAGATACTTCACAATCTCGCAAGAAGCTCCCATCTGGCACCTGCAAGTGACCAGTGTAAAACAGAAAAAATTACTCCAAAAAACAGAAAAAAATACTCAGAAAAACAGGGCTTTTTTATTTGTCACATAAATGCAATACGCTTCCGTTGTGTAGCACCATCAAATTTTACTTTATTTTCCAATAAAAGGGGCATATGGTTATTTTCAAATTAAATGTGTGAACTTGTTTGTGCTAACTGTACAGAAACATTATTTGACAGTGTAGTTTACTATACGCAGTGCTATATATTTACTGAGCATTCTTTAAAAATGATTCTGCCTTTTTTTTGGGTATCTCAATAATGACCATACAAATGTATTCACATACACGGCACTCAACACTTTCACAATAGAGCCCGGTCTCACAAGTCGTTGAAATCTGGTGCTTGGGCAGTGACTTTTGGTGTCAGAAAATAACAAAAAAAAAAAAGGTGTCCTTTAACGTCAACATGATATGTGGTTGGTTGTTGTTATTGTTTAACGGCAAAGATGAAAGTCCAAGTGGGGCGAGTGGGAGGGGTGGTGGATAGATCCAACAAACACCGACTTTCACCTCAAATGTGTGTTTCCTGTCAGCTGATGTTATTCACATACACTGCAACACTTTTCAACAGGAAATACAAAAGGGCTCATTCAGAACATTCATGCTGTCTGAAACGGTCACTCTCGTGAATGAGTGAAAAATTGAGTAATTTTGGACACAACTATCGTTGAGTGACATTGTGACTGAGCATGTCGCCAGCTGTGTGTTAGCTGTTAGCTTGATGAGAGCGAGTCCCTAATTCACCAAGTTTATACTGCAGAGATGCCTGTTTCACAAGACTCCTGACTCCAGTTTTGAGGGTCTAAGCTAGAAAAGCAGCGATGTCTATGTAAAAACAAACTGCTTTTTGTGCCACTATCCCTCTGACAGGTTGCTACAAAACACCCCACCTTTGGAGCCTAAAAAGCAGATGTTAACACAGCAATGACTCTATAAATCACAACCTGTTTTTTTGGTCTTGAACAGCAGTCTGAGCTTGGCAAGGTTTGATGTGTCACACCATCCACCATCCCCTCCAACTGGTTTTTATAAAGGCACTCTGCCAACATTTTCTTTTGACGATTGGTCAGTGTAAACCACCCAACACCCGCACAAGAATCTTAAATCACATTTAAGTTATCTTTAATGATGATAAACAAAATAATAATCTAAACCTGACATTTCACCAGCTGGTCTGAATTCAAACTAGTGACCATGATCACTTGACATGTACAAGAAAAATACACATACTAATGCAAACTACTTCAAAGCAATGCATCCCGCGACTGTTCTCTACAGTACGTACATATGTATGTGATTTTCTAAAATATAAATATTTTGTGGCCAACTGGGAACCAAGGGAATTTCATACTGAAAAGACAAATCCAGTGCTTATAGTTTCTGTTACTGAGCCGAGCAGCTCATACACTAAGAAAGCAGAACAAGAGAAGAAGGGATTTCTTGGTTTTGCACATTTTGCCCAAGTCTTTGCCCCAGAGCTCTTATTTCACTGCTAAACTAAACATTTTCTATGTCATTAAAGATTAAAATCCAGGTTAGACTATTGTTTTTGAAATACATCTCTCTATATGTCCCTCTTTTCTGTACTTTTACAGTATGTGTGGATCAGTGACTGATTGTTTGTGTCGTTCCTCTGGTATTGAAATGCTGTTAACATTTTTCCTTTAGTCTCAGTGTTAACATGTTCTGTCATGTTCAAACACCAGAAATGGTTTCCTCAATAAACAGCCCAGACAAATGATTTGGTTGTGGCTTGTTACTGTGTCACTTCTCTGCCTCTCTCTCTGAGTCATCTTTCTCAGAAGTGTGTTTCCAGTGCGGAGCTACAAGACTCAGCTGGATTTGAAGCTGGACTCATTCGCGGCTCCCTGGCAGTGACAAACGGTAAGACTTAGACAAACGGTTTCTTAACTGATTCACATTACATACATGAGTCATATCCTACAGCGACCATAATCCTGCAGGACAGTGACATTTACAAGTAATTTGTGATTTTTTCTACCTGATTGAATGAGGTCAGCCAATCTTTTATTCCCATCAGATTCAAATGTAAGTATATAATGAGAGAAAATGCTACTTAACCAAAGTCTTCACTGTCAGGGTGGGTTTTACACTGTGATTTATATCTGATATTCTGTAGCTGTTGCTCAAAATACAACTGACTTTAATAACTCATTTTTGTTGCTCACTGCTTCTTAGAGTGTAAACGTGTACTAGAGGGCATCATTTCAAACTTTTCAAAATCACATTTTTGCCATTTTCAGGTTGCTTTTCTTACTTATATCTGTCTGAACATTGTTTGGGAACTGTCTTGCCACCACATAAGAAAAGAGCTCAGAGGATGTTGATATACATAACTGAGTCACTGTCAGTTATTACCATTCACAAAGCCATAACTTTAGGTCAGGGATCTATAGCGAAAACCTAATATGATTTTAGGGTAAGTGCATATCTAAAACAAATAAACAGTACTTTGCCAGTGGTAAAAAAAAACAACACAATACCAATACCATGGTGTAGAAATTTATTGATTAACATTGTCATCCGAACTAGTCAAATACCATAACTTGGTCAGCGAACCTAAATGTCAAAATATGACATGCTATAGGACGTTCTTGAATGGCATCTGAATTGACGCTTGTCATACACGCATTGTGTCTTTTCAAAATACATTTCCATTTTCACAAGAAATGTACACTTTCTGCTCACTACATGCGTACACTCTTTTTCAAAATAAACTTACTACATAGTTAAAACACCTTGTTTTGAGGTTATTTCCTTGGATGTAGGCATGGCTTGGCTTAAAATAAGTATGGCTATACTTACGTCATGCGGAAGTTCCATATAGGAACTTCCAGACAGGGACTTCCTCACTCCTAATACTACAATTTTTGGTTAGAAACTGCCTCTGTGTGTTGGTATCTGATGCTGAGATCACTGACCAAGCGTTGGTATTTGACGAGTTGGGAATGAGAATGGGCTGACTTTCCGTTAGATGAGGAGGAAACTCCACTTTCGCAGAGATATCTTGTTGCAGAAGGCAAAATATATTGTTTTCATGTTCAGTGTATTTTCAGACATATTTTAATGTTTGAAAAGAAAAGAAAAAAAACTATCAAACACTAACTTGGCAGCCACCCTGCAGTACCTCAGAGAAACCAGTAGAGGTCCTGGACCCCCTGTTAAAGACCCAGGGAGTGGAGGAAGAAGGTTGTAGGAGCAATAACATGTAAAGTTCCTGCCTCAATAGTATCTGAGTGTACTTTCACCACTGCATTTCTTTGTGTGTGTCTCTTTATTATACCTGCAGAGCCACAGCTGGACTTTGCCTGCTAATATTCAGAGGGAAATGATCTGTTATCATTACAGGCAGATCCACTGGGGCATTTCTTCTCAACTTTCCCACGGTAAATGGGCTTGCCTAGTTTATTCTTTGCAAAGATAATTGTAACTTTACGTTGATCACAGAACTCCCACGAAGCTTTTTTTTGTGTGTGTGTGACTTCCCACCCACTTGTGTGTGAGATCAAATGAACCCTCCCCTCCAGACAGAGCCCTCAGTCTGAAGTCTGACAAAGCTTTGAGCTCACATGGTGCAAACAGACGGGAGAGATAGATGAACAGACACTGTGAGTATCCATCCAACACTGCCTACCTGCTTGCATTATCTTTAACCGTAAGATAGCCTCAATCTGTATTCTTGATCATTTGGATGTGTCTCATCACAGCCGATTACACTAAGATGACATAAACAGCTGAAGTGTCTCTTTAGTCTATCATAGCTTTTATATTACTGAGGCATGAACTTGTGAGCTGGTGGAACTGATTTTATTCCTTACTGCTGTGTACTTTCTATACCATTTTACAGGCTATATATCATTTACTCATGCACTGTGGTCATTCTTGTGGTCCGTTTTTTAATCCCTTGAGTTTAACTTCAGTATTTACATTTCATGCTCACTCCACTAAAATTCTGCCCCTGAATGCATCAGCCCGTTAAAGCTGGGGGAGGCAGTTTAATTTTGGCACCACTGGGCAAAAAAACTCAAACTGCGAGCATCTTGTAACTCAAGTGGACAGAAGGAAAACTAGACTTCTGCCCCTCCTCTTGGCTCTGTTTTCATGCCTTAGAAAATCTAGGCCGTGACGGGCAGGGACGGTTTTTGCTATGGTTTTTGATCCCCCCTATGTCAATCACTTATTCATGCTGTTTTTGAGGTATGAATAAGTCAGTAAGTAATTTATTCCATTGAAATATCATTGATGTATTATAGAAAAGTGATTTATCTTTTTATAAATGACAAAAGGCACATCTGCCTCATTACTACTCACTACTCACTACTCAGAACCGAGATACTTTCACTGGTATCGCATTGCATTGCAAAGCAGCCCAAAAAAGGAAGATGGACTTTTGAAACAGAGAGTCTGACAATAAATGAAACAAAAACTGGCAGTATTGGGGAAGGCGTTTCAGAGATGGAGAGAAAGTGTTGCCAATAGATGAGCCTTCTGGTAAGTGAAAAGGCTCATGGCTGTGGCTTTAAGCTCATGTTCATGTAGCTAATATAAGCTAAAGCCTTAAATCACAGTGTGTCCTCCGCCTCACTCCCCACCGCTAAAGACCACCTCACCAGGAGGAGAGCAGGCAGCAGCTGTGCAGACTGACCCCCAGTCAGTGGCTGTAGCAGCTTGAATTCGGCCAGTGCGAGCCCCGAGTGCTGCATGTCACAGTGGGCTGGTGGCCAGCTGCAGGGGCTGGTCTAACATGAGTAATGGCAACAACAGAAAGTTTGCTGATCCGGTGGGGAGTCTGGGCTGTCCGGTCCCATAGAGCTGGAATTTGCACTGGCTGGATTCAGGTTGCTTCTATGTGCATTCTGTGTCCTCCAGCTGTGTGGGACCGCACAGCCCCGACTCCCTGCCGGATCAGCAAACTTTTTGATGTAACACAGTAGTTACATTGCTGTGTGTTTCGCTAGTACCAGCTGCAATGGTCTTGCTCAATACTGAATTATTTTCAAATCATTTAAAAAATATTAGTCAGGTAGATACAGAAATATAAAAACAGGGTCCAGGTTGAAAAATACCAAAGATACCCTTTAAGTACAACACTTGAGTAAATGTAGCTTAAGAGAACTCTTGGTCTCAGGCCAGGGATCTCCAGGGGAATGTGGTAGTTTATACTATCTGCACTTGTAGAAACTCTTTGCTCTTATCACTCTGCAGCGAGGCAGAATGAACTCACATTACTTATTTCAGTGACGCTACAACAGGGAGGAAGAGTTCGGGTCAGGACATCATGTCCAGATGTCAACAATGATGTTATCACAGCGCAATGGTTAGCCTACAGTCACAAAATTATTTGCAGACTTTGGTGTCTTTAGATCTTTCTTCCAAAACTAGAGGACAACTTATTCCTTAACATTAAATCCAGATTCTGGCCCTGCAGTAACTTGTGTACATTTTTGGCAGTTTCAGATCTGTTTTTCTTTTTGATTTTGTTGCTCAAGCAGAATTTTTAATGTTTGAAGACACAGTGAGATGAAAAATATATTTTCAAATTCATCTTAATTGTTCATGTATCTGTTATTACAGGTGGTATGTGTCAAAAACATAATTTTCTTTGAGTATTTTCATATTAAAATTCCCCTTTACTGTTCTTGTAAAACACAGAAAATGCTTGAAATCTGCATCCCTTCTAATGACCAACAGGGGGCGTCCAATTGTAAATGACCCTACTTCTCACTTGATTTATTACCTCAGTAAATGTTTTCGTAAAGAGTTCATGGTCTCAATCACTAGATTCAAGTCTTCTTCAGCACAGTATGATGTTCATTTTGTGAATTATGGTCCAGTTTAGAGTTAAATAGATGATAAAGCAGGGTACGCTTAAGGATGTGCTTACCTTGAGATCGACAAGTGGCTACCACTGCAGGCTCTCTCAGTCAGATCCACCCCTCACTCCTCCACAGCTCCACCCTCTCATCCATATATGGTCACTTCTGGCTGCAAAAAAAATAAGACCGCGATGACCAAAATGGCAAATTTAAGGTTTCACAATGGTAGTCAACGAACCAATGGGTGACATCAAGGTGGCAACTTCCACTTCTTTCATGCAGTCTATGATGGAGACACATTCTTCGTCATTTTTCCATCTCATTTATTTGTAATCTCTGCTGTCTAAAAAATCTGCTGTTGTTACAGACATGAATTGTAACTTAGCAGAAGCTAAAGAATTATCTGCCATTTCATTGTGACTTTAGGTAGAGTATCACTCTGAATATTTACAGTTTGAAAATGTCCTCCCTCACAGCTTCATCTGATCATCATGGATGTCTCAGAGGAGGACTATTACTTCTACCATGAAAACATCAGCTTCAACTTCAGCTACGACGACTACCCTGCCCTCTGTGAGAAGGGTGATGTCCGTTCTTTCGCAGCCCTCTTCCTCCCTATCATATATACTTTGTGTCTGGTGGTCGGACTGGCAGGAAACGGTTTAGTGGTGGCGGTCTATGCCTACCACAAACGCCTCAAGACCATGACGGACACCTTCCTGACTCACCTGGCTGTGGCTGACCTGCTCCTGCTCTTCACGCTACCCTTCTGGGCTGCTGATGCGGCGAGGGGCTGGGAGCTGGGGGTGGTCGTCTGTAAGATGGTGTCAGCTTGCTACACGGTCAACTTCACTTGCTGCATGCTGCTGCTGGCCTGCATCAGCCTGGACCGTTACCTGGCGTTAGCCAGGGTGCGAGGTGAAGACCAGAGAGGGCGGCTGCAGAGGATATTCAGCAGGAGACACTGCTGGAAGGTGTGTTTAGTTGTTTGGGCGACGGCTTTCATCCTTGGTCTCCCTGATTTGATACTCTCAGAGGTGAGATGGACATCTAATAGGAACGTCTGTCTGGCTATCTACCCTCCATCGATGGCTGGAGGAGGTAAAGCTGCTCTGGAGATAGCAGAGGTGCTGCTGGGGTTCCTGCTTCCTCTCCTGGTGATGGTGATCTGCTACTGGAGCGTGGGCCAGGCACTAAAGGCCCTCCCTGTGGAGAGCAGAGGCAAGAAGTGGAAAGCTCTACGTGTCCTCCTTATAGTAGTGGGAGTGTTTGTGGTCACTCAGCTGCCTTATAACGTGTTGAAGGTCTACCGAGCCATGGACTCAGTCTACGCCTTAGTGACCCACTGTGGGATGAGCAAAGTATTGGATCATGCCACTCAGGTGACAGAGAGCTTGGCCCTCACTCACTGCTGCCTCAACCCCCTCCTTTACGCCTTCATGGGCTCGTCCTTCAGGCAGCACATGATGAAAGTGGCCAAGAAGTTTGGCGAGAAGAGAAGGAGGAGGAGGAAGAGGAGGGAAAATCCTGCAGAGGAGGAAGAGATGGAAATGTCATTTAACTCCCAGAGTGCATCACAAGACACAAACACATTCTCAATATGAGTCAACAATGGAGTGTCATGCTAAAAGACATCTATACGAATCACATTATTATAGTAGAAGAGCAGATACAGCAGCAGTAGAAGCATGCCTGATAATCATTAAGATGTACAAATATTCCACTGATATTTTAACATGTAATTCTCTCCACATTAAATACAGAAGGTTGTCAGTTGTATTTTCCTTCTCTAGTTTGTTAAAATGGCTTTTAGCAAAGTATTTTGTTTACTTATTAAGACCAAGGAATATTACATTGTTTTTGGTGTTTTTTATGAATGAAAAAGGGACTTGATTTTGTGTTTGGAGTGATGTTTTGTCAGATTCTATACCCTGGTCCGGTGGTCCAGTCAAATACTGAGGCTTGGTCAGTGGCCATTGGTGTCAGCTAGCGATGCACCAAGCACCCTTAGCAGTTGTATGAGACACACTGGACGGTGGCATTATAGTAGTATAAAAATGCAAGAAAGTCCACATAGGTGGCCAGGTCAAACAAATTCTGGACTTTCACCCAGAACTCCGCTGTTCGTCTCCTGTGTGACACAATAAATTAGGCCAGTCCAACTTTATTGCAAACTTTACCAATGACGACAAGTAGAATATCATCTCACTGTAGAGCTGTGAGCAGGGTTTAACTTCGCTCACCCCCTCTCTCTCTATTTATCACAAGACTACTGCTGCAGGACACAAGCTGAGAGTCACACACACACAGTGACAGGGCTAACTGTTAGCATCACACAGCTAACGTTACCCAGTGGTTATGTCATTATAGTTAACAACAAAGTCAAGCTGTTTAGGCGTCAGTGTGAGATAAACAGCTTGTGTTGGATGTCAACCACTGCTGCAAGGCTTCTGCCCAAGTGGCAAAACATGAAGAGTAAAGATGAGATCACATTGTGTGCAACGTGGTCCTACAGCGCTGCGTTGTATGACGTCAACAGCTTATCATTGGCTATTAGCTGTTGATGCCTCCTCCCCACCCCTCAAACACCAAAAATACAATCTAATTCAGTTGAATTTTGCAACAGCATCACAACTATGTTTGCAATTTTTACTTGCTCCCACAATGTCCCACAATGTCCCACAATGTCATTCCAAAAAACCCCACCTAGAAACATTGCAACATGCATCGCCATTTCTTAGAAAAGCTGCTGTGAAATCAGCATTTCAGGCCGCAACAATCACAAAGACAGCCTGTGAAATCCTGAAGGGACTGTTTTAAGGACAACCTAGTATGCTAGAATGTGTAGCATACTGTGCTAGTGACGTATGTCACATGGCGCTGCATTTGCATTACATTCAATGTTGGGCAGTGATTAGTTACATGTAATTATATTACAAAATAAATATATTTGTGATTAGTTACAGTTATTGAGACAAAATATGTGAGCAAATTACAGTTACCAATCAAAATATTAATATTGATGATTACAACAGTATCCAAATACATATTTTATTATAAACTTATATGTAAAAAATAAGTCATTCTGTTGCTTTGCACATTTTCGCCATGCAGGAATGTCTTTTTCTTTGCATAGCCTGTATCCAGACATTTTTCAGTTTTATTGCCAAGTTTAAAATAACTGTTTCAAAAGTAATCAATAAGTAATCAAATGTAATGAATCACATTACTTTTATAAAGAAATATAGTTACATTTCTTATGACACTTATAACAGGGTAACAAGCAATCTGTAATCTATAAGATTTCAAGAGCAACCTTCCCAACACTGATTATGTCAGCAAAAAACATACTTATTTTATGCCAATAAGTGCTTTTGTTGCCTAAACCTCAGTACCAAAGTAAACCTAATGACAAAGTTTTTTACCTACGTTCTGCACGTAACAAGCTCAAACTGCTGTGAAAACGCAAGTTTATTCTGAAAGGACACGATGCATGTAACAAGTTTAAATTGACATGTTGTTCCTCAACCTTCAAAACTGAAGCTAGAGGGGCACCTGAAGCGTCACATTTTGACATTTAGCCCCACTGACCAAGTGGCAGTATTTGATGAGTTGGGAGTGAGAATGTGTTGTGAAAACATGACAATCAACTCTTTAAACTCTGACTTACACTTTTTCCACAAGTTTAACAGAATCATAATCTATGAGGTGACAGACGTTCCTCCAGAATTTCACATGTGACATTTAACACATTTCAAGCTGCCCACAAAGCACAAATAAGATGAATACTTGAACTTCATACTTTTCATTGCACTGTACAGCAACAGATGAAACAGTAGAAGTGAAGACAATAAGAATAATGAGGTCAATTTTATAAACTAAATGGGCTGGAACTTTCTTTTTTTTTAAACTTTGTAATTGCAACTTGTTTGAAGAAATGCTTGGTTTTTTTTGCAATCACCTTAGAAAAATATTCCTGATTAAGTTGATGTTACACATCTGCATAGTCTGTAAACCAGATGCACTACACATGCCTGCACCTCTGATATGAAGCAAAGAAGCATGATTTTCTATCTCTACTATTGCTCCACTTGACCTGTGTACCTTATAATCACGTGTTTTATTTCTCACCTCGCGATGACTTCAAATTCCTGGATATTAAAAGATACCACATTTCACTTTGTTTGGTGGTGTTACTTGCAGTCATGTGCCAAATCTACATCCAGTGGGATTTAACTCCCTTTTATGTGGAAAACCTTGGCTTTAATAGTTTCCTGAATTCCCCGAAACATCTGAGGCGCATTTACTGCACATGGACGTCACAGTTTATCTCTGCAGTCTGCATAACACACTGGAAAACAACTTCTAGTAACCTTTTTACGAGGTGATGAGCGTCACTCTCTTGACAAATGCAAATCTTATTTTTTAATTCGGATGTTTTTCTCTAAGACTGAGTTAGCCTGGTGAGATCACTTAGAGAGGCAGAGAGCGGAGTTGTTGCACACATTCAAATATTTAGTTATTCACTTTTGAAAAGTCCAGTATTAGCACACTCCTATTTAGATAAACACAAGTCAGCAGCATTATTTTTGCTTGACCTTTGTAAACTGATTGCAACATCCCCATGTACAAAAGGCAAGTTTACAGTATTTGTGGAGCACCTTTCAACAACAAGGCAATTCAGAGTGCTTTGAATAAGACAGAAAGACATTCAATTAAAAGATATTTAAAAAACAAATCTATATTTCTGGCACGTCCAGTTACAGTATACCTACTCAGTGCTTGTGTGAGATCATAGTCGCCAAGTGATATTTTATAAATTTGATTGTGGTTTGCATAACTATTTTTCGTTTTCCACAATCTGAGCAGGTGGAAGAACGCAGATGTAGAACAGAAGAGGCCCCAGAACGAGAGCCTTGGGGGACTCCACATAGTTTTTTGTACACTCAGATGTGTGAGAATAATGAATACAAAGCAGTCCCTGTTCTTCAAATAGGACTGAGACCAGATTAGTACTGTGCTGCAAAATCCAATCAAGTTTCCAGTCTTTAATGTGGGAATAGTATAGTACCACTAGTACCAATTAAACAGTAGTCAATCAAGACCTTAAAGGGGAGCTACGTCCTACATGTTATTTCTATGGTTTAAGACAGTCAAAAAATATTAGTGAACATGAACAACTCTAACCCAAATCCAAAAACTAGAGTGCTAAAACTCAAATTTGCAATATAATAGGATAAAAAATCTGACAATAGACAATAAATTGGGAAACATGTTCTTAATGACACTGAGACCACCCAGGGGAATGTTCTGAGGATATTGGCACATTTTCTGCTTCAGATTGAGAACACTACAAGAGCATGAAGTTCATTTGGGAAAGAAAATCCACAAAATCAGGCTCTTACTCATAAGTCCCTTTTACACTCTGTTCAAGGTGGAAATATCACACCGTTATGCCGCCTCGCTGTGAGGGTATGATCACAGAACGGGGTACAGAGTTGTCTCGCATTTAATCTGCCACAGGAGGTAGCAACAGTGCCAAAATGTTGTCTGTATGAACAGGACAGTCTGTGGTATGGGAGCACGGGTCAAAAGGTGTGATGTTTTAATGACATGTTATGTGTGAGACCCACCCTGGGAGATTTAAAAAGTAGCGGTTAGCAGTTAGCAGCTAACCCAAAGAAGGAGAACGGCAGCCATAAATGTCCGCAAATTGGGAAAACAATGTCCAGGAGCTCCTTGGGCTCCGAGAAGAGGTCGAGACCAGCCACCATATAACAGAGACAGTAAATGATTGTTATTGACAAGCTGATGCTAATGTTGCCAGTGCTACTGACACCTATATATCACACTAGAGGCCGATGGTGATGTGTTACGTCATGCCTGTTGCGCTTCTTTTGTTCCTGCAAAGCTGCGATGCAGTGTGTAATCACACAGTGGAATGGAATAATGCCACGGTCATTTGGTTCTGTGTAAAAATGCAAAGGAGGCTTAAAGAAGGGACTTCATAGCGGCTGTGTAGCGCTGTCTCTATGTAAAATACCCTATGGCATCACAAGTTTGAGAATTCCTCCTCTGGCTTCTGGCTTTGAGAGAGAGTAGCTCCTGTTCCCAAACACTGAGTGAACTTTCCTAGGCCATGGAAAAAACACATAGGAATTCCTAATTTATTTATTTATTTAAAGGGTGTTCCCCTTTAACAAGAGCAGCCTCTGTGTGTGTGTGGTGTAGTTGAAAACCTGCCTGGAAAACCTCAGAACAACTTGTTTGGTGCCAAGAGGGTATTGAAAAGGCAGCCTTCTCATTGATTTCACTTAGAATGGTGGGTTTGATATGTGCTTTAATTGTTCATTAGTGAGTTTAAATCAGCTTTTTAAGAGTGGCTTAGAGCCTGTGGGAAACAGCCTGGGCATGAAGACGTGTACACTATGTGCAGAAGGTCTGATACCATGCAGTTGAAAACATCTTTGAAAAAACTTGCAGGTTTTCAGATGTTGCACAATTTCCTCCAAGATTTTATAGCTGGTTCAAATGAAGTTATGCTAAACAAATGTGCTATATGAATGCAAGGACAATAAAAACTCTGTATGTGATGTCGGGGAACTGACAATGAGGCAGGTTCATTGCATGACTTTGTGGATAAAAGTTTAGAGGTCACTGACACAGGGGAGTTCATCAGCAACTAAAACATCTTCTCCGAATGTGAATGAAACAAACACAGCACTACATAGTTAAATATATTTGAATTTGTTATTTTGTCTCAATGCATGCTGCAGTTTGTTGTGGCATTAATCTCTGAGACTAAATGTAAACCCACTGAGTTCTCACTGGAATTTCACAAGTTCTTCATAGATTAGAAAGAAATGTTTGTTTTTTCACTGTAATGTTTTTCTTTGCTGCCTTCCTGTATCCCAGCTGGTACAAATCAAGTGATGCTGCAGGTCATACTCTGGCACGTGTGCGGTCGCATCTGGAAACCATTTCACTGAGGTTTGCCATCTGTAACTGTGCAAAACAATCAACTCGGCCAAAAAAGAAAAAGGTGTTTCAACCTTGGGATCAAACAGTTAGATAATGTGTGATTACCAAAGCCTTCTGTATGGTTTGAGACAACCTTGACACTCCCACAAACCTTACATGATAAGTTTAATAGACCTCATCTTAAAATAGTTTGGAATTGTTTTCCTCAACTAACTTCTTGAATCAAATTATAATCATTAGCTACCAGAAAAGCAAAGTTTGTAAATGAAGATGAAATCCATTTATTGAAAAAACTTTAAAAAATGTGCAAATAAACAAAATGTAACAAAAACATGACTTCTTGTCGTGAAAGAAAACTATAAATATACAAAAAGGCCGCTTATGTCTCTTAACATCTCATGTTTTAATCACAAATATGGCTAATTCACTTCTTAAATTACAATTAAGGCACTCAACCAGCTTCAGTTTCAACAAACTAGAACCAAGAATATTTTTTCTTAAATTAAAAAAAAAAGGAAAAAAAAAAAAAAAAGATTAGTTATTCAAATATATAACTCTTCATGCAAAACATTAAAAAAATTAGAGGCCTAAAATGGCAGTGACACAATAATTTAGAAATGATATCTTTCTGGCATTTTTACATGAGAACAAAGTCAAGAAACGTAACTGAAACATTCACTCATTAAATACAATATGCCATTTATCAAATATAACTATAGCACTGGGTAGGTTTTTATACAATCACTTTCCATGTACAGAAAGTTACTCACATACCCTGAACTAGACCATCAACCCTGTATGTAATATTAGAAAGAAGCCAATACTGTGTTATTACCAGTTACTGTGAAGGCAAACACTGTCACAATCCCAACTGTTCATACGTGGCAAATAGAGCAGTTGTCAAGTCCCAGATATCCACAGGATGTGGAACATTACAAAGAAACAGACATGCAAAAGTGCAGTTGGAGGCTGAAGGATTTCTCCGGGCCTCTCATTTCTCTGCTACATTGTAGATATTCACCCAGAAAAATCAATAAAATGGACACACAATGACTCGTGGTTACATAAATATCTCATGGTGAATTAGTTAGCATATTAGAAGCATAAGGCCAGTGTGGTAAACTGAAGCTGTCTGGCAGACAGCGGAGAAGCCTGAATGTGTGTAAAGGTTTTTTTCTTTAAATAGCAATAGTATAGTATCATTGTGCAATTATAACAAAAATGGGAAAAGGCATCTTTGAAGCATCCTTACAGAGAGGCAAAAAGTGCCTCCTGAGTACAGCAGAGGTGTTGTTAGTCATCAGTAGTTGAGGATTTGCACATCAAACAGGTCACACACTCCCTCATTGTCATCCAGGTTGAAGCTGTAGTCTATTCCTGTGTGAACATCAACAGAAAAACACACACTGTAAACATGAACAAGACAAAGACAGGTAGAAAGACTGCTTGCAGATTTTTAGCCATGCTAGCAGCACAGCTCTGTGAATGGCAACACCTTTTCAGTCCACACTAAAATGTTTCCTAAATTGTATTTTGGATTGCCGACAAATTTGATCTGTAGCAGTGTAGCTGGTCTTATTTTAAGTTGAACATTTATAAAGTGAGTGAAGCCAGGGTTTGAGATGCTTACCATCTGTGGACATCAGCTCATCAATCAGGTCAACAGCTTCTACAAGAGAAGTAAAAACACCATTTCATTTCACTGTTATTGACTGTGTAACAATTTCTAACCACTAAAGTTGGATAAAGTAGTGTAGCAAAAACATTTATAAATTATTTAGCCATTTTCTGTCACCAGGTCAGATCCTAAAGCTTGTAAACAAAACTGTCAGTATAAACAAGCTCACATGTTAGAACCATAACTGAAACCAAAGTGAAACAAACATCTAACTGCCCCTGAGCTTCACTGCTGGATGCAATTATGGACTCAACAGTGTAGCTGGCTTCACATTCCTGTGCCTTACCCTCTCTGTCTTCCTTCATGTGGTCTCCAGCAGCGCTGAGCTTCAGCAGGCCGCTCACGTCCAGTACAGACTGGAACTCTGGGCCCCCTAGGTCCATCTGCTGCTGCTCCAACACTGCTGTGGACTGACTGTGACACTCTGCAGGGGGCATCGGAGGTGCAACAACAATTCTTAGCTACGCAGTACAGTTTTGTTGGAAAATTGTTTGTGGATTATCTGTAATCTGGTGAAATCTACACCCCAAACTGACTCAGTTTGCAGTCTGTGGACTTCTGTGTGGACGTCTGTGGACATAATTCACAGGAGTTGTTTGCAGAAGTCCCTGTACACTTGAATTGTGGATTTAACCATCCCTCAGGGTCTGAGATGGGTCTGCAAGTGTGCTTGACGTCACACAGTTGGATTCAGCTAAAAATGACATTTTCAGAAATGTGCTTAGTTACTTTAGATGAGAAGACCGATACTATATGATTGATAATGCTACATATTATGCTACATCAAGCAGCTGGTTAGCTGATCTAAGCATAAAGACTCCAGGAAGTAATTGTGCCTGGCCGAGGAATAATCCCAAATATAACCCCCTTTATATCCCGATTATTATTTCTGGTCCTGTCTAAAGGTAAAGCTTTTGTGTAAACACACAATATGGATAGATTACTAAATGGGCCCAGGTCCAGGGGCCCAAACCGTCAGGGGGTGCCCCTAGCTTTCACCTGCAAAATGTCACCAAAATTAAGTATGGACCAGAAAGAGACTCAAAAAGACCAAAGAGATGCAAAGGAACAGCAAAGGGGCACAAAGTAACTCAAAATAGAGGCAAAACCATCACATAGTTTATGTTTCTTCTCCTGTGTAGGAGGGGTGGTGGGGCCTTTTGCAGGGGCCCCACTGTCTTACAATCGGCCCCTGGCGGTATATTTGGTTACTCAGAGTTCCCAGCATTATGGTGTCTAACAGTAAAAATTATTTGGTAAATATCCGGTGTTGCCATTGTGGTAATTCCTCTTTTTTTTTCCTGGAAGGAAGGTCAGACTGAGTTTCACTTTGACTGTGTGACTCAGTTTGCATGTTGGCCAGTTTCATCTGTACTTAAACATCCTGACTCAGCCTTTTATTCAAATTTGTATGAAATCATTTTTGCTTATTCGTATAGACTTTTAACTAGGAGACCTGGATCCTGATGAGGAAGTGGTTTGTCTTTAACCAACACTGGAAGTTTATTCTATGTTTAGTCTGTTCCCATGATACGATGGGGGACAGATGCAAATGCAAAAACAAGGCAATACAGGGTGTCATGTGTGATATGTATACAAAATGTCTCTGCTGCAGCATCTATTACAGTGCTGCAAATCTGATAGTCCATGTCTTACTAATGACCATTTATTAACATAAGTTTGTAGATGTTTTTCCTTACAGTCCAGACAACCTTCGGTTCTGGTTTATTTTAACTGTACAAAGTAAAATCAACTTCTTGAATCTTTAACCTTGATTGAGTAAGGCAAGCCATTATGACTAACACAGTGTCAGTTACATTATGATCACATGGTATTATGCAAGCAGTTCTTTTTTTGAACTTATCCTGTTCTTGCAAGTCAGGACAAGCTGGCATCTGATATTCCTGGGTCAGATGATAGCAAACCTTTTAAGCAATATTCAACCAAATTCACACGATTCTTGTCTTAACGGCAATGCACTACTTTCAGTTCTTGGACATGGGGGCGTCTTTGAATGCAACACAGTTCAACAACAAGGAGATCATCACATATTTCCAATGAGCCGAGTAGATAAGAGTAGAGTTACACTTAAAAGGAGATCAGCTAATGGCTTCAAGAGTTGGAAATTCAACCTGACAGATTAAAATGAATAATGTCTTTGATGCCAAGTATTCATTAACTGTGTCCAAATGGTGCAGTCAGATTGAAACTAGCTTCCCATTCATTTGTGGAAAGGGCGAGACACACACTTGTGGGTCTGCTGTATTACATTGCTGCATTAGTTTTGGTTGGGTGGCAAGGCAACTGAGTCTATATGTCTAGTGGGCTTGTTTCAGCGGGCAATATCATCAGCACCACACTGGTCCTTCTGCTTTTATTTAACTGAAACATCTGTCACCGTGACATCCAACACTATTTATGATAAGACACAAAACAAAAGCGATAACTGACAAAACAATTAGGAGGAACTTAATCTTAATGTCATCTGACTCATGGGGTGGAGGATGTTATTTCAGAAAGATTGTGATGGAGGATTTGCGAAAGAAAAATGAAACCTCTCTGTTTATTCACTATGTAAGTGACACTGTTTTTGATGGGGGTGTTTTTTGCTATTGTTATAATGTGTGGACTGTAATGTGGCCTTAAACCAATATTTTCTTCATTTTTCTAAGCTATTGAAGCTGAGGCTGGCTTTAGTCATTTAATACCTACTATCAATAAGCATCTATTGCATGTGTTGAATGTTTCTCTGCTTAAAATATAAAAATCTGATTGTAAAGCCAAGTTCTCATCTGTTAGATTTTGTTCACTGCGACCTAAAACAAGCCAACTTCATGTGGTGGTTTTCTAGGGAAACTTAATGAGCATTAAAAATCTCAAAGTCCCTGTCCTTACCCATCTGCACATCAGGAGGGGTGGATGATGGCGTCAGCACTTCATCATGCTCTGGCAGCACCACCTGGTGGTCTGAGCACAGAGAGTCCTGGCTACAGTACGAGCAGGTGCTGTTGGAGGTGGAGTACACGGACGTTGAGAGAGGGAACCTCTGTAGGCTGGCGGGGGTGCTGGGTGGAGTTGGCATTGGACAGATGTCATCAGTGGGTGGCAAAGAGAAGACCACAGGTATTGTGGAGTGTGGATCCCTGTTGATGAGCATGACCTGGATGGGAGCCGAGTGGCTGCGTAGATTCACCTGGTACTTCTTCTGACCAGTCTGGCCCTGCGGATCAGCAGCATGGAGATGATGTTAGCATCATTACAACAGCTATAATCTAAACACAAAATGGATCACATGACTAGTTGAATGCTAAAGAGGACACTTTACTCTACGGGGCATCATTCAGCTCATTTTCTGTTTTTATTAACACAACTACTGTTCTCACTTGTTTTCACAGTGCAGCTTTTATTTCCCCCAGAAGGTGGTAAAGACCCAAAACAGAGAGTGAACACTGGACTTAAACTCAATGGATGACCAGAAAGTCAAGTCAAAATGAATGATAATGTTGCTCCATAACTACTGGATGTTTGAATGGGCAACTTTTAGTAACAAATTCTGCTTATAAACTGCAAAGGTGATAGTATGAAAGTATTGTGTTCACAACTTTTTTCTGCTGCCCCCAAGTGGCTGCAGGGTTAATATTGGCACAGATGAGTACAGTCAAAATTCGGACCAGGTTGTTAATAAATCTAAGCTAAGGTACAGCACTTTGGTCTCACTCAAGTTATTAAAGGGAGACTTTTGTACTTTTGAACCTGGATATTCCCACATTTTTGTGTTGAAGTGGAAACTTTTTTTTTTTTTTTTATATAAATTGGACCTGCACTGAGAGAGAATGTGATAGCCGCAGCAGCAAAACAATCTGCACTATATCCCTACAAGCAATTGTGCAATTCATATAAAAGTGCTTATTTTTGCCACTGACAGGCTCAGATTGTTTTTAAAAGTGTCTGACAACATTACAGAAAGGACCCTACAAAGAAATTGAATATTTTACTTACCTTTCACTGATCTGGGGCCTCATTTATAAAAGAGTGCTTAGGATTAGGAAAATGGCGTGCGCCAAAAAATAATCTCATTTATAAAACCGTGCGCACGCACACTTGCACGCAATGTTCTCTTTATAAATCACAGACCTCCTGGAGTTGTGCGCACCCAGATCCGCCTCTACACGCCCTAGTTCAACCATAAATGGTCATGCAAATCACCTCATGAATGCGATCTGCATATAAATAAGCCGGCATGCGAGTGTTCTCTCGTTGTGAGTCACGGCGACAGGTGTGAGAAACGAACCAAAAAACTGAATTTCTCCGAGACTGAGCTAGAGACCCTTTAACGGGAGGTGGAGGACTGAAGAAAGATTTTATTTGGTGGCCACAGCAGCGGGATCAAATAAAAGAAAGCAAAAAAGTGGCAACACATCAACGCTGCTGATGCTGTCAGCTGTGTCTGTGGGACTGCACGGACAGTAACAGAACCAAAAAAACAAAAAGTGGTCTGATCTAAAGGTACACCAAATATTTCTACTCCTTTACCAACATGTAGTTATTGTGTTGCTTTTAAATTTGAGGATGTTTGACATTGATGTGCGAGATAAAGAATCACATTTATTAAAGGTGGAGGCAAAAAGGAGTATGTGCCAGTGCCATCTTGCGCAATTACGCACGAGGGTCACCGCAGTATTTATATGTTTATGGCAATTAGTCTGATCAGACACCCGACCTGAATTACAGCATGAATCAGTGGTATCCCTGTCCCAGAATACAACGTGTAATTTGAAATACAATTCAAAGATGAAAGTGTAATAGGCGAACACGTTTCTTCATGCCGGTTTTGTCATGAACAGCACATGTCTAAGTAGGGCTGATGAAATGAGTGTAACGGTTGTGCTTAATGGCTGTATTTCGAGACATGATAAATGCACTAGAAATATTTAGCTAAATAAATAAATATATTCCATGCAGTCGCGCCATCCTCTCCCCCTCCTGCGCTCACAGAGTGGACAATGAGACGTTAGAGGCAGTGCGGATTAAATACGTATTTAGAACGAATTCCAATTCAGGATTTGAGTTGGATTTTACAACGTTTTTATGAAACAATTATCACTCACTCCAAGCGCAAAATAAGGCTGCTGGATTTAATTTCAATGATAATGTGGATCTAAGGTGGATATAGCGTGACATTAAATTTCTGTGAGACATCAATAAAAATCTGACTCCACTTCTCCACCTCGCCGTCTGCGTCGCCACTTCCCAGTGTCTCCAAAATGTGCGCACGCATGACTCAGAGTTTGCTTACAGGTGCGCACATTCTCCAAGTTTCCATTCGCAAGTTTATTTTTTATAAATCACAACCTTTGCGTAGTAAGTGGCGTAAGCCACTTTCAAGCCCCGTTTTGTGCGTAAGCAAGCTTTATAAATGAGGCCCCTGGTCCGTCTGACTATGTGTATAACTAAGTCTTGCTCAAGGAAAAGTCTCTGATATATTTTCCACATTGTCAAAATCAGCAAAATATTCAGCAACAACACTGAAAATCTCCTAGATAACGCTAAGCTACCCTTTCTAACACAACAAACCTTTCCTGGCATTCCTCTCTTTATCTCACACTAACATTTCCACCGTTGCTTTTTTACTGCAATGAGTCACCTCTTGCAAGATTTCAGACCTTCTCCTTGAGCGAAGCTTATTCACAATAACAAACAGAAGGTACAGAAAAATGTTTTGTTTCTCTGGAGGGACCTGTCCATGATGTTATCAGACACTTAAAATAACAATCTGAGTCTGTTAGTAGCAAAAACAAGCACTTGTGGTGGACTTAAATTAATGGTGCACAATTGCCCATAGGGATTGCATTGCAGTCTTGTCACGGTCTCTCTCAATACTGGGCCAGTGTCATAAATTGTTGTCTCCATTACTCACTTAGATGCAAAAACATGGGAAAATAGATTTTAGGTTAAATAAAACCAAAGTTTCTGTTTAACTTCAGCTCCAGGCGATGCGTGCTAAGCAGCCAAGTGTGCTGAGAACTCTGTGCCTTACTAGCAAGATTGTTGTCTATATTCAGTTAGATTTCATGTGCTACAATAAACTTAGTATTCCATTAGCCCGCTTTTCTAAAATGTATAATGTCTTTAAGAGAAAACTTGTCTTCCTGGTTATTATTACAAAAGTCCATGAATCCCGATCACCAATGAAAGCTTGTAAGACGAACCATGTCAGGTAGAGGTACCTCAAGCTGGGTACCAGCAGGAACCACGACAGCAAGAACAGTGTCTCCGTTGAAGGCACTGCAGATGTCTTCATGTGTGACAAATTTATAAGTGGAGAGGTGTTAAGAAAAATAAGAGCAGGATTACTTCTAGGAGGGAAATGGAGACAATAGACTGGAAAAACAAGACTGTGTGCATTGTGCAAGTCAGGATTAGCCTGCCTGTGATTTCACAGGAGACTGACAATAGCAATTAGATTTATAATCCCCCCTTAACGGTATTTTCTCTGTTCAATAAGCAAACAATGTTAAAAGGATCAAGTGGAAATGTCTTTCCTCTGAAATAAATAAGATGGGCCCCATGAGGACTAGACAAACTGTAAAAAGAGACAAAAACAAATTGAGATCAGTGACATCAAACATGGAGCTCCAGTAGTAAATGTTCTAAACACTTAAGGTCAGTCCAACAGTAAGCTGCTTTTTGCAGAAAATGGTGATGTATCCGCTTTTAATTTGCCTGACATTCTTTGTTCATGCAAAATTACAGTTTGTGTACTCAATATTAGAGAGAATAAAAAGGGAATACGCAAATCCACTGACTTGAATTACAGCAAACAAAAACTGAACAGCCATCTCTCTTTAATGCCAGGCATAAAAGGATATGTGCTAGTGATGGGGTCATGGCTAAGGTGTTTGATGATCTCCTCTAGCCATGCCTTCTGGTTGTCCAGCTCTTTCTCTTGGGCCTCCAGTTCAGAGATTTGGGCTTTCAAACCCTTCACCTGCTCCAGCACCTCCTGAGTTTGGCTGCCTGAGTTCTCCCCCCTAAAGGAAGAAAACAGATCAGGGAAGAAAGACTGAGGTATGAGCATCAGTCCTATGCAAGTAATGCTTTTCTCCATTTTCTCAAGTTAACAGCTTCAACTTAAAATTAACTTTGGCTGCCAACAGCATAAAAAGTGTTGCAATTCACTAGCTACTGTGCCAAAGGTGAGGAAAGAAGATGCTACTTTTCATGTACAAAACACAGGGAGTGCTCTAAAATATTTCCCATTGACAGGAGTTCATAAATATTAAAAGGCAACTGCTTACAAATCATTCACTGATTCTAAAATCTGAAATTAATTTTTGCAAACCTCCACTGGATTATATTCTTGTTTTTCTTCTCGATCAACCCCACTCCTTCCAGTACGTTGGTGATGTCGTATATCCTCCTCTTCTGCTTCACTGCCAAGCTGTCTGCAGCCTGTTAATTCAAACAGACATTTCCATAAAGGGTCTTATTGAGTGGCAGCTTAATATGAACTCTTGTTGAGAAAAAACATCACAGACACTTTTACCAGGCTTCAACAGGAGACACAAAATTTCTGTGACAAAAATTTCTGGGGGAAAAAAAGAGAAAGAGACGCAAACAAAGCCAACAAATGAAGGATTTGGCCAAATTAAGCTGCACAAACAGAAAATAAAACCCCCTTGGCAGAAGAGGACAGTTATACAATAGCAGAGAAGGAAGGAGGAGGGAAAGGGTCTAAGGAGCCTGCTGTGTAAACATTACCCAGCTTTGGCGCGCAAGAAGGGAGGGAAACTACTTATCAGTGTGATGAAAAGAAGTAGATTTGTGGAAAACACTTGAAATAGGTCTGGCAAGGATGCATCTACAATGAAAACCCTGAGGGCAGCTTGATGATACAACAAAGTTTATGACAACCTTGATGTTTGAGGGCCAGGGGTTTGAAAAGTTCACTGATAGCCATAAGGAAAATTATTTGAAAGATGGTAGGAAGCAAAATTGTACAGAGGAACATGAGCAGATATATTACAAATACTACAGACTATGTTCTTCTCTATTATCAAGTATCAAGTATAAAATATGAAAAAGCTGTGTTCATCCCAGTTTCTCACAGTCCAAGTAGACATCTTCAGCTGTCCAACACATAAGGATATTTAGTTAACAAAATGATAAAAAATAGAGGAAAGCAGCTACTTCTTACACTGGAGAAGCTAGAAGCAGAGTTTCGGCATTCTGGCTTCAAAAAAATACTCAAAAGAATTAAATATCAGAATAGTTCCTGATTAATTTCCTGTCAGTCTACTGACACTACTACTATTTGTTGCAGCTCTAACTGGCATGATGACTGTGAAGGAGATGGCGCTTAACTACTGGTTCTCAGTGTGGAGGTCTGGGCCTCCAGGAGGTTTAGACTAATCTAAAAATCACTGTGGAAATGGGAAAGCAGACAAAGACACAAAACTAGGCTAACTTTTTTTTTTAGACATTCCTCTTAATCTTTGTATTTTTTCCCCATATGTTAATAGCTTTAAAACTTCAATCAAACACCTAGTCCCTCTTACTGGCTACACATTTAGAGAAATAAACACCTGTCTCAATTAGATGCCTGGTCTGGTTGCCAAGCAGTTCATTGTTGGCTACCTCAAATTATGTGTCCATTCCTCGATTACCCTGTAATTTATTCATACTCCTTTAGTCTGTTACAGTCCTAAAATCAAAATAATCCAATGGATTTTTCATAAAAATGAATCCAAATTGTGGGTATTGTTTTAACAGGATAAAGTAGTGTTGTGTGGGTATGCTGGGTGTCGTAATCATCGAGTGCCATAACTCTCTCTCTGATGCATCGTCCGCCAGAGCTAGATCTGATGAATTATTCTTGTTATATTATCCAAAGCCTATTTCTTTAACAATTATACATGCTGACATAAACAATTTGATTGTATTTCCTGATCTTTGCTGTACAACAGTTTGATGTGAAAGAAATTTAAAGCCTGTCCCGAATACAGGCCTGTTGATTTCAGTGATTTAAGCAAATAGTAGCCCGGGCTACTAATTTAAGTTTTACAGTATTTTATCATTACTACTGTGTTTACAGTTTAACCTGGGCCCTAAAAACAAAAAATAAAACAATGCATCATGTTTTTGCTACCCTTGTAATAACCCATTGATATATGCAAGCTGTGGCACTAATAGGGGTTTTTATATAGTCTAAATCAACATCAGCAACTGTATTTTACTGATTGGGCTTATTACATTTGGTTATTTCTAAAGAAGCTCCATCATATATGTAGTTATACATTCATTTATGATAAACATGATCTCAAATGGGACTCTGTTTGTGGTGCTAGTCTGCTTCAAAGGGGAGAGATCAATAATACGAGAACACCGTTTGTGGGACCCCTAGCCTCACTTTAAGGTATAGTATAAAGTGGTTTATTTCCATTATCAAACTGACAACAAACTGGCAACCACAAACGCCCTCAAACAGATAACGTTACAGCGTTTACTGCTTGTGAGTGTGTGTTACTGAGCCCATAAACGACAGGGTAATGGCGGCTAGCTAGTCCACCTGTTAACCAAATCAATGCACCTGACTGGCTCCGTTTGTGAGTGACAGCTCTTTGTTCCCGAGGTGGCACTACACAACACCGAGTGATTCCCAACAAAACAACCCAGAACAACAGCACTGAGCCGGCTGCTGTCGCCGTTTCACTGACCACTTTCAAATCAAGGACGCCATCCTTCGCCTCTTGTAGCAAAGTGACAAACTTCATCGTGAGGAGCCCCAAACTTTTCTCATGGCGGCTTGGTGTCGAGCGTACAGTCTCCGTCGTCTCAAACTCCATCTTCTTTCTATAAAACAGAGTCTTACTTAACGTTATTTCTAAGTCAGCTGCCTGTCTTCACTACAAATAACTAGTACTTCTTTCTGACATACCGCCTGTCTTACCTCCGCGGGACGACGGCAGTACCTGTGGGCTTTTTAAATCAACGGACGTTACGTTGGGTTAGAGTTGCCATGGCAACCCTTGTCCTGCTCGTGCCCCCCACTTCCTGTCAGTGATGCTCCTCCTAAACCAGAACCTGGCCCCGCCCCCTTATTTCAACGGGACGGACAACGTGACCAGGTACTGATCAATCAATACTCATATGTTGTCACAACAATAAATACATCATACAGTTATCTAAAAATCTACTTATTTAATCAGTTTGTGTCTTTTTCTAAAAAAAAATATATATATATATATATATATATTTACTTTCATGTTTCATTTGTGATGCACTTTGTATGGCAAATTCTTAGATAAAATATGCTCTATAAATACATTTCTATTATTATTATCATTTCCCATAAAACCTTGAGTAAAGTAGATCCAAGAGAAAACACCAACAGACTGTTTATCACGTCAGGACTATTGAAACTTAAAGTTGATTTATGGACACTGTTAAATGCAGAGTGTTACCAGAACACTTACAAAAATTGTTTTTAATTCAGAGGATAACCAGCAGAAGAAAATTTCACTTCAAGCAACAGTTTCCATGGACTACATTAAAACTGGCATTAAACTGTGGAATTGTGTAAATATTCTTCAGTTGAAGAAAGTGTAAAGAAAGAACAATTGGACTATATGAAGCTGTTCCCTTGTTGAAAGGGACATTGTGTATGGCTTCTGATTCTTCTGTTTACTTATGTTTCATCCTGAAGTTACTACAAGTATTGGGTATTAACTGTAAAGGACAGACCATCTATTTCTTATGATTGTTTGTGTTTTGAGAGAGGGGTAGGTAAAATAAGATTGTTTTCTTCTCCCTGCTCCTTTTCGATCATGGAATGTGTATTAGAGGTTTTTTTTCAATGTGACTTTGTTTGCTGCGTATGGACACGAGTGGAACGAATAAAACATGAAATGAGTTCTCTTGAATTTTAAAAAAACTTGTAATAATGAAAAGACAAAAACATGCTCAAGAGAGAATTTATTAGATAAATCATAATATACTAAAATACAATAACTTAACATAAAAAATTGAAAACAAAAAACCTCAAAACTATTCAACTGATTCTTTTTAAATGATTAATTTACCTTCTAGTGTTTTAATTCACACATCGCCATAGCTGCAAAGAAGTCATATTTCATCTGTTAAAAGTCTTTTAGTACACTTGTGAGACGTTTCATTTTCTCCTCCATGATTCTCTTGTTAGTTTCCGTCTCCTCCAGGAGCTGACGCATCTCCTCCTCCACTTCAAATACCTGAGAACACACAGACAGACAGACAAACAGCCTCAGCTACAGAAAACATACAACTTTTTTAATTTATTCAATGAGGTTCATAATTTTTAGAGACTTTCAAAGCCATGCTGGTTGAAATGTTACTCATGATATTGTAAAACTGCATCACAGGGTTTGCCCTACGTCCTTACATTCATCACTTTCAAAGTGTCTTCTACTTTCCTCACGTTCATAAGGGGCAACTGGAAGACAATGATCAGCTGTGTCCCAAATGTAATATTTCTAGTGACAAGATTTTGCCAGTATGAATAAGGATTTAAAACTCCAACTCCAAGTGAGCAACAGAGGCCTGCAATCATTGGTAACCACTTTCAAAACTCCCTTTGAGCATGGTAAAGCAGGTAAAATACTAGAAAATCATATTTCTGTACATATCTAACATGAAGACTAATTAGAAATCTACTATATTTACCACACACTGACTAATTCTTATCCACATTAAAGGCTAGAATTTTGTTCACATTTGTCATGACCACATTGGCACTAAGCACCTGTTCTTACCTTCCAACTTGGGGGGAATCTAGTGTCTTACTCTTAGTGTCTATATTTTACCTTCTGATTGGCTCGTTCAATCTGTTTCTGCTTCTCATTCGCCAGTCGAAGCAGCTCAGCTTGATGGGCGGCCTGACAAGATTCTAGCTGTCGACGAAATGCATCGTCCACACTGTGTAACTTCTCCACTGCAGCTCTGCAAGACAGACAACAGCAAATGAAACATAATGTTGCATAAGGTTGGAGGAGGATGTTGTCCTAACTGCCTTGGATACATAAGTTTTCTTTTCAGGTGGATGGTCCCAGAAATGAAGCACTGTCTGACATAAACATAAACTATGACGTCGCTCACCTGCTTCTCTCTCAACGGCACTAAAACACCCTGACCATGATTTGACCCACAGACTTCATATGTAATATATCATTACAATTATGAGTCTTCAGAGTTCTCTAGCTTTTGGGTTTTGGAGAGAGATGGAGGCACACATTTAACAAACAGTTCAAACTGCCCTAAACAGTTCAGAGTGAGACACACTGAATCTTCCTTTTGTGATTTTCCTTTTAGGCTTTGGAGGAAAAGCATTTTATCAGCTCTCTTGATGTAGGAAAAGACTTCCATCTCCTACAGGAATAAAGAAAGTTGCAGAACGTGTATCCAGCAGGTGGACAGTGACTGGACAAACGTGCACGTGCATGTTCTGACAAGAGTGGAAATACAGAGTAACAACTTTCTTCTCAGGTCTGACTGCATCAAAAACTTCATATTACTGATTTTAAGCAGGATAATCACTCCATCTACAAAACTGTGCCCACTCTGTAAAAACAAGTTAAGTCAAAAAAAGTATACACACCTATAACCCCCATCATATGACACATAAGAACTGTGGCTTGATTTATACACAGGCCCAGACTTTAATAATACAGCAGAAAGGGAATTTCAAAGAGACACTTTCACTCTCATGTGGTGTTGTATCATACCTGTGTGCTTCTGTTGCTTTATCTCTCTCCTCCAGCAGCAAGCGCTCCTTGGAATCAAAGTTGTCCTTCATGTGCTTCACCTGGCCCTCCAGCCGAGTCAGCAGGTCTGCCTTTGCCTGCCACTTCTTACTGGAATCCCTGGTAGAGAAACAGATACAGAGAAGTTGAGAAAAACACAACATTAAGATGGTGAAGAAACTGAATTGATCAGGTAGCTGCAGGAGGAGCTGTCTCAGGTCATCTGTCTCAGGCCTGTTTTCTAAACAATATGGCAACATCAGTTATTTCTATTAACAGTGTTCCCACATAACAAAATTCCAAAACTTTTCCATGACTTTTTAAGGATCCTGAAAAAAAAATCCAAGACCAATGTATAACACAAATAGAGCCTGAAAAACAGAACCTATTCAGTGTATTTTTAATGCATTTGATTATAAACTAATTTCTAGATGTAAGTCTAAAAAACAATGGAGCAACTTAAGTATTTAAGCATATGCTATCAAAGCCTTTCAGTACAACCCATCAACAAACTTTTAATTATTATACCCAGTAAGCCTTCCAATAGCCTTCCTTTATTGCATGCATTTTGCTGTCCATCACAATGCTAACTACATTTAAAACTGAGCTACTAACAAATACTGCTGAAACACATTTCTTATGAGCTGTCTCCTTGCAAATGAACAAACTCACTAAGCATGTGGGTCACAGGGAGGATAACGTGGGTGTGTACCAACATTGCCATTCTGGGCGCAAAGCACATTCTGGTATGGTTTGAAACATATGGTTTGATTCAAGCATTCAGAGCACACTCTGGACATGGTCTGCTAACACCGAGCAGTAGCACTCCCAGAGTGGGGGAGTGACAGCTGACACTTCATTTTGCCCATTGGCTGGTTTGTCTGAAAGAAAGAATGCTCCATACCTTCAAACTGCCATGCTCAACTTTCAGAGCAGACCAGCGGAAGCGAAACCAAAGTGTGCATTGGTACTCTGACAATTGAAATCCCTAGAAAGCCAATGTCAGTTGCTCCATTTAAAAAATGCAGTATAATCTTAAAGAAGTGGTGAGGCATAGATACGGAAACATGTTTTATCACATTGTCAAAACATTTTTCTTGTCCCACTTGCCCGGCATTATTCAAACATATCAGATTTAAATATACAAAACAAAATTGCATGACTTCTCCTAAACACTCACTGACTCTTACTAATTTCATGGCTTTCCAGGCCTGGAAAATAAGCTTATAAGATTCCATAACTTTCCCAGCTTTTCTATGACTGTGGGAATTCTCTATAAAGTAATAGTGGTATGTTTATGTGAGTGCATCCTGCATATCTTGTATATTTGTGTGTTTGTGATGGGATGCTTGCCTGTAAACTCTTTTGATGTCCTCAAGCTCTGCCTCCTTGTCCTCCAGCAGCTGCTTCAGCTCCTCCTTGCGCGTGTTTAGATGCTCCAGACGCTCCCTCAGCTCAGCCTGCCGAGCTGTTTCCTCCTCCAGCTGCTCCTGGAACCTCTTCTGGGCCTGGGCTGCCTCCTCTCGCAGCCTACGGATCTGATCATCGCGCTCCTGCAGGGCCTGGACAGCAGGAAGGCAGAGGATAAAGAGAAACTGCTTAAGTGTGTTTGTAGATAAAAACAGGATAAGACAGAAAGATAAACATAAATGCAAACAAACACATGTAAACTACTCGTGTACAATGCTTATGGTAAAATGCACAAATACGAACGTTGAAGTAGTGGCAGGTTCGAGTATGATGGACTCTTTCGTCGATTTGCTGTTAAAACACAGATTTCAATCATCAAAGTATCTACCTCTTTGAGTTTGCGGATGGTCTCCGTCTGGTCATCAATAATTTTGGTTTTGATTTTTAGGGCATCGTTGTCTCTCTCATTCTGCTTCCTCTGAGTGTCTAGCTCAGCACCCAGCACCTCTATCCTGGCCTCCAGGCGTCCACGATCCTGAGCCAAGGACGCTCCTAGTTAAGAGAAATACATAAAATTGAAAATTGGATCTTGTCTCTTATCATAGCAGTGAATGTTAAACTTCACAACTGTCGGATATGGTTTGTAAACACGCTCACCACCGCAATGAAAGTAAAAACCAACCCCAGATTCACTCTGGTCTGGCATTTCACTTCACTATATTTGTGTGCTTCTTTGCGATGTGTCTCTGCTTACAGTCTGTAGGTCTGTATGAATCTATACACTGAATGCCTTTAACATGTATTATACCTTTTCTATTTTATTTACCTTATTCCCTATCAATTTATTATATTTTTCTTGTGAGTGTCTTTAAAATGTGGTGCTTGTGCATTTTAATAACGTATACAAAACAAGAGGTAGACAATAACAAGAGGCAATAACAAGTGTGCAAGTGTTTTTTCTGTTTCTCCATTTTGTGATAGCCCGAGCCAGAGATGTGACCACATTTTTTTTATTTCAAAAGTAAGATAATAAATATTGCTTTTTTGCATTTGTTTTGATTTGGTCTTTACCAAAAGTAAAATAGGCTGAAAATCCCATCTACATGTCCTGGTTTTAAAATCTGGCCCACTTGTATTTGTATTGAATAGTTCTGGGTCTTCCGAGTACAGTATGTGTGTAAGACTGTGTTTCTTCCAAATAACCACCAGATGGCAGGCTTTACTTGATACAGATGAAGTAAAACTTCAGACTGCAATTTTAAGACAAACAAACAGTCTCCTTCATATTGACTCTGAAGTAGAATATTTCAAATGTTAAGAGTGATTCACTCTGTTCATTGACAATATAGAGCATCCACTGGGCAAATGCATTATAAAGTAAGGCAGACTCAAAGAAGACCTGTACCAGTGATTGCAGATAAACAACTAGAACTGGTTCTCGATGTGTGCCATGGCTTAGTCAAAGTTCCAAGTACCCTCCTGGACTTCTCCTACCTTGCTGAGCGAGCTCCTGACCCCAGATCCTCCTCTCTGCCCTGAGGCCATCGATCACCGACTCCTGAGCGGTGAGCTGAGACAGCAGACGCGACTTGTCCTTTTTTAGCAGCTCGAGCTGCAGGTCGAGACGCCGGTCCTGCTTCACCTCTGCTTCCAGGGAATGCACGCGGCTCTGGCACAGGGACAGACGGAGGGAGAGACAGTATTAATGATCAATGGCCATCTGTCATGGCTGACAGATGGAAAGGCAGCTGGACCATTCAGTATTCATCATGTCTCAAAGTCTCCTAAAGACTCGGGCTGAACAGTTTTTGAAAAGGCAATGCCCAGCGTTGGTCATCTCTTCTATATGATGTGATTTTCAATCCTGATCAGACAGTTCATTCTTAATAAATCATTCAGATCTGTCTCTTTTACTTCAGTGCCATACCTTCAGATCGGTGACAGCGTCTCTCTTGGCTTTGATGAGATCAGTGATGCGGTTCTTCTGTTCTTTGACCATGGTGGTGAGCTCTTGCACCAGGGAGCCCGATTTCTTCTCCCTCTGCTGGGACTGGGCAAGGGTCGCCTTGAGCCCCAGCAGCTCTGCAGTCATCTGATCACAAGCCTCTTTTACCTACAGAAGCAGAGCGAGGACGTGGAGTTGAACGTAAATGAGAGTTGAACAGAGTGAAGCACTTCAGTTTGAGCATGACCTGACTGGACAATTTTATCAATCAATGTCACTTTGAGGTCTGACAGAATAAGCAGAGCTTCAGATTTATAGAAGCATTTTTTTTTTAAAGGTTTCCATGAGTGAGCGTCTTCAGAGCGTCAGCAATCTGTGTCTTATTCAGACTTTTCCAAAGGTCAAAGGTTAGAAGTAGAAAGTAGAAAATTGCACAAGTGGTAGCAATCAAGACTGGATTACATTTTGTGCAGAATATATGAATGAAATCTGTAACCGTAACGAGAAAGTGCAGATTCAAATACAATCTTTTTGTACAGCTTTCTTCCTGTGGCAATCACAGTCTACTTGTCCAGAGTCAGATGACCCTAATTCAATCTCAGCTTTCACCATCACACTGAAAAAAGAAAATCCACTATGTCTATATAGATTGGGGTCAATTTCAGTTCAATCATTTCACTTTATACTGGACACAGTAATAATTTATCAGCTGGACTGTACAGAGAATGTAGAGTCAAATTAAGGACAAGACTTCAGTGATTACGGGCCATCTGTATGGCATGCGTCCATCTTTTAGCAGACCTCAGAGAAGCGAGCAGCCTCGATGGTTAGCGCCATGCGGAACTCGTCCTCCAGAGCTGCGTACTGTCTCCTGCCCTCTGCCAGTTTCTCCTGCAGCTCCGCCTCCCTGTGGCCGTGTCTCTCTTCCACTAATGCAACTTCTTTCGCCATTGCCTCACGGAAATCTGCCCCACCAGGCTGCAACCGCAAGTCCAGCTGTTTTCTGTAGAACAAAACAAACAAGGAAGGTATAATGACCTGTTTTAAATGCTACTGGGGCCTTAAAGCGGAACTACAGTAAATTTCAAAATTCATACATGTTAATTTTTTAGTCTAAGACGGTCTGAAAATATTAGTAGACATGAACAACTCTCTTTGATATCAAAAACTGAAGTGCTAAAACTCAAATTTGTGTAAAGTTTAAAGTCTGGAGCTGCTCCACAGACCATGAATTGGAAAAGATGTTATAGATGTTAATAGACAACAGTGAGTATATGGGTACATTTTGTGTTTCAGAACTGTGAACACTACAACAGAATGTAGCTAATTTGTATATTTAAAAAAAGAAAAAATCTGCCTCCCATGCATTGTCTATAAAGCAGCTCCAGCTCTATACCCTGTGTGACATCACATCTTTGAGTCAAACTTCTTTGGTTTCTGGCTTTGAGAGAGAGTAGCTCAAATACTGTTTTGAAAAACTGACTGAACTTCCTTAGGACGTGGGAATAACATATTGGAATTCTTAATTTAAGTGGTGCTTTTAACACAAATGGAATAGCCTGGACTTTGTAAATTTGTGGGTCATAACATGAAATTCCAACTGTTTATTCAGAATACATTCAAAAAGATTAAAAGTAAATAAAGGAAGCTGAGGGCAAATAAATGTTTTAATTAAATGATAAATGTGTGCTGACACTCTTGGCATGAGATTTAATATTCATAAGTGAATATTAAAAGGTAGTTATTTCAATGAGTCTTTAATTTGGGTGTAGCAGATTTCTAAAATAATTTTTCTACTGTTAGAAATTAGTTACCACTTTAAAATAATAAAACATCCTAAAACTTGTTTTTAAATCTTTAAGGATTGCTACACTTTTTTCCAAGTTTTAAGAACTTGTCTTAAAGTTCAGCACATAAGGAAAGTATATTTTACTGAAGGAATTATTACAGCAAGCATAAACTGTTTCAGTGTTCATATGGCCACCTGGCTATTGTTTACTACAGACCTGAAAAATCTACAATTAACTACAATCTTTAGAAATAAACATCCCCACGCATTGTCTCTCAGGGGTTAAACACTCCAAAACTCAGCTAATCTGCTCCATCAGAACTGCGTGGTTGTGTTATGATCAGATTTTTACTGACAGTGCTGGAAACACAAGCAAACAACCCCACAAGTCATCACACTTTAAATCACCATATTCCAACTGAGCCCTGTCTAATCTCTATAAACAGATATCTGCATATGTATGCAAAATCTGTGGGCAATCAGATTTTGGTATAGGAAGTGCTCTGGTTTCTGTTTATAGTTGTAGTGGGAGTAGTATTGACCAATCACATTTGCAGGTACACAGTCCTTGTGGAGAGGCGGACTCACTGGCCCAAATGCAACCTTGCAATCCACTGGCTATCATACAGTATAACAACAAGTTGACTTTATATTAGCATCTTTGAAAAATGTATCTGTATTCATACGCAGATATCTTAGCCAAAATGACTGGCGTACAGAAGAGGAGGTCTTGGCTCGGATATCTGCTGACTACACTGGATCAGCCCGAAATATTGGCCCTCGTCTGAGGTTGAGCCCTGTCTACTTCAAACCAGTCGGTTTGAAGAGCAAAGACATAGACACAAATATAGAAACCTTTCAGAAGCCCACCACAAATAGGAAAAAGTTGGTTGAGAAAACAGATTTTTAGCCTTTAAAGGAATACTTAACCCTTGAAATTACAAGTTGTATGTCAATAACTCACCATGTACTAGCTTAAATTAGTGAAAAAAAACTTGAACGAAGATTCCAAAGAAGGCAAGCATTCTTGTAATCGGGGTCGGATTATCATTTACAAATGATGCAGCAAAACTGCATCAAAATATCCGTTTACAAACCCTCATACAACTCATGCAGTATAATCCAAGTCTCATTTATCCAGTCATACACTCAGTGCTTCCCAAACACATGCACTTTCCCTAAAACCTAATTATTCAAAATACTTTCACATCAGCTGTCTCATGCAGGGACGAGCAGCATGTATGGGCACGTGCATGCATTTGAGCCTTGCTTGAGCAGCGTTTTGCAGAGCTAAATCGCACACGTGTGCTCAGGCGTGCTACTCGTATGTGGAAGTATTTTAAATCATAACGTTTACCGAAAATGCATGTGTTTGGGAAGTGCTGAGCATGTGACTGGATAAATGAGACTTGGATTACACTGCACGAGCTGTGTGTGAGGTTATTAATGGATGATTTGATATGGTTTTGCTGTAAATGAGGACCCTGTTTACTTCGTTTCATCAAAAATGTTCACCTTTTATTGAATTCTTTATTTGCTGCGGAGGCATGCGAGAAAGTTTTCTTCACAAAGTCAAGGTAACAGTGAATAACTGATATACAAAGGTTCATTTTTGGGGTGAAGTATTCCTTTAAAAAGAGGGTAAAGTTCATATTAAGCAAGGCTTCTTACAGTGCCTCAGAATGAAATCCATTAGATATACCTGTGCTCTTGTTCCCTGGATGCCAGCAGTTCATGCAGCTGCTGCAGTTTGTCTTTGTGCTGGCGCACTGAGGCTCTCTGGATATCCAGCTCTCTCTTTAGAGCTGCTGCCCTGTTCTCCAGCTCCTGATACTGCTTCATCTGAGGAAGGTCAGCACATGTTTTATACTACATTTGATCACGTACACTCAGAGCTGAATGACACTCTCTGCTGAGTCCTTTCATCTGGCTGCATTTATTCACTCTGCAGGAGGGATTACTGAACCACCTCACCAGTTTAATCAAAAATTATGGTGACATGGGGAGTTAACATGTTCAGTGGTAGGTAACAGGATGTACCAGTATGATATATCATGTAAACTAAACCAACTACTGCACCTCCGCAGCCTGCTGGCGAGCCCTGAGTGTCTCGCCATGGGAGATGCTTTCCTCCAGTTTGTGCAGTGCAGTCTTGTGTTGTTCCTCACTGCTGCGGGCCTGCTCCAGCTGCTGGGTTAGGGAGCGACACCTCCCCTCCAGCTCCTCAACACGACTCTGCATTTCAGAGCGCCCCGACCGCTCCTTCAGCAACAATTCCTTCAGTCTGTACGGGGAGGAAACATGCTCAGAGTAATAACCTGAATTACTGTTTTTTACTGTGTATGAAAACTGGTATTGGCAACTGCTACCCATTTTGTGATGCCCTTGATTGTCCCCTGTGTTTTATCGCCCGCTGTTAAAAATGTGATAGCCTGTGAAATTGAAGACATTTGACATTGCTGCATAGTCAAAGTCTTATCTTTAGGGAGAGGAAATGGAAATACAGTGAAAATGGGAATAGAAAAAAAAACATAAAACAAAAGGGCGGGCAGTCTGATGAAAAGAAAGAACAAGCTTGACAAATTCAGGACACACAGTACAACTACGACCACCTACAGTTGCTCCCTCTTTAAATTAGCTGCAATGAGTCATTTCACTGTAATCTGTC
Organism: Epinephelus awoara; assembly: GCA_035609425.1. NCBI lineage: Eukaryota > Metazoa > Chordata > Actinopteri > Perciformes > Serranidae > Epinephelus > Epinephelus awoara. The sequence goes on along the minus strand of CM069306.1, from coordinate 23,779,559 downwards.
TCCTGATGAGCGAGGGAGTCAACAGCGGCAGCCGTGTTCGGTGTGATTAGAAAGTGACAGTTAAGATTGATTCATGTAATACAGCTGACATATGCTTGTCACCAGGCTTCTAATTACAGCCATAATGCAGATTTATCTAAGTAGGTTGTGATGCAAGCAAGAACAGTGCACAAAAACAGTTACACCTGGCTCTATCTGTGCAGTGCAGCACACTGCCAAATGCTCTCACACATAGGAATATTTAATTATAGATAACTAGACCCTCTGGAATTTAAATATAAGGTATATAAGCAGGATGGGTGTGTAGGTTAATGAAATAGCTTTATTATCATGGATTACTGCAGGCATACTTTAAGGTTTTGGGGTAATGGAGCCAAAATGAGTGCTTGATTTCATGAGAGGGTATGGAACAAAGATAGTGAGGATTTTTAATGGTGGGATGGATACTCATTGTTCAAGAATGAGACAGGCAGCAGGCCCTGGTCTCACGAGAGCCAATGCAAAAGATGAAGAGGGCTGAAACAGATGAGAATCCATTAAACAGTTGACAACTAAAATCCACAGAGACAAGTTCAATTATCTCTTTTCATCGTGATATCTGCTTTAGAGCTGCTGCACTGATTCGTGTGGAAGTTTGTGTGCAAACGTGTGTATCTGTTTGTCCGATTGGTTTCCCCTCCTACCTGTCGGTGGTGTGCAGGGCCATGCTCTGCAGGTCTTTCTCCTCGCTGACCTTTGTCTGCAGGTACTTTAGATCCTCTGTTAGTTTCCTCACAGCCTGCTCAGCCTTCCAGCGCCTCTCTCTTTCCTGGTCACGCTCTTCCACAATAGTCTGACACATGCACATACACAAAAACACAAACACTAAGGGATGAACAAGTAAACAACATCTAGTGTTTCAAAAGGGTTTTGAAGAATCAGTGAGTTCCTGTGCAGAATACTTATATGTATAAAGGAGAACACATAAAAGTCTGTTTACAGGTCCTGGGGAGCGCTACTGCATATGTTTAAAAAGGCGTATAAAGACTTTGGTGGCTCCTGGCATAAATTTTTCAACTGTCCATCATAGGGCTTTTACTTTTTATTCAAAATTCAACCATTCATTCGAACACTAATTTTCAAATTGTAATAACCTGTTCAAATTCTAAATTTACAGTCTGTAAGTGCAGCAGACTGTTTATTTAAGTAGTTTGCCTTGTAATCCAGCAGAGGGGGCTCTGAAATTCCACTATCAGCTTGACCTGATGCATGCCCTTTTGACCTTTCAGTAAACTAAGGCTAAATCCAAATGTCCACCATCTGGACTTGCAGACTGAGGTCTGGGGGGGGGGTTGCATTCGAATTTTTTTTGAACAAATTACATGTTATTTCAAATTCCTTATGTCTTGATTTTGGGAAAAGTGACCACATCAGTCTATTGTGAGTCCAGTAATATTCTAGGAAAGCAATGCTAAATCAGTGGAGTACCAGAATTAAATGTTTGGGCATGGGTGGAATACTCTCAGCCTAAGTGACTGTTGGAATTAAATAACTAAAGTAGCTGGAAATATGCTGTTTCTATACATTCAATGAGTATTTGTGTCTCTGTATGTATATTGTACCCATTAGTATAACACAATGATTAACTTCAAATTAATGTAATGTTTGGGGAGGACACACAGATATTTTTTTTTACTTTAATAACCAAACTGATGATTGACTCCTGAATATAATGTTGTTTTGTAACAAACTTTCAAGTAATCCCTCACAGAAATACAATATGAACCACAGGGACATTACAAGAGTCATTTTTTTAGGTTATTGACTACAGTTATCTCAGAAAGGACAAAAAGTCTCATGACATTTTTTTGTTTGTTATTGTCTTTGTTTGTTTGTTTTGTAGTTATATTTACAAGTGGCATATTGAATTCTGTTCCTGTTTGTGCATGTTGCTGCGTAATAGTTTTGTGTCAAATAAAAAGAAATACAAATAAAAGTATGCTTTCACAGACATATGGGTACAAACACCTAGAGGATATCGACTCCCCTGTTGTACTGAGACGTTAAACTTTTTCATATTCGATTTATTTAATAAAAATAGAAGCTGCAGTTGAGACTGTAGATGACCTGTCTTTGTCGTACCCTGTAGGTTTCCTCCTCCTCAGTGGACTTATTTTTCACGTCGCCTGAGGCCTTAGCAGCTCTCACAGGTCCCCTTCTTGTTGGCCCCGCTGCATCTGCGCCCCCTGCACCGCCAGCCTTCCTCCTGGGCCCCACAGCTGACTTTGAACTCCTCTGTTTATGATTCTCCTGATCGCTGTGCATAAAACAAATCACAGGTATTGAACCAGCTGTGAAAAGGATTATAAACAGCCCTCAAGCTAATGTCTGGCTCAATAAAAGTCAAAGCAGACAGCTCGCTCACTTCTATAAGTTGGCAAAGTTTGAACAACTTGGAAAAGAATTTGGAGCTAATTTTTTAAATCACCTTGCCTTTGATGAGGACAGTTGGGAGCTTACTTAAGTTAAATTACTGAATCCTGAGCACATGTCATCAGTGGCTGATGAAGCAAGATGAGGGGGTAGACCGTAGAAGCACGGTCGTTAATCATGGGAGTGAGATGACAGTTGTAATTTCTACCGGTGAGGAGGTAAGTTTACCTCTGAGGAGAAAATTCATCACCGCTTTCCAGCTGAGAGGTAAAAGGATTTCCTCTGACATCAAGATACCTGATGGTATCAGGCTGACGCATGCTGAACAAAATGGAAATACTCACTGCTGCGTGTTGTGTTTGATTACTGCGAGAGCAAACTTTGTCAATTATACCATCACAAACACTTTGGTGTCAGCAAACTGTTTATAAAAGTGATTATCGTTACTCAAAGGTGCTTTCCATGGTTTGGTTACAGTGTCTAATAGTTGTTTTAAAACATTAACAGTGAGTTTGAAAGAACTTTGGGATTTGTGTGGGGGTCAGTTAGCCCGTGTAACAAAATCAGGGAGTGCACATGTAAACATGACGGCAAAACAAATTATTTTCATCACAGAGTAGTTAACCTGACAGCTGAAGATGATGAGCTGCTGTACAATCACCTGTCTGATCTCCGGCCCTTGATCTCCTTGGGGCTCATCCTCGCTGTTAGGCTGTTCCGATGTTTGGGGATCCTGGTGCTCCTCCTGTTTTCCTTCCCGCTGTCACACTCACTCTCTGACGTGCGATCTGTGTCTCTCTTGGCTTTTCGTACTGTCCCCACAGAGTGAGCAGAGCTACTGTCTTTGGCAGGGGCCTGAGGAAACAGACACAGACACCATATGTGACGCGATGAAACTAATATTAAGCATAAATACAAACTAAATAACAAATGAATAAAACATAGGGTATATGTGATAGCCATGGCACCAAAATAAATTGGAACACTAAGAAAAGTAACAAGTAAATATAATCCAAATTTAAAGACTTCACACTAAAGCTGGAAAGCTGCAGATACTATTAATACTTAATCTAGAACTGACAAATTAAGCACTCCCAACAGGCATCTTTAGGCAAGAATGTTCTCTCAAATCTGAAAATGCTAAAATACCCCAGTTTCTAATAATTCTGTGATTTACAACCTAATTTATAAAGAAAGACCGTTGCCGGTAAAGGAAAAATTCACCTGTTTGTATCTAAATACAACCCATCGATACCATTATCTCTTCACCTTCTGTATACCTCGCACAAATACTTCCTAATAATTGATTTAATAGCTTTTAGCAGTGTAAAATAAGCACCTTCTGGATGAGCTGAGACACCTGGTGCTCCAATTTCCTGATGCGTTGTTCATTAACGGGGTCTGCTGGATCGGCCACAGTCGAGGGAACCTGTGCGACTGGCACTGTGATTGCTTCAGAAGCAATCCGCTGACGAAACTGGGTCAGCACCTCATCGATGCGGGGTGTGGCGAGATGGACATCCTCTCCAACCTGCAATGGAAACTTAAATTTGTTTTTTTCCCCCTTCCCATTTCTCTCTACTTCGCTTTGTCACACTGCAGCCGGTGCAGAGAGAACAGATGGATTTTGCCATCTGGTGCAATGAATGTGTAACTTATTGGTAAAGAGATCAGATTCTCTAACGTCCTTTATCCTAGTATAAATATACTAAATTACATAATATTCCAGCAGTTCAGTGACTACTGGTAATCTGCTTTTAACAACAATGACTTGGGCTACAGGGTGATACAGTGGCTCAATAATCAGCACCATAATTTCAAAGCAATTAATCCTAATTAATTACGGAGCCTTTCACATTTGAGACCCAGATCCATGTATACTTAACCATGAAGTCTAGTTTGTTTGATTAGTGTGAACACTGTGTATCGTACCCAGGCACAATACGTTGAAAAATATAGATGTGGAAACAAAAAATTAAATTTGGATTCTGAATTACAATATTTTGGATTAAAAAAATGGCACATCCACTAACAAAGACATTTCCTTTGTTTAACATTCGGTCTTCTTTATGTAAAATGTTTCTTCAGTTTCAAAAATGTAACTATGTAATTTTATTATTTTGCCAGAAGTGTATGCATAAATTAGACATAGAGTCTGTTCTGAACTTGGCAAAATTGCAATTTGTAATATGCATGCTTTGCATTTATTAATATACTTAATATTTTACAAGATAAACTTTACTTTGAAATGTGGCCCTTATACAAGAACTTAAAAGCCACAATCAGAATCCAATTTTGTAAGGACTTTAACAGTTTTAAAGTACATCTACTCCCTCTCATTCATCTTATGTCCTATTTTATTGTGCTATACATGAATGTTGTCAATGAACTGGGTGTGTTCTGCCTGTGACGCTTCAAAATTTATCTCAAGAGACATCCTGGTTATATAAATGTTTAATTAAGGAAAAAAAATACTTGAAATATGGTCAATAATAAAATATAATGGTGTAAATATATGGCCACTAATGGTGGTATTGCATCAAAAATTACCACTTCATTGTGACTAGTGTCAGAGGACAGCAGGAGGTCCACATATTTCTCCAGACCGGGGATATCACAGGGACTCCTTAGACCTTGATGTGTTGGATTTCCCAGCCGGTCCAGACCATCCAGAGCAGAGATCTGTGGCAATGACTGAATTACAATCTCCCTGTAACCTGCAGTGAGACACACACACACACATTAAGAAACCCAAGCAGGTTAGAGCTGCATGATTGCCCAATAACACCATTATTCAGTATTGTCACATTAGTGGTATACAGCTTGGCTGAAACATCAGGTGTTATGTTGCACAAAATCAAATAATCTATATCCCAATGAATAACCTCTTTTCTGTGTATGCTATCCTCACATGCACTATTGATGCAGCCTGCTTAATGAGAACTGAGCACAGCTAATTTAAGTGTACCTTTGCTTATTGACAGCAAGGGCTGTAAGAATGCTTTAAGTGCGCCCTCGTGGATTTAAACACGTGCTTTCAACATCTACTGCGGTGAATTAATCATGAACAGGAGGATATGGATAATGGGTGCACAGCACAGCTTAAAGGAAAACACTGGAAACATTTTTATATTTATATAACATCCTTCAATCCAATTAGGAAAAGATACAGACAAAAGATGTATCGAGAGATCAACAGGCCACAGTCATTACTGTCAGTGGCTGTCAATTTGACTACCATTTATTTTTATTGTGCTGTCATTATGGACAATACAAGGGAGACTTATGATTCAGTTAGTCTGCAAAGTCTAACAATTATTGTCTGGATTAATGCGAGATGCATCAGAAACAAGAGACAAAAAAAAGTCTGCTGTATGCAGGACGTACTGATGATTTCACTTTTTAAATCTCCAACACAAAAAAATCTTTCCTGTACACTCAGTTGTCAATTTATAAATTACACCTCAATACATCCAACCCTCATGATGGACTTCCTCATGTCTTAGAAAGTGTTGATTTTGGATACACTGGTTTGTGGTGCTGTTGAATTGAGAGGTGTTTATATTATTTCGTCTACCCACATTGACATAAATGTGGTGGACAGAATTGTGAAATACGATGCCTGCAAAAGGACCATAAAGTTAAATCAGCACGTCTTCAAACAAAAACTGAGCATTACAACCTTCATAAAGGTAAGGCTTTATGCAGGGCTGTTAATCTTATGAAATTATATTAAGTGCTAGCATGAGGTGTTGAGGTGCAGTCCACAAATGTGGGTTTTTAGCATGCAGCAAAAATTTAGACTGGATTTAAATTCGCTGGGTGTACCTAATAAACTGGAGTGTATAAAGGCTGCATTAGTATTTTCATGATTCTGGAATTTCTCACTTCAAAACAATAGCTTGAAAAAATACTGATATTAGATGCCATTTTCAGTTCCACAGGAAAAAACTGACACTAAGGGCATAAAATATCATATCAGATTACATCGGTGAAAGGCCAGTGTTTACAGGTAACACTCCAACCACTACAGTTGTATTCCAAAAATTACATTCATGTCCTACCTGGTGATCTACACAGTGGGTTATCTCTGTCATCCTGGCTCAAAGTGACCTCTCTTAAACTTTGCAATCCCAGCAGGCACTGCAGGAGGTGATCGATGCTGTCCAGGTGGTTGCCATGGAGACTGAGGTGCTTCAGCTTGTATCCGGTGCCATGAAGATACAACAAGCCTGATGAGGACACCAAGAATCAACAGCACTGACGTGTCAGTCACTAGTTAGTGCTTATATCTGAGCGCAGAGAAGGAAATGTTTGCCGAGGCTGTATTTAACTCACCGGTAAGGTTGTTTATCTGATTGTAGGACAAGTTTAATCTTGTTAGGTTCACGAGGCCGTTCAGTCCTGAGGTAAAGGGAGGGGACATAAACAACTGAGTGATTTCACAGCTCATAGACTCAGTAATGAAGAATTATTACTCTGAGAACATCTACAAAGCTGAAAAATTCATTGTCAGAGTAAAATGGTGACTAAAGACTCACCTTCAACCTTGGTGATTAAGTTACAGGATAAATTTAAAGTCCTCAGGGAAGTGAGGGAACTTAGACCCTCAATCTTTGAAATGCAATTGGAGGAAAGGTCTATGTGCCACAGGTGCCAAGCTGAGGTCAGGCCCTCGATCCGTGGGATGTGATTGCAGTGCAGATTGAGCGATGTTACAGTGGGACTCAGGTGGACATCTAGCAAACTAGACATAAGAGGTGAAACAACAGATTTACCATGAAAGAAAATACTTGTGTTTCATGCCCAGACCAATTTGCTCTATGGGTCCTTCTAAGAGTTGAGGAAAAAAAGCAACTTCTCCATCTCAGATTGTTTCAAGTATTTTCAAAGGCCCCAAAGAGATAAAAGTATGACAGCTGAAATCATTAGTCCATAACAGAAGCACTATCAGCAACTATTTTGATAATTAATAAATTGAAGGAAATATGCAAAACACTCTGGTTTTAGCTTCTCAGTTGTGAGGATTTGCTGAGAACTGAGCAAATTATTGTGTTCTTTATGTCATGTTTCTTTGAGCTGAATATTTGGGGGGTTTGGACTGTAAGTCGGTCAAAACAATCAATGTTAAGACATTATCAGTGGTGGAGTGTATATTTACTCAGTCGAACTTAAGCACACTTTTGAGGTAGCCACTGCTGCTTTACTTAATATCCTAACTATATTTAACTTGTACTCCACTATCTTTCACAGGGAAATATTGTACTTTTACTCCATTACATTTATCTGACAGCTATTGTTACTACTCTCTTTGCAGAAAAGTTGTTACAAACAAACATGTGCTGATCTTATAAAAGGTAAGCTATCCAATAGTAGTATATTAAAGTTAAAATGATCTTAGCCAGTTTATATGCTTCTTATTAATCAATTCATTGGCAGTGGATGAATGTAACTAAGTATTACATCTACTCAAGTATTATACTTATGTACAATTATGAGGTACCTGTACTTCACTCACTCACTGTACTTTAAGTATTACCATTTTATGCTACTTTATATTTCTACTCCACTAAATCTCAGAGCGAACTATTTTACTTTTTACTCCACCGCATTTATTTATCAGCTTTATTGACTTTGTAGATTAAGATTACGACTGCAAAATGATCTTATTATTATATGTTAAGATACCCAGCAGTATATAATAACGTTATATAAATGTGAAATGGGCCATTCTGCATAATGAGCACTTTTACTCTCAGTACTTCAAGTACATTTTGAAGCTAATACTTTAGTACTTTCTCTTGAATACAATTTAGATTGTAGGACTTTTCTTGTAACGTGGTATTTTACAAATGCAATATTGCTAGTTTTACAAAAACGTTAGTTGATGTTCACGTTACCTTGTTATATTCTTGTCCATAAGACTCAGCTCGTTGTCTCCCATAACGACAACGTTATTCACCCGTCTGTACAGTCGAGCTATTCAACGTTAAATGTCACGTCTGCGAGCTAATGAACACTGCTGTCATATTCAGAGAATGTGCAGAAACATTGCCAACACATCCTGAAAATATTTAGCTAAGGTAAAGTTACGTTAACCTAACGTTAGCAGCATAGCAAAAGTTTATTAGCGGTGGAGCTCAGGAGGTAAACCGTTTACCAAGCACGGTAACAAAGACTGGAACCGCCAACAAGTATTGTGTTATATTTTCTAACAGCCAAACCAGCCTTTGTGAGTTCGTTAAAACATTTTTTGTTGTTTTTAGCTTCTCCGTCGAGTTGAAATCTGTTGTAACTGAACTCTATAGTTGAACTAGCCGCTTCTGGTATCGGACTTCCTGTTTACATGACGTAGTCAACGGAAACATCCGGGAATATGTCCCGCCCACCGACGGCTTCATCCGGGCTGTCAGACAAACACAGATCAATATGGGACCAACTATGTACTAAGTACAAAAGTGAGTAGGCTATAAAAGTATTTGGATCAAAATATACCCTAAAAAGTACAAGCACTAAGCATACAGAATTGCCCATTTCAAAATCAAATGTATAAATAGTATATAATCATTGACAGATTAATATATATCACTTTTTTAAAACAAACGGTAAGACATTTAACTGTGCTTTAACTGTCAGGAAAAGGGAAAAACACTTGAATGCAGTGGATTAATGAAAAACCATCTGTTAAAGGCTGGCAGAGAGCTGTTTGAATTAGTGACATTAGACATGTATATTACATTAAAAAAAACAGACCAATTTGATAAAATTTGGGAACAACAACCCTAAACTAAGTTGAGCCTCGTGCAGGGATACTCAACCTGCTTTGCCTGGGGCAACTTTCTCTAAAATGACAGGAGACCAGGGGCCAGTTGCAGCAGCTATGCAAACGTCAGGTGTGCGCTGGGTGTTTGTAGGATTTAAGGACATTAGGGGCTTAGCCCATACCTCTCTTCCCCTGGGTTATTTATTAGAGATGCAACAATTGAAATTTTCCTAGGCGATTCAGATTTCTGATTTTTTTTTTTAAAATCTGACCTGCTGATTCTGATTTTGGACAACTCGTATGTTCTTTCTCTCGAAGAACTACAACTGATAGCACATACAAACATATTTTTAAGTTACTGTCTGCTGTTGTTTGCCTTGTGTCCCACTGCTGTCATGCTGCAGGGATTTACTTGATTGTTCCTTGATAATTTCACATCATCATGGTAACCTCTGATGTTTCATGTATGAGTCTTGGCTGGTGTTCTGTGTTTTTGGTTTGTTAGTTTCTATTATTTAGTCTTTTGTAGACGACTTTTCGTTTCTTTCTTGTGGATCCCATAAGACAGGCCTTGTGTAACCCTATCCATACTCTACTTGTTGTGAAAGAAAAAGTGATGAATATATTTTCAAAAAAATGTATGTATCACTCTGTCACTCTACACTCTACTCTCTATTACTCTTATGTCACCAACACTTCACTCTGAAATGTAGCAGAAGTACAAATTAGTATAAAAACCCAAATTGTACTTAAGTACAGCACTCAGTGATTCTGTATTACTGTATTCAGTAGGCTGGGGAGTAGCTAGAGACAGATTTAAGTGAAATGGTCAAAATCAAACCATTAGAGACCCAGATGTCTGGATTTTTAGGTTCCAGCACAGGACAAGCTCCAAAAAATCTGGTTCATTTCCCATAATTCAACTCAACACAATTTTTCTTTACACCCCTTCTGCCTTGTAAATGCACACCTCTTTCAAACTCAACACCCCTGTTGGTAAGCAAGTTCTATATTAAAAAGTTGAATCATACAAAATATGTGAAAAAGCCCAAACAGATATGACAAAGCTCCACCCAGAGCCACTGAAGACTTTATACAACTGTTCTGGAGTTTTCAGTCATATCACATGATCTTAGGAAGTACACAAAGAAATTACTTAACGGACCTTGAGATGAGATTGTTTTTTTTTTTTCAGCTGCAGTTTTCAAGGTCATGTATTGATTTATGAAAATATAAGCATGCTAAAAGTGTCTGAATTAATGTAGAACAAAATACACAAAAATGGTTTTTCCATATGCAACCCATATAAACTGAAGTTTTACAGCATTTATGATTGGTATAGACTTGTCAGTCACTCAGACATCATTACTATGTATGTGCATCTGTCTCTGTCACCCCCGTGTTTAAACTCACTTTGTTTCTTTGTGTTTACCTCTCTTTCTCAAAACTGGGAAAAAAGTTAAAACTGAAGTCTCATATTGGTCAGCTTCCAGTTTTTCCACATCGTCATGCTTGATTCTTTTTAAGTGCCAGCTGCCTCCCTCAGAATTTGTACCGCCTTTCTGGCAGCAGTCTCGCAGCAAAAAATGTGGTAAATACAAACAAAACAAACAAAAAACAAACATGATGCATGAAAAACATAATATTTCACGCCTGCCAAAACAAAGATGTTTTGGTGTATAATAGAAATGATGCATTTGTCACAAGGCAACAATACAATTCATGTCTTCATATTAAATTACTTTTTGCTCTTCTTTTAGCCATTTGTGTGAATAAGTGAATAATCTCCCTGTAAATATATTATATCTCACACCTCACTGATATTGTTAAATGTGTTATAGTGCCATACACATGAATAAATGTGAAAAATTGTATCCAGTAAACAGTGTGAATGGAAAAAATCATTAGAGTCAGTGTGAAATAATCAACTTTTACCACGGTGAACAAAGAGTTGGAGCAACATAAAGCTGATGAGTGAGGACTTTGCCAGTTTGAAATTATTCATTGAGCAAAATATTAAATATAAATGGCTCCTTTCATGCTTGCTTTCTCTAAGATATAATTCATAAAACTTCCTGCATTAGCTTTGTCTGTGACTTATAGCCCTGTGAAACAAAGCTTGCTGCGAGTTGTGCATCCTCGCTCAAGTATGGCTAATCACAGATGTATTATAAAGATCCTGACCCCTATTATACTCATAATTTCTCCAGCAGCTACAGGCCGGTGATTGATTCAGTTCATCACACACTGAACATTGTCCATATTAGAGGAGCTGCATGACTGATCATTGTACTCACTGGCTGCTAGCCAGCGATGATAGAACCAATTATACCTGCAACCCAGCCAATGGCCCTCCTTAACCTGCGAAAATGATGATCTGGTGCTAATGAAGTGAGTGAATTAGAAATGCCATCTGCTGCTGCCTCACCACCGCTTATCGCTCATAAGCTGTAGTTTTCAAGGGCACTGTATTTAAAAAAAAAAAAGATGAATATCCTTATAGCCAATTACAGAATTGGACTAATGTGCAGGAATGCTATAATTAAACTCAAGTGAAGAATTTGTACATTTAGCATCATTCCGTGTCTTTACTTTCACCTTGCTACTCCCATTTATTTTGAAGGTGGAGAAAAGTTACTCTGAAGTATAATTTTAGTTTGAGTCAGGCAGTTACACAAAGTTAATGCCAAGATAAATTGAGTACAGCCTAGAGCTAGTGGCTCTGTGATAATAAGCTTTGCTGTCCACAAACGTCCAGATGACTGCCATCGGCTTCACTGGTTGGTTAAAACGCATCATGGCATAAACACAACACATACAATAAATAACACAACGTGCACAGCACAGACAACAATAACGGATATGGTTCCGGTGCAAATGGTTGTTACAAATTTAGCAGTTATTGCATTTGGTATGAAAGACTTTTTATGCCTCTGCGCCAGCAATAGAGGCAATATGTTTTCAGGTTGTTTGTCCATCATGATCTCATGAACACAATTTTTCAAGGGTTACTCTCAATCACAAAGGCCCACTTGGACTCAACAATGACGTAATCAGATTTTGGTGATCATAGATCAAAGGTCAAGGCCACTGTGACCTCCTCTGTCTCATTCTTGTGAATGCGATATCTTAATAAAGCCTTTAGAGAATTTTTTCCAAATGTGGCACAAACGTTCACCTGGACTCAACAGTGAACTGTTTGGATTTGGGTGGTCAAAGGTCAAGGTCACTGTGTCTGTCTCACTCTTGTGAATGTGATATCTCAAGAACACCTTGGGGTAAATACTTTGAAACTGGCACAAACATTCACTGATGAACTCATTAGATTTTGGTGGCCAAAGGTCAAAGGTCAGTGTGACCTCACAAAGCATGTTTGTGGCCATAACGCAATAATGCATACGTTAATTATGACAAAACAAACATCTAACAGGATGAAATGATGAAGTGATGACATTTATATCCGAAAGGTCAAAGGTCAACTTCACTATGACATCATAATGTCCTGCATAAAATGCTTTTCTGGCCATTACTCAACATCATATCTTAGGAACAGAAGAAGAGACATTATTATTATTATATAATCTTGAAACTGTGCTGATTGTATAGATCTCCTGTGCTGCCAGGCTGAAGATGTGTGCAAAGCATCCATGTTTTGACCAAAATGGATGTAAACTTTAACTGCAGCTTGACTGGTTTGCAGAGGCACACAACTGCAAGGTGGTAGTTATAAATGTTCTTGGTTACTGCAGCAGCTCTACAGTGTCTTCCCGAGGGCAATTTTATGAGTTCTTTAAAAAGGGGGATGGACAGGATCACACTCAATCTGTAAGGTTTTTTGCTTCACCTGCATTCTCATATACATCCCAGCTGCCTCTGTTCTTTCCCAAAAAATTTCACTGACCATGTTTTTTTTTTAAAGATATTTTTTGGGGGAAGGGGGAGACAAAGAGAGGGAGTCAAACCCGGGCTACTGCGGCAACAGCCTTGTACATAGGGCGCCTGCTCTATCCACTAAGCCACTGATGCCCATGATCATTCTTATCATTCTGGACAGTCTATTTATATTCTTAGCCCCCACGTGCACGCAGCATGTAGACCTACACATGTTAAAAGTAAGAAAATTTTGTCTCTAAAACATTCTTGCTTATATCGTATGAGTCCAATGTCCTCATTAGATTCACGCACTGCAGTGCTGTTTAAAAATAAATTCTGTGTCGGCTGTAAAACTTAAAGTGATTAAAAAAAATATTTGAACTCCTCTACTGCTTACAACAGACCATGATGTTATATTACATAACAACTTACAGGCTGTATAATGTTATATATATTTTCCAAAACTTTATTTCATCCCTATGATTTTTATTATCCCTGTTGTCTGTATCTTTTTTATAACACTTTGTAACCTTGTTAAGAAAAGTGCTACAAATAAATTTTGCTGTTATCATTACTAGTATTATTATTATGCTTACATAACAGTGATTTGAGCTTAATGCTATGTTCAGCATCCTCACAGTGAGGGTATTATTGTCATCGTCTAAGTTTAGCTTATTATGCTAACATTTGCTAGAACTGAATATACAAGTGCAGCCGATTGGAGCATCGTAAATCAAAGTCATGGACAAATTCAACTTCTGACCTGATAATGGCGCTAGATAATACAAGAGGGTTACCAAAGTTATTACAGCTCATCCTGAGGGACATGGATATCTGATTATTATTTCCCAGATTAATCAACAAATTGTTTGGTTTGTAAAACTTCACAAATTTTGTTTACCGACATTGTTCAAATAATGACATGAAAAGGTTGCAAACCATCACATCTGAGAAGACTGATCCTTGACTATGATTTTAAAAATAGCCACCAATTAATTCTCTGTCAATCGACCAATCAATTGATAAATCATTTCAGCTCTGTGTATACTGTTTGGTAGTTTAATAATTGCCAGTAACTTACAAATAACTAGTGGAGTGTACCAGTATGTCCATTTGAAATTATTAGTACAGTATAAAGTGGCATAAAACACTCAAATCTGTACTTAAGTACAGTTCTTGAGGAAATGCATTTAGTTACATTCCACCAAATTTCATGGCAATCTGCCCAATTTTTGAAACATTTCAGTTAAAACTAGTCAGCATCATGCTGGACCGTGAATGTCTGGACAAAATTTTCATTACATCCGTCAAATAGCTGCTGAGATGGACAGACAGACCCAGCAAGGCTGAAAATGTTCTGAGGCTGGAGGAAAAAGTTAAGTTGAACTTTAGTCAGGTAGAAACTTTCCGATGCCACTTCCCCATGTCATACAAGGTTAATAAAAGAACATTGTTGAAGTTGTTTTGCAAGCAGTAAAATAAAGTTTTTGCATTAAGCAGAAATCCCCACAGAAACACAATGTGCATTTGTTTTTCCCGGATTGCTTGTAAAAATAAAAGCCACAACACTCAGACAGACTGCTTTTTTTTTTTGCTCTCTTTTTTCGGAGGAACGAGTTTATTTCAAAAACTGCGATCAACCATAGCTGTACAACAGATGCAATGAATACAAATGATCCATAATAGCTACATTTTAAACATGCTGATTGTAAAAAATAGTCATTTTTTTTAACCATAAACATGAATGTAAACAGAATTCCAAATGCATCTTATCATGAATAACAAACGGCAGACACTGTGTGGAGACGTTGTGAATAAATTACATATTGCGTACATTTTGGCAAAATGTACGAATAAAGCAAAGTCACGTAATTATCAAGTGTTCCTCTTACATTCATATTTAGCTCTCTGCCAGCGTTGCGGCTCGTCACAGTTTTCAATGCACAGAAACAGAACAAACTTTACAACAGAGGAGGGTGTTTCATGGTTCATCTGATTGATCACGTAACTGTATTTTTATGCACAATACAGACCAGAATATACTAAGCACACAATATACTGTCCTTATTTTTCGGAGCAGCAATCAGCTTTAGGAGAAATTACTGATTGCTCTTTGCAGTTGATCTTGCAGTAGTCTGGAGAATATTCATAACCAGCATTTCGATGGAGTACACATCAGGTGTGTCATGTTCTAATGAGGCAAACAAGCATAAAAACAAGTTTGGAAAACTCTTCTTCTGCCGTCAGTCACTCCCGTCATTGCTTTCGTTCAATTTCAAATACACCTTCTTGATCAAGAAGGTTTCGCTGGTATCTGTTCTCCCAGCTTCTTGCACAAGTCGACTTCCCTTTTCCTCCAGCTTGAAAAAAGATTTAAAAAAAAAAAACACAAGTCAAACTGTGGTGAGAATTCATTATTATCATTGCTGACTGCCTTTCTCAGTAAACCTGTGTAGAAAAGGTGGCTACATCATAAGGTGCTGTATCTGCAAGATTTCCCTGTGAGGTGGGTGGAAAAACAGAGGAGGCGTTGGTGCTGTGACTTACATTAAAATAACCTAATGCTTCTGATACAACCTGCAACTACTGAGATATCCACCTGAGGACAAACAGTTCATTATGCCATCATCTTAACGATCCATCATGTTCAGAGCGGCTGAAAAAGATTTCCGTTATCGGGCACTTGAGGACAGCAGGGAGGAAATGTCAGCCAAGAGGCAAATTAAATCTCAAAGCTATTTGTTCATACAAAGAAAATCAGGGGATTTAAATGTCGTCTGATGGAAAGTGCGGATGAGACTGAGTCGTATCTCTGCGGCTGTTCAGACAGTCATCAGTGATAACTGCAGAGAAGCTGGCTTTTCCTTACGCTCCCAGACGGAGAGAATGACAGGCCATTTAGAAGACGTGATGAGCAGCATTCCTCACTCTGCTTAAAAGTGGAAAAATAAGCCGGAGATCTTTTGAGTCGCTGCTGCGGCTGACTACAAGTTGCTGGGCACTGAAAAGGGGCACTGTGCAAATGCTGTCCATACGCTGTTGAATTTCTATTCACCAAATTAAATGCCAGACAGTTTGTTTTCATATAAATGAAGACTTATTCCCTTTGAAACGGAGATTAAATACTGACCTTATTCAGTTGTCAATGTCCGATATGTGGTTCTCTATCTGCAGTGAAAAGAAAAAAGACAAACAAATAAAAGATCAAACTTTATTCATCCTGAGGGACAGTGCTGTTGCAAACACAAGAAGTGCAAATATAGGAAGTTTAAAATGACAAAAAGGTGCAGACCCAGTATATATACAATACATACAATGTCAGAATCAGGTTCACAATATGGATCATAAAATATAAACGGCTTAACAGATGGGATCAGCCTATAGATGTGTACAGTATCAGATCATCTGAGATATAAGTAGTGCAAGAGTACATGGTGAGTACAGAATGGTCACAATTGGACAATTAGACACAGGCGAGGTGACTGTCAAGCAGCAGAAAGCAGCAGGTCACTGACCAGTAAACAACAAGAGCTGGTATTGTTTTCGTGAGAGGTCAGGACATTTCCAGCCATGTTTGTTGCAACAGAAGCAGGTTTTTTTTTTTTTTAATTAAAGGTCAGGACATTTCCATTCATGTTTGGAGCATCAAAGCAGTTTTTTTGTTGTCTTTTTTGTCAGGTCAACACAAATCCAGCCATGTTTGTAGCAACAAAGCAGGCTTTTTTTTGTTGTGGTCAGGACATTTCCATACATATTTATAGCGATAAAAGCAGGTACTTTTAATGTTAGGTCAGGACATTTTCAGCCATGCTTGTAGTGATAAGAGCAGGCATTTTTTAATGAGAGGTCTAGACATTTTAAGCCATGTTTGTACCCACAAAAGCAAATTTTTTTTTTTTTGCTTCAACGAGATGTGGCGCCACTTCCAGCTATCCTTATAGCGCTAAAAGCGGGTACTTTTTTAATGAGAGGTCAACACAAATCCAGCCATGTTGGTGGCGACAAAAGTGGGCATTTTTTAATGAGGGGTCAGAAAATTTCCAGTCATGTTTGTAGCACCCAGAACAGGTATTTTAAGCCACAGTTCATTCTGCTAAATGTTTTGGTTTTCATACTTTTTATTCTTTTAAATAAATAAAGACAGCGTTCAGAACAAAAAAGTTCATTAGTTCATCGTTATTTCTCATGCATTAGATACATTTCTTCATCAGAAACTGCAGTTGGTTGGCTAAATTGCTTTCCGGGTAGTGAATAAAGCATGCACATATATTTTTGGAATGTCTTTAGTAGCATACGTCAGGTTTTCCATGGCCGAGCAGCTTGAGAAGCTTTTCAGCCACTGGTGCTTAATATTGTTAACATTGAAGAGCAAAAAATAGTTTGTATGAAACAAGGACTAAGCAGTTTTGCCTTAGATTTTATTTTTGGGATGCAAAGACGTCAGCAGAGAGATAGCATATATGGTCTATATTTACCCTGAAAATGTCCACCTCCTAGTACTTCCACATACAAAGCATCAATGTCTCCTCTGAGCAGCATACACAAGTGTCTGGAATGTTTTAATTAAAGCTGTGTAAGAGAATCGGGGCTTCAGTTCAGATTTTATTTAAATGGTATCTATAGGTGAAAGTCAAATATGCTTTAATGGTGACCAGTTATCAATGGTTTGGGCCACACGCACAATCAATCTAATAAGCTCCTCTGTCTGTGAGCGGATGGTGCTTCACAGGCTCACGCTTTTCTACTAATTTCTTTAAGAGGTTTCCTGCAAAGAACTCTTTAATTTAGTAGTAATTATAGAGAGAACATGAACCTCCTTGAAACAACTGTCCCATGTAAACCTAAACACATTCTGTGTTCATTCATTCATCACTGGAAACTCTACCCTTCATTTATGTTGGATTGTATACTTGCTTGTACACAAATGTCTTTTTTTATTTTTTTAAATGTGACTCTGCATAGTGCTAGCAATTAATTTGAATTAATAAGTTGTAAATGTACCAATCGGACTCTGTTTCCCTGTAATGAGTACCAAATTATACCGTTCTTTCAGGAAATAGTCTAGGAAATTATTATGAAAACACAGACTGGCCAACCTAAGTAAAAGGACAGACACACAGTTGTTCATTGTGTCTCTTATTTATTGAAATGAGCTGAAAAATGTAGTTCAAGCCAGGTCACCACTTATTCTTTTAAGACGAAAAGATTAATACCATTCAGAAATACACGTGTTGCAGGACACAGCAGGGCACGCTTCAGCGAGGAGTGCGTGGCAAAGTTTGGGCTAGTTTTATTTCAACAGCTTGGTAGAAAAGATTTCTGCACATTAGACCTTCATCAGAGCATACATCTGATGTATGCTCTGATGAAGGTCTAACAACCCGAAAGCTCAATAATAAAGTGAAACACTGCATAGATTTAAGTGTGCGAAAACTTTGTCTACCAGTTTGGACTAACAGATCTTTCCAGCACTTTGCCAAGACCAAGCTGGGTCATTTCTAAAGTTTGGAAAATTACAGAAGCATACAGAAAATAGTGTTCATGTTTTCCTATAATTTGTATATTTGGTCTCACACCTGTATACGTGGAAACAGATAGTCTGATGCCAGATACTACGTTTATATTAGAATACAGATTCCCACATCTTAGTAGATTTTTGTTGTTGGACGTAATTTAAGCAATCTAAATGTCAATATACAGTAGCATTTCTGAGGTCTCCTATAGGATTATTCTTTGGGTTAAGGCAAAAATTTGGTTTATAAAAAACTTTGTAGGTCACAGTTTCGCTAGCTTATCCAAAAGGTGACGAAACGACCCAATGCAAGTCGACAAGAATGCGCATCAGGCAATCGGTGTGATGCAGGACGTAAAGCAGTATCTTCATCGTCGGGTGAAACACAAGTTTTTAGGGAGTCCTCAACAGCCAAGAGGGACTTAGCATAGCGTTTAGCACAGACCGGAAACAGTGGGAACCAGCGAGCCTTGTTGTCCAAAGATAACAATCTTCCTACCACAACTTCTTAAGATCACTGATTCCTAATTTCTCTACTGGTTGCCTGGTAACTGGTCCAGCACATTGCTGTTTTTACACTCCTATTTTAGTGTGGACTAAACAAAAAAGATGCAGTCTGTGTGAATGATCAAGCTTTACAGGTGCTTGGTGTTTCTTCAGACAGAGCCAGGCTAACTGTTTCCCTTTGTTTCCAGTCTTTGTGCTAAGCTAAGCTAACCAGCTCCTAGATGTAGCTTCATATTTGCCATACAGACATGAGTGGTATCAATTTTTGTCCTCCAAGTTTTTGCTAAAAGGTGAATAAGCACATTTCCCAGAATGTCAAACTTCTCCTGAAAATAAGTTTTAATACTGTAAAATGAACACATGCAGCAGATGTACATCTAATGCAAACACACACTAAGTGACTTAAATTTATAAAGACACACACACACACACACACACACACACACACACACACACACACACACACACACACACACACACACTCTTATATATCCTAGCATTAATTTCACAGACAGGAGAACTCACTCACTCACTCCTCACTGAGACTGTAAATGTCTACTTGACCTCCTCACCATATCGCTGGTGCCTTCATCTTCAAAGTCGTCTTCGCAGCCGTCCGTCATCTCCCCCGCCTCCACCTCAGCTGTCCCCTCCGCCTCCTCTCCACCAGAGTGGTCTGCTGCATCACCATGGAGACACTCACACACCTCCTCTTGTTTCCTCTGCATGTCTGGGAAAAGAGAAAGACTGGCAGTTAACTTCAGAGCATAAGAAATGTATTGAACTGACTTCTTATTTGTACTAATAGAATAATCAATCTGTCAGACATAATAAAGCTTTTAATATTTTCTGTATCACTTTGCCCCGCGAGTGTCTTTGACTTCCACATGAATATATGCATGCTCCTCCAGCAGACAGGTCCTCCCCTCTGTCAAATCTCACCGCCATCAGAGCGATGTTGCCTCTCAATCTTCTCCAGCCTTCCCAGCAGTGAGTCGATCTTGGTCTTGATCTGTGACAGCTCCTTCTTGATTGTTAGGAGCTGGTCTGTCTTCACTGTGAGCATACATTAATAAAAGTTAAAAAGCATAATTAATGTGATGTTTGACAAGGAGACAGACATGGTTACAACAGCTATTGCACTGCTCCGACACGTCTCAGCGGCCGAGTTCGTCGCCAGAAGTTTGGCTGAGGCACAATTAGTGAAAGGGCACATGAATGGAAGCCAAAGTTTGTGATATTTCACTGTATTGAATTACGTGCAGAATACTGATTAGTATCTGTGAGAGAAGGAGCACTGCAAAGGCAACTGTTGGACAATTAAAGGAAATAACAGTTTCATACAATCTGGAACTTATTTCAGCAGTCTTTGCCATCATTCCCATCAGTTATTGTAACAATGTACTCACCAACCTAAAGGAATATTTTGATATAATTTGAAATACGCTTATTTTTTTTCTGCCTTTTCAGATTTTGTTGGTCCTGGTAGGTGGATTTACTGTTGGAGAGATGGTATATTTATAAAAGTAGGCCGTCTAAAAGATGCAAACTTTTGAAAATGGTGCTACATGACCAGAGAAAACAAACAGAAAGGGCTGTGGCATTTGATTTTGCTCAAGAGGTAGAAAACCTACCTTTTTATGCCTTCATTTTTACAACACAGGAAACAGTCAAGCTTCTACTGCTTGTTAACAAATTCTTGTATTACAGCTAAACAGTGCACTAAAATATATTTCTAACAACATAGTTGGTGAGAAATAAACATTACAGTAACAGAACCTTTGTTAATTTTGATCAGCACTGCCTAGTGTTGACAGCTAAATTAAAGTTTGGTCTGAGTTTAAGAGACAGAGAGAACCAGAGAGGAAGGTCTCGATCCGCTTCCTCCAGTTAAAACCCGCTGGATGACGCAAAATGAGCCAAAAGAGGTGCAGGGAGATCTGGGCATTAGTAAGATGGAGGGACACTTACCATACTCCTCTTACATAAACTACCCACAATGTTGTGATACAAAGCTGGTTGAAAATCAGCCAAGTATCCTTTTCAACGTTGGCTTGTTCACAACCTGACCAGAACTAAAACAATTCATCCATTAATCAAAGTCATATTTCAAGTATAAATGCCAAATATTTATTTCACTTTCTGCTGCTTTTCTTTGTTTTCCATGACTGCAAACTAAATTTTTGGGAGGTAAGTTGGACAAAACCAGGCATATAAATATGTCATCTTGGACTCATGCAAAGTGTTTACCTTTTAGGTATTTTGCACTATTTTCTCACATTTTACAGACCAAACAGTTAATCTGAAATAATAATTGTCAAATTAATCAATTCATAAAAATAATTATTAGTTGCAGCCCAACAACTGTTTGATAATGACATCCTCTCTTCTCTTTTGCCCTGCCACTGAAGGGATTTTATGTTTTCAGCCGTTACCTATTAAGTTGATAAGGACATTCTTATTATAACTTAAAGAAATGATGGGCAAAACTACAGATATCAGACCCAGGTTGTAATAAATTGGACATTTCTTTTGAACAGAGCAGGAAAGAGTGAATCAGAGGAACCAAAAGGGACAAAGAGAACATACGTTTAGGGACTGTGATGGAAGAGCCAACATTAAGCGCTCGGGAGGAGGAAGAGGAAGAGGAGGAGGAAGAACAGGCCCTGACTGGAAAGGAGGATTTGGCTCTGCGTGTGGACGGGACGACTAGCCGTGAACGTTTGATGGGGATCACAGCACGGGTCGGGGGCACGACACGACCGTGGTACTCAAAGAGTCTGAAGACACATGAAAGATTAAGATGCAGCAATCTTAGCAACAACAGAATGACAGAGCAACATGTTACAAAAGGCATCCCAGTGCAGAAAAACACATTTCCTAAAATGCAGGGAGAAGTATCTGTGTATTTATTACTGGCATTGAAAAACAAAGCTGGCAAGCTCGTGTTTCTAGATGTTATTTGAGCAACAAGAAGCGCTTACAAAGCACCTAACAGACATGCTGCAAAAAATGTTTTAATGATTGAGGTACATACTGAACAATGCCACAGCAATTCAGTCAATCCCGTTGCCAACGACATATCAAATTGCCAAAATAGCAATAATGACTCATAGCTGAAGGATTCAACTCTCAGGGATATTGCAAAGTAGAGGAAGTAAACAAACCAATGAAAATGTCAGAAGGAAGACACATTCTCTGCCTTGCCAACGCAAATGACCAGCCGGGGGACTATCTGACATTCAGTACTCGCCTATGCGGATAAAAGCATCATTAGTAAGCCCAACGGAGAGGAATAAAAACCTCCCCAATATGACATTCATTATGCCTATGATAATGTAGTTACTTTGCCTCAGATGGAAATGGGGCTATTCTGCTCTAAACTCATCTTTATCTAAGTAGCTGACTCTGAAATGGGGAGAAAGGAGGGTGAACACTGAAGGGCAAAATACTGGGAGAAAGGGGACGATGTGGAAGCGTTAAAAAGGACAAACTACAGTCTGACTGTGCGGTTATTTAACACCTGATAAGCTTTCTCACATACCTGCTGTAGAAATCGTCTCTGTAGTAATCATAGTCAAACTCGTAGCCGCTGTGAAGATAAAACAGACTGTTTTTATTCTTCTGTTGCAGTGTTAAATGCGCGTGTGTGTGTGTGTGTATGGTCAGGGAAGAAAATCTTGACATAAGGCTGAAGACACTAACAAGAGAGATCAAGAAGAACTTAATGAGACGTACACTGCATACACATCTAAGATGAAGAAGCCCTTTGCACCTGTTTCCAGCCTTTGTGCTAAGCTACGCTAACTATCTCTAGGCTCCAGCTTCATATTCAGAATGCAGACATGAGAGTGATATGAAAAGATAAGCTTTTATTGAACCCCAGAGGGGAAATTCAGGTGCTGCAGCAGCACAAAGATAAAAATAATACAGATAAATAAAGTAGTAAAACATAAAAATAAGAGGTGTGTACAACTAGAAGAGTGGAAGTACAACAATATGAACAACACAAGAGCAATTAAAGACAAAGTTACAAGGTTAAGTGACACTTCATGATTCATAGCAGTGAGTCTAGTATTATGTAAACAGCATGCACCAAAATAATAATAATGATACAGAATATTAATACCCTTGGTGTCATTACTGTGAGGTAATGACACCAAGGATGTTAGTGTTGATGATTGAGTCAGATTGTGCCAGAGTACGATCGCCCCCCCTCCACTCCCCGCCTGCTCAGCTTTCACATTATTAATGCTGTTCGGTGCCCAAGTACACTTGCATCATCATCTACGTGACATTTTTCTGCCATAGTGAAGCTACAGTGTAGCACAAAAATGTCCGGGGGACAGTTCTCAGCGGGAACTGGTGGGGACCAGCAGGGCAGCAATGCAAAGCTCTGTTCCTGGGTGAAGGAGGAGCTGCTGCTGTCAGGCATGGAGCTCTATGCCTCCTGCTGGAGCTCTGACTGCAGGTCAAAGGTGGCAGTGAAGCTGGGTCTGGGTTTGTTTGTAGCCGGCTGTGCTGCCATCTGACATCGAGGCATCGTTATTAAATCAAGACCGTTTCATAACAGGGTAAAAATTACTTGTAGTCGCATACGATAGCAGCCACCTCTGTGTTTTGGTACAGTGTACAGAGTGTTCACACTAATCAAACCAAGGATTTTGGTGTCAAGTGTACCCGGATCTGGGCCTAGCCCCTGACATGACAGCCTCCTTAGTGTTGTCTGTCTGCAAAATAGAAATATAATATAGTAAGATATAATGTGGTAAGACAGTGTAACATATTAACATAGTATAGTATGATATAGCACAGTATACTGTAGTGTAGCATGAGGTATAAGATATAGTATAAGGTGTTATGTAATAGTAGTTACCGTAGTTACGGTATCAATATAGAAAAGTGCACTCAGTAAAGTGCAGATCCTCACCAGGCAGCCACTGGAGCTAATGGCTCCCACTCTACACAGTTCAAGCCGTGCAGCTGCGCCCCGTAGTACTGTACCTCCCAGCTTCCTTACAGTCAAGATGGTGGCGATAGATAATGATAACTTTATTTTCCTTTTTGTATTCTACCAGACTTTAGTGGACTGTATCATATTGGGTACGGAATTTTTGAGCCACGGCAAAGGCCAAAATGTGGCCTGCAACAGACTGTAAGGCTTCTGGTTTTTAGCTGAGATGATTACCAGAAAACTCGCAGACAGCAGTCAGTGAGGTTTAAAACAGTGTTCAGAGTGATGACAGTCTGAGGTCTCTACTGCTGTGATGGCAGCAGGTACAAATGAGTGCCTGAAGCAGTCAGTTCTGCACTCGGGTGGGACGGCCCAGCTGCTGAATGAGCTTCCAAAGCTTGTCATGGAGTTGATGAGTGGGTTTATCCAAGATGACTCTGATTTTGCCCATCATCTTCCTCTCTGCAAGTTACTCCAAAGTGCCCAGTACTGTACTAGCCCAACCACAAAGCTGGACTTCTCACTTGTTGAATCTACTGGCCTCACCAGCCGTGATGCCACCAGCACACCACAGCAAGGAACAGTGCGCTTGCTACCACAGACTGATAGAAGATCTGCAGGAGTCCGCTGCGTAGCCTGATATTGATCATCCCAGTTAACACTCAGCAAAAAAGCAAATAAGCTAATTTCCCCAAATTCCATTACAATCCCCAATGAACACCTATTTTGTATTCCCTTTAGTCTGTTACGATGTCAGTCATGTCACTCCTTGTGCGCTTCTATTTTGTTTTTGCTTCTAACAAGATGTCAAGAATGAGCAAATGTGTAATAACAACAGACACTGATAGCACAGGGAATTGGCTGTTCCTCCAGAAGTGCCCGAGCAGACAGCAGAATATAAGTACGGTGGAAAAACTAGGTCAGCACAGCAATATCTGTCTGATACAGTGAAATAAGACAGATGTGTTTCACACAGACCTGTAGAGGGACGACAGAGGCCTCTTGGAGCCCATCTTCGGCCTGTATGGTTTTGGCTCTCCTGCCATGTTGATATCTGGGAACAAAATGAAAATCGATGTCACGATGTGATGCAGCAGCAGCAGCTCATAATATAAAGAAAACATTAAGGCTGCAGCCATAATGAAATTGCGTTTGAAATACGTTTTGAAAACAACATCAATACACCTGCATTGCTTTGTTGTTTGTGAAAGTATTATTGGGTATTTTTATGTGCTGTAATAAAAGATTCAAAAGCTTTTATAAGCATATAAATGTTATAAGCTACAAAGCTGTTAAACTCTAACTCAATTACAACTGTTGCCATGATAAAACTGTCAAATGTGAATTAACGCATCCCTGCATGTGAAATACTTGCACACAAACATGTAACATACACACATGCTCATATTATCATATCTCCAAAATGTCATTTGGTTTAGAGTTTAAACTGGAGCACATGGAAACATAAATTAGACATGTTATGGTATTTGTAACTTCAGTGTCACTGAAAGATATAAAGATGTGGATATTAACCACAGTTTCACAATTTGTTTCACGTAAGCATGAAGATTTACAGGAAAAAATAGTACGAAAGTTTAAATAGTGCATATATGGCATGTTTTAGGTACTGTTGATGTTACAGTCGGAAAGAAGAATGTTTTATCTCTGTTTAGGTCACTCATGTTGCACCACATTCCTGCTAGGTGCCATTATTGATTTATTTAAACTGCTCTGGTCTGCCTACTCTTGCTGCTTCCTCTGCTAGCTGCTGTGCAACCCACCTCCACCCCAGCTCCTCCTTTTCATGCTGTGTCTGACTTATCAATGTCATTTCTGTTTGTCACTGATGCTGCTCTCTTCTGTTCCCAGCGGGTCTTTGCTGCTGCTCTTAGGCTTTCAATGTAGGCGCATGGAAGGGCAGGGAGGTTTGCTCTCTGCCTCAGGGTTTCCTTGTTTGCACTTGGAGGGGCAGAGAGGTGTGCTCTCTCTGCCTTAAGGCTTTCCACATAGGCACATGGATGAGGCTTCATGCGTAGGCCTGAGGAACAGCAGAGAAGCCACAGAACAGAACCGTACCGCCAAATATAATACTGCAAATGGACATATAGTTTGCTTTGACCAAAGTGGTCCTGCCTGAACTTTAAGTTTTGGACTATTGGTCAGATAAAACAAGTACTAATTTGAAGATGAAACTTTGGGTACTGGCAACTTGTAACAAGCAATTTGCACAATTTTCCGACGTGTTAGACAAAAAATGATTTATCGATTAATGGATACATAAATCTGCACTAGATTAAATCAATAACGAAAATAATTGATAGTTGCAGTCGTACATTTCCGTACTAAGGGGCCGTGATTAGCATCAGCAAACTACAACTACATTAAAACATCTGTTTACAGACTCGCACACAACTCCTGCAGTATAATCCAAGTCTCATCCATCCCATTGTATGCTCAGTAATTCCCAAACACATGCATTTTTACTAAAACCTTAGTATTTATGACACTTCCGCATACGAGTAGCGCGCCGGGCTAGCGCTTGTGATTTAACTCAAATGTACCATCTTGCTAAGTTGCGATTCTTCATCCATGCATGAGACTGTTTATGCTAAAATGTTTTAGATAGTAAGGTTTTCACGAGAATGCATGTGTTTAACCAAGATCTTGCAAACACATGTCTTGATATAGTTCTGCTGTTGTTAAATGTGGTTCCCTTTTTACTTGAGTTCCTCATGAATTTTCTCTGTTTTTGGATTCTTCGTTCACCGTGGAGTAATGTGAGAAAAACAAAGTTTTCTTAACAAATTCAACGTAACAAGGGGTGAGTAATTCATATTAAAATGATTATCGTCATGGTTTTCTTGTTTGGTTTAGACAGAAGTGACGAATAAAACTACAGTATGTCGAACAACTTTCAGTATCCCAACTTTGGGAGACGAGGAACTATGTAAATTAGATGATTTACTTTTGAAGAGAAAAGAGTGTAAGGTGAAGAGCATTGCTAACAAATGCTAGAGGGCTGATTCCCCCGAGTTCACTTCTCAGACACAGCATACATTTCTTTACCAGCATGGCAAATTATTCAGAATATTGTCATATTATGAATAATAGTTGAATATTAGTGTGTACGCAAACATACGCAATGTCTTCTAAATTTCCTGTCATGGATAACCTCACCTATTTCTCCCCCCATGGGAAAGTTTTACAGTGAAGCCCTGCAGACTGAAAGTCAGCGTTTCAAAAAAGTGCCTTATAAAGAATGCAAGTAGAGGCATTTCTATTCAACTTTTAAGATACCTGACTATCATGGCAACTCCTGTAATATAACACACAAAAGCACAATATGCAGATCGCACCCACAACTGTTCCTCTAACTGCATCAACAAAATCTAAAATATTTAAAGCACAATATCAAGTCACAGCACCAAACTATACTCACAGCAACAGGGTTGGAAAGGGTGATTTAGTGCATTAGAAATGATGTGCAGTGGCCATTCACTGTGATTTCAAAGCACTTTATACCAGACATGAAAACATGGCATTCATTGTGATGCACAATAGACAGTCTACCAAGCACAAAAACATCCATGTCTCTTCAAACTGATATAGAGCAATGACTGTAGACATGTTGCTGTTGCTGACATGTAGGATGATCTTGAGCTTTTGGATATAAACTGTCATCACTTCATCATTTTATCCTGTTAAACGTTTGTGTGAAATGTTGTCACAATTAGCATATGAATTCTTGGGTTATGGCCGAAAACGTGTTTTAGGAGGTCACAGTGACCTTTGACCACGAAATTCTTATTAGTTCATACTTGAGTCCAAGTACACAGTTGTGCCAAATTTTAAGCAATCCCCTTGTGGCATTCTTGAGATATCGCGTTGACAAGGACGGGACTGACGTATGTACATACGGAAAACCCGAAAACATAATGGCTATGGCCACGGCTATCACCGGCGTAGAGGTATAATAAAATAAAACAAAACAAAAATGGAAGGCCTTCTCAACACTGAGGTACTACATCAGTCTCTGTGCTAAGATAACAAAAAATACAGTAAAAAGGTGATTAGCATATTTGACAGTGTGACATTTTTAACTATTTCAATAGATCTGGTTTGTAAATGTTTCTTTTTATTAATTTATAAAACAAATCGTTACCAATGACCAACTTTGAAGGTCTGAGATATTGCGTTCATGAGAATGAGATGCATGCAAGGTCAGGGACCTTCACCTTTGACCTATAACCACCAAAATGTTATTAATTCAATGTTGACTGTTGGACGTTTGTGTCAAATTTAATGCCTTTGTGAGATAAAGCCTTCACGAGAATGAGACGGACACAAGGCCA
The DNA here is from genome assembly GCA_035609425.1 of Epinephelus awoara. NCBI lineage: Eukaryota > Metazoa > Chordata > Actinopteri > Perciformes > Serranidae > Epinephelus > Epinephelus awoara. The sequence goes on along the minus strand of CM069306.1, from coordinate 23,751,186 downwards.
TAGTGACCTTGACATCTGAGCACCAAAATCTAAACAGTTCATCCTTAAGTCCAAGTGGATGTTTGTGCCAAATTTTATTTTTTATTTTTTTTATTTTATGACAATAGGACAGATGGGTGGGTGGGTGGATGGATGGATGGACAGACAGACGGACGGACGGACAACCCAAAAAAAATAACGCCTCAGGCCACGGTTATTGAAAACACGGAGGCATAAAAACAGTCAAACAAGAAACTGAAAGTGATGCTGCTGTTTACAAAACAGAAACATTTACTTGTTTTCCATTTTACATGTAAAAAAATCCCGTAAGAATTCTGCCTCAAAAGATTAATATAGTTAAATTTACTCAGATTTATTTGTTTATCGATGAATAAATCTATTACAGTTTCAATAACTCTAAATATAAATTTAGGTTATAGTGAGTAGTTTTAAATTATAAGTTGCAGAGTAAAGACTGAAATAGAGACATCTTCTGGTTGAAGCTTCTCAAATGTGAGAAGTTCTTTAATATAATATTGTTTTGGACTCAGACAACAAAACTTTATTAGATTAACTAATCAAAAGTGAAGTGTGCAGACAAACTTTTATTGAAAGTATTTGTTAGTTGCAGCCCTGGAGCTGGCAGAGGTTTGTGCTGTCTAAGCACCTGTCAGACTGTGTGATGAGACTAACCAGGTGAATTAGGGCAGAAAGCATTGATTCATTTAGTGATTTAACTTCAGCGCACTGTGGCTTTCAAAGAGACATAGATAAAGACCAGCAGAGAGGTGGAAAACTTTTTAAGGGCCTTGAGACAACTGAAATATCACTTGTGTGAAAAAGGATTGAAAGTCAATGTTAGGACAGTTTCTGCGACATTTTCCCACTTTGTAAAAAGACATAAAAACAATCAAATCCCCTTCAACTGCATTAGCAGGCTACTGTGACTCATCACCACTCGGCTCTTGTGTTGATTGACAGCCCCTTCTACCTGCCAAGAGCCCTGCTGCGCTAAAGCAGGCTGGTATCACTGCGTTTAGTCTGCCGGCTTGTCGTCGCTGCTTCTGCTCAAACTCGGCTCAATCAGCCTTGAGTGCTGCTCAAGGTCATACACAAAAACACAAACAAATATCAAACACCGCCTTCCCCCAACACACACACACACACACACACACACACACACACACACACACACACACACACACACACACACACACACACACACACACGCCGACAAAGCAGGGCAGATCCCTGCCTGATGGATGAGTCACCCCTGACAGCTTCAAAAAGTTGCACAGATAAAACATCAGCTTTGCATCAACTGCCTTGGGGATCATGCAGCAGCAAATGTCATGACAGGAGCTGAAGTCGAGTCATTTCGCCTGAGAGCGTTGCAGTCTTAGCCTTTGCTCTTTTTTCGCCCCACTGGTGGAGATGATAATGAAATCCCAACCTGCAATGTTAATGCACTGAGCTTATGAATTAAAGAATGCAGGATACCTCAGACTGTAGTATACAAGATCCCTGTGTTCCTCTGTCACACCTTTTCTCTCTGGCACACACACACACACACACACACACACACACACACACACACACACACACACACACACACACACACACACACACACACACACACACACACACACACACTCTCCAGCAGCTGCACCTGGACCCTCCAACACATTGTCTGCAGATTAACAGTGGTGCTATGTTTGGAGCCCAGATTTTCCCTTCCTCTCTCCTTCTCTTTATTGACTCCTTTCCGTCCTTGCTTTCCCTAATAGACTAATGGATGGATCGGGGATGTATCGGTAGCTCTCAGGTGCACGGGGACGGCTGTATCATTATCATTAGGCTCTAGGAAGACATGAGGAATGGCTCACATTGTAAAGTGTGCTCTCGTCTCTCTGGTCCCCTGCTGGGGTCATTAAAGAGAGAGCGGAGCACTAAAGAGCACTCTCAAACGAACACCCCCAACAGACACACACTGAGCCTCTGATTAATTACAGTCATTATATTAACCATATACAAAAATGGACTGACTGTGTGTGTGTGTGTGTGTGTGTGTGTGTGTGTGTGTGTGTGTGTGTGTGCTCTCAGACTTGTTTGCACATGTATCCATAAAAAGGTTGGGGCTGAAGATAGAAAAGAGTGTTGCTAAGCAATAGCCAGTTAGGACTTGACTGATACTGTAAACTGTACGCAGCATCACATTAAGGGAAAATGTTAAATGTTGCTTTATGCCGATGCCATTACGAGCAAGTTGGCTGCAGCAGAATAACACCGAGACAAAATCAAAGACTACAAAAACAAAGGTGTCAGATAGATACTGTGAAACCACTCATCATCCTCTCAACTGGTGAGAGACTACTCTGGTTTGGTGCCGGTAAAATATTGAATGCACTGCTGTCAGATAATGTTGCAGAGGCAGCCTTAAGGAAAACTTCACCCACAAAATGACCATCTGTGTATCAGTCATGGCGTGTTACCTTGAATTCCTGACGAAAAGTTTGTTTTCGCTCGTGTCTCTCAAACTGATGAGAAGTGGATTATACTGCACGAGTTGTGTGAGAGTTTGTAAACCAATGTTTTGATATGGTTTCCTTGTTGTTATAGTGGTGCCCAGTCAATAAATGTGTTTGCTGTTTTCTGTGGACGTACGCAAGACTCAAGGTTATACAGCATGACTAGTCCATAGACAAATAGTTCTTCACTGGGGCAGATACTCGGAGTGTGTTCATAATATGTATGAGAATATGAAACAGAGTAGAATAATCAGTGGTAAAGATCATACTGTGCAATTGTTTTACAGAATTCTTTTGTCAAAATTCATGACTACAAGCAAATGTAAATCTAAATATAAAAAAAGAGCAAAATTAGCTATTAAAGTTATAATCCTTCAGATTTCAGTCCTGGTTAATTAAGTGTGACCTGTGGATACTGGTGGTCATTGCAAGTGCATTTTAATGGTACCAGTTGAATACATACTTTTGTTAAAATTATGGAACACTGGGCATCCAGCACATACGGAACAACATTATCATTCATGTTTCTGTCCACCTGACAAAGATAAGTTCAGTATTTTACTTTCATTTAGCTCTGTTTTGGTCTCCACCAACTATCTGGATCTTTAGCTGCTTAATGCTCCACTATGTTCTCAAGCTAATAACCAGCTTTGGTACTTTGGTGATGAATCCCAGATTCTTTTACATTACACTTAGACATTTAATCAAATGTTAATATATAAATATTGATTATAGTGCAGCATTCAGGATGAAAAGGATTCTACTTTTAAGGTGAAAGGAAGCATTGATGAAAACACTTTGAGGATAAATACTTCTACGGAAATTGTGCTGTACCATGTTACAATATTGGAACAATAGGCAGGATTTGTCTGCAGTTAATATGCACTATGAAACTTCTCTTAACACATTCAGAAGTTTTGTTCTTGCACAGTCGAGTTTTTAAGTTAAACACTCTGAGGTCAAAGCAGTGTTTTCACACTACTTTTCCTCATCTGTGTACAAGATGAAAGCATCAATTGTGGGCTTTACCAGGCCTCATTTTAATTGAGTGTCTCCTGCAGCAAAGATGTGGCTGAGTTCAGTAACAGTTTTTCAATCCACACTGGATCCTTCAAGAATACAATCATCACCACCTCAGGGCCCCTCTGACTCAGTTTGGGTTCATTCATATTAATGACGCTGTGCTAAATTACCTGTGAGTGAGTGTCTATTTTAGTTAGATATAGACTCCTCAGCTCAGCGTGCCCTTGAGCTCTTTGTCTCGGGAGGTGTGGACAAGTCATTATAGCCGAACCAGGCGCAGACAATCAGTGTCACGGCACACAAAAATTTGAATTAGTCCACTGGGATGAGCTTGGTTTGAAAAGGAAAACGCTGCTAAATAACTGTATAGCCCTTGTGCTGCTTCTGTTTAGCCAAGCACAAGCTGAATTATAGTGTATTGTATAATTTTCCTCTTGAGTGGGGCTATTCTCCGAGGTAACAATACGTTTGATGAGACTTTACAAACCAACTTTTAACTCTGGAAATAGGAATAGGTAGGAAGTAAGTAGCTGGCCATGTTAGACTAGTGCTCTCTGTCCGATTACAACAGAAGAGGTAAGCGGTGCGATACAGCCGGAGAAAAGAAATGAGAGAATACATTTCCTCCCTGCACTAATGCATAAACACAATCTTTGGCAGGCAAAGCAGCACTCCTTGAAGCGAACAAGCTCCATCTCCGCTATTACACACATACTGAGAGCAGGTGAGCAGTATTTGATTAAGAGATCATCCAGGCACCTGTGTGAATACAAATGTGCGACTAAGAGACATCCTGCGTGACAGCGGTCGCAGATTCAATCTACGCTGCGTTCTTGCGCCCCCGTAAATCTGACAGGGAGGACTTGAATAATCTCTGATCTCGGCTCAAGGGCACAGGCAGCTTCGGCTTTTTATTACACCTCAGAGTGTGTTTCCTCAAGCAGGGCAGGGTGAGTGACAGGGTGAGAGAGCACACACTGGGAGTGTGTGTCTGGGTATACACATGTGTATGCATTAGTGTGTATGTAGACATAATAACCTTCTGTTCACATTACCTTATAATACTTTCTTTACTGGTCAGAATGCAATTGTGATTAGTGACAATGTACGTGTATACTGAATGTAAATATTCTATTATAATAGTCTATTGAACATTTGCACGTTGGTTTCACAAAGACAGACTCTGTCGATGGCGCAGTCCAAACTGAAAGTCAGACTTAAGATTGAAGTCCAAATTTATCTGTTGCCCTAAACCTACTCAATAGTTCTTAACGAATTTGCCCAGAATTCTGGGTAAATTACATAGACTGTATAAAACAATGGATGGAGCTACCATGATGTCACCAACTGGTTTGTGGACTCCTGTTATGAAGCCTCGAGTTCAGCATTTTTGGTTTTCGCCATCTTGGAATTTTTGGAGCCAGAGCCAATTTTTGGAGTACTGGTGCTCGGTTTTTCTGTCGATACCTTTAGCCCAGTTCGGACCAATGATTCATGATGAGACAAAACCATTTTAGGATGTTGCAGAGAAAAGCTGCTGCAGTGTGTGTGATGGTTTCACCTTCAACTCAGCTGGTCAAATCGCCAGCGTCTGGTTTTAGAATGTAAAGCTCGTCACCTGTTTCTACAGCCTATCTGCTTTTATTGAAGTCTGCTGGCCAAGTCAAAATGACCGCACTTGCTGTGGCAGGTGTACTGTCCTCACCAAGCTTTCTGTTTCTGTCCTCATGGTGTGCCGGTGTTGAAAGTTTGGTGGCTGCTTCAGCTCGCTGTATGTGCTTAAGCTACAAATTATATTCAGCCACAAAATAAGTCTAAAAAAGCTGGAAATCAGAACGGACATACAGAGAGTTGTTGCATACAGATGATACACCATCTCAACTAGTTGCATTGGCGTGAACCAGCAGGTTTTTAGAACGTTGCAGAATAGCGCATTGTAGTTGCATGTTTCAACTTGTCTCATCGCAAATCTTTGGTCTGAACTGGGCTTTAAAGTAATCAGATACCTGGCCCGACCCCTGAGAGGAACAATTAAGTCTGAAAAGGCCAAGTGTAACATCCATCATCCATCCGTGATTAAGCATTATCTGTGTTTACTCTTTTTATTACAGCTGTTTTGTGCTTGTTGATTTGTTTTGTTGATTTAAGTTTTCTGCCACCAGTTTACTGCCTACCAAGCCAGTTATTATACTGCAGGAGCTGTTCGGGGCTTTTGTGTTGCTATCACAACATTCTAAGTAAATGTTGGGCCAAGTGTTTTTACTTTTACTCCTGTGGACACTATGTGAATGTTAACTTAATTAATGAATGTGTTGTACTTGCTATTTCAACTTAATATTGATCTTTCACTGGTGATCTTTTCTTTCTTCCTGGCATGACAATTTAAAAGTTAGTCGATACTTTACTTAATCCAATTTCCTTGTTACAGTACCGTCTCACTTTTACCTTTGGTCTGACTGTTGTTTATGGTTTCTCTTTGTTTCTGATTTGTTTGATTGAACTTGCCCAGTGCTGTTTTCTCACTTTCATAATAATTGCCTCCAGTAAAAACCTCAAATGCCAACCTCTGTCTTCAACTTTTTTTGGAAGTGGGTTTGTAGCACATCATAGCTGTGCACCTGCAATCAAAGTGAGAGCTGAACATTTCCCTAAATAACCTTTAAAACATAACATACTTGCATTTGCAACATACTTGGTATTTTAAAATGACTGCTATGAAACAGTATGCATGCTGCTCAGGTGTGAAAGAGGTCACATGGTGCTCTTCGGTTTGTGTTCATTGATCATATAGATAACTCAATAAGAGATGAAGACAGATTAAAAAGCTCTACAAAGAGAATCATTTGAATATGTACACTGACAGCTATGCAATACACTTTAAATGGGAACCTGACTTCGCCTGTTTTTGTAATGGTCTCTTCTTTTTGGTGTCGGGGTCCTTTGTTAATTATTGTTTTGCCTCAACATTGTGTGGGATTTTTGATGTGGGGTTTCCTCTGTGTGACTTACCTCACTGCACTAATCATGTGACTATTTAGTTGTCCATACTGATAATGTAACTACTTTACCACATGCATAAAGAACAGCCCAAAGGCGACCATTTTGTACTTGGCCTGATGACAGCCTTCATGGTCGAAACACGCAGGCATGTTTTTAAGTGCTACCATGATTAAATAGCCATGAGATATTTGAGGCTTTTTAAATAATTACTCTCTTGAGTGCCGCAGATATTTTCAACAATTCTGTGTCCCTTTGTACTCATCAAACTCAGAAACCATTTAAATCTGCTGTTCAGGACTATGAAACATAATAATAATAACAACAGTAATATTTTGTGTGATATAGCACCATTCACAGAAATAAAATTAACAAAGTACTTCACAAAAGAAGACCTTAAAAACATAAAATCAATAAAAACAAAGGCAATAAAAAAGGAAGCATAAAGCAATAAAAGCATGAGCCCCAAGATAAAAGTAAAAGATAAGACCATAAAACATAGAATGAAAACACAGGTACATGAAACTAATGATCCCAAAAGAAATATACCAAGAAACAAGCACTGGACTTTGTGGGACAGAGGTCATTTTGAGCAGATGGGTCTTCAGTTGCATTTTCAAGACTTCTACAGACACTACAGACCATACGCCTCATGGAAGACAGTTCATGGTAGAAAGCTCCAGAACAATCAAGTAAGTGGACCTTTTGTTGAGACTGTCAACCACTCCTTTCAATTTTGAACAGCTGACTGCTAATATCTTAGTTCAAGGTCTCCTCATACAGCAGTTGATATGGTGTCCTACAAATCTGCACCCCACAACTGATGTTACGTCCATAACGTAAAGTGAAATAATCAATGTAAATTGACTGAGGTTAGGTTTAGGCAAGTAAAGTTACTGTGGTAAGGTTTAGGAAAAGACACATGGTAAGGACGTACGTTTATTCAAGGTTCACACAATTCCAAACACCGGTCTCCTGTGGGAAGTCCCAGGAGAAAGTCCTATGTTTTTGACCCATATACCACCCCAACCTGCCTCTTAATTAGACCCCTTCCTTCTTTACTCCTCAGCGCATTGGTCATGTGATCGCAGCCCTCTAAAACAAGGGTTACGCACAAATTCCTGGCTCGTAATCATGTGATATATGTACGAATCTTGGTAGATTACTTTTCATAGGAAAATGTATGAACAGTGCATGAGAACAGCCTGCTTAGTTTAATACATTTGAAGCATGACAAAGATTTTTCTAAAAGGAAACTTTGTTGATTTAAACCCAGCTTTGTGTCATCAGAGTGGGTGCAGATGAACTGTATTTGGCTTCCTCTCATGCCGCAAGGACTCCGATAGCACTTTTCACGTCATTTGCTGGCGGATCAGCAGGAAGCCGTGGGCGCTCAAGATACAGGGAGAAGCCTAACACTGTTCATTTGCACACATTGCAATGACACAGAGCTGGTTGAAAATCTGACAAGTTTCCCTTTAAAATTAATTTTGACTAGTCAGAACAACATTGAGGATACACTGAATGTGAGTTTTAACTAGTTATAATTCAATTAGAGGCTAGAGCTTAAAAAAAGTTGATTACTCAATGGACAGAAAAACTGACAAACATTTGATGGCTGTTGTTTGAGACTATCACCCTGCGAGCTCTCCGACATCCATTAAAATTACTCTGTCAACTCTCTGTGCGCTACTTGCACTGATCGAGCGTATATTACGTCCTGTCTGATTCCAATCATGATGAGGACCTCAAGGCTTTAACAGTTTTTGTTATGGTTGGAAGGTGACACGTGGATTAATTGCTGTCCTTCATTAATGAATTCCTTGTACTTTGCTCTTTCGCCCTCTTAAGGAAAATGGTACTTGGCAGGACATAAATTTGGCAGCCCGTCCTCAAGCTCCTGAGGATCTGATAAAAATCATTTTCACTAGACCTGCTGAGCTGTGGTCCATTAAAGAAAGCATGATGTGTGGTTGCTAAATTTTTGGGTTCACTGTGCTCAATGTATCACATTGGGAATACAATAATTAGTGGGTGAATGTTCTTGTGTAAAGACACAGACCTGCAGTACAGAAAGTGAGACTTTGATGCAACTTGGTGCATCTCAACATGGGTGTGTGTTGATTTTTGCATTAAATCATAATGAGCATATTGCTGTTGCCTGAGGTAAAGGTAATTTAGTCTTTCATCTCTCCTGAGCTGTTAATGCACTTTTCCCCTTTTTTCATTTTGGCAATTTTTTTCCCATTATGATGTAACTATGTGGCTCTTAAGTGCAACGCTTTGAAACATTTTAACCCCCTGGAGCTGGTCCATCACTTCCACCTCACCACATACTCGTGAATCTGTGCAAGCAGCTGGAAAACAAACCAGCAGCTGCCACCTGCTTGAAACTACTTGTACATCTGCTCTGAAGCTCAGCCTCCTCATTCAGGAGTTTACTGTTGAAACACTGAGCAGCATACACGATTAGACATCAGCAAAATGAAATGATAAGGTGATTAATCATTTACTTGGCCGAGAGAAAATTAATTCACAAAATTCTGACATTTTATTGATTATTTCAGTCTGTTGTTTCCCACCTGTGGGTCATGCTCCCCACAAAATTAAATCTGAGGCAAAAGGTTCAACAGGATAGAAAAAGAAAGAGAAAGCATGTTCCTGCTGCACAAAACATGTTTTGCATATGCTCCTCTAACCTGGCTGTTTTTACTAGTCATATCAGAAATGTTTGAGGTCTTCTAAGATTATTCATATCCAACAAGTGCAAAAAAAAAAATCAGTCTTTGGACTGGTCTACTTCTGCCTTGATCAGTTAGTTAGTTTGTGTTATTCTGTGACTTGGTTGAATCGAAAACTAACCGCCAAAGTCACACAATAACACAAGCATAACAACTGATTGAGGCAGCGGTAGACGAGCAGAGCAATGTTACATCATTGTTTTTCTCCATGGCGTCTGGCTTTGAAGAGAGGGATATAACAGCTTCATTTCCCAGGCAGGTCACCTTGTCTGACTACAAGGTGAAGAGGTGAAAATATTTTAAATATGGCACATACTTAAAATGATGTCGATTTGTTTTTTTGGCAGGACTTTTTTAGGTGGCTGAAATATGTTTTGCTGCTGACCACTCCACAGCAGTACATTGCTCATTTTGCCACTACAACTCCAACTGAGATACTCTCATTGGCAACCAAACATCATAGTGTCAGTGCTAGTGTGGATATTAATGCCAAAGGGTGGCAAATTAAGTAAAGAAAAGAGCAAAGCATCAAAGCAGCTGAAGTTCATCAAGCACTGAAGATTATGTAGCTAACCTGAGAGCTCAAGTTCACACACTGGAGTCAAAAAATAGAGCTATGGAGGACAAGCTCCTGGACTTGGACACCACATCTCCATTGGACGACATGACCATTGATATATTAAGAAACCTGGATATAGCTGTGGCGGCATGCCTCCATTCATTCCTCTGAAAGTTGCTCAGTGGTGCATGAAGTGAAAAAAGCTCTATTTCCACGATATCAAACTAACCTGGATGATCTGCGCTGCTTTCGCCTCACTGGGCTTATGGAGCAGGCGCACTAGAGACTTAAGGCCGCCAATCACAGCCAAGCACGCCCAAGTGACTGACTTCTTGTTTAGTACTCTGCTAACTTAAATGGGGATATAATAAATTAATCTTGCAGCTCTTTTGGACTTTCCAAATGTCAGACAAAATTGATTAAATCTCAATAGTGGAACGTAATTTCACAGGGGTTGTGAAGTTAAAAAAAAAAATCTATCTAGTCTATGGAAAAAGTCTTTTTGGGCCCAATAGCATAATGTGAAGGAACCACACAACTTGCAGTGCTACTGTTTGGCTACATAAAATGCTTCAAAGCCCAGCACACTTCCTGGGGGCCTGCCTGAGATTTGTGAACCTATCGGAGGGTGCCAAAGAGAGGGATCCACGTTCTTTTATGGGAACTAACAAATTGACATATTTGTTAACTGTTCATATGATTTATTTATTTTTGTTGGTTGTTAATGGCTGCTGGTTTGTCTTATGCATTTGTCCTCTGTTGCTCAATGCCACATCTCTTAGTGGTTTAGGTCACCTAAACAAAGCAAGGTTAAGTTTTTGCACATTTGAAGTCACCAAATTTTATAACAGATTTTCTTAACAAGACAAGCACGTTAGCAACTTCCATTACAGGAAACTCAGGGCTAATTGGATTTCACATTTCACTTTTTACATCCAAGGCCAGAGGTGTTGCCATTGTTTTCAGTAAGACCCGGTAAGACCGTCCTTTTCCAATTTCATTCAGCCATATTTGACCCAAGTGAAAGGTTTAGAATTTTAACTGGGCATATAAATTAATTTCCTGTGACACTGGTAAATATGTATGGGCCAAACATGAACAACCAAGCTTTTTTTGTAAGGTGTTTGACTTAATCCCAGATAATGACTTAAGTCATATATTGACTGGGGGTGACTTGAATTGTTATCTGGATCCATATCTAGATAGGCCTCTGCTCCTCTTCTCAGTATTCCTGCTGTGCAAACTCTACAATTTAATGAAGACGGATTTGGAGACAATAACATCCCTCTGATCCCGATTATTCTTTTTACACTCATGTACACTGATCATACCCTGCATTCATGTGGTATCAGAGTATTCGGAAAATTGAGTTCCCGTCAATCTAAACCTCCAACAGTCCCTCCCAAGGCTTGTAGGAAACAGGTGTACAGTAGTACATGTGTAAATAATAAAATCAGTGAAGGGAGAACTCCGTTTAGCTGCCTCAGTTTCAGGACCTTAGACCGGCTGCACGAAACACCTTAAGTTTTCTTGTATATTCTTGTATAAGTATGACACTTAAGGCTTAATTTATCCTTAGCTGAAGGACTTACACAGTTGCACAGAATCCCTTTAAAGATTTCCTTAGTTAAGGTAAAATGTCAACTCATTTACTGTGTTGAAAGAGATTTTACAGTGGTGAAAGTTTCCATGGAGATTTTGTGCTTGGACTCACACTTGTGAAGCCTGTTATCATCTCACAAAGCTGGCTTATAGTTAGATAATGAAAAAAAAATGGCAGAAGAAAAGGAGACCAAAAAAAAACCCCCAAATCGGTCAGAGGAAAAGATTATACTTCTGGAGGAATACAGTCATAGAAAGCACAAACTACAACGTAAATTTGATTTACAATTACCAGAAAACGATTGTAGGAAGAAATTGCAATGAAAATTAATTCAGTCAAATCTAAAGGGTAAATTCAAAAGCATATCCATTAGGTTCTCCTGGTCGCAGAACACTCCTTTCAGGGTTTGTTAGTTTTTTTCATTTATCACCATTAACTTGCCTGTTGCAGTTAAAAAAAGAGTCAGAGTCAGTAGCCTACCTCAAGTTTTTTTTTTTATCCAGCTTTGGTTGCTAAGGTCTTTTGTGCATCGGTCTCAGGATTCCTTAAGTATAAGACCAAGACAAGGAGATTAAGTGAACATTTTAAGGAAACCTTAAGGAGAAGACTTAAGGGTGTTTTGTGCAACAGACTTTACTTTGAGAAAACCTTAACAAAGACTTAGAGAAAAATCTTAACTTAAAGTGTTTTGTGCAACCGGCCCCTGGTATAGTGCCTCCTGGTTCACTGTCACACTGTCATTGCTTACTGGACCACTTGAATAGAACAGTGCATTTATCAGCTATGTATCATTAGTCGCTAATAAAGTTATTAGTAACACCAGTGTTTTTCCTACTGTGATGTTTTTCCTAAGTCAAAAATGCCAGCTGTGAAAAAAGGCCTGTTGATAATGAAAATAATTGTAAGATGCAGCCCTCACTTTTTATATTTAACAATTAATAAAAGGATTAGAAATGCAAAACACGCTGGCTGCATAAATAATTGAATCTGATCATTAATTAGTAAATATAGATGTTAATATATGAGACTCATTAATATTGTAAATTATTCATTTGCCCACAGATCTGCTAACCATGCAAAGATACCTCCATCAGCACGTAGCCTCTTATGCACACAGGTGCACGCCACACCTGGAGCTGCCATGTGCAACCAACCACTGAACAGCTCCGGTACAAGCAATCAGGAGAGAAGTACTTCTGCTCAGAGGCACTTCTCATTGAACACACACTCTGAACATCACAAGACCACCATTATGATTTTTTAGACTGCAGTCGCCAAATAGATTAAAATAAATGTTACGCCCTTTAGGCAGCAATCTCCTGCCTGTAATCAAGTCACTGAGAAAAATGTGGCTTTCACGCAATTCCTATGAACAAAAACTGGGTGTTTAAATTGTCGAACAATTAGCATGTTAACCTTAGTATGTAAATGATTTACTGCATGATTTGCATCAGTGCCTATGCTTTAATTTACATGCATGATTAGAGCTAAAACACAATACCTTACATTGATTTAAAGATGAAACAAGGGTTACCTTTCATCCCTAGAAATTACAAATTTACATGCAGATGCTGACACATAGTGAGCAGCAGAAAGAGAGGAAGCACAGTGCAGTGGGCACAGATTTCAAACAGGAAAACCACCAACACTGCAAAGTAGTCTGCACACATCACAGGTATTTTAACAAATATTAAAGCAGCTATTTTCTTCAGAAATCATCAGACTTTTTTATCAGTGGTGGAAGAAGAAAGAAGAAAAGTAGCAATACCAGAATGTAAAAAAAAATATTTTTACAAATTAAAGTTCTGCATTCAAAATCTTTCTCAAGTATTAGCAGCAAACTGTAATAAAAATATCAAAAGTGTTACACAAAAATGCTCAATTCAGTGTTATTTTTTTAATTACTTGAATATCATTCGTGATTCACCAGCATCTGAATGTCCTCAGCTTATTTCAGCAACTGCATTGTATGCATATTGATATGTTTTCATGTGTAAAGTCTTAACATGAGAAATAAAAATTGTAAGTGTAGTGACGCACAAGTGTCTTAAAATGGAAATACTCGAGTAAAGTAGCCTACAAGTATCTCAAATTTGTACTACTTGAGTAAATGTACTTGGTAATACTTCACCCATGTTTACAAATATAGGGAGACATTACCGACAACAAGAAACACCTGAATAAATGCAAGCACCGCGCAGACCTCTCTGACACACACAGACTGAATTTATACCCAAACTAGCAGCGTCAACTTGCGACATAAACTCGGTGATGTCCGCCTCATACTCACATCTCTGGTTGCGACGCCTGCCTTTGTACATGGTCATGACAAAGCGGGGAAACACGGGTGATGTCTCTGGTGTGGTCGAGCCGACTTTTTGCTTCCTTTTCTCTGCCTAAAATCAGCCAGACTGCCGGTGAGGCTCCTCCAGCTCCAGCCTCACAGCCGAGCCGCTTCAGACCATACCATTTGACAAACTATCCCAGGGGGAGCTCTCGCCTCAGATACAAACTTCTCTCTGCTCCAGATTCACCACTTCAACTCATAATCCCGGTTTTGTCTCTGTGTCGCGCAGATTAGGCGGTGGGAACATTACAAAAGGTTTAATTATTATCCCGTGTGGATGATAGTTTCAGACTTTTACTTACAAAAAGTCTTTCTCTCCCCCTTAAATATGTGTTACCAGGGAGAAGCGGTTGTAAAAGTAGTCATTTAAAATTAGGCAAAAAACCAATGAAAATGGATCACATATATCCATTACTCTACAGTAGTTTGTTTGTAAATATTTTCTATGTATTACCAGTAGTATGCAGGGCCGTAGCCAGGATTTTAGCCCACAAGTCCCCCCCATGCACCCTCATCTGAAACCCAAAAATTAGGGTATTTTAGTTTTAAAGCTGATCTACAATTATCATTTTCAGGTTCATACTTTAATTTGTGGTTCCCACTAGAACATGTTTACATGCTTTACTGGTCAAAAAACACTTTTTGCCCCTCATAGTGTCTTTGCCAGAACACTTGTGCTCACCCTCTGTCTGAAATGCTCTGTTTCTCCAATTGTCTTTTCAAGCCCCCCTCCTGAAAAGCCCAGTTTGCTCTGATTGGTTAGCATTTCTAGGTTGTCCATACAGGTACGTCAACACATCTGTGTCGTCATTGCAGCCGGTGAATGACTGTAACAAAGTATAGCGTCACTTTTTTTTTTTTACCAGGGGTGGGGGGAAAACTGATACAGCATGGTATCATATTTTTGTGGCAACATGGTTTCATGATGGAGTACCAAGAGTAGATTTTTTAAATTATATAAATCAATAATATTACAAATGTCACTTTAGGTAGCCTACTAGAATAATATAATTATTTTTTCAAGTATTCTTTTTCAGTCCAAAAACATGGCTGAGGTGAAATGAACAGACTGAAAACAGATGTTGACAAAGTATTTTTCTTTTCAGCACGTAATTTACAGTTGAAAAACGGTAATAAATCACAATATACTGCAATATATTTTATTGCATATCATAATATTTTATCATGACTTAGGTATCGTGATAATATCGTGTCGTGGATCCTCTACTTTTTACCATGAAAAATCACCTGTAGAAGTTTCTAGACACAAGTGGACATGTTCCAGCAGGAATATGATCCCAAACTGGGGAGAAATTAACAACATCAGTAACCAAGATTACATGTCTCCCTGATGTTAGCATGTAGCTTCATGTGGCAACGAAGGCTTCGTAATGTAAACATTTGCAGCATTGTGCCTGCAGTGGATGAACATATAAGAAATCTGGTAAACTAAGACATAATACTGTAGCCAGCCACTAGGGGGCGATTGAGATGATTTGGCTTGACTTTAAGGGAGCTGACAAGATCTTTATGTAGGCTACAGTCTATAAAGTAGACACACAGTAAACATGGACCATCATAATCATGTTAGCACAAATGTCAAATATCAATATTCTCTTCCTTTGTGTGTCAGAAAACCAAAACAATGAGCTGAAAGATACAAAAAGCTCAGTAGAGCCAAAGGGAACTGCAGAGCCAAGTGATAATTACACGTCATTTGACTCACTGTTAACATGTGCAACAGCAACATTAATAACACTGAATGAACTTTAATAGATTCATTGGTCACATACATGTTTACACCTTCATATAGTTTGGAAACTATGTATATGTCAATGCGTACCTACTCATGTGGAATACATACATGCATATTCACATGTTGTTTTTATTCTGAGTCTGTTTAATCCATCTGTTTATTCAGTAAAACAACGAGAGCCACAAATGAGTGGATACATTACATCTTTTGCAGTTATTATTTTGTTATTTTATGTTAATTTGTCTTGTTAAACTATTTCAATCATTTCTTTATTTGAAAAGTTGCCTCTCAGTTCCACAAAGTTTTATTGGTATGATGATTTGATCATAAAAAATACATAAACACCCAGAGTAAAAGGAAAATTCAAAATAAGATATCGTCTTTGTCCGGCCTAATTCTCTGGCTGAGCTCAATATAATATCAATATTAGATTTTGACTATTTCCCTCATACTTCTCAAATTCAGGTCCTGAGAAAAAGCCTTCATCTTCATAATCTACAACTAAGAAGCCGATTTATCTCTGATGAGACAAAGAAAAGACTGTTGTGAGCAGAGAAATCTTCCTCTGCATATTAAAGGGAATGAATAAACACTTTTAAAAAATTAAGTAATTTATGGTGCATGGTATAAAATAAGCACTTGCTGATAACACACAAATGAGAAATGCTTGAAGCAAAAGAAAGACGAAAGAGGGGAAAAAAATCTGTGTATGAAATAAATAGAAAATCACGCAGGAGAACATGTCTGAAGCATGTCGTGCTTTATGATTCACAGACTCGCACAATTCAACACACATTTCCAGCAAATTAACAAACCCAATCAAGAGAGTTACAGGTGAATAAATCCTGTTTGATATTCAAGGTTTGTCTTAGAAAATACTTCTTTCTTTTTCTCCCTTTTAACATGCATAAAAGTACAGTTTGACCTCACTAATAAAACAGCTTGCTTTCATCCATTTGAATGGCAAATCAGCTTGCTACATCTCCCATCTCTCTGTTTTCAAATTTAATATAAAGTGGCTGGACTGTGGACTTCAGAGGCAGACTGAAAAAGCAGAGCACCCTGGGTGGGAGGGTGGGTGAGCAAGTGAGTGAGCGGGGTGGGTAACTGCCGACTGATTCCCCAGCTGTTGCAGCATTTTGGCTCTGCTGTAGATGAAGCCTTGTAATTGTAATATCTAAATTACACCGAAATGGGGTCTGCAGCTGTCTCGCACACAGCCTGACATCTTAATGGTGCCCCGGCTTCTTTGTTCTCGCTAAAAAAAAAGACAAGAAAATAAAAGCTCATGAAAGACGGAGGCCGAGTGTGACGGGTTGGTGGCTGCAAGGACAGCTGGAGTCAAATGACTGACATTCTCGACCATTGTCTCCCTTTGATATCTTTGGAGAAATATTAAAAATACTTCTCTAATTACTTTTTGTGGGTGCTAAAACATTCTCTCTGTTCTTGGCCTTTTTGGGTTTGTTGAGGGAGGTTATTCCAGGATAATTTTGAAACACATTTGACCCCCCCATGAGTGGCAGCAGCATCTGCATAATCACTGTCATATGTTAATACAAAACAGTTCATGTTTCCAAGCTGTTTCACACCACTGTGGAAACCAGTGAAATCACCAAAGACGCTGTTTTTCACACCATAAAATGATTCAAAGATGCAAAGATGTGGTAGAATATTTTTTGCACAGGATGCATGCGATCCCTGCATGAGTGTGACTACTGAGGATACCAATGAATCATACATGCTGAGGGACAGAATATGATGTCCCAGTTTTGGTGGCGTCCCCCTCAATGATATTCTCTCAGCACCATCTAGTGTTCATGCAGATGGAAAAGTCATAAATGCATGAATACTGAAGCCAGAAAAAACTGGCTGGGAGACAGAGCCACAAATCCATATTTTAGAGTAAACAGAGAAACTTTTTGATTAAAATTTAATGTTTAATATATAAAAAAATCAATTTGACATTAAGTATTCAACAGATTCCATCTTTTAATCATACTTAAAGGGACAGTTTACCCAGAAATCAAAAATATAGATTTTTCCTCTGACCTATAGTGCTATTTATCAGTCTGGGTTGTTTTGGTGTGAGTTGCAGAGTGCTGGAGATATCAGCCGTAGAGGCGTCTGCCTTCTTTCCAGTAAAGTGGAATTAGGTCGCACTCAGTTTGTGGTGTTCAAAAAATAAAATAAAATAAAATAAAATAATAATATAATTTAAAAAAAAGACATAAATAAAAATAAAAATGAAAATAAAATGAAAATAAAATAAAATAAAATAACAATAAATCATGACCTGGTTACCCACAATAATCCACAGATCTTGTGAGCAGTTTCCTGTAGGAGCTTTCTACTGAGCTACACCTGCCAACCGCATCATCGTGCAGAAGGAAGCGTGCACCTAGATGTAAACATTAATGGTGTCCTCCTTAGCTGAGCTGTAACATTAGCTAGCAGTAGATGCACTCCTCCTTCTGCGTGTTGATATGGCTTGCAGGTGCAGCTCTGCAGACAGAAAACACTTCCTAAATGAACCTGCTCACAGCATGATCCTGATCTCTCCTGATAAGGTTATGATTTCAGAGACATTGCTGTTGAGGTTTTCAGATGTATTTTTTGGTGCTATGAGCACCACAAGCCGAGTGCCATCTAGTTCCATCATATTGGAGAGAAGGCAGACATCTCTACAGCTGATCTCTCCAACACTCAGAAACTTACATCCAAACTATCTAGAGTGATAAATGGCACTACTGGTGAGAGGAAAGTATGTATTTTTGATTTTGGGGTGAACCTTTAATTTATATATTAATTTTATGTTATCAGTATTTTGTAGCTTCTTATTGGGTTTTTTCTCTACCCCCTTATGTGACTTGACTATGTGATTTTCTACAAAAATAATCAAAGCTATCTCTGAAAAAAAGTCAGTAAGCTGCCCCCTCAATTTCAGATTTTCAGACCTGAAACGAGATGGTTCACTATTACATAAAATCAAGACACCTTTCCAAACAACTGTCTATTTAATCCCTTTTCAAGCTCAACCACCTCATTTCCAATACTTGATCACAGAGCTATATGTAAACTACAGTCACAGAACATCATGAATAAAGACCATATAATGCCTTGGTATTATCATGGTGTTCTGCAGTAAGCTTTTCAACCACAGAGGGGCGCTCAAAGACTACCGACAGCAGTCACACATGAAAGCTCTCCCACACTGAACCAGAGATGATGTGAAAGCAGATATGCTCTGATTATAAAGAATGAACCTCAAAGTATCGATACATCTATGTCCAGATTTTATCCACAAAAGCACAAAGCAGATGGTAGAAATGCTGACTTGGTGAAAGCAGAATGAAACCCTCCCCTGCGCTCTTCATCACCAGCTGACATCTTCATCAGGATCTAAGTAGCTGCTGTCTGAGGCCAACCAGCGGTGTGATTGAATGTCACTTTTATTTTCATGAACTACTTAAAGTCATTGTGGCGGCAATCCAGTCATGTCCGAAGGAATTAAATTGAGTAAAGCAATCACTGGAGCTTCAGCATCTCATGGCTATTAAATTTACTCAAGCGTGGGACGCTCTGGTAACTCAAGCTGCATGCTATGTACTCAGGACTTACAGGTCTGAATCTGACCCCTCTGACCCTTCCTGTCATGTCATACGTTCACACTGCAGTCCCCTCCCTGTGTGTGTGATTTAATAAAAGAGCAATGTGCTCAAGAAAATATCAAGGATTCATATCTCGTGCAGGTTGCGTCCACCTCTGGGCAATATAGTTCAAGAGACCAATCAAATATAGCATTCATGTTTAAAAGATGACGACTGCGAGGGTTAAATTTCACAGGGGCAGAAGAATAAAGGCAGAAAAGATGATTTCCGAAGCAGAGGGAGACGTTATTGTGGGCACCTTTAGTATGCCTCTGACACTCGTGGTGCATTGCAAATATACTGAATTTATTGTGTGTCTGTGCATGTGTGTCCTCGATGTTTACAGGGGCATTATGATGTGCAGCCAGTGGAGCTGCAATATGTCACACTATGCAAAGGAATACTTCACTTGATTGCTGTGTGAATCCTTTGTTCAAGAGACACATGTTCACCTGAGACGCTCTCAGCTAGACACTCGTTCCTGTCGGCTGTTGTGTTGAAATATATAACGCTGTTGTGGCTTGTCAGTGTGCATAACAATGAGAGGAGTTTCTTTAAGTGGAGGCAGTGATGCAGACAGGACAAGATAGACGGGACATGTGGATTTGTGTTGACAGCAGGGTGAGTGTTTCAGCAGTGTGGCGACATAAAGCACTGAGGTATTTACATTTTCTTGTCAGTAATCGGCACCAATGAATGCGCATACAGTTTTTATCAATGATCCTATCATAACACAAATTTCTGGCCGTCATTGTAACTCAATACTTAAATGATACAAATGTAAAGACCTCAAAATGCCTCCTTTAAAAGTGAATTGTGTAAAATGAAATAAAGAAGCCAATAAAGTTTCCAGGAATACAAACTCTAGCCTGTGACACCTAAAAGAAAAAGATAAGAGGCCACTCTCATATCTAAAAACAGAAGGTGCTTAGCTTAGCTTAGCATAAAGACTGGAAACAGGGGAAATATTAGCCTGGCTCTGTCCAAAGTTTTAAAAAACACACTACCAGCACTTCTAAAAATCACTAACTGACATGTTGTATCTTGTTTGTTTGTTTCAAAACACACAAAAATGTAAAAATGACAACTTGAGGTTTTAGGGGAAGTTGCTCACTATTGTTATTTCTTGGCACATGGCGGCAAGACGAATGACCTTCCTGCAGTCTTTACTGTCTGCCTGTCAACCTCACAGACGCTGTTTGTCAAGAAGTAGTTATGGCACACAACCAGAGACATTTTAATTTGGCTTTAGAGGTGCTTTTTACCTACATTTTTTGAACATGCTGCTTCCCCCTGCTTCCAGTCTTTATGCTAAACTAAGCTAAGCTAAGCTAAGCTAATCTCTTCCTGGCTCTAGCTCCATGCTTGGCATACAGATGTGAACTCTTGGCAAGAAAGGAAATAGCCCAAGAGTATAACCCCAAAATGTTGACTGTATTCTTTAAAGGATAATTCCACTTTATTACAACTTGGGTCTTATTTTTAGCTAGCTTTAGCCATTTTTCAGCTGTGATATTACTGTACTGAGGAAAGTAAACAATGATATCTAGGAACTGTCACAAACTGGCTCAATGAACGTGACAAGAATGTATGAAACTGAGATTAACTTAAATAATTAATGGATTGTGTAGATCAGCAAAGTCAGTAATGAAAGCCTTGCATAGATGTGTGTCAGGTGTGTTGTCGAGGTGTTTAAGGTGCAAACCAAAAGCAATGATGCTTGCGGATGTCTGCCGCAGGAAGGGAGAGAGCGAGTGATAACATGAGACAGCTTTTATAGCCTGGAAGGCCCAGCCCAGGTGAGATTAAACAAGCCAACGACCCTCCCATGTCAGCCAACTGCCTGATGAGGATGGCTGGAACATCCTCCAAGACCGTGAGGGGGGCGTTACAGAACCATAATGAAATCCAACAGGCAGGGACACCATAGTGGGGGGTGAAGTGGGACTGAGTCCACTGAGACTGCTTATGCACAGGACCAAGAATTTGGTGCTTTGCCCCTGCCGACAGGGTAAACAAAGGTCCTCAACTATTGTCTCAATTGGACATCTTTGGAGAAATATTAAGAAGATGAGTTTTGGCTATGAGAAGTGAAAAAAATCTTACAACTAAAGAACTAAAACATTTTCTATGTGTTACTGAGTTTATCCCACTTGAATTATGGCTCTGCTCCCTTCTCATGAGATTTTAAACAAGCCAAGAGCTCAGATTCTCGAAAGCACTTTATTTCAAGAAGGAAGCATTTCATAAATGTGAGTAATACTGCCTCAATGAACAGGAGAATTGTGTGAGCAAAACTACAGTAAGAGCTCAAGGTCAAAGTTGAACCAGGAGCTCAGCCGGTAAAGTGTGATGGATGTTTATAAGGGCCCATTTGGGTCATAATTTTACCACTGGCCTTCATTTTTCTTCCAAATAAATTTGGATTGTACTGCAGGCTTGTTGTTCCAGGCCCAAATGTTGCCAGGTTAACGGGTACATTGCCAAAACTACTAAAATAACACTGGAGCTGGCTCAGGCCAGTCAGCTGAGTTAGCTCAGTTTAGTATGAGTCATAAAGTTCAACAATGATACAATAATAGTTCTCGAGTTACACAATAATGAGCTACAGCATATAACTTTTTTTTTTTTTTTTTACCAGTGCTATATGTGATTTTACAGCTCAAAAATGCATGAAACTGTGTAAACACAGGGTGGAATTACAGATGTGACCCCACAGCGCTCTTATTCATATTTAATGAGAGAGCAGAGCTCAGGGAGGACTTTTATTTTCCGTGGAGGAGGCTGTGAACCAATCAATAAGTAATATAAGGAAGATTTACAGGGATTCACTTAATGCCCACGAGGACCGGGTTCTGAATGTTTCCTCCTTGTTGCTGTCTGTCTGACTGTCTGACTGACTGTCTATCTGTCTTATCTTTATGTTCGCGCTCGCCTCGCTGCAGCTCCTAAAAATGGATTCTGTATCTTAGTGTCTTCACACCGGCTGTATTTCTCCATTTCAGAATTATTATTGTGGTTTTACTGATCAAATTTAAGCTTAAGTCAAAATATATCACACAGCTTTTGTCCATAAACAAACCAGATGGCAGTTTGAGGTCCTCAGGCGTTATTGATTAAAAAATACAAGGTTTCAAAATGACTTAATCTGAATCATATTTCCAATCTTAAACCTGGTTTTATAAGGACTTGCTTTTATGAAATCACCTTTTGTTATTGACCCTGTCTTTAATGACTCTTACCTTGTTTTTATGTCTACTTTTTGGTAGTTTTTGCTTTTGCAGCTTATGGTTTAAACGAAACATGTATGTTTTTATTTTCCTACCTTTGTCTCTCGCGCATAAAAATGCATTAAACATACTAACGCATGGAGTTTGGGAGTGAAGGGGTAACAACTTTGTATTTGAAGAGAAGTATTTTTCAACCTGGACGCCATTTTCACATATTTTCACCTATTTTTGAAATTGGTCCAGAGAGAAAGAGAAAGAGAAAGAGCGCTGCAGCCAGCAGCTGCAATACATGCTGTGATGGAATCACTTGGGGCAGCGGTGTAAATATAGACAGTGCAGGCGGTGCGGTGGCACTGGAGCCCATGAGACGGGGGGGGGCCCGTAGAGAGCGCAGCCCCTTCAACACTGTGTGTTTTATGTTTTTTTTTTTTTTTGTGAAAGAGTCAGAAGTAATCTATTCTACAATAAAATCATATGTTTACTTTTCATTTAGAACTGAAGAAGCTTCTTGGATGAGAGGCAAAGCGTCTTCAAGAAACGCAAGTCCAGTTGTATAGTGCGATATAGTACTTACGATTATCATGACCTGGATGACTGAGAAGTTCACTTGACATAAACTGTAAAACCACAAATAAACTATAAAATAAATATTTAATTGAATTAATACTTTCTTATCTTATTTAACATTTTTGTCATATACAGATTTGAGCTGATGATTGCTGAGTAATATGTATGTTGATGTTGTCCAATGTAAAATTGTAGCTAGTTTAGCTGCAAAATCTTGCCCAAGGGCCCATCATAATAATGTGCACTGGGGCCCATCCTAACTACCATACACCACTGACTTGGGGCAATACTGTAAGGGCCATGTTAGTCCATTGAAGTGCTTGTTTTTTTGCCACTGACAGGGTCTGACAAAGAAATAATACAAGTTTCTTTACCATAACTTGATCCAGTGTGTTTGCTATTGTGTGTAAGCAACTTACCCTTAAAGAGAGGTTTCATTCTGAAATCTTGCGGATTTAGTTGTTGCAGGAACACAATAATCAACAGATTAAATCATTCAAGAAATAATCAATCAATTACCAAATAATCAAGCAGAAGGGAGGAAAAACATGTTTGTTTATTTGTCGCATACTTGTAAAAACCATCTGAGCCTGTCAGTGGCAAAACAAGCAATCCTAGTAGGACAGTGTGCTTGTTTTGTGGCTGCCGTCTGCAGTGGTCTCTCTCAGTGCTGGACCAGTTTCAAAAATTGTCGCCTCCATTAGTCAGTGAGACACAAAAACATGAGAAAATAACATCCAGGTTGAAATAAAATGTTCCTTTATGGGGCAGTTATAAATAAATTACACTGTAAGAAACTCACTGAATACCTATTTAAGAGTGAGGGTACACTTATATTGTAAAAGAAAGTAAAAGCCAGCCCCAAATTTACTTGTTTCGTCTTGCTGTATTTGTGTTTTTTTTGGCATGGTGTCTCTTGGATGGCTGCTGCTTACGGTCTGGCACCTGAACACTACTTTTTATGAAGTCCCGACCTCACCTGATTAGACATAAAGAAAATACAGTGTAAGGCAGAGTCTCTAATATCCCACACATATTTTTTACAGAGCAGAAAAAAAAAATTAAAACAGTTAGAATTAATACAATTTAAGAATCATTAAAAATTATTAGAGACTATGAGCCTATCCCAGCTGACACTGGTCGAGAAGTGGGGTACACCCTGGACATGTCGCCAGACTATCACAGGGCTGACGCACAGAGATAGCCGTTACCAACCGGTAATGCTCACATTCACACCTATGGCCAATTTAGAGTCACCACTTTACCTAACCTGCATGTGTCTGGACCGTGGGAGGAAGCTGGAGTACCTGCAGAAAAACCCCGCTCGACACAGGGGAGAACATGCAAACTCCGCACAAAAGGGCTCCACCCTCAAACCCTCCACCCAGGGTTTGAACCGGGAACCCTCTTGCTGTGATGCGACAATGTTAACCACTGCAACACCGTGCTGCCATAAATCCTACATAGCATATCTTTAAAGTACTTTTTAATAATAATGTAGTACACCTAGCACATAGCTGCTCACAGCACTGTTATGTGAGTAAAGGAAGAATTTAGCTGTTTTAATGCTTTTGCCATAAAATGTTTCATGTCAATGTTACATGTTGGAAAATATAGTCATTAAATTCCATTAAAATAAAGGTTTTCTTTACTTTTCGACTTTTCAACAAAACTTTTAACAGACAGCTGGACGTCTCCGTTCGGAGCTGTTATCAGCTGCTCAAACGATAAACTTGAACTTTGGAGTAAAGGAAAATGGAAAGCAGAATCCACAGGCCACTGCTACATTAAATAGATATGACTCTTATTCATCTTAACTTAATCCTCATGTTCTGCTCGCCGGCTGAATGACATGCTGAAGGACCAACCACGGCTGCCAACGCCCAAGTTGCATTTACCTACACAGGGGAGTGTGGTGTCACCCTGCAGATCTCTTGCTAGCATCTTACTCTTTTATATTATTATCAATAAATGTGCTCATTTTAACTGTGTCTCTGCAGCAATGGCAGCATCATATCAGCCAGCAGTTTAGTAATGTGCATGTTTTAAAAATGATGCTGGGGATAAGTAATGTCCTAATCCATCTGACATTCAAAACTGACACTGAAGAACAACCTGTCCTGTCATATTATTACTTTTAGTGATACTACACTTCCACCAAGATAAAGCACTGAAAATGTGGCAGAGAGGTCTCTTATTACAGTCTAAGTCCAGGGTGTGACATGAGGCACCCTGTAGTACAGTCAGTATGGTGCAGTTTCCAGGTTGGTACCTCTTACATAGAAAGTCTGAACACTGTTATCAAAATTCAATGGTGCACATTTGAACAACATTACCTAGTGATTGTCCAGCGATGACCCTGGCATTCTCCCCCGCCACTGCTGCCCTGGCGTTCCTCTCACTTGCGTACTGAACGAAGGCGTAGCCCTTGTGCACCGAGCAGCCCACAATCTTGCCGTACTTGGCAAAGATGGCCTCGATGTCAGCCTTGGTTACCACGGCCGTGTTTAGGTTGCCAATGAAGACGCGGGAGTTGAGGGAGCGCGGGTCATTCTTGTTGGTCACGTTGCTGGTCTGGGTCTTCCCAGTCATCCTAGTCCTGCAGCACTGCCTGCTGGGAGACACAGTTGCACACTGCTCAGAAAGCCAGGAAGGTTAGACTGTGGAGGTTACACACAGAAAGCCAAACAGTGAGCACCAGTGGGATGTAAACACCAGTCAGAGCTGAAAGCATGTGTTGTAGATAATTGCAGGGTTTTTGTATGGGTTGAGACAACTCCAACTTTGTATTTATGAATCCATTTACACCAAACTGGATAGTTAAAATGTGCTCTAAAAACATTTTGGGATTATTTTTTACCCGACATCTTCAATCAGCAAAGGCTTGATTCATGGGATCATATTTTGTTTTTTGTTTGTCAGTGAAAACTAAAAGCCAGAAAGCTACAATTTCAGTGAATCATTTAGCGCTGCAACTGGCATGTTTTAAATTTTGAATTAATCTGTCACAGCTTTTTTTTTTCTTCTTTTAATCATTCAGTCAATAAAAAGTCAGAAAATAGTGAGAAGTGTCCATCACAGTTTCCCAAGGTCCAATCCAATGCCTTCTAATTAGAGCTACAACTGATGATTATTTTCTCTATTATTGAATCTGTTGATTCTTCTCTTGATTTATCATTCAGTCTATGAAATATTCAAAGGTGACATCTTTAAATGTCTTTGTCTGATCAAAAGTTCAAAACCTAAAAACCTTCAGTTAACAATATTATAAAACATACAGCAGCATTGGAAACCCTGCCTTTTTTCTTTAGAGGACTCAAAATAATAAATCAGTATAAATTGTTTTCGTTCATGTGTAGCAAGGCCGCTGGAATCGTAACAAGTCAATATTGTAGGCAGAGGAATGTGATTAGTGCCGTGTGGATATAGTGACAGCTTCAGCAAACATAACAAAAGTTTTTCATAAAAGTTACCAACTGTAGCTTTGACTGAAAAAATGTAGCAGGTCTTCTTCAATTGACTGGTTTTGTCCAAACAACAAGCTAAAACCAAAACAAATTCAATTTACTAATGTAGAGAACCAAGAACAACAGATAATAGTTATATCTGGGATGAAAGAACCAGTCAATTTTGTCAGATCAAGTCAGATTTATTTAAAGAGCTCATTTAAAAACTTAAAAACAACAAATGCTGACCAAAGTGCTTTACAAAGAAGTTAATCAAAACAGAGGAATGATCAAATAAAAACATAATATAAATAAATAAGAGAATACAGGTAAATTAATAAAAGCATACAATACCTTCATACAATCATAGCACAAAAATAGCATTCAACAGACAACAAAATACGGGGAAAAATAAATAAAAAACACAATGTGGGCGAACATGTAGTCATAATGGTAATTAAAAGGCTAAAGAAAAGAGACAGGTCTTCAGATGAGTTTAAGATTTGACTGCTGGGCCGAAGATTAAAATATCTGTTTTTTGTAATGCAGTTAAATGCAACCTAAAACTGCAACTGCAACACTATATTGATGACAAGGTTTCAGCAGGAGGTACAGCTGGGTGTTGTCAACATAAAAATGGTAAGAGATAATATATTTTCTGAAAATAGTCCCCAAGGGACGCACATAGAGGAAAATACGACAGGGCCTAATATGGAGCCTTGTGGTACTCCACAGGAGAAGTGTGCAAAGGAAGAGTACACACTACTGATTGGAACAGAGGCAGATCGGTTTTGGAGGTAGGAGGCAAATCACTGTAAGGTAGATTACTATTATAATTATTTTATTTGTATTTTTTTTCTCTGCTAATTGATTCATTGACAAGTGGTTTCAGCTCTAGGAGTGGCTTCATTGGTTCTCAACATCTTCCCATGTCTACTTTAACATGGAGACTGTGACGGGAAGTCTTATGCAGGAGATGAAAGAGAATTCCGACACAGCAGCTGTGAATCAGACCTGTGAATTTGAAATATCTCACTATATTTGAGAACTGTGTTGCCACGTTTGAAAATAGCATAAGAAGTCACAAGAGTCTTCAGTCACTGTTTCACCTCTCTTTTTTCTTTCTTTTTGAGTTTCCTTCAAATGCAATACTTTAACATGTCGGTCAGTCATCTTCCAGGTACTCCAGGTTGCATCTCAGATTAAGATTTAACAGCCAAAAACTATGGTGGGTTTATAAGATACAACACAATATTAAAGATTAAGCCAGTGGTTTCCAACCTGTCTTCTTCATGACCCCATACAAAAAAAGCCATGTTTTATTGCAGTACTCTGTCATGTTTAAGACGTATAAGTAATTCTTAAGTGCAAAGGGGTAAAGTTATCCAATGCTCACAAAAAAGCAAAGATAAGAGAAATGTTCATTATCTCGTGATCCCTTGAGACTCTGTGAAAAACTAAACCTGTACTGTATATAAAGTAGCCAAAACTAGCCCCATCTTGTCCAGTTACAACAGCTAAATGCTGTTCATCACTATTAACAATTCAAAAATGTCATATATAATAAAATCTCAGTCAGTACTTTTACTTTTGAGAGTTTTGAATCCATGCCTTTTTCTTACAAAGGAGTACCTTTATATTGTTGCATTGGTACTTTTACTAAAATGATCCAAATAGTACCACCACTGGTTTAAACAACACGGACTGTGCATGCGTCAATGACAGCTTCATTATTGTCAAATAGAAACCAGGTCAACAGGGAGAAAAAAAAAAGATTTAGCTGGACACAAATAAATAACAACCTCCCCGCAGGCTGCACTGTTTGTTCCCATAATGCTACAGTCCTCTGGGGGGGATCAGAAAGTGTCGCCATGGCAATACATTTGGCACATCCACTCAGAGACGAAGGAGATACCTCTCAGGTTGTTGCTTCTTGGAGTTCCCTGTTGGTGATGATTTTTGAGTGTGTATCTTTTCACAATGAGGCTTTTAGACCCAGATTTCTCAAACTGTCACACATTATTTTCACAGCAGTAGCTCTTACGAGGCTGGAAGAGCAGAAAATGTTTCAGCGGTTTGTTTTGTCACCTCACACAGAAGAGACTGGTAGAGCAGGATATAATCAATAAGTTAATCACATGTTATGCTCATTTTCTGGGTCATACGTGTTATTTGGGTTTCTATTAGAACATGTTTAAATGCTTTAATGTTCACACTTTATTTTCCTCATACTGTCCGTGCTGGAACACCTGTGTTCACCCTCTGTCTGAAATGCTCTGTTTTAGTGTCAAGTGTCAAGTGTCAAGTTCTGCCTGTTACATGCATTGTCTGTTTTCAAAATACACTTCAGTTTTCACAGGAAATGGACTGCTTGCATACAGTCTCCTTCATTTTTTTTCCCTTCAGCAACAAATGCACTTGGTTACATTTTGCCAACTAACACACATTGTTGGATTTAGGAAAAAAGAACGGGTTTTAGCTTTACAATCTTGCAGGAATCGAGCACTGGCCTCTCTGGTGAAAGTCAGTGGTTGTTGGACCCATCCATCACCACTCCTGGCCACCTTACTTGAACTTTCGTCACCTTAACTCTTGTTCTTGTCCCGCCACATTCCCCCCTGACGCCATCGGGCACCACTCAACTATAATGGCAACCGGCCATGTATCATGTCGACATGAAAGGACGGCTTTTTTCATCAGTGTCTGATGCCAGAAGTCACTGACCAAGCGCCGACTTTGGAGTGAGACTGGTTTGTCTATACATAACCACACATGTTCCGACAGAAATATGACCTTACACTTGCTGTAGTCTGCCTGGAGCAGATGACCATTTCAGAAAACCATCACGAGTTGGTGTCAGCTTGCCTCGAAAATAATTTTAAAAAACACTAAGAAGGTACTGTTTAGAGTATTCAGGACACCCTAAAACCTGAGGTTTATGCTTACAGGTATTACGATTACATTTCATTATTTAAAACTTTGGCCACATTTAATATGAACATCTGAACGAAAGAACACTTCGCACATCTATTTCAAAACAGGTGTGTAGGAAAGGGATGTGTCGGACACTATTTGCAAACAAACTCGCGCACACTAACTAGGAGAAGAAATTAATCTATCACACCATTTCTGTTACTAGATTTTTATCAGACAAAGCAAGGTGGTTATGAACATCTGACATTGCAACATAATAGACCATTTCAAACTGGACAACACAAACATTCTAAATGGGTCCCTTTGTATTTCCTGTTTAAATGTATGTTAAGGCAGAAGCTGACAGGAAGTGAACAGGGACCAAAGTAGTTGCCCTAGCAACAGAATAGCAATGAAACGGTCCATACTGTATTCATGACAGAAAATATTAAACACATAACAGATCCACTTTAATTAATATGCTTTTTTTGTTCATCTTTTCTGATGATGAACCCATCGAGCAGTTTTGTAAAGCTACTTTCTTTTGTTTCAGGTTTCAAATTATGAGTTTTTCCTGCTTTTTTTGTTTTATTTTGGCGTTACAAGACAAAACAAGCATCAACTTGGACTTACTTTTGACATTTTATTGACTCTATTCATGGTTGACATTGTCTTTCAATGCCCTCAAAGTTTATTCCTTAAGGCCTTGACACACCAAGCCAACAGTTGGCCGTCAGTCAAACTTGGGTCGTTGGTGAGCATCTGCCACCCTCATCGGTGCGGAGAGTCCTGCACCGTTGGCCCTCGTCGACACTTGTTGGCCTTTTTTCCTGCCAATTCTGTATGTTGAATTGTTGTGTTGGCACAACGGAGCCCGTCAGCAAATGAAATCACTCTGATTGGCAGTTCAGCTCTGCACAAACGGAAGTGAGGAATGTAAACAAAGAGACAAAGAGCCAAAGTCAAGAGGGAGTGAGGTCAACACAAACCTGTTATATGAGGTGAGATTGTTTTTCTTTAACCATTTAGCCCTTTAGCAGAAACTTTCCTGATGGTTCAGGAAATTGTTCACTGGCGCACTGTAAATATGCTCTGTTCTGTCAACACTGGATTGTGCTGTTAACATGCTAACTGGCTAACTATCATCAAGACATTCCTCCAGTTTTCCTTTTTGAATGATATCACAGACTACTGTTGTCTGCTGGTATGGAGAGGTATGTCTTGTTACACAGGTGCAGAACATACTTGGTAATGGCTGTTAGTGTTCATTTT
Source organism: Epinephelus awoara (assembly GCA_035609425.1). Classification (NCBI taxonomy): domain Eukaryota; kingdom Metazoa; phylum Chordata; class Actinopteri; order Perciformes; family Serranidae; genus Epinephelus; species Epinephelus awoara. The sequence continues at coordinate 23,720,575 of CM069306.1, read as the reverse complement.
CATGTGCAACCTTTTGGCCAAGACGTGGTAACTTGGGGCAACGCAGCAGGGGGCTCTCATCGCTGCTAGTTCTCTGACGTTGGTTTGGTGTGTCTGGGCCTTTAGAATAATTACCCTCTTGATCACGGCTGCAGCTAACAATTACTGTCATTATCAGGTAACCTACTGTTTTTTCTTCCTCAATTAATTGTTTTGTCTATAAAATGTCAGAAAAAAAGTGAAAAGATGCTGATTATCATTCCTTCAGAGCCCAAAGTAATATCCTAAAATGTCATAGCACTCATTTCAGTGTCTTACAAATATTACTCAGAGAATCAGATAAAGTTTTGTCTGACCAACAGTTCGACACCAAAAAACTATTCAGTTTATAATTTCATGAAACAAAGAAAAGTAGCAAATCATTACATTTGAAAAGCTGGAATCAGACAATGTTTACAGTTTGTTTGATGGAAAAAAAGATGAATGGAGAGATTAATCAAAATAGTTGCCAGTTTACTTTCTGTTTACTGACAGCTTGTTTAATTGATGAATCATATCATGCCTATTTTAGTTTCCTCCTATAACCCAAAGTCATGCAGCTCAGGGGAAAAGCAGACTCTACTTGTGAATGTATTTTAATCTGTGAATGTTTTATGGCTCCGGCAACAAACTTGTCAGGGGCCTGAATACAAATGAGTAAGTATAGGGGAAAGATGGAAAGATGTAATGATATATACGGATATTTTCTGAAAATATATCTTACACTTCCTCGCACACAAATACACTGACATATACACCATAATACTCGCTGCAGTCGGGCACACTTCCCGTCACAATTTTCCCCATCCTACCTGTTCACTTCTTTTTCTAACCCACACATAATCCACCCTAAATCTTCTCTGCTGTTCTCAAAAGATCTCCTTTTACACCTCACAGAATGGAGGATAATTTAACACTGCTGCAAGTCTCATAATGTGGTGATGCTGTCACTGAGTTTTCTAGAGTTGATTAACTTAATTATCAGCAGAGCAGGGGACTAAAAAAGCCCACCAGTCAATCCAATCAAATCAAATCCCATTCAGTCCGTCGCCACCTTTGAATAAACCTCACAGCTCCAGCGCCTACCCCAACCCCCTGAGTGACTGACAGATGTGAAGTGCATTGAATGGCCTCTTTAAACGCAAATGTACAGAGGTGAGGCTATTAGTCGCTTGATTTAGCAAGCAAGAGCATATTTTTAAGCAGATTCAATATCAGAAAAATGTCATTTCCCTAATTTAAGCCCATGGTGAGCTGGGATATAGTGCCAAATGAAAGCGTTGGATTTTTGCTCATTAAACACATGAAATGTTTGAATGAACAGTGTTTGGTTAAAAAAGACTGCAGCAGTAAGTCAGGAAGAAGTGAGCCAAAGAAAACATTTATTTCACATTTGTATTGGTACTAAGCTGGAAGAGCTGAAAGCACAGAAATGTGGTCGATATGTACAGTAGAGTCACCAGTTTCTTACTTCTGTGTCTGAGTGTGAAAAAAAGCAATAAGACCTAAAATGGCCTCTCAGCATGTTACAAAGCAGAAAATGCATTTAAGAATTACTCCTCACAACCCTTCACATATGTTTCTACACCATTAAACAACATCAAGAAAAAAAAACATTTTAGGTGTTGTTTATTAGGAGCTTAACACTCAAAAGGGCAGCGTGGTTGTCTTTGATCAGATTTGATTGATGGCGGCGCAACAACCCACCGACTGTCATCAGATTCTGATTCAAATGTTGTTTAAAGAGTAACTAAACCCTAAAACCATTGTTTTCAGCTGATAATCATTGTTTCTGGGAGTGAAGTAGTGTTACTGAATGAAAATCTGCTCAAAATCTTAACAGTTTAGTGCAAACTGTTGAAAATCTACATTTTATTTTAAAAATGTGGTATGGAGTGCCCTCTACAGCTTGTGCATGACCTACGCACTTTGAAAGGCTGGGATCATGTGACCAATGTGCTGATAGGAGAAAAGGAGGAAGTGGTCCTGAGTGGTCAAGTTAGGAGGCAGGTTGGATGGGACTTTCCCCGAGATACCGGAACTGTGTGAACTTCGACTCATTTGAAGGTGCATCCTCATCATGTTTCTTTCCCTAAACCTAACCTCTGTAACTTTAGATTAACTTTGACATTATTTGTAGGGCCAACACATTCTCACTCCGACCTCTTCACATATAGATATTTGGTCATGGGCTTTCCACGTCTACATACGATGTGCAAGGTACCCTGGGTGCGTTGGTTGTTGACGTTCTGGGACATCGTGTCAAGTTCTGCCTGTTACATGCATTGTCGTCTTTCAAAATATACTTCTGTTTTCACAGGGAATTTACCGTTTTTTTCCCTACAACAACAAACACACATAGTTGGGTTTTGGCAATAAAAGCATGTGGCTAGGTTTAGGAGCGCTGGATTTCGACTATTTCAGAGTGAGACCTGGTTCGTGGGGTACTTCTTCTTAGGATATCATACAAACTGTATGAGGATACATTACTCAACTCTGATTAGTGCATAGAAATCTATGACATCGCCATTTTAAAAAAAAAAAAATCAAGCCAGTGAGAAGAGCATGAGAAGAAGAAAAAAATAACAAAATGCTCTTATATAAAATTTAAAAGTTGGATAAGATAAGTTAGATGAGAAGATCAATATCACTCTGTAAGTTAAGTATCAAACTACTGTACACAGTCAGTTAGCTTAGCATTAAGGCTGGAGGCAGAGAAAAACAGCTAGCATGGTTCAGCTCACCAGAGATAGCTACATTTAATTTTCACGAAAGCGTAAACACAACAAGTGGTAGTGTTTCTAGGGGGTTAAATGTATGTGTAACTATTCCTTGGGTGGATGCCCTTCACTTTTTGTTCAAATTAAAAAAACAAGTTTAAAACATGTGAATTGGTGCTATTCTGCAATATTTTACCAAGTGCTGTGCAAAAATATTTATAGGCTACATTTCTATATCTTTACAGTAAATACACTACTGTTACCTCCCCCAGTGACAGCTCACCGGCTCTGAACTGTAGTTGGGAACACGCTGGCTCATTAACATTAAATGACGTTGGCTTGTTATGAGCTGGTAACTAGCTTCTAGTGGTGCAGACCACTCTGCAGAGGGACGAATGGTGAGGCATTCAGGTGCTGTTCACAATGGCTTTATTGCTGTAGTCACCACAAAACAATAAACATGGCCCTCTCAGTGGGTTTAACATCAGCCTTGAGCTTATGTAGACACTTAATTCTATTGACTATCATCACTTCACTTCACCATGACACCCCAAGAGAGCTGCTTCCCTCCATACACAACGAAGTACACGTCACACCCTCACAGGTTACTCACAAGGCAACCGTATAATAAAGGGGGAAAAGGGTGAGGTGGTAACACCACGCACCATGTGTGTGTATTTCAGTCCCCCTGTGCAACTATCAATCATTATACAAACATACATACATCTGTATAAGTGAAATGTGTATATAGATTTTATATTATTTTAGTTTTATTTTATCTATATTGTATCATTGAAATATTCCTATCCTTTTCAGCACTCCTTTTTTCTCTTGCTTCTGACTCTCGCTGTGATGTGTGAATTTCCACGATGCGGGATTAATTAAGTCTTATCTGATCTTATCTCATCTCAAAAACCTCAGGCTTCACAACATTCTGCATACTCTGTTTCTAACATTTTTTTCTACTTTCAAGACAAGCTGACGGCTACACGTAACGGCATGTTAACGTCAAGGTTGCACATGTTGTTAATTTCTTCCAGTTTTCAAATCATATTCCTGCTGAAATGTGTCTGCTTGTCTTTAGAAGTTTTTATCGGTGATTTCGTTGAGGAAAGTGCAGCTATTCTTTGTTACAGTCATTCCTTGGCTGCAATGACAGTCCAGAGACGCCAAGATGCGGAAGACCTGGAAATGTTGACCAATCAGAGCACAAAGAGACAGGCGCTAAGATGGAGCGTCTCAGACAGAGGGTGAATACAGGGGTTCCAGTATGAGGAAAATAAAGTGTTTTTGGACATTAATGCATGTAAATTGGTTCTAGTAAAAACCAAACTTATCCCACACCTCACAAACTTTTTCAAATTTGCGAGGTGTGAATCATGGACTCAAACTTTTCTGATTCAAGCCACCTTCTCCAGAGCCTGAGGACACTAAGTAGCTATGGACCTGAAATAAATAGCAAACTGCTTTTGAGTGTCTGTTTTGAATTTCAAGGCTGATGCAAACTTGCTTATGGACACAAGACATTAGCTCGACTAATGGTTTGTAGTTTGTAGTGGAATCTGTAAACTTGTCAAACTTCTGTTATTACTGTTACTTTCACTGAACCCGTGCTCAAAATAACTGCAGGCTGCAGCTGGTAGGAAATTACAGCTACAGGCAATCCATGTCCTGTTAAGCCAGCTTTCAGTCTCCCTTTCCCCACATGCACCACCTTACATTAACACCCAGGAGAGGCTCCAGAACGATTTTGTCAATTGCCCTCAATTACATGTTTTTAATGAAAATGGTCACAAGAAAGAGTTTTATTTTATTCCTCTAGCTCACTCAAAATGGCAAAAAAAGAGACTTCAAAGACGATTCTTTTACAATATTCATGAGTCTCTAAGATCCTCAAAGCCTTTTAAGAAGAACATGTGGCATAACTGCTGGCAAACGCTGGTGGAAACATCCCAGGCCAGAAAACACACTCACACTGAATTCAAATCAGCCTGATAGGCAAGGCAGGAAGAGAGAGAAGGGGTTTGGATTCATCGTGGCACGCTTAATGCTCCAGAAATTAATGCTAAATAACATCTTCATGCGTCAGTGAAGCTGTGAGCGCATCCCAGCTCGTCACTGGCGTGTTTCACCGTGCAAAGACATTTTGTTTGTCTGTTAAAAGTCTTTCTTATAACAGCCAAAGTGAGTGCTTGACAGTGATGTTTTTTCTTCGGGGCTTCTACAGCATCCTCCCGTGTTGCAGAGGTTCCAAGTGTAAGTGTTTCATGGATCCTCTTTGGTCCTTTCACACCGACTGTCAGGGGCTTCAGAGTCTGAATTCTCCAGAGATAAAGAAGCGAGGAACTGGTGAAAGTAATCATTTTAGCACTTCCTCTCTCCCTGATCTCTCCTCTCTGACTGGCGCTGCCGTCAGAGGAGAGAAAGATGAAAACTCCTCATCCAATATGACAAATACATATGGCATGTGAAGGATGCATTCAGGCCACACTCACTCTCCGCTGCTTGAATGTTGCACTGCAGCATTTTATCTTTAGCGAGTTGACAGCGTAGCATCTAACCTCAACTGTCGTCGACAGAGGGGGAAAAAAGGCGTATTTTAATACGTCACCTTCTGCGTTATCAGGCTCTGGAGACAGACGTCTCTCGAACTAAGTCTCAACTTTTAGTGCCTCCCTGGAAAAAAAATATGTCTGCATAAGAGAGTGAAATATGGGTCTATAATAAGCCAGTTATTTTTTTTTCTTTTTGCCTCATTCTTTTGAATGACAGCCAAACGCATTACAAGGGAATAAATGTGGACTGAAATCTAATTACATTTTTATACAGTCTAAATTTACGAACTACGCTGCAGTGCAGGTACGGGTTATTTTCCCTCTTTCTGCTGTTATGTGAGAACATATGCAGCATAAAATGTGGGGATTTATCAAAATGCTGCTGTGAATAACATAAAAGCTGAAAATAGTGCTAAAATCACTCAATGACAGAGCCACAGGGAGATTTTACAGCCAGAATAATGATTGCAGCTGACCTGACTGCCACATTTTTCCAGCTGTCAGTTGTAGACAAAGAAAGAACCATCATTATTACAAATGTAGAAGTTACACAAAGGCGAAATAATATGCTTAATCACAAAATACTGAATTAAAATTGCATGAGGACTGGAGGGTCAAACTGCATTATGGCTAAATGGTATTTAATCACAGAACATAATAAATTAAACTCAGACTAACAGTGAAAATCAGCCATTAAAAAGAGCCCTGTGAAGATCTTTGAGAGCTAAAGGTCCAGTGTGAAGCATTTAGGGACATATTTTAGCAGCAATGGTATATAATATTCATAGCTATAATTTCATTAGTTTATAATCACTTTGAACTAAGAATCATTGTGGGTTTTTTCACGTTGGAATGAGCCATTTTTATCTGCATACAGAGTGAGTCCTTTTCCATTGTTGTTCTACATTAGCCCAGAACAGACAAATCACTGGCTCCAGACAGGGCCAATTAAGTTTTCAACCTTTTAAACATGTCCATATGGTGTTTTTATATGCTACAACATATCATGAGCAAAATATGCTGAAACATGACTGAGCATCTCTCTGGGATTCAAACTTCCCGAGGCTGATGAGTCACAAACCTATTTTCCATATTTGCGGAGCATCACTGATGTCGCTACTCGCTACTGTATAAGATTAATGGACGTAGCCACAGTGACATCACCCATTTGTCTGTGGACTCTGTTCTGAAGCCTTGGCTGAATCCAAATGTCCACCATCTGAACCGGTCAGTGACGAGAAAAAAGCACTTTTAATGCGCAAACTTATACGGGACGCATTTGCCCCCGTTACCGTTTTAGCTCGTTTCACGGCTCCCGGCTGCATCCGCCTCCCTCAATACTGAACCAATTTTAGAATGAGTTGTACCTATGAATCATATGCACACATACACATGGGGAAATAGGACCCAGGTTGAAAAATACCTAAGTTATCCTTTAATATATCTCTATGTAACAGGCTAGACATGCTCAAATTTTTTGTAAATAAGGACAGGACTATAACTCAATAAATTTGGGTAATACTTAGATTAGAAACCTTCTCGGCACAACCTGATAGGCCGCAATACTAAAATGCATTTTTATTCCCTCTACAGCTTATACTCATACATGTCTCTGTATCACGATGTTACTGAATATTATTTCTGGCCCACACAATTCAAGTACCATTTTAATAGCCCTAACTATCAATGACTATTTTACACATTCCTAGGTTTTTTTTTCAGCAATTTAAAAAAAAACCACAATGTCACGTCTGTATGGCAATGAATGTCTGCTGAAGTCTGCGACCCAAGCGGACTCTTGGAAGTCTGCAGAAAGTCCACTTGACGCCCCTTGTGGACTGGAATTGTGAATTTGGACAGCCCTCAACACCCAGGAACATGAGTCTTCAAGTGAATTTGGATTCAGCCCTTGAGTTTGACATTTTGGCCGCCGACATGTTGGATTTTTGGAGCCAGAAGCGACCGTACTTGGAAGAGAGGGTGGATCAGACTTGTTAAGAAATTATCTATAGAGACCAAAATCAGTTTTTGTACCAGGCTGTGAAACGTGTTTATTTCTTCTGTGAAGATGGGCATCTAACATGGGGGTCACTGGGGATTGACTCAAGTTGGCTGTTGAGCACTGGTTTTTGTGGTTCATCCCCATAGGCTGCCACTTGATAGCTATGTATTGTTTTGTTTTTTGCAAGGTAAGTATCACTTTCACTCACATAGTCAAGCAGAAGGCTCGTGTTATCTGTTACTGTATACAAGCAGAGGTTTGTGTGTTTGATGAGCAGAGCTGAAGGTGAGCAGGTACTCTTGAGATACACACGAGCAGCTGAGGGACGAGACTGATTTCCATATTCATAGGTTAGAGAATACAAAGTGAGGCAAAGCTATAGGGTTACATCTGAGGCATTTCAAGGCATAATGGGATTTTTTTTTTCATGGAAAAACCTTAATAAGATGTAATTTTGATGAACAGAGATACGTTTTTAGGGCTTTAATCAATGCCCGCAGAGGAAATTAAACATGAGGTGACTGCATTATAATTTACATTCTTGCAGAGAGAGGAGAAGATTGATACCACTCTTGAGCCAGGAGCAGGTTAACGTATAGCTAACCCTACTTGAAACAGTGGGAAACAGCTCACCTCCATGTAGCTCTGTCCAATTGTAAAACATCCACCTGCAATCACCTCTAATGCACCATATAGCCATACTCCTGTCCAAATGTAGAGTGGGAATTATTATACCTTATATAGAGGGCCAATCATAAAACATTACCTTACAAACTAACTCTAAGCTAAGTCAAACTAAGCTAAGATAAGCTAACCATCTACTGGCTTAGCTCCTTTTTTAACACGGGTCACAGTAAACCTTTTTTATTTAAATTATTTTCTTCTCATTCTTTTGAAAGAAAGCCAAACACATTAAAATTGAATACATGTGCACTAAATATACAGTCTAAAGCCGTTTCCAAAATCCCTCACTACTCACCATAGTTAGCAAAACGTGTTAGCATTTTACCACTCAGGGTTCCCTTGTCTCAGTCAGTGGGTTTTTGGTTAGATGCCTGAAATAAGGTCTGTGGTTAACACAAGTTTCACGCTTTGTCCTACAGCATAAAATATGTCAGTAAATACCCCATTCATGAACTTTGAAGTTTCTGTGTCTTAAAAAAGGGGTTGCTAACAAGTGGCTAAATGAGAGTTCAGAACGTTATCAAGTCGAGCCACGCCTAGCCATACCGTCTTGGTGGTGACATTAGGTAATGCGGCAGTAGTGTAGTTAGTTTATGCCCTACGCATTTAGGTCTAATAATAATGTAAGTGGTGTTTATTTATGAAGAGTATCTTGCTGAAATCTGCTGTGAAACAAAGGTATGTTTATCTCAGTTTATTTTCTGCAATAATTCAAATTACTGTGGAAAAATCCAATAGGCCTAACTTCCATGTAAGCCTACAGAAAAATATCTTCCCTGGGGCACCAGCGGATCCAACCAGTGGTCACTAACCAATCACCATAGTCCATCATAGTGTACGTGACCTGACATAAATGTATTTCCCTGATGTGACTTCAGCTACATGATCTGGCGTTGATTCAGGCCAAATTTGGCAATGTCCTCGGAGCTGGTTGTCTGACTGGCAGGAGATAACACTTGGAAAGAACCTACAGTACCTACAATGCAGTCACACACATTAAATTGTCATGATGTACCAAATCTTTGACTTTCTCGTGAGTAAACCCTCAAATGTGCAACTATCTGAGCTTTTCTTATTTTAAGTTTCTGCTACAACATGCGCTGAAGGAACTGACGGACCGTTGGGTCAGATGCAGACGCGAGAAGAGAGAGACAAGCTGGATTTAAACCTGTTGTACATTTCTAACTTTGGATGATGTGTTTGTTTTACCAGTTTCTTAGCCATGTAATTAATTGTGAATTTAGTGTGTGGTCATGACAGATTAAAGAGATTAAATTAAAATAAATAAAGTAATTGATTTTCTAGCACTAGCTAAGGTTAGCGAGCTGGATCGCTATTAGCCGTGATTTGTGATCGTATTGCATAATTTTACTCATTATATTCACAAGTTATTACACAACTAACTGGTGAAACAAACTTCCACACATCAAATGTTAAACTGAAAAGATTTGTAGGATAGGTTGTAATAGCGCTGCTCTCTCTCTCTTTTTGTGCGTCTGACAGTACAACATTAATAATGTGTTTAATGTGAGCAGAGCACCATCACAACACATATGGCCACAAAGTACTTTGTTGCGTTATTTATTAATTTGGGGAAATATGCTTATTATAATATTGTGTATGCACGCCAGCATTTGTTCTGGATGGTCCACCAGCCGACGTTGATATGACATGTTTTAATTGTGCAGCAATGATGTAATTAACAGTGCAGAGAAAATGACCAGAGTAGTGTCTCAAAGTGTTTTTTTCATGTTGGAGATGAGCTCGCTATAAAGTCCTCCACAGAGAACTCCCTGGACAGCGAGTAGGCAGTAGTGAATGAGTGAATGATTTCGGACACAGCCTGTATTTATGATCTATGCTGCAGTGCAGGTATGGGTTATTCTCCCTCTTTCTCCTGCCATGTGCCAACATGAAAGGACTTCTCAAAACGTTGCTGTGCGCAATCTAAAAGCTGAAGATAGAGCTAAATAACTCAATGACAGGGCCGTATGCACAATATGCTTAATTGCAAAATATTAAATTAAAGGTTGGAGTGAAAATGAAGGTGTACGGGGTCAAACAGCATTATGGCTAAATGAAATTTAATCCCAGAACATAATGAGTTTAACAAATTAGCTATTTAAAAAAAGCATTGTGCAGATTTTTGAGAGTTAACATAAGGTGGCTGTGTAATAACAAGCTGTGCGGGCACCAGTGTCCTTTTTAATAACACTTTCTCGCCCTTGTTCATTTTTCCCCCTGCTCCCTCGCAGCCATAAATTACTCAGCTAATGCCCCAACAGCAGCAGCTATTGCTGAATCATTCAAAGACCTCAATTAGCAATTAAGGGCTTAATGAATAGAGGTCCTTGCAGGGCCATTCTGCTCCCAGCCCAGAGGAGCCCAGTGGAGTCTAATCTCTCCTGCAGGACTTGTACAGTAAATACTGGCTAACGGTGCAGAGCAGATAGAGAATAGCCTGTTATTGCCCACACATAATGAGCAACTTGCCTTGCAGTTTTGAGCCCTGTTTACTGTAAGTACCTGGAATTTCTTTGCTGTGGATCTTAACACGGACGGATGACTGTCAGGCACTATACATATTTTTTTTTTCCTACACACCATTACCTCCTGCATAATACCTGTCTTGAGTTTGAATTGAAGAAGGAGAGGGGGGAATGGCAACAAAAGGAGGGAGATAGAGAAGCAGAGAGGGAAATAAAAGGGGGTGAGATGGAAGGAGGGAATGAGAGAGCTTCAAAAAAAAGGAAAAAACAGGGAGGGTTGAAAAAGACATTTGCAATGCCAATCATCTTCAAGGAGCTTAGGCCTCGGACCAGAATATCAAAGATGGGAAATGCAGGCATACATCATGTGGTAGGTAGGTAGCTTATAAATTATTACTGTGACTCTATCCTTTCATATTACTATTCTATCAGCCTTTTATCATTTATATATTTTTCATAGCTTTAATGAAGTGTAAGGCTTCGCTTTACATGTGAAACCCCCACAGGTATACGCTTGTAAAGAACTCCTGTAAAGAAACTACACTCCAATTTCCATCAGCTTTATCTCTCCTCTTCCCACCCCCGTCCCATGTGAATTTATGGAGGCTCACTGAAGCATAGCGACTGAACGTAGATGCACCTAAAATGAGTTGTACCATAATCTGATTTGAGCAACCTATAGCCTCGACCGGCGATGACAGCAGGGAGATAAAAGCACAATGTGACCTATACAGTGAGATGGGATGAAGGCATTTCTCTGGAAGACATTTTATCTTGCATCTTACAATAATAGCAGAGCTGATTATCTCTGTAATCGGGGCATTTGTGCGTGCTTTTATTATATATCACAAACCTGATCTTTGAGGTCAGGGTGTATCTTTTGGACAAAACTATTTGCACTGTCAGCTTTTGTGAACAACAGAGGTGATAAACAGTGAAACTTGCTGGGTGACTTTGAAGGAAAACAGCTCCTTAGATGTTGCTTCATTGATTCCACAGGGTCATGCTGTTTTAAAGAATACTTCACCCACAAAATGATGGTTTGAATATTGATTACTAACCCCTGTGTTATACCAAATTTGAAACCGTGTATTATTCAATGTGATTTGGCTGTTTGGCCACACGCAACTGCACTTTCGGGCCCCTGAAACCGTGTTTCTTTGAAACCGAAGTCCAGGATGAAATTTTTGGAAGACTCCAGTGCCAGCGGTTGCGTGTAGATAGGATAACCGCAGTATTTTATTACCTGTCTCCACTGTTTGATGTCGGAGCAACCGTAAATTGCTAACGAAATGGCAGATCAAACAAACATGCTGGTGCTAACTTTATTTGTGAGCGTGTTTCATGGTACTGCTCAGTGAAGAGAGCTTGAATATCGGAATACTTTGCCTGAAAAGATTCCCAATCCACATTTTCTTGTATTTTATCCACTTTGTATTTGTTTATTACCTTGAGGAGCAATTCTACTTCGTTATGTGTCCACACGAAAGACTCTCCCCTGCCTCAATTCGCCATTGTTGGTTAAAAAGAAAGAAAGAAAGAAAGGTAAGGTTGTTTCGCGCTATTTTTGTGGCTCGGGTTGTTTTTATCTTCCACACTTCCCTATTCTGGTATTGACTCTGACTTCTGATTGGTTAAAATAGCCTTTCAGTTAGAAGTTACATCGCCACCTACTGCTTTGGCATGTGTATTACATCACTTGGTAGTGGGTTTTGCGGTTTCGTGTGGATATCATATTTTTTTTATCACACCACTCGCGTGGATGAATTTTTTTTGGGAAACTGGAGCCTGAAAAACTTTGGTTTCAGAAGTACACGGGTCCGTGTGGACTAGGCCTTAGGCTCATTTATCCACTCGCGTGCTCAGTACTTCCCAAACACATGCATCTTTTTAGTAAAACCTGTTTAAAACACTTTGCTTACCAGCAGCGAGCCTGGGCAAGAATGTATGTTTGAACTCTGCTCAATCAAATGCACCAGCAGGGTTCAAACGCACATTCTTGCCCAGACACTCTACTCATACACTAAGTGTTTTATATAGTAAGGTTTAGTAAATAAGTAAGTAAATGGATGTTTTGCTGGTGCTAAATGTGCCCACCTTAGACTCCAATTCACCAACAGTTTTCTCAGTTTTCGGATTCTTTGTTTACTGTGGAGGTATACCAGAAAAATGTTTTCCTCACCAACGAGTCAGTCTCAACCCCAACTCTTCAAATATTGATGCTTGGTCAGTGGCCCTCGGCATCAGATACCGACACACCAATGCACCCTTTAGCGGCAGTATCTGTAGCACTGAGTATTTTTCAAAGTATAACGACTGAGATCATCTGCATAGGGTGGGAGTGAGGGGACATGGATGAGTCAGACATACTCCAGATTTTCAGCTGTTCCTTCTCCATGTAAAACCAAGTCAGTTGAGTTACTTTGATAATGGAGTGTGCTAGTGTGTGTAGCATACTATGCTAGTGACAGTCAGAGATTCGAATCAGCAGTTGGAGACCCCTCAGTCAACTGAGATTGCTTCAAGTTGAGCAGTCATTTTTTTCTTTTGCCAGTCAGTGTGTAGTGGACTTCTGGGGACGTTTTGGTCCCCAGATTTTGCAGAGTGAGTGCTCCTCACTGTCAAGCTGCTTTTTGGTACAGGCATCTGCAGACACAGCACAGAGGAAGAGAGGGTTTGCCTTGTAAGGCTCAGAAATAGTTATCTTCTTCCCAATGCTTACATGTGACAAATTTATAGCTTCCAGAAACTTAATACAACACAGTCTCTGGCTTTTGTTTGATATCTAGTGTCTGCAAAAGTTGTTGTTGTGCATTACCAATCCATCCTTAGCATAGTTAGCTTGTTCACCGTTTTATGTGAATGTGAATGTCACTGCACCCTTTACAAACTTTAAAATTATACATGAAAAATAAAAACAAAAAAAACGGAAAGAATAGTCAGATACTTGTATTGAACAACCAAATCTGATTCAACAGACATACTGACATTATGTGACGTTACATGACATTAGTACCATTTTTTTTTACATAACCGCATGCTTTTGTTGCCTGAACGTGAGGACAGAACCCTACACCTACAGTCTACGTTTATTTTGGAAAAGAAAAGTATACATTTCATGAGCAGAAACTGTATATTTCCTATGATAATTAGCGTTTACATTGAGAGGACACAACACATGTAACAAGCGTTAATTGACATGCGTTCTGGTGCGTCTCATACTGCAGCTAAAGGGTGCCTCTGTGCGTCAGTATCTGACACCAAAGACCTCTGACCAATCATCTGTATTTGATGAAGTGGGAGTGAAATTGTGTTGCCATGACTTTTATGTAACATGTGTGTGTGAGTAACTGATATATAAATGATCATTTTGTGGGTGAAATATTTCTTTGAAGGGAACATTTTTAACCCTGTTTTTCTTGTTACCGGCAGCCCTTGCCAGCTATTTAAGAGATAATCTATTGCATCACCGTGCATGATGCTGCTGCCTTCAGAGAGCTCTTAAAAGTTTGGTTTTTTTACGTCATTTGGAGACTTTCCCATTCTCACCCCTGTGGAAAAAACTCAGAACGAAGAATTAGCCGTACATCAATATGTGTATTTGAAGGAAAGAGGGAGAAAAAGACTCCACCTGCTGTTGTAGCAGGGGAGTCCACAGCTCCACCCGAGGGCATATGAACACACGCCATGCTTTCCCATATCTCTTGGCACGGACATATTTCTCCATTTCCTTAATTCTCCTCTTGTGTGACTGCCAAATATAGCTTCCGCTCCACCAGGCTGAAGTAACTGGGTTACTAGAGCTGTGAGTAATTAGCTGATTTCTGCTTAACGGCACCAGGAGGCTGCAGAGTGAGGGGTAAAATCATACTGAGGGAATGGTTTGGGGCAGGATTAAGAGCGAGGGTGAAAGGTCAGAGGTGAAAGTCAATCTGCATCACAATGTGCAGGTTTGATCTTATGCTGAGCTGGATGATATGGAGTTTACTCTCTGTGAATGCCAAAAACAATGTCAATGAGAACTGATTATAATTTCATTCCAGGAACGATTTGCAATTTAAATGGAAAGAAAATGGCTTTGGTCTGCTATTGAACGTTATAAGCTCTCAATGTTTTCATCTTATTGTATAGTAGAAGCAGATTTCATAGACACAGTGACAGAAGAGCGGATACATGCTAAATTAAAACTGGTTAACTCGCACATTTTCATGCAAATAAACCATCACTGTGATGGGACCAGTTCACATCTTGTTGGTGCTTTAGTTTCTATATTTGCTCAGAGGCATTTCACAACAGCTACACCTGATAATATAATTCAACCCATTCCAAAATTCACACAATATATGCTACATTTATAAAGCTCACAGTGTCTAATTTTGTCATTCAACTCTATGGCAAATTTGGGGCTGTATGTTTATTTGACAAAACAACACAAATAACTGATCCATACAAGGCATATTCCAGTTTTGGTTTACAAAAGATTTAATTAAAGGACAGAGCTGCCAAAATTCTATATTTTTGTAACTGTCAATAAATCCCATGAAAAGACCAAACCCAACAATGCGGAAATCCGCCTCTTGATACTTTCTGTTTCCCTCAGCCTGTCTGCAGCACATTGGTTCCCACTAAATACATAAATCTTTACAAACAGGTCGTGACTGTTACTAAAAAAAACCCTGAATAGTTCATTTGTTGGTGATTAATACATAACTGGTGCTCTCTCAGCACAGTGTATGAGGGACTGACTGAAAATAAACTGCAGTGCCAAGGTTCTTCATAATGAAGGGACAACAGTGTGGCCTTTACAAAATTTTTACTTTTACGTACCCCCACAGACTGATCCTTGATTTGTTGATTCTTCGGCTTGGTCACCTTTTTTACTTCTCTGCTCGTTTGTTAACAAGTTTTCATGATTTCAATCACAGCAGGTTGTGTTTAAGGGTTACAAATGGCTCAGGGTGGTGGGAAACTAAAGTGTGTCTGTGCAGTTGGCACATTATAGCTGGTAGTTTATTGATGATTAAGAGCAAACGCAAGATCATCTACACACCAATGTGTAATTGGTTTTGTGTGTCTATTTACCCCATGAACACAAATGTGTGAATTTTGAGTTACTCTACAACAGTGGTTCCCACTCAGTCGAGCCAAGGGGTCCAGATTTGTCCTTAGTCATTAGTTCAAGGTCTACACAGTTTAATATATTCAGCGTCACATTGTTATTCACTCACTTTACAGCAGGAAACAGCACTTTGAAATAAAGCTCTGTGCCAGATTTTCATTGTACTTGTGAGTCACTTGCGGTCCACTGAGAATGGACGTGTGACCCACCAGTTGGGAACCACTGCATTAGGGGTTAATTCATTTTTGTTTTTCTTCTTCATGGGATTTGTTCTTCAAAGGTACAGTATATCAGTGGTTTACCATTAACCAATTAACCACTGGGAATATTTTTGACCAGTTAAGAATGTCAGTCTATTGGTTAAAATGTCTGCTCCTCAGTTCACTGCTCAGCACCACCACCCAGGTCTACAGTTAGCACTGTTATCAGTGTCAACACGGCTAGTGGCACTGACTTAATTAACAATGCTAAAAGGTTGTTTTGGGTTTTTTTGTGGCTCAAAAACATCTTGGTCACTGGAGCTATCTAGGCAGGGGACCAGAGGGTGGCTACTGAGTTTCTGCAGCAATGCATTAAAACAGTACACCACTAGCTAGTCCCCACCAACCCAGCTGGTGCGCAGTGCAGAGCGGCCAAGGCTAACCAGTGGAGACTGAAGGATGGGCAGTGGGCATTATGTTTCTGCATGTTGATGCAGCTAGCCCGCTGTCTGTCAGCAAAGCACACAAAAAATAAAATAAAAAGGAAGGCATTTGCATCACAAAACATTAAAGTTTCACCACGTCTGAATGGATAGTGCTTTAAAATACACGCTAAAGCTCACTGAGACAGTAGAGCCCGAGATTGAAAGGAAAGGTCTCTTGCATTTCATGTCATTTTGTGTATTTTTATGAAAATTAACCGGTAGTTACAGGTTAATGGGTGTCTGACATCTCTAGTTTGCAGTTGTAAAAATATAGAATATCACTAAATTTATCCTTTAAAATCAGCAAGTTCAAAACACACAGCAGCCCTGTCTGAGAAAGTATTATTGTTGTGTTTACCTAAGGTGAAACCTCTTATTTTAGCCTGTTGAATGGATGCATTTTAAACCTGCTAAACTTGACAATATAATACCATCCCATACAATGCTCAGGCAATAATAGGTATCTTCATAGAGATGACAGTGTTTAATTGTTGTTGGGAATCTGTCAGAGTAAACTTGGCTACTGTGCATAGTTTGTATCTGCATTTTTAAGTGTTCCTGTTATTTTGGTAGGAAACAGGACAGATACCTGTTGTATACCTACATATCTATCATCACAGTGATTTGGGGGAGAAAAAAAAACTAAATTAAGCTTTTTACCAACCAGTTTAAATTATACTCTCACTCCTTCAGAGAAAAGTATTATCTTATCTAGGGTGAAACCTGTGTTTTAGCCTTTTGAATGGGGGTTACAGAGCTTGAAATAGCTCCGAATAAGATGTGTGCGGTGTAGAGGGCAGAGGTTAGTGAGTGGAGACACTCCAGACTTCCAGGCAAGAATCAGCTCGCTCCAGCTGCCAGAGTAATAAAGTGTTGGCAGCTGTCCACGGTGCTGAAATCAACCACTATCTCTTTGAATGGAGAATAAAAGGAGCTGGCCGTGGTGCCAAGATACTGACGTTGCTCGGCTAATGGCACGTCTCACAACACAAGCATCAGGTGCATGCATATACCATTGTTTATCCAAACTACTGCTTTCCAGTGGCTGAGGAGACGGACTGTACTGAGAAATGTGTTGAATATGACTAATGCAGGCGTGGAACACAGCGAACACATCCAAGAATAGGAGATCTAATACGGAGCAGTGGGTATTACCACATGCATAATTTAACACAGGACTGTTCTATGTGAAGTGGATATTATAGATGTGAGTGTGTGTGTGCTGGTGACACATACACACACTTTCGCACATGCCATCATCTTTCTTTTTGTTTGTCTGACTCCCTCATCTGTTTTTGTCTTTGGTTATCTCTCACATGCAGGGATATAAAAAGAGACAGCCCCCCAAATCTGTTCTTTGACCTATAGTCTGAAAGCTGGAGCAGCTCTAAAAATGTTTTTCATCCGTATCTCAAAGAAGATGGACTCTGTGGCGCGTGGCTTTGAGGCAGCCCACATCGTACACCTGCTAAGGGTCAATGATCATCCGGGCCCACGGGTGCAGAAACGTTAAGACAGGCCTCGACTGGACAGAGACAGATTACTGACCGGTCCAGAAATGCCGGACGAAACTTTATTCCTTCCTTCCACCTCTCCTCTCTTAGTGATTCAGTGCATGCGTATATAGGCTGGCTATTCCAGAGCCAGCCTCCCACCTCATCCCTAGTGAGAGATAAGTATTGTTTGCGTAGCAGCACATTTCATGCTTGGCTTCCCCCACCTGTTCCCTGACCTGCAAAGTCTGAAGGCTGGAATAGCTGTCAAATGCCTTCACCCGTATCTTTCGAGGATGATTGAAAGGAGGTTTTGTCTTATAAATGTTTTTGAGAGCATTACTTTTTAAGCTGAAAAACAAACTTTGATGAAGGATTTTTTTAAAAAAAAAGGTGAAACCAGCAGTCACTTTTCTTTTTTTTCTTCCTTTTTTTGGCTGTTAATTGCAGGAGAATTTGTGTGTTTTTTAATTTGTCGCCTGCAGGTTTGTGGGTGAATTCCGGCTGCATGTCAAGGTCAAACTATTAATCAAATCTATCGGCCCCATTTGCATAATGAACTGCTGCAAAATTTGCCTGGGCCTTGAGGACCCCCTCTGGTCCTCTCCTCTCCTGCTCTCCGTCGACTCATTCAGCCAGTTTAAGTTTCCAGGCATCTGTGTGTGTGTGTGTGTGTGTGTGTGTGTGTTCATGCCAGTTATCGCTCCCAAACGCTACAAGGTTTGTGTGTGTAGCCAGAGAAACAGGGCGGAGGAGCACAGCTGTGTCTGGTTCAATTGGCAGGAATCTGTTGTTGCTTCTGTTTTGTTTTGCACAGCAGTGATTTGCATTCATAGAGTTGTTTGAATTTTCCCAAATTGAGAGGCAACTTTGAAGGGCAAAAAAAAAAAAAAGATCCTGCATCCTGTGACAGTTTTTTTTTTATCACTTTTCATCAGTCCTCCAAAGAAACAAGAATATGCATGAAACAGTGCCTTTAATTGTTTGATATGTGTTTCCTCAGAGTTTTGAAGACATACAATACAATAGGTATTAAAAGATCTAGAAACTATTTGACAATTCAATGCAAATCCAGCTCTGTCCGAGATATCCGTTTTTGCAAAACAAAAAGTTCCCATTTGCTCGTTAAGGCTGCACAAAGAAGTACAAAGAAAATACCAAAACAAACTCCAGCAAAGTGAAATTTCTCACCTATTCGAAAAGCAAAATCCTCAAAGATGAAAATCAAAACTGTTATTTTTGCGCCCTCGGAGACGTTCAGCCTCCAACACCAGAGAAACACTGCAAGATCAGAGGAAAGCACCAAAAGCAAAATCACACCAAAACAAGCCATGATGAAGGGGGGGAAAAAGACTAGAAAATAAGCAAAAGGTGGGGATTTTTGAACAAGTGAGCTCGGAAAGAAGCTGCTTCGGGAAGAGAAGAGGAAGAGAGAGAGGAAGAGGGGGGAAAAATATCAAGAGCGTCCGCAAAGCACGTAGGGCTATTTCTCAGTGGATGTCGCCGGAGCAACAACACTCAGCATCCAAGATTTAAATCAGTGCATGCAGAAAACGAGAAAACATTTTCCCCATGTCGGAACACCAAGACAAGAAAGCAAGAAAAAGAGGATAAAAATATGCTTTAAGAAAATGGCAGTGGAAAATGTACTCACCGAGCGGGAGTAAAAGGGTTCAATTAAAAAGAAATTGGGCGTATAGCGGTGGAGGATTGGTGGTGTGCAGGCTTGTATACACCGAGGCTCTGCGTCCCTTTTGCGCTCTCTATCGCTGCCGGTGCTTGAGTCATGTGACTCGGGATTGGCCAGAGTTTCTGAATCAGTCCAAGCTTTTTCCTCCTGTAGCTACACACGGAGGCATTCAGTGCTGTAATGGATAGCAGCCTCTCTGATCATGTCATTGATTTTTCTGCCCGGTGTTGTTTGAGTTTCTCAAAATAGGGTCCGGGGTACCACCGGGGGTCAGTGACGGTGTGTCAGAAGGGGTCCTATGAGTTTAAAACGCGAGTTATCTTTTGCCTTATTCCCCAGGTGAATACATGCATACAGTGTGTGATTATATTTGGTAACAAAGTCAAGTCACACTCCTTTGTTTGAAGTACAAATATGATCATTTCTATGTGCATTCTCACCCAAAGTCATTATGAAAAAGTTTGGTAAGGCGTGTTTCTGTGTGGTCAGTGAATTATTAAAGCTGATTGGCCCAAGGCATGGCAGCAAAATAACTTCTGCTGGCCTTGAAGTCATAAATATACAGTAAAGAGTAGGCTAAAAGTTCAGCAGGGAGATTATTACTTAGATTATTTTGTGAATTATTCAAAGGTTACCTAATTATTGTAGCCTGTGCTGTATCTTAATATTTGAGAGGAAAATATCCCTTTTTGCTTTCACTGATAGTAGTCCAAAAATATTTTAAATTAGATGTTAAAAAATACTGAATATGAAGTTTTAAAAATGAATTAAATTAAGCAAAAAAACTTTTTTTTTTTTTACCCTATGTGACAATGCTACGGTTAATGTTTGATTAGGTCCAGGCACAAAAACGATTTGTTTAAGGGAAAGATTGTGGTTTTGGGTTAAAAGAAATACTTTGACAAGGTTGTTGGAAATATTGTGGTTTAGAGTTAAATTATTTGCTAGCACAGGGGATGTGTCTCATAACCATGGATGTATAAAAAGAGCTGGAGACAGAGTTCATTCCTATGAAAGCTGCTCAGTGGTGGATGAAGCCAAAAAAGTTCAACCTTGCGGGTGTAAAAGTGCCCAGATCTTCTGCCTTGTTGTTCGACCCTTAGAGCGGCTGACTTCTGCTAAACGCTCCATTAACTTGAGCTACATTAACTTCTAGACTTTCCTAGTGTTTAAATCCCAATAGGGAAATGATTCACTTTGGAGGAGTTATGACTCTCAAAAAACCGTATCCACTGATTGACAGAAGTCTCCATCTTGATGAAAGTGGTGTGGGAAAATGTGTTAATGATGAAAAAGTATTTTGGGCCCAATGGCATCACGTGACAGACCCCAAAGTTGTAATTAGAACGGCCACTAAGTAAAATTGCAGGGTGCACTATAGGGCCCTCATGTTAACCTCAGATTTGGGAAAGTTCTGATTTCATGTTACATGTTTCAAGTGATCATTTAAAGCGACACTTACCTATCTGGAAATTTTACGCTTTCAGTTGTTTAGGTTAAAATGCTATTAATAAGCTGATGCCACACTAAAATGTAAGTGAATTCCACTGGAGAGTGGAGAGTTTGCAGAGTTTCTGCTGGACGGGTATTTTTAGTTTGCCTCTAATGTAACATAGGCTGTAATGTTACATATGACTCCTCTCTTCTCTTCTACTCTTGTCTTGCCTACGTCTATCATAGATGTAGATACGTAGATATTTGAAATGGCTCGGGAGAGTTTCACAAATCTAGGGTTTCTAGATACTAGATTTTAATGATTACTAGAGGGTGGAGCCCAATCATCATGGTTACAATAATGTGGACATTGGGAAGCACTGCATTAAAACGTGCAGTGGTGTTGGTTTAAAGGCATTAGCTAGTTTCTCTGTGTGTACTGGGTTCAAGAACTAGCTTAGCATTTTGGGGAAATACACTTACAAGTATTCACTTTCTTACAAATGGTTAAACGAAATCTGTGGTGTAGCTCAATATGAAGCGACAGCTAGCAGCCATTTGGAGTAGCCTAGTTTAGCACAAGGTGGGGAAACAACCAGCCTGGCTCTGCCCAAAGCTAACATAATTCAGTGATGGAAGAAGTGCTCAGATCGTTTACAAGAGTAGAAGCAGAAAGATACTTCAGTACAAGGAAAAGTCCTTAATTCAAAATAGTTTATTGAAGCATTATGGGCAGAATGTGAGCCTACGGTATTTAAGACAGATTATCTGAATTATTTCGAGGTACAGGGAAAGTACAGCAGGTCAAAGTTGAACCAGAAAGTTGGCCTGTAACTCCGATGAATATTTACAACAGCTGAGGAATTATCTTAACCTTTGCCTTAGTTTTCTCCTTAAAATAAATTAAACTCACCAAAGGGGTCCAATTATCTTACTGCTTATTTTTCTCATTGGTCGTTGCATCTCTGTATCTCAGCAGTTAACTTGTAGAGCTCAGTAGAATCCCAAATAACGCAAATTAGGCTAGACTAGACCCAAATGACACGTATAATACACCAGCATTATCTTTAATGCCACATTCACAGCATGAAAGGCGATATCTTGTCGCAATTATGTCCATCAGCATTTTTCAATTTATCACTCTTTGTGGCTCATTATGTTATTTACATAAATTAATAAACTAATAAACCAATTATCATCGTGGCTGAAGGCTGTTGGAAAAGGTTTCCATATATCAGCACAACTCCAACCTCTCGCTGCTCTCTCATTAAAAAGTACTTAAGGGATTAATCAACTGAGTTTATATTGAGCCTCATAAGAATATTGATCATCAATGAGGATGTCAACACTCGGGGCAGTTCTTAACGGAGTTTAAGGCTCAGTTAATGTCGGGTAATGAGTTCCCACACAGCCCACAGGTGAGATGCAATATTGACTGAGCAGCTTCCAAAACATTAAGGTAACTCCAGGACTGAAACGATGCAGAGTATTCTGGTGAGGAAAACTTGAAACTCCGGCCCATCTTCATCATGTTTCATTTGATTCTTCTCTGTATGGTTGACAGCTCCTGGGCTCCTACCCGTTCTTGACGGAAACACGAGTGGTCATGCTGTCAGGGAGGAACAGAAGTCTTTGTTGCTGCGTCTGGCGGTCATATGAGCAAAGGGTCTGTATGGATCAATGGCTTCTCAAGGGGCTGATAGGCAGAGACAGACAGATGTAAGGGCAGCGTGCTTCCTACCATGCCTCTTTGTTTTCCTCTTACAAGAATGAATTGCTTGATAGAGTTTGGCAAACGGCAGCGGAGCGGCATCTATCAGACATGCTTTTGTGCTCTTGTGAGTTTATGAGGTGTGTTTTGAGATGGTAAAAATCTCACCATGTGTTAAAATTTAATGTGGTTATTGTTACAGAAACATGAATGATGTTATTATAAGTAAGGTTCAGGAACAAGACCACTCTTCCCTCTCCCACTAATTCAACCACCTGTGCCTCATTAATACAATCACTTGTTCAATGGTGTGTCTAACCTGCTCTACTTTTATACTATACGCATGGTCTTTGTTGGTGAACTTACTGTTTAAATTACCAGGAGCCTGTGAATCAACATCTGCAGTGCCCTCCAATCAAAAGCAATTTACTATGTTAAGTGGATTTATATTTATAGCATAGCAAGATGTAACATAACTTCTAAAAATGAGTTTTAGGAGGCTTAACAATGTGTTTAATTATACTAAACCTATGTTGTATTCATTGTTGTGATGTCTTGAGAGGTCGGGAGCTTTTCTCTGTGAGCTTCGGAGGTGTGGGTGCAGGGAATGAAGACAGCCAGACTTTGCTTTTCAACTTCAGTTCACTGTATTCAGTCTTCTTAATACAGGACACCTTATTCTTACAAAATAAACAAAACCAAAACAGGTGTTCAAATAAAGTTCACTGTCTTTACGTTTTTAACAAACCAAAAGGTCTGCTCCTCCCTGTGTGTCTCAGAGCTGTCTCTTTTCTCTCACACACTGCTCACTGCAGTCTCTTGCTTCTCACTGGGGCAACCAGGGCCCTGATTGTTCTCAGGACCTTGGTTCTTGTAGTCCTTCCCTGGATGCCATGATGGGTTGTAGTCCTTGTTGCAGCCATTGAGAGGTCATGTATCTCCCCTCTATGACATCATCACAGACTGTAAAAACAATGGATGTGGCTTCCACTGGCTGTCTGCTAGGCGTCATCTCAGCTAATTCGCAAGTCACTGAACCTGACCTCTCAGCCGTGTTTGTGCCTTTTGGATATTTTGTTTCGTGAGGGAGCTGGCACCAAGCAGGAGCAAAGGGCTAGCCAAAGTAGCGTCGCTTGTTAGCCTAGCTTGTTAGCCTAGCTTGTTAGCCTTGGCTAACTTAGCAGCTTCGAGCGAGGTGGGCGTGTTGAAGCAACCAGGCTTCGTGTGGCCTGCCTCTTTGCCAATTTTTTATTGGCCGGGAGTTGGGCGGAGTCAGGCACTGCCAAGATGGCGACGGCTAGCGCGGATTACTTTGAGCTTCAAACCCGCTCCTCAGAAACCAATGGGTGACGTCACGGTGACTGTGTCCATATTTTTATACAGTCTATGATCCTGACTGAGAAGTCAAGGACACTATCAGCGGACAGCCTGTCACTCAAAGCCACTTGCTTTAAGCCTTCATAAAATGTAAATAGGTGAGTGCTATAAAAATTGACCCCTGAACCATTTTCATAAATGTTTAAATTAGCTATAGAGACCAAAGCCATTTCTGCACCAGGCTGTTAACATGTTTATTTCTGCTGTAAAGTTGGGCATTTTTAACATGGGGCTCTTTAGGCATTGACTGGCTTCTGGAGCCAGCTTTCACCTATAAAGTGCTGCAGTTTTTGGCACTGTGACATTGGCTTCATTTTTCAGCCCTGGAGGTTGCTGCTTGAGAAATATTCATACAGTTTAAAATGAGACAGGAAACAACACCATGAGAGCTGTGCAGTGGTGAATGAAGTACCCTGAAGCCATACTTGAGTAAAAATATGAGTATCTCACCAGAAAATAACTTTTGTAGAAGCAGAATTCACCTATTAGAATACTCCTTGAGTTAAAGTCTGCAAGTATCTGATATTTATTGTACTTAGGTATCAAAATTAATTTTATTATATCAAGTGTAGCTACTCAAGTATCTAAAGTATAAGTACATGCTGTTAGTAAAAAAAAAAAAAAAAGCTAGCAGTCAGAATTTTGAGAAGTATGAGTTTATTCTTTAAATGTAGTGAGAAAGGAAAGAAGAAATAACCTTCCTTTGCTTCTATTCCTTCATTCATCCATTCATCCATTTCTCCCTCCTTCCTTTTCTTCCTTCCTTATCTTGTAGTAAACAATAAAGATACTTGGGAAATATATCAGAGTAAAAGTAACATACTCAGGTACTGTAACGAAGTATTTTGACTTTGTTACCTTACACCCCTGGAACAGTGAGAGTGAACCAAGATGATAAAGTTGCAGCCAGAGAACCAAAAGAGGCTACAAGACACTAAAATGCCTCGGAGAACTGAGGGGTGCTACAGAGCCTGGTAATATTCCCTGAGGGATTATAACTAAGATCTGTAAAAGTAGTCGTGTAATTCTTAATATTTAACTTTATTGCTTAGCTTCTTGAGTAAATCACAAGTTTGAAACTACTTAGTAGTGATGGATAAACAACAGCTGGAGCGACGCAATCCAGCCAAAAACAAGCCAGAAACGAATGATACAGAGGCTGATTTCAGCATTACATTCAGGCATCATCAGCTCTGTTAAGGGAATATGTTGCCTGCTATTCCGACAGCAACACATCCGAATATTCTGGGACTTTACTTCAGCAAGAAGACTCACACCATCACTCCTCTCTGCTCAGTGTCACATACAAGTCTCCGAGCAGCTGCCACTCCAGCACAGTGTGACCAAGGATTTCTGTATCTGTTCATCTCATATCCACCTTCCTCCACCCCAGCACACATGATGAGATCTCTGGCTGGGATCCCGAGCTCTGTGTGGATAGTCCAACAGTCTCTGGCATGCAGCTCGTCTAACTCTGACTGACACTCCCAGCTCCGAGCCATGCAGGCAGAGGAGGCGATCGCAGACAAGGTGTGTGTGTGTGTGTGTGTGTGTGTGTGTGTGTGTGTGTGTGTGTTTGTGTGTGTTTGTGTGCATGAGTTGCAGCCCGAGTCTCTTCCTCGTAACACCTGATAGGCTGGATTTATTCCAAGCCTCAGGTCGAGTCATGTGCACTCAGCTGTAATTATAGTGTGGAACAGGACATGTAATGCAACGTTAATGGCAAAGGGACTGATGCTTCGCCCACAGTGTCCCCTTTTCAAACAGGACTAGTGCATTAGCAGCAGGGATTCACTATCCCCACACTGATTGGAGCTATTAAATACAATTTAGGAAAGGGAAGTGAAAGCGAGTGGCTGAGTGGTGTATATATGTAAACCAAAGCTTTGTCCTGGTATAATGCAGCCAGTATTATTCAAGATCCTCAAAAAAAAAAAATCACATTTTAATGGTGTCTGAGTTACAGTGCTGAGGAAATTTGGAGTGCTTGTCCTGTCTTGGCTTTTTTTCTCTTCAGCTCTGCCTCATTTTTCAGGCATTTCTTTGCATGCGCTGCCATTTCTCACAGAAATTACCACGCAAAGAAAAGTAATTTGAGTGTCTGTGAGATTCATGAAAACGCCATTTGTGCTGCTTACTCAAAAATAATGATTAGACAAAAGGTCATTTACTGATGCAGTCAGTGTGTGTGTGTGTGTGTGTGTGTGTGTGTGTGTGTGTGTGTGTGTGTGTGTGTGTGTGTGTGTGTGCATTTATGTGTGGGTTTTTTTTTTGCTTGTGCGTGAGGATCATGTGTTTGACCGTGCATCTGCCCGCGTGCTCGCGACTGATGAAGCGCAACCTTTTAATGTGTTTACACATTGACATTTCCCGAGATCTGCTGTGTTCCTCTGTGAAACTAAAACCCTTGACATTCTTGAAGCTCACATTTCCCTGAGCCGCTTGTCCTGTCAGCTCTCATACCATGCAAAGCCGGCATCAACAACATAATTACATCAGCCTCACTACCTCATCTGCCTCCGCCTGTCAA
Source organism: Epinephelus awoara (assembly GCA_035609425.1). Taxonomy (NCBI): domain Eukaryota; kingdom Metazoa; phylum Chordata; class Actinopteri; order Perciformes; family Serranidae; genus Epinephelus; species Epinephelus awoara. The sequence continues at coordinate 23,694,068 of CM069306.1, read as the reverse complement.
ATATGAATTTCAGTTAATGTTTTTGCTTTGAAACAAAGTGTTCCACCGACTGTCTGGGTGTAACGTAAGTCGAACATCTCATGATCTTGCTCCGGCCACGTGGGCCGAATATTTAACATCCTGGTCATCTTGGCTGATCATGACTTTGTAAAGTACTTATATAAAATTCACAACATACAGAATCTGTGTGTTTATTTTTAAATCTTCCATACAAATGTGATGCTTCACTCTCTCTGCATTCATCAAACTTCACCGACTGCATCTCGCTGGAATTAAGACTCAGCGCTGACTATTTAAAATTAAACATCCAGGCTTATGATACTGACTCTTAAATGAGCCCTGACACCTAACGACTATGTGGGTTTTAGTCCATCTGTTCATTTGGCTTCCCAATATGGCCGCCCATATGTTGTTGGTCTTCGTATCATACTGTGAGTTAACCTGGCAAACGCAGTGATTCACCTCATGATGTTATTATTCTGAACAAAGAGAACAAACAAAAGTGGAGCTTTAACTTCTGTTGACATTACTGTATACATTTAAGATTTTTATAGCTGCACTGATTATTTTATATTTTATATTCACCATGAATCAAATCACTACATGAAATGTGTAATAACACTGTGATGAAAACTATGATAAACCCACAGAGAATTATCATCTAACTCTACAGCATATATCTACAGTGTTTTAGGTCCTCTCTGCATGTGCACCGATGTTTTTTTGAAAACTTGAGATTTTCCTCTACATTTTGACATCATGCAAAATCAGTCAATGTAACTGAAATTTTGAAAACGCAGATTCTTCAAACAAACTTTGTATGCTTGGGGACATGTTAGGCCCTGATCACACAGAAAGCATTCAACAGCTGGATGCACCTTTTTGTAATTGTTTTTTAATAAGAATGAAGCTTTTTGCTTGCGGTTTTGGGATGCTACTTGTCTGTCATTTCTGCGCCCTAGACACCTGGTGTTTTTGCTGAAGTACTCGAAACTCGAGTTGAAAAAACTTCTGAAGGCAGATTGATTATACAGGAAGGTGCAGCAAGCATTTTTTTAACTAGTGGCATTTAATTAAAAAAAACAAAAAAAAAACACTTTCTGTATGATCGGGGCCTAAAACAATGTCTGGCAAACAGTGATGTCTTCTCCTCCATTCACCCATCTGCCGGAAACAACAACAGCAATGGCTGAGTACTGGTTTGTTTCAGTTTTGTTACACTGTGTCTAATGACTACAGCACGACTGCTGAACCACTTCATAGATGAATGGCGGTGTCTGCTGCACCCACTGTTATTTGGTCCACCTCAGCTTCCACAATTTAAAGTCTGCCAGAAATGACGGTCTGGGATGATTCTTCTCTGGTATTTGACGTATAGTTGACATAGCATTTATCACCACCTTCAGGCTCGGCATTTGGAACTGTTTTTGTGTTCTAGTGTGGGTGGAAGAAAGATTGTGTGGATAGATGTTTTTTGTTTTAGTTTTCATGGAGGGGCGAAAAAAATCCTCTTTCAAAATGCTCATATACATGTAGACAAGGCTTTAACATTTTTCAGCTAATTATCTTAGCTTTCCAGCCTGCAACTTTACTATTTTGGTTCACTCAGCATTTTATCAAGCTTTTCCCAGATGCAGCAGGCAGCTGTTTACAGCAAAAAAAAAAGAAGAAGAAAAGCTCTAAATACACAACCTGCTCAGCATCCTATGGCTTGACAGACAAAGTTAGCAACTAGCTGACGAACACAGTACAGCATTTAGCAGCTGAAGAGACAGATATTTCCCTTAAAAAGTACCAAGCGTGATCCTCCGTGGCTGAAAAATGGAGCCAATGCAGAAGAGCTAAGAGCTGCAGTTCCTCTAATGGCCACTTGAGGCTGGCTCCAAGAGTGGGTCAATCCCCATAGACCCCCCATGTTAAAAATACCCAACTTTACATCAGAAATAAACATGTCTACAGCCTGGTGCAAAAAACAGTTTTGGTCTCTATAGCTAGTTTCAACATTCATGACAACTGTACAGTGGATGAATTTTTCTATAACTCACCCGTTTAACTTTTAGGCTAGGTGTCACCTCAGTTTATGAGCCTGATCCACCTCTTTCTCCTCCATAGCTCTAATGTCTCGTCCAAATATAGGTACTTTTGGCCCCAAAAGCCCAGGATGGCGACAACCAAAATGCCAAACTCGAGGCCTCAAATGAGGAGTATACGAACCAGTGGCTGAAGTCAAATTAGCTACGTCCATTATTTTTTACAGTCTATGGTGAAGACGAAAAACAGAGCTAAAAGAAAGTGAATATTGGACTTAAATTAATCAGTCTTGGTTTGTACCAACCTGAAACATATTTTCAGTTCTAGTTTCCCCTTAATAACTTTACAATACAAGCTGTGTTCACAACACTACAGCTTCATATTCTATGATCCAGAAAAACATTTTTTTAAAAGAGCAGAGTAATTATCACAGTCATCCATTCAAAGCAAATTTAAACCAGATAAACAGTCCACATGCTGATAAACAAGTCTCTTCATTATGGCATTGGCCTTTCCGTTATCAAAATAAAGCGCACCTTAAATTATCCTTGAAGCAAAAGAACACACTTTGTTTACAGTGACCAAGGAAGGAGACGGAAAAGAAGCCAAGTCAGCCGTCTTCCACAGCATTCAATCCAAATGTCAGCGTTTACCTTCCCAGCTGTCTGTTTGCGGAGCGACGTGTCCCTTGTGTTTCCAATTTGGAAAACATGCTTACTTTCATTTGGACCCCAGTGCTCTTGTCAATGTAAATCAGGTAGGACTCTCGGGCCGATCGATGCAGACGTGAGAAAGGATTCACTCTGTTCACCCCAGGGACTCATCAATGGCAGGAGTCTATTACTCCAGGGAGTGAGCAGGCGTGTGGGGGGAGCTGCTATGAATTGCAAATGTGAAACTACTGACTTGCCTGCTATGCAAACTCCATGATGTATTATAGCACACTTGGGAATACGTGTCTATTGCACAAAGCAAGGTCTTCCTGTACGATGAGTACTCGTTCCCTGAAAATGCCCATTCAGTAAGAATAGACACAAAACACTGTATTTGCTCTAAAAACAGACGTGATCTGCAGACCCAGAGGAGTCGTCGTGGCTCTCGCTCCAGTGGAAATCTGCGTTTGCACCTTTAACCCCAGAGGGAGCTCGTATCCTTTTATCCCACCAAGAATTCAGCCTGAACCTCCACTCTGCTATGTAAAGGATAATGGGTACACAGTGTTATTTCTGTCCCCTCGCTCCTTGTCTTCTCAAGTGTTTAAAGTTCAATTAGGGACACCCTGTGCTTCGACTTGGAGTCATTAGACGCAATGCTAGCCTGCTCTGTGAAGAGTGCTCTCAGACTCCTGATTAATTCAGCTGATGGAGAAGTTTGATGCTCTTGCTCATTTCCCTCCTCTCTTAGTTTAAGCTCAAGGGGTGATTATTAAGCTCCCTGAGGGGATTTAAAATGCTCACAAGTTGTCAAAAACTTTCAGCGCGTCCTTCTGCTCACTTGTGGTAGTAATCATTGCCGGTAAAAGTTCTGACTTCATGTGTATAATGAATTTCCTCCGCAGTAATTCAAGGGTGCTTGACATATTACTCACACACTTAAAATGATTTCTGTAGATGCAGCAACAGCAGGTGAATTCAATGAATAGTTTGACATTTTGGGAAATATGCTTATTTAATTAATTAAGGGGGAAATTTTGCTGATTTTCAACCAGCTTTGTACCATAACTGTGTGGGTAGTATGTGTAAATAAACAGGGGTGTACCTCCCTCCATCTTACCAGCACCCAGATCTCCCATCTCATCTCCCAGCAGAGATGACACTTCATCTGACAAAATTTGACTTTTAGGGCTGTTGCTTGATCTCAAGATTGTACTTCTGCATTTGTGTAAGCCAACGACCATGGTCGGAAGAAGTACAAAATTGGATTGAAAGAGAGAGCCAACCCTGTCTCTCTAAAACTCAGACCTAAATCAGATCAAACGGTAAAACTAAAGCAGTGCTGATCAAATATAAACCGAGATTCTGTTCCTGTATTGTCTATTTGTCACCTAAATGTCTCCAGAAACACATTTTAGTGCACTGTTTGGCTGTAATATGAGAATTTGTGACCAAGAGATGGGTGCCAAACTGCTTGTCATAGCTATTGTCATAACAAAGGTTTAAAATAAAGTGATCAAACTGTAAAACTAAGCTGTACCAGTTATGAATCAAGATTCTGTAACTGCATTGCCTATTTCTCATCTAAACTGTTTTCAGAATCATATTTTAGCTCACCATTAAACTGTAATTCAAAATAATTTGTAACCAGGTGGCAGCCATATTGTTTCCTGTGTCAAAATGACCAAGCTTGCATTATGTCACTCGCCATCAGCGGGATTATTTCTTTCATGGGACCAGCGCCAGGCAACCAGTGGAGATTCCATGTAGCTACTGGTCCCAGCCCAGAAATAGTGCCGCAGATAAGCCCCTGTAAATTGTTGTATATACAGCTTAGTTTTTATTAAAGAATAAACAAACCAGATATTAGTGGATAAACCTCTCCACACCCACACTGTGAGCATGTCACTGAGTCAAGAGTCTGGTGGACTAACTATTTTGTCTGCAGTTGGTTCAGTTGTTTTCTTTTTTCCATGGCAGGGTAAGTAAATGTGCTCAAGCATAACTGTCTTTTATATGTCAGCTCTGTACATGGATGCACCGCTGTCAGGCTAACATAACATACTGTTAATTATGTGGGTGGAGGCAAAAAAGATTGCAGAGCTGTCCCAGCACTTTGTAATTGCATCCAACTCGAGGTATGTTTAACATAAAGCTTTAACATTTCACATTTGAATGATCTTATATCATCATCTCATATCCCAGCCTGTTTCTGAGACCAATATATTCTCATCCTCTGAACATCATGACATCATATGAGTAGAGATAGCAAAACATACACCATTATTATTTAGCTTGTATCTAGGGTAACAATATACACATATTGATTCATTGATTGTGAAATTTATTGATACATTCAGGTGAGCTGAAAATGAGTAAATATTTCCCACATATTACAAGTTCATTAGTGAGCATTAAAGGTGCTGGTTTGCAGATTTGGTTACCTGTGGGCAGAGCTAATGAAGCTGTTTCCCTCTGTTTCTAGTCTTTAAGCTAAGCTAAGTTAACCGCCTGCTTCTGTAGCTTCATATTCACTATACAAACCCGACAGTGGTATCGGTCTTACCATGTAACCCTCAGTTAGAAAGCCAATAAACTGGGTTCGCCTTTAAATGGTGGAGCATTATGTAAACGTTAAATAAGGATAAAGGTGCCATCATAAACCTGAATACAGTTCCTTCTGTGCATGCTCTTCAGTTTCACAGCACTTAATTTATCTCTCTCTGCTCATGTCAGGTCATTTAGGTTCATTACCCGTCGGCAGCTGATGATGAGCTGTGAGTGCCCGGCTGGAGTTTAGTGTCATGTGCTTCCTCATTGTGTGTGACATGTGGGTCCCAGCCCGCAGGTCCAGTGCTTGAATTATTGAACAGGTTCTGTTGGACTGACCCGACAGTGACCTGCAGCAGTGGCAGAGTGTGAGAGGTAGACAGAGTGTGACTGAATCTTTCTCCCTGCGGGCCGCGCGGTACAGGGCATGATTGGGGGGTATTAGTGAGAACATATTAATAAATCATCAGTTACAACTAGTAGCAGAGCAGGGTTGGCTGAGGATAAGAATGGCGAGTGATTTGCGGGCATATTTATTGCATGCATTGTGCACTCAGGAGGCACATGTTTCAATGGCTGCTGCTCGTTTCCTATTCTGATTGTTGCTGCAGCTGATTATCAAGTAGTGAAAGAGCAAAGCAATTCCCTGTGTGTGTGTGTGTGTGTGTGTGTGTGTGTGTGTGTGTGTGTGTGTGTGTGTGTGTGTGTGTGTGTGTGTGTGTGTGAGAGGGGGGGGGGGGGGTCTTGCAAGCATCAGGTGGGTAATTTCGCAGCACCATGCACATTCCTGCCTCTCCATAACAAAAGACACAGCCTTGTTAATTTTCAGAAAGTGGGTTGTTCAATGTCAAGCAACACAACAACAAAAGAAAAAATAAATCAACCCTCCCACAAACCAACCTAGATAAAAACATGAGATGGGAACGTAAAGGAGAAATGCAAAGCTACAGAGCTCGCCTTCCTCCTCATGAGCTCTGAGGACCAGTTTGTGCATGCAAGGATAGCTAGGAGGTAATGGTAGTCCTTGCACTAATGGGAGGGCTGTTCTGCTGAGGAGTTGTTACTGTCAAAGATGAAAAAGTAGCTGAAGCCTCCCCTCTGTCTCTATGGTGCCATAAATCTCAAAACATCACTCACAGAATCCTCCCAAAGAGATAGTTTACACCAAACACACAAAACTGTTTCCATGACGACACTGAATATATATCTTGGGCCCCTTTTATCGGACCTTTTTCTTTAATAAAAGTGGCAAAAATATGTTCTCTGCGTGTCAAATGTTGTGAAACAGAGGAGCAGGAAGAATAAAACTTCCCTGAAATAAGCCCACATGGTTTTCTCGTACTGCACTGACAGCTACAGACAAGACATCTACCTTTTCTTCATTCCCTGTTGGTGCTTCTCTCCCACATGCTGCCCCTGAAAAGACGAGAGTTCGTCTTTTTTTTTTTACGTCTCAAAAGGCAGCAGGGCTCCATCTTAAGCTGAATCTTGAAAATGATCATCTTCTTAGCTGGCAGCAGCCTTCAGTCTAAAGCGTGAGAGAGCAGCAAGTGTCATCTCAATTCATGACTCCATGTACTTTGTTACCGTTCTCTTGAGACCAAGGTTTGTCTTTTTTAACCCGAGCTCAGAACCTAAAAGTAAAATGGAGAGATTTGAATGCAAACAGGTACATAGAGTGTCATAGGCCATGTCAGGTGTGACTTTATTTCTAAAATCTACCCGAGAATATACGATCACGCTGCCTACAAACCAATTTTCCACTTCCATAGGCTACAGCTGAAAGGCATGTTCTCAACAAGCCTGTTAAACAGAAAGTGAATTCCTCCAAGCACATTTTAACCTTGACATCTGCCAAGCATCTGTTTCATTACGTCCGCCTCTGAGCTGCAGACTGGTCAGCTCCGTTTGCTTCAGAGACAGACCAAATTAAAAGCACATAAACTCCAAGATAAAAAGCCCAGCTACCGTGATAATGATCAGTTCTCCAATTTTCCAGGGTTTCTCACATCGCTGTATACCCCAAGAAGCAGCAGTGCATTGATTTTTAAAAAGTAAATAAGCAACCAAGAAAGAGATAAAAATGAGTGTGGGAGAGAAAAGAAAGTGTACAACCGGCAGTGCAGAGTACATTAGGAGAGCTGTCAAGGTGTTTCTCTGCAGCAGAGAGTAATGGAGAGTTTTTATGTCGTCTTCTGTGTTCCCAGTGGATTGTTAAAGGAACGGTTTGACATTGAAGTGTGATTATTCGCTCTCTTGCTGAAAGTTAGATCAGAAGAGTGATAGCACTTTGATATCTATTTGTTCAATATAAGGCTACAGCCAGCAGCCTGTTAGCTTAGCATAGCAAAAAGACAGGTACCAGGAGGAAACAGCTACAGTAGCCTGGCTCTGTCCAACAGCATCTCAATATGCTGATCTCATTAACTGTTTTGTCCACATCCCACGTAATCATTACTCAGTAATTCGTGCATATCCCATGTGTTTGGAAGGCTGCGATCACATGACCAATGCACTGACAGGCGCAAACAAGAAAGTGGTCCCATGTGGCCTTGTAAGGAGACAGGTTGGATGGTGGGTTGGTTGTAAAACCACAGACATTGTTTTGGTCTCACTCCCTCTTTGCTTTAGCTCTTTGTTTACTTTCCTCACTTCTGTTTTTCTCTTCGTGCACGAAGCTGAACTGCCAATCAGAGTAATTTCACTCATCGACAGACTCCGCTGTCTCTGATGCCGATTCAGCACCCTGAATTGGCCGATAAAAAGCCGACAAGGGACACACCACGAAGACTAGGGCGACAGACGCTCACAGACAGCCCAGTGTTGATTGACGTCCAACTGTCAGGGCCTTTAGAGGTGCAGGTTGGTGGATTTTTTCACCTTCCCTGTACCTTCAGTCTTTGCTTAGATACACTAATTGTCTGCTGGCTATAGCTTTATATAAAAAGGAAAATCTTGACACTTTGACAATTACTCATGTGCTTTCTCGAGAATAGAAGACAACAGCTAGCCTGACTCTGTCTGAAGGTAACAGAATCAACCTACCAGCACCTTTCAAGCTCACTAATCAATGCTATATATCTCTTTAATTTTTACTAATACAAAAACCGAAGCGTAAAACCATTTCTGGTTTTATGGGAAGTTCTTTCCAGGACTATATTTTACCATTTTTATCCCATACACCTTTACACTAGTTTTTGTGCTAAGCTTGGCTACATGTAACTGACTGCTGGCTACAGTTTCATATTTGACTGACAAATATGAAAGTGGTATTGACCTTCGCGTCTAACTCGTACTCCGACTATTCCTTCAAATACTTACAAACCAACAAGACGACCATGCCGTCCTGCCAGTCAGTCATGCCGTGTTACCTTGAATATGTGAAGAACACTTTTTCTCGCATCCTTTCACAGAAAATGCCAAACATATAGATTTACTGATTAACTGGGGACCACATTTAACAACAGCGAAACTATATCAAAACATCTATTTACGAGCTCTCACACAACTCATGCAGTATAATCCACACACATGCATTATTGCTAAAACCTTACCATTAAAACTAAACCAAAAATAAAACTTTCTAAATAAAGCTCTCTTTAAAGACAAACTTTAATATTTAGAATTTTAGTGGAAATGCATGTTTGGTTAGTCCTGAGCACTGAATTATACTGCACGAGTTGTATGATGGCTTCTATTCCTTTAAGGCCCAGTCACGCTCACCATCGACTAAAAAGTATTTTGTAGTTTTGTCTTCCTTTTTGCATCTGAAACATATTTGATAAGTCCCACTTGAGTTAAAAAAAACAAAAAACACAGTATGTATTATTGAAAAGTGTATTGGTGTTACAATGAAAAACTTTCATCAGTGAAGAACAAAAGGCAAAATACATGATGTAGACGCACCTCAGGGGGCTTCCAGCTGGGAGTGAAACAGAAGGTAAAAAAAGCAAACACTGGGAGTCTATTCTTCCAAGGATGCTGCCGCAGAAATGGAGACGGCAATAGAAGACGGCTTTTGCAGTTATCCTTGTCTCACAAAGAAGACGGTGGGTTGCTTTCACAGACAAAAGGATATGTCATGTTGCCTCTGCTTTCTCTTACACTCTGCCGCAGCAAACTATTGACCATCAGTAAATGTGTTGGACTGTGTGTGTGAACTTCAGGGACATTGGACTACAATACGTCTACTCTTCTGCTTTTCCTGTTCATAATCCTGCAGTGAAAACACATTACTCCCCTCCTGACTATTTTCTCTTGCTTTTTAAAAAGGTTCTTACACAAAAGCAACACTCAAGGCAAATGCAACGATCTTCACATGAGATTATGAGAGGTATGTTGCTTCCAGTTGAAAGCCCCGACGATGGTTTCACTACACAAATCCGTGTTCAGCATAAACGTGCGGCGTGTTTGACAGCAATCTGAGAGTATTTGGGTCAAAGAGATGTAGAGAGTCTGACCTGTGAAGTCTACTTCCATCCAACATCAAGAGCACAAGAGTAAAAGATGCAGCAACTATAAGAAATTCATACTGACAGGAATATTCTGGGCAGCAGATGCTTCAAAGCAAGTGCTCAGTGTGTGTGTGTGTGTGTGTGTGTGTGTGTGTGTGTGTGTGTGTGTGTGTGTGTGTGTGTGTGTGTGTGTGCATGAAAGAGAGAAACAGAGAGAGGAGAGAGTACTTTTCCATCCATACTATGGTCAAAACCATTGAACTTCACGGGGCTCCTCTCATGCTTTTAAAATGCTTTATGCACAGAGAGGGAAAAGGGAGAAATCCTCTTAAATCAGGCTTTAAAAAGCCCACATACACCCAAGAATCTGAGGTGAAAATGTGATTATTCCCCACAATCCACTTCAAATTATGCCCCTATTAAGAGTCAATACCCTGTATGAATATTTAAAGATGTGAATTTGAAAATATAGTCACATTAAAATGGCTGTGGCGAGACCCAGTCCCATTCTTTTGTTTAAAATAAATAAATAAATAAAAATGAAAAGTCTGAGAATTTTAAATTATAAATAAACCCTGAGGCAGAGAAGCACTTTGACAGCATTACTGCCTTTGAACACAAAAAATATTTGTATCCAATAGACGGGGGAAAAAAGAAACACTTAAAAAGAAGTGTGTCATATTTCCATTAAATGTTTTAAAGATGCCATCTGATATTTCTCTTTACTTTGTTTTAAAATTTTAAAGGACCAAGGACCTGCTTGATGTCTTTGTGCTGCTGAGGGAGTATTTCAAACAGGACACCCTAAAAAAGAAAAAAAAAGAAAAGACTCTTGACAGCAGCCCTCCCGAGGCAGGAAACATTTCTGACTTCTCAATTTTGCTTAGAAATATGTGAATTTAGTTGCATGTGATAAGAGCAACTTTGTGATTTTAAAAGCTGCAGTACATCTACTGTTTCCAATACAAAGTCTGCCAGCAAACAGGCTCTCTGGTGTTGACTGTAGCTCACTCAACAAGCAGCACATCAAATGCAACAGTAATACACTGCAGAGTCTGTGTTTGCTGTCTGTGGTGAACGACTTCATGTTTGCAGATTTCATCTGTTGGGATTCGTGTTTAAACAGTGTAAAAATGTAGCCAGTTCTCTAAGTTACATAGAGATGGCGAATATTAGAAAACTTTACAGTGAAACAGCAGAGCTCGTACCCAAGCTTTTCATTTTAAACTTTTGATGAACAGACTTCAGACGGCCTGCGTGCGCTGAATCCAAAATGTGGCGGGCAGTGCAACAGTGTGGCACTTGGTGTAATGAATGTACAGAGAAGCTAATTTCAGTTAGCTTCTGTTTTTTTCTGTCCTCATTGCCATTCATAGACTGCAGGTTTGATTGGAGGTAATGATATTCGCCCGCTCTCTGGAGGTACAGGCTGTTGAGGCCTCACTGTCAGCACAAACCTCGCCTCGTGCTGACTCAAGCAGCGGAGAAAACTCCCACAGCGCCGGGTCTCCCTCGCAACCTCCGAGGCCAAGACTTAGCGAGGAGCTGTGTTTGTAGCAATGTCAGCTAAAATCGTTGTCCACAGGACCCGCAGGACTGCCAGCTGAATAACAATAACGCAGTTCAGTGGGTTTTTTTTGATCACTGCTAGCCACCAACGCCCCAGGGCTGTGTCTGACTCCTCCACCCCCCCACTGCCACAGTTTGTCCGCCTGTACATCTGTCAGTTTCCACCACTCATTTTCCAATTCTCTGTCTAAGTCTCCATCTGTCCGTGTGTGTTTGTCTGTGTCCTCTCTCCCTGCCCGCTGTATCTCCATGCAAACATCCAGCATAAACCACAGCTTTCCCGCTCCGTCTCCTCCTCCGCCCTCGTTCACCGTCGTGTGAGTCAACTCTGACGATTTACCCGTGGGTCTGATCTCTGCTGGCAGAGCCGCCGAGCTGCGACAGATCGATGACAAAGCCTGTCAGGGCAGCTCACTGTTATTCAAGGCTAGATTGCATCTGAAAGACCGTGCGCCATGCCGTTAATGAATTAAAGAGGTGGCCAGCCAACATTGATCAGATCAGCTGACAACCGTCAATATCTTTCTTTTTGATGGAGGTTTATGGGAGGAAAGACTGATTGTTGAGGGATGTAACCAGTGCCTGAGCTGGTCTGCTTCACTCTTTATTTATTTAACGGCAATCAGCTCCAGAGCTAAGACACATAAAGAATAAGTCAAAGAGAAACTATACATTTTGAGCCTGACACACAGGCTCCATCTTACTTGTTTCTGAATCAACCAAATCTCCTTGCTTTCCTCAGCATATTGAAGTTGCACAGTTATTGAGAAGAATGATGACTTCTTCTTTGCGCCCACATTGAGGATTTGTTTGTTTGCCAACTTTTGCTGAACAGCAACTTTGGTAGCTGTAAGTAGAAATGAAGGGATAATGGTACATTTACTCGCCTCATTTTCCTCTTGAAATCCAGCCAGACCAGGATTTATTAGAAAATGTTAAATAAACTAATAAACTCATTTTTGTGAAAATGAAAATTATTCTAATGGATTTACTCACAAGGTGAAGCAAATCGTGAGTTTGGAGCTTTCACAATCAAACTCTGACACAGAAATTCATTACATTATTACTGTACGTTAGATCCAGTTTTAAAGAGGCCATCTTTGCTTTGCCAGAATTAAAACTGTGCTATAATCAATTTGCACTTGAGACAAGAATAAATGGTAAAAATATGTTTCTTGATTGAACTATGTTCACTTGTAGCAGTGGTTCTCAAACGTTCCTTTGTCATCCCTCCCATCCCACACTTTTATTCAGTCATTAACAATAGGCCTAATTGGGGAAGCAAATAATAAAAAAGCATGTCGAATTTTAGTTAAATAAAGGTCAGCATAATACCATCAGCAACCTTGTTTGTTAATTTCCTCTACATAAATTGTATTCATTTAACTTTGTTTCACTCCATATTTTTCCCCTTACAGGCAATGGGAATCATGGGGCATTCTGGGGCAGCGCCCAAGAGATAGGATAGCATACATAGCTATGGTAGCTGTCATTAAATGTCACCAGTCTAGTCATCTGTCATCAATCATTCATCATCAGAAATGTAAATGTATGCACCAAAGACAAATTCCCATATGAAGAGAAGCTCTTTAAAGAGGTAAAGGAGTGATGTTTAACATAATCAGTTAAGAATATTGAGCCCAGTTCAGACCAATGATTCACGACAAGACAAAACTGTTTCAGAACGTTGCAGAGAAAAGTTGCGGCGGTGTGAACTCGATTCAAGCCGGCTGATGGTGTCACCTGCAGCTCAGCTGGTCAAATCATTGGCGGCCCAATCGGCTTGTAGTGAAGTCAAAATGAGCACCTGAGAGAAGTTCCCCTCGTAGGATTTCTCCGAGAGCCCTTTCTGACAGAAATCTATTCATTTTAACCCAAACCACGTTTTTTTTCCTTATCTTGACCAAGAGATCCCTTTCTAGAAGGTCCTCAAGGAAATTTTGTGTGTCGGATGGTGGGCTGCTGCTGCTGCTGCTAGCTCTATGTGCTTATGACCCCTCGCCAGTGGGTCATAAGCACAGCTCCTCCCACAAGTCTTCAACAGCCCCTCCCATTGCGGAAGGCCACCTAGGTCTTTTTAAACTAAAGGGGTTCCGCCAATGTGACTACCCTACGAGGCGGAAAATTGGGCACCTCGGATCAACTCGCCAATCCAGCTCTGTGTGTCTAAATGCTCGCAGCTTGCCGGCAAAACAGCCCAACAATCTGGCAGTGTAAAAGGGGCTTTTGAGAGCTGGCCACTAATTATGGCCACTGATGACTACCTGATGTTTGGCATTAGCACCTACACCTGTCAGCAATTCAAAAACTTTGGGAATTTTTGCTGATTTTCAACAAGCTCTGTGTCACTGCAGTGTGGGCAGATGAAAGGTGGTTAGCTTCTCTCAGTTGCTGGCAGACTTTGATGGGCGATGAGCTCCAAGCGCTCCCAGCAGCCAGATTGCCAGCTAGCCCTGCATGTAATTTTAAAGATAAAACAATAAGCCTTATTGTTAAAGGATTGCGGGGTAAAAAGCTTTTCTCAGGCCACTTGCATTAGATCTTCACCCACACTGGTTACTTTTCCAATAAAGACAATACAGTCCATCAGAGTTCAAAGTCAAACAGGTTTACTGTGAGTCTTCAAAGGTGCACATAAAATCTGAGCCGGTCCCTGGAGCAGTCTTAACTGTTTCAAAATTACATTCACTTTTATGCCATTCACCTGCTCCGCGCGTTGTGGGACTTAGCCGGCAGAGCCCTCCTGTCGTTCCCCTCTCTGATCACTACTTCCTAATTCTGTCACCATTGTTTCTTGAACTCAGCACGCACTCTAGGTATCAACACATTCCTGACAGGATTACTTCTCATCTTCTGGGCATGATGTTCTCATCTGAATACAGTTTGCAGACAGACACTAACTTGAATACAGGCTGCACAGGCATACACCATTATGTTTAGCTCTTCATGGAAGGTTACAAAAGTATATGATTAACCATGATAATCTGTTTATTAATTCTCATTATACAATTAATTCAAACACTTCAGGTAAGTAAAAATGAATGAGTATTTCCCCCAGGGTCATTTAAGGTAACTTTAATGTTAAAGGTAACTTTTAAGTTATTAACTTTTTGTCATATTTGCTGAAACTGTCACTACATTCACACAGAAGCATGTGAGATAGATGATCTGTGAAATAAAGCAGGTTTCTCCTCCTGCTTGTTGTGCTTCTAATGGCATTTAAATCAGGAGAAACAGAAGAATGAAGTGATCTCCATCTCACCAGAGGGAGATATTTTGTGATCAAGGAACATCTGAGTGGCAGCAAGATATATCTCCCCATGGCGGTGGTGGCTGATGACTCTGAGGCTGCTGACTGCTGAGGCGGATGAGGATGATGAATCCGTAAAGACTGGGTGGTGATGGGGAGGTGGAGGGCACATGCAGCAAGAAGGAACTGGCAGAGAATGAACCATATTTAAAATGAGAAGCAGTAAGGCTGACAGAGAAGGCGTGTCGCGATGCTATTGGTTGATTGTGAATCAGCTGATGACTCAATTGACCTACCCAGACAATGCCACCTAGAAATAGTGAGTGAGCATGCACGCAAGGAGTAAATAGCAGGGTGACAAAGAAAGTATTGTCTTCTTGACTGCATTTTGGCTCGAGCTTCATTTACTAGATTTTACCATGGCTGAAGGAAACAACCAATCAGAGCCGAGGAATCCATAATCACGTCGATCGCTGCTCGTGGACTGCGGTTAAAATGTGAAACCAGTCAGCGCTGATTAAATATGAATCAAGATTCTGCACCTGCATTGCCTATTTCTCATCTTAAATGTTTCCAGAAACATATTTTAGTGTACTGTTTAGCTGTAAAATGAGAAAGATGGTCCAGCCAGTGGGCTATGCTGAGTTTTCAGCTTGATTGTTTCACAACATTTCTCATTTTACAGCTAAACAGTACACTAAAATCTCAATAATAGGCTCATATTTTTAGAAAAAATACACCAGTATTAGCAAAAGTATCTTTTGTTAACCTCATTGAGACCTCTGGTCATTCAGACATAGCAAACCCAAGCAGCAGCCGCATAAAGAGTAATAGACCTAAATTCATCTGATGCAACAACGAAATTACTCTATAATAGAAAAAAAAAAAACAGGCTCATACAGCCTTTTGGCAGGGACAGAAGCTCTTAAAATGTCTTGCTGCAATTACTCCCCTACAAAGCTGCAGGCTTTTTTTTCTTCCTCTTCTGTTTTGGTTAAAATATAGAAGGCTAGATTTATTAGGGTGGATGTTTGTGCAGGAAAACAGATTTTAGGAACAGAAGCAGCCCTGTTCGATCTCTGTGGGGTTTCTCTCCATGTTTGTGGTCTTGCTGTGACTTGCTGCTGACTTAAAACACAATGAATGTTGATAGGACAACACGGTGATAACAGAGGTGCAGCAACTGTATTGGTTCATATGTCCATTAATAGACCACCATTACTGCCACATAACACCACCAGTTACAAACATAATCAGCTTATTTTACCAAAAATAAAACCAGACTTACATAAATTATGCAAACTGGGGCATTTTAAAGGAGACTAAATAAACCCTGAGTCACCTCTGCTCTCAGCCAGTGCCGCTGAAAACACATTTATATGCAAAAAGTTCATTATATCACTTAATTCAAAAACACACCGAGAGCTTACACAGTGCTGACCTTTTCAAATGATTCACTCTCTCTGCCTGTCACACTCACTTTCCTCACACACAACTTTTAGTCTCCCACTCTGCTAATCATTTGCATTTTCCATCATCTCTCTGAAACAGCAAAAATAATAACACAGAGAGCAGAGACCGGTCCGCAAAGCGTAATTATCATTTGTAGCACAAGTGCACGGGTCCCCACAGATTGCTAGATACAAGCCCCCGTCAATTTATGGCTATAAGGTATCCTTTCACTGTAATGCCTCGCTCATATAAAAAAGCATTACCAAGGACAAGGCGCAGAAAATGAAATCTCATTCTTCATATTGCTGCTTTAGAGCCAGGCGGTCCACCGGTGGAGAGTTTTTACTTGACTCTAAAGGCCACAGACCTCAACCAGCTGGCAGCAGCAGCAGCAAACCGAGCTCTGGGATCCTTTTCTGTCGGACTGAAAAGTGTATTTCCCAGTGAGTTATTAATACTTGTTGTGTCCATTAGTTTTGCCAGTCATGCCTCTATATAAAGGATGGATTCAGGATATAAATGGTTCGTGCAGAGGACAAACTCTACGCTTGTTTATGACAAGAAAAACCTCAGCTGCAGCTCGTTTTTTTTTTATCAAACTAATGTCCCCAAAAAGCAGAAGCTAAGCATGGACTCCTCATGCATAATGTATATGTGTAGGTCTGTCGCTATGAATGTTCTGATGTGAATTATTCAGGGAAAAGATGTCAGGGGAATATAGGTGCATGTGGTTTGAGCCATACTGGGATACTTGCATTGAATCTGAACATCAATCTATCTATCTATCTATCTATCTATCTATCTATCTATCTATCTATCTATCTATCTATCTATCTATCTATCTATCTATCTATCTATCTATCTATCCATCTCAGACTGGAGCAGGCGGGAAAAGGTTTTTTCACGGCAGATAAATTCATCAGTTATTTAGTAATTAACACAAAACAGGCAGCCGTGATAAAGCCAGTAGACTAAATGCGTTCCACTGAGACAAGCTGAAAGGCGCTTATCTTAATATCATAATGTTTAAAATCCACAGCAATTATTCTTCACGGAGGCGTGAAATTGATTCCAAACATTTTTCTTTTTCTCCTCCTCACACTGTTTGATCTCTGCTCCCCCGAGACGACCTTCAATGAAATTTAATTTTTTTTTTTTTTTTGAACAGCGACACTTTATGCGGCTTTTTACAATTTCTCTACCTCAAGATATCAAACTGTCATCTCTGTCACGTTTGGATTACAAAAGTGTACTACGCGGTGGTCTAACAGATGTTGGATAGATGGCTTAATTAAGGTAAATTAATTAATGTTTTGTGGGTTTTACATTGTGAAATGTTTTGTCTATCAGCTGTCTAGCTTTTATTGAAACAGTCAGTCTGTGATGGAGATGCGTTTACTGAGACAGTTGTGACAGCAGGTTCAGACAGATGGAAGACCTGCATTACTGACAGCCTCAGTGTTTGGAGCTCTGGGAGATCGGCGTCACCTGCTGGAGGCTGCATGTAAATATGAAGGTTCACTCTAAAAGAAAATGGAAACATCTCTGCAATGATGCACTTAATCCTATTTCCAAAAGGGTTTGTGCATGGTTAATGGCATTATAAAGACATGCGTCTACTGGAGTGAAGCGGATTAAAAAAATGGGAGACTTTGATTGGAAAGTTTACTTTAAAAATGGCATATGTTCTGAAACAATCTTTTTTCAAATGATTTATGTCCAGATAAATATGATTTAAGGGTCTAAAGCAGTGATGGAAGGAGTAGTTAGATCCTTTGGCATTTACAAAAATTCACTGCGCCTGAATGACATTCAACAGATCAGAGCCAGGTGGAGTCTCTAGTCAACACATTCTTACTCTGACATCGTCATATGTTGATGTTTGGTCAGACTCTCCATGTGGAGATACAACATGCAAGGTACCATGGGCGTGTTGGTTGTTGATGTTCTGTGACGCTGTGTCAAGTTCTGCTTATTACATGTATTGTCTGTTTTCAAAATACACTTCAGTTTTTACAGGAATTGTACAGATTGCATACAGTCTCTTTCAAAATAAATGCTCTACATGAGTACAACACTGCAAATTGATGTTTTTTGCCTTCAGCAACAAACATACACGCATGTGGCTGGGTTTAGCAAAAAAGGACAGGCTTTGGCTTTACAGTCGTACGGGAAGTGAGCACCAGCCTGCCAGGTGAAAGTCCTTAGTTGTTGGACCCATCCACCACATCCCTACTCACCCACCCACCTTACTTAGTTCTCCCCCTTCCTTAACTTTTGTTCTTGTCCTGTTCTTGTCTTTCCCCCTAACATTAAACAATAACGGCGACCTGCCGCGTATCAGGCCGATGTGGGGGGACAGCTTTTTTCTTCACTGTCTGATGCTGGAACACACTGTAGCCGCCAAGCAACAGATTCTGACGACTTCAGAGTGAGACCTGGTTGCTCTGGGGTAGTTCTGCTGCTCATGCATATGCTGTGCTGCCAACAATTGCATACATAGCAAAGACCAGTAGACAGAAGAGGTATGACAAAAAAAAAGCAAGCTGAAGAGAAAGAGTTAAACCAAGCCTAAGATAAGAAGAGTAAGAATCGAAGCAGTTTTTTCCCAAATGGAGAGACCTACATGACCTGTCCTCAAAACTAAAACTGAAACTGAAGCTGCCCGCTAAAGATATTTTGTTTGGCTCTGATTAGTTGTTTTAGGTCCGCCGTTGTGGATTCTTGTAAATAGGAGCACTGGAAGAAGCCAGACATGTCCTGCTGAAAGTTTTAACAAATATGACAAAAGGTTTTGGGTTTTTTTTTATAAAGGTTAGCCTACGTTTAGCTTTAACGCTGCAGTTGGAGCTAATTTCAATTGTGAATTGTGAATTTCCTTCTAGGATAAATAAAGTCTTAGCTTAACCTGTAATATAACAGCATAATATAGGCACATTTTTTATTATATTTTGTATTATTGTCCTGCATTGGTGGAAAGTAACCCTTAACTTAAGTTAAGTTATTAAATAAATGAAGAGAAGTAAAAAGTACAACATCTGCCTCTGAATTTTAGTGCCCTATCAAATTAAAAGACTTAATTCAAAAATATTAATATCTTATACAGTGAAGGGCTCAGAGAACAAAGTGATGTGCTTTGTTTTCAGTGTAAAAAGCCAGAGCACAACTGACAGTGAACTTGAATGAAACTTTGACAGTTTGTTTTGCTTCAGACAGTTTTTATTTCCAGTGTGACAGGAAAGCGCTGCAAAAGTCCAGACTTTACAGGACAGCAGCTACAATTAGGAACATACCTTCATGGCACTTTCTTGAGTGCATGTTGTGTTCAGGTAGTCATTACTGGGCCTGGCTGTGTGTTATCTGCCTTTAAAACTGTCAGAGGCAGCAGCAGCAGCAGCAGCAGTAGCAGCGTTAGTCTCCTTGAGGCGACTGCTGTGTGCTGGAGCTGCTGAAAAGTTGGTTATTGAAAAGAAGACTGCAGTCCTTGTAGCCCACGGCTGCAGTTCATTCCTAAAATACAACGCTTCAGCTTTGGCCTAGAAAACACCGAGCGTCATCGTTCATTAATACCTGAATGAAGGTGGTCCACATCCTAAAAAATATCTTTATCAATCAAAGGCTGAACTAAGATTCAGTAGGGACAAATGCTGCATGATGCACTTGTGTTACAGTGTGACATGCAGATATTATTCCTCCTGCTGCTCATGCACCACTAGCCCACCATCAACCTCTCTCTCAGGACTCGTTCAATCTGATGGGAAAATGTGGATTAGCATTTACTTTACAGAGAACACTTGGTTTTATTTCAAGCTTCCAGGGAAATCAATGTGAGTCGATACAACATCCTCGCAACTTACAAAAAGCAAGTGTGTCAGGGTGGGAGGTGACAACACAGTTCAGGATTATTTCATCATCTTGCTGGAGTTGTTACCAAATTCCTCCACTTACTGCTTATAATTTAGACAAATGTCGACAACTGTGACATTGTTTTTGGAAAGAGAAGTTGCTGTTGGGTTTTTAGCTGTTCTAGATCAAAAAATATGGATTATCTCTCACTGATAAAGAATAAAAATTTAAACTGAATTTTTCTGCATGGCTGAATAGCAGAATATTTTTGGTGTTTTGTTTAATATCCTTTATTATTGGTTTAACAAAAATACTGGGAGGAAGATGACTGGGTGTGACCCGTAGCCAGATGTATGAGACTCATAACATATAACTGGGGACTATCATTGAATGTCATCCCTCTCTTTCTCTGCATTTCCTCTCTGTATCTCCGCCAAAAAATCTGTTTTTTGTCTCGGAAACTTGTATTCCTGCATCACTAATTCATTAAAGGTCTTGCAGTGCGATGTTCTATCATGCAAAACGCACATTTTGGGTGATAATGTGTGAGTATAAAATGTGCAGATGCGGCAACAATGAGCTATTTTTATAATGGAGGCACATAAACTGTTGCAGGAGCAATGTGCCAGCTGGCTTGGTGATGTACTGCATATTAGTCACAACATCTGGGGACTGATGCGATGAAATGCTGCGCGCCGAGTCGGCTCCCTCTAACAGGGTTAAAAACATTCAAAATATTTGTTGGATACATAATGATGGCAGCAGAACAGCAGCAGTGTTTTGCTGCCATCATTATGAGGTTTTACACTTTAATCTTATCTCGGGCTGTGACCTCGGTGTGCAGATGGATAAACCTCTAGACGGAAAGTTTTTCAAAAAATTTTTTTATTCAGAGCTTCATAAAAACTAAACAGATGAAGCATTATGATGTTTAGAGAAACAACATTAAATAGGGTGACTCAAATGGAAACAGAGAATGTACAACAGAGAGAATTTCTTGCCCGCTAACACAAATTCAAACTACCCCTAATCTATTACACATCTATACATACGACTCTTTTCTACAAACATACATACGTGAAGTATTTAATACACAAGTTTCACATAATCTTCTATGTTGCTTGGCCCTCTTGAATTGTTTCCCCTCTTTTAAAATCAGACCAAAGTTAAGATACCTTCAGATTTTCTGGGAAAATGAGTTTCACTGTGTAAAAGCTGCAGTATTTTCTGACTGATTTGTGGGTCCATGAAGTCCATAAAGATTAGGGAGCTCCATTTCTGTCAGATTATCTAGCAGGTGTTGATTCTGTTATTTCTGAAACCTATTTGTGCTGGCTCATGACGCCCCTGAGGAAGTCTTCAAAGCGTGGGGCAGCGGCTTCTTTGGCAGGCTCATCAGCAGCCTCCTCCTCTGCAGCAGCGGGCTCATCAGCAACAGCGGCGGGCTCGGCGCGACGCAGGCGGCAGTTGTAGTCGTACTCAGGGTCACAGTTGGGGTCGGGCAGGATTATGCCATCCTTGTCGGGCCCAGGGGCCTTGAGGTTGGAGGGTGAAGCAAACTTGCCGCAGTTGGGGTCAAAGGGATGACAGAAGGGCTTGGCTGGAGCCTTGATGTCGGCCTTGGCCTCATAGCCAGACTTCACCGGGGTGCAGTCTTTGTCATAGTGCACATAGCAGTCGTAGCCCTCCTTGGTCTTGCCGCGGACGCCAAGCCTGTAGCGGACCTGGTTGATTGATTGATTTGTGGTTTGGTTCAAAGCAGATCATAGACAAGCGAAAGCATTATGCAACACCCACTACATCACTACACTACATCATTTAATAAACAGACTGAAAAGGAATAGACTTTTAATAGAACCATTCAACAAGCAAGATTACACTAGATTAGTCAAAGCTATTCTATCCTAGTAGCAGGACTTCAAATTCAGACCTGGTGCTCGGGCATCAGTGGAGCAGGCTTGCGCAGGGCAGCGGCGGCTGCCAGTATGCAGAACGGGTCATAGCGAGGGTCGCAGGTCAGAGGAGCAGCAGGTGGTGCGGGCTTGTCCTTGGGGGCGTACTCCAGCACAGGCTTGGTGAGGCCGGACAGCTTGGTGGCGGTCAGGGGATTGCAGCCGGCGTCAAACAGAGGGTTGCAGTGTTGCTCTTTAGGGGCCTCCTCTGCAGCCTGGGGGGCAGGAGCAGCGATGTTGGTCACACACAGAGGATCGACTGCTGGGTCACAGGTGGGGTAGAGCAGGTGGTAGAAGCCGGTGGGGGCTTTGTGAACCAGGGGGGGCCTGCAGTAGGGGTCTTTGGGGTCACAGTTGAGGGCGGCATAGGATGGGGCTGGGCCAACAGCTGGGCGGTAGCCATAAGCTGCCCGCAAGTGATACTGCAGACACTCCACATCTTCAGGACTGCAGATCCTCAGCAGCTCAGACCTCTGCGCACCACTCAGGAAGGGCTCCAGGACGGGGGCGTAGTAGTAGAAGCCAGTGGGGCTCTTCAGGGGCATGGGCAGCATGGGGGTGAGGATGGGGGCTGGCACCTTGACTGGAGCTGGAGCTGGCTCAGGCTCGGGGGCAGCAGCCTTGGGGCCAAGTGGGTAGAGGCAGTAGGGGTCGAGGTAAGGGTTACACAGCCTGACGGCAGCAGACTTGATGGGGGCGGGCATCACCACTGCAGCCTTTGGCTTGCTGGTGGACTCAGAGATGCACTCTGGGTCGTCAGAATCAGCACAAGTTTTGTAGATTTCACTGAGGTGGTTGAGGTAGTGGTTGAAGGTTGGGCCCTCCTCTGACCTGTGCTTGTTCTGCAGGTAGGCCATGTACAGGCGATCCAGATCCTCAACCTGAAGTATCCAGGTGAAAAGGGGACAAAATTAATAAATGTCCTCTGGTTCCATATCATTTACATGAGAATAACATTAAACTAAAAACAAGAAAGAATTTAAGCGAAGCCCTTGATAGATGAACACGTTCACACAAATCCTCTGAGGAGGAATGTTCTTTTTCAGCTCACTGTCTTTTCACTCATCCATACAGCCTGACTCTTAAACCTCAGAGCTCTCACGAAGTCTAAGAATGCATGCTGGAACATGACTCGCATTGAAGAGTAACTTAAGAGGGTAATGGCATATTAATACCTTTATATAACCATGGTCAAAAGCTGTTTCAATCATTTATTTTGGAATAAAATGCTGGGTACATCTATGATAAAAAATGAATAAGAAAAAAAAAACTCTCCTCAAAATACAAACTGGTTATAAGAAAAAACAAGCAGTGTTTCATAATCCTCACTGAGAGACTGAATAATTAATGTGAAACAAACTCCACTCACTCCCTCCTGGTTGTGGCTGTCCATGAAGTACTTGTACCATCCCCAGAAGTCTGGCAGGCGTTTGAACTGTGGCACAGCGAGGACGGGGACGTTCCTTTTGTTGCGAACCAGCGTCTTCAGGTTTTCCATGGCCTCGGCCTTCACATCATCAGACACCACAGACACTGATGGGAGAGGAGAGGGAGCGAGGGGACTAAATGAAGTGTGGCGGCACCAGACTTTAGGAATAATGTAGTGATATCAAAGGCCCAGTGTGGAGAATTTAGGGGCATATATTGACAGAAATTGTATATAATCATGTTTTTATTACCTCAGAATGAGCTGTTTATATCTACAAGCAGAGCTGTTCCTCTGCCATAGAGTCCGCCATGTTATTTCTACAGTAGCCCAGAGCAGACAAACCACACATGGGCTCTAAAAACGTTTTGCATTTTTGTGCTTTTGCATTATTGCATTTTCACATTTTTGTGTTGGTCACCATAGGTCTCCAACACACTTGGCACATAGGAAAAGTTTTGTTCTGTAACCTCACCACTAGATGTCACTAAATCCTACATACTGGACCTTTAAACAATTATATTTTCATTTCATAGTGAAGAATAAGTGTACTTTTATGTCCTCGGACTCACAATGATCTTAAGTTTAGTATTTATACTACTTATAGGCACAGACAAAAGAGTGCTAGTTACGTTGCATACCTTATAGCTATATGTTGACAGAATACAGTATATGGACTGTTGTTTGGACCTAATATTTGTATTCAATTATGTAAAGTTATTTTTATTGTTTATATTGTGATATATAAGTCAATAAACTATCTCACTGTAAAACATCAACCGTGTTTCAAACTATACACATAACACCAGATAATTAGTAAATATTTATGAGTAAGTTAAATATGTAGTTTGAGCCAGCAGTCAATTAGCTTAGCTTAGCTTAGTTTAGCTTAGCTTAGCTTAGCATAGGGAGTGGAAACAGGGGTAAACAGCGAGCCTAGCTCTCTCTGCCTGCCAGCACCTCTACAGTCCATTAATTGATGTAACCCACTGTCTTCAGTCTTACTTAATGCTAAGCTACGCTAACTGGCTGCTGGCTCCAGCTTCCTGTTTACAGTTTACAGATGTGTGAGTGATCTTGATCTTTTCACCTCCCTCTCAGACACAGAGCGAATATGCTTATCTCTAAATATCAAACTGGTCCTTTAAGATTCTTATATAGCCATAGCTTGTATAGACTGTGTTTAGTCTAAAATCAGCTATGTGTTTAGAGAGGTTGTTGTGTTGTTGTTTTTGTTTTGTTGGTAACTGAAAGAGTTTTGTTTGTGGATAAGGTGTGCACAGTGTTCCTTGATATTTCATTTAAATAGATGGACTACATGTTTGATGCTCCTGTTATTTTATCTCCCCGGGAACCATTCCCCGACACAACAGCATAATAAACTGTAGCGTCTGAAAGAACTGCATTCTCCTCTGAGACGCTGCCGACAGAAACTGAACACTATAACATTCGCAGAGGTACTGAACGTATCCAAAGGGGTACTGGATTGGATTAGGGCTGCGATAAGTGATCATTATCAATTAATTGCTGAATATCTTTGATGTGATTAATTGGGTAATCACTTAATTGGTCTAAAAATGTCAGCATAAAATAATTAGTAAAGATGCCCATTACAGATTCCCAGATGTCAAAGATGACTTTTTGAAATGCTTGCTTTGTACAAACAGTAATTCTCAACCCAAAAATATTTGGTTTGGATCATCTATGGCAAAGACAAGCAAGAAATCTTCACTTCTGAAAGGTCATAGTCAGCATCTAGCAGTTGTCTGCATCTACTTCAAATAATTAATCAATTATGAAAATTGTAGGCGACTATATTTAGCTTCATTCAGAGTGTCAGAGTGTGTTACTGTGACCACCATCTGTTAGTCACTGTCTGAATAGAAGAGAAGAAGCACAGTTGAATTATCCCTTGAAAATGTCTGTGATTTAAGTTTTTAAAGTTCCCAATTCATTTTGAACACGCTGGCTCTAAACAGCCAACGTGTCCCACATGCCACATCACAGGTCCTCACCTTCCTCCTCCTTGTGCTGCTCCACTGGAACGGCCCCCAGAAACTCTGTAAAACACAAGCAGCAGCCACGTTAGCAGCAGCAGGGACGTTAGCTGACGAGGACCAGATGTCGAGTTTTTACCTCAACCAGGGAAAACGCTGACCTGCTAATAAGCCTCTGGGTGCAACACGGCAGGTGCTGGGGCACTGGCGCCCCGACTCAGGCAGCATCCTGCAGATTAAACACCCCCTCCTGCTCCTGCAGACCCCAGCCCAACCCTGTGCACGCTCTGTTAGACTTTGAACCAGACTGGTGGAGTTTGTGCAGCTACTGGGGGCCTCTGTAAAGTTAAGCTGTAAAACTACAAAGGCAGTGGGCCCTCACACAAACCAATTAGAATTACACTGTAAAAGTTAAAGGTGAGAGGGAGGCAATGTGTCTGTGGACATCTCTATTTCCACATGTGGAGTGTCTTCGGTTTCACCAGGGGTTTCCTTCAGAAGTTTATGACTATGAGAAAACAGCCGAGTCAGCTGATTATGAGAGAAAATGCCAGCCTCTATTAATGTGGAAAATCTTCCAGAGGAGGGATGCACATCTTTTTACGACTCTAGAAAGATTAACAGGCTGCCTTCCACATCAACATGTCAAGTTTTTTTACCTTTAATAAAGAGATAAGGGTAATGGCGTCTCTATAATTCTGTGCCATAGATTAATGTGCCGGTGGCCAGGGTTGTAAAAGAGGATTTTAGAAATACTGAGTCTTTTCCGAAAGCGAGAGAAGCAATGCAGGGGTGTTAAGCAAGTCAAAGTCTTGTATTCAAAGTCCTACTTAAATGAAAGCACAGAAGTATTATCAGCAGAGAAATGAGCCACGTAGTTATTATATTGTTGTATTTTTTATGTGTTGATGTGAAAGTAGCATTTTATTCTTTTAGTTTGGAAGTGGAGTTATGTTAACTACATTATAAAGTAACGTGTGATATTTTATAAACTCATCATACATTTTCAATATAAAAATCTCAACCAGCAGAGCAACTACCAGCTATAACTATCAGATAAATGTAGTACGCTTCTCTTTTAACCTCATGGAGTGTAAGTATGTAAGTATACAAGTGGAGTACCTCACAATGCTTGAATAAATGTACTTAATTACATTCCACAGCTGCCAAAAACGCAAACATGTTCAACAAAGACATCCCCAAAAGGTGATTTAATAGATTAGAAAGAAAACAAACCAGATTTCTGTTACACGAAATTATGTTTTTGTAAAAATGCCGAGTACCTTTACCTCCTGAGACCTCTGATAACCCTTCAAATGAAACAAATCTGAGGAGGAAACATCACGCTTTGGACTTTTAAGTCAAAAGCATAACCTGTGAGAAGGGGCAGCAGGTCGACCCTGATACCAGAGAGGTTGGGAACCACTGGACTAAATGGTGTTTCAAAGTTGTCTCATTGCCACAAATATGATTATGATGGAAAAAAACTCTAAGTGTCATATTAAAGATATTCATAATCAAATTTCAGAGTTTAAAAGTATCATTGTAGATCTGTCAAAGATAAAGTTACATTTTTAACCAGTTAAAAGTGGTTAGTAAACTCTCACCTGGTAGTAAAACAATAGCTAACAGGAATCCTGTGTGGATCAGGGAAAGCGATGGTCGTCCAACACGTGCCATATTTTCTGTTTTATGTGCTTCCTGAGGTGAAGAGACAAAGAAAATATTCACTGATAACGTTGTAACAAAACTGCATTTAAGGATGCTTAGTAAAGTATAAACTTCCAGTGTTATACTGTAACAATGCAACTAGACTCTGATTGCTTCCTGTTGGAGTTTCTTAGCAAACTGTTAGATATGTAAATGAGACGACAATGCGCTCAGAACAAAGAGAGAGCTTTTATGTAAGTGGCTGATGCCAAGACAATGCAGGGGATTGGGGACATGCTGTAATGGAGCTTCTTTCAGGGATTATTGAGAAAAATAAGACTTTAGTTATGAATATCAGAGTGTGGAATAAAGCGACTGAACTGAACAATCGAACAGCCAAAAGCTTGAAATGTTCTTCTGTCTGTTGAATTACAGCCACTGTGCTCAGAAAGAGAGATTGTCTCCTGCAGTTTCACACTCAGACATCTGAGGACTGAGGACTTTTCATCCAAAGATGATCAAATTGCAGCAGCAGCTGTGGCTCTCAACTGCAGACGTATAAAGTTTTGCACATGCAGCATTCACATCACAAATCAGTCCTTACCTGCAAAGGTGCTGAAGTTCTGGCCTCCTGTGATCACCTCTGGATCCAGCGGCTTTCTGGATCGAGCTTCTTGAGGGAGGCGGGGGGGGCTTGCTGCACTGTACTGTTGTTGTCTGAGCTGTCTGAACCCTCTACCTGTGGGACACACAGGCAAGGAAACATTTTAAAGGAGCCCCCTTGATCATTAAAAACAAAAAGGCATGTCATATGGCTCCAGCATGCTGGTAGGCGCTCCAGGATTGGCTCCTGCGCTGCCATCCATCCAACCAATAGGGATCCTGTAATTAAGGAGAGGTGAGCAGCACCACTGCTGTCAGCGGAGACACATTAACAAAGTGCCATTTAGCGCCGAGTTCCTTTCCTCAAAGGTTTGGAATTCGGGGTCAACGTGCGAGGTGACATTGTATCTAAGCCACTAGTTGATTTTTTGAGATTTGAAATTTACATAAACGGCTCAGTGGGCACGAACTTAAAAAGTGTGAGCTGTTAAATCCACACAGCTTGAGGCCTCTGTTGCAGGAGAGCAGATTTATAAAGAAGTGCCAGAGGCTATCACAGAGGTGGTGCTGATAAAACTTTCAGTGGAAACAGTAGTGCAAGAGGCAGTCCCGATGACACACAAGAAAACAGGAGACATAAAACCGAATCTGGTGGTAAATAACAAGCAGTAAGTTACATTAACCTCCTCGACTCGATAAAAGCAGGCTGTAGAAATTCACTCGCCAGGGTCCAGATCTTTGAATCTGATATCAGGCAAGAACTTGAAGAAATAAAACTATTTCTGAAACAAGTGCATCAGTATATTGACAAATGTGTGAGTAATGCTGTCCAGGATGACAGGTGACTCATTTCAGTTTAGTGGTGCAATGATACATTAAAGCATAAGTTGCATCAGCCTTTTTGATTATGTTTCCAAATTTGATGCCAGTTTACAGTGTAAGAAGACTGCAGCAATATTCTTTTCCTTTGAAAACAGTCAGTAGGCTGTTTTATATATAGGGCTATAAGGAGTTATATAAGATGGTAGCTACTGTTGGAAAGGAAAGAAATGCACTACAATTTCTTTTAATTCTCATTCTCCAGACATAAAGACCATAATTAAAAATTTTACATTTTCAAAAAATATAGAAGTGTCAGGGGAAAAAACAAGCACTCTTTTCCCCACTCCTGAAAATGATTTTTTTTTCCTGCCCGTGCATGTTTTTTATTTAACAACATGGAGGAAGCCGGACTGGAGTCATTAGGAGAGTCAGGCCACTAATAAAGCTGCTGCTGCTGCTGCTGCTGCTGCTGTGGAGGTGCAGAGCCATTAGGATCAGCATGCCAACACTACTGTTTGTTTGGTGGAGGCTCCGATGCCTGGATAATGCCACGTAGCCTGTGCAGCCTCCAGCCTGTGTCACTGGAATATATGGGCATTGGGTATAAGTATATATGGGAGCTATGGAAATTAGAAAACATTAGCTGAAAAAGTAACAACACAGCAGGCAGTCTTTGAAAGTAGGGTGTATATTCCCTAAATATATATATATATATACCTACACAAACATTACAGTGCAGATTCTTTGTAATGTTTCCTTTTTCCAGACGCACCCCCACAGCCCCATTAGATTTATAGAGTTCCTATTAAACTGGATGTTACTGAACACACATTAACTACCAAAAAAAGTAGATGTTGGTACAAAGTTGCTGTTAAGGTAGGTTTGGTTAAGTTTACATTCATACGACTAGTGGCAGAAACTGTATCAGTCATTTATCCATAACTTTTAGTTAACTATTTTAACCACTGCTAACGTATAGCAATTACAAGCTTATAATTACTGATTATTTATAACTTTTCCCTATCTGTTTTGACCATTTATACATTACTTTAGCAGACGTTAACTCTTTCAGCCATTTATCCATTACTTTAAGCTTCCATGTCAACTGTTTAAGATTCTTTTTTTGCTCTCTATCTCAGCCCTCACTTAACAATCTTAACCTGTGCTCAGCTTTAAGTGCTTTATTGAAGGAGTTTCTTGAAGATGTTTCACCTCTCATCCAAGAGGCTTCTTCAAATTCTAATTGACTAGTGCGGAGTTGCAGGCTTTTAACTCAGTGTGGGTGTGAACCCTTACAGAGTCGTTGAGGTCACCTTATCAAGAAATTCAAGCAAGTCCTGTTGCCTACTTATAGTACTTAAGATTACCATGACCTGGATGACTGAGATTCTTCACCAACAACCTGAGTTCAGGTGTTACAGCTGACTTAAAGGTCCAGTGTGTTGGGAAAAGTTTCAGCTGGTTGCAATCAGCAATCCTCACTGCTAGACACCGCTAAATCCCCCTAAATCTTTTTACCGCTCCTTTAATATGTGCAAATATATATTTTTAATCAAATTTTACTTTTTTGAATTCAATTAGTTGAGACACTTCACAGTCTTAAAACATACCTCCAGTTAATTGCAGGAGTATAAGGCTGGGAATCACTTAAGTATTGCCACTGTATGTATGAATGGCAGAGCCTGCTTCAGTTAAAGTTTCAAAAGATATCAACATATTTTGATTTATATTGCCAATTAAATTAAGAACAAAAGTAAATTAAATTATTCTGCCTATCATCCTCCACTCACCTCCTTAATGCTGGTTTTCTACTGTCATACAGTCTGTCCCCTAGGACTGTACCTCTTGCATGACTGATGATGCCTCAGCCTTGGCTATGATCCCTGCAATTTACACTTTTCAAAAATAACTGGGGCTGTCACAGACGGAGACAAATGGTTGTCTTCTTCAGCTTAAAGCAGAACAGCGATCGGGAGAGGTGCCTGTCTCTTTCTGTGCATGGAAAATTCACAGCTTAACAAAAATTTGGGTTTAAAACTCATGGAGCGTCTCATGCTATCTGTGAGAGAAAGCTCATTAAAAAGTCCCTTACAAAAATGACAGTACCTGTCAAATGTTAGCACTTAAGATGTGGTTCAATGCCACAGAGGCTACAAGTAAATCAGCAAGGTATCACTGTGATTATTAATTATAAAAAGTTGTTGGAGAAGAGGATATTGAGTTAATGAGAAAAAAAATTGCAACAACCTTTAAACATAATTTATTGATGCAAGAAAATAAGATAATGTATGTTGTGACAGTCGCCCAGATGCTCAGTTTCATTCTGGGGCTCAGAGCTATCAGTGCTTACATCAAATAAAGCATGTAGCCTACATAGTTTCAAAATCACAGACATTTCAGATTTTCCATTAATTGTCAAAAGACTGCAGTTTCAATGCAAACACGGACTTCCGAACGTACTTTACTACGGGATTATCCGAAGCTAAGCAAAGCATTCCAGATATCCCTCTCCCCAGCAACGCTTTCCAGCTCCTCCTGGGGGACCTTTAGGCGTTCCCAGGCCAGATTAGATATGTAATCCCTCCAGCGTGTTCTGGGTCTGCCCCGGGGCCCTCTACTAGTGGGACGTGCCTGGAACACCTCCAACAGGAGGCGCCCAGGAGGATCCTGATCAGATGCCTGAACCACCTCAACTGACCCCTTTGAAGCGAAGGAGTAGCGGCTCTACTCTGAGCTCCCTCCGGATGTCAGAACTCCTTACCCTATCTCTAAGGCTGAACCCAGCCACCCTTCAGAGGAAACTAATTTCGGCAGCTTGTATCCATGACCTCATTCTTTTGGTCACTACCCAGAGCTCATGACCAGAGGTGAGGGTTGGGACGTAAATGGACCAGTAAATCAATAGCTTTGCCTTCTGGCTCAGCTCCCTCTTCACCACAACGGTCCAGCACAGCATCTGCAGCACTGCAGACATTGCGCCAAACCACTGATCCATCTCATGCTCCATTCTACCCTCACAATGAACAAGACTGCAAGATACTTGAACTCTCTTGCTTTTAGCAGTAACTCACTCCCAACCCAGAGGGGGCGAGCCACAATTTTCCAGCATGGCCTCTGATTTGGAGAGCCACTTCGCACTCGGCTACAAACCGCCCCAGTGCGTGCTGGAGGTCACGGTGCGATGAAGCTAATAGAACCACATCATCTGCAGAAAGCAGAGATGCAAATCTGAGGTCACCAAACTGGACCCCTTCACAGACTTCAATCAATCAATTTTATTTGTCACATATTATAAAATAAAATGAAATTCCACTGAAATGTTATGCTGCCAGTCAGGCTTCTTCAATTAGGGCATTAAAATAGCTCATGTACACAAATATTGACTTGATTTTCAGACTATTGTTGTTTGTCATTTTTGTTGCCATATTGCTGCTTCAGATGTACGTTGTGGCTAATGCTAATTAGCAAATGTTAGCATGCTAACACGCTAAAGAAAGATGATGAAAATGGTAAACATATGCAATGTTAGCTTTGTCACTGTGCGAATTTTAGCATGCAAAGTTAGCATTTAGCTCAAAGCACCACTGTGCCTGTAAGTGCAGCCTCACAAAGCCACTAACATGGCTGTCTTGTTAATGTAATAAATTATATAATTTATAACCTAATCCTGTCTAATCCTGCACACCCAGAATTTAGGATACATAATAAATAATCATCTTAAAGTGCTCCACAATTGGCATTTCAATCTACAGAGTCTTATTACTGTTTCTTCACAGACTGAAAGTTATCTCATGCCATGTCTGGACAGGCTAATCACGACTCCCTGAAGCATCTTTAATAAAGTTGATTATTTCCTGCTATTACAGACACTTTTGTTAATTGGCTCCAATCCTTGAGCCTGTATGTGGTTCAATTTGCAAATCCCAATCAGTTAGCGTGCGCACTGCTGGTGAATGCACAATGGAGAGTTTCTGAATGTAATTAATACCATTGTCTCGTACATAACTGTTGGAAATTTCTATGCTGACGGCACAGTTCTCTGTTTTGCTGATTCCGTACGGCGAGCTGTTAAAAACCTGCAGTTTGCATTTTATGCTCTTCAGAAGCTTCTTATCAGTCTCCAACTTGTGCTGAATAGTAATAAAAACCCCAATATGCTGTTGCCCAAAACTAGAAATATTATTGACCTTTAGATCAGCTCTCTTATTGGTGCCGATCTTCTCTCTCATTATACAGCAAATACCAAAGTTTCAGAGGCGATCAAACCCATATAATATCTCACTGACCAACTAAGACTGAAAAATATTTTATGCTGCAATGCAGAATTTTACTCATCCCTCACATGTGCTGTACACAACTTTTGTGAAGCCATCATTTTTTCATGTGTTGGTGTAATCTATAGGTGGATAGCTGCAGCAGCACTCTCAGCATTTATTGCAAAGACCACCCGGGCTCTTTCATATTCATAGTAAGCATTTGCTTCTGTTTATAAAGCCATCCTACAAAAGTTATCGCATCTGATTTTGTTTATTAGCTGCAGTACTGGAGTTGATCACACTCACACTGAGAGGTTGATCCTTGAGGTTCTTCTGATTTACTTCAACATCCTGCACTTTATAATCCTACAATAAACTGCCATACATTTGAAGAATTAAGATATTGGGACAATCCAATAATCTTATAACTGACAGCTTGATAAAGGGATGAAAGTTCATTCATGACGCTGGATCAGTAGTTCAGAAAACAATGTCACTTTTCTGGAGCTTTCGATAAAGGCCACACCTAACAGTTGTTTTTATTATCCTTTAAATCTGTCCAGAGTAATGCCTTCAGATGTCCTCTTTGTCTAACCAACAGTGTGCAACCAAAGATCAATTTCTGGTCACATCAAGCAGAGATAAGCTGCATACTAAATGATGATCAAAACAGTTAGTCGATTGATTTCCTGCCAGTCGACCTATCAATCAACTAATCGTTTCGGGTTTACTTAACATTTCTGAGCACTTTAAAGCTACAGTTGGGAAGTTTTATTAATTTTTTTTGTCATATTTGCTGGAACTGTCCCTATATTCTGAAAGAACATGAGACTATGGCCAACACGAAGCAGAAACAGGGGTCCGGTCCGCCTGCCTCCCTCCCGTCAGACACCTTGAAACAATCATTGTCTTCTAGACCTCTCGAGCAGCATTAACTGTTAGTCCGTTTAACATATGTTAGCCACGTCTGCTAACGTTAGCAACGGTTGATTGGATGTACTATCATTGTCAAGAAGAATTCACCAAGCATTAGATTGTTTACCCGCTAAAAGGGAACGTGCGCTGGGTTTAGACCGTCGTGAGACAGGTCGAGTTTGACAAAAACTGAAAAAAATCATGTCTACCTCTAATGGCTTACACTAGAATCGGACACCAGTGCGGCAGCCACAACCAATCAGAGCCAAGGAATCTTTAATGCAGATGTCAGTCACTCCTATTACTACATTGCCTACTTCTCACTTCAGATGTTTTCAGAAAGATATTTTAGTGTACTGTTTAGCTGTAAAATGAGAAAAGTTGGTCCAGCTGGTGGGCAGTGCTTGGTACTTCCATGTAACTGTATCCAACATGGCGGCTGGGTCACAAACTTTCTCATTTTACAGCTGAGGAGTACACTAAAATGTGTTTCCAAAAACAGTTGAGGAGAGAATAGGCAATGCAGTAACAGACTCGTGATTTTCATTTTCAGCGCTGCCTAGTTTGACAGATTGGCCACAGTTCCCAAGCAGTGATTGACATTACTGACAGCTGCGAGACCCCTTGGCTCTGCCATACAAAAACCACAAGGCCACTGAGTTGGCAGGGAAATGTGATTTTCTTTTTTTCCCCCCAGATAACCGTCTCATTTAGCCCTGTGTGAATATAGTGAGAGTTTCAGCAAATATCAAAAACAAATTATTTTGGTAAAAGTAAAGTGTAGCTTTAAGGACTTATAAAGAAAAAGAAATGTCAAGGGTCCATTTAATAGCAGTTCTTCAAATGCTATTAAAATTTGAGCTTCCAACTCAATTAAAAGCCCTGAATGAGCTTGATTGTTTTTCTCAGCACATGAAGAAAAATGAAACTGATGTTGAGAGTAATAAATTGTGCTCCATTGTATTGAATTTAAAAAAAATTTATTAGTTTAAGATTTTTAAGACTTGTGTGTGTTTGCAAAACATTAAATGTGAGTTAATACAAATATAGAAAGATATTCACAATTCAGTTTTCAAAATCTTAAAAGCTTATTTTGTTTATGTATAATTTTTTCGAGAACCTAGAAGAGTGCTCTATAAATAAGAAATTATGATTAAATGGTGAATGAAAGGAGTCAGACACACTTGCTTCTTTAATAAATACAAAACGCTATTTGTTTATTTTTGACCAAAAAAATACAGGTGTGGATCCTTAACAACTGTACAGCTATGTGCAAAGTCATGACGTAACAGGACAGACTGCAGATAAAAACAGAATCCATGTGACTATCACACAGTGTGATATAAATACTTGAAGCCATTTTAGCAGATCGTCATTCATCATATGCCATCTGCAGCATATTTAAGGGCAGCAGCATATGGAGCCTCTGCCTATCACAAGTATAATTACGCTCCTAACAGGTGTTCTCCAGCACACTGAAACCTGCAATCCAGTTAAGAAACGGTCGAAGACATGAGCACGATACAAGCTCATAATTTTAAGCACATATGAAGGAATCCTTGGGATCTAAAGAATTTCACAACATCTGGAGCCGGTGACGACTTTTTAAGGATGTTTTAAAAAAAAGCCTGAAACTAGGACAACTATGAAAGGAAATTGTATGTCATTAGACAGTAAATGGTTGGTTTGCTTTCCACAAAAAAAGAGGTGTAAAGTGGTGTGAATATCATCCATCATTACTCTGAGGACACGTTCCTCTCTGTCACTGGATGTCATCATCGTCAAACAGATCCTCAAAATCTGTGGAAACAAAAAAACATGATTGTTAAAATAAGGTTACGTAACAGCTGGAGAACGAAACGCCGGCCGTATTTCAAATGTTTCTGACATTCTCTCATAAAGCAGCATTATAGGTGGAGAGGGTTGGAGAGGTGCAGGGTGATAAAAGTAAAAGGATCTGGGAATGCACTTGCTGAGGAGTCTGCACAGCGGCCTTCCTGTGCGTCTGACAGTTTGTGAGGTCAGAGGTCAGCACAGAACTGTATGAACATGCACAGGATTATGTGCCACATCCTCCGCTTCTGCAGGCAGCCTTCATTTAACTCACTACTTTCCATCCACCTTATGGAAAGATAAGCTTTCATTTGTCACAATTGTTAAACCATTCAGTATGTACTGCATCTGACGTAAAGCCTAATGTTGAAGTATTGGTCAGACCTGCTGTGGGTTGTAATGCATGTTTGTCTTTTTAGATATGGCTCTTTTGGCATTCTTTAGTAGTCGTTCAATTTAAGATTAACCAGCGAATATTGCGATAAGTAATTAATAAATTTTAGTCATTTTTCCAGGGAAATCAATATGCCAAACGTTTGCTGGCTACAGCTTCAGAAAATCACATTGCATCACATTGGACTGTGGGAAATTATTGCAAGCATTTTTCAACATATTCTGACTTTTTTAGGTACAACATAATGAAAACAATCATTAGTGGCAACCCTGGTGTTTTCTTGGTAAAGTGAAAGCTAGGACTGTGATTACTTTTTCATTAGCAATTAATCTGCCCCCTTTTTTTAATTCATTGTTAAATCTGCAAAATGTCAGAAAACAAAAAGTGAAAAGAGAACAAACATAAATCCCTATAGCAAAAGATGCCTTTAAATGTCTTGTTTTATTTGAGCAGCGGGCCAAAAGTTAAAGAAATTCAATTCACTATCACATAAGACAAAAAAGCAGCAAATCTTAACAACTGAGAAGCTGGAACTAGTTTGTGCTTGTTAAAATAATAATTATTAGATTATCGTTTTAAACAGCGGTTTAATTTCCTGACGTTGGACTAATCACTTAATCAACTAATTCCTTCATATTGGGAAAAAATGAAGAGGGAAGCGGGTTCAACTTGTTGTCTTTAGTGCTAATCTCTTGTAATCTACGGGCTCAGTAAAAAGAAAAATGTTAACAGACACTTTGAGTGTGGATGTGTGAACAGCACTTTATTATGCTGTTTAGGTACAGACTGCAGTCTACATACAGTACACAGTGTGCAGACTACACACAAGAATTTGCAGACTGCTGTTTTAAAAGGTGTCATCAAACACACAGAACATAAAAATCACACATGGCAGAAAAACAACATTTTGGCTCTAATTAAAGCCTTCACAAAAAAACACAACACATTACCTACAATGGAAGACATCTACGCTCAGGTGACAAAATTCCTTCTGCCATGTTGTAAATGCTTGGACAGTTTTTATATACACTATACATGTATATATATATATATATATATATATATATATATATATATATATATATATATATATATATATATATATATACATATATATATATATACATATATGCCCAAACGTGCACAGGGGCATTGCCACGTTGAAACAGGAAAAGGCCATTCCCAAACTGTTCAAAGTTGGAAGGACATTATTGTCTAAAATACCACTGTAAGCACTGCAGCAGTATGATTTCCCTTCACTGAATATAGGTGGCCATAGCGCCAGAGCAAGAGTACTAAGTCGACTGGTGTGTTCACATACTTTTGGCCAACTATTGCAAATGTCCAGTTTAGGGTTTCCGTAAGGTCTACACACATTGACTGATTAACTGAACAGGACCAATGAAAAAAAGAAAATATATTACAATAAAATAAATGATCCAATAAACAATGCAGGCAATTGACAGTAGTTAATGTATGAACAAATATGAGCCTGTAGTGTTCACACTGTATTTAAAACATGCTTAACAAACATTTCCAAAGTGATTAATTCAGGTTTTTCAGTTTAACAGTTCCGTTACACTGCAGTTTCCTGTGAGCCTAGAAAGTAAAAGCCTTATAAAATCCCTTAAAACCTAAGGACTAGACCAAAACAATTACAACACAGAGAAGTTATTTCGCCGCCGAACCGCTGCAGCCTGAATATTTCAGAGTAAAATAACACAAATTAGCACAAACTGTCACTTCAGTGACAGCAAAAGAGCTGAGCCAGTGTGACACTGATTGTTTAAATGAATTAACA
Organism: Epinephelus awoara; assembly: GCA_035609425.1. Classification (NCBI taxonomy): domain Eukaryota; kingdom Metazoa; phylum Chordata; class Actinopteri; order Perciformes; family Serranidae; genus Epinephelus; species Epinephelus awoara. The sequence continues at coordinate 23,656,614 of CM069306.1, read as the reverse complement.
TTTAAAATCCCTTTATAAATGTAGGCCAGGGGATTGGGAGCTGCTTTCAACGCGCCGGGAGACAGTTAAGTGGTACACATCTCGACGAGAAGGGAATAAAGCCTGCCATTCTAAATGAGCCTCATACAAAGCACATCTACAGAGCGCCAGCTGAGAAGTCTGCGTGGAATCTGTGTCGCATATGGCGAGAAGTCGCGGCCGTTTGATGTAGTTGCCCCTCAGGACAAGAGATCACACTACATTATAAAACACAGTTTGTAAAAAGGGGGGCGGAGGTACAAGGAATGTTTTGGGGCCAGTAAAGAGATTTTCCTGCTGTGGAAACAGCAGCGTTTTGACGCCCAAGGGTGAAATAACATCATGTGCTAATAGATTCAATCTGCCCTGACTGACACTTTACTATCTGAAGATGTCTGACTCCTCCTCACTTCAGATTACCTGAGCAGCAAAATTAATGTGCATCTATGTGTAACATCCTGTGAGAGGATCAGACAGCCTGAAGATGTTGTAAAGGCTCTGTATTTTAGTAAAGAAACCTTTAGGAAATTCAATGCAAGTGTAAGAGATACAGAGACCGAGTATTTCATTTTAAAAATCTGCGGCTGCCAAAATCCAACAAAATTTGAAATAGCTAAGTAATTTCTGTTATTTTTGTGTTTATAAGTGGGGGTTTTAACTTGTGTGTGACACACCACTCTCCTGCTAAGTCCCTCCAATCAAATACTAAAAAGTATTAAAGTACAAGTGTGAAGAAAGATAGTCGCACATGTGTGGTCAAATTTTCTTTACATATATTCGGACTCTATTGTGTAAAATATGCCACGCAGCCTAAAGTCCAAAGTTTGGAGGTACCAATGTTGCAGGAAAAAAGACAACTAAACAGAGCATTTCTATGATCCAGAACAGTCAGTTGTTGTAAAAAAACCACCACTACAAACCACACTACCTGGCCCCAAACTCCTCCCAGATGAAGGCAATAACTAAGTAAGAAGCTTTTTCATCTCCAGGCACGTGAAGCATTTAAAAGGCTGGACACGCAGCCAGTCTGCAGCATTTCAGCCAAATATGTATCTTTGGGGACTGCTTCAAATGCTGCTCTGTGTATCACTACCCTTTATTTAGCACTATTAGTGTGGCAGTATCTGAGCATTTGGCTCACAATTCTTTTATTTCATGTACAAATAAATACATAAAACCATGTCAAATCTAAGATGAACTGAGTCTTACTAAAATCAAATTAAGTTTGAACACCGCATTTAGTCAGTCTGACAGAGATGGAGTATATACACAGCAAAATTCCTATTAAAAATCGGCTGTACTTTATTTTAAATAGGGCACTGTCTAAGTAAGGCCAGTGGTATATACAATCCCTGCAGATAATATGGACTAACTTAGTGCATAACAACAATAAATCAGTATTTCCACGACATTTTATGAGGGGTTCAGGTAGATTGTTGGTTTTGCTGTTGTGAATCTCAGTTTGTGATTGTTTAAAGTTAAGACATGGCAAGTTGTAAGTGTATGGAGATCTTTACCATTAAAGAAGTCTGAGTGAACTGCCTTTTCATTGGCAGCCAGGTCCATCAGCAGTCCTGTGCTTCCCCCAGCCTGCCAGAGAACAAACATGCAGCTCAGAGGCACAAATTCAACCCCAAGAAACACAGCCAGCAACTTACCGGCTGCACAACCAGTAAACCAGCCGACTACTAGCAGTCTGTTTAGATACATTTGTCACTTTAAGTTACTTGTGGTCAAACATAAACCAGCAAAGCCAATAAACTGTGTAGTCTTGTATAATGGTCTTGATTCCAGAGGCAAGGCAAGACAAATGTATTTATATAGCACATTTCATACCTAAAGGCAACCCACAGTGATTTGCAGATTAGTCAATCAAAGTTCATTATAGCCCAGTCACAAAGCATGCCTCAAAGGGCTGTACAAATAATAATTTCAATTCAATTATATCTATAAAGCCCAATATCACAAATCACAATATGCCTCAGAGGGCTTTACAAAATACAACATCCCTCTGTCCTTGGACCCTCAGAGATGACAAATACTCTATTCTTGAATCATCACTTTTTCATTTTGCTACTCCATCCTCCTGTTGTCATCCCAACCAGCAGACACCCTGTTAATCCTTTGTTTAGTTTATCATTCATTTTATTTAGCTCCTCATGAATACTTGAGTTGTTTATTTGTCACTTTTTAAACATTAAGTAGGAGGTCCAACAAAATCCTTCAGCGTGACCAAGTATGTGTACACGTACCAGGAATTCGACTCCAGCTTTAAGTTGTTCTCAATGTACTTACACATGAATTTACAGGAAGATTTAAAAAACAGACGTACAACTAAAATCAGCAAGGACAACAAGCTGAATAACTATGGTTCTATGTCTATGTTTAGGCCTACCTAATATGTTCATAAAAGCAGATGTGAATAACAACACACAAAGTCTATTTATAAGTCAAGTGCTCTGTACATTGTAAACAAATACAAATAGTGCAAAAATATTAAATGGGTTAAGTACCAAATGGCAGAAGGTGAAGAGGTGGTCATGTATCCTGCAGTGTGTATTATGCCACATGTCTCACAGTATATATACAGTGTGCAGGGTGATAGTGTGAACTTTAAACTGTAAATATATAGCTATTAATGTGTGTGTGTGTATGGGGATATTTTAATGTTACAAACTGATGTAATAGTTTACACTGTAATATGTGGCTATGTATTACCTGGCTTGATGAACACCGTACCCTGATACGGTCAGCCCGACAGTCTGTAGCTTACTTAGGCTAATTTACAACTAAATTAACAAGCAAGCGTTAACGTTACATAATATTAGCCTGTCAGAAATTAGTTATTAATTTATGAATTATTCGCAACTTTTAGCAGTCACTTGAGAGACACTTTAATGTAGACCCATAAGGCTGTAAAGCAGTTGAATAACAGAGGGACAGTTAAAGTTGGCTGGTACAGCTCGCTAACGTCAACTGTTTATATACGTGGCTAACTAAGCTAATAGTTAGCCTGCCAGCTAGTTAGCTAACAAACCTCATCCAGATCAACGTACGGCCCCGCTCCCTCAGGAAACATCTCGTCCACCGCTGGTTTCATGGCGACGGTCGAGTTGGATTGATCCTTTAGTGGCATCGATGATCAAAACCCGCGGCGTCTTATCGCCGAATATTCATCCAATTATTTGCTAAAGAAGCTACACCACCAAGCTAATGTGGTGCCCGGTCAAAATAAATCCGATGGGAAAGTCGAGTCGAGATACAAAGGTTCCGCGGCAAGTTTTCAGGGAAGCTCAGTGGATACATTTGATCATCATTCTCTGTACCTCAGTAAAGGTGATGATGCCACAGTGTAGAAATACTCCAGCAATACGAGCAGAAGTCTGGCAATCAGTTTTTTCTCCAGTAGGAGTAAAGTTTTAGCATTAAACATAAAGCACCAAAAGCAAAAGTGGGCAACTCACTGTTTACAATTTATATTATATTATTGAATTATGATTATTGATTCAACAATGCATACATCACTTTAAAAGTGCTGGTAAAGGTAGAGCTATTTTTTTTTTCATTACTGCTGGGTAGCTTGTGAATTTTACCAAGGGATTGATCAAGTCTTTATAATAACCCAAAAGAAAAAACAACATATTCCATTCTTACGTGTTTAAAATGAATGCATATTCCACCTTTGATACAAAATGTGTTTCTTAACCACACTGCTTTTTTTTTGTGTGACATGACGCATTAAACATTTCTGGCAAATGTAAAATCTATTGGTACTTAGGGATCAACTTGAAAGGGGAGTCATAATATAAGAGAAATATTTCACATTACTATGATATCAAGGTGTAAACATTAGAAGTACCTAATACAGCAATAGAAGTCTGCACTTAATTTATTTTTTTTTTACAGGTGAAGTAAAAACACCTTTCATAGGGATCTTTTCAAATCAGTTTTTTTCTGACTCTATCTATGCATGTAGAAACCCTGAGCTTCTCTCAGATGTTCATTCAATATTTTTATTAAAGAGATGCTGCACAGAATCAAAGACGATCACATGAAGTACGTTTCACTGTCTTTTATTTACTCTAATTGAATGCTTTATGTTTCCAGCTTGTGATATAAACATTAATTAATATCATTTGATTCCAGTATGATTTGTCTACTTTATACTGCAAATTAAACAGCTAAAATGGTTCACTATGACAAAAAGAACAGCTTAAATGGCTATACATGTGCGGAACATTACCCTCAGCTGACAGTGTTACAACCAGGGATGTTGTGTTAAATAAAGAGGTGGGTATGCTGTTATACATAAAACACCCTCACACCAAACTACAGTGTACATGCAGTTATTTTGTGCTGTTGTTATTGTCTCAAAAAGCAGAAAAACTCTGTCCACACATGAACAAACTGAGTAACTGAGTTGAGTGTACCCTCCATCCATCCCTGGTCATAATCATCTAAATATTAGTCTTCTGTGGAACCAGAGTTAAATCATCTTCCACTCGATTTCTCCTCCTGTCAGCAGCAGTGTCATCTTGCTCTGCTCAGAGAGTTTTGTTACAGCCCTGCTGCTTGCTGGGAACCATCCTGGTCACGTCGATGTTGTTGTTGGCAAAGATCTGCATGGCTCTCTGGATGGTGGTGTCTGGCAGGGTTCGCGTTCTGCCCAGGATCCAGGCAAAGTCGACGTGGAAGAGCCTCAGGATGTCCGTGCAGGAGTACACGAGCGCCACGTTCGTGTAGTCAGTGGACAGGATCCAGTAAGGGGAGTAGGGCAGGACTGTGGTGATGAGGAGTGAAAAACACAAGATGGAGAAGCAGATCACCTACAATGTTTTCAACTGATCCGACATGAGGATCAAAAATAAGAGGCATGATCATGTTAAGAAGCACACTAACATTAACAACTGACTCCCTAAACAATACACAACAGTGGCATTTATTCTCAAAGATGTATTCAGTGTCTCTCTCACCGTAGGAATAGCTTATTCCCAGCTTGGCCGGATTCTTCAGATCCTCTATGACTCCAGTCCCTACGATTTTCCTCAGCTCTCCTTGTCTGTTTTATTTCACACAGTCAAATTTCATGTTGGATTAAGCGAAATACCACACGCCGTGCAAATATTACCTCTTGACTCCACATTTGCACAAAGGAAATTGCAGATAGGACTCACAGTATTTCAGAGCTGACCACTCGAATGGAGTTGTCTGTCGTCAGAGTGAAATTGGTTTCGATGCACCGGCCTTTCTCAAACTGGGCTGGCAGTTTGGCAATTTCAAACCATCTCCCCATGAACTGTGAGGGCAAAGACACACACAAGTTCAAAGACAATTCAGAGTGCTGTGAGTGGAGCGTATGAATAAATCTACATGTTTTAGTGGATTCAGTAAATGTACAGTGAGTGTTCTCTCAAACCTATTCTTTACCAGAGGTGGGATGTACATTTACTCAAGTACTGTGCTTCTCTTAAGTATTTCCATTTTATGCTATTTAACACGTCTACTCCACATTTATTCACCAGCTTTACATACTAGCAGGTTTGTTTCTTGTGAACAACCCACCAGTACATACAGTACTTCAAATCAGCTCCACCTGGACCAACTGCATCAGTAAAATGCTACTTACACATGAATGAATAATAACAATAAAGTAACACTATTTTGATGGTACACTAAAAAATAACTTGCTATTTAGGCTAAAGTTTAATCAGTGGCTACTTTTAATAGAATACAAATCAAACACTATGTGCGATACATTTTTGACCCATCACAAAATCAGACACTCAGGCTGAAAAATAAAGTTTGTATTCTTTTCTAATCTTTTGACATGGCACAAGAGAAAAAAGACAGCTGTTTATGTCATCTACACACAACCATGGGACACAACTGGGCATTGCTCTGCCAATTTATTTATCAATTTCTGTACAAAGTAGTTCATACCTGTCTAAGGTTGAAGGCAGGTTGAACAGCTGGCTCTGGACAAGGTCCCCAATGAGGCACCTGAGCTCTGATGAGCGGGAGGATGAAGGCAAAACCCAAAACAAAAGGTAACTTCATGGTTGGGGTGCCCTTCGTTACCTGCAGGAGTTGATCCACCATAACATGCAAATTAAATCAAATACAGTTTGTTGAAACACCATCAAATAACCAATATATAAAGCAGACATAACAAGATATAGGAAGACGCAACTGCTGAAAAGCAGGAAAGAATTTCATGGCATTTTAAGAAGTAATTCTAAATGTGAAAGTTTACTTGACAAACATTTTCTACACAGTTTAAACACAAGAAAATCATCATCATTTATACATACATCACCAAATATATTTTCTTACCTCTGTGGCCAGATGGTCCAGATATGTGTTCTCTCCCTCAGACTAATCCTGGTATTTGAATTAGAGACGTTGCTCTCTGCAAGGTCTTGCAGTACTGCGACCCTGTGTCATCAATGCCTCTTTGTGTGGAGCAGCTTTATTTCAGACATGAAGTAAACTATTAGCAAAGTGGAGTCATGGGGGACATACCAGCAGAAATGTTATTAAACAGTCTGGATGTTGTCCTCCCTTAGAGGGACGGGAATGTGTGCGTGGTTTCCATAAATTATCTGAGGATTTCTTTAAGTGACTCTCAAGCAGCTACGAAAAAACATTATTTTGAATGTTGGTGCAAATCAACATTCACACAGACCAACAAGATCTGTAGATTATCTTGAGTAACCGGGTCATGATTTTTGAAAAATGAAATGAGGTTTTTTGGCGCTTTGAGCACCACAAGCTGAGTGCCATCTAGATCCATTATACTCAAGAGAAGGCAGACGTCTCTACAGCTGATATCTCTAACACATAACTCACACCAAAACAATCCAGACTGATAAACAGCACTACTTGTAGGAGGAAAAATATATATTTTTGATTATGGGTTAAACTGTCCCTTTAAAAATCAGTATGACCAATACTGGTTCATTAATCTGCATATTATGTAGCCACCCAGTCTTCTTTCATTGTAACACACATTACATAGCACTGGTGTATGTCAGTGTTTACTTCATGTTTGACACCTATACTCATGATTCAATGACACTCATCGCCCACATATTTCAACCCTTGTCTGACCCTTTGTTTTTAGCTCAGTGTGTTGGGAGCAGAATCCTCTCCATGTTGGTTTTCAGCCAGTCTGACTGGTGACTTTCATCCTGTCACTCATCAGGACTCAGGCCAAGCCCACTGAGGGCAGGAGCAAGCGGTTCAAAGCATCATTTTCATACAATCAAGTCCTTATCATGTCTTGATTTGCTGGTGGCATGTTTCTACAGAGGAACTGTTTTTATTCACTGAGCTGAACTCTGTAACAGTTTTAAATGAGCTCTGAAGGGTGTGGACTGATGTTAACACTGTCAGAATGTTACTGGCTATGTGTGAAACCTATTTCCTGTGAATAGTCTGAACAGGAGACAACAACAAGACAGAGACAAGATGTGAAATAATGCATAAAGAATGAAAAAAAAAATCTGTGAATTTATCATTCATCAAACTAATGGTTGTTATTTTTACCTTGAATATGAATTTATCCTGGCAAGATGCTCAGGCTCAACTCCAGGAGTAGATGAGTGAGTTTTCTATCTGTGGTATTGATTTTACCGTATTATACATATTTACACACACAAAGGACAACGCAGGACTTTTAATGCGGCGGCGGTGGTGGGCCTCATTTTTCTCCTGGTTTTCTCACAATAATTGATTGTATGCTCATGTAGTTAGAGTAAGTAAGTTGGCACATAATCAGTAAGTGCTGAGTGTGTGCCAACCTAATCAATTCTTTCAACGAGTCCTGATCATCCATCCATCATTAGAAAATTTGGCAGTGCTTCTGTATTCATGATAAGTTGCGGAAAGATGATCATCGTCCAAATGCAGCAAACGCACAAAACTATATAAACTGAGCAGTACTGCATGTCAGTGTCTCAGTCCATAGGTCGACATTTAAATATGTGAAATGTCCTGGTGCAGTAAAGCACCCACAGTTTAACTCTCAACACATATTAAACCAACCACTGTCAATTATGCCATTAAATGCTGTCTGCTCTCAGACAAAGCCCCACGGCTACAAACAAGGTTAAATTAAAGAAGAGAGAGATCAAAAGGCTCAATTTCCAGCTAATACACTTCAGAGAGGAATGACTTGTTAGCTGCACCCGATACATCAAAGCCTGGTTCAAGCAGTGGCGGGTTTTCCCCTGGATGGGGGCATTGAGCCTGACTGGTCAGTCGATGATCAAGGGAAGAAACAACCACACCGGCTCAAAGATGGAGTCAGAAATATCAAAAGGGTAAGGAATATTAAAGGAGCGGATGAGTGTGCAGAGACCGGAGCATTTCAGAAAAAAAACAATCAGCCCCTGCTTTTTTTGATCACGGTTGTAATATATAGTTTTTGTTTCCATATTCTATCACATGGAGGGCTAATTCAGTTGTCATCAGTGAGGCTTGTTTGAAACCGTGCTGATTATATGGATTGTCTTTGCTGCCTGGGGGAAGAATTGGTGTGAAGCAACCAGGTTTTCACAGTGTGAGTGTAACTTGACTGGTGCAGACAACCACGAGGTGATAACTCTACTTTTATCAAGTCTTTTCTCCACCTTTCAGCCATGACTGCATCGCCACTCAGGTCACCCATGGACCTTTTTCACAGCAGACATTTTGACTTGTCATGATAAGGGAGAGCACAGGTGAAACTGATCACATTAACGATGGTTCCACTGGGTGGCCCAGTGAGTCAGCACCCACAATACCAGAGCCTCCTTAAAGTGGAATGCAGCCATCATTAATGAAAGTAAATACAACTGTGCTTTTCCTATGGCGGCATGTCAAAATGTCTGCAGCGAAAAAGGTCAGTCCTGTGGGAGAGCCCCCACATATACCTCTTCCTCTGGACACCCACCTCCACGTTTCCATGGTGCACAGCTCCACACCTGATTTTATTCCTACAAGAATAAAAGCCTGGCACCACACTGGCAGCAATGTGAGGATATGATGCTCATTAGAAAGATTTTTATAAAAGACTTTGTGTGTATACACATGAACACAGCCAATTATTACAGAACTTCCTGATAGGAGGCATTCAGACTTGTCAAACACACTAATTATATCACTGATATAGGTGTAGGGCTGTGGGAGTCTGGTATTGCTCATGTTGGTTTACCTATGGAGCTCTAGTTAAGGTTGTTAGCGACAACACTGGACCCTTTTTTGTGATTTAATACTATATTTTTGTACATTGTGTTCTTCATCTCTTAATTTTTTACCCTATAACAAGTTATGATAATAGATAAATAGACAGAGGCACATTTTATAGGTAGTATAAATATACAATGGTCTTTAATGGGATACTTCTTCCACTGGAATTATGGAGACCACTGTGGTCTTGGGAACATTCAGTACAGCATATTGGTTTTTTGTAGCCTCCCCCAGATTTGTGCCTTGTAACAAACCTGTCTCTGAGCCCAGCAGGCAGTTCCTTTGACCTCCTGGCTTGGTTTTTGCTCTGACATGCATTGTCACCTGTGAGGCCTTTTATAGAGAGGTGTGTGCCTTTCCAAATCATGTCAGATCAATTTGATTTGCCACAGGTGGACTCCAATCAAGGTGTAGAAACATCTCAGCAGTGATCAAGGGGAATGAGAGGCACCTGAGCGGAAGTTTAAGTGTTGTTGCAAATGGTTTGAATGTTTGTGCCAATGTGATATTTCAGTTTTTCCTTTTTAATAAATTTGCAAAAATTCTATTCTTACTTTGTCGTTATGGGGGTGTAACCATTATGGGGTACTGAGTGTAGATTAATATGGGAAAAAATGACATAAGAAAAGTGACAAAAGTGAAGGTGGTCTAAATACTTTCTGAAAGCACTGTAAGTACTGTTAATATCCTTTGTATACTGTGATTTTCTTCAGGTACCTTTTGCATATATGTAGGCCTAGGCAAAATTTAAAAATATGTGTATATGCTTAATAGCATGATGTATTTTCTTCCTACGTTTTTTACTGATAGTAAGCCTGTTTTAGCTCCCACCTTGTTAAATACAGCCTCTTTGTCAGTGATTTATACCAACGTACAGAAGCACCTTTCGTGGTGGTATGATACGCACCGGGTGGTAGCTATTTCTGACGCCACCTGCCACAACCCAACTCATCAAATACCACCGCTTTGACAGTGGATGCACAGCAGTTGGGAGCTATATCTGACGCTGCTGGAAACTAATTAAGTGTAAAAGCATTAAAGCCCATGCACGTCCCAATTTTGCCAAGTGATTATTCTCCTGAGAGCAACACTTTGTATGATAGCCCTGGCTGGGACAACAATTGTCTCAGCCAATTAACATTTGTAATGTCATCAAAGAGAGCCCTGCTGCCAGTGCCCTGCAAAATATGTGTAAAATGGATGTGCAAAGAAGCGCAAATTACAAAACGAGACCCAACCTGAAGTTTTACTTTAGTTCATACTAGTCTGCTACCACAGATATTAAAATATATGTGCTTTTTAGATTAATTGTTAGTATTTTGCCACCATGGAAATAACCCCACGTTAGCTTGCAAAGGTGAGTTAGGTGAGCTAACAGTTAGCCAGCTAGGGCGCTAGCTGCTTATCAACTCATATCGCAGCGGTGCCTGGATATAATGTGACGTGTGTGTTTGTGCTGCTGCCGTGGTCCTGTCATACTTCTACTGTTATTATACACATATGATTATTGTCGCATACATATATTATCAGATGTTAATATTTACTTTCAACATATTGTAGGCCTACCACAGTAGCCAGAATCCTAATTATAATATTATTACTTTCATTAATGTAAGCTATTAACATTATCGTCTGTCCTGCATCTCTCTCTGTCTCTCTTTCTGTCTCATTGTGTCATACGGATTACTGTTAATCTATTATGCTGATCTGTTCTGTACGACATCTATTGCACGTCTGTCCGTCCTGAAAGAGGGATCCCTCCTCAGTTGCTCTTCCTGAGGTGTCTACTGTTTTTTTACCCCCGTTAAAGGGTTTTTTTGGGGTGAGTTTTTTCTTATCCGCCGTGAGTCCAAAGGACAGAGGGATGTCGTATGCTGCAAAGCCTTGTGAGGCAAATTGTGATTTGTGATATTGGGCTTTATAAATAAAATTGATTGATTGATTGATCAAAACAGAATACAGTGTAGTGTTAACTTTCATTCCTGCTCATTTTAGAAAGGCCACTACAAGAAAAGGTGTTCTTTGTTTGGACTGTCGAAGGGACAGTGTTTCTGGCTGCTAACTCTTTTACTTTATCTTACGTTATCTTAATTTCTAAGGATTTTAAATGATTTATTTTTAATCTTTATGCATTTCATTATTATTAAGTTTCTAAATCTTTATTTATTTATTATCATTTTATCTCATATTTGTTTTATCTTATCATATTGGCTTTTAGTCTTTTAGTTTTTAGCTCCAGTGTTTCCTCATGGGGGGCCTCCACACTGGGAGGTGTGTCTAGTCTGCCCACGTGAGCGTCTTGGGGATCCCTCGGGTCCGGAGGACTGGGAGGCTCTGCACCATGTGTGGAGTCCACCCTAGTCTGTCTGGGTCGGGGTGGTCTCTGTGGCGGCGCTCCCTGTGGCCGTCGGCTGTGACACCTCTCAGTGTGGATGAGCTCCCCATAGGTGGTTCTTTCCTCACCTGGTTCCTCAGTGCCCAGCCATGTTACTATATTGACTTGTAATATTTTTGTTGTATGTTTTTATTCTGTAAAGCACTTTGTGCTGCATTTTTAATGTATGAAAAGTGCTATATAAATAAAGTTTGATTTGATTTGATTTGTCTGTCCTTAGACTATTGTATTAATGATGTCCTAAATTCGTCTATAATACTTAGCCTACTATTCGGACTGGATTAGTTAGGGATGTGGACTAATGTCAGTTTACCACAGGATGTCTGTAATATAAATGTCCGATTCACACGGGACAAAATTCCCATGTAGGGCAATGCGATTATCAGAAGAATGTCCACTATCACAACTGCCGACAACACTGAATGCTTCTTGAAGCACCTCCATCATCGAAAAAACGCGGAAAACTAGTTGTAAACGCAGAAAAAATGGTTGTAAACAGGACGTGACAAACTGAGAAAGATGAGAATGAGGTTGTGCTTTATGCATTATAAGTATTTCAGAGATAGGAGGAGCCTGTTGCTCAAAGTGTCACACAATCTTATCCTTCTAATGGGAACTGCTTGGTGTAGGCCTACAGATCTATTTGTTTTTAAATGTTGTTAGTTACACAGTTACATTGTTTTTCCAGAAAAAGGCCAAATCTGAAGTGGGATTGGATGTATTTAAAAACTAACATAAGTGTACATTTATGACTTACATCAGTGTTTCTAAGGAACATTGACGTATATGACTGACACGGTCACATGACAGCAGTAGTAAAAAACACTCACATGCCACATGTGGGGTCATGTTTGGGCCCCTGGCACATATGTACACACAAACACACACACTGAAAGTTAAACATGTGGAAGGGAAACCACCGTAACGTATGACGTAACATACACACACAGCTTGAGAATATTTCCTGCTGCTACTGAGGGACAACAAAGGTCACAACACCATCTGTGCCTTTTCACCTAAATTAAATTAACTTAATAGTATTACTGTATTATTATTTTTTTAAATGTTGTTTGACGAGTTCAACAAGTGAAAAGAATTGTTTTCTCATTGGAAATAAGTAATCTAATTAACTATTACACAACTTATGAATAAATCATAGTAGGGCTGAAATCAAGTAAGTAAGAAAAGAAGTAAAATATGACAAAACCATACAATGATGTGGGTTTTTTTTGGATATAATTGAATCATTCAAACTGTCTGTCTTTAACAGAGTCAGATGTAGGGTTAGAGTTTTTGAGAATCATGAAAAGTATTGAGGGTGCAACATGATCTCACAAAAATTCATGAAATGACCACAACCTCTTAAAAAGATTGTGGTTTACGTTAAAATAAATATGTTTCGTATGTGCGGGATGTAAGTACGTCACGTAACATTACATAACTTTAAAAGATAAGTATGTAAATTTAAAAGAAGTCAATGTTGACTTTTAGTTGAACACAGAACATGTACAGTGGCCTCCTGGGTGAAAGTCCTGTGGTTGTTTGTCCTCGTTCCTATGCAGACTTTATTGCTCTTTGCACTATGGTTTCGTAATATTTTAACCACCAGCCACTGCATTACATCGTTGAACCGGGAAATTTGTGATCCTATGGATCCTGACTGACTCTCTGTTGGCATTAGTGGTGCCAGCATGTAATTAAAAAAACACACCACATGCCACGACCGCATAATGCAGTATTCAGAGGTCATGGTCTTTTCACATATTTCTGTGAGACCAGGTTGGGAGGGTGTTTGTAATATCAGAAATACTTTTCAGTACAGCACAGACCAGAACAACAAAACCACAAACAACACCATCACAAGTTACAACGCAATCAATAACAACTGACAGTACCTTCATGTTAAAGCTTCCCAAAGGTTACATTTGTTACAGGGTGTGGATTGATTTATATAGTTAGTATGGGTGTTGCTGTTGTTGTGTCCACCCCCTAAATGAATTTAAAACAGTAAACAAATGGTTGTTGTCCTTTAGGATGCTGTAATCCAGACAGCTAGAAAACGCTGGTGTTTTTAGTGACTCTTCATGCAGGAAAGTCAAATTAAATATATATCATCTTTCATTTTATGCTTTTAATAGAGAGCCAGCAGGGAGAGAAAGAGAGATGACAGAAAATCTAGGAGTTAGAGAGACGACATGCAAAAAAGGTTGGAGAAATCTGTCTCTGAAATCTTCTGACAAAAGACAAATGACACGGGTGACAGGAAAACCACAGGTGCTGGTGATAACATGAATGATGGCTCTGTTTTGTGTTCACGCGTCCCAGTGACAGTGAGCTGGCATGCACAATACCAGGAACTTCATATCAAAGCAGCTAAATTCATTTTATTGTTGTTGTTTTTTGCGTGCTAAGATGTGTCAAAATTTCTCCTGTGAAAAAAGCTCATTGTTCACTGCAGACATTTTGCTATCAGAAAAAAAGATCAGTTGAAACAATCAAAGGAAACTTCTTTCTGCCTAAAGCCTAAAAGACGAACAGAAGGTTGATCAATTTAAATACTGACTACAGTCAACAAGTTTATTTATTTCTAAAAGCATATAATGCTGATTCAAGCATGTCCTGCTCTGTAGAATACGCTACATTTATCTAACCTTCATGCCTTCATGACACAAACAGTAAGGTCTTCATTGTCCATTAACTGGTTGGTGTTATCGCCACATTGACTGAGCTGACTGTTTGGTATGTGGTTATCCTTCAACAAAGATAAGAATCCCATTGCCTTTTTTTTCATAGTTTTGGACAAACATGCCTGAGAAAGTGTCACATTTGAGGGTCAGAGGTCATTTCTCAGGTGAAAATCCATTTCGTTGTGAATAGAAACTGTATGAGGGAACAACATGTTCCCCAGAGGATCAATATAACCACTGAATGACCTTTTTTGACTTTCCATTCATTCAAAACAATACAGTTCAATTGCAGCCCAAGAATAATTATATATATATATATATATATTATAATGATATTTTCGGTCAATAGTTGTCCCTCCTGTCACACACTGTATGCCCTGAGCATAGCATGAGCCAAACTCTGTGCTTTAACTGTAGTGTGTGGTGTTCATACTTCTATGTAAACAGCATTACTTATCGATATGTACAAAATGAAAAATTAGAATTACATTTATTCAACCTAAATTTTAAGTTTGAATGACCATGGGTTTATTTCATCTATCTTGTATTAGGCTTAAAACACCCCTGGTTGGTTTTACTGTATACATTTAATACAAATAAAGTTAACTTGAAATTACTGAAAACAAAATGATACCAGAATAAAAGGATGGTAAGTTTTTTGTCAATTTCATGTACCACTATGGATTGTACTTGCAGCAATTTGTATTAAAGGAAAGTATATGTTTTGTTATGTATAATATGCAAATTAATTGTAACTTTCCTAAAATAATAAGGATAATGCTGAAAACAAAATTAAATTGGCTAAATTGTGAATGTACATTTTGCTTTCTGTTAGTGAAGTTTAACTGGCAGTGACTTTCCAAATTGGAGTTTTGATCAATGTCTGATGTTGTACGTGTATCATCACTTCCTGTTAGTATGGTCACCATGGTCACCTTACTTACCATACTTTACATTTTGGTGATACCAACTGCAAAAACTATGAGTATATAGGACATACTGTAGCAAAGATTTGGAGCTCTGCCTTTACAAGTGGAAATGCAACTGCTTGATTTTTTTTTTTTTTTTTTTAAATGCCCACAATGATTTTTCATCTTAAATCAAAGGACAAATCTGCCTCTGAATGTTTTGGACTGAGCTTTGAAAAACTTCTCCCAAAAGGAGGTAAACAGACTCAAATTATCATGAGACGACAGATTTATTCTTTAATACACTGCCGGACAAAACATTACAAAACTGAGGACGCTGATAATGCATTGAAAGTAATGACAAACCAATTAAAATTCAACTGAAGCAGTTGTTTATCACAATATACAGCCAGTGTGACCATCTTTTCAATTCCTCTAATGTTGCTTATAATGATATCTAAATGTTGAATGTCTCTAATGAGCATTTTGTGTCCTGCAGCTCTTTGTCTGATTTTGTTTTCTCCGTCTACCCTGTTGATAAACCACCACAGACTGCCTCTGCTTCAGCCCATTTCCAGTGCCAAGTGCTTTCCAAGGCCCTCATGGCTCTCTTGTAAAAAGCAGGGCAGGGATTAAAAGTGAATCCGGAGGCACAGAGAAAGCTGCTGTGGGAGCATCAAGAAAACCAGATGCACCTGTGCCCAATTAATCTTCCTTTACACCTGCGTGTGCTTTGGTAAACACTAAGAGAACTTGAGGTCGGTAAAAGCAGGAAGCTGCAGTAAATGATCACCCGAGACTGCACTTATGTTTGGAGATCGAAGGACTGATACTGGTAACAGTGGAGTGAAATTTGTATGTTGTTTGTTGTTGTTAATGAGAACCAGAAAACCTTCTTTCAGTGACTCTGGTTCTTAGAAAATGGCAGCTAGTACTATAACTGATGCTTTTATCTTTTCAGTGCAATCATGTCCTTCAGCTTCCCAAAGGAAAACACTCTTAAAGCAAGTGGGAATACAGTCACTAACTTTCTTGCTGAGGGTGCGTTTGTAAATCCAATCTGACACTTTACACTAAGTTTATTTGAAGAAACTGCAAATGATTGAATAATCACATTCACTCCACTTGGTGTCCTGAGTGTGCTCTGCTGCTCAGAGAGTGTGGTGTTCTAAATAAGGAAGCGGTACTTTCCAACAGCAATCCGAAATTAACGAATTTGCCAGAGTGCACTCCATGAGTGTGTTAAGAGAACTGGATGCAGCTTTAAATGGGCCACAAGTAATCACTCCCGAGTTTGTTTGGTAAAAATGAAGCTACAGCCAACAGGCAGTTAGCTTAGTTTAGCATAAAGACTGTAAAGTGAAAGAAAGATAATAAATTTGTTTACAGAACCTCTGAAGCTCACTCATTTACACTCCTGTCTTGTTTAATACGTACAAAAAAATTAAATCTAAAACAACAATTTGTGGGTAGCAGTTACTTCCTGGAGTCTGACAGCCAGGCTGTTTCCCTCTGCTTCCAGTCTTTATGCTAAACTAAAGCTAAGCTAGTTGGCGTAGCTGTAGCCTCCTATTTACCAGACACAAATGAGTGGTATCATTCTTCTCATAACTAACACACACATGCTCCATAGATGGTCCCATCTCTTGAGTTGGGAAGTGGTTCTTCTATGGAGGCAGATTAGTCTCAGTATTATTTGTGTGAGGAGATCAACAATCTGTGTGTTAATGTGCAGTCTGTAAATACAGTGAAAAACTAATACAAACAAAGGATTTCAAACTGGGGAAAAAATGTTTTGCAACAGACCTGCAAATATGTAGATATGGAGATTCATGTCCGTAGTATTTGCATGAGGAGATCGACCACCTGTGTGTAAATATGTAATCTGTAAATATTTAACAACTTCCACAAATACAAAAAAGATTTCTAAGCTTACAAAAATATTTTTGCAAATATGTAACAGATCTGCAAATTTAAATTTGCCAATATCTGTTCAAAAGTTGTAAATGTTAAAAAGATATTCACAAATGTTTTTCATTTATTTGTTGTTGTTTTATTTGTGGAATCTGTTTTATATCGCAAAATCCTTTTTTGATGTTACAGGTGCTTTTTGTATTTGTGGAAGTTATTTTATATTTACAGATTACACACTAACACATGGATTGACGATCTGTTCACACAAACAATATTGACAAATTACATGTGTGCAAAATATTGACACGCTATTTGTGAATTAATAAAGTTTCCCACCAGCTGAACATTAATCCGCCATGTATTTGCATATATGACGTCAAGTCTTTCAGAGTTGTTTCTCTGAACTGTTGTGAATTTTCTTGTTGTGAACTCATGTTTTCCATTTTTCTGACACCACAGCATGAAGTTAGCAAATAAGCACATTTCCCAACATGTTGAACTATTTCTTTGATAACCAAATGGAGATCAAAAGTTCGGGTGATAATGCAACTACTTCTCTTTCTCTAACATGAATATGTACAGGAATGGCACACACACTTTCTCTTGATCATGATTTTGGGGAAGACACTGTAAAATATTTAAGCTATGCAAATAAGCAGATGCTAATTTTAAACTCAAACAAACCTAAGAAGGGGAAATGTGGCCTCTTAAGTCCACAACATGAAAAATGTATTTCTTTAGTTCAGAGTATCAGCTGCTTTGATTCTGCCTCACTGTGCACTGCAGCACTCAGATAAAAGATATTTTAGATCTCGTTTGTGTTTATTATTCATCTTGTTTGTAATTCTCACATTTATCTTGCTGGTTTTTGACCGAGTCTCCTTGTGAAGTTACCAAAAAGAAGTTTGTGTCATGGAGATGAATGGGCAGAGAATGAATGAATGGGATCGATTTACTGCCACAGAGATAACAAGGTGTGAGGCCTGTTTGCACAGTGTCTTCATTTGAACAGGTGCCAACTCTCACACTCACACCTCCTCGACACCTTCACATGTGAACACAAGAGGAGGGGCTGAAGAATGACATCAATAATGGCACTTAAGATCTATAAAAGACCCTCAAACTGAATGTCATGCACACAGGTAGTGACGCTGATTACATACAGGTGAGCAGACTGCAGCCCTGACTCTTCTCACAACTCCTTAGCAGTCTCTTTCAAGAGCAACCTCCTAGCGTAAACCTGATCGTTTAAATAATGTTGCTGTGTGTTTTGTTCTCTGCAGGTCGTGGTGAAAAGATGAAGGCCATGCAGGTGATTTCCTTGACTCTGCTGTGTGTTCTCGCAGCCAGCGCTCAGGTGCTGAAGTTCGGCAAATGTCCCACACCTGCAGTTCAGGCCAACTTTGATCCTACCAGGGTGAATACTGAACTTGTGTTTCTTTTGCTATTAATTAATGTCTTGCCTGTTTTGCAACAATTAAATGTTTAGTGTTTTTTAGTGTGTGAAATCCTGTGTTTCCTCTGCAGTACATTGGTAAGTGGTATGAGATCATGAAGCTGCCAACAGCCTTCCAGAAAGGCGAGTGCGGCACTGCCACCTACAGCCTGAAGGGTCCTGGAGTCCTCGGTGTCCTCAACAGGGAGCTGCTGTGAGTACAAGCTGCCTCAATGTCGGAATTAAAGATTTCAGGATTTGAATACGCTCATTATTTTCAGAAAAGTACTGCTTAAATTACTGTTTTTGCAACTTCAGTTGTTCTTATCACAGTCCTTGAAATGATCATTTTCGGAGTGAATGAAAAGGCTTTTTAACCTTTAAATTAGTGTGTAACTCCACAATAGACAGTCCTGTGGTGGGAGTGTTTCTGCACACGACTATCTATTGCATTTGCCTTTTTAAGGCCACATCGTCGACATGATGACAAACTGATCTTTAATACTGTTTCCAACGTATGAATGGGAAGCATTCTTTGAAAAGGGAAGGATATATGATACATTGGAACTTAAAAGATTAAGACAAAGAACCAGAAGTGAGAGGAAATGCATGATTGAATTAATATCTTTAACTCTTTTTTTAGTGATGATGGAAGCATTAACTCCATTGTCGGCCAGGCCAAGGTCAGGGACCCCGCTGTGCCTGCCAAACTGGAGGTCTCCTTCTCTGGTGAAGACATCTAATTCATTACAGTTATATTCAAGTTCAGTCAGTCATTGAGGGTTGTTGTTTGCGCACTGAATATTCCAGCTTTGACTCTCATACTCCTCTCTCCTGCAGGAACCCCCCCTGGTCCCTACTGGGTGCTGTCCAGCGACTACGAGGGTCACTCTCTGGTCTACGGCTGCACAGACTTTGGCCTTTTCCGCATGGAGCTGTCCTGGATCCTGAGCAGAGAGCCCACGCTGTCTGAGGAGACCATAGATCAGCTGCACGGCATCCTGTCCTCCATCGGCGTCAACGTGGACAAGATGATCCCCACCAACCAGGATGAGACTTATTGCATCCCCATGGACCAGTAAACAGAGACACTCCTGTTTCAACCTCTACAGGACTGTGAGACAAGGCGACCTGGAGTCATGACGTGACACAGTGTGTAATGTGCCTCGCCCTGTCGACATGATGCAGAGTCAATGCAATAAACCTGTAGAGAAAAAAAAGCATGTGGTGGTGTGTTTTGTCTTTGGACTTTCAGGTCTTATTCTGAACTACAGAGAAATATACTACAAATCACATCATCTACACTGTGGTACTGCTACATTAACTTACATGATTGCCATCATTTAGCCAGCAACTCATCAGTATTCCCACGCTCAACCTTTCCATTTGTGTCACCCCATCACTGGTCCACAAAGCACTCCAGATCACACAGCACCCAGATCATCTGCTCCATCGGTGCTTTACCCTCCTTCCTTCAGGATGCAGGTGGAGACTATCCATGTGCAGAAAGGCCTCTTTTAGTTTTAGCATGAGCCTTCTTCCCACAGCCATATAACCTCGTCATGATCCTACCAGAAATGTGTGTGCACCTACTGTGGAAAATATCTAACCATCTATATTATAGTCTAATTTTAGAATAACTTTAGTCTAGTTTCATACTTCCTGCCTCTGTGCTTGATTGGACTTCATTTTAATCAACTCGGATTTGGAGAGTGGCAGTCATATTTATTTGTCACGTGGAATTATGTAAGGTACATCGCCAATGAAATGTGATCCCATCAGCTCCTTTTAGTCCTTTACTTGCATCTTCTTTCATTGTCCCTTATAACCGTCCATGTTTCCACATGGTTCTGGTAATTTGAAGTTTCTGGCTGTGTAATGATTTAACTGTCCTGACCCCAACAAGACGGCCACATGGTCAAAGCCAAACACAAAAAGCACCACCAAGACTTGCAAAATAGACACAAGAGCATACATTTAGCACAAGATCAGCACATAATTTGCACAAGTTTAGCAAAGGTGACAGGGAGGGGGCTGGAAACATCAGCACCTACATCGTCAAATGTCCATGCCTTCGTCATCACTACAGTCAGTTTGTAGTTTTCTGTAAGATTCCTTTTGAAAGGCGTTAACATTGAGTTTAAGTACAGACATAATCATAGCATCACTTTTAAAACTGTATATGCAGAACCAAGGTGGACCCACACTGTGATGTAATATGTGTGTTATAGGAAGTGGATCCGTCAGTCATGAAAGTTAAAAAAAAACAAAAAAAAAAAAAACAGGTGTGTTTTGGTAAACAGCACTGTGCTATATAAGACTAAACACTGACATTGCAACACGTTGACATGAGTGAGGTGCTAATCCATGCCATTTTTTTAACTAGATCCTTCCTCTCTTCACTTAACAGCCAATAAAAAACAATTGTTACTATTCATACACAAAAACATACCACTTACAATTTGTTTACAACTGTAAATAGACAGTAAAACATCCATTTAGGACTATTTTTTTTTACAATGAATGGAGAATTTTGAGATTTTTTTTTATTCTTTTGGTCTAAGACAGTCCAAAAATGTTAGTAAACATGAACAGCTCTCTCCCAAACTAAAGTGCTAAAATTCAAATTTGTGATGTCTTCAAGTCACCATGATGTCGCTATAACAACAACAAGCACTGTCAGTTCATTTCAACTGTGGATATATGTGAAAACAGCAAACTTGTTGATTTCTGATGTCATTTTCAGTTATAACTGTAATGTTTAAAGATATCAAGTTAAACACTTTGGTGCGACCTGTCTGACGTTTCAGCTGTGCTTATTTCATACACTGAGTTGCTTCGCTTTCACCTCTTATAAACCGAAGCTACCGACACAGAAGCAAAACAATGTACTGCTGTGGATAGGGCCGTAGCAAAATGTAATTTACCCACTTAAAAAAGTCAATGTCAGTGTAAGTGTTCACTTACACACTAACCAATTGACAATGCAGTACCGGCGACTCTGTGTTCTGCAAAATTAAATTGCAGTTTTTGTCAATGGAGTTTGGTGGTTTTGATATAATGGCTTCAGTTCCCCATCGGAAAAAGCTGTCTGGGGGGGGGCGACAGTGCTAACCACCACACCACCGTGCCGCCCGTGTGAAACGATCAACATTTAGTTAATTGATTTTCAATACTGTATTACCACAAATAACCACAGAGACCCACAGATGCAGTTTAAATAAGTTTATTGCAAGCACAGTCACAAGCACCACACATCAGTCTGCAGGCCTGTAGACTTCATCAGGTCCCTCTCAGTCTGTTTATTAGTTCATGGCGCTGCAGTAATCTGCATCCTGGTTGGTGGTGACCAGCTTGTCCACTCTGACTCCGATGGAGGACAGGGTGCTGTGCAGCTCCTCCAGAGTCTCCTCAGGCAGGGTGGGCTGTCTGCTCATGATCCAGGCAAACTCAACGTGCACCACACCAAGGTCGGTGCAGCTGTAGACCAGAGAGTAGTTGTCGTAGTCGGTGGACAGCACCCAGTAAGGAGCAGGGGGAGAGTCTGTGGGTGTAAAGGGAGAGGACAATCAGGTGAACAAGTTTCCGAAAGTTTTTCATTCCACAGTCTACAGACAAGTCAACCTCGGCAGCATAAAGTGTTGAATAGTGATCTTCCCAGGTTTGCAATTAATTCAGGGTCCTTACATGCAAAGAAGGAGACCGACAGCTTGGCAGGCTCAGATGGGTCTTTAGCCATGGCAGAGCCACTGATGGAGTTAATGGTCCCATCGGCACTGAAAGAAAGAGAAAAAAACATAATTTGTGGTGAAAGAAATACTAATAATACAACTGTTACAAGTAAAAATCCTACATTCAAGATTTCACTCAATAAAAGTACAAAAGTACTCACAGCAAAATGTAAAAATATTAGTTGGGCAGAAAGGTCCCTTTCAAATAGTTTGTAAGCTTTAGTAGTCAAAGTAATACTCACAGCAGCTCCTTGTTGAGGACACCCACAACTCCGGGGCTCTTAAGGCTGTAGTTGGCAGTGCAACACTCGCCCTTCTGGAAGGTGTGAGGCAGTCTCTGGATATCGTACCACTTACCAAGATACTGCGAAGAAAACGCGAGGAACATAAATTAATCTGTTGTTGATGAAGAGCTGCAGAATCACGGGGCATTATGTCGCAGTTTTTGTTTAGTGTTACAAATGGTCGCCCCAGAGGGCCTAATTTGTTAACTTGTGTAATTTAAATGAAAGGAAGTGAAAAAGAAAATACTGCTTTGTTTCCCCACAGATTATATTAAAATCTGGTATTCACCCTGGCAGCGTCAAAGTTCTCCTGAACAGCAGGCTTGGGGCATCTTCCTGGCATGATGACCTGAGCGTTGGCCGCCAGAACGGACAGCAGAGTGAGGGAAATCACCTGGATGGCGTTCATCTTTTCTCCACGTCCTGTAGACAACAGAAAAAGGACTCTTAATTCATTTAGATATTCACAAAAAGAGACGCAAGAGAGGAGCATCATGCCTGTGACTTGTTTACCTGTGTTACCGGGTAGAAGTGGCGTTTGGAGTTTTGATGGTGTTTTTATAGAGCAGTGAACGTGTTTCTTCAGCCCCTCCTTCATATTTACATACATGTGAGGCTATCTTGAAGGCATTTTGTGAAGGTTGGCACCTGTTCACGTTTAGTGTTTAAAGAGGCCCCTGACAGAAAAACAAAATGATTGACAGGTTGGTGCCAAATGTTAGATAAGTGCAGTGTCGCCTCTGTCGATAACAGCTTCCTAGAATTTATGCAAATATAGTAGTTTTTGGATGGTAATGTTGGTCAGACCACCACTCTTATTCAGATTAAAATATCTCCAACAACTATCGAATGGATTGCCATTAAATTTGGTTCATTTGTTCATTTTTTACTCAGAGAATTAATCCTACTGACTTTGTTGATCCCACGGCTTTTCCTATAGTCCCACCACGAGGTAGACACTTGGCTGTGAGTGAAATTACTTAACAGGTGTCGATGGATTACCAAACACACACAGGTAAGAGAAGAAATTTGTATTTTTGATTTGTGTGTTAACTTTCCCTTTCGGGGCTTTAATCTCAAACGACATTCCTGTCGGCCTCAGCTGTACTTGGTGTGCTAAGTAGCAAATGTTAGCATGCTTAAACACTAGACTAAAACAGTGAACATAGTAAACAACCTGCTAAGCATGTTAACACTGAGAGCATGTCAGCTGACATTAGTAAATGGCACTGTGCCTACAAAGTAAAGCCTCAAAGAAACAGCATGGTTGTAGAGTTGTTGATGAACGAGCCATCTGAGTCCAAACACCACTGAACACAGTGATATGAGTGACACCAACTCCAGTGATTTTACATGTAATTGCCTCTTCTAATCATTTCACTTTCCATTTTGTCTTTCATTCTCTTCAAAGCACATTGTAAAACATTTAGCCTCAGATCAAGTGTTTGATCGGCCCACTTGAGACTGAGACTGTCACAGGGCGACGTATTCTTATTTGATTGATGTAGACGTTTGAAGAGGAGCTACTTCAGTAAGATCATCTGCCTAAAAATACTAATCCTCAAGTATCTCACAAAAAATTTGTTTTATCCCCTTGGTAATAATCTTTCGAGTCCCTGCGTTCAATCAGAAGCAAAACAAATTCTTTTTCACAGAACTGTGACAAAATGTATACGTTCATGCAGGTCCCCATGAAAGCATTGATTATATTTAAGTGCAAGACCTTTTTCACGGCAGACATTTTGACTTGTCATTGAAGGAAAAGCACAGGTGTATTTAATGGCATCAATGATGGCTGCATTCCACTTCGCTTACTGGGACGATAATTGGAACTGAGCCATCATTAATGTTATCAATTTCACCTGTGCTTATCCTACTATGACTAGTCAAAATGTCTGCTGTGAAAAAGGTCTATTTTAAGGTGTTTTTCAACCCTGTTGAAACTTCATTCTGAAGTCGTCAAAAAAAAAAATTTCTTGAACCTGACCACATGCTTTTGTTGCCTAAACCCAATTATGGGGAGAAAACAAACATCAATTTTTTGTCGTTGCACTGATGTAGTGCATTTATTTTGAAAGAGACTGTATGTAAAAGGTACATTTCCTGTGAAAATGAAAGCATATTTTGAAAGAAGACGATGCATGTAACAGGCAGAACAGGCATCCCAACAAGTCAACAATCAACACACCCAGGGAACCTTTCACATCGTATCACGATCATGTGTCAATATGTGATGAGGTCGGAGTGAGAATGTATTTTTACTTTACTTGACTAATTCAGTTTCATACTACTTTCAACCCAATCACTAGGACAAATGTTGTTATCATACATTTCTACAAACTACGCATATGTTAAATTTGAGTTTTTATATGAAACAAATATGTTGAACTGTTTCTTTACATTTCAGTTTTCAATATGTTGTTGTGACAATGCGGTTAGACTTAGGCATAAAAAACAGTCGGATATGGGCTTTAAATATCCAGTTGTTGTCACTAAAGACACCGCTGGAAATGTCATGACTGATGATAAAAAACGTGGCTGGTCTCCTGTTGTCCTTCTGATGAGAAATTCAGTTCATATGCAACTCCATCTCTTTGGAAAAATTTTGTGCTTTTAACTCCACTACTGTATATCTATTTTAAAGCTTGAGTTACTATATATTTAGAGTAAGTAAATTTTGCTGTTAATACATTTATCCTTTTAATTAGGTGAAATCTTGAATCTAGGGCTTTTACTTGTAACAGAGTATGTTTACAGAGCAGAATTACTACTTGAATGTTAGTAAAGACAACGTTCACTGTGTCAGTAGGTATTTCCTGGATGTAATACTACAAGGGTCTAAAGGCTTTGCCAGTTATTTCAGGGATTCTTTATCCTAAAGAATCCTACTACCCGGGATCTCACGGTAATCAAGACCTAAACAAGCTTTCCACTGAGTGTTAAAGACGTAATGCTTCCACCTTTGAGGGATTACGCTTTGTGGTACACTTGTCATTCGATGGAGAAGAACACAGGAAACGCAGGAGATCCGGACACCAGATTGTTCCCGTAATTAGAAGATTGACGCTTGTTTGCACTGACTCAGTGAATTTATAGCTGGGCTTGTTTCTTGAGGTTAAACCTGCTGCTCTGATCCCTTCGCCTCACTGTGACTCTATAATGCTGGGTGCACACAAGACGGACAGAAATCCCTCATAAAAAGCTTACACCTAGGAGATTCCTAAATTAGCGGTTTAGATGTCCTAATGCTCTGCCCGCTTAATGCCTAAGTCCTTTATTAGTCTCTTTTCAGTAAAAATGATCAACCCACTCGTCTCCTGCACAAACACACAGAGGAAACATGTTCCTCAGATGTTTTTACCAGTAATGATTTTAATGAAACTTAAAGTGAAGCTCAGGGGCTCATTAACAAAACAGTGATGTGGCTGCAAATTAGGATGTAGATTAAATAGATCAGAAGGGAACACACTGAAAGGAAAATTTCACCCACAAAATGACCATTTGTATCAAAATTACACACCTTGCGTTACATTAAATTTGTGAAGAGAGCATTTTTTTTTCTCTTATGCCTCTTCAGTGAATGGAAAATCCAAAAATTAGGAAATTACTTGATGAATTGAAGTAAAAGGGCGCCACGTTTAATAACAGCAAAGCTATATCAAAACATCTGTTACAAGCTCTTACACAAGGGCAGTATAATCCAAGTCTCATTTATCCAGTCGTATCCTCAGTACAAGCATTCTTAGCTAAAACATACCTATTAAAACACCTACACATGAATGCATCAAGTGTTTTAAATAGTAAGGTAGTACTGAGCATACAACTGGATGAATGAGACTTTGATTTTACTGCACAAGTTTGGCGAAAGTCAATCTGGAAATCCATCGGTAAAAAAACCCCTTTTTTTTCTTCCTATACCTCTGGAGGCACAGCCCGGAGTTTTTCGACTAACGGAAGTGCAGAAACTTCGGGTAGAAAACCAGCAGAGTTTAGCTATTTATCACATTTTTCACGTCACTATATCACCGTGTAGACTAATCTGATGTTTGTTAAGTCTATAAACAAAATGATTGAAGAAAACGTTACTATTTCTGTGTGCACGTTTGGTAATTATCATGGTTATTGTAGATTAGCTGGGCAAACTGTTAGCCGTTAGCGGTGTCTGTAATAACCACAGACTGTATAAAAATAAGGTAATAACTCAATAAACTCAATAAACGGTCTGTGAATAAAATATTTTTTCCAGCGGATGTCTTAGTCACAACATGATTGAGCTAGCAAAGCAGTTTTGTGTTGCTATGTGTGGTATTTATTCAATTATGGGAAATCACGATGTCTAGGTAGCATCAGTGGCTGCAGCTGACAGGGACAGTTAGCAAAGCTAACATCAGGACGTCATCTGTTAAAAGCCTCCTGTTGTCGGATACGACATGACACTTCTCCAGTTAACTCAATCATGTTGTAACTAAGACATCTGCTGGGAAAAAAAAAAAATTCATATTGACGAGACAGCGTTTTGGGTGGAGCGGTCGCTATGGACGCGGAGCTTGCTGTTTCTGTAGATACACATTTCCTGGGGACACCTGCACATCTCGGCTACGCTCCCTCCATTGTCATTGGCTAAAGCACAGCATCGTTCAAACTCAAAGCCCCGCCCTCCCCCCCTCTCTAGTCGTCTTTCACACAGGGCTGCCGACAGATTCTACAATGTAAATTGCTACAATGTAAATTGCAGTTTTGATATGGTTTTACTGTTGTTAAATGTGGACCCCATCTACTACAACTCATCATGAATTTGCTGTTTTTGGATTCTTCATTTATCATGGAAGCATACAAGAAAACTCAAGTTTTTCTTCACAAATTCAACATAACATCAGGTGAGTAATTGATACACAAATGATCATTTTGTGGGTGAAGTATTCCTTTAAGAGGTTCACTAACTACTAGAATAAATATTAGAATGATTCTATGAACATGTAATGATTGTTGGTCTTCAGAAACAGCTTCCCTCAAACAAACTAATCACACACATCCAGCAGCAGCAGGTCTCAGTGAGGGGTCACAGGAGAATGACCCCGCTTATTAAAGCTAATGGTCTGACCACTGCTGTGGTGTGCAGAATGACATCCCTCCATAATTATGCCACTGCAGCACAAGGCCATACCAGGTCTCTCTCCTGCCAGCTAAGAACAAGAGCGTCAACACACCTGGATGACTCAAGAGTTAGGTGACTTCACCTTTCCAGACTAACACGTTATAATGTGTCTGTGTGTCTGTACTGCAGGATGCTGAGGGTAGAAGCCTGCATGTGGTGTAATGCGTAATGTAATGTACTGTAATGATGTGGTAAAGTGATTTCCTGGCACACGATAGACCCCCTCAATACCAAATGAGCATCATTTGAATGTCACAGAGTACCAGAGCTTTGTTGATGACCAGGTGCACCTCCTCGTGTTGTGTCAGAGGGATAGCTGCAGAATAATAAGCTGCATGGCACCCATCACCAGGAGGTAATTTGGGGACACACGACAGAGACTTTGGTTTTTTCCAGACCTCAACACAGGATGTTTTTGTATGAGTTGGCAGATGACAGAATAAATGCATAGACAAATAATCGAGTAAAAGCTTTGTAATATTAGGTTTGTAAAACATATAGTGACCAAGCACCAACTTTTGAGGATGTAAAATGAAGCCAAAAACTGCAGTTCATCAAATGGCCACTTGAGGCTGGTTCCAAAACAGAATAAATCCCCACAGAGCCCCATGTTAAAATTCCTGACTTTACAGCACAAAGAAAAACATATTTACAGCCTGGTAACTACACAGGGGTATATTTTTTGATATAACTCACCTGTTGACATTTTATTAGAGCCCAAAGTCACATATGTAAGGGCAGGGCTGCTTGAGTGACAGGCTGTCTGAGAGGCGTTGCTACAGTCTGTGAGTCAGATCCACCCCTTCACTCTTCCACAGCTCCACCCTCTCATTCAAACGTGGTCAGTTCTGACTCCAAAACTACAAGATAGCGAGAGAAAAGAAATGCTTAAAATTAGGTTTAGCACTGGGCTGTAGCAACTATTTAAGTCACAGCTCTCCAGAAAAATTGTTCACATTGTACATTTCTGGCACAAAAACACTTAGTTATGCTACAAAACATCATGTTTTAGGCTTAAAACACACACAAAGTCACTGAAAAAACGGGGACAAGTTGATGAAAAATACCCAGGGTCTGTGGCTCAAATGCAACGGCGAAAATCCATGAGGTTCAGTGCCACAAACACCAGTGGAGTGTTGTTGTTTTCTGGTCTTGAATAGCCAACAGCTTGTCTCACCTGAGTGTCATCCACCATCATATACTCTGTAACTTTAGAAACATTGATGTGACACATATGAAATGTACAAGTTTAATTTATCTGTGATTTCCAGAAACATACAATGTCAACATTTTATTCTGTCAACTGGGCTGATTCAGGATACTGAGGTCATTTCCCTATTTGGGCATTTTAGATGCCTGATGGAACTGTAGAGTCTGCTCACTAAAAAACCATAAAGACTCAGGATCTCTCAGACAGATTTTTATTTCTGACAGTGTGGAGAAGGCTTTCATTCAGCATTTAAACATTCAGGTTGAAAAATAAAATGTAATGGAGCTGTTAATTAGATATGTAACAGGAAAAACCTTGGTGGACTCACCTCACTGTTTAAAAAATTCTGGCTGATATGGAGGTAGAGCAGGTCCTATCCAGTGTCCACTGACTGTAATAATTTATGAGATTCACCTATGGCTTAAACTAATGCAGTCTAATACAGGAGTCCTGAATCCTTAATGAAGGTTATAATGTTAAGTTCTTGTTGAAACAGTTTTAAAGAGGCGCTGATTCAGCTGCCATTTTAGAGGATGTAGTTTGTGGTGGACAAGGTACTGTAATATAAACACCTCTCAGTATTCTGTCATACAGTTCAACAGAACCTCAAACTAAGAGAGGTGGAACCAAGTCGTTGTTTTGCAAGTGACAAGTAAGGGTGCAAGAGTTTTGCATGTTTCTGTCCTGTCTGAAAAAAAGGTCTGTAACTTTCTCTTCATAACATTTTCAAGACAGTTTCTGAGGGACTAGTCTCACTTTAAAGTGATGTTGTATGCTGTTGCATGTTTTATGTCTAAATGAAATAAAAAGATTAATGTTAAAATTAGTTAAAGTAGGAAATAACGGGCAATTAATCGATTCATGGCAAAACTTTTTAGAGAATATAAATTTTAATCTGTGTGCTTGGGGGAAGGTACTGAGTGTTTTCAAGTCAATCAGTGGTGTTAAAGTCTACATCTAGTTGTCAAGTCTTTTGATTTTGTCAAGTCTAAAGTCATCAGATTTGTGACTCGAGTCCAAGTCATGTGACTCGAGTCCTCTCCTTTGCAATTTACATCCTACAGAATGATCATACAGTTGATTCAACACCTCTCTGAGACAGTTTCAACAAAAACTGAACATTAAACCTTCATGAGAGAGAGATTAATTGCAGGACTGTTGTATTAGACTGCATTCATTTTTTGCAGTTGAGTGTATATGTGCATGTACGTATGTTAAACAACACAGGGGCTCACTGACCTCTGAACTGACCCAACTCTCCAGGAGCACTTTGTTGTCCTGCAGACTGTAGTAAGAGACAGAAACACCACACTGCCCCCCTCCTTAATATCATGTCTGCTGTTGAGCAAAATTCCCCCTCAGCCCACCGACTGCGCGCACCTTTCTGTCCACCCAGCATTACAGAAAACATCATTCAAAGGAGTGCAGGCCCATGCTGTAAGCGGTTGGTGAGCACAAACTGTCAGATTAAGAGGTCTGAGAGGATCATCCGGCCAACATTTAGTCGGATTTCTAGCAAATTACCACCAAGCATGTTTGGGTCAACCCTTTTGGCACCCTGGGGAGGGCAATACCTCCGACACCCTAACTAGACATGTGAGGAAAAACAAAAACAAGCCTGATCAGTTGGATTTTTTAAGTCTACGGGCAGAATCGTGGAGCTTCTCTGCATGTGGCCTCAGAGCAGTTAAGAAGGGGCTGGACATTTTGCCACTGGAAAAGGAAGCTAAGCATTTAGGTGTCTTAACTATGGTCTAAAGTGCTAACAAGGGATTAGTGAGGTAAACGTTGAAAGAGGTTTAACGCTCCATGCTTAGGACCAGTGCTGCTTCAGTAATTACACATCAGTTGCAAGGTGCGGCAAGCAGTTGGATGGGAGATCATAGTGATGTCAGGACAGGGAGGGCTTACCACAGGAGATAAGGCCATCTAATGGAGATGAAATGAATCGGTATTTAAAAGGTCTTTTTTAGTTAAGGCAGTTAGCTGGCAGCAGGCTGCGCTCAGACCAGTTGGCTGGTTAGTGGGAGGCCATTTAGTTGGAAGTGAAAGAGGGACAGGAGAGAGGCAGTCTGTCAGCTTGTCAGAGGGTTTTCTGTTTGCTTTTTTCACTTGAATTGGGACAAAACCAGTTCCAAGCTCTGCACACTGGTGTGAACTTGAAGGTAAGTCCATTAAAACTTCCTCTTTCAATATCTCTCACTCTCCTCTTGCATTCTCCTGTACTTGACTTATTTATTTAGGTTGTATTTTAGTTGTTGTAAATCACATTTACTCTGCAGCTATTCTTGTAAAAGCACAAAATCTAATTAGTTTATTCCAGACTGTACAATATAAGTGCCTGATGCATTAGAATATCATCAAAAATAAAACCTTAAAATCCATGCACGCAGCTGAGCATTTGCATCACAATGTTATAAAAATGCAAAACTTTTAAATGGTAAATGTTGTCATGCATAATGTGAGCGGTTAACTGCATAAAAGGCTACTGATCCCTCAGTAAGTGATTAATCTAAAGGCCAATGTGATTAGAGGAACAACCTTGAAATCTGTTTAATTAACCTAATAATTAGCCCAGATTCTGTAAATAGCGCTTATTGAAATGAAAATAATTCTGAAATACATGACGCATGAGTGTGTGGTTCTCATGAAACTGTGATGATGTGTGTTTACGTTAAACTGTTTGTTTATTTATTTATTTATTTATATACGTATTGATTTATATTTAATTCCATCCTCTCAATAATCTTTTTCAACACTTTGTAATATGAGCTCATGACATCACAAGTAATTCGTAAATCAATACTTGCAGCTCGCCACTCACAACTCCCATAAAATCTAATCTGCCTCCTGTAACTGACAGAATATGACATGGCTTTAGCATGTTGTGTGAGGGGGGATTAGGAAGGACTAGACAATACTTCTGTCTTGTCTGATATGACCTCCTCAGGGCTCCATCTAAGTCGTCAGCAATTTTTCCCTTTAATTCATTCTTGTAATGAGATTAACCAGGCAACAGCAAATCCAAGGAGTCCAATCCCCGGATTTGGCAGCTGCAGTGTGGCCTCTGTTTGTGGAGGAAATATGAGACACAAGTTTGTTTTGGGTTTTTTTATTTAGTCTTACCTGTAATGACAGTTTCACTCACAAAATGTTGCACTGAAACTTTAATGTGTGCGTCTAACAACGTTGAGGTCAGGTTTGAAGACGTCTTACAGCCCTACAGGTTAAGTCTCAGGCTACAACTTCACTTAAAAGACTTAAAACAAAAGCTAATCAACGTGTTAGCTGTGACTGAAAGGCAGCGTTACTCAATTTGCTTTGCACAAGGCCACTTTTGTAAAATGGCAGGCGTCCAGGGGCCACTTTCTAGGAATTGAGGAAATTCAGACCTTTGCCTCACCTCTGTCGAAGGGTCCGAGTAGCCTCCCCTGGTGCTTTTTTTGATAAGCAAGCTCTATTTTGATGCTTTTATGCAGTTTGGCACCTTGCTGACACTCATAGTGTTTAAAAAATCCCAGTTTAAATCAATTTCTTTTCAGTGTGAATTTGAAAAATGGTCTGCGGGCCACCTGGGCCTTTGTGCTTCTCTTGTATGACGTCTACTTTTATACCCACACAGCTAAGCATGAGATTTTCCTGATAAACGAAACACAGGGCAATCTCTAGGAAACCAAAGAGGTGGTTAAACAACACTTCGTCTTGTTCTGAAGGTATTTGCGGAATCGACTTTTTTAAGCATCTGCTTGATATTCTGTCCTCACAATGAATGGGATTTTTGACCTGGTTTCTCAAGTTGCGACTCTATTTTTCCTGATCCCTAAAAAAGATGGTAGATGGATCTCTTTGCACAGTTTGGACAATGTTAGACACGATTAAAACTGTAATCATCTGTGACATTATCAACAAACCCTGCATGCTATGAGGTATTTTGTATTTAGCTTATCGTTTACATTTATGGCACTTTGTTTCTGTTGATGTGTTCTTGTGTCTACGATGGTTTTAGCATTAGTATGTCGTTATGAATGTTGTCCTGTCGCACTGTGAGCTCATCAGGGCAGTTGTTGTACTGGTAATAAAATGAACTAGAAGCTTTATTATGTACTGATGTTTCTTTCCAATATTCATGTTTTTTAACCAAAACAATGTCGATATTTTGCTTGTGTCTCACAAAAAAAGCGCGTACATGTAGTGGATCCACTGAAACTTTTCACAACACTGTTTAACATGTGGTTCAGCAGCAATGTCTTGGTAAAAGAAACAACCCCTTTTGGTGCCCCCATCCCAGCAAACAAGTCGCTATGAAACACCCTGTTCGGAGACTAAGTTGATGGAAACACAGCACTGACTCACTAAAGGACAACCAGCGTCATGACAGGCGTCTCCACCATCCCAGATGACAAATGCAGCTCATATATTACGTCACTTTAGAAACGCTGGTATGATACGCTTGAAACATGCAATAAACTGAACATTTTGTCATCCAGATGATTGGAAGAGCCTTTGGGAATTCTGGAAAGATTTGGATTTTTCAAAGATCAAAACATATTAATTTTTTGGGGGGGAAATTGGCAGTTTGGCTCTGAGGCTAAAATGTAAAGCTATTACATGGGAGGTACTATCTGGTGCGGACACATGCCCGTCTTGTCCTGAAGCAACAGACTCTCACAGTCTGTTGGACTATTTTCTCTTTCTGGAGAGACTCAAGGATCAATTCATTTATACATTTATTGTTTTTTTTTTACTTTCTATTAAGTATGTAAGCTGTTCAAAGAAAGTCTAATCATCTTGAAATACACACAGTTGTTTGCAGTATCACACGTGAAAGTGTAAATTGTTCCCAGTAAAGAGAATGTGAAGGCGATAATACATTACACAACGCCCTGAGGCTCAGAGCTTAGTGCCCACTTGGGAATTACAGAGACATAAATGTTGAAATACATCTCTTCTCATTTGCTGATGCTAGCTGTTATGACATTGGCAGAGAAGTAGGTGGGAGCAGGGTGCATGTGTTCGCACCACATAGCTCCACATAAACCGATTGCATCCCCAGATTTATCCCCAAGGTGTTTTTAGGACATCCTGGGAGCTAATGGAGGCTAATAGGCTTAGCACTTAGGGTGTATTGTCCGGGATGCTTACAGGCAAGGTTTGCTGAGGGTAAAACTCTAAACGTGCGGATTACCTCTAACACATCCCTTTAAAGTGCTGTATAGCCAGGACTTAGCTAATAGGATCCTGGGGGTAGCAGGGGCCTGGGAAGGTGGGGATGGGGGTTGGACGGGCCAGCAGGGCGGTCTCAGGCAGGTCAGCAGATGTAGCTAGCAGACTGTTGCAGGACTAATAGGCGGATTACAGCCCTCAG
This sequence comes from Epinephelus awoara, assembly GCA_035609425.1. Classification (NCBI taxonomy): domain Eukaryota; kingdom Metazoa; phylum Chordata; class Actinopteri; order Perciformes; family Serranidae; genus Epinephelus; species Epinephelus awoara. The sequence continues at coordinate 23,622,281 of CM069306.1, read as the reverse complement.
ATTAGATGGGCTTCAGAGGGAACTTGAGGGACTGTGGATAATGCTCAAGGCCTCCGGGAAATCTTATAGCAGCATTTCTCTGGGGGAGGGGACGGCAAAAGAAAAATGCTGTGCACAGTTGGTACATGTACCCAAACAAAGACTGACAAACATCAAATACAATAATGATCAGTTCTGATCATATGAGGAGGTGGATGGTGAACTTGAGTGCAGATTCAGATTCATCCACCCAGGAGCATATTGCACACGCTGCTCCTGGATTAGCAGAACTGGATTATTGGGCTGTCGTTTACAGTATCATATTTTGTAATGGGATTTCTGTGGTGTAGAAGGCTAATTGGAGGTGTTTAAGTCGATTGTGCTTGTTTACACAAGCTGCTGGCTCAGCCAAGAACAATGCGGCCATTTGGAGTGTGTATGTGTGTGTCCTTTTATTACTATATTTACAAGGATTAAATGTTATTGCAAGCGTGTAAAGATGAGGAAAAATCCTGCAAACTAGGACCGCTTTTTGGCTGCCCCCCCCCCCCCCCCCCCCCCCGTTTTAAGGGTTAGTATTAAGGTTAGGAATTGGATTTCAGTGTTAAATTTAAGTTTAGGATTAGGTTTACAGTGAGGGTTAGGGTTAAGGTTGGTTTAAGATTAATGCCTAATGCTAAGATGGAGGTAAGAGGTGAGAGGAGGGATCAAAGGTTACGGACTGAATTCGTGTATGATAATTGATCCCCTACTGGCAGTTTATTATAGGACCTGTTTTTTACATTTTATTATTTATGGATTTTTTTGTTAGTGTTTTGCCAATCTGTTAAAGTGTAGCTTTAGCATTTTTCAACCTGGACCCTATTTTCTCATGCTTTTTTGTCTAAGTGACTCATGGGAACAACTACTTTTCGAGTACTGAGCGAGACGGCTGTAGCCAGCAGCTGCAAAACAGGCTGTGATGTAATCTCTGTGGGCAATTGTGCACCGTCAATGTATGTCCACTAAAAGTGCTTGTTTTTGCCACTTACAGGCTCAGATTGTTATTCTAAAACATTATGAAGAGGATCCCTACAGAGATAGACCTTTCTGTTAAAGAGTAAGATCCTTTTTGTTTATCAAGAAACAGCCCACAAACCGAACCCACCAGACTTCATTTAAATAAACGGTCATTCTAGCGTGTATATATATCTTATATACTTTCACATCTAACTGGATGAATTAAGGGTTTATTTCAACCAAACCAGACCTGATGATCATTAGAGCACTAGAAAAGTGAACCAGGATGTTTTTCTAAAATTTAGTTTAGTTTTTGTCATCTTTAAATGAAATGTGTTTTACGATAATAAAATCAGGATCTTACTCTTTAAAAAAGGTCTTGCTCTGTAGGGATCTTTTAGATAATGTTGTCAGACACATATTTAAAAATTGGAGACTGTCAGTGTCAAAAACAAGCATTTTTAATGGACATACATTGATGGTGCTCAATTGCCGCAGGGATTACACTGCAGCCTGTTTCACTGCAGCTGGCTGCAGCCCTTTCACTCAGTACTAGACCAATTTCAAAAGTGTTGTTCCCATGGGTCACTTAGACAAAAAACAGGTTGAAAAATACCAAAGGAACCCTTCAAACTTAAATTAAAAAAAAGAAGAAGAAAGAATGAATGAAAGCAGTCTCGAACCTGGCACATGGCATCTGCAACAACAAACAACCCTGCTGTTAAAATTAAGTTTGATTTGGCAGAATAACATGCATTCTTATAAATAAGATGACAGTGTTCATTAACAAGTCTTGACTCGTTGGTATTTCAGTGCGAGCACATATTCTTCTGGAGCTCAGTGACCAGCAACAGGCTCTTGAATGTGTAGATATTTGCTGCCCCCTAATGGCAGTAATAAGATATTGCTAAATGTAAACATCCATCTGAGCTCAATTTATACTTCAAAGCTGCAACATGTCATGCAATGTTATAGTAAACTTTTGTCAAAGTAGTTGTCACATGTTACAGTTTGAAGGAATGACCTTCTTTAAAACTTTTACAGTGTTCAGGTGGAGGTCAAAGGTCGTGTGTCATGACCCCACGGGAGCAGCTGAGGAAGATGACAGCGATGGGAGAGCAGGGGGCTTTGGATGAGAAACACTGGTACCGTCTGGTCAATGGCATGTCAGCTGGAGGTGAGAAGTGGAAACACACTTAATATTTTACAAAATGTGTTTAAATTCATAGTATTTTAATTTTTACACACTTCCTGACACCATCAAGATTGTATGAGTTTCCAGTGTGGAGCAGGTTTAACCAACTCTGTGACCTTGTCTACCATGTATTGATTTTAGCAGATTGTTACCTGCTCAGTAGCACCTGCAGCCTCCAGCTTTCACAGTCAGAGCACGTCTCAGGTATTGTGGCTAAACTGGCTTCCCTGTGACCTGTGGTGCTTTTTCTTTTCTTGCAGAGCTGCGGCAGAGGCAGGAGCTGATAATGAGGAACCAGATGGCCATGGCTCCACAGATCCTTGCTCAGGGGCAGCAGAGGTTACAAGGGGTCCCAACGCAGTTTGAGCCTCGCTTCATGGAGAGGTCTGTATCTGAATTCACCCTTAAAACTGAAACTGTAGCTCTGTGGTGAAGGGCACCCCTGAGAGCTGTCACGTACAAGTGTATAAGACATATTTTTGGTCTTTTCTGTAGAATGAAAATGTTTTCATGAGTCCTCAGCCTAAGAATGTCCTAAAGAGAAAACAATAGAATTAGTGTTTCTTTGCCATTTTTATTTCTTCAAAACATAAAATAACAAAAATCGATATTTTTTTGTTGATGTTGCTTCATGGTATTTTTAAAACAAGTAGAAAAAATCAAAATTACAAACTATGTACTGTTGTAATGCTAGTAATATGTTAGTATTCCTGCATATGTTTGTTACCAAGGAATTACTTGTATTACTAGCACTAGTGCCATTACAGTACTCTCAGAAATGGTGAAAAATCATACTGATATAATTCCATCATCAAATATATAATGGAAAAGCATTAAACATATGAAAATTAAAATTAAAAAATTTAAAACAGTACATATTCATGTTTTTTTAATTCAGAAAATCTGTAAATGTATTATCTTAGCATCACTACCTTTATCACAAAATGGCAGTTTAATACTTGAGACACTAAAAATCCTACTTTTTTTTTCAGCATATATGTCATGGATAACATTAAATGTATCATTAAAAACTATGAATAATCAGATGTGGGGTTCTTTCCTGTAATAAACAATAAAATAAGTGAAAAGTCAATTTTATTTTCATTAGCTTAGCTTCACTACCTTTACCATAAAAGGACACTTTTTTTTGGCAGAACATGTTTTTTATTTAAAAAAACAAACACTTGAACCTTATCAGATTTATGTTATTAGGTTTTTGTGTAAAGTTGGATAAATCTGTTCAGTAAGACCTCTAAAATTATAATATGTCAAAAACATTATGCCTTGGAAAATCCCACCACAGAGAGCCCTCATGTCTGGAGTAACTTTATTAACTTCCTGTAGGAGATGAAATGAAAAGGTATACTATTTAAAGATGCAGCGACATCTAGTGGAATTTGTATGCCCCTGCACCTGCAATAGTAAAGACCAGAGGAATTATAGTTTTGGGTTGTCTGTCTCTCCGTCTGTCCCATTCCAGTGAACGTGAAATTTCAAAAAGACCTTCAGGGAATTTCTCCAAATTTGTCACATCCCCTTGGACTCAACAATAAACTGATTAGAATTTGGTGGTTGAACATCAAAGGTCACTGTGACCTTACAATAGCTTACATGCTTTTGGCTGTAACTCAAGAATTCATGCAATGATTTTGACAATGACAATTGAATAATGACATATATTTAAAAGGCCAAAGGTCAACTTCAATGTGACATTAAATCTTCTGTAAAAACACGTTTCTTGCCATCACTCAACGTCACATCACAGGAACAGAAGGGATGACTTCAGTCAGATACTGAATCAGTGACACTAATCTTGGATGCCCACTTTGAAACTGTGCTGATTGTATTGATATTCTCTGCTGCTGAGGGGAGGGTGTGTGTGAAGCATGATGTAAACTGTAAGTGCAAGTCGACTGATTTGCAGAGGCATGTACATTTTTTCAAATAGATGCAGTAACTCAAAATGTGCTCTACCTGACAGTTGAGGCAAACCTTAAAAGGTTAAAGATGCAAACAGATGAGTATCTGTCATAAATGTCTGCCCCCTTGAAAGCATGTCTATATGACTGATTTTCAATGTTTATCTTTCATCAGAGAGCTGGTTCCCCCCTCCGAGATGGTAGCCTCAGATGCCAGACAGATGCACATGGGACCTCACCTGGGTCCACCTCTCCCTCCCCATGCCAATGTCCTGCCTGGGAGAGCTTTCCCCGGAGCAGGTGAGCATTGGCCAGAGCATCTGTATCATCATAAGGAACGTGAATGAGAGCTAAAGATGTTTTTCTTTCTATCAGCTGGCTATGGCTTCTTGCCCTCGGAGCCCATGGAAACAGTTGCCCGGCGACAGGAGCTTATCCACAAGCAAAATATAGCCAGGTAGTGCGTGCAGAATATCATCATCTCATAGAAATACTCCGCCTACACACAGATCTACATCACAGTTTGCTGAATAAAACAGAGACATTCAATGCACTGTCAGACTTCAATAATGTGATGATGTGGCTGCGTCATCAATGTTGCACAATTATGTCTAATATTAGTGTGTGTGTGTGTGTGTGTGTGTGTGTGTGTGTGTGTGTGTGTGTGTGTGTGTGTGTGTGTGTGTGTGTGTGTGTGTGTGTGTGTGTGTTCCTGTTCAGAATGGAGATGAATGCCATCCTGCACCAGAAAGAGCTGGAGAACGCCCACCAGAAGGGATTTATGGGGATTGATAACCCCATGTCGTACCCTCCCAACCCCATGGCATTCAGAGGCCGTCAGCGCATGCCAGACGGCCATGATGTCTTCGTCCATCGTCCCAGCCTCGATGAACTGCACTCAAACAGCATCCTCATGTCAGCCAGCCCTTACCCACCGATCAGCACGCTGCACAGAGAGAGGGGACGCAGGGCCGGCAGGAGGCCGACCGTTCACAAGAGCGCAGAGAGCCATGTGTCCAACCTGAAAGGCCAAACTGAAGATAAAAGCGTGGAGCAGAGCCCGGGAGCCACATCAGGGGAGGAAAAAGAGGTGGAGGCAAAGGGGGACATGGGAGAGGAGTGTCCCACCAGCAAGACGCATCATCAAGTAAAAATAGACTCTGAACTGGCCGCGGGAAGCAGGAAGAACTACAAAGAGGGGGAGCCAGGCCTGCGTAAAGCCTGTGTGAACAGTCAAGATGGGTCAGATGTGACCAACAACGGCGCAAATGATAAAGAAATATCCAGCCAGTGTTCAGCTTTCCAGGAGAAGTTCATATATCCCTCAGCTGGTGGTGGCATGCCTTACATGTTCCCAGTCCCTGGAAATGGTTTCCTCCCACCAGGTAAATTCCTGAAGATATATTACAATATAGCAGATGAATTTATTGCGTACATTATAGCACCAACACAGATGTATGTCATTGCTTTTTCCAGGTCCACCCAATCTCTTTCTTAATGGTGATGAGGTGTCTGAAGACATAAGGAAGTGGACAGTGAATGACGTTTACAACTTTATCAACAGCATACCAACATGTTCAGAATATGCTCAGGTCGGTTCATACAGTTTTCTGTAATTTTTTCCTTTGCTCTGTTTGCTGTGTGTTTGCTGTGCTAATGTTATGTGATTTCACTCTGCAGACGTTCAAGGACCACATGATTGACGGGGAGACGCTGCCCCTCCTGTCAGACGAGCATCTGCTGGACACACTGGGGCTCAAACTGGGACCAGCTCTTAAGATCCGCTCACAGGTAGGAAACAGCTCTGACTGAGCCCTGAACATGATCAATCAAGCTATGAAAGAAAGACAAATCAGGGTGCACAGTAGCTCACTAGGTATGGCGGGCACCCCATGTACAAAGGCAGCGTCCTTGCCGCAGAAGCTGCAGATTCATCTCCAGCCCGCGGCCCTTTGCTGCATGTCATCCTCTCTCTCTCCACCCTGAATGTTTCAACATTGTCCTGCCATTAAAGGCAAAAAAATAATAATAATCTTTAAAAAACATAAAAGAAAAACGTATTAGTACCTCTCCTTCAAAGATTGGATGTGTAATATAAATCTCATGCAGGAAGGCCTGTCCAACACTGCACAATAACTCTTATACAAATGCAACTTTTGTGAAGCTTGTCGTGGCCTTTCTTTGTCTTTTAATTTAAGTTTTTTAATTTATAATCAATTTTATCTATAGAGACCAAATCATAAAACTGTTTTTGGAACATATAACATCCTTTATCATTACACCCAATTTGATTTGGTTAAAAAAAACATTAGGTAGATAAAGTAGAAATATATGATATTAATTCAACTAGAGTTTAGCTGAAACATTATTGCATCAGCTGTAAAATGCTGATTTTTCACAGCAGACATTTTGACTCATAATAGAAGGGAAAACACATTTTTTTACTAATAACATGATCATTGACTTTGTTTTATTTAAGTGTCCCAGACTGTAGGCCATGACAGTGACTATGTAAACATGCATAGTAATATTCCACCATTATTCCAAATATGACAATATTCTGTATTTGATATGGGTCATGTGTGGATACTCTGAATTAGACTTCATTCTGAATGCAGCATTTTCTGATTAAGTTACATGGGATATGCTGGTGTTACTGGGATTTCAGGAGCATTCATTGGATGTGTATAACGCACACTCAGAATATGTGCGACACATGGCTTCTTGCCTGTTTACAGCGAGCTCTGTGCGGTGTTCACCATCAAACTTGCCAACAGTTTGCAAGGCTGTGGTAGAGACGCATACCCAAGAGAACACCCCACGTTTCTTGTGGGAAGGGTTTCACACCTACTTTTACGACGACTTGGATATCAACAGGTTTTTGGATATGTGTAAATGTCGACATGCTGACCTTTTCAATAAGATGTCTGAAGGAATGTAGAGGGAGGCTGTGTTTGCACAGTCGAATGGATTCACGACTGGTGGAAAACTGTGAAGTGTTTTGATGCAAAAACACACAAAATGGCACAAAAGAGGCTACAGTCAATTTTCCATATTTTGACATGATGAACAACATGTTATGTAACATTAATCGGAGTTTGCATGGCTGCACATAAACACAAATGGTGAAAAAACTGAATATTTTGTGCATATAAATGTAGACAGCGGAGCAGCTAAACGGGACTCAGCCACCATTAATTTTATTACTTACGCATATGCTTTTCATACTGTGACATTTCAAAAGTATTCTGTGGAAAAAGACCAATGGAGGAACATTATACTGATTACACTGTTGCACAGGTGTTGCAGCTGTGACAACCCTCTGCAGCACATTTCAGGTGCATCACATTGACACTTATATGTCTTAAATGTGCCAACTCTCTTTATTGCTCCACAGGTGTCCAGGCGCCTGGGCAACATGTTGTACATGATGAACCTGCCACTCCCTGCTTCCACCCTGCAAGCCACTCCTGAGAAGCCCACTGACCGCTCATCTGAGATCGGCTCCCCTGTGAACTGCAACAGTGAGGAGATGATGGCGAGTCCAAGAGACCCCGATGTCCTCAAATCCACAGAGCACCTGCACGAGACAGAAAACAATTCCCCTCCATCTGCCAGCAGCGAGACGGCCTGATCAGAACTGATAATGTGGACAAATGCAAATCTAACCAGACCCAGTGTGCACCTACGTGACTCTACCTGAACTGCCACTGTGGTGGATTTGTTTACATAACCGGATTGATGGCGCTTTTTTGTTTTTTCTTTAACTATTTGCTACCTGGGTCTTTAATGCACAAGTTCACACTAGGCCCAGGTGTCTGCTAAATATTTGTATTTTACATTAATATGTACATATACGTTTAACAACACTTGAGGGACACTAATGTGTGTTATGAGACGATAAGAAGGTCCAATATTATGTTTCTTTTCTTCTTTTTCATTACAGGCCTCTAAACGTCTGATCATAGCTTTAAACTCTTTTATTTTTTTAAGCTGCTAAGTGTCATTTCTCCAGTAGGCCGTCATAAGGACCCTAGAAATCACATGGGAATGGTTTTATAATTGAATGATGAAATATCTAAGTGAGATGTTTGGATGTTTGATACCTTTTTGCGTTTGTCAGATTGTAAATAAAGTGTTTTTCTACATAGAAAACCTGCAGTGCCATCTTTCTGTCATGGTCAGGAGTAAATAAGTGAAGATCAAGACTCTCATGTTTTAAGAAAATACATATAAAGTCGTAAAAACTGGCAAAAATATATTATCTGTACCACGGACGTCATCACAGATGAGAAGTTCTTAGGATGGGGGGAAAACCTTTTGAACATTTGCACAAAAAACTGAGCAAAATCTACTCGGTGATAACTAAAAGTAAGTAAAGACATTTGTTTACAGGCATGTACACACAGTTATTACATAACATCTGAAAACTTGTACTTCGTTCTTCACTTAATCTCAATGAGCCTCAGTTTTTCTTACCTTAGCATAAGTTTATTACAACATAAATCTGATATCAGAGAAGATCTTGGTGCAGCTCATATGCATTGACGCAGATATACCAAAAGCTTAAAGTAGTATTTTTTCCCAGAATCACAAATAGTCACAACATCACACCATGACGAGGCAAAACTATGATGTGTAACACTTGGTCTGGACTCTTTACCATCCCCAAGCTCCTTATTTCCCGGTGGCAGCTGGTGGTGAGGATTGCAAAGTACAACCAGGTAAAACGTCTCCCAGTTAGCATTCCTTTATTGTTCTTTGATTTTACGTGGAGCCGATTTATCTGCAGAGGTCTCTTCCTCTCCGAAACAGACAAACCAGCTGTTTGAAACCAGTAAAAACACTGAATAAAGCAGATTCAAGTTACAAATCAGTGTTTATCCAACGCTGTTTAGCATGTCGGAAATGGGCTGCTAGTCCAGCAACTGCTAACATGTGCTCACCTATTTTCTCTCATAACTCAGTGGATGTTCAGGAGGTTTTTGCCGTAAGCCGAATTATCCACAGAGGTACCTTCCTCTCCAAAACAAACGGACTGATAACTGCAAACCGGTACAATCACGGAATCAAACAGTTTCAAGTTACAAATCACCTTTTTACCCTGATGCCTCAGAGCCAGATGTTCCAGAGGTTTTCACCATGAGCCAAATTATCCTGGGTCACTTCCTCTCCAAAAAACCCAAATAGAAACTGGTAGAAACACTGAGTAAAGCAGTTTCAAATTATTATTTTTTTTCTTTTTGCAGAGGGGCTTCTAAATACAGTGACAAATGTGAAAATACAAATGCCCCTATCTCAAACAAGTGTTTACTTTGAATGATCTGGGTTAGCATGGCGATCACTGAGGACAAGGACCCACTCCCTATGTAGATATAATTGGCTTATTCTAAGGTAATGAAAACATGATGCCACATAAGAAAACAAACTTATTGTATTATTTTCCGTGTCTGCTAATATATCCCTCTACATACTACACACTGGACCTATAAAATATCAAACCATGACAATGCAACATTTTAATCCAATCCAGTCACACTGTTACAGTCCTGTATGGCAATAATTTGTGAGGAACTCTGCTGCCTGGACTGCTGCTGCTGCTGCAATCATGCTTTCCCATCTCTCCAGCTGTTTATGCTTCATGAGAGCTCTCTAAATCTGCCTTTTTACTCAGTGAGAACATTTTTATGGCCCAAATGCTGTCTGTGCTGCTGTGAGAGGTGCAGAAGCAGGGCTTTTTGTGTTATTAATGACAAACACTGAGCCTTGAGAGTTGGATATGCTGTGGCCGGGGTCTCACACTGTGTACGTGTGTGTGCTGTTACAAGAGGAGCTCTACTTCCTGCTTTTGCATCAAATAGCAGAAAACAGAGTACAAGTAGACCTACCTCAAAGAAGGCTTCAGTAGGCCTACATGAGTAAATGTACCACTGCTGATAAAACATTGATATACTGTAAATACTGTAAAGTTAAATGTAATAATATGGATATATATGCATGATAATACATATTATGCTCCTCAGTCCACACTGTTTGTTTAACTGTCTGACTTGTGAATGAAGTTACCGTTCGCTTTTTAACCGTTAATCACTTGGTCTCGCGATACTACACGCTCCAGGCGCGTGCGCAGCCCCGCGCACGTCAGAGTAGCTGAGTTGGAGGATCATGGCGGAGCGCAGGAGGCACAAGAAGCGGATCCAGGTAACACCTCTCATTTCACACAAATTACTGCCCGTGCAAGCTCAGAGGCAGCGAATAAACACCGTGTGCGGGTTCACGACCTGTTGCGGGTTGTTCGCTAACGGCAGCATCCTCGTGGGGAGCCGTTAACCGGCGGCAGATGAAGCTAGATGTTAGCTAACGGTAGCTAGCATTAGCTGGCTAGCGAAAACAAATGTTAGTATTTGTGTTTTAATGACACGTTTCAGAGGTAATTATCATTTGCATTACCTGAAGCACTCACGCTAATATACATATACGACTGGTGCTGTTACACTTTGCACTGAGCCGTCTCCACAGTCCACCATCTTCATTCTGATTGAACTGGCTGTAAACGTTTTTCTGGCTAAGCTGCGTCAGCTCTAACCAGACGTGTTTACATAACGTGAGGCAGTCTGCGGGAATTTTAATTAATGAGTCAACACATTACATTATAATGTAACTTACTGTGCAGGTAGTAGCAAATTAGTGTGCTAACTGGAGCGCTATAAAGACTAAAGCATTGATGTCTGTTGAAGCAACAGTTTACAGAGTGGCTACAGGTCAGTCAACTTAGACATCACTCCAGAGCATGTTAAAGTAAGTGTCAGGAGTTAGATTCTTTTAATATTAAGCCTTAATAAAAACATGACACATTTCTGTTTGTACCACCGAAAGCCAGACAAAATAAATTGAGTAAATCACCTGGGAAGAGCACCTCAAGGGGACGTGAACAGACTCCCGAATATGCATAAAATCTAAATTAGCAAGAACTTTGTTTGAAGTCAGTTCAATTATTGTAGATGCTTCATGCTAAACATGAGCTGTGACCCAGATTCATATGGTAAACTAGTTCTGATCAGATTTGAGTTTGTTGTGTGATAAATCTGGCAAGGGGACAAAATAAAGAATACTCAGATATGTCAGTATTTAGTGGAAAAACAACAAGGTAGTGGATAGAAGGAAGGCAGCTCACAGTTGGTAATAATAGGACCAATTAAACTGTACACCGAGCAGCCACAGCATTAAAACCACTGACAGATGAAGTGAATAACATTGATCATCTCCCTACAATGCAACATTTTTGCTGGGAAACCTTGGGCTCTGGCATTCATGTGGATGCCATCTGACACGTTCCACCCCCCAGAACAGAACACTGTTGCAGACACAGTAACCCCCTCAGGGCAAGAGCACTCGCTGATGGCAATGGCCCCCCCAGCAGGATAATGCGTCATGCCTCACCGCAAAAATTGTTTGGGAACGATCCGAGGAATGTGATAACAAGCTCAAGGTGTCATCCTGGCCTCGAAACTCGCCATGTCCCAATCCATTTGAACATCTGTGGGCCGTGCTGGTACCACATCTCACAACCCACAGGACTCAATGGATCTGCAGCCAGACACCACAAGACACCTCTCAGAGGTCTTGTGTCCATGCCTTGACGGGTCAGAGCCAAGTCCGATCCAAGGAGTCCCCACTGTGGATTGGGGAGTACCTCTTTGATACCAGCATGTCCCACATGCTACACACACACAAATGCTCGATTGGATTGGAACCAGGGGATTTTGGAGGCCAGGTTGACATCTTGAGCTATTTGTCATGTTCTCTTAGGCCACTCCTGAATAGTTTTTGTGGTGAGTCATGGTGCATTGTCCTGCTAGGGAGGCACTGCCATTGGAAAGTGCTGTTGCCATGAAGGGACGTACTTAGTTTGCAACTGCAATGATGTTTGGCTGGAAGGAGCGTGTCAAGTGGCATCCACATAAATGCCAGGACTCAAGGTTTCCTGCAGAACATTGCATTCTAACAAGATGTCAATTTTAATCACTTCAAAACCCCAGTGTTTTTATTGTTTCAGCTATGTTAATTGTATACTAGTTCTAACCATGCTAGAAGGGATTATTAAAGTACCTACATACAGCTAGTATGTAGTGTGATAAATGGGACACAGCAATAATATCCTACAAAGCAGTGGGATAAACTAAGCTGAGCTAAGTCCATGTGCTATAATTGTAGAATAATGCAAGTTGTATTTGCCTAATGATGCAGGGCATTGGGCCGACACTTGCATATAAAATATAGTTCTCTTGTGCATTTAAGCTCGGCTGCATAACAACACATACTATGAGTGGACAGTTTAAGAGGCCTGTCCATCACCAACATCATCAGTCTGCATAACACAGTTACCTGTTTGTATTTTTAGCTCGGTTTCTCCTGATTACTAAAAAAACATTTGATTGTGCTCTACCTTACACCAAATATGGGCTGTATTGGATTTGTAGTCAGGGAAGGTCAGTTGGATAAATATTTAGTTACCGATTTATGAAGTACATCTAGCTGAAACTAATGCTCTCTAATTCAGCAGCCCTGCAATAAATCCTACATTCATGGAGTTTCAATTTCTGTTAAAGCAGCTTTAGAAATGTTTATATAAATGTAGACTAAACATTAGCCTCTAATGCATTGCACGTCTCAGTCTAACAGTTTAACAGCACAAAAAACTACTGCCTCCAAAAGTAACATTTAAACTCTCATGAAGGCAGGATTTGTTACATTATACAGTTGTAGCTACTATTGCCCATCCCAGTTCAGCCGCATGACAAACACGTGCTGTTTATCTCATTTAAAAGCATACCTGAAACCAAAAGAAGATATCACCAACCTCACCACTCTACATTACACACAGCTTTACTTTATTTTTCAAATACCTCTTGTTTGTGTTTTACATCACAGCATTCAAGGATTGACATGAAGCCAAGACGATTATTTCAATGTGCACTTGGTTCACTTCGATAGCTAATGCTGTCTAATTAAACAGCCCTGCAATAATTAAATCCTACATCCGTGTAGGTTGTAACATTCAGTTCTGAGTGATTTTTACCTACTGTGGTAAAATCGAAGAGGTAGACTAGATTTAAGAAACACTTCTCAGTATAATGCATATGGTTCATCAGCAGCCCCACAAACTACATCTTACAAAATGATTATAAAGGTGAATTAAAACCTCCCTGAAAAAGCTGCAACTTCATAACCTTCATGTAGGTAGGACTTACTACAAGGCTGTTGCATTAGTTCGAGGTGGGTGTTCCCTAATAAACCACCCAACTAAGTGTAAGTCTCTGCATGTTCAAGTTCAGTTGCATAACAACACATACTGTTATCTCTTTATGTCTTTAAAGAGGCTTCCCAAGATCACCACACCACACTACATTACACAACACAACAGTTATCTCCTTTTACGACATGATTCCTCTGAAGTATTCATGTGCTGTTTACCACTGTCTTATACAGTATTCAAGTGTTGAAATGAGATGCATGTCTAGCCAAAACTGTTACTTGGATATCAGCTTGAAGGACCGGCGCTTTGCACTTGGTGTGCAGTAGTAACACATCCTCACATACTATGACTGTTAGAGCAGAGCAGCTAATCCTCATGTGATCATGCCAGGTAGATCATATAGACGGTGAAAGGGGGCTTTCCGTTTAGTGGTCTCATGTAACTGAGCAGTGTGACTGATACCTGCTTCTTTAAACAAAGGCTTGTTTGATGGCCTAGTCTTCCTCATGTTGCTGGCCAGAGCCAGCTGGACTGGATAAAGCAGCACTGACTCTCATTGTGCTGATGCTCTCATTCCCTGCGTGTTGGCATGTGGTTCAGTGCTGCAGGCGGGCAGACAGTGCAGATGTTGTGAGGAGGGAGGAAGAGTTTGGTCACTCTCTGTTATTGCTACAGATGAATGTTTGCAGTTTATGATACTGGGTGTATAAAGTAGACAAAGTGTACCTGACTCTGGAGGCAGAGACACTGCACTGCACAGTGCAGGCTTTAACTGAGTCACTCAGATTTCAACAGTATTTGAACCACGTTTGGTAACTTCTCAGGTATGATAACAAAATGAAACTTTCAAGTTTTTTGTAGATTGTTTTCTGTAGATTGGTCAGAGAGTAAATTTTCACAGTCACAGATGCCAACACCCAAAATATTCATGATTGATCCTAAAAATGTAGTATGGATGTGGTCAGATAAAATTAAACAGCTGTCAGTAACAGACTTTTTATATTGATCGATTCCTGATTTTATTTGGCTGTTTTGGACAGCGCTGGAAATCAATGAGCAGGACTGGGTTTATGGTAATATTAGCTTAAATGTAATATTGCACTTTTGAAAAACCTACATTTATCTGGCATTTAATTCACTGGATTAGGCAAATCCGACACTTTAATCAAGTTATATTAAATCTCAGTTTTCTAGTTTTGACAGGTATTCACATAATTGTATAAATGTTGCAATTTAAAATAAATTGCTTTAGATTAAATCACCCACAACACCTGCTCTCACATCACAAGAGTTGACCTCAATAAAAGGCACACATGCAAAGTGCACTGCAGTGCAGAAACCCTGATACAAAGACTTTGTTTTTATGGCTACATATGATATGCAAAATAAACATATTGCTATGATTTTGATAGATATATTGCTTGCAATGTGAGTCGTGATTTTACTAAAAATATAAAAATTATGATACTGTGATTTTTACTAGGGTCTGTACCAAACAAGCATGTTCCCTAAAAAATATGATTTTATAGCTCAGGGCATCTCTGTAGCACAATGCTTTATACATAATGGTATCTTGTGGCACATTTTACCCTTATCGAAAAATTGTGGACATTGCACTTGGCCATATTGCAATTTCGATAATAATTTGATTAATTGTGTGGCCCTTTCCTTTACATTAAGCTTGTTGAGCAAGAGCTACAGTGGTGCTGATATGACTTAATACTCAATTTTTAATATAGCCATAGTGTTTTTGTGTTTTGGTGTTGTGTTGACGTGACCCTACAATATAATCCGGTGTGCAGTAACAATAATAATAGTACTGCAGATCAATAGTACCAGTATTTTTGCAGGGTTATAGCATTATGTTGACAGATGTTGTGTGTTTCAACAGGTTTTGCTACATCATAATAAATAGTCCTAATTTTCTTGATACTGATAAATGTAATGTCAAGCTTTTTGTAATACATGAATATGAGTTTATTAGTTTTCCTTACTTGTGTTGACTCATGCTGGATATGTTTGCCCTGTCCTAGATGTAGCTGTAAAATTTGCTATTGGTTCTCTGTCTGTAGTTCAATGCTAGAATATAGTAGAGCATCACTGACTGACTGTGATGTTGTTTTTCTGTGTGAATATTTATGTGTGTGTTTGTCTGGCTTGCCCTGCAGGAGGTGAGCGAGCCCACCAAGGAGGAGAAGGCGGTGGCCAAGTACCTCAGATTCAACTGCCCCACCAAGTCTACCAACATGATGGGCCACCGAGTCGACTATTTTATTGGTTAGTGCTCAGCTGTGGGATGTGAGGCAAGAGGCGAAACACGCAACACCTTGCCACACGGGGTGGAGTGTGAACCAAGAGATCAAACCCTGTCCTCTGTTTGTTTTCAGACACACAGCCAGTTCTGTTTACTGAACAGAGATTCAGCTGCATCTGATTTTGTCACAGTAAATAAAAACCTTTTGTAGTGTTTTTTGGGTCGAACTGTGCTACATTACTGAGAAGTTGCCAAATTTTTAAACAAATGTTTCCACTGCAGTCTCATTTACCGACCTGATCCTCCCACACAGTATGTATAATTGTGTTGTTCTGTGGCATGATGCTGGGAAATGCTGTTTGCTCAATAGTTGTGGGTAGAATAAGAAGTGACTGCTGAGGCCGCTTATTGCTCTCATCACCATCACATGACCTTACAGTTGCTTACCTTTGCTGTGGACAGTTGTCTACAGTCTGACAGTCCTGACCACGGTCTGCATCTGGACCCAGCCCAGACCTCGTATTATGAATGCAACACGTTATGAAGTGTCTCTGTTTTAAAAAAAATTTTCTCTTGATCAATAAATAATTAGTGAGTTGGATAATACAGTGTAGCTGGAGATCATTCACAGTGATCCTGTCCCCAGATGATTGTGGGTTTAATTTCCATATCATTGACATCGCTGTCATGGCAACGTCAGCTGCTGGAGAGATTTGTGTGTTGCCACTGCCAAGTTCAAGCATTAACGTTACTCCAGAGACTTTGCTATCAGCTCTTAAATCGCAGATACAGAGTATGTCTCTCTCTCCAGCACACAATTTCTAAAACTAGTCTAGATGTAGTTGTAAGAATATGTCTGTCAGATATAGTAACTGTCCGAGCCGTGTCTGCCTCAGTTTTAATTAATTGCAATGACAAGTAGAGTCAGTTGGTGACAAGTAACACTTTGACCATCTTGACTGTCTTGAACTTGAATGTATGTTACTCAAAAGGTGTAACTGGGTTAATGAAATGTTATTTTGTTATCACCAATCATTCCAAAACTTCTAACCTTGAATAAAAATCAGATGTGGACCTTTGAGTAATAAGTGTGAGACTCCCTGTGTAGCCATTATTCAAGTTGTTAGTACCATCACTGTCAGGTGAAGGGATAAGTACACATTCCTAAAGTGGCTGTGAGCAATATTTTTGCAATAAGAATGTAGCAAATTAAACTATAAAAGAGGGGCTGCTAGTCATGAACTCAGTGAATCTGCCGCTCTACTTGGCAAATTTACCATTTTGCGTCACTCTCACTGCTCTCATAGCACCATTTTCAGCCACAGCAGGTTGCCGATTTTAGTCAAAAACCTCATAAAAAACACTTTACATTACCTGTTCAACAGGAAACAACATGCAGACACAGTGACCAGCTGGTGAGCACAGTGGAGTGAGCTGCTTAACAGCCAAATATCCCCTCCTGAGGAGTTAGTAGAGACCAGAAACAGAGAGAAAAGATACTGATTATGGCACTTAATTCATCAGGTGGATAGAGCCCTACGTGAATGATCATGTCGCTCTGTGACTGCTGGATGTTTAAATAAGCAGCTGTTTGCTCAGTAGTTAGCAGTATCATCGTATAAGCTAATGATGTGTGAACGTTGTGTTCAAATTTTTTTTCTACTGCTCCAAAAGCTGCAAAAATCAACTATCATATGTTTTAAAGTTAAAAAGAAGGAAATTTTAAATGACACTCCAGTTTACATTACATTCTCTTTTTAAATGTATTGGAGTCCAATCAATAAGCTGGGTGCACATTAACCTAGTGGATTTTGATTCAACACAGGCCTCTGCACTGCTGATAAAAAGTGTAATAACACAGAATACCAGGATCATGGCTGCATGGCATTTTTGACCCAATATCAATCTCTGTTTCTGTAATGTTGTCCGTCTCTGTGTCCCCATCTTTAGCCTCCAAGGCAGTGGACTGTCTGCTGGACTCCAAGTGGGCCAAAGCTAAGAAGGGAGAGGAGGCGCTGTTTACCACCAGGGAGTCTGTGTTGGATTACTGCAACAGGT
The DNA here is from genome assembly GCA_035609425.1 of Epinephelus awoara. NCBI lineage: Eukaryota > Metazoa > Chordata > Actinopteri > Perciformes > Serranidae > Epinephelus > Epinephelus awoara. Next base: position 23,604,621 of record CM069306.1, on the reverse strand, counting down.
TCGCTGCGTAACACACTTTGCTACACTTGTGATGTTGTAGATAAAAAACCATTTGTCATATGCAGGATTTCATTCTAAAATAAAGTATCTAAGTCTATTTTTATCCATATACTTTCAATATGGTGAATGGTATGTAGTGCTGGAACTAAGGATTATTTATACGATCCATTAATTTACTGATTGTTTTCCGATATTATCCAGTAATTTATTGGTCTATGAAATGTTTGAAAACAATGAAAACAGTCTGACGCATTTTTCCAAAACCTAAGGTGATGCCTTCATAGTGTTAGATATTCAGTTTCCAATCATAGAGGATGACAAACCCCAGCAAGTATCAACGTTTGGAAGTGGGAACTAACAAGTTTTTGGTGTTATTGCTCAAAAAGAGACTTCAAAGATGTATTATCAAAAAGATGCTGAACCCTGCAGGCATGAAAGTACAATTTAAATAAATTCCTTTCAGTCTTGCTGAGCAACCAACAGATGAAACATGCAAATGCAAGGCTGACATATTTGCATTTTGAGATAAAATCCTTCACATGACCTCTGAGTCTGTGCACACTGATGTTGATTTAAACTAAAACATTATTTATAACCAGTTATCCTCCTCTGTCCTCTGTAGACTCCTAAAGAAGCAGTTTTTCCATCGGGCTCTCAAAGTGATGAAGAAAAAACCTGAGAAAGACACCAAGAAGGAGAAAGAAAAAGAGAAAGAAAAGGAAAAAGAGAAGGAGAAAGAGAAAGAGAAGACCAAGGGTGACAGCGGCAAAGAGGAGGAGAAAAAAGGGAAGAAGGAGAAAGAGAAGAAGAAAGAGTCTGAGGTGGCTGAAATCAAGAAAGAGAAGAGTGTACGTTACCCAGCACTGTTTCTTTTAATGTTGACTTAACCCCTGAGATTATTGGGATCATTATTATTATTATCATCATTACTATTGTTACCTGCCTTTAAAGGATAGTATTGTCACTGTTGGAGGATTTACTATACATCAGTATATTTTTATTTTTCTGCTTTAACAGTGGGATCCATCTGAAACAGGGTAATCGGTGTTGCGCAGGTTACAGCCTCCCCCTCACACTGATTTCACTTTTGTATGTTTGTTTAATGACTGGTCAGAGTTGCCTTGACACTGCTGAGCCTGACAGTAAATGGGTGGATATTAACTTTGCTGTAGACAGATCTTTAGAAATCCTGGAAAGAAGCAGCTCAGTGTGTTCATGGTGTCAGGTCTGGGTCAGTAAAAAGAGAAACTATGATCGAGTGGAAAATTAACCAGTTAGGTTTTTATTGGCCAAATGCCAGTTTGAGTTAATAGTCTGACCGGCCAACTATAACGAGCTGAAATGCTGCATTCATTGCAGACCATCTAATAACATCAACACTTAAAGGAAACATTTGACAGTTTGGGAAGCCTCTCATTCCCACACCAGTTAAATGAGTAAATGGACAACATACAAGTTGTTTGTGAGCTGGTAGGTGGATTTTGTTTCCTTTCAGACACAGCCAGGCTAGATGTTACCCCTTTTTCCAGTCTTTGTGCTAAGCTAAGCTAAGCCGGCTGCGGACTGTAGCTTCATTATTTACCGCACAGATATGAGAGTGGTACCAATCTTCTCAACTAATTCTTAGCAAGAAAGTTAATGAGCGTATTTCCTTTTTATCGGCTTATTATGAACATTAAACTCCACAGTATAAGGTGAAGTGGCAGTCCATGATCCATCTCTCCAACCAATATGCAGGTCACACGGTCACTGCAAAATTGTAATTTGTCACTAAAATGCAGATTTTATATATAATATTTGTGTTTTTTAAATATGAATTCTCACAGGATGACAGTCCTGGTACCCCCAAGAAGAAGAAAGAGGTGAAGAAGAAGTTTAAACTGGAGCCTCATGAAGATCAGCTGTTTCTAGATGGAAATGAAGTGAGTGTGTATAAAGGATAAATATACTCTGTATGTACGTGTGTGTGTGGTCCAAAAGTCTGCAACCACTAGTCAACCATTTTTTTCGTTTACAAATGTTAATATCAGCTCAAAAATTTAAGAAAAAGTTGAATATTTGAAAAGTTTAGTCTACATGAATTTCAGTATATTTAGTATTTGGTACGTCCCCCTTTTGCTTTGATGATAGCATGCACTTGAGCTAGCATGGACTCCACAAGTTGGTGCAACAAGTTGTTATTCCAGCACAATTTGAGAATGCTCCAAAGAGCTTCTTGTGTTGCCACAGGGCTTTCTCCGTGTTCAATTGCCTCCATGTATGTTCAATGGGGTTTCCATGACAGTCAGGACTCTGTGAGTTTCTTTGGTCTTCATAGTAAATGGACTTGCACTTGTATAGCACTTTTCTTGTCATCTGAACACAAAGCATTTTTACTCGACATCTCACATTCACACACTCATACACAGGTGGCTGAGGCTACCGAACAAGGTGCTCATCAGTCAAAGTCATTCATACGCCCAAGTTCACTTTGGCATGCGGACTAGAGGAGCTGGGCATCATTCAGCCTGCTCTACCTCCTGATCCACAGCCAGTCAAGTAGTTCTTCCAAAGCCTTTTAGATTTCCACATACTGCCCCCTCAAAAACTTGTAGTCTAGCCATGATTTGACCCTGAAAATGCTCAGAAAAACAATTTGACTTCTAACACTTTGGCTTAGTTCTGATGCCATGTTTCCAATCATCACAGTGATGCCTGTCAAATAATGATCTGCTGGAAACTTGAGGCACAGATGCATTTATAACAGGTCAACACTGGCTGCAAGTTGAATGAGCCTCAGATGAGGAGGTCAAGTCTGAACCCATCTGAACACATGCTTCAATGGAAGAATACAATGAAATCTGCCCTTTTGTACAGAAGAGTTAAGTTGGTTAGAATTTGGTTGCTCACCTAAAAATGGTACGGGATCTTATGTAACATGTCATAACTTCTTGTGTTTCTGAATGTTTCTGCATCCTCAAATTTTCAAATTATTTTAAGGGTTAATGTGAATATGACAGATTTGAATGTGTTTTTTTGTGCGTGTGTGTGTGTGTGTAGAGAAATGTTTGTGATCTTGAAATGCTTCTAAACACAAACTGTGTCTCCTTTCTTCAGGTGTATGTGTGGATTTACGATCCTGTTCATTTCAAGACATTTGCCATGGGACTGATACTCGGTGAGTCAGTGGCTGAAAATCATAAATGGAGTTCTTCTGAATAAGAACTGAATGGAGGGCAACTTGTTACTGATTGCAGCTGATTTTACTTTTTGTGCTGACACCATCTGTGCGTGTGTGTTTGTCTTTCAGTTATTGCCGTGATAGCAGCCACTCTGTTCCCACTGTGGCCAGCAGAAATGCGAGTAGGAGTTTACTATCTAAGTGTCGCAGCAGGCTGCTTTGTTGCTAGTATATTGCTTCTTGCTGTTGGTAAGTACTCTAGTACTCTCGATTCCTGCACTAAGTTCCTGCATTTAATTAAATGCAAAACAAAATTTGCACAGTTTTATGCTACACTTACATGAAGTTATACTATTAATCAAAGCAACATTTTAAATATAAATGTCACCCTAGCCATTTGTAATTTGCATAAGGAACAGTTTGAATACATGCATCAGAACATGAGCAAATGTGAGTTTGGTTTTCTTACACATAGGGAATAATGCTTGTCTATTGCAATACTTCCACTGTGTGTACAGCAAAGGTTTCCAGCTTTTTTTCTCTTGTGACACCTTTAATATCCATGTGCGATCCCTTGTCACCAGTTGTGTATTTCTATTGGTTGTGACTGGTTCAAACAATTAACTTTTTCTTGTTTTATTCTAATAGTTTTTGGATCTTAAAGAAGAAAAATAATTCACAAGAATAAAAAGCAAATATTAAGGGTTTGGTATGTTTCAAAATAAGTTAGTTCATACAAAGTCTCCTCCAAACAGTCTAAAAGCTAAAGTGTTTATAGCCTGACGTCATTGAAAGACAGGATTAATGTGATTCATCATTCTAATGAGGATAGCAAAGTCTCTAACCCCCATCTATGACCTCAGTACTAACAACTTAATACCTCTGACAGTGTCAATCAGAGCTTAACATTACTGCCTTTGTAAAGGTAGGATCAATGGCTGAACTGTTGTATTGGATTGAAATTTTACCGGGGTACCTAATAAAGTGGCCACTGAGTACACAAAGGCAATTGTAAGAGTAAAAAATGTTGTTTTTTAATTGGTACAATGATGTATATTATTATAAAATAAAAAAACATTTTCATAGGGATGTTGTTGGCAATAATGACATTTTTCATAGCTGTAGACTTAATTTCATTTTATTAATTGCAATAAAAAGTTGTGAAGAATTATCCCGAGTTGATACAACAGAGCTTTATTTCTACAGCATGTGTCAAACTGAGAGGCATTCAAAGTATGCAAAGAAATGCATCAGAAGGACATTTATAAACACAACAAAAGGACATTAAAATGAATTCAAATAGATTTAAAAAGAAAATAGATAAAACAAGTACGATTAAACAAAAATAACAGACAAGATACAGTGCTGTAATTAGTTGTAAGTTCCCCAAATTTAGTAACAGTGTTGAAGACAAGCATTCAGTCACAGGTAAACAGCAGGGGGTTTAACATAGATTTTAATGCCACTAAAGTTAAAGACGTGTGTTTGATTATGTAAATTGATCCCACTGGTTGGTACCTCTCTCTTCAGCCCGCTGCATCCTCTTCTTGATCATCTGGCTGGTGACCGGCGGCCGCCACCACTTCTGGTTCCTCCCCAACTTGACAGCCGACGTCGGTTTCATCGACTCGTTCAGGCCGCTCTACACTCACGAGTACAAAGGACCACGAGCCAGCAGCAAGAAGGGCTCGGACAAGACGGACGAGAAGGACAACGGCGGCAACAAGGCTCAGAAGTCAGACAGCGACGAGAAGTCAGACAGCGAGAAAAAGGACGGCGACGAGGAGGAGGAGGAAGAAGAAGAGGAGTGCAAAGAGGCCGAGGAGGGTAAAGAAGCAGAGGGGGAGGGAACGGGGGCGGACCGCCAGTCAGACACAGACAGCGACCGCCGGGAGGACGAAGGTTCGCAGCACAGCAACGGAAACGACTTTGAGATGATCACCAGGGAGGAGCTGGAGCAGCACACAGAGGAGGAGGAAGAAGAGGAGGAGGAAGACGAGGAGACGCAAGAGAGGAAAGAAGGGGGCGAGAGTGAGACTAAACCCCAGACTGCTGAAACATAAACTCCTTACAATCCCATCACTTCTTTTTCTCTCTGCCCTTCCCTCCCTTCCTCCTGTGATCCCAGGACCTGCTCGTCCGGCCTCTCTGAGCCTGCTGACGCCGAGGAGAGACTCCATCTCTTGTTGTTGAGATCTTCCACTAAACAGTTCCGATAGACCAGTACCGGGATAGACACAACAATGAAAACGTAAATGGCTACGACAATGGGGAAAAAATTCTAAAAGCAGCCTTATGGTGGATCCTAATTCCTCCCACACAAATGTTATTTATGTTAAAATGAAAACTGCCACCGACATGTTTGCCTGAGGAAGTTGTCAACATAAAAAATCCAACAGACCAACAACAGACCTGATGGTGGGTTTTCATGTCTTTGTCTGTTTCCTTTCTGTGTTATTTTAACTCAGTATACTTTATTTATGTCCCCTTTTTGGTTACATTTAGATGTTTCGTATGTGCGTTCAAAGCTCGATCTTAGCTACCAGAGAAGAGCTTCGGTTTCTTTGCCCCTCCTCTTTTCTTCTTTTGTTGTCGTCTTTGAGCTCCATGTTGTTGGTACAATCACGTTAGCAAGAAAGCCCCCATTCCGTCACCTTCTTTTGGTGAGGCAGCTACGGCATGCTTCACGTCCTGTTGAATGGCAGCGGGTCTGATAGCTTTCTCAGGCAGCCCTGAAAGCAAACTGACCTGCTTTGAAACCTGAACCAAGCCGGATGGACCAAATCCTGTAGTTTACTCGAAGGAACCTAAACGTCGACCATGTTGTGGCTGGATGGAGTATTACGAAAGCAGAGTAGCACGGCTCCTTGAGGTACTTGCCATTTTCAGTGAGAAAAAAAAAAAGTTCTGTTTTGTTTTTAAATGGCTGATGATCATAGTGCAATCCTCCACACAGTCTGAAGTAGTTCATGTTTATAATGTGGGACTCATCTTTAAGAGTAAATGTGAGCAACTGGGACACAGCTGGCATACTTAAGTTTCTTTTTTAAAAAAAGATTGCAGCATTTGTTGTACAACTAAATCTAGACGATATTACGTTCACTGATTAACTGTCTATTTGCAAACAGAACCAGATATAAAGTAAACTCTAGTGCCAAACACGACTTATAATGATGTTATGCATGCTGATTTAATATGGAGAGTTGAGTGTGAGAGCGAGGGGTACTCTTTTGTTAATTTGTGTCAAACTCCTCAAAACCTTTTGCGTCTTTGGGGAAAAAAAATAAAGATTTAAATAAAAAAAAAAAGCACAGCACAAAGTTGTTAGTGTAGATATACAAAGATTTTTGGTCTCAATGAAACCGTTTAAAGTTGTTCGCACTAGACTCCCACTCAAACCAGCTCTGTCTGGTCTCGCACAAACCGTCATGTGTGAAAATAGTGGTGCTGGTCCACTGACCCCACTAGAGTTTCATTTCCAGTCAAAGCCTAGTAACTGGCGGCCATGGTCCAAGCTGTTCCTTCACATTATCTCCTGGCTAGAAATGTCTTAGATGCTCTTTTAAGTCATAGCGAGGATTATATTTAAGTATAAAAAAATAGAAATGTATCATTTATATATGGATTCTATTGATATATCAAATATATACATACATTAATTACAGTCTAAGAACTATAAAACAACTTTTTTTTTCTTTTTTATTTTGTATTAGGAAATATAATTTTTATTCCACAGACTTTGTAATGTTCATTTTTGTTTTTATATGATCATAAAGAGCAACTCATTATTTAAACTTAACATTTGGGAGAGGAAAACATCCGGAATTCATTAGATAAATATTTTTCTTTTTTTTTAACATTAGCCGTAACATAGAACATGTGATCTGGTTGGTTTGTTGCCACATCACCACTTCTCTCACGAGCAAACGGTCAGTCATTAACCCGATGTTATAAAACCAGTGGCTTGTGTAACACTGTTGGTTCCCACTTAGTCTGACATGGCAAAAACTCTCCTCACAGTGAAACAATATTTTTAATATATTCCACACAGCTTTCTGTACAGTTATTTGTTTTGCCTAAAATTGAACTCACTTAGACTGTATTTAGTAGTTTGTTCTGTCTCCTGTAATCCCAATGAGGTTTGTAGCTCTTGGACTTTCTAACTCACACCTCCACTTTGTTGTTTCTGTTCTAATATGTTTGTTTTTTTCTTCCCCAAACGGGCAAAGTGCATCTCTGTGTCCTTGAGTTGCCAGTTGCTGTACTCTCAATATTGGCATAACCATTTCACAAAAGAGAAAAAAATAATTCTCCCAATTGTTCTTGACTGTTGCACAGTATCGGTCTGTTGTATATTGTAGTATTATTACTCTCTATGCTGCTGCTTCTCATCGCACATTTCTGGGGGAAATAAAAAGTGAAACTGTAAAACATTCATGTTTTATCTCTGGTCAAACACCGTGTCTTTTGATCACCTGGTTGTCCACATTTGGATCAATATCATTCTGAAGACTGTCTCATGCAATATTGGAGAATAATTTAATGAAACTGGATGTCTGGAAATATATCTATCTTATCATTGCAATAAAAATATAGAAGGCACGCATGTACTGTCATATTTTACTGTAATGTATCTTTTCTGATGGCATTGTTGTATGGAGAGAAAAAACACAGTGTACAACTAAATATCTTCCTGTTTTGGTTTATATGTGCTATAATCTGAGAGTCTGAGGCTCATACACTATAAACCTTTTGAGCATTTAGTACTTACCTGCTGCAGGCATTCCATTTATATTAATGAGAGTTGAAAACAGTTAATATTTAATGCAGATTATGTAATTTCTTCAAAAAGTTTTATTAGAGGTATTGATAAATATCTCAAAAAAGTACTTGTACTGTATGTGGAGCTAAAACTAATTGTTGCAGACTTATTTTTCCAGTGATTCAAATTTTTGTTAGATTAAAAACACAGACATAGTATAATATGTCACAAAAATGTCTTATAAAGTCATGGTATAGTAGGTCACAAAAAACATGAAAACAAAGTATAGTATGTAAAAAGAAATTAATAAAGTCAAAGTATAGTATGCCAAAAAAAGTCCTTGTATAGAATGTCAGAAAAGTCATTGTATAGTATGCCAAAAAGTCCTTGTATAGTATGTAAAAAAATCATAACATAGTATGTCAAAAAAACTCATAGTATAGTATGTCAAAAACAGTCTACTATATACGTCATGACATATGTCATAATACTATAGTAGTTTAAAAAAAAACCTCATAGTATGTAAAATAAAAAAAAGTCATGGTAGAGTAAGTCAAAAAAAAAGTATAGTATAGTATGCAGCGGCTGTGGCTCAGAAGTAGAGCGGGTCGTCCACCAATCGAAAGATCAGCTGTTCGATCCCGGGCTCCTCCAGGCTGCATGTCAAAGTATTCTTGAGCAGGATACTGAACCCCAAATTGCTCCTGATGGCTGTTTCATCGGTGAGTGAGTGTGTTAAAAACTGAGTAGCAGGTGGCACCTTGTATGGTAGCCTTGGCCACCAGTGTATGAATGTGTGTGTGAATGGGTGAACATGACTCGTAGTGCAAAAAGCGCTTTGAGTGGTCAGATGACTAGAAAGGCGCCATACAAATGCAGGTCCATTTACCATTTAGAATGTCAAAAAAGTCATAGTACAGTATGTTAAAAAAAAGTCATAGCATAGTATGTCAAAAAAAGTCATAGTATAGTATGTAAAAAAAAAAAGTCATAGAAAAGTATGTCAAAAACAGTCATAGTATAGTATGTCAAAAAAATTCATAGTATAGTATGTCAAAAAAAAAGTCACAGCATAGTATGTTAAAAAATTCATAGTATAGTAAGTCAAAAAAAGTCATAGTATAGTATGTTAAAAAAGTCATAGTATAGTATGTCAAAAAAGTTTTAGTATAGTATGTCAAAAAAAAAGTCATAGTATGTATGTCAAAAAAAAGTAATAGTATAGTATGTTAAAAAAGTGATAGTATAGTATATCCAAAAACAGTCATAGTATAGTATGTCAAAAAAAAGTCATAGTATAGTATGTTAAAAAAGTCATAGTATAGTATGTTAAAAAAAGTCATAGTATAATATGTTAAAAAAGTCATAGTACAGTATGTCAAAAAAAGTCATAGTATAGTATGTTAAAAAAGTCATAGTATAGTATGTCAAAAAAAAGTCATAGTATAATATGTTAAAAAAGTCATAGTACAGTATGTCAAAAAAAAGTCATAGTATAGTATGTTAAAAAAGTCATAGTATAGTATGTCAAAAACAGTCATAGTATAGTAAGTCAAAAAAAGTCATAGTATAGTATGTCAAAAACAGTCATAGTATAGTAAGTCAAAAAAAGTCATAGTATAGTATGTTAAAAAAAAGTCATAGTATAGTATGTCAAAAAAGTCATAGTATAGTATGTCAAAAAAGTCATAGTATAGTATGACAAAAAAAGTAATAGTACAGTATGTCAAAAAGTCATAGTATAGTATGTCAAAAACAGTCATAGTATAGTATGTCAAAAAAAGTCATAGTATAGTATGTTAAAAAAGTCATAGTATAGTATGTTAAAAAAAAGTCATAGTATAGTATGTTAAAAAAGTCATAGTATAGTATGTTAAAAAAGTCATAGTATAGTATGTCAAAAAAAAGTCATAGTATAGTATGTTAAAAAAGTCATAGTATAGTATGTTAAAAAAGTCATAGTATAGTATGACAAAAACAGTCATAGTATAGTATGTCAAAAAAAGTCATAGTATAGTATGTCAAAAAAAGTCATAGTATAGTATGTTAAAAAAGTCATAGTATAGTATGTCAAAAAAGTCATAGTATAGTATGTCAAAAAAAAGTCATAGTATAGTAAGTCAAAAAAAGTCATAGTATAGTATGTCAAAAACAGTCATAGTATAGTAAGTCAAAAAAAGTCCTAGTATAGTATGTTAAAAAAGTCATAGTATAGTATGTCAAAAAAGTCATAGTATAGTATGTCAAAAAAAGTCATAGTATAGTATGTTAAAAAAAGTCATAGTATAATATGTTAAAAAAGTCATAGTACAGTATGTCAAAAAAAGTCATAGTATAGTATGTTAAAAAAGTCATAGTATAGTATGTCAAAAACAGTCATAGTATAGTAAGTCAAAAAAAGTCATAGTATAGTATGTTAAAAAAGTCATAGTATAGTATGACAAAAACAGTCATAGTATAGTATGTCAAAAAAAGTCATAGTATAGTATGTCAAAAAAAGTCATAGTATAGTATGTTAAAAAAGTCATAGTATAGTATGTCAAAAAAGTCATAGTATAGTATGTCAAAAAAAAGTCATAGTATAGTAAGTCAAAAAAAGTCATAGTATAGTATGTCAAAAACAGTCATAGTATAGTAAGTCAAAAAAAGTCATAGTATAGTATGTTAAAAAAGTCATAGTATAGTATGTCAAAAAAGTCATAGTATAGTATGTCAAAAAAAAGTCATAGTATAGTATGTTAAAAAAGTCATAGTATAGTATGTCAAAAACAGTCATAGTATAGTAAGTCAAAAAAAGTCATAGTATAGTATGTTAAAAAAGTCATAGTATAGTATGTCAAAAAAAAGTCATAGTATAGTATGTTAAAAAAGTCATAGTATAGTATGTTAAAAAAAGTCATAGTATAATATGTTAAAAAAGTCATAGTACAGTATGTCAAAAAAAAGTCATAGTATAGTATGTTAAAAAAGTCATAGTATAGTATGTCAAAAACAGTCATAGTATAGTAAGTCAAAAAAAGTCATAGTATAGTATGTTAAAAAAGTCATAGTATAGTATGTCAAAAAAAAGTCATAGTATAGTATGTCAAAAAAGTCATAGTATAGTATGTCAAAAACAGTCATAGTATAGTATGTCAAAAAATGTCATAGTAAAGTATGTCAAAAAAAGTCATAGTATAGTATGTTAAAAAAGTCATAGTATAGTATGTCAAAAAAGTCATAGTATAGTATGACAAAAAAAGTAATAGTACAGTATGTCAAAAACAGTCATAGTATAGTATGTCAAAAACGTCATAGTATAGTATGTCAAAAAAAGTCATAGTATAGTATGTTAAAAAAGTCATAGTATAGTAAGTCAAAAAAGTCGTAGTATAGTATGTCAAAAAAATTCATAGTATAGTATGTCAAAAAAGTCATAGTATAGTATGTCAAAAAAAAGTCACAGCATAGTATGTTAAAAAAGTCATAGTACAGTATGTCAAAAACAGTCATAGTATAGTATGTCAAAAAAAGTCATGGTATAGTAAGTCAAAAAAATTCATAGTATAGTTTGTCAAAAATATGTTAAAAAAGTCATAGTATAGTATGTCAAAAACAGTCATAGTATAGTATGTTAAAAAAGTCATAGTATAGTATGTCAAAAACAGTCATAGTATAGTATGTCAAAAAAAAGTCATAGGACAGTATGTCAAAAAAAAAAGTCATAGTATAGTATGTCAAAAAGTCATAGTATAGTATGTCAAAAAAAAGTCATAGGACAGTATGTCAAAAAAAAAAGTCATAGTATAGTATGTCAAAAACAGTCATAGTATAGTATGTCAAAAAAAAGTCATAGTATAGTATGTCAAAAAAGTCATAGTATAGTATGTCAAAAACAGTCATAGTACAGTATGTCAAAAAATGTCATAGTATAGTATGTCAAAAAAAGTCATAGTATAGTATGTTAAAAAAGTCATAGTATAGTATGACAAAAAAGTCATAGTATAGTATGTCAAAAAAAGTCATAGTATAGTATGTCAAAAAAAGTCATAGTATAGTATGTCAAAAAAAGTCATAGTATAGTATGTTAAAAAAGTCATAGTATAGTATGTCAAAAAAGTCATAGTATAGTATGTCAAAAAAAAGTCATAGTATAGTAAGTCAAAAAAAGTCATAGTATAGTATGTCAAAAACAGTCATAGTATAGTAAGTCAAAAAAAGTCATAGTATAGTATGTCAAAAAAGTCATAGTATAGTATGACAAAAAAAGTAATAGGACAGTATGTCAAAAACAGTCATAGTATAGTATGTCAAAAAAGTCATAGTATAGTATGACAAAAAAAGTAATAGTACAGTATGTCAAAAACAGTCATAGTATAGTATGTCAAAAAAAGTCATAGTATAGTATGTCAAAAAAAGTCATAGTATAGTATGTTAAAAAAGTCATAGTATAGTATGTCAAAAAAGTCATAGTATAGTATGTCAAAAAAAAGTCATAGTATAGTAAGTCAAAAAAAGTCATAGTATAGTATGTCAAAAACAGTCATAGTATAGTAAGTCAAAAAAAGTCATAGTATAGTATGTTAAAAAAGTCATAGTATAGTATGTCAAAAACAGTCATAGTATAGTATGTCAAAAAAAGTCATGGTATAGTAAGTCAAAAAAATTCATAGTATAGTTTGTCAAAAATATGTTAAAAAAGTCATAGCATAGTATGTCAAAAAAAGTCATAGTATAGTATGTTAAAAAAGTCATAGTATAGTATGTCAAAAACAGTCATAGTATAGTATGTCAAAAAAAGTCATAGTATAGTATGTTAAAAAAAAGTCATAGTATAATATGTTAAAAAAGTCATAGTACAGTATGTCAAAAAGTCATAGTATAGTATGTCAAAAACAGTCATAGTATAGTATGTTAAAAAAAGTCATAGTATAGTATGTTAAAAAAAAGTCATAGTATAGTATGTTAAAAAAAGTCATAGTATAGTATGTTAAAAAAAAGTCATAGTATAGTATGTCAAAAAGTCATAGTATAGTATGTCAAAAACAGTCATGGTATAGTAAGTCAAAAAGATTCATAGTATAGTATGTCAAAAAAAAAGTCATAGGACAGTATGTCAAAAAAAAAAGTCATAGTATAGTATGTCAAAAAGTCATAGTATAGTATGTCAAAAAAAAGTCATAGGACAGTATGTCAAAAAAAAAAGTCATAGTATAGTATGTCAAAAACAGTCATAGTATAGTAAGTCAAAAAAAGTCATAGTATAGTATGTTAAAAAAGTCATAGTATAGTATGTCAAAAAAAAGTCATAGTATAGTATGTCAAAAAAGTCATAGTATAGTATGTCAAAAACAGTCATAGTATAGTATGTCAAAAAATGTCATAGTATAGTATGTCAAAAAAGGTCATAGTATAGTATGTTAAAAAAGTCATAGTATAGTATGACAAAAAAAGTAATAGTACAGTATGTCAAAAACAGTCATAGTATAGTATGTCAAAAAAGTCATAGTATAGTATGTCAAAAAAAAGTCATAGTATAGTATGTTAAAAAAGTCATAGTATAGTATGTCAAAAAAAAGTCATAGTATAGTATGTTAAAAAAAATCATAGTATAGTATGTTAAAAAAAGTCATAGTATAATATGTTAAAAAAGTCATAGTACAGTATGTCAAAAAAAGTCATAGTATAGTATGTTAAAAAAGTCATAGTATAGTATGTCAAAAACAGTCATAGTATAGTAAGTCAAAAAAAGTCATAGTATAGTATGTTAAAAAAGTCATAGTATAGTATGTCAAAAAAAAGTCATAGTATAGTATGTCAAAAAAGTCATAGTATAGTATGTCAAAAACAGTCATAGTATAGTATGTCAAAAAATGTCATAGTAAAGTATGTTAAAAAAAGTCATAGTATAGTATGTTAAAAAAGTCATAGTATAGTATGTCAAAAAAAAGTCATAGTATAGTATGTTAAAAAAGTCATAGTATAGTATGTCAAAAAAAAGTCATAGTATAGTATGTTAAAAAAGTCATAGTATAGTATGTTAAAAAAGTCATAGTATAGTATGTTAAAAAAGTCATAGTATAGTATGTCAAAAACAGTCATAGTATAGTAAGTCAAAAAAAGTCATAGTATAGTATGTTAAAAAAGTCATAGTATAGTATGTCAAAAAAAAGTCATAGTATAGTATGTCAAAAAAGTCATAGTACAGTATGTCAAAAAAAGTCATAGTATAGTATGTTAAAAAAGTCATAGTACAGTATGTCAAAAAAGTCATAGTACAGTATGTCAAAAAAAGTCATAGTATAATATGTTAAAAAAGTCATAGTACAGTATGTCAAAAAAAGTCATAGTATAGTATGTTAAAAAAGTCATAGTATAGTATGTCAAAAAAGTCATAGTACAGTATGTCAAAAAAAGTCATAGTATAATATGTTAAAAAAGTCATAGTACAGTATGTCAAAAAAAGTCATAGTATAGTATGTTAAAAAAGTCATAGTATAGTATGTCAAAAACAGTCATAGTATAGTAAGTCAAAAAAAGTCATAGTATAGTATGTTAAAAAAGTCATAGTATAGTATGTCAAAAAAAAGTCATAGTATAGTATGTCAAAAAAGTCATAGTATAGTATGTCAAAAACAGTCATAGTATAGTATGTCAAAAAATGTCATAGTAAAGTATGTCAAAAAAAGTCATAGTATAGTATGTTAAAAAAGTCATAGTATAGTATGTCAAAAAAAAGTCATAGTATAGTATGTCAAAAAAGTCATAGTATAGTATGTCAAAAACAGTCATAGTATAGTATGTCAAAAAATGTCATAGTATAGTATGTCAAAAAAGGTCATAGTATAGTATGTTAAAAAAGTCATAGTATAGTATGACAAAAAAAGTAATAGTACAGTATGTCAAAAACAGTCATAGTATAGTATGTCAAAAAAGTCATAGTATAGTATGTCAAAAAAAAGTCATAGTATAGTATGTTAAAAAAGTCATAGTATAGTATGTCAAAAAGTCATAGTATAGTATGTCAAAAACAGTCATGGTATAGTAAGTCAAAAAGATTCATAGTATAGTATGTCAAAAAAAAAGTCATAGGACAGTATGTCAAAAAAAAAAGTCATAGTATAGTATGTCAAAAAGTCATAGTATAGTATGTCAAAAAAAAGTCATAGGACAGTATGTCAAAAAAAAAAGTCATAGTATAGTATGTCAAAAACAGTCATAGTATAGTAAGTCAAAAAAAGTCATAGTATAGTATGTTAAAAAAGTCATAGTATAGTATGTCAAAAAAAAGTCATAGTATAGTATGTCAAAAAAGTCATAGTATAGTATGTCAAAAACAGTCATAGTATAGTATGTCAAAAAATGTCATAGTATAGTATGTCAAAAAAGGTCATAGTATAGTATGTTAAAAAAGTCATAGTATAGTATGACAAAAAAAGTAATAGTACAGTATGTCAAAAACAGTCATAGTATAGTATGTCAAAAAAGTCATAGTATAGTATGTCAAAAAAAAGTCATAGTATAGTATGTTAAAAAAGTCATAGTATAGTATGTCAAAAAAAAGTCATAGTATAGTATGTTAAAAAAAATCATAGTATAGTATGTTAAAAAAAGTCATAGTATAATATGTTAAAAAAGTCATAGTACAGTATGTCAAAAAAAGTCATAGTATAGTATGTTAAAAAAGTCATAGTATAGTATGTCAAAAACAGTCATAGTATAGTAAGTCAAAAAAAGTCATAGTATAGTATGTTAAAAAAGTCATAGTATAGTATGTCAAAAAAAAGTCATAGTATAGTATGTCAAAAAAGTCATAGTATAGTATGTCAAAAACAGTCATAGTATAGTATGTCAAAAAAAAGTCATAGTATAGTATGTTAAAAAAGTCATAGTATAGTATGTCAAAAAAGTCATAGTATAGTATGTCAAAAACAGTCATAGTATAGTATGTCAAAAAAGTCATAGTATAGTATGTCAAAAAAAGTCATAGTATAGTATGTCAAAAAAGTCATAGTATAGTATGTTAAAAAAGTCATAGTATAGTATGTCAAAAAAAAGTCATAGTATAGTATGTCAAAAAAGTCATAGTATAGTATGTTAAAAAAGTCATAGTATAGTATGTCAAAAAAAAGTCATAGTATAGTATGTTAAAAAAGTCATAGTATAGTATGTCAAAAAAAAGTCATAGTATAGTATGTTAAAAAAGTCATAGTATAGTATGTTAAAAAAGTCATAGTATAGTATGTTAAAAAAGTCATAGTATAGTATGTCAAAAACAGTCATAGTATAGTAAGTCAAAAAAAGTCATAGTATAGTATGTTAAAAAAGTCATAGTATAGTATGTCAAAAAAAAGTCATAGTATAGTATGTCAAAAAAGTCATAGTACAGTATGTCAAAAAAAGTCATAGTATAGTATGTTAAAAAAGTCATAGTACAGTATGTCAAAAAAGTCATAGTACAGTATGTCAAAAAAAGTCATAGTATAATATGTTAAAAAAGTCATAGTACAGTATGTCAAAAAAAGTCATAGTATAGTATGTTAAAAAAGTCATAGTATAGTATGTCAAAAAAGTCATAGTACAGTATGTCAAAAAAAGTCATAGTATAATATGTTAAAAAAGTCATAGTACAGTATGTCAAAAAAAGTCATAGTATAGTATGTTAAAAAAGTCATAGTATAGTATGTCAAAAACAGTCATAGTATAGTAAGTCAAAAAAAGTCATAGTATAGTATGTTAAAAAAGTCATAGTATAGTATGTCAAAAAAAAGTCATAGTATAGTATGTCAAAAAAGTCATAGTATAGTATGTCAAAAACAGTCATAGTATAGTATGTCAAAAAATGTCATAGTAAAGTATGTCAAAAAAAGTCATAGTATAGTATGTTAAAAAAGTCATAGTATAGTATGTCAAAAAAAAGTCATAGTATAGTATGTCAAAAAAGTCATAGTATAGTATGTCAAAAACAGTCATAGTATAGTATGTCAAAAAATGTCATAGTATAGTATGTCAAAAAAGGTCATAGTATAGTATGTTAAAAAAGTCATAGTATAGTATGACAAAAAAAGTAATAGTACAGTATGTCAAAAACAGTCATAGTATAGTATGTCAAAAAAGTCATAGTATAGTATGTCAAAAAAAAGTCATAGTATAGTATGTTAAAAAAGTCATAGTATAGTATGTCAAAAAGTCATAGTATAGTATGTCAAAAACAGTCATGGTATAGTAAGTCAAAAAGATTCATAGTATAGTATGTCAAAAAAAAAGTCATAGGACAGTATGTCAAAAAAAAAAGTCATAGTATAGTATGTCAAAAACAGTCATAGTATAGTAAGTCAAAAAAAGTCATAGTATAGTATGTTAAAAAAGTCATAGTATAGTATGTCAAAAAAAAGTCATAGTATAGTATGTCAAAAAAGTCATAGTATAGTATGTCAAAAACAGTCATAGTATAGTATGTCAAAAAATGTCATAGTATAGTATGTCAAAAAAGGTCATAGTATAGTATGTTAAAAAAGTCATAGTATAGTATGACAAAAAAAGTAATAGTACAGTATGTCAAAAACAGTCATAGTATAGTATGTCAAAAAAGTCATAGTATAGTATGTCAAAAAAAAGTCATAGTATAGTATGTTAAAAAAGTCATAGTATAGTATGTCAAAAAAAAGTCATAGTATAGTATGTTAAAAAAAATCATAGTATAGTATGTTAAAAAAAGTCATAGTATAATATGTTAAAAAAGTCATAGTACAGTATGTCAAAAAAAGTCATAGTATAGTATGTTAAAAAAGTCATAGTATAGTATGTCAAAAACAGTCATAGTATAGTAAGTCAAAAAAAGTCATAGTATAGTATGTTAAAAAAGTCATAGTATAGTATGTCAAAAAAAAGTCATAGTATAGTATGTCAAAAAAGTCATAGTATAGTATGTCAAAAACAGTCATAGTATAGTATGTCAAAAAATGTCATAGTAAAGTATGTCAAAAAAAGTCATAGTATAGTATGTTAAAAAAGTCATAGTATAGTATGTCAAAAAAAAGTCATAGTATAGTATGTCAAAAAAGTCATAGTATAGTATGTCAAAAACAGTCATAGTATAGTATGTCAAAAAATGTCATAGTATAGTATGTCAAAAAAGTCATAGTATAGTATGTCAAAAACAGTCATAGTATAGTATGTCAAAAAAAAGTCATAGTATAGTATGTCAAAAAAGTCATAGTATAGTATGTCAAAAACAGTCATAGTATAGTATGTCAAAAAATGTCATAGTATAGTATGTTAAAAAAGTCATAGTATAGTATGACAAAAAAAGTAATAGTACAGTATGTCAAAAACAGTCATAGTATAGTATGTCAAAAAAGTCATAGTATAGTATGTCAAAAAAAAGTCATAGTATAGTATGTTAAAAAAGTCATAGTATAGTATGTCAAAAACAGTCATAGTATAGTAAGTCAAAAAAAGTCATAGTATAGTATGTTAAAAAAGTCATAGTATAGTATGTCAAAAAAAAGTCATAGTATAGTATGTTAAAAAAGTCATAGTATAGTATGTTAAAAAAAGTCATAGTATAATATGTTAAAAAAGTCATAGTACAGTATGTCAAAAAAAGTCATAGTATAGTATGTTAAAAAAGTCATAGTATAGTATGTCAAAAACAGTCATAGTATAGTAAGTCAAAAAAAGTCATAGTATAGTATGTTAAAAAAGTCATAGTATAGTATGTCAAAAAAAAGTCATAGTATAGTATGTCAAAAAAGTCATAGTATAGTATGTCAAAAACAGTCATAGTATAGTATGTCAAAAAATGTCATAGTAAAGTATGTCAAAAAAAGTCATAGTATAGTATGTTAAAAAAGTCATAGTATAGTATGTCAAAAAAGTCATAGTATAGTATGACAAAAAAAGTAATAGTACAGTATGTCAAAAACAGTCATAGTATAGTATGTCAAAAACGTCATAGTATAGTATGTCAAAAAAAGTCATAGTATAGTATGTTAAAAAAGTCATAGTATAGTATGTCAAAAAAGTCATAGTATAGTATGTCAAAAAAGTCATAGTATAGTATGTCAAAAAAAAGTCACAGCATAGTATGTTAAAAAAGTCATAGTACAGTATGTCAAAAACAGTCATAGTATAGTATGTCAAAAAAAGTCATGGTATAGTAAGTCAAAAAAATTCATAGTATAGTTTGTCAAAAATATGTTAAAAAAGTCATAGCATAGTATGTCAAAAAAAGTCATAGTATAGTATGTTAAAAAAGTCATAGTATAGTATGTCAAAAACAGTCATAGTATAGTATGTCAAAAAAAGTCATAGTATAGTATGTTAAAAAAAAGTCATAGTATAATATGTTAAAAAAGTCAAAGTACAGTATGTCAAAAAGTCATAGTATAGTATGTCAAAAACAGTCATAGTATAGTATGTCAAAAAAAGTCATAGTATAGTATGTTAAAAAAAAGTCATAGTATAGTATGTCAAAAAGTCATAGTATAGTATGTCAAAAAAAGTCATAGTATAGTATGTTAAAAAAAAGTCATAGTATAGTATGTCAAAAACAGTCATGGTATAGTAAGTCAAAAAGATTCATAGTATAGTATGTCAAAAAAAAAGTCATAGGACAGTATGTCAAAAAAAAAAGTCATAGTATAGTATGTCAAAAAGTCATAGTATAGTATGTCAAAAAAAAGTCATAGGACAGTATGTCAAAAAAAAAGTCATAGTATAGTATGTCAAAAACAGTCATAGTATAGTAAGTCAAAAAAAGTCATAGTATAGTATGTTAAAAAAGTCATAGTATAGTATGTCAAAAAAAAGTCATAGTATAGTATGTCAAAAAAGTCATAGTATAGTATGTCAAAAACAGTCATAGTATAGTATGTCAAAAAATGTCATAGTATAGTATGTCAAAAAAAGTCATAGTATAGTATGTTAAAAAAGTCAAAGTATAGTATGACAAAAAAAGTAATAGTACAGTATGTCAAAAACAGTCATAGTATAGTATGTCAAAAACGTCATAGTATAGTATGTCAAAAAAAGTCATAGTATAGTATGTTAAAAAAGTCATAGTATAGTATGTCAAAAAAGTCATAGTATAGTATGTCAAAAAAAGTCATAGTATAGTATGTTAAAAAAGTCATAGTATAGTATGTCAAAAAAGTCATAGTATAGTATGTCAAAAAAATTCATAGTATAGTATGTCAAAAAAAAGTCACAGCATAGTATGTTAAAAAAGTCATAGTACAGTATGTCAAAAACAGTCATAGTATAGTATGTCAAAAAAAGTCATGGTATAGTAAGTCAAAAAAATTCATAGTATAGTATGTCAAAAATATGTTAAAAAAGTCATAGTATAGTATGTCAAAAAAAGTCATAGTATAGTATGTTAAAAAAGTCATAGTATAGTATGTCAAAAAAAGTCATAGTATAGTATGTTAAAAAAAAGTCATAGTATAATATGTTAAAAAAGTCATAGTATAGTATGTCAAAAACAGTCATAGTATAGTATGTCAAAAAAAGTCATAGTATAGTATGTTAAAAAAGTCATAGTATAGTATGTCAAAAAAAGTCATAGTATAGTATGTTAAAAAAAAGTCATAGTATAGTATGTCAAAAAGTCATAGTATAGTATGTCAAAAACAGTCATAGTATAGTATGTCAAAAAAAAGTCATAGGACAGTATGTCAAAAAAAAAAGTCATAGTATAGTATGTCAAAAACAGTCATGGTATAGTAAGTCAAAAAGATTCATAGTATAGTATGTCAAAAAAAAGTCATAGGACAGTATGTCAAAAAAAAAAGTCATAGTATAGTATGTCAAAAAGTCATAGTATAGTATGTCAAAAAAAAGTCATAGGACAGTATGTCAAAAAAAAAAGTCATAGTATAGTATGTCAGAAGTAGTCATAGTATAGTATGTCAAACTGCTTGCCGTAGCATATTCCTGAGGCAGCATTGAATGTGAACCCCAGTCTCTCGCACTAAGGTCAGTAGCCTTAACCACTGAGTTATCCTGCCACTACACATAAGCCCCTTTTACACTGCCAGATTTTCAGCGAAGGTTGGGACCTTTTGCCGGCAGGTTGCTAGCGTTTAGACACACGGATTGACGAGTTGATCGAAGGTGCCCAATTTTCCGCCTTGTAGGGCAGTCATATTGGCAGAACCTTTCTGGTTTTAAAAATGTTCCTACAAATATCTCAGTATAGAATGTTGTGAAAATGGTTATTCCAAATATCACAGTATAGTATGCCATTAAAAAACATAAAAAGGTTAAAATGTTGCTCATACAAAAGCTAACAGCAGGTTGATTAGTTGTACCTATTATTCTGGCAACTAAATGTACTTTGTACCTGATAATGTCACTGACTGTGTAATAACAGGGATGATTTGAATCGTAAAAACTTCTTCACTTTTTCCTGCTTCGTGTGACACAGTCCTGTACCTGCTCCGTCCTGCAGTCAGACTGTCTGAAATGTTTGCTTCAGGTTATACACTTGTCTGTAGTTAGACACCAGGACGCCCACAGGTCCTGAACCAATTCTAAAATGTTTTTATTAAAACTCGAGATTTATAAGCATTGGCAGTCACTGGAAAACATGTTTCCCAAGTCAGGCATTACACCACTCCTGCAAATTTTATTTTCCGAATGTCAATACTTTTTTTATTGTCACTCATGATTTAGAGAGGTTGGGTTGACACAAAGATCAGACTGGACAAAAAAGTCAGTGAGTGTTGAAACTTTATTTTAGCACTCCTTCCTTTCACATTGACTTCAGTGATCATGAAAACAACATGACCTACCATGTTATGTTCTACAACATGCAATCTGACGTGTAGAATTTAACTTGGCCAGAAAAGTTGAGAAAGCACTTGACAAAACAAAAATAGATGAAAAAACTCCTCTACAGTGAATGTTAAGATGTACACAAAGTAGGCTTTGGATCGTACAGTATGTTTGTACAGAACAATCACACACTAGTCTTTGGCTGACTCAGAAATAGAAATTCAAAGTCTTTTTTTTAGCTCCATTCTATATAAATATCACATAAATATGACATTAAATACATTTATCACAGAATCCTATATGTACAAATTTACATTTAAGGTCATTGTTTCTTATTGTATCAGTGTTTCTCTACCTATAATCCACAAAGTTTGTGCCAGTAACATCTAAGGCTTACACACTGTATCATCATATTGATGATTAAGTACTCCATCTCCTAAACAACAGATTATTCATTCATAATATTAATAAACTGCAATCATTTCAGTAACTGCAGTTGTTTTTTTCCTAGGTGAGAAACATGCTTTCTCCCAATAACCTACAGATAGAATTACAGATTGCTTTTTACTGGAATGTCGTGAGATGCTTTCTCAAATGAATTAAATACTGTAAACACAGTATGCTCATTAAACATGCTATTCATTGGACTGATGTAACACTAATCTGGCTGCACAGACACGTGCTCTCACTTTCACAGTTCTGTTTCTGTAATGAAAATGTTTGCAGGGCCTCAGAAAAACTGATCCCTCTCACCGTCACTCGCTCAGCTGCTGTGGAGAGCGTCCACTTTAACGTAGATCAAAAAGAGCACCCTCCAATTCAGTTCTCTGTGTCCGAAGAGTCCGAGACATCCGCCAGTCGCGCCTGCCTCTTGCGTACGTTCCAGTGCAAACACTGAGCCAGGCTTTCGAACCAGTCGTACACCAGGTCGTGGCAGCAGATTGAGGGCACTGGGTAACAAGACGTAGTGATCTTGATGCTGGTTGGAGAGAAAAGCAGAAATTAATCCAATAGAGAAGAACAATAAATCTGTATGATGACAAGGCAAGTGATAATGACAGGAAGTGAATTTTACCAGTCCCCATGTTGGATCTCCTGCCTCTTCCTGCCATCAAACGACACCCAGGCTGTGTTCCTGGCATCAGGGGACAAGGTGATCTGTTTGAAGAACAGGACGGTCTGTCAGTGTCAATACGCATTGAGTGACTGAAACCACACCAACCCATCACACACTGAAATCCCTGGAGCCAAGGCATTAGCATGGCCATAAAGTGGCTAGGTAAATATATGCGTGCTGACCATCAACGTGAGAGCAAATTTGTGTAAAGAAAAAAAAAACCCCATATGATCCCATTTAACAGGGATTGGTGGAAACTTCATACCATAACAGGGTTTTCCCTGTGTTTTTTTCGAGACCAAGGTGGCAAAGGCCTATGGCGGAGGGCATCTTGACAGCTTTAGTTTTAGATACGGTCCCCCCCTCTATTAAATATGAAAGGAGGACCCCGCATGCTTGGGCTTTACACTGCTGACTTGTTAAATCAGAACAGACATGTCCTGTGATTTTCAGCCTTCTATGATTAAATTTACCCTTTAAATCAAGCACATCCTGACAGCTGAGAATATTACTGTCAGGTATTGTCCCCCTCTATTAAATATGAAAGGAGGCTGAAAATCACAGGACATGTCTGTTCTGATGATACAAGTCAGTGGTCCTGAAATGTGTGTTTCTCTTCTATAATACACATTCTACATCTCGGAGGCGACATCTTTCCACATATAGGCTTCCTTCGCCTTTCAAACGGGGCAGAGCATTGTGGGAATCAATAGGGGAGACAAAGCCAGAGGGGGAACCAGGATCTGACACAACAGTTGAGGGAGAAGCAGGTCCGTGGAGCTGTGCGCCGGATGAAATGCGCGCTGCTACAGCCTCGCTTTGGGTTGTGAGCATGCATGACGCTCGTCTTGGGTTTGTGCGCACAAAAGACGCTACATCTGAAGGCCCCGTGTGCGCGCACACACACACACGCGCGCTTAAACCAAGGCGACGGCCAAAATCACCCAGGCGGCCCGCCTTTGTCTTAGATAGGCATAGCAAAAAAGACAAAAGGCAAAAAAAGATGTCCAAAGATTTCAACTAGTTTACTGATAAACTAGAATTACCACCTCACAGTTGGACACCTCCGTCAACCAATCAGGTTGCACTTTAAATCCCTGTCTGTCCAAACTCTGATGTACCCATGACAGTAGACAATGCTTTAAATATAGATGTTGCTGCACAGAAGCTATATACTAAAACATGGATGCTTCACACACATCTTCAACCCAGCAGCACAGAAGATCTATATCAGAACAGTCTCAAGATGGGCATCCAAGATTACTGTCACTAATTCAGTGTGACTAAATGTCTGGTGCTGAGTAATGGCAAGAAAAGTGTTTTTACGGAACATTATGATGTCACAGTGAAGCTGACCTTTAATCTTTTGGATATAAAATGTCATCACTTCATCAACAAATAAAAAGTACTAACATCGGTGCTGAGTCAAGGCATACATGTGGTCCATTTTGTCCAGTTCTCAATAAAAATTTCCTTCTGCGTCTCAAACTAAAAGTCATTTGCTCCATTACATATATATTATATACCAAGTCAATCCATTCATCAATATTAGGTATATCTTTTTTTATTCTCTTTTTTTCTTGGTTAGAGATTTCTTACATGCCACTAATAATACTCTTAGCAGATATTTATCCTTTTTCCTCCATTTAGTTCCTCCAGTCTCATCAGGTACATCAGTTCTAAGTTAAAGGTTATTTTGGTTAGAGAAACGGTTTCAAGAATGCCATGAATAATAGTCCATAAAGGAGTGACAAAGGGGCACCACCAAAAGATATGAAAGTGATTTCCTTCTTTGTCCATCTGGTTTGAGAAAGATCTTTCTGGGCAGGAGTACAGAAGTAACTCATGACATTCTTCCAACTCAATTCCCTCCCGGATGAAGAGCTTGTTGTTTTCCATTGTTGTCTGAATATCTCTTCCCATTCCTCTTGTGCGATGGTCAGATTACCCTCACTTTCCCACCTTGTTTTAACTATAATGTATTTTCCTTTGGTAGTTGTTGAAGGCTCAGGTATAGTTTCGAAATGACCTTTTTATATGCTTTCATATGCTTTAATAAATATTTGGATTTGTTCATTTTCTGTGGCCATATTTTTCTTTATATTCTGTCAATATAATCAGCTATCTGTAAGTATCTAAAAAGGTCCCGGTTTTGCAAACTAAATTCCTCCTTGTGACACCTTGTTAAATGAGAGTACAGTATGCTGTTAGCCCACTGGACATCCAATCTTTAAATCTTTCGTTTACTGGGTATGAATTCTGGGTCATATGCAAACCATCTTAAAATATCTGCTGTCTTTCTTACGTTAAAAATGTTAAAGTGTTTCATGCCATGTTTGTAACAATCTGATAATCCATGGGTTATTGTTGTCTAGGAGCTGGGTGGATAATGACGGGTCCCCAGTCACTGCGTTCAGGTCACAGTGACTTTTGACCACCAAAGTGCCTACTCTACTCCACATAAACGATTTTGTCAACAAAAAAAATATATATTTGTAGACTGTGGTTACATAGACAGGCAATAAATTACAGGAAAACTCTGAGTTACTGAGTGGAGAAACATAACAGAAGCAGATGCTTCTCTGAAGGCCATTAGGGGTCACTACATGGTTGGAAATGGCCTCACCAGATGTCAGCCCAACTGCACAAGTACAGGAGGGTTTAGCCCAACTGGAGACAGCACCATTGTAACGTGTGGGAGTATCATTTGGAAAAAATGGTGTCTTACTGTGACACTCTCGGTAAACACTATGTTTGCACCAAGCTCAGTCCATCCTCCTTCCCTTTCATTCTTACCATGAGCTCCACCCCAGCTGGGACAACAATAGGCCTGAAGGAGAGTGAGTGTGGACAGATGGGGGTGACCATGATAGCGGGTACATTGGGGTGGATCATGGAGGCTCCTGCTGCGGCTGCGTACGCTGTGCTGCCTGTAGGTGTGGATACAATCACACCTGGAAGACAGAGAGACAGGGAGGACATTTCCCACCTTTATTTACCATGTTAATTGTAATTACTTGTGTACTATTACTAATTGTATCCACAAGCCAAGACTAAAAGAGTGACATCACATGACAGAAACAAGTGTACGACTGCTCTCACCATCTCCCTGCACTGAGGTGATGAGCCGCCCATCGAGGTACAAGTCCACGTTGGACAGGTAGGAGGAAGGGCCTCGGTCCACCACAACCTCATTCAGTACCTGTACACACACACACACACACACACACACACACACACAAACCAAAGTTAGGATTCAGCATTATATTTATAATACAGATCATTATTCTGCACCAAATTCATGCTGATTTTGCAAAAAAAACTAATTCCTCTTTTGGAATATTCAGGTTTTGTACAAGGAAAATCAGACTCATGAGCATTTAAATGAATCATGTTCCTGTGGTGCCATCTACAGGCCAAATGCAATAAATGTTTTGATGTGTTTATGTGCATCCATATACATATGTTCATGTGCAATATATATATATGTGTGTGTGTGTGTGTGTGTGTGTGTGTGTGTGTGTGTGTGTGTGTGTGTGTGTGTGTGTGTGTGTGTGTGTGTGAGACTTGGTGTGAATAGAAAAATGGAATGTTATATTAAAAAAAGAGTCAATCAAATATGTCACTGACCAAATATGGCAAAAACTAAAAGAAAAGTTAAGCGAAGAAATGCTGGAAAATTACATGAGGAGAAAATCTCTGCTCCTGTAGGAATGAGAAGGGACTTAACTGAAAGTGTGTAAAGATTGTGCCCAATATAAAGTGCTTTACAAATGGCCACATGGTGTCTCCAGCCACAACAAAAACCCATCAGTGTGTAGACCCCGTGGTCTACGTCTGCACCAAAATTTCATTAATATCTGTTAAGTAATTTTTGAGACATCCTGAGAACAAACAGGCAAACTCCTCTAAACACAACCTCTCAGGCAGAGATGATAAAGGCCAGATAACCACACTGCTCATACTGTACAATAGAGCAGTCTTAATTCCTTTTCACAGACAGTAAATATGAAATGTAATCTCTACAGTCAATAAAAGCAATAAATCAGCCAGCTGCAGACACAGAGTTACAGTGCATTACATTCCCACATTACAAGAGGAAACCACGAGCAGGGAAAAAAATGCTGGTGTGCAGACAAGCAGCATACAAATCATGTTCCACACTTCAGTCGGAGCACTGCAGTGATGTCTGCCTGATGTACTGACGTCAGCTGAGCACAGAGCAAACATCCTGTTGGATGCTGCAGACATGATGTAATGTGAGGTCAAACTCAGGCTCAGAGACTAGAACGATCCATCACTGTCTTTTATCGATGAGACGGGAGAGAGGAGAGAGAGCTACGCTGAAAATGACAAACTGCAGCAGTGTGTGTGTGTGTGTGTGTGTGTGTGTGTGTGTGTGTGTGTGTGTGTGTGTGTGTGTGTGTTGGGGAGGGAGGGGGGGGGGGGGGGGGACACACCAGACTCCAGACTATTGGGGACAGCTCGTCTAATTGAGGACAAAAGCAGTCCCCAATTTGGAAAAAGCTAATTTTTGGGTTCGTGGTTAGAGTCGAGGTCAGGTTAGGGTTAGGGTTAAGGTTAGGTAGGTAACGGTTATGGTTTTGGTTAGGTGGGGAAGTCTCCAGGAAATACATGTATGTCTTTGTAATTTCCCCAAAAGTGACCTAAGTAAATGTGTGTGTGTGTATGTGTGTGTGTTACTGCAGCAGTGAGGCATGTTGTTTAGTTAGTGTGTCTCAGACCGAGAGCGTCAGAGCTCATTAAATATCCATTTGGTGTTGACTGCGCTGTTGACGCCACGGTCTCCATGGCAACTGGCTCAACAGAACTTCATAAACATCCTACTTTTTTCTCTCCCATATCTGCGCCCAGCAGCTTTATTATGACTGTCGCCATAGCAACCCGGCTCGCTCACTGAGCCTGTGCACATGTGCGAAAGCACAAACGCACCCAGGGTGAAAAAAGAAAGCAAGGGAGACACACACACACACACACACACACACACACACACGCACAAAGCTTCAATCATCTTTATGGGCTTACAGCATCATTTTTGGGTGTAATCAGGAATTAATTATGAGGACAAAATGCAATCACACATGCCCTTTAAAAGCCAAGAACTATGGAAACATAGAGCCTAACTCAAGGACCAAACTAAGAAAGTCCCATTTAAACATCCCTGCTTGCATTGGAGGAACCATGAAGATTAAGCAAATGAGTGCGATAAGCGATTAAAAAGCTTTCACATGAGGAAACAACACAGTGTTCTGTTGGTTGTATTTACTGTTGTGTGACTGTGATGTTTCTGTGGATCTAACGAATAAATGCCGCAAAGACATGCGACTGAGATGCACATTAACATTTGTTTGTCTCATTCATTCGCTTGCTTCACCCTCAGCTTATTTCACTTTCTCTACATGTTTTCTTTTTAGTCGAAAAGGTGACGACTTGGTTTTCACGGTCGTTAAACTGCAGCAGCATTGTCGTTCTTATTATGAGTCTGGTCATAATAAAGTACTTCCTTATTGTGTGAATAAAGCTGAACGTAATATGTAGCAGCTGGTTTTTTTAGTGTTTGACCAATCAGATTCAAAACTCCACCCCAATAGTTTCTACGACATCCAAAACTACAGCTTCACAGCAGGGACTTATTTGGCACCTGGAACAGCAGACCATCTGAATTTAGTCGCTAAAGGCCTTTACACATTGAGAGCATGACATGAATGAAACAACATGAAAATAAGAAATGCTCACCTGCCAAAATTTGGCATCAAAAGTATTCATAGTGGCAGCAACGCTAATTTGCTAAAACTACTGAGATTATATTGATCCTATCTGGCAGCATGTCTGAGGTAAGTTGTTGCTTAGCCTGAGCTACTGTAAGCTATTTTACTGAGTTTCCTTTTAGCAAAATGCTCTCAGTGAATTTGCTCCTTGGCCCCTGAAAACGTTCTTTCAGTGAAAAGGGAGTCGCAATCTGCATTTTTACCCTCTTTGTCCTCACCTGTAACTGCAGGGTGACCTTGCCGGCCTCGCTGTTGGTGTGTCCGTGAGGAAGGAGTCCGTTGTGTTCCTGTTGCTGCGGCGGCTGCTGCTGCTGCTGCTGAGGCTCTCGGCTGTACGGTTGCTGGCCTGTTCTCTGAAGCATGTCCTTCACCACCTTCACCTTTAGACGACTGCGCAGAGTGATGGCTGCATTGCCTGAAAACACACATTTGTGCAAACATAAGCACACACGACATTCACATACACAATATCTTGGAACAACTAAAAGAAGTGAACATGATTTATTTTTACATTCATATATGAGTGACTATGACGGTTAACATTAGACCAATATTTAATCTAAAGCTCCACTCTACCTTCAAACACTTTGGCCACTTCAGTCTTGTATGACTCAAATTTGAAGGGCGTCAGGAAACCAAGAGAGCCGAGGTGAAACGCCATGACTGGAGGGACGCTTCCCTGCAAAAAAGGATAGTCCATACATAAAAATCAGTCGGTTTCTATCAGAACAGCAAAACCATGACCCAAAAACTACATGTAGTATTGACACAATCTGTAAATATTTGGTATTAAGAATATTTCATATTGTATACTTTATTTTCTAACTGTCATGTATGTCATTCATGAAACACAAACACGCAATCATTGGGTAAACTAAATAATCATGATACCTATATACCAGCTTCTTAACACAAACCTGAGGCTAATTTTAGAATTACAGACAAAATGCAGTTTTGCCGTGTTTGATCTTGAAATGTTGTTGACTGTGTGACATAAGGAGGCAACTTCAAAGACACAAATATTCAAATTAGTTTCATAGAATTTCCTGACTTAAAAAATCTTTTTTACTTTTTTTTTTTGCAATGATCAAAACAGGATTACAATAAAGTCATTTAAAAATAGAAAACAGTTAAAAGCAGGAAGTGAACCTTTGTAAAGTAAAGATGAAATACAATGACGGCACATCAAAAAAAATCAAAGATATGTATATTTGACAGTATCAGTCTCAAAGGTTACAAAGGAAAATATATAAGAAATTGTTTTTCTTTTATTGGATTTAAAGGAATAAACACTGAGACAAAACCAGGTTTATCTTTTTAAGTTATTTTATGTAATAGAAAATGTTTAAGATGTCTGAAGTGATTAACCAATAAAAGAGTGATTACCTGGAAGAGAGAGGAGGCGTAGAGCAGAGTCCCATCTCCACCCAGACAGATGATCAGGTCTATGCAGTCAGAGATATCATCATAACCTGCAGGCCATCAAAAACACAGCTGTACTTATATATAATAATATATCTTTCATTTCAAGAGCATTTTACAACATGCAACATAAGATATATTTTCATTCAAGAATATAAGAAAAATGTGATACATTTCTTGTTTCAGAGGTCGGCCAACATACAGTATGGGGCCAGTAATTAGGGGCCGGGCAGGCAGTCCTGCCAGCACCCTCTTGTTTTCCTGCTCGTTCTTTCTTCCTCTTCTTCTTCTTCTTCTTCTTCTTTTTCTTCTGAGGAAATCCTACTTCCCATGCGCGAAAAATCACCAAACTTTGCACAAAGGTCCAGTCCTATGCCAGATTTTCTCAGCTGCAAACACAAGTCAATAGTCCTGATGGTGGCGCGACAGCAAGTGACTGAAGTTCAAAACTTTTGAAATTCACAACAAATCAACCGTATGTGCTACAGCTTCGCAACTTTCACCAAAATGTAGCCCCAATACCGAAGAAACTTTTGTACATTTAAACCTGTTGCAAATTATGAAGTCCATCATTCTGTTGTTTTTTTCAAAAACTGTAAAACTTCTTAAACCTATCTCCTCCCACAATTTTTGCTCTATTGACACTAAACTTGCTACAGAGCATCTTCAGACTGTCCTCCACAAATTGTCCTCACAGATTTTTGATTCATCAAAAATTGAGCCTACAGTGCATCAAGACGTTTGACTGTAAATAGTACTGTGAACATGTACTTGCAAATTCTTGCTAAATAGGTTTTCAATGTTCATGAAAAAAAATCAACAAAATTTTGGAGTCATGGTAGATGATGTTTGGAAAATATCAAAATTCTATATCAAAAACTGAATTTCTGACAGCATTTTGAATTCTGTCCTCATGTGAACCATTGCTGTCAATGGGAATAGAGCATCTTGACACATCAGTTTTTCCACTTATGGAGTAAATCAATCATTGTTAAAAACAAACAAACTCCATGCTGTCTAGATGCAAGATGTGTATTTTCAGATTTTTGTCTTGATAACTGAATTTATGACAGCAGTTTGAAATCTGCCTTGACAGCTGCTGTCATCCTGGTGGCTGGCTTAGTCAATTAGTGAAGCCACAGATGAGTTGTCACTTGCTAATTAGCTCAGTCAGATAGAAGATGCTCCTTGGTGTCAGAGGTTGTGAATTCAAGCCTCAACTGATGCAAAATGTACATTGTTATGGAAACTTTCTTGTTGTCTTCCTATTCTGCCTCTTGTTGCTCAGAATTGCCTAAAATTGCCCGGCCCCGACCATTGCTGCGCAGCAGCTATAATTCATATTGAATCTAATAGAATAATAGCAACATCATAATATAATAAAATACTGTAGTCAAATATTTTCTTTAGTATTTATGTGATCTAAACTAAATTCTGGCTCCAGAAGTAGACATCAACAAAGTGCTCATGAACAACAAAGGATGTTCTGGTACCTTTTTCAGAACATCTTTTTTTTGTGCAAGACTTAGTTCTACTACCCTGAATCTCAGAGAGAGATACAAACTTTTGGCAACACTAGATTTATCATAACAGCTTTAGTTTCTGGCTATTCAGCAAATTAGGATTCTATGGGTAAAACTATAAGCTCATAAATTAATTGTATTGCTACTCGACAGTAGAACCACCATTAAACACATTACAATACTACTTACAAAAAGTCGTTAGAATGAGTACCTTTAATTTTTTAGCACTTTACAGCAAAACCTTTTTCACTTTTATTAAACTGTTATAAAAAAACTTTTATATCTAAAAACTTTTTTTTTTTTTTTTACATCATAGTGAAACTACTTGTATTTTAGAAAAGAGTTATTACTGGAAAATGTGTTGCTTTAGCTCAGCCTTAAAGGGTTTGTTTGGATTTTTTGAAGTGGGGTTGTATAAGGTACTTATCCTTAGTTAGTGTATTATTGACAATACAATGTGGTCCACAAGCACCTGCCAAACTCCACTGAGAAAAACAGTACCTTTAGCTTGCTGGACACGGGAGCTGCTGGTCTACAGCTGCCTCATTTGGTTTTGTAGTTTATGTTGTGTTGTATCTTCATGTTTATAGGGTTAGTACGGATTTACCAAAATCACATAAAAACACAAACTAACTAACTGATCGAGGCAGCAGTAGACCAGCAGCTCCTGTGTTCTGAGAGGTAAAATTACTGTTTTTGTCAATAGAGTCTGGTAGCTTTGAAGACAGCATAGATAACAGCTTCAGTTTCCTGTTGAAGAGGGCTGTCTCACTGTAAGTAAAGCAGTGAAAATATTCTAAATGTATCGTACACTTAAACTGATAAAATGTTTTAGGTGGGACTTTTATTAGATGGATAAAACACGTTTTGTTTTTGCCCATGTCCACAGCCAGTACACTGCCTAGCTTCTGTGCTGGTACCCCTGCCTGCTTCTCCAAACTGGGGGCGTGGTGACTGACACATACAGTAGGTAAAACACTGACAACAGATAAGTACCTTATACACCCCTACTCCAAACTATCCCTTTAATTTGTGTGTCTTTATTGTATTGTAGAGGAGTCTCACCCTCCCTGAAGGTGCAGAGCTGATTGCGGATGGAGCCGAACGTCTCGTCCTTTGACAGCGTAGCATCATCTGCGACCCTGCGCTCCACGTACACCATCATCTGTTTCTCCTGATACACAAAGACATGCTTTAGTGACGGCAGCCAAAACACACACATCATCTCCCATCTCCCAAATGTACTCTTTCAGAAACGAGGCTGTTCACACACCAAACATGTGGGGAC
This sequence comes from Epinephelus awoara, assembly GCA_035609425.1. Taxonomy (NCBI): domain Eukaryota; kingdom Metazoa; phylum Chordata; class Actinopteri; order Perciformes; family Serranidae; genus Epinephelus; species Epinephelus awoara. Next base: position 23,571,799 of record CM069306.1, on the reverse strand, counting down.
TGATATGACGGTGTTCTTATGGAATGTAAATACATGGGTTCGTTTGACAGTCTTATTACACAAAGCACAGCTTGTTTTGGAAACATGTGGCCAAAAGGTGTCGTAACTATGTGAGACCAGACTGTTACTTTCACCTACATGTCTGGGTCGCTTCCTGGATTCTCTCTGTTAGACTTGCTGCTCCTCACTGTCACAAATGTTTTGGAGTACACTCCGTTCTTCAGGAGCATGGGTTTAGTTTACTGATAGAGGACAAACTGTAACTGAAATCAATGAAATTGACATTCTGATATCCCAACTGATCAATCTAATCACTAAATCACAATCTCATAATGCTCTCAAACAGTGGCCACTTCTTAAAACCCAGTTTTATAGTTTTGCTTTTATGTGAGGTCATCTTTTAATTCATTTTTAATGGTGTTTGCTGCTTTTATTCTTTTATTGTATTTACTTTTATGTTTTGTTTTTATTTTTTTATTTCCTATTATCATCCGTCTTCTCTTTATCGTTGTTTTGCGTCTTCCCTCCTGTCTTAAAATTATTCTAATTTTGTTTTTGCTTTGTTTCAGCATTACTGAATGACTGTATTGCCTTTGGAGTATTTTGCTTCTGCTTTGCTTTGTTTGTCAAAGCATATTGTAAACTCTGTTTTTAAAGGTGCTATATAACACATTAAACACAGATTTGTATTTGTCTGTCTCAGAAAAAAAATCTCTATCTGAGACACAAACAGAGCAGCAGGTGTAGCTGCTCAAAGTGCTGCAGATGGAGGTGTTGATACAGCTGATATCTCATTAGACTGAGAACTAAGTCTAATGTAGCAACATGATTTCACAAACAGTAAAACACGTCAAGTGTTTGCGTTATTGTGTAATGAACACATGGTCCACATTTGGTTGATTTCAGCCATGACTTCATCTTGAATTGATTTATGCTTATTTCAAACATGTAAAATTAATAAAAGAAAATAAAATTATAAGTAAGAAAACAACACCAGAATACACAGCAGATATTCAGTTAACAACATAAGTATTACATGTCCAAAAAGGAGTAGGAGGAAGTGAATGCTTATCAAATCCTACCTCGTTTTTTTATTTTATCAAAGCTTAATGCTAAACATGAATATTCCCCTTTTCTACCCCAGGTTCACCATATACACCTCAATCAAATCAAACTAAATCTAAACATATTTAAGGCAGAACAAGAACAGATTAATCTGAATAAAAGACACACACACACAAACACCCACATAATCAAAAACAATCATCATATATTGTGCCCGTTCCCCTTTGAGTTCAACCATCTCATATCTCTTTAATATGTTGTTTTGATTTTTTTTAATTTATCAGATGTTCTACATGTTTTAATTTCCAATTGTTCCATAAATTAACACCTTTAACTGTAATACAATGATGTTTACCATTATTCCTCACTAATTGTTTCTTGAGCGTAAACATTCCTCTCAAATCATGTAAACTCTTGTTGTTGTTTTTTTGCTCTGTACATGATTTGAATTGTTCTGAAGTCAATCAAATCTTTGAACTTTAGTGCTTCTAATTTGATTAAAAAAAATTGGGCATGTTGATTCTTGATAAGTGGTTTGTTTACAGTCCCTATGTCTCTTTTTTGAAGGATGAAGATTAGATTTGTGTTTGTTGTGTATGTATTTACCAACACTTCCACACAGTAAATTATCTATGCGACTATAAAGGAGCAGCAAAAGGCGTATAACAAAGTTTGATATAGAAAATCTTTGACTTTCTGTAATATTGACTTTGATATTTTAGCTCAGTAAAGCTGCAGCACTCTTACATAACTTGGCACTGAGCTCCAAAAGTTTGTTTGTTGCTCAGTTAAATTATGGATCCTCTTAATAGCATATAGAATGCAACTTAATACCTTTTTCATGGTGATACCAGACAAAGTGTGAAAGTATGATGGAAAACCTTTCAGAACAATATAGCCTCAAATTATTCGTTCTTATAGAATTTTTTTTAAGTACTTACAAGCGTTATGTAACAAAAATTTACATCAACATGATCTCAGCGTGGATCAGCAGCAGAATATGGATGGATATATTAAGCAATTTAAAATGCTTTAGAATGTTTTTGTTAAAACTGACATTTCTCTGCTCTGAGACGATGAGCTTCCTGTTGCTACTGTAGCAAGAGGTAGTACGACAGTGTTTGCTATGAATATGATGCACACGTAAACCACTTTCACAGCATTCTGACTTTTAATTTATCATGTGTCCTGTCAGCCCACAGATGCAAAATCATATTTCAATTAACAGAAAAGTATTTAGGACTTTTGTCAATTGTGTTTTCAATGCCATCTTTTGCTGCAGGAAACTGAAATCAGTGCTTTTTCAAACTTTTTAAGACCACAACTCCACACCCTCTGTGTGCTTATAATCAGATTGAGGACGTTTTATATTATTTTTCTCTAGTTCTTTCAAAGGAGTAATTTTTCAAATATGCTGCTCTAGATGTTTGATAAAAGTTAATTAATTTATTTTTCATCACCACAATCTTCCTTGTGGCTTCTGAAGATCCCATTTGTGCTGTTTTAATGTCTGATTTTGTTTGATGATGTGAACGCACCTCCGATTTTTATGATCAAATAATTACAGATTGGGTTTATTGTTATGTTGAAGCTGCTGACGGCGTGTCATTGATGTGTGAAATAAACCAAAACCAAGAGCATCTCAAAATAAAATCCGAAAGAATCCGAATCTGTTCTTTGTGTTGTTTCAGATACCACAATAACATCATAAAACTTTCATCTCATGAAACATATAAGATAACAAACATAAAGTATATAGTAGTATAGTCGTCCTTTACCTCAACTAGAAACCTGCAGAGCTCTTTGAAAGGCTCAACGAGGCTCTCATCTCTGATCTTCCTGATGACGAGCACGTTGACAGGTGGTTTATTCCAGGTGAGCCGCTGGCTGGCTGGATCCTGGATGTGCCTGGGACACAAAGGCAAACACACAGGTGAGTAAACAAACATACATATTTTACACATACTATCAGTGCCTTTTAATCCTATGTTAGACACACAGAAACAGACCAAAGAGCTGACTGTCACATAATCACGTGGTGTGATTTTAATTCAGCTGGCTGCATCTTGACGAGTTCCAATTTAAGTCAAATACCACCATGATATCAAGTCTTACCTCATGTTCTGAGTCAAGTAAAAGGTAAATATAGAACAGATGTAGTCATTCATTAACTGTTATGACACTTTGATGTTACTTCTGTAGGAGTGAGGTCCAAACTCCAAACATCAGAGTATAAAAACACTATCTTTTTTCTCCTTTTTACCATTTGTGCCTCTCCTCCTTTGAGTGGCGGACCACAGGCATTGTGCAGATAATTTCGTCTTTCGGATCGAGTCCAAAGAAACACTACTGAGACCAGGTGACAGCAAGCATCTGTGGTCTGTTCTGTTAGTCATCCCATTTCATCTAACATCCAATCACAGCATTCTCATTTTATCTTATCTCACACAGTTACACAAGCTTTTCTGTGTAAACACTACACTCATGTACACACAAAGTTCACCCCTCATGCTTACATGACTGAAGTTGGGTTGGGAAGAATACAGGCTTTGGGTCCGAAGTGAGTGGCAGGATACGGTCCATGTAGAAAGTGTGCTCTCCTGTGAGGAGGGAGAAACAGGAGGGCAGGTCAAGACACTATCACCTCATGTCCGGGGCAACAGAGGTGTGGCAGTGGCATGGTGGGCCAGCTGGCAACCTGCAGTGCAAACCTCTTAGGAGAGCTTTCCGCTGTGTCGCTCGCTGACCCAGAGAGCTCCAAGTGCTCGTGTTGGCCTGGCAACCTCCGCCGCTCGACCTCCCAGAGCAGCTGTTCATGACCATCCCCCCGTCGCTGCGACCTCGTCCCCTTCCTCCGTCTCCTTGGTGACTTGGACGGGTGCTCCCGGTGCTTCGAGGGCCGGGCTGACTCGGACAGCTGACCGAGAGGTGCTGAGGGTCGAACCATGCCTCTGTCCGGCACTGCCAGGGACCCTGGTGATGGACTGGTCTCCGAGTTCTCCATTCTGCAAGGCAATACACAGAAAAAAATGTTGACAATTTAAAAAGACTGACTGAATACCTGAAGATACGTCGATTGACAACTAGTGGAAACAATCATGTGTATATAATGATAATCGATCGTTTAGTGAAGCTAAAATACCAAATATTCCCAGGTTTCAACTTCTCAGATATGAGGATTTGCAGCTCTTTTATATTCTATATCTTTGTAAATTGAATATTTGAGGATTTTTAACTGCTAGTCAGACAAAATAAGCCCTTAAAAGAGATCGCCTTGGGTTTTGGGAAATTATAAAAGGCATTCTCACTGTTTTATAACTTTTTTTCAGACAAAACTATCAAATTATTTTAAGAAACAAATCAGCAAGTTGACTGACAATGAAAATAGCAGTCAGTTGCATCCCTACACTTATGAAGACCAAATATTAGGTGATACAAAGTGACATTTGGTCACAATAGTGTCGATAACATCAGTCTGAGATAACGTTACTATTGAATGCTTATAAAAATGCACCATTCTGTCACTAACAACTCTTGTGTACATCAACCATGTTTATTGATGTACAACAGAAAAAATAAGGTACAATAAAGTAAGCTATTAACAAATTTATAAACTGTGTAGCTAATGAAAAAAGGAGTCAATAACGTTAAATAAAACCAGCGTCCTAACCCAACTAACCTTTATCAAGCATAGATAAGCAACGGAATGAAGGTAAATTTAACAGGGTTTTTATCGATGAATTGTAACACAATTTGACCTTGGACCACGCTTTAGTGAGATAAATCTATTTATGACACACGACTCGTATATAGCAGCTGAGTGACACTAAACCACCGAGTAGCAGTCAGCAGTGAGTTTCTGTGACAGCTCTCAGTCACAGCCTGAAACCGACCGTTATTAGCCGTTAGCTAAACAAGCTAACCTGTGTGAACCTTTGAGGGAAACTTACTGTGTCACAGAGAAGCAAACATACTCATATCGCTACTACTTCATCAAGGACCGAGTGTGTTTAGACGCTACAAAAATGTGTCTTTATAGACAGACAGCGCGGTCAAACTCTAAAGGCTGAAATATTAAAACACGGAGAGCATGACCGCAGAGAGGGGGATGATGTTTCCGGTTTGGTGACCGGTTCAGGGGCATCACTGCGGGCTGAACTCTGCGCAAGACCGGTGGTGAGTTAAAGGACCAGCGCCGTGTGTGGTGAAACAGAGACACGTCCACACCATGAGGCAGATGAGATCTTGTTATCGGTTATACTGAACACAAATTTAACGCAGCACTTTTGTTTTTGCTCCCATTTGTCACAGGTTTATGTTAGAGATCCAAGACTTTTTTGTCATGCACTCAATAGATAGGCCTATTTGTTGAAATCAGTGTCAGTGGGCACCTCTCCTGTTCACAATAATCCATCCACCTGACAAGTGTCACATCTCAACATGCTGGTTAAACAGCATCATTACTACACAGGTGTTGCCTTAGGATGGTCACAAGTAAAGGCCACTCTAAAATGTGCAGTCTGGTCACAACATAATGCCACAGGTGTTACAAGTTTTTAGTTTAGCTTTTAGTTTTGTGTTTTGTTTTTTATGTTTAGGCAGCGTGCAACTGGCATGCTGACTGCAGGAATGTCCACCAGAGCTGTTGCCTGTGAACTGAATGTTCATGTCACTACCATGTTGTCTCCAGTGTCATTTCCATGAATTTGGCAGCACATCCAGCCACATGTAGTGTCTTCACCTGCAAGATCCTCTGAGACCAGCCACCCTGACAGCCGATGCAACAATGGTTTGTACAACCTAAGAATTCAGGAAAAGCATCTCAGGGAAGCTCATCTGCATGCACACTGTCCTCACCAGTTTCTGGATCTGACAGCAGTTCTTCATCATAACAGACTTGTGCGGTTGTGAGGCTGGTTGGATGTACTGCCAAATTCACAGAAACGACATTTGAGATGTCTTATGGTCGTAAAATTAACATTCAGTTAACGGGCAACAGCTCTGGTGGACATTCCTGCTTTCAGCATGCCAATGGTACGCTCCCTAAAAACTTCTGTGGCATTTTGTTGTGTGATAAGACTGCACAACTGCAATACTCGATAGAAATACTTTTTTAGAATTACCGTTATTATTATTATTGGTAGCAGTAGTAGTAGTAGAGGCAGAGGTAGAAGTAGTAGTATTAGCTATGACCTTATGAATTTATAATTGTAGTGTACGTCCAATTTCAAAAAGCTATTGTAGCTCAATAAATTAATCAAAATATCGACTTATTTGAGTCCACCATAAAAACCGACAAGATCAGTAGCGGAGGAAGCACAAAATCCTTTACATGAGTAAAAGAAGTAAAACCACAAAGGAAAAAATATAACCAGTGATAATGTATACATAAGCTCTATAAGGTACGTTTAAGTGCTGGGTCTATACTTTTACTTGACTTTTGTTGGACCCAAAGTGTTCTAAGTTACAAAATAAACAAGACATTGTACAATTAATAATTTAAAACCATTTTTGAGACTCAGCTCATGATTAAAAAAATGTAATTTCAAAGTTTGTTATGTGATTGCCTGCTGCCCTGCCTTTGGTGTAAATGTGTGAGTCATTCACATACATTATCTGACTCTAACAGACTTCAAAGACTTCAAACGTGCAAAAGAGCAGACCTCAGGCAGTCAGGAGTAGATGAGCAGAAGTATGTAGTTTTGATTAGAAATCTGACAGCATGCCCGCCGGCCCTCTTAAGATTTTATTTGATGATATATGACGGTGGTTTTCAAACTTTTTGTGCCCATGGAACATCAAGGGGCGACCCAGCATCTCAAGGCAGACCTGTATTTACATCAGTGCACAGCAGCTTCTATAACATGTTATCACTCTTATCACGACATAAGACAATAAAAATAAGTAAAAAATATGAGCTTTTGTCATACTGTCTACTGACAGGTGTTTTTTCTCTTTACTTTTCGTGGTACGTCGTCTTTGCTGGTGTTCAGCACTTCCGTCAGACGAAAAACAAACAAATAGTTATTACTTACCTGTGAAGAGTTATTGCAATGCATGGATCAATATTATGCCAACAAAAACGCTGCTCATACAGTCTTCATACACTCCCAAAGATCCAGATGATCAAAATACAGTAAAATTTGTATTCCAAACACATTATTACATCCGTATATCCACAGACTGAACAGGAGCTTAGAGGCCGCTGCTACAGAGTGCTCCAGGTATGATGTTTTTCCGTAGGCCAGTGTGGAAGTTAGCATCGCTCTGGTTCCCTTGTTTTCTAGTGGATTCTGGATTGTTGCAGAAAATAAGCTCTGTGGCAACATTTATGATACTTAAGGTTTTGTTCATCAAGACAATCTTTACAAATGAACACCATTTATGACTTTTGAAGCCTTAATGCAATCACCAGTGGTGAAATGCTAACAATAGGCTACGAACGAACCACACCACAGTCTCATGACTTCAGTGTTGCTCCTATGTTGCTCCAAGGGGGAACAAAACAGTCTTTATCATCTAAAAGGTTTTCTAAAGCTGTTTTATACACAGTAAGCTCCTGAAAAGACATTTCTGTCTGTGTTGTTTTATTTTTCACTTATATTCACACATTCAGTTCATTGTTTAACCCTTTTTTGAAATGCGTCTGAAAAAAATGTAGAAAATCATGTGGAAAACATTTATTTTCTGTGATATTGTTATGTGCTTTTGAATTTGGGCTGGGTGAAGCTTGATGATATGTGTTTTTAAGCTAATAAGTCCCAGTTCAAGTCACCTGTGGCATCTTTTTTCAAGCAAATATTCAAGCAAAGATTTAAAAAAAGGAAATGTTATTGACAGAGGCACTTACAATGATTCTGACTGTAACTTCAGCATTACCTTTCAAATAACACAGTGCATGTTCATATACTAACAAGTGGAACAAGAACAGCTTTTCATTTACTCTAATTAGGCCTTAGATCGGCACTGTGGATGAATTTAGGTGATATTTCTTAAATAGTTTAAAACAGTTTCCACCTTCACAGGTCATCACTGGTATTCAGATACATTTTGACCGAGAGGAGGGAGCATGTCAGAGTCTGTCTTGTTGGGACAGGGCAGTGCACAATGTTTGAACTACTGTTATTGTGCTTTAATTGACCTCTGTGAATACCCTGAGCCACTCCTTGTGTGTACTTTGACCAACATTACAGTTAACATGCTACTCTGTGTGTAAAGTTGTTCTCTGTTGGGAAATCTTCACCTTCTCAGCTGCACTCCATTAAAAGTCTTGCTGGAAATTAAAAACTCTGCTCTGTGCATTGAATGATTGTTTAAACACATCTCCCTGTGTACTTTTTATAAAATATCAGTTTAGTGTAATGTATAATGATTTGTAAACTTCCTTGTCCGGATGATGTTGCATATGTTGCCCAACTGCCTTCCCCTTTCTCCAACCACGCCTTTGAAACAAAAGCTCTTTGCTGGTACAGCTGCACTCAAACTGGATATTTAATAAGCTCAATAAGGGAACAGACATGCAGTGCTGCATTTAACATCAGATGACTGCACAGGTAAAAGGTGTCTTTGCATGTGTGTGTTTTAAATACGCGAGTGTTGTGTTGTGAAACTGAGAGAAATCTATCAGTGTCAAGCTGACTTTGATCAGTTCATCTTCTGGTGCTCCTGTTAAACATATTCTTCATTCAAAAAACAACGTGCAATGAAAATGTAAAAAGTACCTGATAAATACATTTGTATTTTTTAAGCTCAGTTCTCGCTCTGATGAAGGCTCTGTCAATATTTGGTCGATGCCACTTCCTATTGAGGCCAACAGCTCTACTCTGCTCTGCTTTTATCTGTATGTTGATATACAAAAAAAGCATCAGAGAAAGAGGCACAGTGCGATACAGCTGTAGCATCAATCAAAAGGAAATTACAGATAAAGACGAGGAAAATTAGCATCCAGATTCTTCTGTTTGATACCCACACAGGTGAGAAGAAATGTGTCCTCAGGCTGCTCAGTTATTGGTTTCAGCAGAGAGGAATGCTAGTGTAGACGTCACTATGCTCCACATGTTCAATTTTAATGGATTTATTTTGTCAAAATGCTCACTAACAATCAAAAAAGTTCACTGGTGCAGAAAGAAACAATTTGTTCAATGTGGAAAAGGACACAGCGTGCAAAAATGTGATCTCTCAGTCAAAAGACAATCTTCTGCACCAGCATGGAATAAAAAAAATAATTTCTAACACGTGAAGAACTTTTCTTTTTTTCCTCAGTGTGTGGGCTTTATCTATGAAATAAATATAACATTTGGAAGAAAAAATAAGAACAGATTGAGAGCCCATTCTTCACCTTGGAAACAGGAAAATGATTCGTTGATTTTTTTTCAACTGCTGTTTCCAAGGCGAAAAAATAAAAAAATTTAACATCCACAGTATGACAACAGGGCAAACTCCATCTATGGAGGAAGATCATGTAATACGATCAAAAGCTCAGGAGTAGGAGACTGAGTGGACTTCAGGGTGAGGTCATTTTTGTAAATAAAAAATATGCAAACTTTTATATTTTTGCATCTTTCATTATCTCTCAGCCTTATAGTCCGACATCAGGACACTGTGTGTTAGAAAATACTGCTGTTCTCCTAGAAAATCAAAAACCTGTGACTTAATTACAGCATGTAAACATCACCACTTCAGAGCTCCATTTTCTCATCAACCCTGAAGCAATATCCTGCAAGCAAAAGCAAATAATTTCCCAATGCAAATAACTGTAATATTCCTGTTATACAATATCCTGCGACAGACTTAGAGTGTGACTGTGCTACAGAGTGTGAGCATAGAATGAGTTCATTGTTTTCCAGGTTATCACTATCACTGGGACAGCCTTATAGTTTAACTCAGTTAAGACTGTGTACCAGCGCTCAATATTCTGGTTGGGATTATTTTCACTGCAGACAGTGAATCAGCCTGTTTTACTGAGTCAGAGGTCAGTGTAGTCGTACATTAAACAACGGTTTAGAAAAGCAGAAGTGGAAAATTGCAGTTGTATAAGAAGAATCCACATCCTTTACTTCAGTTGAATACACCACACTGTGATGATACCTTAATATGTGCAAAAATCCTGCATTCAAACCTTACTGAAGCAAATGTATGTGTTAATCACTCACCTCTTTAAGACAGACATCTGACAACTGATGCTGGAGGGGTACCTAGAGCATCACAGTTCGACCATGTGACAATATTTGACACAGTATTTGATCTATTAACAATAGATCGCATGACGGCTGTGATTAGACGATGCTCTGTGGAGCGTTTAAGTCTCTTTCAGCTCTTTGTTTTGGTTTTGCTGCTTGTCTCACTTTAAGTGATAATGTTGCTTTTTAGCACCTGGATGTGTCAGTTAACAAAAATTTGCCTACAAGTTCACCCTAAAAGGTAATATGTCAGTGTTGTGCTTACAACTTGTTTGTGCTGCCCCCAAGTGGCCAAAAAAAAAAAAAAAAAAGCAGTGGTAATTTCAGGTTTAACTTTGATTATTTTGGTCATGAATATTTAATGTTACAGAGAAATACTTAACATTTGAAATGTAGTTTTTAAGTGGCTTGAAAACTTAAATTTTAAAATGTTTATATGCTGTCTCCCTCCAGCAGCAGCAGAGCTTACATAATGACCGGCAGTAACTGCAGCACCTCTGGTTAAAAGCTCTCCCAGTCTGCACACCATGAATATCTCCATCTCCTCCATCCTGCTCGGTCTGGGAGGAAAATGTCTGCTCAACTGGAGCCTGGTGTTTCTCCAGAGGAACCACATCTGCAAAAGTTTTCTGGGGGTTTTCAGTGTTTACCTCGCTGTCGCTGACACACTGCTAACCCTCTCTGTCACCACCTTTCACTTCCACGCTGATGGATACGTCCTCCTCCTGGGCTTCAAGCTGACCAGGTACCATGTATGTTTGCTGGTTCAAATCCTCGGACAAGTCTACAGTGCTCTGCAGTGGCCTGTTGTAGTCGTGGCCGGTTTGGACCATTACTTCACCGTCACTCAGAGGCTGCAACCCAACACCACCAGGGCCAGACGGGTTGTTTGCTTATTTGTAACCTGCCTCCTGTGGTACCTCACTGCTCTCTATGTTTTCCTGCTGTCTGACTTCATTCCTGTCATGGAGGATGTGTCTTACAACCTGATACACCAGTGCTGGGTCTTCCACACCTCTCAAATCCTGCAGGTTACAATTTTTCTCCTCCTGGCTCTGGGCTGTGCAGCATTGCATGCTGGGAGCAGCGCACGTTTATTAAAAAATCCTCCTCTGAGAGACCAAATTACAGACCACAGTAGAGCTCACTCCAGAAGAAGTGTTGTTCACCAAGCCCTGCGTATATTTCTGGACACATGGGCTTTATTCCTGGTTTTTCTGGCTGTGCTCTTCCTGTTACCTGTGGGAATACCTGCATACCTGGGTCTAAACCTTCCCTGGCTCTGCTTCCTCAACAGCCTCCTGATAGCGGTCGTTTTATGTGCAGTCTGTCCAGCATCACAGCTCGTGCAGGGCCTGGCAACAGTTCCACTTGACAGCTTCTGTGAGTGGAGATTTAAATTTAGCCTGGCTGCAGAGGACAGAACATGACCGCACAAAGCAAACACAAACAGGACTCCAGTTAAAAGTGGAGTTAGATGCTGAGACCTCAATGCCTCGTAGGAGGAAGGTAATTGCAGCTCTACAGAAAAGTTGGGTAGCCAAGGTAGCAGCACGCCTTTACCAATGGTAATGTGGATCTGCTGGTCAGTCCACCACCTTGGCCCGACAGAAATATCTCAACAACTATTGGATGGATTACGATGAGGCTCGGTACAGACATTCATGTCATGGTACTTGGAGAATGAACCCTTTTGTCTTTGCCGATCCCATTTAACGCCAAGAGCAGCCTGGTCCTCAGACGATGAATCGAATCCTTATGACTTTGGTCACTGACTTTTTATTTCCCACCACCATGACAAACCAAACACTTGACTCGATATAGGACCATTCACATTATACAAGACCGTAGTAAGAAGCCCCACTGTTTTTTTTTTGAGTGATGAGTTTTTACTGGTTTTAATCAGCAGGTCAGTTTGTTTTGGAGCAGAAGAGACCTCTGTGGATAATTCAGCTCTTGGCTAAAACCTCCTGAACATCTGGATCTTCAGTTATCAGAGAAAAAAAGTTGAGCACACATTAGCAGGTGCTGGGCGAACAGATCGTGTCTGACATGCCAAACAACGTCACAGAAACACTGATTTGTGATGTGAAACTGCTTTATTCAGTGTTTTTACTGGTTTGAATCCCTGGGTCCATTTGTTTTAGGGAGGAAGAGACCTCTGTGGGTAATTTGGCTCCAGGGTAAACCCTCCTGAACAATGAACACTGAAGGAATTCTACCCAGGAGAAGTTTCAGCTGGTGTCTCACACACTGCTCCTTAACTCTGGCCTGCAAAATTATTTTATTTTTTCCCATTTTTATTTTCCATGGTATTTTTGATTTTGAAAAGCATTCAATTTAGTTAGCATAGCTGCAGAATCAGAGCAGAAAAATGCCTTTAAAAATATCGTATTTAATACTTGTCACCAGTGGTGGTCGGTCATTAAATACATTTTCTCTCAGGTGCTCTTCTTAAGTACAATTTTGAGGTACAGTACTTGTTTTTTTGGTTGTTGATACTTAGGCTACATTTCAGAGGCAAATTTTGCACTTTTTTTTCCACTGCACTCCATATATTTGATAACTTTAGTTACTTTACAGATTCAGATTACGAATACAAAATATAACCATTAAATAAATTATATTATTATATCAATGTGATTTTATCCCCAGGGAATAATTCACAAGCTGCCCAAGCTTAATAAAGTTTATTCTGAATTAAACCATTCTGCTGTATGAGCACTTCTACATTAGACACTAAGTATATTTAATGCTGTTACTTTTATACTTTTACTTAAGTTTGGAATGCAGGATTTTTACTTGTAACAGAGTATTTGTACACTTGATTTTCTTTTGTTTTCTAAACACCAGTCATATATTCAGGGCTGCCATTTTGATTATTTTATTTTCAGTTCATCTGCCAAGTACTTAGATTTACATATTAATCATCAATGAAATGCTGCTATGTTCGAACAACTTACCTATCATAAAAGGAATTTGGGAAAAGCAGCTGGAGCAGGCAAATTTTTCCATGGAAAATTACTCTTTTATTTCTTGATCTACTAATCAGTTAATTCACCAGTTGTGTGTGTGCACTACACTGACTTCACCATGTTCATCAGTGGTGTAGTGGTAGTTGATGAGGTGGGTGTACTGCTAAGTACATAGGTAGGTTACCGATGAGGAAGTGGGCATACTATCCTGTATATTACAATGGCTTTTTAGCTGATAGGTGGGTATACTGTGACTGGAAAGAAAAAGAAGTGGGTATACCCCATATACCTGAGTATACCCTCCACTACACCACTGGTGTTCATACTGTGATTGCCTTTAAATTACCTTTATTAGCTGTATGAAACTCTGCCTACAACATGCTGATGTTAAAACCACATCAGCACCTTTTGTAGCTTACATGTGTGAATTCTAAGTCACTGAGGAAGTGATAAGGACAAACTCAGTATCATAGGAAGATGAGAAAGGCGAAGGACGACTCTGGTTCGACACTACAGAACTTTACTTGAATTTGATCCAAGTTCATTGTCTATACAGGGTATATTTACAAGATCTGAAATCAGGGAAGGGCAAAAACAGAAAAAAAACAAACACTAGATACAACTGAGGTATTAGCTAAAAGCATTTACAGGTATGTACTTTACTAGTAAATATCAATGATGATAAACAGTTAGAGATGCAGTGTCTTCTGCTTAAAAAACATCTTTTTATATCACAACATGAGGTAGGAGAACAGTGTCTCGATTCATGCAAGAACAAAAGTCTCATCACACTGTAGTATTGGCAACGTAGTATGCAATGGTCAAACACAGACACTGTGTTTCATGTTTCAGAACAGCATTGAGGGGAAAAAAGGTTCTTTATAGCAAAGCCATGAATCTTTTCATCTCTTTTTTTTCATCTATAGCAGGATGTGTATAAATTAAAACATGGTGTACCTATTCTTAGTAACCAGTGATCTGTGTGATCAACAATGCAGCCATACTTCCTACTTCTCCCACACTGGCATAGTATAATTACTGGCTGAAAATTACATACCCAACTACAAAGCATACCACCTGCAACAGTTCAAATGTCACCTTGGATTTGTTTACTACTTTTCCTCACACAGCCAGGAGGCAAAGGGGATGTAAATCCAAATTCAAATGTGTCTACGTGGTCAAGCTCTGCTCGTTTCACCTTGTTTTCGTCTGTTGGGCAAACGTCACACCTGTAGAAATTCTGTACAAAGCATATCCAAGTTCTCATAACACTGCAAAATGCAAAAAGGCCCAGCAAACCGTGTTACAGGGGATTTTTCTCCCCTTTCATTTACATTTAGTTTTTTTTTTCCATTTATGGTGTATGATTAAAGAAGCTAAACAATGCCCCCTTGTGTATAAAATGCAAATTACACAAAGTAAATTAGAAAACAGATTAGCTATCTGCTAATGGGATGAATTGAAAGATTTTTTCTTCATTTTTTTCCTGCTGAAGAGGTAATTAATTCAATAAAACTAATACTGATTATCTTTTGAGTGATGTTTACACTTCCAGACGAGGATAAATGATCAGAATCAGAAATCATAACGACACATCCAGAGCTACATGAGCACGTTTTTCTCTTTCCCTTTTCAAAGCTGCTGTGCTTCAGTCAGACGTGGGAGGCCAACACACACACACACACACACAGACAGACACACACAGACACACACACAAACACACACACACACACACATTCTCTCTTCCTCTCACAGGCACACACCCAATTTCCAAATCAAATTAGGCTACATTTTATGTTCTTCATAATCTGACTTTATATCTAGCCAACCTCTAAACCAATAATGGTATAAAACTTGCACATGTTCAATGTTCATGCATATGAGCCATCTCAATAGTTTGTGCGTTACGTGAGGAGGAAACATCTTCTTATCATTTCTTTTTTTTTTTCTAACAATGAACAGATTGATAGATTGGCCCGGTGACACAAAAACATAAGGGTCAGCAAAACATGCAAAAAATAATCATTTTTTGTTTCCATTTTTTTTTTTCCAAAATGCATTTTTTTAAACAAATGTTTCATTTTCAATTTATCTCAGGGGGGAGAAGGGGGTTTAACAAAGAGGAAAAAGCTCATCACATTACACGTTAAACAGTCCGTCAAGATGAAATCCACAAAAAAACAAATGCATCATTTCAGAAAAAGGGGGAAAGTGTGTAACAAAGTATTATTTTTCCTATTTTGCCTTTGTCCTGCATCACCATGTCTCAGTAAACCATGCGTTTCACTCCCCTACATCGGCTCGACAAAAGCCGAGCTCTGATAACTTTTTTAAAAAAGAAAGCAAAAACATCTGAAGCCTTAGTTCTGGTCCAATTTATATAACCTTTTGAAGATTTTTCATATAAGAACAGTTAATATATTAATGACTACTGTATTTACAAAGTGAATATAAATCTTTAGTTAATACGTTAAATATTTTCTTTCATAATTTCAATAAAGGTTTAAATGGAACAGTAGAGTGTACATTTGCGGCGTGGGTTTGATTTTACTGGCTTGCACCTGCACCTGCTTTTATGACAATCAACAAACCACAACTGTACTCTGCCCGGTCTTTAAGGTCTGTCATTGTAAAGGGAAGCTGTGTAAGAAACTCTGCATTAAACAGGATGGAGCACAGTGGAATGTCTATCAATTTGCATTTTTTAGCAGATGCATAAAAAAAGCTCAGAGTTTAGCTGAGGCCGATCCCCTTCTCTTTTTAAACAATTATTTACACACACACCACACACTCGCTTACAGGGATCTCCTTAGTGGCAATAAAAAGCGCTTTTGCCTGGCAACCGACACAATAAAAGTCCTCTCTTCCTCTGGCTGGACGTCTGCTCGCTCTCCTGGGCATCTACAAAACACTGCACACCCCCAGCTGATCTGGCACTGGAGATGGATGGACGGGTATGTGTGAGTGAGTGACGGCCGTTTTGTGGGAGAGGGCGAGGGAGGGAGGTTGTTGAGAGATGGAGGACGGGGGGGGATCCTGTACAGTCTCACCCGAGGGCGGGCAGAGGCCCACAGACAACAACAGCTGCCCCCATTCTGACGGCATAAAACAAAAAGGGCTCCCTCTGTACCCCTGGCGTCTGGGCCACCCAGCCTGCCGCAGGGGGAGAGTGCAGCGGTCCCCCGAGCGCTCCCCTCAATCCTCGCCTCCCCTCTCTTCCTCTTCCTGCCCGGTGCTGTTTGTTCAGCCAGGCAGAATAACGTGAAGCAGGGGCCGGACCAGAGGCCCAAACCACCCCGGACTAACTGCTTTCACCTGCGACCCACATTCTTAGACGACGCTCTGACAAACAGGGTGGTGGATAAAAACCGTCAACTAACAATGAAGTCAAATGGTAGAAAAAGAGAAGCCCAGAAAACAGGGACAGGCTGGAGCTTTGATCATCTGCTGGGAACGCTGGGGCCATTGTTCTGCCTGAACACACTCGAGTGTGTGCGGGCATGCAGGGATGTTGCATGTATTATGGTAAGACAGTACAGCTCCCGCACATGTGAGACTCGGCCTTTCTTCTTTCTTAGAAAAGCTACACCGGCTCAACCAGCCCCCGTGTCCAGACACATTCCTTTCCCAGGGGATTCTGGGGGAGGAGAGCGTGCTAAGTGCATAACACTGCTCGTGAGCTTCTTCATGCCAAGCCTGAAAAGAGCACAGTGTTTCCTGACTAGCCTAAAGTGGGTGAAAACCACAGTGTTAAGGAGTTTCCCAGCAGAGGGCAATGGCGTTAGCGTACAGTGGTTGAAGGTGTGAAGGGGGGCAGAGGAGACACCGGGCAGCTGGTGGATCAACCGACACACTGTTTGGTCTATGACAGGAGAGTCCAGGTGCTGCCCAGCAGAGTGAAGAGGGACGCTAGTCTGTGTGAGGAGCAGCTGGGGTCCAGGCCAGACGATTTGCTAGCTAGCTACCTTGAGGGAGGGGGTGGGGTGGGGGTGGGGTCACACTCAAAACACTCATTTCAAGTTCACCGTCACTATTGGCATATTTTCATGAGGTTTTACGACATCTGCAAAATGTCTTTTTTTGTACAGTAAAGGTCTTTCTCCTCCATATTGATTTGATGTTTTTTAACATGATACATTTTTCTTTCTGTGTTTTATAAGGAGCAAAAAAACAAAAAAAACAATAATGTCCATGCAGTTTCCTGCAGTCGCTGGTACTTGAGCGTTTGGGCTGTACGTACAGAGAGACGGAGAAGGGGCACGCAACCAGGCGCCATTATATGTCCTTGGGCACCGGCTGCTGTGCCAGGTAGTAGCATGAAGTGATGTCTGTGACGAGTCTGTGTATCTGAGCTGAAGTCTGAAATCTCCAAGTCAATAGCTCCAGAATCCAGAGAGAGCAAGGAGGGATGGCAGAGTAGGGTGACGATCGTAGGGTGGGGGGTGGTGGGAGGTGTACGGGGAGCGGGGCAATAGTGATGGGTTGAGTTGGTCTCTACGTGGCCAAACTCCCGTCTGTGAAGCAGCTGTTTGTTCAGTAAAAACTATAAATTAAATCAAACATACATGCCCAAAAAATCTTTAAATACTGTTTAAAGAGAGGAGAGGGGAGCAAAAGAAAGAATAAAAAAAAAAACACAACATAAAACTTTTCTTTTAAGTGATGTTAAATTACAAAAACAAAGTCAGTCCTACACTGAAATAAAAGAGGGAGGGTGAGATGCACAACTTTCAAACAGCCTCCGTTCTGCTTCAGGCTGATTTGTTTGTGTCTGTAGAGTTGGCGGGTGATGGGGAGAGGAATGAGGGGATGAGGGAGGCGCCTGAGGGGGGCGGCAGTTACTTTTGGCCAGCCGCTGGGACCTCTGAGAAGGAGGAGGGCGGGGAGTGGGCGTGAGGGGGTCCGGTTGAAGGGGTAAGGGGAGGAGAGGGGCTGCCTCCCACCGTGGCAGACTGGACCATCTGCTGCTTGAGCTGGGTGATTGTGCGCTCCAGCTTTTCCCGCGCCTCACGCTCCCTGCGCAGCTCCTCCTGCAGCTCCTGCCGGTCCGCCTCCGCCCGCTCCAGCCTCCGACGTAGCTCTGACAACTGGGAGGAGACAGACAGACAGACATGAGGTCAACATATGTCTACAGGACCATTAGAAAACATTTAGTCTCACACTTTATCACATTTAACAACAACTTGTCATAAGTCATGGTGTGTAGACGTATTAAAATACTGCGTCAGACAACACAAAACTTTTGATCGGAGCCCTTCTCTTCCAATCAGAAACGTACACAAAACAGACACTCCACACAAAACTTAGACAAACAGATAGCAGCTGCAACTTGGTTAGCTAGTAGGCTATCAAAACAGACAGATAAGCTATCTACTGCACTGTATTTTGTGACTGTCAAGATGTAGACAAATCCTGATTAGAGAGTCTAACCCTCACTGTTTGCTGCTCTTTCAGCCATCAGTGGTCACATTTTTTAACCTCCGGCTGCATTCACACCAAATCAGGCATTGAGGGGACTAGCCACAGGGTTCTGAGGCAGTGTGGGAGTGTCAATGAAATATATTTAACAATAGAAAGAGACCTAATACTTGTTCCCATGGACTACAGGCCTCTTTTGGTCTGATCACCAGGTATGTGATAGGCCACTGCAGCTAGCGTCGGGTTGAGTTTCTCCAAAAATGAATTCTGTTTCAGCTTTTATCAGCATCCCCTGTGGCCCCACCGCCGCCGCCGCCTAGATGCTCTACCCACAATCAAATGGATGGGAGGACGGGCACTTTCCCCACAACGCCTGATTTGGTGTGAATGCAGCCTTAACCTTGTTCACTACAGCCTACTGTCTCGACCAATGTGCTGCTGCCAGACAATGAGAGCCCTGATAGTAATCATGTGTGATTTTAATATCAATCAAAATAAAATACTCAGATTCTTACATCTAATGTCAGATTCACTCCTGACTTTGGAAATGTGTGTAAAACTGGAAAATTCATTCCCACATTGTCTAGTTTCAGGCCAGCATTAATAATCTCATAGCTAGACAAACACATGCACACCCTCTTTCCTAACTAACTAACTGGCAGACATCCTGAGTTCGATGCCAAGGGTGGGGGCGGGGCAGCTCCAGTGACTGACAGGAGGGGGATACTGCAGACCGCGGCTCAGGCCAACATAACAGAACCTATCTCCAGATTAAGTCTAGTGGAAACCCAAACAATGGCTCTTAGTGTGTGTGTGTGCGTGTGTTCACACGCTTCAGCAGCACAGTGACTCATATAGGACGCGCACACACAGAAAATTATTTAGTTGGGAAACTCTCAATCACAGGAAGATTATAACCACATCTCCGCTCTCAAGGTCTGGGTAGGAAACACTCTCCGCTACCCTTAGAGGAAATATGTGGGTGATGAACATGTTATCTCAGAGTCCTTTGCCAATATCTGATGGGCAGATTTAAAGGAGAGAGCTTGAAATATATATATATATTTTTTCCTTTAAATCAGCATTCACTGGTACAAATGTACCGTTTGTATTAACCAAGTGCTGGAACTTACTCAGGATAAAAGATTCACATATTATATATCTTACATTCTCAATGCGCTGCTCCACAGTGCAAACTGTAATTATCTCCTCAGCAGTGTCATTAAGACAAGCTCTTGCATATTTATGGTGATAAATTAAAAACAAAGTCAGTTCATTGTAAAGGCTCAGAAAACAAAGGAAATGTTAACATGTAGAGAGCTGCTCTGATGCTTCCTTGAGTTTGATTGGAACGTGGTGCTGTAATGTCTCAGATAAAAATGGCATATGTTAAGTGATGCAAGCCCATGTGCATACTGTATGTGTCACTGGGATTCACTCAGACTGTTTCAGATGCCAAAATCAGTGCTGTGCATGCATGTGTTCCCCTGTCAGTCCATACCTGTGCAGTGTAGTGGGCCTCTTGCTGGCGTTGTGCCCCCGGCTCGCAGGCGCAGGCCTGCTGTCGGAGCTGCTCCAGACGGGTCTCCAGCTCCAGCTGTTCCTGGCGGGCCTGGCTGAGCTGCCGCGCCTGCTCACTGTGCACCGCCTCCAGCTCGCTGCGCAGCTCCCGCTGCTCGGCGCTCAGCTCTCGTAGCCTCGCCGCTTCGCCCCCGCGCACCGCCTCCAGCTCCTGTAGACACAGAGACAAAGTCAGGGAAAATAACAATAATAATGTGAAATTTCACTGACCCCTGTAGAGACAAATGCTTTACATTTCAGCCCCTCCGCAGGGAGGTCGCATGTGTGATACCACAAAGGCAGTAGGATGCAGGCTTCTGCTGGATATATGCTGCCACGATTCAGATAGTATCATAAACTGTGCATGTGACCTTTAAGGCATTCAATAGGATTATGGATGTAGTCAAGGACAAAAAAGACAAAGGTGTAAAAAGGGGATTGACTACAAAATGAAAGTTTTGTGCATATATATTTAACTAATCCAGATTGTTTAAGGTACAATTTCCAACATTCTCCAACAGTGAATACCTCATATTAGAATAAAAATGCAATTGGTGGGCTGAAATGGAGGGGCATGATTCAGTATATGAGAACATTACTAAAATGTGGGTCAGCTCTATTTCCATATGTCCAAACCAAAATTAAACTTGAGTGTTTTAATAAATTACAATATGTTAAACATCAGTGAAACAGTGTGATTTACATGGACTGGGGCGCTGACTTTCTGACAAATTGCAGAACCATCTGATACCGACATTTGGACAGAGTACGCTTGATGATTCTTTTTCAGCTATAAGAGGGAGAGATGGAGGGGTCGGCGGAAGGTGGAGCATCACCTCCACATCTACATCAAGGACAGTTTTAATGGGCGAGGACAGTTAGTGTAGTCAGGGGCTCATTTATCTTGGTCTTTGTTCTTTCCGACCGCCAACTCACCATTTCCAGCTGCAGCTGCTTGTGCAGGGTGGAGTTGAGCTTCTCCTGCTGCCTGCTGTACATCTGCATGATCTCCACAACAATCCTGTCCTTGTCATCCTCCAGCCCCCCCACCACCACCGCAGAGCTGCTCGTGGCAGAGCCCATGTCCTTAGCCACTACTTCCGTTACCGGCGACAACAACGACGCAGGAGGAGGAGGAGGAGGGGTGTGGGCGGGGGTGTGGGTGGCTTTCTTGCAGTTCGGGCTGCTTGTCTCCATGGAAACTGCCTGGGTTTGGCATTCCCGCTCATTGGCCGAGGCAGCAGCGGCACGTTGGGATTTGGCCTCCTCGGCGCCAGCAGCAACGGGAGGCGACGCGTGAAGATCTGAGGAAAGAGGAAGAGGAGGATGAAGGAAGGAGTTTTTATAAAAAAAAAAAATTTTAAAAAAGAGGAGGAGGAGGTGGTTGAAAGACAGGAAGTGCGAGCCGAGCTGGTGCACACTCCCGCCTACGCTTAGTAACACCCTCGCACAACCTCATAAAAGCTCACACCTCTTTCTCAGCGTGAGCGCAAGCACAAGCACGGCATGGCAACAGCCGAGGAACCAAACACTCACCCACAAATTGTGTGTGTGCATGTTTGTGCGCCCTCAGACACTGAGAAAGAAGAGAGAGGAATAAAGGGCCTTGTGTGGGAGCTGCGCTGCTCTGCGTGGGCTCCTCCTCTGTTCAAACTCTGGCTCGTTCCCTCGCTGTGGCCTTTAAAGGTGTACATCATGGGAAAAGGATCAAACAGGCGGTGTCACGGTCTCACACACAAAGACACATGTGTACAGACGCTGCAGTGGGGCATGTGTAGGCTAGTAATGATGCTGCGTTTGAAGGTATAAGCTCACAGACAGAGAGGGAAGAAGAAACAGTGGAAGAGAGCATAAGAGCGGTGGGTTGTTTACCGGAATAATATATTCATACAGTATGCGTGTGTGACAGGAAACAGCATGCTCTGTACACAGTATGTCTGGCACTGGAGAGGACACTCATTTACCGACTGGCTTGCGCATGTGCATACACACCCCCACATACATGCTCTGTACATCACAGCACACACACACGATAGTAAAAGCGTACAAATAACAGGAGTGGGTCATTTGGTGGTGGATCAAAAGGAAATAAGCAGGAGCGAGAGAGAGGCACACAGACAGACTGGGGGAGGAAAGCATTCAATGAGGAGAAAAAAAGAGGAAGAGTGGGGAGGAGGAGGAGAAAAAGAAAAAGTGACAGCAGACTGTGAGGGAGGCGGAGATGAAGAGAGCTGGAGAAGAAAGAGACGAGGATGGATGGACAGGAGAGAAAGCGCGGGAGCAGACGGAGGACGGACTCGGGGAGGATGTGGAAAAAAGCTGCCAGGAAAAAGAGAGGGAGGATGGAGGGAAAAGAGACAGATTGGTTGGAGAAGAAAAAGGGGAGCAGAACGCCCGAGAGATATGAGAGACACAGCCTGGCAGTCAGACGTGGCGTAATAATGGCAGACGGAGACCGTTCCCATGATTCACCCTCCCTCTCTTTCCCTCTCTCTATATACATATAGATATAAACACACATCTTATTAATGCAGGCATAATATACACACTTTAACATGCACATTAAAACACACACACAGCAGAGAAGAGGTCACTGCCATTTCCACCCTTCTTGTTCATCAATACTGAGGTGCCCCCAGAGTCTTTATGTGAAGGTCAATGCATGATTATGTGCATCGCTGCGGGCTCCAATGTTAAATGTGTGTGTGCATGAATGTGTGTGTGTGTGTGTGTGTGTGTGTGTGTGTGCTGGATGGTAGTTTACTGTTGGTTGGTTGGTTGTATGTATACAGTAGGCACGTGTCTGCTCTTTGAGCTGCATTCAACACGATCTGCATGTCTCTTCAGCTTATGTTGTGTGCATGTGAAACGCTGGCTGTATGCGTGTCATGTATTTATAGTAGGCATGTGTCAGCCGTGTTTGTGTCACTAATGCACATTTAGTGTACACAAGAGTGTTTATTAGGTGATAGCTAATGTTTAAATGATCAACTATTAACTGTGTTTTCTGCATCGCACTGTTTGTGGGAATTCTTTATCTTGAAATTGACTCTGAGTACATTTATAAATCTCACTGGCTTTTTCCAAGAGCTTTCAACCAGAAGTCTTTTAGAGCTTTTCAAAGGTGAGGTCAGGGCTTTTAAAAAGGTAGTGACCACGTGCCACACCATAGGCAGCAGGCAGCCAAGAGACATAGCACAGAAAAAATGCAAATACAACGAGGTGAAACAGGTGAATCTAGGATTCATAGTGTGCCTTTTAGCTACTGTCTTGTGTCCTATCAACTTGGATTGAAATCTTAAGTATGTCTTGGGAACGTTATGCAAGGTACAGTACCCCTCTAACTTGCTGATCCAATATTAGACCTCTTAGATCGTCTGGCTCTGACATTTTGTTTGTTCAAAGGGTTAAAGCTAAAGTTAGTGAAGTAGATTTTAATTTTTATTGTTGTTGTTCCTTAAATACTTGAAGTCAGATTACGTTGGAATAAAATGTGCAATATAAATAAATTTCTGCTTGCTTTGGTTTAACAAAAAAAAAAAGATTTCGATGAATGTGTTTGTAATCCAAATCCAATTTCTGGGTTGGTCTAGCGTGTGTGTACATTCAATAAATGTCCTTTCATTTGTAATGCAATTCAACACTATGCGTATTAATGTAAGCATCGTTACTGACCCATGGGTGGCTCGTCGTGGCCC
This sequence comes from Epinephelus awoara, assembly GCA_035609425.1. Taxonomy (NCBI): domain Eukaryota; kingdom Metazoa; phylum Chordata; class Actinopteri; order Perciformes; family Serranidae; genus Epinephelus; species Epinephelus awoara. Next base: position 23,547,904 of record CM069306.1, on the reverse strand, counting down.
AGCACTCTGCGGCTGTAGTGCTGTTTGAGCAGCGCTCCGAACATCTCCGGGCTCATCTCCGCCTCCCTTCGCAGGGACACGTTGGGAGCCACCATCTTATCGTATGTGTACAGGTAGTAACTAGGAGAGAGGCAGAGATAGAGGGAAGACATTTAACATATATATTTACTAATGTTAACCCTGACACAAAAAACTGAATATATAACAGCAATTAATATTAAAATAGTCATTTTACTTAAGGTTTTCCTCTATGACACAAAGGTGAGGCAAGCTCCTAATTATGTACATATTAAATCAAGCATCTGTTTTGTCTCTGTTTTCATTATTCTAGTCATAATAGTAGCAGTGTCACCTTTCACATACTTCTGTCTTTCCAGTAAACCTCATAAAGTGTTACAAATGATGGACTTTGCAGTGCTGATACACATAAAGCAACATATACACCTGCAAGAGCTCACGTGGGCCTTTAACCTCTACAGCAATAAAAGGGGGCTGATTTAGAGTAATAGTCCAAAAGTCGTTTGGTGGCTGTTTGAGCCTACAGTAACTGCGCCATTCGAAGAGCTGAAAACACAGCGTGAATATGGATACTTCTTATCATGTGTTTACAGGATCTCAGCCTAAACAGACCTCTCGGCTTATCACAAATGTCCAGGTAGTGGGTACAACTGAGAGAGAGATAGTGCCTGGAGATGCACTGAAGCCACTGAGCCAACACTATCTGTCTACTCCTGGCTGCGTGGTGGGAAGGGAGGGAGGGAGGGAGGGAGGAGACAGAGGAGTAGAAAGAAACAGAGAGATAGAGAAGCAGATGGAGAGGAGAGGAGAGGAGAGGAGAGGAGAGGAGAGGAGAGGAGAGGGGCTTTGGACCCCTCCCCCACCAGCAGTCCCCTCCAGACAGAGCTGGAGCTGGAGCTGTGAACTAGGTTAAGCATGACAGCTCAGTGGGGCTCTGCCTATAAAACTACAGCACTACCAACCGAGCCTTGCCTCCTCTCCTCTGGACGGAAACGAAGCACTGCCTGCTCGCCTGAATGAGAATCCGAAACTCCTTCACATGAAAGATGTGATTGAATAATGTAAGCCTGGCTTGTGTTTGACAAGTGTACTGCTAATGGATGCTGGTAGTAACCCAAATACAAAGTTAAGTGCTGCGGATGTCTAGTGCGACGCTTGGCTGTGGCAGTGCATTATTAGTAACGCTGCAATGCAAAAGACATGCACTAAACTGGTCCTGACTGGTTTGAGAGTGTAGCAGTCATGTGATGCTGGTAAGTGACCAGAACTCTAATGCTGCCAATTTGTCTGGCCTGACGTCTGCGAGTCTCAACACAGTCAGAATGTCAGAGCAGTCACATGTCGCTGTGGCGCCGTAAACCATCTAATTCCAGTTTTTAATCTGGGTCGGATTACTGTGTGAGCACCATATCAAAACACAGGCTGGTGTGCTCTGGGGAGGGATGGAGGGAGAAACAGAAGAAACCAGAAGAGAGGAAACGAGGGCTTTGGGAAGAGAAGGGAAGGAGGGAGGGAGAGAAGGAGGGAGAGGAGTGGTACATGTGATGAGGGAAAGAGGACGCAGAAGATGGAGTGCAGCACCAATTAGGGAAATAAGGGATGGGAATTTCATTTACTGATGTCAAACTGAAACTTAACTTTACTTGGTAATTATTTCACTAAAGCAGAGGGGCAAAAAAACACACATAAAGTATCTGGCACAGAGTTAGCAGGCCTGTTAAGATAACACTGGGCCAACTGGAACTGCTTCAAGTATTGATAGATGCTTTTTTTTTAAGCACAGTCTACCCCATCCCCCAAAACACAACTGGTGCTTTAAAAGTTCTATAGAACAGCAAAGCAATTAGCACTTGACTTTGTCAACTTTAGACAATAAACTTAAAACACTTTAGTCTGTTAAGAAATCATATTTTTTCATAAATTTAACACTTTTAGCTTCAACGAGCAGTCGATTAATCAACTGTATTGTTGTCATGATACTTTGATTTCCACCTTCGAAACAATACCTTGACAAATATCAATACATTAATACCATGTTCCACACAGGAGGGGAAATATGACATATAGGGCATACAATATTTTTCTTTTCTAAAAAATAAATATAACAAGTTTACAAAATGACAACAATGGCTTTTCTTTTCTTCGTTAGTAGCAGAGAGCAGCAGAATGACTGTAGTAGACATTAACATTGGAAGACAGCGAGAGAGTACATCTGATACCGCTGTAGCGATACTGCGGAAAAAGATTAGTATTGAAACCATTTCAAATATTCAGAATGTATCAATAAATCCATATTTTCGGCAACATTAGTCAACGTGAAATGAATATGCTACAATTTTGATAATCAGTTTTAGTCATGACGCAAAAATGCCAAATATTTTCTGGTTTCAGCTTCTAAAATTTTGCCACTTTTCTCTATGTAAATTGGTTGTGGACTGTTTGTCAGACAGAACAAGACATTTGAAAGTGTCATCTTAGACTCCGAGAACATGTAATGGCTAAAAAGTCCAACCTATAGATGAATTGATAATGAAAATAACTGTTAGTTGCAACCCTTAAACAGTGTGTTGGTGTTGCTTAATCAAAGTTAATAAGATGTAGTACCTGGGATGGACCAGGGTGGGGTGTCCTGGCTCCTCCTTGATATCAGAGAAAAGACGATTGAACACCAGAGTAGGTGGAGATGTTTTCCCCTGGGAAAAACAAAACACACACAGACATAAATTTCACTCATCCCGGCAACATTGTCTTTGAAGCTATTGTGTTACGGTTACAAAGGAACAAAATGGCATCTTCCATCCAGATTTATTGATCTTTGCATGCAATCTTGCAGCTGAATAGATGAATTATCACAAAGGCGATCAGGTGCATGCCCACGCACGCACACATGCATACACATGAATACATGGGGAGAAGCAGCAGGAGGAGAAGGGAATGTGATGTACTGCACATGGCGCTCCTGGAGCTATAATCTAATAAAGCTAATATATGCATGCATACATGTGGATGAGGGATCATCCATCAGGCATCAGCTGAGAGAGTGTGTGTGTGTGCGTGTACGTGTGTGTGCGCATGCACATGTTGGAGAAAAAAGATAATCATGATAAAGAGCGTCTTCCATGTGTATGAATGTGAAGTTGGTGTGTGTGCTGCGGTAGGGGGAGGTGAAGAAGCAAAGCCTTTCAGCCGCTGTATGAGTGTATTTCCTGACAGGTCAGAGAGGAGAAGCGTGCCGCTATGAATGGGTGAGCAGGGGGTGTGTCTGTCAGTCAGAGTGAGGGTGGGGGTGGCGACCCTGAGAGCTGACCTGTGTGTACAGGAGGGGGAGGGGGAAGAGCAGAGGGGATGCTGGAGCAGTGGGAGGCGATGGTGGGATGGGCGGATGGATGCAGGGAGGGAGCCGACGACTAACCTTTCTTGCTGGGTCAGCATCGGCCAACTTGCTGCTGGGGGAACAGAGATCTGCCGAGGGTTTCCTCACCTGGCTCTCCTCCTCCTCCACTGCCTTCTGAAACACACAGAGAAAGAAAGTTTGGTTAAAACAAAACCAAGATTGCACATAACCCAGAGAAAGAAAGAGTGCTACATAGATTATATCTGGTAGAATACTCTGAACAATTAAAATGATGCAGGGGCTCTTTCAGGGAGCGTGAGAGAAAGACGAAGTAATTGAGAAAAAAAAATTATATCCACAGTCACAGTGGGGGAAAGATGGAGACAAATGGCATTTAAACGATAGGAAATAGAGACAAATGACATCCAAGAGCTAGAAAATGGAGACGAATGGCATTAAAGTGAGCGGCACAAGTGAGCTACGGCCTGAGTCTGCCGTGATACAGTGCCGGAGAAAACGAAGGCAGCAGGAAAATGGATAAGAGTAGAGGCTGAATGAGCCCACTGAGGAGGGCCTATGAATAAAACAAGATGATAGTCAACATGGCTACAGCATGGCTTGTCATTATGATCCTCTGTGCGTGTGATTCATTGGTATACATGCAACACGGTTGGAGTCAGCCTTTCTCTCAATGTGAAGACATATTTGTGTGTTGAATGTTTATGATTCATTGTGTCAGCTTCATACCCTCTGAGCCATGTGTGTTCAGTAAATACCGCTGGCGCTGCCTCTAGTTGTGTGTGTGTGTCTGATTGTATGTGTGTCTGTTTTTTGAGCAAATCCAGGACACGCTCAGCGAGAGGCCACAAGCTGATGGAGTTGATGCTTATCTGCGGCAGACAGGCCTGACACTACACACAGGCTGCCTGCAGTTCACACACACATTTTTGACCAAACTGACAGGTAGCACAGGCGCCAGAAGACTTCCCAGCATCGCAATATGAACCACTAGGTAGCCCACAGCAACAGACAGCAAGACGGAGAAGGGAGGTGCAAGAGAGAAGAGAGGGTAGGAGGAGTAGGAGAAACAGGAAAAGAGAGAATCCAGCGGAGAGAGAAGTGCAAAAGCAGGAGGAAGGAAGAAAGACATAGAGGTTGTAGAAAGCATCAATAATTGACTTACTAGCCTCTTAAAGCTATCTATAAACGTTTATCCACAGAACGCGCACACACACACACACACACACACACACACACAGACACCCACACACACACACATTTAGAGTAGGACATTGAATAATAAACAACCAGCCTTTCATCAGCTGGACAAAAGGATTTTACTTTGCACAGCATCGGCACTGTCATTACCAGAGCTAAACAGCCTGAGAACAATATGGCAAAATTACTGTGACAGCCAGGTATTAGCCACCTACCATTCCTATTAGCTACCAGCCTAGCAGCAGCAGCTTTATGCAACAGCTTTAGCTTTCATGAATAACAATTATTTACTTGTTATATCTCATAATAGAGTTTTTATTTGCAATTTTCACACTGTTTATTAAATAATCGAATTTCAGACTTTCTGTCTCACTGCCTTGTTTGCAAACCAATGCATGCAAGTCAAAACAAAGTCATTTATGAAGCAAAAATACCAAATATTCACTGGTACTTTAATGTGAGGATCTGAGCTCTTCTCCATTTTCTGTCTCTGCCTTATACTGCGGAAAATTATCACCAGGCATTTTCACAATTCTGTGACATATAAGAGGCTCAACGATAAATCAACTAATCTCAAAAAATAAGAAAAACAATCAGTAAATGAAAATAATGAATACTTGCAGCTGTGCTCTTTAGTCTCTCCCTGTATGTCTGTTTCATAGGTGATGCACTGATGAGCTTTGGACAGAGCCCAGCTTGCTGTTTTCCTCTGCCTTCAGTCTTTATGATAACCTGAGCTAAGCTAAGCTAAGGTAAGGTAAGTTGAGCTAAACATGTCCTGGTTACCTCTTACTGTTAACAGTCACTGACAACAGTAACAGGAAACAGCCACTACTGGTCGTGGTTTGTATCTGTGCACTGTATGTACGGGATAGTCCCTTATTTACAAGGGCATGGATGAATGAGCATGTGCATGCAAATGTAATAGGCTCGCACCATATGCGTAGCCAGGTGTGCCTCTGTGTGTGTATACAGAGGGGGGCTCGTCCATTTACGAGCGCTTGTGGTTGGTGCTTTTTCATCTGTTTTTTTTTCTTTCCTCCAGAAGGCAGCACTGCAGCATTGAAAAGGAGGGAGGGAGGAGAGGGAGTGGGATGATGGGACTGGGTAGAGATAGAGGGAAGGGGGGGTGGGAGGGAGTAGAATTGACAGAAGCAACAATAAACCCACTGCAGTGGTGTGGAGGCGAGCTAGGTCGTCGGCAGCTTGATTCCCTGTAATATCAAGGTTGTCTGAATGTGTGTGTGTGTGTGTGTGTGTTGATGGCACTCACTACTACATACCCCTAAACTAAAACCTGTCATACCCCCCCTGCACAAGTATGTGTATGCATGTGTGTGTGAGACAAACACCAAGGGAGAGAGCATGGGGCCAAACTGACATTAACACCAGGTCATCCAGAGGTCTTTCATCTGCTTGACCCCGACGACAGCAGATGCTCTGCTGATGAGACAACTGACAGCTCATTAAAAGGTAAGTCTGTGTGTGTGTGTGTGTGTGTGTGTGTGTGTGCATGACCCCCCCCCACAAATGCGAGTACATACTTGTGTGTGCATGTGTATCCACATATAGAACATACATAGTATATGTGTGTGTGTTCCACTAATGGTTGCCTGTCTCGCCCTGTATTTCCTGCTTACCTGACAGTTGACAGCTTTACGCCCATCGCCCCCACACACACACACACACACACACACACACACACACACACACACACACACACTCATTATTCCTGCTGCTCTATTCCTTAATGAATGTGTGCGGGTGCAAACGTTTGCACATTTCAACCGAGCTGTTTTTTCTCCCCGTTGCCCATCTCTCTTGTCCCTTCCACCCCCCCTGCCCTGTTTTATTACACACACACCACACTGCTACCACCTAATCTACAATAATGAAGCACCTCTCTTATCTGCTGCTGCGACACACAAACACACTCATGTACACACACACACACACACACACACACACACAAACAGCCCCTAACCCCCCCATGTCTCCAGCCCTTTGTCAAGCTGAAGCTCGCCTTATGACAATGTGGATTAGCATTCCACACACTCGCTCAGCTGAACTCTGCCCTGTTGTTCCTAATCACCAGCAGTCTGCCTGCCGCTACATCAACACACACACACACACACACACACACACACACACACGCACACGCACACACACACACACAGTTCATCCTCCCACCACTTTACAGCTAGATGAAACATGCTGCTCTAGACACACACGGCCATGTGAACTTTTACAATGACCCATTTTCAAAGCCACCATTAGCACACGTGACGTTTCCACAGCAGACGCATTAATGGAGCAGAAAGTGTTTTTTCTGCGTGCGTCTGTGTAGCCTGAGTGCTGTTAAATCCAACAATAACAAGCACCACTCTACTACACAGACATCCATGACAGTAACATTACCATACACAGTCTGGCGAACGCAAGCAGAGAGTAAATGCACTTCAGCTGTGGCTGTGTATTTCCACCGCGAGCTCCATCTGTGCTTCCTACTGCAGAGCACTAACGTCTCATTTACACCAGGAATACTTGTTGCCTCCGTTTTCTTTTTAGCTGAAAATCCACTCCAAAAGCACATTTGAAATGGAGGCTGACATCCAGTGTCATTTTAAGCTTATGCCCCATGCAATTACATTTTTTTCTCCAATTTTTTAAACTAGATATGAAACTCTGCTCAGAGCATTACATTTCATAATTGGCTGCACTAGTGAAAGCACCACCGCATCACTCATGAAGAGCTGATTTCTGATTGGGATGAAGGCTTTCAGCTCCACGAAAAGTTGACAGACACCCAATTTCTGTGTAGTAGAAGACTGCGGAGGATAGAAGTCTTTTTCAGCTTGCAGTCTCTGCTCGTACTCAGAGACAACAAGAGGAATCTGCTTTCATTTCTACTCTTGGTGTCATTCGGATGTTTCATATCTAAGGATCATGAACGCACACACACACAGAGTGCAAACAAGTCCGAGGTCAAGCTTTCCTCCTCCCCACTTCAGTCACATGGACAGCCCAGATGACTGCCGTCTCAGTGCATACAAACACACACACACACACACACACACACACACACACACACACACACACAGTTATAGGCTATAAATACACATGCTGTCTCCATACATGCATAATAAAACACATCCCCCTCACACTATACACTACAGTGATGCATTTTCCATGAAGCAAATCGACTCTTACTTTGAAAAATTTAGGAGAAAGGGAAAGACAACATTCCTTACATTCTCTATCAAATCATACGCTGGACACGTCACTCTTCTGTAGCAAGCTATCCATAAATTAAATTCAAATTGAGGTGCGTTATTACTTCCTTCAAAGGATTAAACGATGCTGAGAAGTCGGAGAAGTTTTTAGACATTTCAGCAATTTATAGAGAGACTGCTATTTTGATCAACTATTCATTGTTTGTGTCTGTTGTGAAGCAATTATAGTTAAGTATTGTAAACTGCTTTTCTCCCTCTGTGTCACTCTTAACTGAATATTTTTGGAGTTTGGACTGTTAGTTGTACAAAACAAGACATTTAAAGACGTCACCTTGTGCTCTGGAAAGTTGTGATCATTATTTTATGATATCTTATTGACAAAGGTAAACAGAGAAATGTAATCTGCCGGATGGTAGCATGATCAATTCTTTGTAGGTGAGACTACTGGAATGATATGACTGTTAAACTCACAGGATGTAACACAGAAACACAACCCGTCCCAACAAGCCGAATGGAAAATCTTATCTAGGGCATAATAAAAAAGTGTGCACGCCTTGGTCTGACCTTTCATCTCAGAGCAGCAGGCCTCGTGTGCATGTGAGGATATGTGTGTGTGCTATTAAAATCTATTTTAATCCCTTTTTGTGCCCTAAAACATAAACACTGTTGGGCCCGATTGTCTTCACATCTGTTGAAACGCGGGCATCAGTGATCGTGTATGAAAACTGAAACAAACCCCAGGCAAGTGCCACAGTCTTGCTCATGGGACAGAAACAGAGGGGCTCAAAAAAAACATAACTGTGCCACCCACCCTCCCGTTTCCTCTTCCCTTCCCTCCTCCCCCCTCTGAGCCATTCATGAGCCTGGCATTCAGAGGGGGGGGGGGGGGGGGGGGATGGCGGCAGGCAGCAGAGGAGGACAGAGTAATGCAGCTCATTCTCCTTTTTCCTCTCTCAGGAGGAAGTAAACAGCCTTTATTTGGGTGCCTTTTCATTCGGCCTCAGACAGTGAGGGAGGAAAGGAGGAACACACACGTACACAGACAGTCAGTCACGCCCTGTCTGTTTCTAGACCACATCCTGTTCTGCTGCAGTCGTCAACTGTGTCAAAGATCAAGCTACAGATACGTAGATATATATACTTCCTGGCCTGAACCATGCAACAACAAGATACTGAAGCATTGCGCCTGCCTGAGTGTGTGTAGCAGAAACTCATTTAGGTCTCATCTAATGTCCCTTTATCCTCAAAAATAAAAGAATCCTAAAATAAAGGTGCATCTGTCTTTGGAGTCTAGTTTCATATGTGCTGTGCTGGAAACCAGTACTCTGGTGGTCCCACCTGCCCCCTCCACACACTCTCTCTCTCACACACACACACACACACACACACACACACACACACACACACACACACACACACACACACACACACACACATTAGAGGCCTTTATATGAAGGTCTTAATCCAATAAGCCATTTATCCATGGACTGGGAGCCACACTTTGTCTCAGCAGCCAAATCAATAACAGCCCACAAGGGAACCAGGCAGCAAAGTGGGGCATTTAAAGGAATACACTTTTTTTGGTGGAGGCTGTCTAATTAACTCAGCACTGTGAAATGAGATGACTGGGGCTACATGTTTAGTTCTTGACTCCTTATCTGCTGTGAATGCTGAAGTCTTTTGGTATAGTGGTAAAAGAAAGTCAAGGACATTTGAACATGCAGTGATTGCATTTATTTTTCAATCACTTCAAGTCAAGTGCCGACACTAATCTTTTCATGTCTTGTGCTGTTCAAAGTGTTTGACCCTTTCACTTAATGCTCAAAGGAAGAAAAGGGTCGTATCTCTTACTCTATGTGTTGAGAAGGTTACTCAATGTATTTTTCTTTCACTTCAGCCTTGTAGAAAGAGATAAAGTGGTAATAAAACAGAGCAAGGGCACAGATGAGGACAGGTCTGACAGGTGGACGGTTAGACAAACAGGTGGCAGAGCAAAACAGGAAAAGAAAAAAAAAGGGACAGGCAGACAGCCAAGACAGATGAGGAGACAAACAGACACCATGTGACTGTCTGTCTGTTTGTGCCTTCCCCCCAGACACACATACACACACCTGTTCCTCCCGCTTTCCAAACACAAAGAGAAAGAACAGAGCCAGACAAGCACACTGATAAGCATCAGCCAGACTAGTCATGCCAGAGTCACACACACACACACACACACATACACACACACACACACACACACACACACACAGAGGCAGATAAGGACAGGTTCATTCCCGACTTGCTTTGGCTTTGGGCCTCGGGCACATTTTTGCGCCACATGGGCACTCTGTCTAGACAGTCATCACACGCACGTCAAACACACAGCCTTTCTCCTCCCTGCCAATGTGTTGAGCTCCTTCCTCCACAGCTACAGTCAGCCATTTTACAATCCACACACCACAGCCTTGATAGACCACAGCCAATGGCACCCTACGGATACACAGTTAATGGGAGTCCATGGGAAAAAAATGAAGTTATGAAAAGTGATTGTGAGGAATCTACTGTCCACCTACTGCTTTACCATAGACAGGAGTTAAATTTGAAAAACAGCTATTTCTCTATGATCCTTCACAGAAAAAAGCAGTCTCTTTAAGCTCTCTGGATCAATTTTTCTATTCATCTCCCTTCCTCTCTCCCACCTTCCCTCTCCCTCCTCCGTTTCTCATGTTTCACAGTGAAATCCCAGGTGGCGGCTTCCAGTCTATATTCACAGCAGTACATGAGGAGGGTTGTAATAACGTTACCTCATGAATGGACAAATTGTCTGACTGGAATACACTAGGCAGGCCAAGGTAACCCCCACCCCCACGTCACACACAGTATATATTAAAGTAGTGAAAGGTACTACGGCTCCAACTGGCTATTATTTTCATCGTCAATTCATATGCCAATCATTTTATGGACAGACTGATTAATTGTTTGGTCTATGAAATGTCAGAAAATGGAGGGGAAAAAATTCCTAAAGCTCAATATGTTGTCTCCAGGTATCTTGTTTTGTCTAACCAACAGTCCAAACCCCAAAAATATTCAACCTACCATTAAAAAGCATCATATATTCATATTTGAGAAGCTGGAACCTGAGGTCTTTGACATTTTTGCATCACAAATGGATAAAATAATAATTTTAAAGAAGCACTATACAAATAATTCAACATTTTTCCATAGTTTGCCCAGCAAAGTTATTTTCACTCAGCTGTCCAACCTCATATAAAAATGCAAATGTGGCCACATGGTTGAGAGATATGAGGCACCCTCTTGCTGTAATCATCAGGGTAATGATGCTGATTGATTAGCTGGTTGACAGAAAACTAATGACAACTTTGATCATTACTCATTGAAGTCATTTATCAACTAGAAATACCTCATCATGATAATCTTTTTTTTGACTGTCAGACAAAATAAGTATGTTTAACACATCACTTTGAACTTTGGTAAATTCACATAGAAATGTGTGATGCTACATATGTGATTGATTAATCACTACCGCCAGAAGTAATGGTTTGTTGCAGCCCCAGTAGACGAAACATTACTCAAATGCATGTTGCAACTGTAAACGGTCTAGACATTGCATCAGAGGGAAGAAGTACAACTACATTATGTCACTCTTGAAATCATCATCCTCCAGAACTATGATTAATAGTCATGAGCAGACGGCGCATCAGATTACTTCAACCATTATCATGCAGCTTTATGAGAAAGCAGACACAATACAGCCATGTGAGAGACAGCATCGGGTTAGGTGACTGATGATATCTGAAATTTCCTGTTTATCCTTCTAATCTCATTCCAGGAATAAAACTGTATTCTTTTCCTTGCTAGGTGATTTCACATTCAAAGCAATATTTGTAAGGCATGATTGTGACTTAAAATCCACATATCCATCGCAAACTCCCCCACTTTATGTCATTAGGTCTGACATAACACATTACAGTCCTGTATCAAAATGTGGCCACTGATGTTCATCTACATGCACACATATGAACAAGGAAGTCAGTGAAGGGCATTTAAAAATCATCCATGCGCAAGAGAGCATACTAGCTGCATATACATGCGCAGCTTACGGTCTCAAGCACAGCAGCTCAGTGTGTGCGTGTGCTCCACTTTCCTTCCCCAGTGTCCCCCAGAGCGTTAATTACCAAAGCTGTCGGGGCTCACCTATGTGAGTCAACCAGGCCAAGAGACACACACACGCACACAGATGCTCATGCAAGTAAACAGACATCCCATCAAACAATTGCTCCACCAAACAGCAGTGTAGGAGGATGACGTAGTTTACTGCAAGCACAACTGTCGTGCACAAATAGGCACACAGACACAAGCAAGACACACTTTATCCTCCCAGGAGGACACATCGACTGAGAATGAGGCCAGTGGGCTCTTGTCTTGTCTATAGATGACTGTACTCATCATTTGAGCTTCATCTGGGCCGATGTGTGCGTGTGTGTGTGCTTGTGTGTGTGTGTGTGTGTGTGTGTGTGTGTGTGTGTGTGTGTGTGTGTGTGTGTGTGTGCTTTACCACCTCTAAAAACGAAAGAGAAAGTCTCTAGAGAAGCTGGTTGCCATGGGACACTGTTTGGAGGTAGGTTACTGGTTCAAATCTGCAATTAGGGAGAGAAACACGCACACACACACACTACTACCACCACCACCACCAAAAACACAGATCAGCTGCCTGGTTTTCTATATAAGGGAACTCAGCTTACTATTCGACTGGATGAAACAACTCAGAGTGCTTGGAGACAGAGGGGAGTGAGAGAGCTGCAGAGAGGACGAGCGTTGCTAAGCAGACTGAAAGCCGAGAGAGGCTGTCAGCAAGCCAGCAATGCACTGCTATCACTACAGAGAGAAAACACAAAATGGAGACACTGCTCAACCCTCTGTCTTTGCAATAAATTACACAGCATTCACTGAAATGCCTTAAAATACATGCTGAAGCCTGCCTCCAACAGCCATTCAGTAGCTAAATGGATGTTTTATCACCCAGCAACAATAACCTCATCATAATTTGACCTGATTTCTATTTCAAGACTAGTGACTGAAACCTGCCTGTACTGGCCCTAGTACGCGGCCGTATATCGATCGTTGGTTTGTTTACTTCTTTCTCAGCACAGGAGGCCACTCTGCTGTAATGTGGAATACTGCAGTAAATGTCAATGCTTGGTTGGTCGTCGCTGTCTGCAACTAAGCCAAAGGGGGAGGAGAGGATGGAGAAAGAAGGAGGGAAGGTTGAAGAAATAGAGAGAGAGAGGGTAACAGCTGGGGGGCTGACCCATGATATAGTCACAGAAAGCTCCACCTGGCCAAAATGCCCCGCAGGGTAAAATCTATCACATATACATGGAAAGAGAGACAGTTAAATCCAAACAGGCCCTGGGTCCTCTGACTGTTCTGCAGGGAGCTCCGGTCTCATCCATATTACATGCAGTAGCTTGTTTGAAGCCTCTACTGCTCGTCTCTGCATGGGCAGCTTGGCTTTGCTGTCCAAGCCCCTCGGGCTCGACTGTCTCTCCCACACACAAACACACACAGCTACCGTAATGCAAATCCATCAGCTACCGTGACTTTGTCTCTCTCTTTCTCCGTCACAAGCTCTGGTTTCCAAAACAAGTCTCTGACAATTCTCTCTACTTTCACAATGGCTTGTGGACTACAAAATTTACTAGATACATTCACTATTAATCTGACAAAATCTGAATTATTAAAGAAAAGAACTTCAAAACCTGCACACAGAGATCAACCAGCATTTGGCTGGAGGCGGTCTTCATTTCCACCCTGCCTGTACTGATATTAATGCACCAAAACATATGACAGGTGAACCCGCAGTCCACACACACTTGTTCACCAGACTTCCTTCATTGAGACAGTCACTGTCTGAGGCAGGCTTGACAACAGCCCAAGAAAAGCATAGTTGGGTTTGGTAAATGTCATTAGGGTTGAGTCAGAGCTCTAAGTGAACACACCTGGGCGTAGATCAAACAGACTGTATGAGAGACCGGGACGGTGATAAATCTCTGTCCTGGCTCCACAGTGACGCTGATGAGTGGAGAGCAGACCGCAGCACTGATGGGGCACCGTGACTCACGCTGCAGGATAGGGTTGGCGTGGTGACGAGAGGAAGTTGCTGATGGTGGTTGTGTTCTTGTGTGTGTGTGTGTTTCTGGCTGTGTTTGACCCTTCGACTTCCTTTAATCATGGACTGCGGACTGTGTCATCTGCACAGCATCCCGTGCTACTGTGTATATTTGTGAGTGTGTGTCATCCCTTTAATAAGGGATGTAATCATATGGACACGTCAGGGTCAAGTCACAGTCTGGCTTCCTGTCATTCACCTTTGATGACACAAAAAGTTTCAGTTTTGAATTTAAAATTTCAACAGTATCTTTTATTCTCTTCTGCTCTACAAAATAAAGAATAAGGCTGCCTCCTTGTCTGCCGAAAGCGGCTGACAGAAAAGCCAACCTTGCCAAAAATTTGCCATCATTCAGCCAGAGGCTAGGTTTGTTCCCTCAACATGAGTCAGACTTCTAACAAACTACTGTACGTATTGCTTCATCTGGGATCAGGATGTGTCTCAGCCGGTAAATTTTGATAGTGATGACAAAGAAAATGTCTGGCATAACAGAGTGCACTTGTCATAGGAACTACTTAAAATGTAGCAAGACTGTAAACCACAAGGCAATGCCTCACTCTTCAAAGGATAAAGTCAAGGGCAATAAGGCTCGATGCTGGCCAAGTTGCCCCAGCAGCAAGGCTGTTTTAATACGAGCAATGGCGAAGCCAGGAAAAAAGAGCTGGGCACGCAAAGAGTAAGAATCAGTGCCACATGCACATCAAGAGTTGCACACACAGGCACACCACTCTGTTGCTTAGGGACAGTTAAGAAGGACTAGTAGCATGCAAGGATGCTGAAGTGCACTCACCAGTCTCAACACATGCAATCCTTAATTAAGCTTTCATAGCTGAAGTATACTCAAATAAAATTATACATTATGTGTTTTAGAAAAGCTGTAATTAATTGCATCTGGAGGTCAATGACCTCAAGGATTGTCTACTACTTAGTTTACGCTGTAAAGGAAGTGCACTGGGGCTGCTGAGGAACCAGAGGGAAACAGTCCTCTATTTACAGGATCTAGATGAGTTGGTGTGGCCCCCTGAGGAGTATGAGGCAAAGAAGACAGTATGTTAAGAAATATCACAGAGACAGATTATTCCCATGAGCGGCATCACTGCAGGTGGGAATAGCAGTGAGATAAACACATCAGCATTTGTCAAGGTACAGGCAGAAAGAGACTGAAGGCTGGGCAAACCACAAAACGTCACTTGTTTCACCTTCACTAATGCGGTCTGTTTCCCAGTTGCTAACTTTACAGCCTTGCCCTGAGCAACATCAGTCAGGCCCCTGGTGAGATAAGGATTTACAGGGTATAGAAGCTGCCAGCAGTGGAAGGGAAAGAAACAGTTGGAGGGCGTTTGATGTTAGTGGACCAAAGGTGAGGCTGAAAAATAAGGGACTTACTGAGCAAGTAATCACCTACCCAAGCTTGGCAGGTTTGCCTCACACAGTGGTTTGCTGAGCTATCTGCTTTCATATGGTGCGTAGGCTGAAGGTCAAACTAGCAAGGGCCACAGCAGCACTTAACTTGGCAGCCATTGTTGTGTGTAATTAAGCACGTGGAGGCTGACCAAAAAAAAGTGAACACCTATACAAACGACGCAAGCAGACTCACTTCCGTATGGAAATGATAAGCCATTATCAAACACGCAAATAAATTAACGGCAAAGTGGAGAGATGGGGATTCCTTTAATCGTACAGGCCGACTAGTATCCCCCTGATTTCTCTGTTTGCAACATGCATAATTGATCAGTGTAGTGGTTGGGCTTAATGTGTTGTGGATGTGCCGGGTGGCAGCCCAGCGGGACTCATGACACGCCTTTGATATCCAGTGTTTATCTCCCTGTCTGGGAGACTGGGGCTATGGGAAAAAATACAAGAGATGTAGTCTAAGTGCCTATATGGTGTGTCTGTTGTGTATATGGTGCTCCTATGGAAAGCGCCGTCTCCGGGTCTCTCCATTTATATCTTCATTAATCACCGTTCCCACCGGGAAGGCGGCACAGAAGAGCCTTTCAAATGCAAACGCCATCTCACTGCTTGCACACAACATGCACAGGCTGGCAGTCTCTCACAACCCTTTTACAGTATACCTCCCTCGCCTCCGTCTCCCTGCCCCCAACACACACACACACACACACACACCCTGCTCGTCTGACTGTCTCCCAGGGAGACCAGACAGTGGACAGTTAATCTTCTCATCAACACATCGATTAATTAATACCAAGGCTACTCATTATTCCGGTCTCACGCAAAACAACCTGGGCAAGCTACTCAGACGTGTTACGATCCAAGCCCCCTTCTCTTCTTACGGTCCTGTTTGAACTCGTAGCCCATTATAGTCGCCTCACTTTCACTTGTTCCTGCTCTCATTTTCCTTAGAGGCAGCAAACTAGTCTGACGCCCCGAGGGGGGAGAGCAAGAGCACAGTGAACATGCAAACAGGCTGTCAGTCCAGGACTCTTTTTAAAGCCCACAGGACACTGGGCTGGGAGGGGCTTAGCTAGTTTGTTTAGTCTATGAGACTGTTGGCAGACGTGGCAAGAGGCTCCACTGTATCTGGACCAAACTATCTCTGCTGCTTGCTGCTGTGGCGAAGCTCACATCAGTCCTACAGCCGCACATTATCTTCTTCTTTTGGTGGTGAGGTGGGAAATGAGTCCAAGTCGAGGAAACAGTCGAACATAACAAGCTGCAGCTGGGGTGGGAAATTACCACCAGCCCAGCAATAGTTCATTTTTGACTGTGGAGTACAGGCTGTGAGTTGGTGCACAACAAACATAAGTGATGAACTGTACTGTGGCTGAGGCCTGTGACCATTTCCCAAACTTGATTAGATTCTTATCTCTTTAAGAAAAAGCCTGAGAAGTAATGACTTTGGCATTCCTCCAGTGGGCTGCAACGCTCTTATGGAGCTGTGATACTGGCACTGACCTGATGGTGACATACCAGAGGCCCCTCGGCTCAGCCCCTCCTACCTTGCGGGGCCCCTTTTAGCCCTTTACAACAGGCAGCAAACACTGGCAAAGGCACAGCCTGTTGTGCACAGGCAACACAGACAGCTTCCCACACCAAACTACATACAGGCATGATAGACTGTAGGTTACTCTGAGCCGGCATTCAAAGGAGCTGCTGTGTATTCAGTATAAGTGAATAATTGTTCTTTGGGAAATGCACAAACAGACATAAAAATATGTGTATGGGTGTCTTGTAGTGGGGTGGGGGGCAAAGGAGAGTGTGTTAGCTGGGGAAATGTGAGCTAGCCGGCATGTGATTGGGCAACCAGGAGGGCTGTTCCAGGCCAGATTTGTGGTTCAGCTCAGGTCTTGGAAAGGTTAATTTTCAACTCGAGGGAAAGAAGAGCTGGGGCCCAAGCTCCCAACCTAATGGCTGTGGTCACAGCCTGCTTCATGGAATACGACCAAAGTGTACAGCAATTTGTGACTGAGACAAGACCCACCTGTCTTGAACATACCCTCTCATCTTCTTCGTTTCATACTCTTTACTTCGCTTGTCTGCCCTTACCTCATTTGCTCAAGTGCTGCCCGCAGGGGTGGTGTGTTTTCTGACCACAGATACCCTTTTGTGTCTGCGTGCCGCTACTTCTGTATGGCAGCCTGTCTGAGTTGCAAGAATGAAAGCAGGCAACAGGAGAAGTAGAGGTGAAGTTAACTATGGAAACTGATGCACATGTCTGAACACAGACAGGAACTTATGCAACACCAGCTGCAATCCCTGGAACTCAGTCTCCTCATTTCACTCTTCTTCCGTTTCCTCCTACCTCCCTCTTGGTCCATCGCCTCCTCTATTCAGTGTCCGTGTCACCCAACAACTCACCACATCCATCAAGGTCGGAGACCCGATCAATAGCCACCGGCTTTCCTCTCATCCGCCTGGCAGACGCACACAAGTGGTCTTATTGCTTATGTAACGATCGACTTATCGGGTCATTTGGCTGCTTATTTTGTTACTGTCCACTGACTGGGGCCCAGGGGGTATTGACTGTTTACAGACACATGTGGGCAACAGCAGAACCATCTTTGTTAAAGAAAAGGGATAATGGTGAGCAAAGGATGGCAGAGTGAGGAGCACACTGAAGGCCATAACTCAGGATGGGTTAGGACAAGAGCCCCAGAGAGGAAGGCAGATGGAAGATAGACGTCATGATAGCGGGAGAGGTAGAGGAAAGAAGAAGCAATAGCAAAGGCAGCACAGTGAGCGATTAGCATGCCCACCAAAATCCAATTAGTTATAGCCCAGGAGAATGACTGACAAGCAGACAGACAGACAGAGCAGACAGCCCTGGAGACAGCAAGAGAGTGCAGCTGCACTGGTCTGCGGTAATGAAGTCACTGGTTTCCAAATAGCAAAAAGGGGAAGCCAGAGAGATGCAGCTGTCTGCCGTCTGTGCCGCAGCCACTGTGTCAGCCGGGCCAGCGAGACAGACAGTGGAAGGCTGTTCTCTCCGTCTGACACTTCTGACTCTGGGCCAGCACAACGCCACAAACAAGGCTGAGGCAAATAAGAAACGCACAGCTATGTTTGCTATGCTCCGCCATGGGGTTATGATCGCTAGGGTGGGAAGAATATGTCTAAAATATCATGTAATAATGTTTTCTTATTTGGAAATAGCCTATTTTTCCACTATGGACATACACACTAAGAAAAGTTTGTGATTCTGGTAAATCAAACCAATGACACCACATAAAGTTGTAAAAAAAAAAAAGTTTACATTTAGGACTGTAAAATTACCGTGGTGTATCTTTGCATCTTAAAATATAAGCTGACCTGCAACAGGGGGTTTTGTAATTCAGATGTTTTGTAATACACAGCCTGGTGACATGCCATGTAGACACACAGCCAAAATAAATAAAATTACAATCACCCGTGGGAATTTCTGTTACTTTCTGTCTTGTGAGATTTAAAAAAAAAACACCCAATAAAAATGATGACACATGATCTTGCCTCAGTGGAAAGTACAAGTGTCCGTCACACCCTTGAAGTCAGAATGAACACTTTGTCTGTCAGATACTTAAGTAACTCTTGAGATAAGGCTTCAGTTTTTTTGCTGTCTGTTGGTGGCGTCTGTCTAGCAGACTCTATTTACACAGCAGGGATCAGTAGACAGGGTAGCAGTGCCTTGGGGCACAAAGCGCCGTTTATAGAGAGCAAGTCCTGGAGTTTTTAACTGCAACTTCTCAAACCAAACACTCCTAACAGGATATGGGACCAGTAGCTATTGGAGAAGGAGGGGAAAAAAACTTCCAGAAGGCTCCCTTGTTTGTGTCTCTTCTCTTTTAGCGGTCCCAGAGCTCTACGGTAAAACTATGAACCGCCTGTAAATGTGCACATTGACACTGTGTGTAAATAAGGGCCACTGGGAAAAGGGTCTGCAGTCGGGGTTAGACTAACACACCAAGGCAAGCCATCTTTCTAAAAAGCATGTGTGACTATAAGCTGCCTGGCTGGACTTCCACTAACATCCACTGGGATTGGAAAGTATGAGTCACACAGCCAGTGCAGCGGAGGCGGCTGGACACAGAGAGTCTGGAGGATGTTCAGGGTGAGAGACATGTCCGTCTGCCTCACTTCCTGTTCGGTCAAACATGCACTTTCATTACACAAATACACACACATAAACAGAGAGTGGTTAGACTTGTCCTGACTGAGTGAAGCGGGACACGGCCAGGTCACCTCGTTCTCTGGCCAATGACCTTTCACACACTCGCGCATCCGCTTCGGTGGTGGGTGGGGGGATGGAGTGGCATCCTCTTTTGATGCCAAAATCACCTGCTTCCTGTAGACTCGCAGGCAACTGTCTTTCCAGGAATTTATGCCTTTGCGTGTCTCTGCCTACACAAATGCAGCTGGAGTTTCACTTTTAATCTGACAACACCGTTTCTGATCAAGCCAAACCCTCAAAGACAACAGAACACGATGAAATCTAGTCACTACTGCCCAGCAACAGCTGCAAGATTAAAAAAAGAAACAACAACAATGAAAAAAATGACTGAGGTATCACCCCCTAAGAGAGAAGACAGGACCTGAAACTGTGGTGAGACAGAGGCTCCAGAGAAACTGGCAAAGTGTGAGACAGAGAGAGACGAAGATGTGTCATAGTAGCCTCCAGTTAGCAGCTTGTTACACACACCGAGGCTGGCAATGTCTCACACATAAACACACACACACACATATACCAAAGACTGTAAGACTCATCATCCACCTTCAGCATATGTTTTTGTACATGTGTATTGCGTCTGCGGTCTGTGTACGTTGCCGTCTGTGCGTGCGTGTTTCCTCTGTGGTATTAAAACCTCTCTGCTTTCGAGAAAGAATTTCTTCGTCGTCCAAGATGCATACCTTAAACTAAGGCAGAGGAAGAGGAGGAGGACAATTGGGAAGCGGCTAGACAGGAATGCGGTCGGGACGCTAGACGGTATTTCCGGCACATTCAGACGCAAAGTTAACCAGACAAGGAAAGAAGCAAGGCATCTCTCTATCTCATGTACACAAACAACACAAAATGTGTTCCAGAAATACACACTCACACCTGCACACACTACAATGCAATTTCTCTACTCCACACTCACTTAACCTACTGCCTGCTGTACCACTATCACAAATAAATCTTGCCAGCAAGGGTTGTACTAGAGCCCCTTTCTGCTTGAAATGTGTGTTGGCCGGTTAAAGTCAGTTTACTTCACTTAAAAAACAATCTGAACGGGTGGAATTTAAGTGTGAACAGACCACACCAAACAGACAAAAACACAACTCCACCTTTACCCACAAAACAATACAAAAAGGGCAGTCCACTGTGGTCAGAGGGAGGTCATGAGACATAAACCAGTCAATGGCAGGGAAACAATCTAGAGCTTTTCCCCCCACTGAATGCTGACTATTCAATAGGCGTGCTGCCCTTGTGGCTTAGATACTGCATTGACATGATTTTTTTTTTTTACAAAGCAAAAATAAGGAGAATCGGCAAAATCATCGATTATCGACCAAAATCATTTGGAAGACTTTGCTGCTTTCTGGCATTCAGAGATAACTTGTGTAGGAATCTGCTGAAAGACAAACTTCAGTGACATGGGCAGACTGAAGATGTATTTTATGTTATAATCAGATAACGATGTAACAATTAACTGCTGACGTGGTTTTTATACAGGATTAAAAGAGGCTCTTTCTGAGTCTCTCATACTGCCCTTTTGTTCAGTGACATTCCCAGTGACCTCCAGGTGACCTGAGGGGACAAATGATGCACTTCCCCTTCAGCTGTGGCCAGCTGGCCGAACCTCGTCTCATCAGACCTGGCTGGGCAGATGTCACCACCTGTCCCAGGCCGTTCTAACACATACCAGGTCAAAGCAGGTTTAAGATAACACCAGCTGTGAGGCAGTCTAGTCAAACTGCTGAATACACAGACTATGGGACACCATCCAATGTAATAAAGTTAATTAACTTCCTTACCAGGATGATGACGGATGACAATTTAATGCGTGCAAACAAGCAAAGACAAACAAAGATAGAGGTATGAGTCGCAAGTGCACTTACTTTGTCTAGTGACCTCTTGAGCTGATAGTGGAACTTCTCTTTGACTTCATCCAGGAGCTGCTTGAGCTTTGGCTCCTCAGGCATGCCTTGGTACTTCCTGGCAAGCTGCAGGTAGCAGGGCCACTTGGCTGAGTCAAAGCCCCAGTGGCAGGTCCTCTTATCTGGTGACTTGTGTGAATGCATGACAAACTTCTGTGGTGAAAAGAGCAACTGGCACTCGACACACTGGATGCAGGGCGCCTCGGGCTGGGTGTAGAACTGGGGCACAAAGAGACCCTGGCACTTCCCCAAACACTGGTGCTCCACCTGGAAACTGGCTTCGCTCTCCTTCAGCAGGCCCTGGGTCGACAGCTTACCGCTGGGGTCGGCAGGCAAGGCTGCCCCCGGACGCAGTAGAGCGTTGCACAACCGCTGTGCATCCGTCAAGGTAATGAGGCCACAGGAAGGTGCGTTGAACGGCAGAATCCCCAGCACCTTGAGGATGTGCAGCTGCTCAGCGTCACAACGTGAGCAGTAGACGTAGAGCTCATCGCACACAGTGTTGATCTGCTGCAGCGAGAAGTCACGGAGCACAGAGTTGAGCACCTGGGGCAGGCAAAGCCGCTTCTCTCCCCCAACGACGAAGCAAGAGATAGACTCTCCTTCCAGCAGCGAGTGGGTGAGTTCAGTGGAGCTGTCACAGGGAACCAGCAGAGGGCCCCCTCCCAGAACAGGAGGGGAAGGTAGGGGGGGCATGCCGGCCGGGGAATGCTCATGGCCAGTGCGGGCTGAGAAAGCAGCTGGGCCCCCGAGGGAGCTCTGGCTGCTGAGGGTGAACTGGGCCAGTGTGTGTTTAAGCCCAGGGCTCAGGTCCAAGGCTTTAGCAGAGCCCACCACGTGCAGTTCAGCTCGACTCTCCACATCCACGTCAGAGTCGTGGCACAGATCCTCAATATGCTCCCTCTTCACCTTGGGAGTTTTGGGGAGGGAATCCAAGCTGCGACGCTTCAGGTTGATCTCTGCCATCACTCGTTTCTTGATGGGCGCATCCTCCAGTCGCTCTCTGTACAGCCGTTTCATGTTGCCCTTGAATGAGGTCAAGTCTTTGAAAGGGGTTTTCAAACTGGTCTGGGTGCTGGCCATGTCTAAGCACTGGGTTATTGTTGTTTCTGTCTGCTGACTGAGTTCTTGTATTCCTCTGAGTCTTTCTTTCTCGTTAAGTCTTTTCAAATGACACAAATCTTCTGGTAGTTAGACACATGCATGATGATGACTGAAGGTTTCTATGTTCTGATCCGCTTCCTAAGCATGAAGAAACAGAAATTTAGAAAACAGAAGAGGCAAAAAAAAGAGGCAGAAAACAATGTTTCAGTCACTATCTACACTTCAGCTAATAAATTCCTCTCCTGAAGTACAATAAACAAACTGGAAATGATCCCATAAAAAATGTTGTGGAGCATGAAACATCCATAAGGAGTTTGAATGTTTTATGGCCACTGTCCCGGCTGGGGGCTGAAGAGGTCAATGGTTGCTCACTAAACCAAATGGCCATTACCATACTTCACACAAACACAAGGCTTTCTCAGCCCTTGTAATTGAACCCCAGGGGAAATTTGCATTCAAGTTTTCACCAAAGGTTTTGGAACAAACTTCTCCCAGCACAAAGTGAGAATTTTAACAAGCAAAACCAGTTGACCAGACGTGGCAACCCGAGTGAAATTCCCTACCACCCTGCCCCTCTGTCATTACATTGTTAATGTAAGGCTGATACAATGGTCAAAAACATTTCACTTTGCAAATGAAAGTGCCCTTCCCAACCATATTGTGTCTTCCCCTAGGTCTGCTTACCCCACGCTGACCCCATCAACTCCATGAAAAACAATTGATAAAAGCGTTAACAGCAGTCGTCCCCCTTCTCTCAGGCCATTCACAGCTTGACATGCAGCAGTATGGAAAGCGGTGTTTCCCCCACTTTTACTCGCAGGCTTTACTGCGGAATAACTAAGTCGACCGTAATAAGGTAAACAACACTTAGGTGGTATCCCCAATTTACAACGCAATCTAGATGATAATGGCTGCTGCTGCAGCAATATGACACACGGCACACTGAATGCACTTCAGCTTGAAAATGCAACATTGACTGTACCATCTGAGTTCTTGTATTAACGTGAAATGCATTTGACTGTTTAAAATCTACCCTGAATGGGAGTTTCGGCTCGTCAGAAAAGGCAACAACGCACATTTGACCACTGTGCGTGGATCTGCAGGCTTTTGCAAAATTCATCCTATCGTTTTTTTCCACCGACTGAAATGCTGCGGCGGAGCAAGCCTCGAGCTCGATTCCGGGTTGATATTAGTGGGCGTTTTTAATGGCAAATATCACCGTGGGCCGTTTGAGAAAACCATGCAAAATCAAATCAGTGATCAGCAATAAATGTTGGTCTGCAGAGATGCAGGAGCTTCTACCCCAGCCTGCACGGGACTCCGTTTCTTTGGCTGTTGTAACCTCCTATCTGATCGGTTTATTCCTGTCAGAAATCACAACACCCCGCATTGCTTCTCTGAATAACAACGCGGTAGTGTTCCTAAAACATCCCCACAGCAATCAGGAAATTTTTCTAAATGTCACCTCCACTTGTAGTAACGTTATCCTCTTGGCTGCTGCAAGGACACCGCGTATAATAATGCTCCTGCTCTGCTCCATCCCCAGCTGTCCCCCTCCTCCTCTCTCTCCAGTCTGCAAGCTGTACCTCGCCTCCTCTGCTGGCTCGCCACGACGGCACTGGTATGCAGACAGCGCTGATAATGACATTCACTGTCTACACTACAGTCTGGTCTGGGAAGGCACCGCGGTCCAGCGTTACGCACACACCGACTCAGTGCGGGCACGGAGAGTGTTTACAACCGCAGCTCTGCCCCATATGTTAAACACACAGGTAGCCTCCGTGTCCGATACACCCAACGGTCAAATCGCTTTTAACAACACATTAAATATTACATACATGAGTATTATATTAATTTTAATTTATTTAACCACAGACATGTGCGAAAAGTGAACGCGTGAAATATGCGCATTTGCCTGAAAATCAATCAATTGACGAATCATGTATTTAAATGCTCCATACTAATTGCGCTAGCTAGCTTAGCTCCGCCGCTCACTTCTGTACTGTCGGCTGTGAGGCAGTCTAACCAGCTATGAGGCAGGCTAACACGGCTCCCGAGAGCACAGGCTAACTTAACCCGGTTCTCCCCAGCTTTGAGAGCGATAATAAAACAGTCTGCTCACACAGTGATAAACAACAATGTCCACCACGACTGGGAATTCTAACTCAAAGTAATATGAAGGCAGCTCGGCACAGTAGGCGACAAATCTTGCTAACCGAAAGAACCGACAGCGCTAACGTTACAACAGCTAACCCCGAGATAGAGAGCGATACAGCAGGCTAACTGAGCCAGGTTAGCTTCTCCCCCCGCTCCGGAATTCAAACTCAACCGTAATCACGCGCTGTGACCCGCTATCGATAAATTAGCGTTTGTTTTTTGAATTAACGTCCGTTAAAAAGCTCCATCTCTTTTAAA
The DNA here is from genome assembly GCA_035609425.1 of Epinephelus awoara. Classification (NCBI taxonomy): domain Eukaryota; kingdom Metazoa; phylum Chordata; class Actinopteri; order Perciformes; family Serranidae; genus Epinephelus; species Epinephelus awoara. The sequence continues at coordinate 23,522,835 of CM069306.1, read as the reverse complement.
AATCGAGTAAACACTTGCCTGAAATCGCTGCGTGTGTCGGTCGTCCTCTCTCGAGCGGGGTCTTCTCAGTACTGGAAAAGCCTGGCGGACCGTCAACAAGATGCAGCTAGAGGCTCCACTACAGCCCCGCAACGTCACACTGCACACGGGCTGAGAGGCGGAGACGTCACCCGGCTGACGGAAACTATGCGGGGGTGTCTCTAGTCTGTCTGCCTGCCTGTCTGTGTGTCTGTCTGTGTGTCTGTCTCGCACAGCCTGGGAGATTGTTTCCTCCAGCAGTAAAGCTGTGAGCAGAGAGGTGGAGATAGACGTCAACAGCAGGCAGTCAGCGGATGCCAAAACTGGGGTTCGGGGACTTGTAGAGGTCCTTAAAGGGATCCAGAATTCGGATCTCTCGTTTCACTTTACTGCTCTTAAAAAAAGCTTATTTTAATGTGGAATTGTGTGTGTTTAAAACCATTTTCTCCTCTCCATTTCAGCATGATTTCACCGTTATATTTATTGGTGTAGATTCTCACACACACACACACACACTTTATTGTCAGAAAAAATCTGAACTTTGTCTACAAAAATACAAAACAACATTTAACCAAAGAACAAAATGATACAACAAATGTTACAAATCAAATTTTGATCAAATTAAAGACATTTACACCGTAAATTGACGTAGAAAAGGCACAAATTGGTGCATGGAGATTCACCAGATTGCAGGAAATTCTCTGAATGGCAGCTCGGTTTAGCGCAGGAGAAGAGAAACGGAAGTGAGGAAGGTAAACAAATGGCTAAAGTCAAGAGGGGGTGTGAACGAAACAAACTATATGAGGTAAGATTATTTTTTTGGGCCACTGAGCGATGAATATCTTTCGCTCTTTCAACATGTGTTGTTAACGTGCTAACTGGCTACAGCCTACCGCTGCCTGCTGGTGTGGAGAGTTATTTCCTCTAATGTAGCTGCAGTTTGCTGTTGTTTGTAGTGGTGTGTTCAGGTGCAACCTTTTGGCACTACATCCACTACATTTTTTCATATCAGTTTGGCGTGCCTGGGCCTAAAAATCTATTCTTTTTAGAGATTCATCTTCATGCTCCTTTGATTTAAATCATGTTGTAGGTCACTTTAATTGACACAGCCTTGATTGACATTATGCTGACATTAAACTGACATGACAGAAAGCTTTATCTCCCCCTGTCTTCAGCTTTCCATCAAGCTTGTGAAAATGAGAGGATAACAGAGGACAAACACACCGAGCAAAAGGGTCGCCTCTTCTCCAACACCTCCCCCACACCTTCCCCCGCACTCTTTTTATGGACCCATCCTCTGCTAAAGGTCAAGAGGTCATTCAGGCAGTCTATTGTGCCTTCAGTGATGATAGAAGTTAATGAAATCTGGGCATGAGGAAGTCAGGAATGTGATTTTATGAATTATAGCTAATATATTTCCATGTCAGGGAGGTTTAAATCCCGTAGCAACTGTTTACTCTAGACTCTGAATACACTCTATCATCTCTAACTCCTGGACCATAATCTATAAAGGTTATCATGCTCTGTCTCCATATGCTGGATTTTTTTTTTCCTCGGCTGGCTGGCTGACTGACCCACAGTCTGATGTCACACGTCTGTGAGAGCAGAGAGGCTTGATAAAGCTTTGATAAACAACACCGTCGGCCGTTTCGCCGCAGCCTCTCTCTGGCTCACTCTCTGACAGCAAGGTCAGCAGTTGTATTATGAGAGCAGATGTGCGTACACCCTGTCCAGCCCCAGAGAACAACAAGAGGGACATTGATTTTCCTGTAATAACATCACTCTGTGTACTGCGGGGAGTAAATTAATCTCATATCTGCCATATTGTGACCAGCGCTGATTGTTCATTAGGGATAAAGCAAAAAAAAAAAAAAAGCTGAAGGATGGGGTGTAGTGTGTAGAGGTGGTTGTGAAAGAGCTGGGATTCACAGACGGAGTGTAACAGACGAGCACATTGATAAGCCTCTCCATTAGCCGAGACTCTAACTGTTATTGGACTTAGTACTAAGTGGACCCTTGGGGGCGGACACCTCGCAGCCGTTTTCATACATCCTGTCTGGAATCAATGGGGGATATTGAAATATGTCCTCAGTTGTTCAGTGGATGTATCTGCAATTTGGGGTAATGATACTTGCTGAAGTGCTGGTCTGAGGTCACACACCACCACAGAGTCTGAGGTGTGTCAGAGAGTTTGGGGCAGATGTCTAGCTAATGTCCTGTCCTCTGTGTATGGGTGTGTGTGAACTGATAAACTAGCAACTGAGGGTTTGTACTGCGGTGTGCCCTTCACCAGAAGAACATTTGTGGTTAAAATGTTGTCATGTCCTGTGTAGAATAAATGACGTACAGGTAATGTGTTGGCAGTGTGCGGGTGTTTGTTTTGTCTCTCCTTCACCTGAACTTTGAAATGCATTTTTGCATAGAACAATGACATACATCTGAGTCTTCAATGGTGGAAAGTAACGGCGTACATTTACTCAACTATAGTATTTAAATACATTTTTTATCTATTCATTTATTTATTTTTCCCCATTATTTTTATTATTTAAATATTATGTATTTTTATTCTTTTTTTTGATTTTTAGATATAGATTTTTCTTTTAAATTTTCTGCTAGTTTATGCCTTTACTCTGTATTTTTTTTTAATAGCTTTAGTCGCTATTTACTTTGCAGATTCAGACGCACAATACAAAAATATAAATCAACAAATAAATGATGATGTATTATTTATGGATACAGACAAAACTTAATTGATCTTGCGAGCAAATTCATAAGATAATCAGCGGATATATATATATATATATATATATATAAAAAGCCCCATCTTTGCAAGTGATGTTTACCCATTACTACAACAGTTATCATAATCCAATAATATAAAATACATAATTTAGAAATAGTTCATTCTGCATTGTGAGTACTTTTACTAGAGTATTTGTTCAAAATCAAGATTATGAAATACAAAATCTTTCTTGACATCCAAGCTCTTTTTAGTCTCACTTTGTGTCAAAAAGATAGAAAATCGGTCAATAAGTACAAATTTGTATTCCGTAATTGGACTCCATGTTATCTTAACAAGCACTATACTCAATATGTACAATAAATGGTAACAATTTTGTGCTTTTATTTAAGTCTAAATTTAAATACATGACTTTAATTTATCACACTGCACTGTGGTATTGCTACTTACTTTTACTTACTTTTAAGTTCACCATACATCACAGCAACCAATGACTTTTAGGATGTGAGTAACATGTCTTAAAAAAGACTTGAAAAGAAAGTGAGCACATTCTGTAGTATTGTACATTAATACTGGTACGGCATATGCTAAAGGGACAAGAACAAAATCAGCAGCAGTTAAAACCACATTGAAAAACAGAAATGTGACAGACATATACATCATGCAGGGGATTTCCATACACTGCTATCTGACATTCAACTTAATGTTACTATGATTCCATTACGTTCTTTGAGTTGTTATTTTGTATAATCAGTGGTACATATATCGTCTTTTATTCCAAAGTTAGACCTTTCTTTTATATATCACGCTGCTTTTTTCACGTAAGCAAGTCATGTATTTATCTCCTGTTTTATTCAAAGTGCGTTACTGTAGAAGAGTTCCTCCATTATCAGAAATTACCCTAACTCTTTTTTTTTTTACAGAAACATTGCTGCTTTTCCTGTTCCCTCAAAACCAGGTATTTCAAGCTGAAACATGATCTTTTCCTAACAATAACCAAGTTTTTTTTGTGCCTAAACATAACCACGCATAAATGACGGGGCGTATCGTAACCTAATAACGTGCAAATGTAACATATGTGAGATTTGCAATCAACAATGCAATCATATTTTCCTGGTCATTGGGTTGCCCTTATTGTACTTGCAAGCCCAGGTCCATTCATACACAGTATGTAGGTCTTCCTGAAGTGGTCATGAGGAATCATCTCAAGTGTTTCCTAATGAAACAATTGTTTTTATACTCGATGCCTCCACTATCATTACAATCACTTCAGTAGCACGCACCAATTTGAAGCCACCTTACAGGGAGTATATTCAACTATAGATGCTGAGGAACAACTCATTACCTCAGCACTACAGTCAAGAGCACTGGTAAATGCAGTGTGACAGCATGGAGACCGTGCCAAGTGGAGCACTACCCACCTTAAATTGCAGTGTGTGTTTTACTAAGGGATTGCGTTTAGCACCAAGTATGATTCTTCTGCTGCTTAATTAATCCCTTCAGGGACGGAATAAAACACCCAACAAGATAAGAGCAATTAAAACAGGATGTTTTTTTTTTTCAGATCCTCCTCCGTTTTACATCATTAATTATACAAGGTTAGTGTTCCCTGTGTCTCACACACAGGGTGATGTGCAGCCACAGTGCCTGGGGAGGCGTACCCCTCTTCTCCACCAGAGAGGGCACAGGAACAATGTCAAACATACCATCATGGGAATACAGAATTATGCAAAGACATTTATCCTCGTCCTGCGTGCAGTACTGCTGTATTTGCCTCGTGTAGTAATACAAGGGGAGTAATTTTCCACAAAATCTGGTTCAATTGAGACAATATACAATGGTTTAGTGAGCAGGATGTGAAATAGGCCCCACACAATGGGTTTCTATCCACCATTGTGCCGCTTATTGCAGCACACAAATCAATCCGTTTTATTATTTCTGACACATCATCATTTCCATGACCCTTTCTTTTTCACCTCCCAGCGCTCAGCACTGTGTGCGGGGCAGAGGGGAGGGCAATGGTGTCAATGACCTTTTAACCCCCGGGCACGCCGAGGGCCTTCTAAAAGCCAGGCTGGGAGTCACGTGACCAGCGGAGACACAAGCAGCTGGAGTGGAAAAGCTAAAGCTTAACGACTCAAGCCTAATTCCCTTCTCTCCAGACGCTCATGTGGGTCTGAGAGCTCAGGTCTCGTAACAAGCCCGATGATTCGAGTATATTCAGACAGGCTTGTGTTTGCATCATCTCATCAACAGTGAACCAGTTACCATAACAATTCTGTGTCACTTCACATTACAAGATTCTTTCTGGGTCTGTCCACTACTTTGATCCAGACTGAAACATCTCAATAACTATCGGATGGACTGTCATGACAATTCATGCTGCCCAGAGGATGATGCAAACCCATTTTGGTAAACTTCAGACTTTTCCTTTAGCGCCACCATGAGGCTGACATTTTTGATTTTTAGTGAAGTGTCTCAACAACCACTGGTCGCATTGCAATGAAATTTTATATAGCCAAACACAATCACTACAGAGTGAATCCAAATTACTTGATTCCTAATGACTTGATTGATTATGATCCCTTTCATCAGTGGTGATACTTAAAATGTCAAAGGTTGTTTGCTTTTTTGTCAAAACTTAAGAGAGGTGAGATCATTAGGACATTAATTTACGTGACAGACCATTGCACCCAGATATGGCAAACAGAACACAGCTAAACAGGATCTCTACAGGAAGTTTCCATTTTGTTCACAGGTATCAGGTTTGGTTTCTTTCATGTAATTTCCATAAACAGCTTTCGCTCTCAGTGAACAGAAAATCACAAATTTTCACTGTAAAAAAACCAAAAGAACAACAGGTTTTTATATTCAGAGGAAAATCCAAAAACAAAATCTACTGAACCAAAGTAAATTCTACCCTTGCAGGACATAAAAACCTTTTTGTTATTTGAACATTAAATGAACACTCTAGCATTTCAGAATTTCCATTCCATGATGTTGAAGGACTTGAGAGCATCAGATTCAAACATGAATGGTCAAAATCGGGGCAGCAGAAGCTCAGCGATCCTCACTTTTAGTCCCTATTATGGGCCGAGCTAAAAAAAATATTAGGTCCTACGATTCCCATGATGCAACACAACAGCAATTTTCAGAAAGCTCAGAGTTCACGAGTTCTCATGTTTTTGCTGACATTTTCAGAAATGACAGAAGCTATAAAAGTTAATTTTTCAGTGGATGGTAAGATAATACTGTTATTTCACACATTAGAGTTTTCTTTGTAGTTTTACAATATGAGAAAATGTTAATATCCTCATTAATGGCCTCATCTTTTTCCTCTGTCATTATGCCTTTGTACTTTATGCATTATGTGACCCCCTCACTAGCTTACTAAACTGTTAGCCTCAGTTGTTTCTTTCTTTTTTTAAAGATATTTTTGGGGGCATTTTTGCCTTTAATCAATAGGACAGCTAAACGTGAAAGGGAGAGAGAGGGAATGGCACGCAGCAGAGGGCCACAGGCTGGAGTCAAGCCCGGGCTGCAACAGCAACAACCTTTTACATGGGGCGCCTGCTCTATCCAATAAGTCACCGACGCCCCAGCCTCAGTGGTTTCCAGTCACCAACAGTTCTGTCTATGTTGCCACTGTCTAGCAGCGGTGCTCTCACAACTTAACCACTTGAACCTTAAGCATATCATGAACAAAGCTCCCCATGTGGTTAACACAAGCCCATGAATTCTGTTTGAATGCAGTATAACCCTGATGACCTCACTATGATATCACAAGGGTCATCTTGTCAGACTTGACAGTCAGGGTTTCTACAGCTCAAGACAAGTTAGATTTCAGACTTTTTTTAAGCCATTTGAAATCAAATTTATCAGGAATTTTACAACAACCAAAACTGACGGGTAAAAGACCACATGGACTGATGGCAATTACTTAGCATAAGGACAATTTTACCCAAATGTTTATCGTAACATAAAACATTACTTTTCTGTCTTGTGGTGCAGATGAGAGAACAGAACTGTGAAATACCTGCCGTCTTTTGGGCAGTTTTGTGTTTCTCTCTCTGCATATGGGATTTCCCTGCCTTGATTCCCAACATGCCGAATTTGAAAAACTTTTCAAATAAAACACACTGAGCCTTGAAAGCATTGTCTTGCACCTGTTTAAACCCTCCTGCACAATCTTGGTTATACAGCCAATTTTCATTGAATTTTGGTCATTCAGAGAACAATGACAACTAGCTAGCAGACGGCAGATTCCTTTGAGCAGCCCAGATGGAAATAGAATACGAGTGTTTTTGGTTCTGCTGTCCTGGTCTGTTCACCATTACTGAGAGAGGTATTTAGGACATTATTTAAAAAAAATTGATTTTACCCATAATTTCAAGATTTTACAATGCCAGAAAAAACAACACAAAATTCTTCTTTGCATATTTTTGCATTTTTAAGACTTTTGAAAGATTGATTTCAGACATTTTAATACCAATTAAGGCATTATTTTTAGATAAATTAATTCAATGCCTTTTAAGACTTTTTAAGGAACTGCAGGAACTCTGGAGAGCTCTTACACAGCTGTTTGTGCCCTTTTAAATGAAGGACAGACCCACACTGACACAAACACATATTACCACAAGGAGAGAAATAAAATGTTTATTTTACCATTTGTTTTTTTCTTTGCACACTAATAATAAATGTCAGCAGAGTCCTCTGGGTGGTAAACATCCCCAAAACACAACAAATACAACAAATAGTGTTTCCATTGGGTTCACCCAGTAACATTTTGGAATCAATGTAGTGATAAAAAAAAGATTCAAAATTTAATCTGATTCACAAAAAAAAAACAAAAAAGTAACAAAAAAGCTAAAGTAACATGTAACAGATGAATGAGTCCCTCCTCTGGTTGCCGCGTGAGCTTAATAACAGTTTCCAAGTAGAGAGAAGCTTTGAGTGGACAAGAGTCTGGAGGTTCATGCACCATCACTTAGTGCTGTTACAGTCAGGGGTTAGAGAGCGGCTCTACAGAGCCTTTATATGCTTTGAAGCAGGTCTACAAAATATTTCATTCACTTTATAGTAGATGTGGTAAAAATGGAGCACAGCAGACACAGTTCACAGAAAGCACTGTGTCGTGGCTTTGGACTTCTGACCAAGCTCTCCTTTCAACAATCACTTAGTATTTTCATTTACAACATAAGACATACATGGAATGGAGAAAGTACAAAAAAAAGAAAGAAAGATGACAGACCATACGTTTCAGAAAGGCATAGTATTAAAAAATGAGCAAAAGAAATCTGAATGGTAAATTCTATGACTTGGGACAGCACATTTTCCATGTGTATACTTTACCTTCTTACTTGTACCGGCAAGACATTTTTCAGAAAAATGGTTTTTTTTGGTCCTGTGTGAGTGTTTTTGTTTCAAGGATGGTCTGCACAGTAAAGTCTAACCTGTGCTCCAGCGTTCAGGTATGATGTGCTTCTCTTCCAGCTCTTTTCCCTGCATAGCAAGCTCTTTTTTTTATTCACAGTTTGAGTCTCAACTCATTGTTAGTGTTGGGTGGATGCTGCTGAATAGGCTCCTTCATTCTGGGGTGAAGGGACTTAAAGCAGACACCTTCTGTTTTCCAGATTATCTTAACAACAAAGCCTGAGCTTCTTTTGTTGCGTTGCTCAGGCTGGACATTTTACACATTAGAACAACATATATAATGATGTTGTTAAATAAAACATGAGAAAAATATATAGATTTTTATCTTTTGTGTTTTTTTTAAAGGCTAGTGTTATGATTCTTCTTTCCTCTACAGAAGGGGTGTTGCGACAAAGCTAAATCCAAAATGACTTTATGATGATTAAGTCGTCACTTTTGTCCGACTGTGGCTTGAAGCTAAAAAGGCCTTGTCTAACATTTATAGTAGAATCATATATATACAAATAAAATATGCATTGAAAACACTCCACCAGCTGGAAGGAGAGGATGTTCAGTTCATCTGTCAGGGGCCATGCCTCATCCCCCGCCCCCGATGTACAGCAATCTTGGAAGAACGTTGTAGCCGCGTTGGCTACCGATAAAGAGGCCCCGATGAGAAAATCGATATCAGTGCAGATTTACATGATATAAAAATAAGTAAGAAAGAAGGTAGGCTTAAGGGCAAGTGGTTATAAATGGCAGAGTGTGAGACTGGTTTTGGCAAATAAGCGTTCTACTGTGCATGTGCGGCCCTCGAACAGAAGGTTGATGTCGCCTGGGTTGTCTCATAACCATGCAGCTTGAAGACACGGAGACGCCACGTAACACGTGCATGAGAGAGAGAGTGTGTGTGTGTGTGTGTGTGTCTGTGAGAGAGAGAGAGTGGGTGGTGTGTATGAGCACAGACGCTGCGTCCTCACACACACTCCTCCGCTGACATCAGGAGTGGATTGATGTACTCAAATCCTTCAAACTCAGACTGGTCGATCTTCTTGACCACATCACTACGATGAAGAAAAGAAAATTGGCATCAATTATATATACTGTAAAAAACATATAATATTAAAAATTACATGCTGTCTTAAAAATTATTATTTTTTAAATATGATGAAAGAGAGGGATAATAAAATGGAGACTCACTCGTCATCAGGCGTGAGCTGGATGGGCTCGTTGGTGAACTGGGCGTCGAAGTTGTCCAGTCCAAATTCCCCTGAGATATTGGGCTTGAAAGGAGGGACCACCTGCTTCTGCTCCAGCTGAAACAACAACACATGAATCAGGTGAGAGCATGGCAACTTTTGTAGGACTGTACCTAACTCAGGATTACGTCAATCAAACCAGAGTCTGCTGCTCAATAAGAATATTCGCCTACTCAGTCAGACTCACCTAGCGTCTGGGTCTGCAGCTGCCTGTATCGTAGAGCAGAGCGAAAGCAAGGAGCACTTACTCTGCAGCTAAACGTGAGGACTGAAACCTCCCCTGAAGTACAGTGCACACTGACTGACAAAATAAAAAAGAACGACTGCTCGACTTGAAGAATCTCAGTTGATTGAGGGGTCTCTGACTGATGATTCAAATCTTGGACTTTTAGGTGGCAGCTCTAAACTGTATTTGTCTTTCTGACATCAATAACTCATGTAATCACTCTCTGATTATGTAAACTGTGGAGTAACATTGACAGTTATTGATTGCAAGACAATTCATCTACAAGCACTCTGATGACCCATTAATAATTTAAGATATTTTCCAACAAAAATGTCAAGAATTTTATGGTTCAAGCTTCTCCAAAGTGAGGATTTGCTGCTGTCCCTTGTCAGATGATTAAATCAATGTAATATCCTTAGAGTTTGGACTGCTGGTCAGAAAGAGCAAGCAATTTGGAGACATCATATTGGGCTCTGGAAAGTTGTGATGATAACTTTTAACATTTTAAATGACTAAATGATTAATGAATTAAGAAAATAAACTGTAATAATAATTGCTGCAGCCCCAGATTGAGAGTTAAACTGTAATCTGTTCTGGAGCCAGGCCTATCATTTATGTAAAAGGCACTGAAAGGGAAACTCACATAAAGACTCTTTGGTCATCATCACATCACAGATTTCTATCCTGTTTCCATTATTAAATACTACAGCTGAGTGCCCATTGTGCCATTTAAAACAGTGACTAAAATCTTGATGACGCACTTGTACTAAGCAGCTCTGAATACATTCCTCACAGTGTGGAGGTAACTCACAGTCCATCATCTGTTTCGTAGCTGTTACACTACGTGTCTGTAAGAATGCTCCCCCTGCAGGCTAATGGGTGCACTGCAGGGCAAACTTTCAGGTTAGTGTGTGTGTATGCATGTGACAGGGGAGGAGGGAGGGGTGTAAGCTGATCCCTCCAGACACTCTGACCGACTGGTGGGTCCCTGCTCCAGACCAAACAGGGAAAAAGAGGTCATGGTGATCCCTTGCGAGCTGCCCTGCCCTGCCCTGTCTGTGTGTCTGTCTGTCTGGCATGACATCCACCAGTGCATGTCTGACTGTCTGTTCACTTGTAAAGGTCATGTCTGTCTTCCTAAAGAGATTAAAACATGTCTGATTATTTACACGTCTACAGACTTTGAGTTTAAACTTTTTTTCTTTAAAGACTTTAGTTCATTTAGTTCGACTGAGTTCATTGTAAAATAAAATAAAATAGAAAGAGTTGATACAACACCATGTTTTTCTTTTGTCTATGTTTGTATTTTTTAATGTTTCTAGGTTATCAGACCAATATGTAGCCTATTGCTCTGATAACTAAAACACTATCCTCTTCCTGTTTTGGTTGTGCAGTGGTTGACGCTGGGCGATAAAATGACGACAATGATAAACTATAGTCATTTTTACTCGATATGGATAGACCTAGATGATCCAGTGTGTCATGCAGTAGACGTTAACAGACAGCTGTTCGTCAATCTGCAGTGTTGGGGATGCGCGTCATTGTACACGCCCTTTTTTCACTCTAAAGTTTATGCTGAGATGAGTGAGCCAAGGTGAGGAGGAATTAGCTGCACCAAAACAGCAATCAATAGTGTCCTCTTTTGCTGCTGTAACCACGTATGAGAAGCGATCGAAAAGGAGCAGAAATATAACAGACGCAGTGTCATACTCTCTCACCAAAGACATGATGCCCATGAGCACCTCGGAGAGAGACCGGTTCAAGAAATTAATCAAAGTACTAGACTGCAGGAAGGAGCTCCCAGGCAGGAAATATTTTTCTCAAACTGCTCCGCCCCAGCTTTACGACAAGTGTTGTGGGAAGCTGGAAAATCATTTGGTTTCTCCAGGTGTCAGACATTATCAGGATACTTTTCAAACATGCAGCAGTATCAAATTCGATATCAATCAATACAGGGAAAATTATCGGGATAATATTTTCTGCCATATCGCCCAGCCCTAGTTGACGCACTTCCTTTGTGCTATAAATGGAGCCTTCATTTTCCTGGGAGATCTTACCCAGTGAAAGAATAAGAGGAAGACACATCTTTATCAGTCCCAAAGGGTAATTCAATTTTTTTCACTCTCTTGTTATTGCACAGTTTTCATACACAGGCAAATGAGATGAGAGACGTCAGAAGAGGGGCTGCCCATGGACAGGCACCCCATGCCACTCAAACAATAAAGTGGAATAAAGATTTATTAATGGCTTCCTTTTGACAATGGATAGTTGTTTCACAATCTAATAGTTTAATGGATTTCTCTGTCAGACAAATGAAAAGCCCACATTTCACCTCTACAGTATTCTCTTCTGTCCTGTCAGTCAATCAGCCCTCTCCACTCATTTTCTTTCCATCTTAGGCTTTCCGTCTCAGTCATTCTGTTACTCAGCCTATCTGCTGTTGTCAATCCTCTGCCTCGCTTGTTTTTCAGTCCTGTCTATCTTGCCTGCTTTCCACAAGGACATGAGGCTCATGGCTTTGCTAATAACCCTCAGCTTTGACAGAGCTGCTACACCCGCAGGGCAGGAGAGAGAGAGGATGACCCCTTGCACTTAGATTTGACCTTCTGCTGTCTAGTAGCAGCTTTCTGTTTTTCCTTCTCTCTGCAATCGATATATGGATTGATTCTGACCTGTTTGGCAACCGGGCATGCACCGGTACCTTGAAATTATGATTAAAATCGTGATTATAGCGACCAACCAATCAACTCAAAAAATGTAGGAGAGAGAGAGAAACATGGAGAGAATAAAAGTAAGTGACTCACAAGGTCCCAGTCAACGTTTCGGAAGAATGGATGGCCCATAATGTCGGCAAAGCCAGTCTGAGGGTGGCAGCCTAGACGCTCCTTGGGATCCTGTGGGAGTGGGGGTGAGAGACAGTATGAGGTGACGGTGGAGGAGACAGACAAAAAGTCAGACAACGGGCAAGCAAGGTGGAGAAGGTGAGAAAAAAGATAATGTGCAAGACAGGTGGAAAAGATGAGTGGATTTCAATGAGGGGAAAAGTTAAAAAACGTATTAAGGCACAAGCGCCACCTTGAGCAACACAGGGACGGGGGTGGCAAAAAAGAAGAATGCAAGACACTGAGAGATGGCAGTTGGCTCCTACTAAGGCCATAATAATGTCATTCTCGGAGGCCAGCAGGAGCCAACACTGTTTTAAGATTGATCCAGACCTGTCTGACCCCTTCTTACCTTGTTCAGGAATCCCTTGAGGACGCTGGCGGCTTTGACTGACAAGGAGCGGGGGATTCTGATCTGTTTTTCCAATATTACTGCAGGAGGTGAGAGGAAAAGAGGGGAGGGGGGTGAGACAGACGGTCCCTTGAGGCTAAAATGACAGAAGACGGCAATGACACTGCTGCACTTATGAGTTCAGTCCTGTCCGGTATATTCATGTTGAACATAATATACAGAAGCCTTTCAATGAAGTGTCAATGGCTTTTGATGAAGCTGTCTTGAAACATGACTTCCCATCAATCCGACACTTTTCTGGCAGTTATAAGAAAAACACTGACACATTTTGAAACAGTATTTTCAATGAAATAACGACATGCATTCACACATTTCTCTGTAACAGATGGCATGTGCCTGGTGCTGGGAGAAGGGGCCATTGGAAAGGTGTCAATACAAAGGTGTTACATGTTTCCACTGTGCTGTCCCCCCCCCCCATTATCAACCTGAGCAGTGAGTGTGTGTGGGTGTGTTACCTTGGAAGAGGTAGTCTTCTGTATTCTGGTCTGGGTTGTCGGAGCTTCCGACGATGTCGAAGGGCGACCGGCCCGCCATCATCTCAAACATTAGCACGCCCAGCGCCCACCAGTCCACACTGAACCCTGAGGACGCACACATCGTATGTTACAAATCATAATCATGACAAGAAGGGGACATAAGCCTTTTTCCCACTGGACAAAAACACCCACAAACATCTGGCTTTTGTACTTGAAAAGACAGGTTACAATCAACATTCTTTCCCAGGACAAATGACTCTGCAGTGGTCAAAGGTATTTATCGGCTTCAACTGGCAGTGATGGAAACACAACACCTGGGTGGACGTGCTAACTTTAGCCCCTTTGCTGGCGCAATGCAAAGACGATCGTCACATAATAACGTCCATCTTTCTCCAAGCAGCGCTCGTACACCACTTAAAATTTAGTCTGCACCAAGTTTGAGGGAGTGACTGAATAAACCACTATAACATTTTTTGACTTGCCTCCATACGAGTTTCTTCTGTTTACTAAACTTGTTTTCTGGCATGTTCGTGATGTGGAATTTGACACATCAGAAAACGAAACACCAAACAGAAAGGCATACTTTTGCAGTCTGGTGTTGGCCAGCATACACACCCTAGTTTAAGTGTACAGAAAAACGGTAACTGATAAAGCACAAATGTTTTAAACCTGAAAAGAACAGATTTATGTCCAATTCTGCCCTTGAATCTCATTAACAGCACACCCAAAACAAGGTATTAAAGTGCCTTTATAGCAATGATTTTGCATGTTAGAGCACAATTCTCATTAACTCATATAATTCAAAATATTTGCACAAAGCATACTAGTATTTTAGGGTTACTATAGCAACCATTCCAACTATGAAAGCATAGTAGTCTTTTCATATGCTTTTAGCCCTTGACATCATATCTTCACCGCTAAAGAATTCCCAATTAGGGCTTAACTGCAGTGTAAAGAAATACACACAGTGATATATTATAAATTCATTATTTCATTAGATATATGGGAGAGATGAAAGGCTTGATGAGCGTATCGTTAGCATGGGAGCTCAATGTAAAATGCTCTGCCATTTATAACCAATACATGTAAATGTAAAATGCTAATAGATATAAGAACCTAATCCCAGTGACACATGTAGAAAAGGTTCCCACACAGTTTAATTTTGATGGTTTCTTGAATGTACCTCACCTTACACAGCACATTATGTTAACAAGCCTCTTGTGTTGACAATTGTTTTGCCTCTTTACATTCTGTTGTTTATGCACACCTCATAACTCAGAGTAATCATAATTGCTCACTGGCTGTGCAGGCAGGGCCCTTGCAAAACCAGTAGCACATGTGTAATTAAATTAGGCTTCATTATGTTATTTATCAGAAAAAAAACAAAAAAAAAACAATTTGTCATCACATATAAAAGCACACTGAGCTAGTTTTCATTTTCCATTAAGCAGTAAAATAGATTATATAAGGTACCACGGTGGGTCTGATTATTATAGTGCATCCAACAGGGACATTGTACATGCACGTAAAGCGATTTTTGACGCTGGGACGATTAACTGCTCCGCCTGATTGTTATAGTTTTCTATAGGCTTTTTTCACAACAGACATTCTGACTCGTCACTACAGTAAAAGCACAGTTACCAGGAACATAAATGAAGCCTTACTGAGCTGAACATGTAAAACCACTGGTATGATCCTTTGACATTGGATCTTAGGGCTGTGACAGATGTTTTTACTGTCTTTATTGTGTTGTATTTATAGATATTCTTGCATGTAGCACTCAGTGTTAGTTGTCATCCTTACCCACAGTTTCCAACCAGTGTGCTCTAAATAAGCTAAGATAGGAGAGAATTCATGTAGAGGATGTCTCAGTTGCTTTCATGATTATTTAATTGCCTTTTCAAATGTATTTGCTCGTTTTTATTTTGTTTTGTGTCATGTTATCTATTTATTTGGTTTTTATATTAATTTAATACTAATCCCAGACCTTACTGCATAATGCCTCCTACGTTGTATCATAGCAAATAAAAGAGATGCATTTCTGGTAAGTGCTTGTGTGTTGTAATTCTCACCGTAATCCTCTCCTCTGAGTATTTCAGGGGCGATGTAATTGGGGGTACCACAGAAAGTGCTCGTCGTATCGCCTGGTCTCAAGCCCTCCTGCAAAAACAATAAGATCATCAGCGGTGAGATCATCTCGGAGGGCTGTAAACCGACACTTGTGCAGCTGTGCAGGTGCTTTTATCCAAAGTGCATTGTGGTATCATTAGAGCCTCGATTTTTCATATGCAGTAAACTGCAAACAGCACCTTGCACATGCCGTAGTCTGTGAGTTTAATGTGTCCCTCAGAGTCCAGCAACACGTTGTCCAGCTTCAGATCTCTGTAGATGATTCCCCGCTCGTGGAGGTAGTTGAGCGCCAAACTGATCTCTGCTGAGTAGAATCTGAAACAGAGATTCAGGTGTATTCAGAATCACGTACGACTACAAAAACGACACAAAATGACATCAATCTTATTCTGTTTAACGAGACAAAAAGTCTGGCTCTACCTGGCGTGTTCTTCTGGGAGTTTCCTTTGTCTCTGCATGTGGAACATGAGATCTCCACCATTCACATATTCGATAACAAAGAACAGTCTGTAAAAAGAAGCAAATGTTAGTTTCTTTTTTACCTGAATACATAATTCACAGTGTTATTTTTTCTCTTTAAAAAGCACAGAAGTGGGCTTGGGAAGTAGCGATATTACCATTCAATACGATATTGGTTCGCCACAAAAATGGTCCTCACATGTCCATGATAACAGAAAGATATTCAATTATTCAACACCTGTTATGAATTGTGCCCTTTATTTGGTGTCTGTCTCTTTTCTCCTGCTTTCTCTATGCTTCACCACATTGTTATGCCATATCAAAAAAATAATGACATGCTAGCATTTGTCTGACACTGTATGTAATTACCGGGCCCTCAGGAAAGTTTTTCAGCTTTGCCTCCATTTTTTTTCCAGTGGCATTCATGGTATTGCAGCGAAAAAAAAATCCCCTGTGGCCCAAAAAGCATTTTCCCCATAGAACACTATTATGAAAAAGATTGAACACCTTGAACTGCAAACAAGGTAAATACGTTGATTAATCTGATTTATTAACAGCATGCCCTTGTGTAAACAACACCTACTACCTACTAATATCCTGATCTAGGAGTTACCGAAATGTGTAAAAAGATTATCTAATTTTCTTTAGCTTGATACTGTTAAGTCCGTCCTTAATCCTTAAAAAGGGTAATGTCACATTGTAGACTGCAGAAGAAACCGTGTGACTCCATCAGGAGAGACGCTCTCACCTGCTTTCTGTCTGAAAACATGAGTGAAGGCCGACCAGGAAGGGGTGATTAGAGGCCTGCTCGAAAACGTGCTTTTCTGTTTGGACCCAGTCGATGTCCTGGAAGAGAAACACACGGAGACACACCCCAAGTGTAAATCAGAGATCATTCTGACATAGTATCCTTGAACTTATAAAAGCTGAATAAGCACAGTGCTTGATCGACCACCCTGTGCAGATGGAGACCAGGGTGGGCAGCGGCAGGATAAAGGGCTGAGCCAGTAGAAGCAGAAGCAGGTCCCTATTGATGGCTGGATGATAATATGTCTGGACACGGATGCGGCTCGCGCTGACAGGGCATGGACACCAGAACACTTCACCATTGATCGAAAGGCACTTGTCAGTTTGTCAATCACGCTAAGTGTGTCTAATCAAGGCTAACTACTCCTACTGCCTCTGGCTGTGCTGCTACATGTGTACGCCAAGATCAATTTCTGATGACATGATGGTTTATCTACACCTTCTTAAAAAGACTGATGGCTTGAAACAGGTCCGTCAACTTAACTCAAAATGTTTCAACAAGATGCACAAGATGGATGTTCATGGTGCTATGAGTAAAGGCTTCCACTGACTGTGCTAATAGCATTAATTATGACTGTACTAATTGCATTAATTATACATGGCAGCAACAGAAGACTGATGACTTCACTATGAACTAACCTTCTCACATCTCAGTGGATGGTGGGGCTGTAATGATTCCTGTATTTGTACTGAACAGTCACAGTAAGGGGGTCATGGTCCAGTGAACGTAGCTGCACACAGAATACACGATATATAGACTGATGTGGAACCAAAGTTCACAAGTGCGAGTTCCACCTGGAAACCTTCAGCCGTTTGCTGAGGTTCATACAACAAGCAGACTGGCGTGCAGTCACACCATGGCAAGCACAAATAAATCACCAGAGTTGGAAGACCTGCCTGCAGGCTCCCAGTCAGCACCGAGGAGAGTAGTGTGTGACATGAGGACGGCGTGTCGTTGTTGCTCAACCATTGTATCTGTAGGTGTAGGGGATGTAAATGGAAACACATCCAATATGCTGACGCACGGCATCACCCAGATGTGCTGATCACCAGGATGATAAATGTTTGGGTGTTTTAAGTGTTTAAATATAGCAACAGGGGACCTAACTAAAACACTCTTCCTGATGCAAGTTTTATTTTTCATTATTCGGTAACGCTACCGTCCCCAGTAGGAGGATTTGCACTATTGACTGTTCAAAATAAATGAAAAGAAACCTGTGCTTATACATTTAGCTTTTTTCCGCTGTACCAAACTCGCACCAAACCGTGACGCTAAACCATGGTATGAACCAAACCGTGACTTCTGTCCACCATTACTCACATGGTAGATGAAGGTGTTGTGTTACTGCTACACTGGACAGACTTAAAGAGACAGTTTCACTTTTGAAATATTGTACATTTCCTTCATAATTGGGTACGCACCTTTAAACCTCTCAAAAGAAGATGGTTGGTTTAACTAAATTACATGTTGTGATAAGTCACTTGTTTAACTATTAACAAATAAGTAAGATTACATGAAAGATAGCTGAAGCTATTAGTTCATTAATTGATAAGTTGATCAACTATTCATTACTTTCATAATTGATTAATTGTTTTTAAAGAGAAAATACCACTGATTATCTGTTTCCAGTCTCTCTAACATGATTTTCTGCTTTTGTATAATTGTAAACTGAAAAAAATTAGATTTGGACTATTGGTCGGACAAAACAAGATATTTAAAGATTTTTTTTCCCCACTACATTTTACAACATAAACACTCAAACAATTGAGAAAATATGAATTAATAATCAATAATGAAAATACTTGTCGGCTACAGCTCTGGAAACACCCTCATCATGTCCTATTTTCATTCACGTAAACTGACAGCAATGGAAACAGTTCAAATGGTAATTTTGTAGGTTATTGTGACAAATGTCTTCAAACCTCAACCCTTGAGACGACTACTGGGCTGATTTTTGTCTTTGATCTTGAGCCAAAACATGCTAAATTCAGTCTTTAACACACATTCACACAGCATGTACGGATATGAAAAATGCAGAGTAAGCAGTCACAATAAAAAAAACGCTGATGGGGTTTGAGAGCATTTTATCGAACGTGAATCCACTTCCATATCTTGTTATTAGATCAGAAACCGTTTGACTCCCTTACAAGATCTGTTTTGATAGCTTGCTTGGTGGAGAATAGAAACACCTTAGTTAAAAAAAGTGCTGTTTTTACTTTTTACTTTTCACCACATAATTATTTTGTCACTGCTCTGTGACACAATTTTCCTTTTGCTGGTAGGAAAAAAAAACATTAAGTTTGGACCTTTTCAGTAAGCTCCGACAAATACTGCATTTCACAGTTGTTTTGTTGACCTTGATTGTATTCACACTTTGGAACGGTTAAGTCATAATACATCCATGGTGTAAGTCATGGTTTAAAGCTTTCTGCCATGTTCAGTAAGTCAGTCTTGTTAACAACTGTGTCACTGAATTAGCATGTGTCTGTATGCCTCACCATTTTTTTTCTCTTTGCAGACGCCTGTAGTGTGAAAGAAAGGCAAAAGAGAATATCTAAGAGAGACTGTGAAGGAGAGATTTGATGAGGGATTTGTTGACTGTGGCACTGGAACCAAAATGGAATTGACACAGTCTAACTCCAGAAAGGATATTACTTTAAAGGGGACCTACTACGCTTATTTTCAGGGTTCATACTTGTATTTTGGGTTTCTACTACAACATGTTGACATCTTTAAAGGTCCAATGTATAGGATTTAAGGGGTTATATTGGCAAATACAGAACATACTATGTGTGTTTCCTTTCATGCATAATCACTTGAAAATAAGAATTGTCCTGTTTTTGTTGCCTTAGAATGAGCTGGGGTACAAGGCTGTTGCCGCAGCAGCCCGGGTTCGACTTCAGCCTGTGGCCCTTTGCTGCATGTTACTCCCTCTCTCTCTCTCCCACCTTCACGTTTGTCTGTCCTACACATTAAAGGCTAAAAAGCCCCAAAAAATATCTTTAAAAAATAAACCCCCCTGAACAAAGAACACTAGAACACTAGGAAAGGCATAATAGGTCCCCTTTAATCAAAGCCCACCGACTCTCTGAGTCCATGCAAAAGCTGCCCTACAACTGTCATGCTGTCAAGCTTTTTGACTTTGATGGTGTGTCACACATTAGCGTCGTTTACCTCATCGTCATTGACTAGCTCTTTCTTCACCACCTTCATGGCGTAGATGCGCTCTGTCTTTTTCAGCTGCACCAACAGCACCTTGGCGTAGCTACCTCTGCCGATGACCCTGAGCAGATCGAAGTCTGCCAGGCCCAGGCTGGAGGGCGATTTCCCTGTGTCTCCGCTGCTTCCCGCCTGAGGAGCAGGTTACACAGAGTGGGAGGGCAAGCATTAGAGACTGTCATACAAAAGGTGAACAACATTATGTGATTAACACAAAGTCAATTTGTCATGCAACTTTCAGTACATCAACCTTTTTTCAATGAACTGTTGATAGAACTGGTGATTCGGTTTGTGCCCAAGAGTGATTTCCTCTGGGCGGTTTGTATATGAGGTTAAAACTGCACCACCTTTTGAAAGTAAATCTCACTAATGACTTTCTTGACTGTATTAAACACCATCACCCCACCTCCATCCGATTAAGCACTCGGTGTATTAGTCCCACCTCTCCGTAAATCTGATTACCACCTTCACCATTTCCTCGCCCATCTTCCTCTCTCTTCTCTCCCTCCTGTAATCTGTTCTGTAGTGAACCGCTCCCACTACCTATCCATCTAACTCCCCTTCACGTCACAACCCCCATCCCCAGAGTCGGACATGGAGCCGCAGATAAGATCATTTGGCTTGCCCTCTTTTATCTCCGTCTACCTGTGTCCAACTCGATCCATTTTTTATCCGTCTTCAGCTCCCTGCTCTGCCCAACACCCCCCCAACTCCTGCCTACAACCCCAAACTACATCCCTGCCCATTAATCAGCCTCGGGTGTTAAGAGCTGTGATAAAAGGTTACTTTATTAGCTCCACCAAAGGAAATCAATACCCACAGCACTGCGAGGGTGCGGACGTCTGCATGCGCTCTATATCACACATGCACAGCAGGTGGAAGAAGGATCACCCAAATGCACACGATGGCAAAATAAGCAGAAGAGAAAAAAACATTACAGGTGAATTTTTTCGTTCTTTCTCTCACAAAAACAGCACTGATTTCGCTTCTAAATATACATACACACACACATATTCATAAAGACAACATGACAGATTGACAGACTATGAGTCACACATCAACAGTGTTTGAAAAGATTTTCTCTCTCACCTCTCTCTCGTTTCCATCGTAAGTCAAGCTTTCTCTGGAGCCTTTCTTCTGAGGGCCTAAGAGAGAGGAGGAAAGTGACAGACAGACAGAAGGAGAGGGGGAGGCAGGAGAGGAAAAATAACGTAGGAGAGATGAGACAAGGAGAGAAAGTAGGTGAGAGACAGTCACACGCTTTGTTCACAGCCCTGCAGTCGTTTCTCTCTGCTCGGTTGGAGAAGAAAATACCCAATTGTATCCACTTGTTTAGCAGTGCAACAAAACTTTATTTTGTACTTGTGATCATTTAAATCACAATAATCAACATAATGCATTTAAAAACAGACTTAAACAAAGACAACTGTGCCCCTCAACTTCCCAGGTGGCCTGTGAGCATCTATGGCGGATAGAGA
The DNA here is from genome assembly GCA_035609425.1 of Epinephelus awoara. Classification (NCBI taxonomy): domain Eukaryota; kingdom Metazoa; phylum Chordata; class Actinopteri; order Perciformes; family Serranidae; genus Epinephelus; species Epinephelus awoara. The sequence goes on along the minus strand of CM069306.1, from coordinate 23,501,316 downwards.
CTTAACTGCCTCACTAACAACAGTAACAACGATCCTAAGCCCTCTCATTTCAGTCAGCCTCTCAGCCACCTGACCGGACTTAAGTCTGATGCTGTAGGTAAACCCCAGATGCAGCTGCCCAACCTGTAGTCTGGGTGGTCGCTGATATGCTAATGCTAACAGGCGCCTAAGCTTAGTCTGGTGATATTCTACATTTCTCTTAAAGTCAAGAAATCCCATTAGAAAAAATGGACCCAACACTGAATTGATGATACTAACAAGTCTGTGTATCCAAAGCCTCATATGTCTTGTATATGTCTGTGTCATAGAGCTCCTTTGCTTCATTAAAAACACTTCAATTGAGCCAAACCGTTAAACAGGAGGACATGCTCCTTTATTACGATTTGATTGGACAAACACGGTCCTTGCTGTTGTTAATTCATGACTGAAACCAGTCCAAACCAAAAACACTTTTCATTCCTGTTTGAGTAACAATTGCTAAAAACTGAAACACTGCACTTATTTGACATGCGTCTCAACCACTAGGCTACCAGGATGCTTCTGTTTCAGACTTTTTTTTTTACATTTAAAATATATGTTTGTGATTTATTTTCAAAGATTTACTTCTTCCAAATAAATGAAGCTGAAAGTCAGAGTATTGGAAGATGAAAATTCCTCTTGGTTTTGGCCTCTTTATAGGATGACAAAAATAAAAGATATTGATAGCCTTATCTTTTAAAAATAGTGGACAAAAGCAGCAGGCGATGTGTCAATTTAAGTCATAAGAATGGCAACTGATGTACTGATGTTTCAGAAATGGATATATCAAAAGAAACCTGTAATTTAACGAACAGTTTGTGGCAAAAAGCATTTTTTTTCCCTGTATTGTTTTTTCTTTGTTTATGCATTTCTAACCCAGGGTCAGGCAACCTGCGGCTCCGGAGCCACATTCGGTTCGTGAGCCTCTCTCAAGTGGCTCCCTGTGGCTCTGACAAAAACATTACATGGAAATGAATAACAGTTAATGTCTCAACATTTTAGTCTTTATTTATTATTGCTGCAGGTCTGAAGTGATTCTTACACTCTCAAGTTGTAAAAATGTGTAGCCTTTACACTGACTGAAGAAATGTTTTAACATTTTGTCGACAAAAATGTCCATCATACATCAATAGCCTGGTGCCTTTCCCTCTAAGTTTTGCCAAACCTCAATACGGTGGCTATTCTGTGTCTCCCTCGCTTGGCTAGCAGTGGTTACAAATCCAAAAAAGGAAGAGTTTCAAAGGAAAATAAAGAATTTAATAGTGTGTCAATAGATTTGTCTGCTTTCATCACTAAATATGCAAAGTTCATTTAGACCCTCCTTCATTATAAGGCCCAAATATGTTTCACAGCAAGTAAAGGCTGTCGACTCCTGATCCAACACTATTCTATTTTGTACGAAGAAAAAGCTTTAAATGTTTTTAGCTATGAACAGCAGCTCCACAGCTCGCTCTGACAGGAAAAATTTCCTCACTCTTAGGCAGCCACTGTTTTCGTCCAAGGAGGCTGAAATTTGGCATGGAGATCAAGCGTGTGTGTGCTTGTGTGTGAAGGTGTGTGTGTTCATACCAATCACCAATGGGCGTAGCCTATCACAAAAAGGCACATAACTTTCAAACAGATTCACAGACTTGCATAAGATTTTGTGGAAAGATTGGTCATGACCCGAAGGGTAGCCGATTAACTGTTCATGCCAACTGGCAAAAAAGGGCAACGTGCCGATGCATGTACAGTATATAGGTGGCTACAGCTATTGTGAATTCCCGCTTATTGACTTCTGATCACCATTTGTAAACACTTTGTGTGTGTGTGTGTTTGTGTGAGTTTTACCTGGCTGTTCAGTTTGGTCTATTTGACTCGATGGTGGGCCAGGCATTATTGGTTCCTAGGCAACAACATTTGTCACAGTATAATCAGCATTGAAAAACAGAATACACTCTTTTAAGTAAATGTATGAGTCATGAACAGTAACAATCCAATTCCCGCCATCAAGCTAATGAGTATGACGTCTGTCGCAGCCCTCACCTGGATTATCGGTCTGCCACACTCCACTGTGACCAGTTTATGGCACTTCTTGTGCACCAGCAGTTTGCAGTTGATGCATTTGTAGCCTTGTCTTCCCAGACCCCAGATTCGGTCTGTACAGATGGCACAGTGGGCTCGCTGCACGGGAAGGCAGACAGAGAAAAATCGTCATCACAGACAAACAAGCACACATTATATTCAAGGATATGCTGTGTGATGGCTTTTTAAACATGTAGCCCTGCTGGTCTCAATCAAACCCTCTTACTCCATCAAACAATACAAAAAAAAATTTCAGGGCTGTGAATGTGTCATTCTCCTTTAATTACGCCTGTGTTTCGATTTTATTTTAATCCAGCAGATATTTCGCCCATCATAAAACTCAATAATGATAATGTAAAAAAGAAATACAGCAGTACAGAGTGAAGGGCCTCAGAGTGCATAATACTATAAAACAAAATGTAGTGTCATGTCTCACCCTGTTAAAGCGCTTGGCCTGAAAGGCGTGACCACTGGCATAGTAAAGCTTCCTCCAGCGTCGTGCTCCACGCCGATATATAGACTCTGTGAAAAGATGAAAAAGAGGGCTGAGTCCTGCTTTACCTGTGGGTATGCATTTGTGTATTAGTGTGCGAAAAATGGACCACTTTGAGAGCCTTTGTTCAGAAACAATATGCTGTGGATGTGAAGTATATCATACTTTTTAAGTATGTCAAAAAACTCCTGGTTCCACTGACACTCAAGTTTCACATGCACACATTTTCGTTACAATTACAAATTTGGCCCTCTTTTCCAAAAGTGATACTTATGACTAATATATGCATGTATGTGCATGCATATGTTCTGAGTTTTACAGTTTTCTGCTTTGAATTTGTGGTCAGATGTTTTAAAAAATCTTTTTTTCCCCACCTTACTAATTTTTTTTTTCAAGACCTACAAATATTTTCTGCACACTCAAAAACTTCAAGTTCTCATGCAGTTTTTTTTTTACACATGCACAAAGGGTGATACACACCACAGGCTTTGATTTCTGAACATTGTTTCACACACTCACAAGTCTTATTGATCCTTATCTGAGTGAACCATCTCTATTTCTAAGTTCTCCTGGGTAAAGGAATCCACGTAAATGCCTCAGATTTAAAATGGTTATTATTAAATATAGGTTTCTTTTGGACCCCTGCAAGAAAAAATGGGTACAACTAAAGAAGGAAAAGGTTTAACTCACTGTCCTCTCCCGGACATGGCATGCCAGGTTTCTCTGGTACACATGGGAAAACTGGGAAGAAAAAAAAAAAACAGTTAAATTTAAAAGGCTGTTTCATCTAAATGACACAGGTCTGACAGCATTTATGTAAAATTCATTTCATCTCATCATGACAGCAGTTAAAGGTATACTTTGCTAGTTTTCAACCAGCTGTGTATCATAACAATGTGGGTAGTATGTGTAAATAGACTATAGTAAACTTCCCTCCATCTTACCAGTGCCCAGATCTCCCTGCTCATCTCTCAGCTGAAATCCACTGGATGATGCCTTTTGGATTTTTTACTAGCTCTGGGGCTGCTTGAACTACAGAACTATAATTAAATACCTATTCAACTCTATTTTTCGTCTCTTGTATGATCCCTTGCCCAGCACCTTGGTTTTTATTGTCCGGATGTGCGTGCTTTTGTAAACTAGTTGTAGGTTTTCTACCGCTTGAGCAAAGCAAATGCCACAACCCTTTCTATGTGTTCTCTCTGGTCATGCAGCACCGATTTCAAAAGTATTTGCGTCTTTCTACTCCAAAGACAGTCCTGTGTTATCTTTCCAGCAGTGAAATACTTTTTTAAGGCTATACAGTGTTTCGCCGATATGCATCACATACTGTATAGATTTTTTTTGTTTTATGAGAGAAGAGAGGAGAGGAGAGGAGGAAAAGAGAGAGCTCCGTCTTATCTCTTTAGAAACTCAGACTCTACATTTGCAGAACAATTTACACTTCTGGCAAAGCATATAAACAGAAGACACATTTTACTAAATAATGTCATCACAACAAGCAGATCAGATGTCAACACAGATGCAAGCAATGATGATCACAGGTCAGCCAGAAAAAAAACAGTACTAAAACTACACGCACAGCACAGTAACATTACAGTAAATGCAATAAGTTGACAGGAATACTAAAATAAACACTCTCTGTGAAATAAACATTTGGAGGATCCATCTTGATGCAAAGGCAGTCAGTATTCCACATTTACCGAACATATGTAAGCTAGACAGACGTTTCCCCTGCTCATTACTGTGCACAAATGTACTGTATGTACTCAGGCCTCAGGAGCCCTTCTGGTGCCAGCAGACAGAGAAACCTCCTAGCAGGGTACGCTTTAGGGGCGCCCAAAAAAATTCACACGCACACTTCACCTCCACTACTACAATTCCATCCAAGGGGAAATAGTGCTACCTGTAGCAAACCTGTCACCTTGAGCATTTCATGATGAAATTGCCTCATTTTGTTTTAATGGATAGTGAGAAAGTGTTTGTCTTTTCTCACTTGTTTCACACACACAATCTTATAGAAGACGACGAAGATTATTTGTGTGTGTGTGCCAGAGAGAGAGACAGAAATCCAGCTAGACTGGGGGCAGTGTGAGTCAGAGGCGAGGCGTGGGCTACAGCCGACAAGCTCGTTAACGAGCAGACCTGGCAACCCCCCGCGGCACCGTCACATCCTCTCCTCCACCCCCATTCCTCCGTTCATCCTCTGCCGTCTTGCTGGCATCCACTGTACTCTTGACCCCTCACCTCTGATTTGATTAAAACTTTACATAAACCACACAGCGCCCGTCCCTCTACCCCCAGGTTACATGCTTAAATACACACAGAGCCTGTCAATCAAATGTTCCATATCGCTCCACATGTATGCCGCACTGTCCCCCACTCCCCACTCCGCGTCTGACTTAGTCCTGACCTCCAGACTCATGAAGTTGTACAACTATTTGTCAAGATGGCTAAGCTTAGACGAGGATGTGAAGTAGCTCAAGGGCCCATAGACAGACGTCAACAGCGGATGTAATGCTGTTTTTACAGGTCAGTGCAACATTAACCGTATGTTTGATGCTTTTTTGTTATGTACAGTTTCTAGCCATCTGTTTCCAGATTTTAACAGGCATATAAATGCACAGAGAGAACTTAAAAAAGGACAAGAACATAAAAACAAACAGCATAAGGTTGTCATCAAACCCAGAGAATTTTAGATGGGTAGAAAACCAAATCTAAATACGTACTCTACATTTTTGTGGCAAGACACGATGCGAGAAAAAGCCATTTCCCAAAATCCCGTTCAAACCATTTTCAGACAAATAAACAGTTCTAGAAATAAATCACATCTAAGTGTCTATTTTGCACTATTACTGGACAGTGCTGATCAGGTTTCCTACATACCATTTATTTCCAGAATGACCAGGAGTCTGTACCACGAAGTGAGATTAGTGGGTTACCGGCTATCTTTGGGTTTAACTCAAGTTCCTCAGTGCTATGAAACTGAGAGATCACCATGGTAACCCATGCTGTACAACTAACCTGCTCTGATCTGAAATTATGTTAGGCTTTTCCAATATTGAGATATGACATATATGGCTCTCTGTGTCATTTTAAACTCAAGTGTGGAGCCTGCCATAACTCCACTACACTACATTACACCTAAAAATAATGTAAATTCTAGATATTTTTCTGGCTCTGTTTAAGTACTGTTGGTATTAGTTTACATTTATAATGATCGGAGTCAGGAGTCAAGGCCTTTGCACGCCAAATAGGTAGTTTTTGTATGCATATTTTTAATCGATCAACTGATAAAAATTGTTACGCATAGAAAACTTGCACACTGAGCCCGATGCCTTTTCTTGTTGTATTCATTGCAAAAATTCGCAGTACAAGACAAAATGGAAAGACTAATTTGCTCCCTTGCTTCTCTCAACTTGACTCTGCCCGAGTGTTGCATTCCGCAGTGTGTTTATCTGAAGGGGCTAAACTTCCCTCCCTCTCTGTCTGTGTCTTCATCCTCGATTTCATCCACCTCGTCACCATCATACACCTGAATGTTACTAGCTGACCTGTTAAAGGTAAGCTGTCAAGAGTTATGACAAGGTGCCGTTCCTGTCTCTTGTTGCGGATGTAGCTATGTGAACCAGTGGTAACTCCATGTTTTCTTTACTGCTTCTTGGCCAAACAACTCTCTAATGGCTTTTGATGGATGTGAAAAAATCTAACCTGAAGTTGGACTGTAAACATGACACGACATATTGTTGTATTTATTTTTAAACTTGGCAATTTCAGACAAAAAACATGGACTTGTTGTGCAGAGGCCTTAGAGCAGGTGTATATTTTCATTATATGTCTACGAAAAATAAGTGAATTTTTTTTTTTTAATCTATAGTATATAATAAAACGTCTTACCACTTGGTACTTCATTACAAAAGAAAAAGTGAACTCCATGTTACACTATGCCCAAGCAATATGATGCATTTTATCTAAAACGGTGTGAAGATTAACTGTATTTGACTTTGTAACGAGATGTTTTTAAATTACATGACAACATTTAGCATGAATACTTTAATAATAGTCGTAGAGACTAATTACTAATACTGGCAGGCAGTTCATGGCTAAAGCTCAACAGAGAGGTGAGTGGACTATTTGTAGAGCAGAAAAGTTTGAAGATAACAGGCTTCTCACCTGGACCTCTCACTGACCAAGCACCTGGTGTGAATCAACATCTGACTGTGTACAGGAACACAAGAACATCTTGTGTGTAACCTGTTTATGGTATGATATGATACAGCCTGTGTGAAAAGTGGTAAGGCTCACCGTGGATAATAAGCTCTGAGTCTTTGTTGACTTCGTAGAGACGCAGTGCTTCTTCCAGCTCCAGCTGAGATGACACGGTGCAGGGGTCACCTAGCAGCAGAGGAGAGACAAGATGTCATTTACCATTACCATGCTACTCGGAGAAATCACGTTGGAAAGACAAGAATGTTTTTAAATACTCTGACTTTGGTCCTACATTTACTGGTTACTAGCATTACTCGTCTTCAATAGTATACTACTGAGACACTGCAGCTTGAAGACAATAATCTCATGTTAGAGCATCTGGATGGACAGCACAGTAAAAAGGAGAGGCTTTGCAGAGAGAGCGCTGACAGTTTTTTGCTCTGTAGATGGGTGGATTAGTAGACGAGTATGCCTTAAAGGATAACTTTGGTATTTTTCAACCTGGGCCCTATTTCCCCATGTGTATGTGTGCGTAAGATTCATAGGTACAACTTGTTCTAAAATTGGTTCAGTATTGAGGGAGGCGGATGCAGCCGGGAGCCGCGAAACAAGCTAAAACAGTAACGGGGGCAAATGTGTCCCGTACAAGTTTGCGCATTAAAAGTGCTTTTTTTTTGCCACTGACCGGTTCAGATTGCCAGTGCTATCTCTGTAAATAGCAGGGCTTATAGTAGAGCTATAACAATTAAATGATTGGATGATTGGTTAAAGGCTTCAAAGTAAAACTTTTAAGCAAAAATGCAAAACATTTGCTAGTTATAGCAACTTAAATGTGAGTATTTGATGCTTTTCTTTGTCATACATGATAATAAACTAAAAGTCTTCGGGTTTTGGACAGTATATTGGACAAAACAACACATTTGAAGATGTTACCTTGGACTCTGATTCTTCACTTTTCAAGAAAATAATTGCCATGTATTTGAAGATGAAAAAGTTGTACCCCTAGGTACCATGACACACTGCTACAGGTACAAAAAAACCTTTCTTTTCATTCCTCTACACTGCTGCCACATTGACACATGACCTGTCTTGTGTTTTTGTCAGAATAGCTAACAATCAAAGACATTTTGTGCTCTTCATTTGGTGGATGTACTGATGCACACTTTTAGCACTTCATATTTTCTCACTTTTATGAATTTAACAGCTCCCATCCTTTTTATATTTGTATTATGAAGGTTTTATCTTTCACATGCATACATGTAAAAAAAAAAACCTGTTCAGGTCAGGTAAAGGGAGCCAGGTTTCTTATTTGACATTAAAGTGATCAGGTAATGGCAGGAAATTGACAATGGCCAGGTTAAAGTACAGATAATGAAGTGACACATATTACTGAAGTTACGAGAGCTAACAGATGTGAGTGTAAAAGGTGAGTCATACAGTAGGGCAGCGTGACATTTAAAGAATTATCTTTTACTATTTTAGGTATTATATGAACTGAAATAAATGAACTTTCAGTAAACATTGAATAGAGTGTGTTAGAAGCAGTCGATGCTGCCATTTAAAATAGTTCCTTTTAATTGTACAGGCGTATTTGCACAGTGATCAATCTAAGTAAATAATTAAAATACCACTCAGATGCAGATCTAATTATTTCCTTATCAGTAGCAGTTAGAGTTGGGTGTTGGCATGACACATGAGGAGAGGCAGTGTGAGCCGACACAGAGGCCACCGACTCTATTCTTAGTGCACTATCTAACTAATCACCACTACAAACCACTGACTTTATAAATAGCTTGAGAACAGAAACTATGACACATGGTGTGTGTTTAGAAATTTACTGCTGGGGGTTGACGGAGAACTAGGACTGGTGGGTGGACTGAGATTACAATCACGTCTGGTCTTTACTGAAAGTTTTGGTTTCAGGAAGTATCATTAAGAGTGTGAGTGCCTTAGTCCATGTATGGTACAGAGAAAATACAAACAGGAACAGAGACAAATTATTTACGGTACACTTAAACTAGAATTACTGCCTCGCTGTTGTATGCCTCCGTGCGGCAGTCAAGTTTCTCTCACAGTTTACATTCATGTCTGTGAAAAACATGGATGCTTCACACACATCTTCAACCCAGCAGCACAGAAGATCTATACAATCAGCACAGTTTCAAGGTGGGCACAAAAGATTAGTGTCGCCAATTCAGGATCTGAACAATTGTCTCCCCTTCTGTTTCTGAGTTCTGATGTAAAGTGATGGTCAGGAAAGTGTTTTTGCAGAACATTATGATGTCACAGTGAAGTTGTCCTTTGACTTATTAAAAATAAAATATACCACTTCATGGAGCTTACAATGACCTTGACCTTTGACCACCAGAATCTAATCAGATCATGGTTGAGTCCAAGTGAACTTTTTTGCCAAATCTGAAGAAATTTCCTCAAGACATTCAGGAGAAATCATGTTCACAAGAATGAGACAGATACAAGGTCATGTTGACCTTGACCACAAAAATCTATTCATTTGAGCATTGAGTCCAAGAAGAGGTTTGTGCCAAATTTTAAAAAAAAAATCCCCCAAGGTATTACTGAGATATCATGTTCACAAGAATGAGACAGACAAGGTCACAGGGACCCTGACCTTTGACCACCACATTCTAATTGGTTAATTCTTGAGTCCAAGTGGATGCTCAAATTTGAGGAAACTCCCTCAAAGACTTCTTGAGATGCCATGTTCACAAGACTGAGATGGAAGCAAAGTCATACTGACCTTGACTTTGCCCACCAAAATCTAAGTGGTTCATCTTGAGTCCAAGTGGACATTTGTGCCAAATCTGAAGCGGCACAGAGGCATAAAACGTATTGCCAGGGATGACTCACTCACCAATCTTCACATCAGTAAGTTCAGTAAGCTTTTTCAACAACATGTTTATGCACCTTCCTCTTAACTTTTCAGTCTGCGAACAAGATTTTAATTCTATTTTTTTCCTGGTGTGGTTTGGTTTGTGGTGAGGGAGCACATTGCGCTCATGAGTACCATTTTAAAGATGGTGCTTTGGATTAGAGCCTGACCAATTAAGGATTTTTAAGGCTGCTAAATATACTAAAATTTAAGAGTTTTAAAAATCTGATAACAATAAACTTACAAAAATTCATTTTGTTACATCAACACAGGAACACTTTTGATTAAAGGAGCTATATGTAAGAAATCTAAAGCAAATAGTTGTAAAATTCTAATATGTATACCAATATATATACCATCCTAATATGTCACAGAGACTAAGGAATAATGTTAATATAACATACTGATCTCACCAACAACAATAGTACAGCCAGAATATTCGCATCTAAAAAAAAATTTATGGTCCGCAAATCATGTTTCATCATGTCAAATGTTTTGAATTTGTGTTTTGGCCTGTTGCGCCACCCACCGCCGTCTACCAGTCACGCAGTCAATAGAGTCTCAGCATCAGTTACAGTTACGACTGAGCTACAATGACTGACGGTGCGACTAAACCCAAACAACCTCGTTATGATTCCCAAAAACACCAAGACAAAACTCGAGGCAAAGCGAGGGTCTATGTAGGAGATGCTTTTGAACGGCGGAGACGGCTGAAAGCAGAGAAGAATTTAAAATCAGATGTCGGAGTTGCTACTCTTCTCCTCGACAGGTAAGCTTTAGCCAAAGTTGGCTAACTAGCATCATAGCTAGACGGGGATGGGCATTTCGAATACTTTCAACTGTTATTCATTTTCGATCATACATTGTAGCCCATGTGCAGGTGGGTCATCGACCGACTTATTTTTTTGAGCGTCCCGGTACATAGCATTAGCAGCCGGCTCCTCCTTCGCTGTATCCCAGCAGTAGCATTAGCAGCAGAGAAGCCAGACTTGCTTGAACGGTCCGCAGGAAAATTGAAGATCAAGGACGTGGTGACGCGGCCCTGCCACGGCAGCCACCCGTGGGCAAGCAAATCAGTCTCTAGTGTGCCGCTGTCCAGCAACCTCAAATCTGTAGGGGAGGGGGGGCGGACACGACTCGCGGCAGTATTTTGAATTTGAGAGCAGTAACCGTTTTGGTCACATTCTTACATATGGCACCTTTAAGAAAAAAGTTTTCTGGCCAAACAATTTACTTTTGAGAAATAAACTATTAAATGAAGCTGATTTCTAAATAACCTCAACATCTTTGACATTTCTGTGCTATGGATAGGTACGAGTAATAGATTAATTAAGCATCAGACACAAACTTGTTTGATATTTCTTTTTCCAATTTTGTCCTTTTTTAAAACATTAAGTATATAATGATTGTGACCGCATATGATGTTACATATAGAAAAGGATGCCGCCTTTGCACTGAAAGCACTGGATGCTGGCTACCACTGATCCTTACTGCACCCATCACTGTCATCTTTACCAAAAGGGTGGCATGCCACATTGGCTGTGAGACACGACCGGCATTGGTTTTTATCTATAAAGCCTTGATACAGATGCTCCCACCCTATATTTTGTCCCTTTTACCTCTGAGATCACATAATCTTGGCACTTGCTCACAGAATAGGTTGTTGCTCCACTTTCCCTTATCAAAACTACAGTAGAAAAAAAGTCTGGTTGTCTGTTGATTTTGAAATTAGTTTAGGATGCTTATTGAATGTTTTGGAGTTTTTTCTCTGTTCATGCTCGATATTATTGAAAATAAGGATCACCCTCTTTTGATTCCCCAAGTCTTTAAGGTTTGAAATACCTGCATGTTTGGAAAAAAACATTTTGTCAGTTAATTTTGTGTCAACTGACTACTTGATTAATTGTTTTGGCTCTGATTGATGGGCTCTACTTTGCTCTACTAGTCTCCCTGTGGAACATACAGTTAAAATGTTAGAAGTTATTGATTGTGTTTATATTAATTATAACTGAACTTTTGATAACAAATGGAGAAAAGATAAAGTAAGTACAGCATTCTTGTCATACAAAAACTACTCTGTGATGAGACCTGTTGGCGGTATTTCTTACCTTTAAACCAGGGTTACAGAAGTATTAATAATTAACCAGGTACATTTTGTAATTACTGTCATAACAACTTGAGATCACATTGTGGAGCTATATGCTTGTGGTTTCCATGGATGGAGCAGCAGGAGACATAGCTAGTGTAGTTCATTATGACCATCAAGCAGCTTTTCTTTCTCAGACAGGCTAATGACTCCAGTGATTGTATGTGGGTGGCTACCAGTGGGAGCTGCTCTGAGTCTAATGAGTTTGGTCAGGCTGACCTTATCCTGAGCAGAGCGGTCTGACGGCTCCATCTTTCCTATGACACTATTACTGCCGCCTGACTAACTGACTGACAACAAGGTATTGAGCTGTACCCTCTCTCGACTGACAAGAAAAAGACTGAGCCTTACAGTAAGTGTACGTGTTCATATGAGCATGTGTTCATATTAACACATCACACTGCTACATGCTGGCAAATGCAGCCGGTGGCCTCTAAATCTGTTTAATCTTGATGATGTAACATGTGACCATGATTTGATTTTTGTTTTGTAAATAATTTTGGCTGGTCTCCTATTCCTCCTCTTGAAGCGCAGATGGGGAGAAGCAGGAAAGGATGGAGAGGCGTACCTTCCTCGTCTATCCACTTCATGGTGAAGAGCTGGTCATTGTCCATGGAGCACATGTCCTTCACCTCGCCATACAGACCCTCGTATGAGATGGACGGCTCAAAATGAGTGATCATGATGTCCCTGCAGAGGAGACAAATGTAGATCAACTATTTTATTTGACTTTTCGCGATCATTCTGGATACACAGATCCAATGCGTGGAACTGTTTTGCATATCAGTCACATTCCTTCAGTCATGAGTCACTGGTTCAGTTTCATCAATGCTTCACAAGACCAACAGCAAACCCTGTTACACGCTATATATAAACAGGTTAAGCAAAAAATGGCAGCACTGGTATCAAATCAGTACTCGTCAGATACCAAAAGCTGAGGGAAGGGAATTGCCACAAAGAGAGAAAAAAATCAGATCATCACTGATACCATGGGCAAAAAACTAAGCACATCACAAATTTGTTGTATGGATGTTAAAGCAACAAATGCCAGGCCAAACATATGAAGTGTTTGTTTTTGTTTTTCTGCAATCTTCAAACCACTGGAAATGCATTATTTGTCAAAGAACGTGTCAATTATAATAAATAATATTATTTTTAAATTAAATATTGCACAGACGTCCAGGCCTACCTATCATAGTCTACAGACTACAGAAAGCAAAGATCTTTGTTTGGTACAGATCACCCAAAAAATTTGTGTTCCCTCTGTTATAAATAATCATATTGCAATTGCTATATCATTAAAAATAATCGCAATTAGGTATTTCTTCCAAAACTGTTCAGCCCTAGAACTGACTTTTTGTAAGCACACAATTTAACATTCACAAACAACATACAGGTTTTATGTAAAACATCTTTATTCTTCCCACAATTTCATGTGTTTCCCTCAACAAAAACAGTTTCTGGTTTTAAATCTGAAGTAGTGTTCTAAAACCAAATATCAATTTACTGATTATGACTATTTAAAAAGGTGTTAACACTAATTTTCCGCAGTATCAACACACCGGTACCAGCTGCAGTTTCTCACTCACTCTTACTGTTAATGTTAAATGAAGGCATTCTGCTGTTTGCTGCTACTAACCAAGAAAGGAAAAGTTGTTGTCAATGTTACAGCCTTGTTATATTCTTCTTTTTATAAAAATAAGTGTAATTGTATGCCCTTAATGTCAATGTTCATGGTATTGAAAATGGTATCGAACAATCAGCATGTTTCAAGGTACTGTTTTGAAGGTAGAAAATCTAGTATAATGACAAGACTCATTTTAAGTAGTGAAATAGACTGTCAGGCAACTAATAATGAAGACACACTCAACAAACACCTTAACATACTAATTAAATATTGTTAACAGGGCTGCAACTGCTTAATATTTTCATTATTGGTTAGTTTAAAAAATGTCATATGCCAATTACAATTTTCCACATGCTAAGGTTACATCTTTAAAATTCAGACATTCAATTTACAATGATGCCAATTTAATAGGCACCAAGCCAGAAGACTATTTAGTATTTTTGTTTGACAACTAAGTTAATCCACTAATTGCTAATGTTAGACATTAACACCAAACACTCTGTTTCTGTTGCACTCAAAGAAAGACTGGAGAGCACCAGACTTTTTATGGAGAAAAAAAGAGGTGAGAAAGCGTCTTTTTTCCCCCAAACGCTGCTGTGTGTGAGTCACAGTCTCGCAGTCTGTCACATTTATGTGTGCATTCATCTGTACAGCACGACTGTGGGTGTGAGAAAAAGAGCAAAGAAAAAAACAGAGCAAGAAAGACTGAGAAAAGAGTGAGTGAGAGAGCCACACACACTAAAGCCGAATGAATCACAGGCAACTGCAGTTGTAGTTGTATTGTGACCGCTTTGGTTACTGTCCACCGCTGCACTTCACCACTTCCTGGGAAGCAGTCAAAACACTTGACTTGCTCTTAATCAACAAGTACATCACTCTCTGCCTCTGCAGTTCACAAATGCAGTCAAACATGGTGAGCCATGGGAGAGGAAGGAGCGCAGTGGTGCGTGAGCGGGAACATCTATCTCTGTAGGTGGGATCATCTGTCCCTCATCATTTCATGGCGGCGATACGATTGATGTCGCCTGCTTCCAGCCCCTTGGCCAGCCTTGGTGATGTTTACAACCCAGAGATGGGGGATGGAGATGGTAAACACATTTGCTTTTACAAGTCTGCAGGCGACAGGGGTCTGAGCTCATGTGTGGGGAGTGGGGAGACAAAATGGGCTAAACACAGAGGATAAGCTTGGTAAAGAGGTGGAGTTGAAAAAAAGGGAAGTAAAGAGGGGGTAATGTGTAAAAGCCGCCCCACTAGCAAGGGAGTGACCCACAAGGACAAGGACCTCTTACTCCCTTTACTGCCACCGTCAAAGATGAACCCAGTTTTTCATCAACTTGAGAGCTTTACAGCAGGATGATAAAATCCCAACACATGGAGCAAACAACGCACACTTTGAAGGACATCTCCTGGACAAGTCCAAGGACAGCGTATAGGATGTAAGGTCACTGTAGGGTCAGTTATTGCCAACAGCAAACACGCACAAATAGCACCAGACTGTGATTTACTGGCTGGTATTTCAGTTTCACATTTATGCGTCTGAAGAGTGCAGCTTCCTTCCGCACAGCATGTATTAAACTGTCTTGACTGAAATTCACACTTCAAGAATGAATAAAGCATTTTGAGCAAGAATAAACTGACGTAAGGCTCAGACTGATGCCTCCTCCTCCTTCCTCCTTCTCTTTTCTCACCCTCTTCCTCCATCCTGCTGGTGTTAATCATTGCCTGTGAGGGAGGGAGGGAGGGGATTGGCAACTACACTCCTCTAGGACCAGTAAGGCAGCTCTACTTCCTTCTAAAGCCCTGATAACATAGAAGATAGGCAGCGTATGAACATACACTAACACACAGTGCACTAAAGGTTCCCACGCTGTGACTGTAGACAATCCAGGGGACATATCTATGCCAGCAGGTGACTTTAAATGCGTCACTTGTAACTGGACCTGAGCTGTGGTTGTTAATTAAACACTGTATGTGTGTCTACACTGTAGTTAAAGCTTAGCTATGTCTCAGGTGCCTCGAACAACATCCTCTGTGACACAGATACAGACTTCGAGACTACAAAGCCATTATGAGAAGCAGAAACACAACTTTCACCAAGAGTTATTCATTGTTTTAAACCAAATCAGGTTTATTTATATAGCACTTTTAAAAACAACCACAGTTGACTGTTAACTGGAGGGCTGTACAAATGAAAGTAATCGGCACACAATTAGTGGTTTAAAGTTTTAAAAGGCACAATTACAACAGTAAATGGCAAATCTGAAACAGAATAAAACTGGAAAGATACATATACATATCTAAAGATTATAAAAATTAAAAGTACTAAGAGCAACTAAAGTTCATTGAAAACATGTATGTCTTAAGATTTGTCTTTCAAGAGTCTATGAATTTTAAAGCTGCCATTTTGTAGGTTTATAGTTGCTGTGTCGTAGAGCTGAATCAATAAGTAGTCCAACAGAAACTAACTTGAAAACAATATTTAAAGTCATTTAATTAAGCATAAAATGACAAATATTTGCTGGTCCCAATTGCTTAAAAATTAATTGGCAAACGACAGAGATTTAATCAGCAATTAATTATATTGCTCAATCTTTCTCATTGACTTTCAAGCAAATAAAGTTACAACTGATAAAATTTGATTTGGTGTTTCTTGTCATATCTTTGAATGTGTCACTTTTGGGCTCTGGAAAATTGCTAACTATTTTATGAAAGGTTACACAAACAAAGCAGCTAATTCTGTATCATTCTAAATTTAATATCTTTTGGATAGACAGAGAATTTGGGCATTTCTCACATTTTTATGTCATTTCTTACATTACAGATACAGTTGGTGACTTATAAAAAAATAATTTTGTGTCATATCTGCTGAAACTGTCACAATATTCTGAAAGACGCACATGAAACAGTCTGCGAAACAAAAGATAATGTCCCTCCTCCTATCTAACTGCTTCTAATGGTATTTGCTAGAATCAACTGTGTCCAATGTAGTGGCCGGGTCATCCACTCTCTCATTTTACAGCTAAACTGTGCACTAAAATATGTTTCTGAAAACATCTGAGGGGAGAAATAGGAATTGCAGTAACAGAATCTTAATTCATATTCGATCAGCACGGCCTAGTTTGACGGAAATTCACGAGCAGTGAATAAAACGGTTGACAGCTGCTTTCGAGACTTCTTGGCTCTCATTGGTTGTTCTTCGTTCACATACAGTTAGGCCATAAGAAATGCTACAAGGTGATAGAGCAGGCAGAGGAATATGATTTTTCACAAATGATCTGTCTTATTTAGCGCTATATGAATATAGGGACAATTTCAGCAAATATGAAAACTTTGTTACCATATCCAACAAGCGTATTGATAATTAATATAATCTTGAGTTGCAGCTCTGCCTTACAGCACATTTTCTCATTTGTAATCTCAGACCCACTGAGAGTAAAGGTATCGTTGCTTGATGTGTCTTTACAAAACTAAATAATGACTAGAAATAATTAGTCAATAAATGGAAAAGTTGATCAGCAGAAAAATTTTGATCATTGTTTAATAAGGTAATTTTTAAAAGAAACAACAATGAGAATTTTCTGGTTTCAGCTTCTCACGTGTGATACTTAGCTGATTTTCTTGGATATTAAATGGCATACTTCTGGGTTTTGGACTGAAGCTTGGACAAAACAGGCTCATCACAGATTTTATGATAGCCTCTAATGAGCATTTTTCACTGTTTACTGACAGTTTTTAAGGCCCAAACAGATTAATCATGACACTGCTTGTTTGTTGGAGCCCTAATATTGACTGGACCAAACTTAACTTAAGTGAAAGTGATCATATTTATCCAACTAGGCTGATGAGCAGGCAGCTTAGACAACAGTGGCAAGTGCACTTTGAAACCATTAATACTACATTATCCAACAGATTAATCTAAAAAGGAATCTAAAATTATATTCAAAACAGAGGACTTGTATTAGACAAAGGAAACTGAGCTGCGTGATTCCTCAGGGTGACTAAGGCAGAAGGATTTTTCAGTGAGAGACTGGGAGCTCATCACTGGTGAGTAACTGGGAGGAAGCAGCATTCCACAGACCTGGCATTCCTCTGCTGTGCGCCGTCCTGCAGTACAACTAAATTAAAGGAGGGGGAGGAGGTGCAGGAGGAGAGTGCTGGCCTGTGCCCCTGGTGTCTCAACTGCCTTGAGGAGGACTCTGCAGCCCCATCTGCCCAGCATGAAGCCATTCGTCACTGGTGAGCGCTCAAGCAGATAGAAGGGTGTGGGTGCCTCTCTGGGCTTCCATGAACACCTAGGACCATCCATCTCTCTGTCACTGCTGCCACGCATGGGTATGCCCCCCGCAACACCTTTACGCTACCCACATGCACGCGCTCGGATATCCAGAATCACAGGCTTGCACTTCACGCTAATGTTTCAAGCAACATAAACACACTGAAGCAAATAAAGAAATGCACATGCCGATGTTGAAGTTACCAAAACATCCAACATGTCAGGGTGACTGAAACATTGACTGCAGGATGCTGTGGTCTCCACAGCCCTCCTGCTGTGCTGAACAGGAGGGAGCCACGCTCCTCACAGTACAATAGTACCAACCAAACGCGCCCCTGCTGAGCCTGAGACAAGGTCATTTGAAACGACAGACAGACACGTGGATTCAAACACTTGAGTTGTATTACACACAATGTGCAGGATGTGAAGACGCTGCAACAGACAATACATCGCATTCATGTTAGCAGCAGCTGAGACTCTGATACTCGTTAGTAAAGATGTGTGTCAGCGGATGGGTGGGTGAGGGGTGCGCGACTTCGTGGTTCAGTGCTTGAGGGGCTTTCAGAGCAAAAGTAAATGGCAAGACAAGGAACGCTTCCCATATTTTAAACAAAGCCAAGCCTTGGAGCACTGATGCAGATGGCAGAGCCTTTGAAAAAGAAGAGCAACTCCTTTCAAAAGAGGAAAATATCTGAACTGCTCCGTCGAGCCGGTGTAATCCCAGTTTCCTGCCAAACAACATGCCTTACACAGGAATCCTGAAGTCAGTCAGGCGCATAAAGAAGCCTTGTGTTAGTCGGTGTTGGCAACTCTGCAAAATTATGTTTTTCCTGGTCTGACATCGTCACACATGGGCAGCGACATATAGAAATGTCTACAGTATAAAGCTTTTTTTTTAAGCTGTAACGTTGAGGTGAAAGTCAACTTTTTCTTCAGAAATAGACTGACAAAAAAGTTTTGAGTGACAATATTGTCGAAACAGGACTGCGGTAAGCTGACTGTAAAGAGTGTCAGAAGATCGCTGTCCTGAGCCCACACAAACGGATTCCTTATCCAAGTAGTAAAATATCTGACAAACACATCAACAAACAGAGAAGGTGCACAGCCCCTGCTGATCCATTCTGGTAAAACAAAATCCTTCATACAGCATATAATAACCAAAACCAAAAAATAAAATAAGCACACAAGTATTGCCTAAAGGGAATAATTACTTAGATTACAATAACAGACTTCTTAAAAAATGTACTCTATCTGCACATCATGTCAGAGCCAGCCTGCAGGATAAGGATCAAGGTTGAAATACGTTTTTTATGAACTGTATTGTCTGTATAAAGCCTTATCACTTTTGGTTCCTTTGTCAGCTGTCAAAAGCACTACATTAAAAAACACTCCATTAAAACACTTGCCGTGCATACAAAAAACTACAGAGGATGCAATATGTAACAAGCCATCGAGAGAAAGATGTCAAGGAGGTTATATGTTCTCAAAGGAGAGCTATGAAACTGGTGTATGAATTGGCACTGAGCAGCTGTATTTTGTAGGAAAAACATAATTTAAAAAAATGTCAAACTAAAGTGATTTTGGACTTGATATTGACACGTAAAATAGCACAGTGCCAGATCAGAAACAGAGCAAAAAAAAGATCAGATAGCTGTAAGAAATATATATTGGTACACCAAATACCTGAAAAAAATACGCTGATTAATTGATAAGTTGATCGAAACAAACAAATTGTCACGATAAAATCATCCCTTTTCAAGCAAAAAATGTCACAAGAGGATTTACTGTTTTTCTTTTGCTTTTATCTAATTGCAAACTGATTA
Organism: Epinephelus awoara; assembly: GCA_035609425.1. Lineage (NCBI taxonomy): Eukaryota > Metazoa > Chordata > Actinopteri > Perciformes > Serranidae > Epinephelus > Epinephelus awoara. The sequence continues at coordinate 23,481,773 of CM069306.1, read as the reverse complement.
TGTTACACTATGTTTGACTACTGGGCAGGAAAAAACAACCCATAACAACGTAACTCATGGCAAACAAAATGACTGGCGTAGAAAATAAACAGATTAACTGATAATAAAAAGTAGGGGTGCACGATAACAGGAAATTATTACGTCATTCCGATAAGTCCGATATCATGACAAATAGCCCCGATAACATATATAATTTTGTCCCAATATGAGACCTGAATGGCCTGCAGTGAATGTTGCGTTCAAGTGACGTCGGCATAATCAGAAAAACTCTTTCTGACTGGGAAAATTCAAGAATACCCCCTCATGTCGGAAAACAACTCATTAAGAGATTTTCTCACAGATGCTCTCTCTCTCTCTCTCTCTCTCTCTCTCTCTCTCTCTCTCTCTCTCTCTCTCTCTCTCTCTCTCTCTCTCTCTCTCTCTCTCTCTCTCTCTCTCTCTCTCTCTCTCTCTCTCTCTCTCTCTCTCTCTCTCTCTCTCTCTCTCTCTCTCTCTCTCTCTCTCACTCACTCACTCACTCACGGTATACTGGTACCAACGGTAGACCGCGGCACCAAAACTCCACAGTTCATATGATACCATAATGTTGGAGTACCATAGTACTACGATATCGCTACTGTGGGATCAGTTCAAAGTCCAGTCGCAAGAGGGTGAGTGTCCATGCGCCGTCCAATAACGAGATATATATATATATATATATATATATATATATATATATATATATATATACATACACTGTATATGTGTGTGTGTTATCGGTATCAGCCTTTAGGAGCTGAAAGTTATCGGTAACCGGTATCGGTTTAAAAGAAAAGTTATCATGCATCTCTCTCACGCTACACTTTTATTTTCAGTCCATCTACAATACAGTATCTGAATAACTGTCAGTCTCTAGTCATGCGGTCAGTGCATTTGCAGCCTGCTCTATAGACCCTCAACCCGAATGAGAGCCTGTGACAGGCTGAGACTGCTACAGGCTGACACCAGTCTGCTGGTGCTGAAAGACAACAGACATGCTAATAGTAATGAATGGAGTCAAAAAGGACTCTGAAAAAAGATGAGCTGAAACACTACCAAACACTACGGCCATTTAGAAAGTCAGGTTTAATTTGATATCTGAATGTTTTTCAGGTATAAAGGATGAACAAAAAATAACATTACAACTTTAAAACTAATCAGTGAAGTGAGCTTCAGGGGTGTTTGGATGCCAGGGAGACCTGCAGACTCTCTGACCTTTATGTGACATGTTTACTTAGTCTGTGACTGCAAATTATTTTTACTGCTGATTAATTGTGAGAAAACCCCAACCCGAACTTTGCAGAGCCAAAGGTGATGTCTTCAAATGTCTTTGTGAAAACCAAAAGCTCAAAACCCAAAGTTTTCAGTTTACTATTATACATGACACAGAAACGTCACATATCCTGCTAATTGAGCAACTGGGACCTGAGAATCTGCAGCATTTGTTTTTTGTTTTTTTTTTGCTTGAAAAATGTAACAATAATTCTATTATCAAAGTAGTTGGTTGATATTTTTCTTACAACCGTCTAATTGTTTCTCCAATATTTACACTTTACATCAGTTAATTTTTTAGGACCCCCTCCAAAACGAGATGATACATCTCAAGGGGTTTATCCTACCCTACAATAAATTTCTTCTAATTTCCTTTAATGCCTCTCTTTTATAAACCAAATTGTTTTTTTCCTGAACCTATTGATTTCATGACTTGTATTTTTATTTTGCTTCTTGTACTGCTGTTTTTGAAAAATGCTTTATAAATAAAGATTATTTTCATATTACTTATTTACCAACTGGAGATGTACATCGATCATTGTGTTCTTTGGGGGTGTGCATGTTTCGTTTTATTGTTTTGAGAAGGTTTATAATGATCCACGACTTCAAACAAATGTGAGCCAGATGTAAATTTGGGGGCAGTGGCCGCTTCAATAATTCCTGTCCCCCCACTTTCAGCTCCTTTGCTCAGGCCACACCCATCTTTGAACTAAGCCTTCACTGTGATCTGAACTACATACCTGTAAAGTTTTGTGGTTGCACCTTGCACAGTTGTGATGCTATTGCCTTGACAAAATCAGTCAGCCGACAGATATATTTACACCTGGTTAAGTACTCAAAATAGCTTTTGAGGTAGTTAAAAGGTGTCTCCAGGACCACATTTTAGCATGGTGACACACACACAAAGACTCACAAGGTGGAAGCAATGCCAGCCATTGCGACGTTGTCAGCGCTGGTAGAAATATTTAGGAAACAGCAGTGACATGAGGCTGATACCTGATCTGTCAGTACCAATATAACATATAGATTCTGTGCAACTCCTCCACTCCTAACTTCTGCAGGCAAACAATAACAACACTGATGACTTCCTGGCTTAATGCGTCCTGATAGTCAAACAACGAGACATCTCAGTGCATTCCCTCTTTGGCAGCATAGCTGTAATTCCTAAGCAGCAGCCTGATAAATACTTGAGATGCTTTGTTCTGTGCTATGACACCTAATGATCAGCACATATTACAGTGTTCCACAGGTGTGTCACAGAGCCAGTCAGAAATACAACAGAGGTGACTTGCACTTCACGTTTTTCAAGTCTTGGCTGGGCTCCAATCACTGGCTCCATCAAACAGAGCCAGCGGAGCAGGGAGTGTCATGAAAACAAATGGGTGACCAATGATTTTCCATCATCACATCGAAGTGCGAAACTAAAACAGCTGAGGTGCCTCTGCCGGGCTTGACAAAACCTCTAAGCACTGGCATCTTCATTCCACATAAGTGACATTATCGGGGATGAATAGTACACTGATAAAATGTGTGTGTTTATAATCTATTGTTTGTCTTTGTCCAAGTTTCTTTCACCTTCAAATAGTGTTTCCCACAACAGCGCTGGAGTCAGGGCTTAATTTAGGTCAATGTTAAGTATCTCAAAGATGACTGAGCTTAAATTGTTTATTCATTAGTCAATCAATAGGAAACTATCAGCAGCAATACTTATTAATTGAAAGTGATTAATCATTTAAGTTTTTAATTGAAACAAGAATGTAATATTTTCCAGTTACAGCTTCTCATTTTGCAATTATCTGTTTCACATTATTGTAAATTTCAGTTTTGGATTGTTGATCAGACTATATCAAATATTTGAGGGACAAGTGTAGAGTTTTCAGGCGTTGTGGTGGGCATTTTCACTATCTATTCCACATTCCTTAAACTGAGCAGTCTATTACTTTATCAAAATAATAATCAACAGATAAATTAAAATGGAAATAATCAGTGGCAGGCCTACTCTCAGGTTGGGTTAAGGTAAGGGAAAACACAATAAATGGGGAAACAGACAAGCTTTATAGAGAGATTGTAAGAGATGCGTTGATATAAATACTACATCAGTATTTCTGAAATACTTGAGAATACCACATGAAATTAACAATTCGGGTTGACCTCATATTGTCAGGCAGTCTAACATGATGAACATAGAGAGTAAAACTTAATGTGGTTTTCCGTTTCACAACAGTTACCATGATGTCTTCAATATTGATGCACATCTTGGACTATAATCCTTGGTCACAGCACATGTTCTGTATACTGTGAACTTTTGCACACTTCCTTTGCAATATTTTTCCCACACAAAACTATACAGCTCACTCATCCTAAAAAAATATATATTATACAGATTTATTATAGTATTTGTAGTATCTTTATCATGTTTTATTGCGATGTTTCCGACCTTTATTATGTTCTTGACGTTTGCAATACCTGGCTAAGTGAAACCCACTTGGCCAGTCAAGACTTGTTATGATTTCCTATAGCCAATCTATAAATAAATGTCAACACGTCAATCTTTTTAAATTCTCAAGACTGCCAATAAGAAATCAATGTTAGCAGATGTATTACATTATGCCAGACTAGTTGTAACGCTTATTAAAATGACAATAGTGAAGTCGACACAACCTACCAGTGACAGATAAGAGAACCAACAGCCAGTGGTAGCAACTGTTCGCTAACTAGCTGTCATATTAGCTCCAAAGCTTTCAAACTGTGTCAGATTTAACTGACTGGATTTAAACCACTTGACAACTTCACCATCTACATGCCGCTTTTCTTAAATCACACAGAGAGTGTGGCGCCACACGGACAACGTGTCTGGACAGTTTCACCTGTCTGTCTGCCTGGTCAAGTTTACCTAAATCTGGTACCCAACATTAGCAAGCCGTTAGCTGGGTTAGCTAATGTTAGCCGGCTGGTTAGCCACCTTTCCAAGTCTAAAACTGCTCCTCGTTGGGTTCCTGACAACGTCGCTGACATGTTGGGAGAAAGAGTGATGTCTTACCCTTTATAATACGCCTTTACCCGGACTTGGTGGGAATTCTCGCCGGGGTGGGACATGGTGCTGTCCCGCAACGTCGGCATCATAAGCTCAGCCGCGGTCAGTCCGAGTCGCCGATGCCTTCCTTCCTTCTTTGGCTCTCTAGTTGTGTACCACGCCCAAAACCCTTTGTTTATAAGGTCCGTCGACTCGCCAAGTGAAAAACGAGACAAGTGGTCATAAAAAGACAGAGTTTGGCCTTCCTCGGAGAAACAAAAATAACATGTAAAGTAAAGAAAAACTTGCGAGGTCCGCCAAACAACTCCCTACTGCAAAGGCCTAACGACGGACCAGTCCATTGTTGGAATGCTTGGGGTGGCGCATACAGACACACAGACGCGTATACTGACGTCACACAAATATTACCAATTAAACAATTAAAACACACTGTGTCAAACAGTTTTTAAGTTTACAAAGTCTAACAAGACAATTTAACACGGTTAACATCCCGGGAAAGTTAAATAAATCATCTGCCAGCATTCCGACTGTACCAACTGAAACAATGGATGAGGGTAAGTGCTGCTTTCAGGTTCAATCATCTGAGCTCGGACATCGCAGAAGCCCTCAAGACATGTCGCGCATTCAAGTGCTTTGGTTCGGAAATAACAACAGAATTGAGCAGTGACAAAAGCAAAAGCTTTTTTTTTGTATCTCCATTTATTTACTTATTTATTTTTAGAAATGGGCGGACTACTTTGTGCTGCAGCGCTAGCAGAAGAGAAACAAAGTGAATGCATGTGATTAATATAAGAGAGGACAAATATATGACACACACACACACACACACACACATATGAGACTGTCTACACACCATAATAAGTTTACATAAACAACAAAAATTTAATTAGCACTTACTTCAAATACTAGCATTACTTTAATTAATTAAATGTATTTATTTAATATAATACAACATTAGGCTACATTAACGAATAATAATTAAACCTGTCTCTATTGCTAAAAGTTATTGCTGCAGTTCCCTTAGCCAGAACACATATTCTTTTAATCATTGCTGGTATGTTTTAATTACAGACTACAAATACGCTATTTATAGTCTATGGTTTAAGCATTTTTTTTTCTGGGGATTCACGCAGGTTATTCATATAGCAGATTACTGAAATATTGCCGAAAGAGTTTGAATACAACGCGAGAAGAGCATCCTTCGCAGCTGACAACGAGTTGTCCTCCCCATGGATGAAACTGTTGTTTGTTTTGTTTATTTTTTGATTTTATTTCATTTCTTGGTCCATTTGAGACAGACAGACAAGAACAGAAAGAGACTGAGGAGAGATTGAGATGTGACTTTCTTTCTTTCTTTCTTTCTTTCTTTCTGCGCATAATGAGCCAATTATTCACTATATATTCATAATGTTGCTGCATTTATATGCATCCGTTTTTGCCAACAAACTCTAACAAATCTATCCCGATGAGGCTAATTATTTTGGCATTGCTTTTAACTCCAACCACAGTGCATTCTCTGTCTGTCTGCCTGTTTCTCTCTGACTCATTTGACTCACCTCTTTCTTTATGTATTTCAACATTTAGCTGATTACTATTATTTGTGTCAGTGTAAAGTGAGTCATCTTTATTCTCCATATGACTATCAACATATGCAGATGCTCCAACTTCCCTTTGGTCTGTTGTACTGATTTATTCAAGAGAGCTGTAATTTTCCAAGAGGGAATTTAGAAACATAAATGCATCTGTCTGGAGCAAAAGCCCCTTTAACAGTCAAATACAGTCTTGAAATGTGAGAGGGACTATTATGTGAGTATTAAAAGGTTACTTCATGTCTGTGATATCAGCGGTTTGTGAAATAGTCCTCTGACGCATGTGTCAGCTTTAGAAATTTCCCCCCAAAAGCTGACATAGTTCAGTTCCATCAACCCAGTCTTCCTCTTTATTGAGCAAATATCAATAAAGCTTTTCATGAGATATTATTATGACACAAGTAATCTGAATAAAACCACACATCTCATCCCGTCCAACATCCCCGGGACTGTCCACGCAGCGCACGCAGCGGACTCCCCGGCTGTGGAAGGTCCTCCCGCACTGCGAGCGGTGCTGTATCAAGCCGTTTTTTATTGCCTGTTGTGTACCGTCTGATTTTTTTAATCTCCATTTTAGACACTACTGACGCATCCGTAGCCTGCATGACTGGGACACAGTGCCGGGGTTTGGTCAGTTCCTGATGGCCTGATGGTCCATCAATACCAGGCAGGTAACGCCGACAAGAGGTGAATGATTGTGCATGCATACAGCGCCGTGTGAGCGACGCCAGGCAGGCAGACAGTCAGACAGACAGACAGGGGATCACATCCTGGTGTGGTGCATGTGTGATGCTAAGGTTCCTAAATTATACACAGTGGATTTAAGATAAGATAATGTGTGGTCGTTCAGTGTTTATCGAGGATCCTGCCGGCGTTTAATTGGACTGAAGCTGCTCTGCAGCAAAAAGCAATCAATATTCAAGCTGCTGTAACAGAGTCAGTATTTATCCTCATGAAATAGGGCAAAGAATTTCACCATTTGAAAGCTATCTCTCTTAGATTATTACATTATTATCAGAAAAAAAAATATTCAGCTGGCTTTATTAGCAATTACAAGGGGAAAACCCATTGTGGCACCTTTGTCAGGTGCTTTTCTATTTACAGATGTGGTGGTGGCATAAAATAACCAATAATATGAATTATTTGCCTTTTAAAAAAAAAAAAAAAAAATAGCCTATTCATGAGGTATTCATAATTCAGTTCTTATAGATTACATGTGATGCATCCATTTCTATTTTTTTCATGTTGTGATGTTACAGTGTGATGTTTGTTTCTAATTTGTGTATATTATTAGGTGACTCACTTATGCTTTAAAATGAGCAAAGTCAATCAAATATTTAAGATGCTCTAAAAAGACAAAGTTTAGTTTGTTATAAAAAAAAATTATGCAATTTTCCAAGAATAAAGGCTAACAAATAAAAACATAAGGTTAGCTAATTTATTTATATATTCACTGCACTGGATGGAATTATTAATTATTAATTATTTATGTGACTTTATTTTCCTTTTGTTTAAATGCTTTTGGGGTGAATTTCCCTAAGGATTATTGGGAGTTCAGACCGAACATAACTGCCATAAAGAATTTATTTCTCTATATATTATGAACAAATAAGTGATTTGTCCCATTTCTGTTTTGCTATAGCTTTGTAATAACCTAATTATAGTCGATGCCTTAACTAAAGAACATCGGAATGGGCCGATTTAATGCTGCAGTGAACTCTATCAAATGAATTCATATTTTCAAAATTAGATCACAGAGATACATTTTAATTATGGCCGAATTAAATATGATAGGTTTAGTTTTGTCAAAGTTCCTATAAGAAAGTGTCCTAGAAATGTGATGGAGTATATGTTGTCCATGTATCTAAATAAACTAAACAAATATAGGCCAATAAAAATAATAATAATAAAAAAAACACCACCTCGATCTTGTATTAAAGTAACATGGTTTAATCTTTTGCAGCATGAACACTTGATGTTTTGTTTTGATTAAAAGCTATTCAGTACTGATGTTTTCTCAGCCAAGCTTTGCTGCAGACTGACCCAAAGATCCGAGCAGCACAGGTCCATCACCCTGATCCTGAAGTTGTGTCTGTTTTATTTAACTCTCTGCCGTTAATTAATGTCTGTTTCACCTCCACAGTTTTCCCATTACTGAATCTCTGTGTGACCTGGGAGATGGAGAGGCAGGGCCCGGGAGAGAAGCAGGCAGACACTAATAGGACTGTAGTCACCACCACCCCCACCACATCAGCTGCCATCACCATGGCAACAGTCAGCTCCGGCAGCACCACGTGCGGCCAGGCGCCCTCCACTTCCCTCAGCATCATCTCACCCGACAGACAGGCAGTCCAGGTAATAGACAGTACCTGGGACCTCTGCATGCAGTAAATGTGACAGGAAGGTTTTCCAGGTAGTAGACAGCATCTGGAACGTCTGCAGGCATGTTTTACTTGACTGTCAGACGGTCCAGGTTATACACTGTAGCTGGGACTTCTGAAAGCATTGTTTATTTTGACAAACGGACAGTCCAGGTAATAGGCAGACAGTGGGACCTCTGCAGGAATGTTTTACTTCACCGTCAGGTGATCCAGGTAATAGACTGTACCTGGGACCTGTGCATGTATTGTGCAATATGATAGCCTGGTAGTCCAAGTAATAGACAGCAACTCAGACCTCTGCATGCATTGTTTCATTGATGGAAATCCAGGTAATAGACAGTACCAGAGACCTCTGCATGCATTATTTAACCTCACTGTCAGGTGGTCCAGGCAAAAGACAGCACCTGAGACTTGTGCAAGCACTGTCTATTTTGACAAGCAAGTGGTCCAGGTAGTAGGCAGACACTGGGTTCTCTGCAGGCATGCTTTATTTGACTGTCAGGTGGTCCAGGTATTAGACTGTGTGGGACTTCGGAAAGCATTGTTTATTTTGACAAGCAGACAGTCCCAGGTAATAGACAGTGGGGCCTCTGCTTGCATTGTGCAAAATGAAAGACAGGTAGTCAGGCAATAGACAGCAACTCGGAGCTTTACATGCATTCTTTGATTTGACTGGTATGCAATCCAGGTAATAGACAGTACCAGGGACCTCTGCGTGCATTATTTTACTCACTGTCAGGTGGTCCAGATAGTAGACAGAACCTGAGAATTCTGTAAGCATTGTTTACTTTGACAAGCAGGTAGTCCAGGTAGTAGGCAGACACTGAAACTTCTGCATGCTTGTGCAATATGAGAGGTGAGTAGTCCAGGTAATAGACTGTACCTGCAACCTCTTCAGGCATTTAACTCATAGAGCCAACACAGAGTATTGAAGTTTTTGTAAAATAAAAGAAAAGCAGTACTGGAAAAAGAACTACTTCTACTACATTTTTTTAAATAGATTTGCAAATTGTTTACAAAACGAGCTATTCAAAAACATATATATTGTTAATTCAGCCAGGAGTTAAATGTTACCCTCAAAAGTGACTTAAGAATAAAATCTCTCTCTTGGCCATCATAAAGAAAAGTACCTTTTACAAAGCAATATTACAATCCTGTCATCAGATAATTCCATTTATTTTAAAAAAACAAATCAAAATGCTTCAAAGTTTCCATTTCTCAGTGTCATAAAGCAAATGGAATACAATTTAAAAGACAAATATCAATGTGCTGCCAATAGTTAGATATAGATAGATAGATATTCACTTGTAAACTGCTTGATGACGCTCATGTGATCCAACAGGTGCTCCAGCACGCCATCCACAGACCTCAGAGCATGGCGGCCCAGTACCTGCATCAGATGTATGCAGCCCAGCAGCAGCACCTCATGCTGCAGACAGCCGCCCTGCACCAGCACCAGCACACCCCTCACCTGCAGAGTCTGGCCACCATACAGCAGGTCAGATAGTGTCTGTCATGTGTTCATGCAAGCGGTCATTTTAATACAAGCTATAGGGTGTGTGATGCCTGTCCAATGCTTTTCAGGCATCAGTCTGTCAGAGGCAGTCACCGTCTTCATCCAGTGGCAGTTTGGCTCATCAGCCTGCTGGCGTTTCCCAAAACTCTGTAAGTGTCATTGTTAGAGCTCTCATCAATCTGACCTGCTCTGGACACATACTGACCTCAGCCTCTTTCTTTTATCCAGATTACTTTACCAGCATCTCCAGTGACAGCCCAGCTGATTGGCCGAACCCAAACGTCCACTGGTGCCGCAACCACCATATCCCAGCAGGCCATGCTCCTGGGAAGCAGACCGGCCAACTGTAACCAAGCCCAGATGTACCTTCGCACTCAGATGGTACAAACATTTTAGAATATCTCAAGCTGTTGGTCATATTTACAGCTTACTTTTAAACCGCATGACTCGTTTGCCCTGTTTCTATTTTTACTGAATGTGTTTTCTTATGTTTTCTCACAACATGCAAGTTGTTTATTTCTAACCACCGAGCCACCTGTCTCTCCCTGCTTTTTGCTTTTCTTCTGTTAGCTCATTCTAACCCCTGCAGCCACGGTGGCTGCAGTTCAGTCAGACCTCCCTGCTGTCACCTCCTGCTCCTCTTTACCTACCTCCTCTCAGGTACAAACTTTGCCAGGCACAAAATTAGAATAACGCATGCACGCCTCAAGTCTGCAGTATCACAGACCTCAGGATGTTACATACCTTGAGCATGAGCCACATTGCACATTTAAAAGTTATGTGGTAAATATGGAAGTGAGAGGTTTTGAGGATTTTGATGAGTAAAGTTGGACATGCAACCCAGCCACCCATGGTGTTTATGAACAGTATAAACGTGACTTTCTGTCTGTGTATATTCAGGTGCAGAACCTCGCTCTGCGTGCCCACTTGCCTGGAGCTCTGGCCACAGCCCACAGTGTGATTCTAAAGCCATCCGCCCAGTCGCAAGCCATGACTCCGGCCACCTCTGTATCCAAGACGTCAATCAGCGGGCTGAAAACGAACCAGCTGACAGACACCTCAACAGAAACAGGACTGGCTGACGTCACCCGCCTGGCGTCAGGAGCCCAGATCATAACCCCGGGTGAGATAACTGTGACAGGTGCTGTCTGTTCAGGTCAACAATGAACAAGACTAGGTTAAAACAACACGTTCTCACTCCGACGTCGTCACATATTAACGTTTGGTCATGGACGTCCCACGTCCACATACGACGTGCCTGGGTGCATTGGTTGTTGACATTCTGGGACGCCGTGTCAAGTCCTGTTTGTTACATGCATTGACTTCTTCCAAAATACACTTCCGTTTTCACAGGAAATGTAACGTTCACATACAGTCTCTTTCAAAATAAACGCACTACTTCAGTACAACACCACACGTTTACTTTTTTTTCCCTTTAACAACAAATGCACGTGGTTGGGTTTTGGGAAAAAGAACAGGGTTTTGCTTTAAAATCATACGGGACACGAACACCAGTCTCTCAGATGAAAGTCCTTGTATATAATTGTCCGTGTATAAAATGCTAGGGGTCTTTTAATTTGAAACAGTAAGTGGCAGCATTCACTCAGTCACAGACTTTGCCCCAGTGTCTTTGTCCAACCAAAAAAAAAACCGTAATGTATATACATTCTAAAATGAAGAACAATATTGTTCCAGCGTCTTTTTTCCATGTTCTTCTCATGATGATGGCAGCAACTTTTCTGGCAGTGTAACACGTAATATTACACAAAGTTACTCACACGCTGTTCAGACACGCTGTTCCTCAGGCAAATTGATGAGGTGATCCTTTATTTCTGTTGTTCAAAACCACCACTTCAACCGCAGCTAGTTAGTTAGCTTGTTAGCTTGCTAATTTCACCACGCTATCATCAGAAAATGAAGAGTAAAGTGATGCATGACCATCAGCGTCTACGTCTCTGTCAGCCTGTCAGCATCTCTTTATTTCTAAAGACCAATTGCCAATAGGGAAACACCAACACTTATGTCATCACTCAATCCGACCAGTGGTGTTACTTTAACACTCACTCATCCCTCGGTGAGGGACAGACTTTTGCGTTTATAGGGTGCGGTCCAACCAAAACGAGATACCTGTCTCTATGCTCACTCTAACTCTCTTTGCAGCCTACTCTCCCGTGCAGACCCACGCTCTGTCCAAGCAGCAGCTGTCCTGTCCACCAAGCCAGCGGGTGGCGCACCACCAGCTCATCCTCCAGCAGGCTACAGGCGGAGCTCCAAACCACAGGCAGCTGCAGCCCATTGCCCTCAGAGTAGCACCTCAAGAAACCAACTCCCAACCTCTCCCTCTTTCAGTGAAAAGACTGACCACTCCCAGCACCCAGTCACACACCAACAACTACCCCCAAGCTCCTTCTTCTTCTTCTTCTTCTTCCTGTCCTTCAACTGTCACCAGCGTGTTTGCATCCTCAGCTCAGACCTCAATCCCAGCTGCCACCGTTCAGCCTCAGCCTCCTCCTCTGGTGGCCGCTCCGCAGCGTCGGACCTCATTCCCACAGGTACAGAACCAGCCCCCACCTCCACCTCCACCTCTGGTTCTCCCCAGGCTGCCCCAGAATCCCCCAGCCTCCCTCCAGAGACTGTCCCTGCACTCGGTCCAGGCTCTGGCCGTCCAGTCGGGGCAGGTGCTGCTGACAGAGCAAGAGCTGCCTGTAGCGGAGGCTCTGGTCCAGATGCCCTACCAGAACCTCCCACCTCCACAGACGGTGGCTGTTAATCTGAAAGTGCATCGAGTGAGACACAGTGAAACTCCAACGGTGAGTTGTTGTGTGCTGCGGTCGCGTTTTGTAAGCTTTGCCTCCACAGTGTTATTTTAATGGAGGATGTGTTGTGGTTTGAATTTCAGTCGGGGCAAACGTGCAAAGTGAATGGACTGAGCTCAGAGGAGAGGAAAGATGAATGTTCTCCCAGTCCACAGCGAGACAGGACCCTGGCCCCTCTCACTGGGCCTCCTAAGCAGAATGGTGCAGGTAAAATATGATAAAGAATAAAACTGAAAAGAATACAATTAAATCCCTTCTAACTTGGCCAACTCTTCTCATTAGTCAGAGGGATGTCTCATAAAAGAGGCTCAGAAAGCAGATCATATTGTGAAAAACCTGTCTTGAATAAACCTAAAAATCCCAAACTGAATCTGTTTCATAAAACTGGATTGGAGCTTTTTTTTGATCACTGAAATTAGTCCTGAAACAGAAATTTATTTTATAGACAATAAGATAATTAACTGTTGTTTTGTTTTTTTAGAAACTTAAAGGGGCAGTTCACCCCAAAATCAGAAAATACATATTTTCCTCTTACCCCGTAGATCTACTTATCAATCCAGATTGTTTGGGTGTGAGCTGCCAACATGGGTGTATAAAGAGACCTGGATATAGAATTGGAGGTGGCCCCCATTCATTCCTATGAAAGTTGCTCAGTGGTGCATGAAGACAAAAAAGCTCCATTTCCACAGTAAATTACCATGATCTTCCGCAATATGAGGCCCATAGAGCAAGTGCACAAGAGACTTATGGTGGCTGAGAGCAGCCGAGCAGCTGAGCAGCTAACTTCTGGTGGTTGAATGGCTAATTTCTGGTTTAGCATTTCGCTAAATTGAATTGGGGATAAAATGATTAAATCAATGTCTCTTTTTACATATATCTTCTAGACTTTTGAAATGTTATCAAAATGAATGGATCAAATCCTGGTAGTGAAACAAGTCCTTTCAAGGAGGCTGTGAGGCTCAAAAGAAATTATCCACTGATTTACAGACATATCTTTACCAATGTAAGTCAATGGGAAAAAATTGTTTGGGCCCTGTGGCATCACATGATGGCCTCAGACAGTGTAATTCTACTTTTGGCCACTATGTAAAATTGACTTCAAAGCTCAGTGCAGTTCCTGGGGGCTTGGATGCCAAGTGGAGATCCACAAGCCGAGTGCCATCTAGTTCCATTATCTTGGAGAGAAAGCAGACATATTTACGGCTGATATCTCCAACACTCGGCAACTCACAACAAAACAATGTAGACCGATGAATAGCGCTACAGGTAAGAGAAAAAATATGTATTTTCCATTTTGGGGTGAACTGTCCCTTTAAGTTCTCTATTAGTTGGATTATGTTGCCTCCATATGGAAAAAATACTATTTACATGCCTTTAAATTGTTTATCTGCTACTAAAATCTAACCTGACCAAAACCAGGCTCATCTGGATCCAGACTTATTTAAACTTCCTCTACGAAACTGAATTTCCTGAAAATAAACCAGAATTACTGGAATAAACCTGGTTTAACTGGTATTCTTACTTTGGGAAACACCCCTCAATTCTGTTATCTTTCCTTCCTCCCAGCAGTGATGGGTTCATCCGCCATCATATCCAGTCGCTCAGTGATCAGGTCACCAGTGGTGGAAGAGCCCTCCCAGCTCACCAGCAACAGCAGCAACCCTCCTCCTCCATCTCCTCCTCTACCTCCTCCCGTCCTGCCAGCAGCAGTACGAGGCCCCAGCCGGCCTCCCTCCTCACCAGCCAGCGTCCCAGGGAGCCCCGACAGGATACTCACAACCCACGTCCTTACGCACCTCATAGAGGGCTTCGTTATCCGAGAGGGCCTGGAGCCATTCCCGGTATGAACCCTGGAGGTGCAATATTATAAGGCACTCCTGAAAATAATGGACATACGAATCGACAGTGAAAATAACTGTTAGTTGCAGCCCTATTTCGTAATGGCCATTTTTCCAAGGTCAAACTTTCTTTCTCTCAAATTTAGACGTGTAAAAATGACAGCCTGTTACTTCACAGAGCTGATGTCTTTCCATGCCAGGATGTCAGATTGAACTCATCTGAATGCACCTTGATGCAGGTGGTGTCGTCCTCACTGTTAGCAGACCAGCAGGCTTCACTTCCTGAATCCCAGGAGATCCAAACCAACGGGGATGCAGCGGCAGAGGACAGTCCGCTGGATGCTGACCAGTCGGATTCAACGGACTCTGAGATGGAAGACGATGGCCCTGCAGCAGATGGTGAGGTGATGTGTGTGTGTGCATGTGTGTGTGTGTGTGTGTATATGCATATATATACTGTATGTGTGACTAACAGCTGGTCGTGTGAAGTTGCAGAGCTGGCGGAGAATGTGGCAGGTGTGCTGCAGTGTGAGTTTTGTGGGAGCCGAGGTTACGCTCACACATTCCTGCGCTCCAAACGCTTCTGCTCCATGACGTGTGTCCGAAGGTAAATAAAGCACTCACACATCGAGATGCACCGACACTTTGGTTAAAATCAGCCTGGTTGTCTGAAGTAGTGCCAATCCAGGACTGAAAATGTTTCACTAAATCAGTATTCTGAGAAAGTTTATCATTATATTGAGATACTAAGGCATTAATTTAAGACAGTTTCTCGTAATGATGATCTTGTAATCATCACAATGGCAGAGCTGGGCTTCCATACAAAAGAGCATCCTTCCTTGTATAAAAAAAATCAGCCTTTACCACACAACACAAGTAATCTGAGAATGTCGTCTGTCTCAGTGCTGGTGAGACACATCATTTGAAATCTGGAACCCATTGAGTTACATTTTGGGCTATGAGAAAAAGTCTCAAGTGTATAATCACTCCCAGGTTTCCTTTTGAGTCTCCGTCCAGGATTCAAAGAGTCCAGATGCAGACTATCAGCTCAGTGCACAGTGGCAGAAGCCTGTCTAACTGTCTGCACTCACTGCACACAGGAAAACAAAATCTCAAAGTGCTTTCAGGCTTCAAGATATCATGACCGCAGTGCCATCGCTAGCCAAATGATACGACCTGCAGCGAACTGTATGAATCGTAATTTAATATTCCCGAGTCTCTTTCTTTAGATTCAGTGTGAGCTGCACCAAGCGTATCACTGTGCTGAGAGCGGATCGCTGGGGTCACAGGCCGATGGGCAGGAGAGGACGACCCCCCAGCAGCAGAGTCAACGGAGCCTCCAGAGAACATTTTCTGAGACAGGTCAGTTAATATCACTGACCTGATGCATGTAGCAAGACTCACAGGAGCTGCAGGGATCACCGGTCCTATGAGACACACTGCTCTCTGGGGAACAGCTGCATCTGACAGCAGCAGAGCGGAGAAGGAGACTCCTGGTCTGTGAACACGGAAACAACGCCCAGTTTCAGAAAGATACGATGCATCGATGGACAATAATTAATGTACATAACGGGCTCGCAGACCAGGCCTGAAGAGATTAAAATAAATACACAGAAAAACATGAGGGAAAAACAAATAGGAGAAGAAAGCGTGGAAAAAATAAACGTTTTTTTTCCTGCTCTTTGTATCCTAGAAATCACTGGTCTATGAACAACTTACTAAGAACTTCTGGCCTTATTGATTTGCTGCAGATTCATCCTCAATTAAAATGAATTTATATCTACAGAAGGAAATTAAGTACTTTACAGTAAACAACTGGATGAAACAATAAAACATAGTATGATAATGGAACAAGACAGGAAAAACAGGGAGGAAAAAAGTAGAGAATAAGAGAAGTATAACACCGAATAAAACTATTAAACAGTAAAACAATAAAGACAAAAATTAAAGTACAAACAAATATGTACCATACATGAAGCCATGCTTTAAATTAGGAAAATTTGTCATGTCTTTGTAAACATCCCGTAACCTCCTATTTGTATTTATATTTGTATACATTATTCCTTGTGTACTGCTTTTCTTTTTTCCTTTTCTTTTCTTTTGTTATCAAATGTAAGAAATGTTCAGAAATAAAACTTTTTTTAAGAAAGTACAAACAAAACAGGAAAGAAGAAAGTTAGAAAAAATAAAAGTAGGAAAAAGTTCTCATTTCTTCTTCTAGTTTGACAGTCATATTATCCTTAAAATTAAAAATAAAATTTTGTAACCTACATGGAATCAGTAATGTTATTTAAAATACATGAGTTTAATTCAAGTGATATTTAGGTGTAACTGAAAGGCTCATGTAGACTGAGGGTGGCAATGTCCAATATTCTGCCTGATTGGTTTTATAAGTGCAACAGTGGAACATTTTTATGATTTAAAATGACAAGAATTTATTGTTTTTTCAAGTATTCATATTCCAAAGCAGCATTTAGACCATAATTTGATGCTAAAACCCCCAAACTCATGGAACTCTTCCTGGTTTGAAAACTGCTTGATGCACAATGACCCATCATGTACCATTAAACAAAATTACTTCATATTAAACCTTTATTTTTGTTTTAGAACTTAATTTTTATTCATTTTTCATCAACAACAATATCATACATTTCTTTTTTTTACCAAGCTGTATATAACATTTATACACATTATATTCAGAAATGATCTAAACATGAAAAGAAAGAATAGACATCCACCAGTCTGACGTCTCAACCCATTGGTTAGAAAAAGCAAAACCGCCACTCCACATTATAACACACTCTCACACTGATGAAGTCCAAGTTCAAAATTTGTTGTACAGACAATGACATGTAATGTATATACACGATATGTGCACAGGGGGAATGTAGAAGTAAAGATAGATGATAAACGTCATTGTATTAATAAAGCCAGACAGGTAGTAAATACGGATGTTTGTGATCTTAATGAGCATGTATTTTGCTCCATCTGATAAATGTACTGTATGTGGGAGGGTCTAGTTTCAGCTGTCTAATGCTTATACACTAAGGCTGCTGTAAGTTATATTGGGATGTGTTGGATTAAACCTTTATTTTGAAAAACCTCATAAGACCATTACATTAAACACACAAAAAAGAACCTTAATCTTACACATAAACATGGCTAAGGCTAATACCTGGTTGACCTTTCCTGGAAGTAGTCTGCACCAAAACACCGCAGCTAACTGTCTGACTCGTCTTTGTGCTCCGCAGGCTCGTCGGTCCTTTGGCTCGGAGGAGACCCGGCAAAGCTCGCTGAGAGAGGACGAAGAGCAGGAGGAAGAGGAGGAAGACGAGCCTCCTGTTCCCATGACAACCAGGCTCCGGAAACAGGCCGAGAGGGAGCGGGAGAGGGAGAGAGACCAGGAGCGAGAGCAGGAGAGGGAGCAGGAGCAGAGGATGACAGAAACAATCAGTGTTTCTGACGGGGAAGAAGAAGAAGATGTCGGCTGTCCGTCTCAGTGGAACGTACAACAAGTGTTTTCTTATATCAACTCCCTGCCAGGTACTGCTGACACTTCAGTTCCAGTTTAGTCACTGAAAATGGCAGATAAAGTTGTGCACTGTGTTTACCTGATATCAGAGAGAAATGTAAACTTGTTACACTCAGTGGAGGGGGCAGAGTCCAACATCTGGCCTCGGGCAAATACTGTGTATCAGTGGTGGAATGGAACAAAGTACATTCATTCAAATACTGAACTTAAGTACAAATCTGAGGCTTATGCTTTATTTAAGTCTTTTCTTTGAATGCTTCAGTACAAAGTGCCTTACAATAAGGGCATGAAAGTAGTCATAAAACAACACAGGCAAGGCAATGCAATATGAAATACATTTAAAAATTGTTTCAAGCAAGGAATAACTATAATCATAAATCATAAAAATGTGTCATGAGATGAAATAAATCATAAAAAGCCATGGCATAAAGTCATAGAGTAAAGCATGAAAAGAAAGTTTCAGACCTGTATCAGGAAAGTCAGAGCTAGTTCAAGGCTAAAGTAAACAGATATGTTTTTAGCTTTCTTTTAAAAATATTAAGCGAGCTAGCCTCTCTGATATCTATAGGTAGTGTGATCCATAGCTCCATAGCTAATTGACAAAGGCTGCATCCCTGATCATCTTCCGGCTGTTGCTGGGAACCTCCAAGCAGCAGCAGATGATCGCAGTGTTCTTGAAAGCAAATATTTAACAAGGAGCAATGTAGCCCAGTCCCAGTCCATGTAGGGCTTTGTAAACAAGGAGGAGTAGCTTAAAATCAATTCTACATGGAACAGGAAGTCAGTGCAGAGCAGCCAAGTCTATCCTTATGTGCTCTCTCCTCTGATGAAAAATGTTGTATTACTTCTGCAAGATCCTTTTATTTGCAAACAACTCTACACTGATTTTCAGCACGACAACCAACATATTAATACAGTAACCTGTAAACAAAATATGTTTTCCTGCTGCTCATAAGCAGCCAAACGCATAGAACTCCCTTCCTAATTTTTCCAAACCATAGTAGACTCATTCTGCCTTTGTCTTCTCAAATCTTCTCATAAACAAGATTTTAAAAAGCATTATTCCTTTTCTAAAGTCATGCAAGTAGGAGGCACACTTTTATTCTCACTGTTCATTTGCAAACCGTCCAACGTTTCTGCCTTTTAAGGACACAAAGTGAATCACCTGCTGTGCATAAAGTTAATGTCACCAGATGTTGAAAACAGCAAAGTTAGCGTTTAGTAAACTGCCTCATAAAAGCTGCAGCAGGCCCCTGTTTTAAAGAACACATGCTGTATCTTATAAACAGTAACAGAACGTAATTCTGCTCATATCTGTTTGTACAATGCTTAAAAATGAAAAAACACTTTATTCTCTTGTCTCCAGGTGGTCAGGACATAGCCGAGGAGTTTCGCTCGCAGGAAATAGACGGACAGGCTCTGCTGCTTCTCACAGAGGAGCACCTGGTCAGCACCATGAACCTTAAACTGGGACCTGCACTCAAACTGTGCGCCCACATTAACGCTCTGAAAGATGCATAAACACGTTAACATTCCTACTCTCCTTGGATGGATTTGATTTGATCTGGATCAGGATGGAGAAAAACAGGAGACTTCTCCACCTCTGCAGAGACAACAAGGAAGCATCAAAGACAGTTAAAACAGCCTGACCGCTGTTTTTTTCCTGAGACCACTGCCAAGGATTTCACTCCTGAGTGAAGTCCACACACTGTAACAGCTGATTTTAACACAAAGGCGAGCAGTTCATTGAGTCCTCTCTTCATTTAATTGTAGTGATTGTAGCAGTTTGACTTTGGTTATCCATTTGTTTCAAAATGGTAAAAAAAATTAAGTTCTTTATGTCATTTATAAACACAGAAAACAACTTTACATTAGGGACTGTTCATTATTTATGAGAGGGGAGACAGTGGCGCAAGATTAGGGAGGCACTTGAAATAATTCTTGAAGCACTGGGGAGGGAGGGAGTTATGTTTGGGTTTTTTTGGACTTCCTACTTTTGTGGTTATGTTTTTTTAATACCTTCAGAACCCTAAAACTTTTAAGTGGGTTTTAGAAGCATTTCCTTAAAAATCTTACACCATTTATCAACCAGAAACTGTGAAATATGGTTATTTATGGCGAAGAAAGGGTCATGCATTTTCCCCCAGTCACTCAGGGAGGCTCAAGGAACAATATGTGTAGCTCCGGGGAGGGTCATGATATATTAAAAAATGACTCTGACTTTACTCTGATAAATATAGTACAGTCCCTTATTACACATTAAGTTAAAGGATGCTATACAATCTCAAAGTTTACAGAACAGATTTACTATCTTACAGAGGACATTTGATACGCTTATCATCAGCAGACTAATGACTTATGGAACCAGACTGATGACAAGGTTATTTATGATTTATTTATTATTGCCATAATTAATATACAAATAAAACCATTTAAGTATTGTGCACTGTTTCATGGTTTTGTTTTTGGTGCCAAAAAGATGGTTTTGCTTTTTGACTGGTCAGTGTGCAGCTCAAACTAAAAGCACCTTTCTAAGCATCTCACATGAACCTTTGATGAGCCACCACCAGAGGGCACATTCACACACAGTTACTGAGAGCTGTATTTTCTCTGCTGCTGCTGTGAAAGAGTCCAGTACAAAGACACCCAAGTAAAACTGACTGAGTTTGTAGTCTGGTAGAACTCAACCAGCTTCAGAGACATTCATGTTGCATTTCCTGTAGATAGCAGCCTATCACATTTACAGATGTGTCATATTATTTGGTCCATTTATAACTAAATAAATCAGTAGGAAAAAAAACAAAATTTGAAACAGTGGTTAAAGTATTGAGAAAAGTAGCAATACCAAACTATAAAATAAACCAGTCTTAAAGTAAAATTACACTGAACAAAATTTTTGTTTGCTCTCATGTTTCACAGGTTTAAGTTAAAGATCCCAGATGTATCATATCCACATGCTGGTTAAACAGCATCATTACTGCACAGGTGTGCTTTGGGATGGTCACAATAAAAGGCCACTCTAAAATGTGCAGTCTGATCACAACACAATGCCACAGATGTTACAAGTTTTTAGGGAGTGTGCTATTGGCATGCTGACTGCAGGGATGTCCACCTGAGCTGTTGCCCGTTAACTGAATGTTCATTTCACTACCATAATTCATCTCCAGTGTTGATTCCGTGAATTTGGCAGCACATCCAATCAGCCTCACAACCACAGACCATGTGTAATCCACAACGTGTGTCTTCACCTGCAAGATCCTCTGAGACCAGCCATTCTAACAGCTGATGTAACAACTGGTTTGCACACCAGAAGAACATCTGCACAAATTGCCACAAACTGTCTCAGGGAATCTTAAACGTTCTATCATAGGCAACTGGACTTGCTTGATGTTTCACCTCTCATTCAAGAGGCTTCTTCAGAAGTCCAGTTGCCTGTGATATAGCACTCAGGATGATCATGACCTGTTGGTGATGAATCTTCACCAACATCTCTCAGGAAAACTCATCTGCACGCTTGTCATCCTCACCAGGGTCTTGACCCGACAGCAGTTCGTCATCGTATCCGACATGTGCGGTTGCGTGGCTGGTTGGATGTGCTGCCAAAGTCACGGACACAGCAATGCAAGCAGTTTATGGTAGTGAAATGAACATTCAGTTCACAGGAAACAGCTCTGGTGGACATTCCTGCAGTCATGAAACAAGTGGCAGTTCCTTCTTAACTTACTACATTTGTATCATTGTGTTGTGATCAAACTGTACGTTTGATTGTGACCTGTGTAGCAATGATGCTGTTTGATCAGCATCCTGATATGCCACACCTGTCAGGTGGATTATTTCGATAAGGGAGAAGTGCTCATTAACACAAATTTAAACAAATCTGCCACCAAAATTTGACAGAAATATATCTACTGAGTATTAAAAAAAACCCTCTTAGCTCTTAAACTAAAACCTGTGAAAAATGGAGGCAAAAACAAAACTGTTGAGTTTAAAACATTTTCAGTGTACATAAGTATTAGTAACAAAATGTAACAACCTTTGGGACCAATTGTAAATCAAATCAATGTGATGCAGTAAAAAGTACATTTCCCTTTAGAAATGTCGTGGAACAGAAATATCAGGTTACTTCAAGTAACAGTAAAACGGGGCACAAAGGACAAACAGAGACGTGCATAATAGTAATGGGTGAGGACAAACTGTACCGATGTAAAAGTTAGTTTCCATTCACACAATAAAAAGCACACATGAATACAACATAATAGTGATAACTTTGTTTATTTGAAAGGAGCCCTGACAGTTCAGCTCTTTCTTACACTTAAGAGACAGATTAAAATAGATTTTGGAACACTGCTATAATCATTTAAGTGCAAACGAGTACATTTCTCTACTGAAAAAATACTACAGACTATATCACACACTTTCTACGCTATACATGGGGAATGTGTCGCCTGGATGGGAAACTTATCAGTGGAATGTTCCGAGTGTGCAGAGACGCTCACAATGAAAACAGAAACACTAACGACAGCTGCGGTATATAGATAGAACGTTTCCATGCACACTATTTGGTTTACAAGGCTACTGTGCAAAGGTTGTTGCATTTAAGACGTTGAGCAATATCAATGTGATAGAAATGTCATTAACTCGATGACAGATGAGTGCTCGCAGAGGCAATACGGTCGATCGGTTTACAGGCACTGCAAAGACAAGTTTGTACATTCAGAATCTGGTAATGCTTTTATTTAACGGGTCTGTGAATTCAGATTCATTTCCAACTCATTTCCTGGGAGGTTTCCTGGAAATAAACATGGAATTTGGGACTAGCCAACTAGCTCACCTGGTAGAGCAGGTGCCCTTTGACGCATGTCACCTCGCCCTGTTTCACCCTGTATCTGTCCTATCAAATAAAGGCAAAAAGACCCAAAATCATATCTTAAAAAAGGAACACATTGTAGCTAAAATAGTGAGTGATCAGTTTGTAATCTTGTGGAACTTTAAGACTTTTAGTCAAGAGGACAGCAGGTGAACTGGACGTTAAAAATGCGTCTAAGCTCGTCAAATACAAAGAATAAAATTTCTAATGACTGAATGATTTATAAACATTTACTGGGGTCTAAATGGAGTAATTTCAGCTACATGGATTTCTTCTTTTTCCTGGAAACCTTTCAAGAAATTCAGAAATCCTTGCAAAATCACAGATGGGTAAAATAAAGCATTACCCAGAGTTTTTCTTTTTCTTTCTATCCTGAACGTTTACGGTTATTGCATCCTTTATATTCAACACTCTGTCCTAACATATGAGAGAATTTTATGTCAGCTGCAATCAAATCTGAAACCAGATAAATAAATACCCCCAAAGATATAAGTTGTATATTGTGAAGCTTTCTCACGTAACTGACCAACGTAAGGCAAACGCAACTGAACAGACGTCTATGGCTTTTACAGCACAAGGACATTTAGATGTTATTGTGTGTCTACAAAGAAAACAGGGCAAAGAAAAGTTGCAACATAAAAAAGCCAATACAGTTGTAAATAATTTTGTCAAATAACAGTACAAAAATCTCTAAAATTATAAATTAACTTCTGAAACACAGGAATGAGCCTTTCCATGGGGGAATGGGTTCAACAAACTAACTCTGCTTCTCGCTAGTTGTCTCAAGCATGACATAAAAAAAGTGGAGCGTTTTTCCCGATGGGAGCAGCAGCATAGCTTATGATGACAACTGACCCACTCATACTCCACTGTGTGTGTGGGACACGTGCAGAGAAGACGGGCAGGAAGATACTTGAGAATCAAAGTGTCATTGCTGGACATCCGCCCGGCTCAGGGCATGCTGCTGAGGCCGTCCTTCTCTGCAGACATGGACTTCACCAGCTCCTCCACCCAGCGGACCTCAGAAGCCACCTGCTCGGCCAGGACCTCATAGCGGTTTTCCAGGCGCCCATACTTGCGCTTGAGGATGTTGGTGGCCTGCATGGTGAGCCGGGCCTCCTCCTGGCTCTTCTTGCGCTGCATTTGAGTGCGCTGCAGCTCCTGGCGGATGTGGCTCAGGTCGCTGGAGATGCTCTGGTTCTCCTCCTTGTACCAGCCCTCCTTCTCCTCGTATATGGACAGCAGTGCCGCCACGTCCTCCCGGCATGAGCGCTGATTGCGCTCCAGTTCCCTCAGGCCCTCCTCTGCGGCCGCGATTTCCTCGAGGACCTGGGAGAACCGCTCGAAGTTGACATAAGTGTTGTTGGGTGGCATGCTGGAGTGGGACTTGATGGTGTACTCCTTCAGACGAGTGGTCTTCAGGCGGCGGCGCTCAGTCTTGTGGTCTCTCTCCTCCTGGCGGACATTTCGCCTCTTAATCACCTGCAGAGGGAAAAATGTAAAGGTCTGAAATATGCCAACATATACACTCATACGTCTACAACAATCTAAAATCTGCTGATATATCTGTCTCACTCTATTTTCTGATAAAAGAAAGAGCAGAGCCCACTCAGCCATGTGTATGAGCTAAAAAAAAAAGTCAAATGTATCTAGTATATAACACTTTTTCAAGCCTGATTGTGCTAACACAACGTCTGCAGATATAAATGCAATAAAAAAAAACACCCACCTTAATCCAGGGGTGTTCAAGACTGTCATCAATCGTCATTCTCTTCCTGCAGATGAAAATAATCCACCAGTGAGAGAATGACAAAGCAAAGACGTTCATGTTTACAGTACATGACATTTTTCTTTTTTAATTTTGGCATAAAAATCTGAAAAAGGTCGTACTTGGGATCCTTGACCAGCAGACGGCGTATGAAGTCCTTGGCAAGCTCACTGGTGTTGCTGAAATACTCCTCGTCAAAGTCGTAGTTGACGGCGGAGATGTTTGTCAAGGTCTCCTGCTTGGTCTCACCCAGAAATGGTGAAGCGCCACTCAACCTACAGGAACACAAACAGGAGAATTTGCTTAATAAAACAACAATGTTCATTTTGTTTATGAAACTATGACTAAATATGTTCATCAACTACCTTTTTCCCCATGAATATGACGAGATGACACAGACATCATTTAACACTAAGTGTGACTACATCAACATGCAGTATTTTACACGAAAAATACAAGACTAAAATGTAGTAAAAAAACAAACAAATACTTTACTAAAATCTCTTTATTTTTAACAAAAAAGAGGAGATAAAACCCTATGTTATGTATTGGAGAAAATCGAATGCAGTAGTTCCAACTCTCTGTGCTGCGCGTGCCATATCAGGACGACACCGGCAGAACACGACGAGCACAGTCAGGAGGACTGAAAGTATTAGGACCCAGGCTAGCTGTTGAATTAAGTTGGTTCAAAATAAATATGTAAATCAGAACATGTTTAATGTCTGGATGTATTTCTTAAATTGATACTATTAGACCACTAGACCAGACGCTTTCTGCAAAGCTGCATTCTTAGTCATTCAACCTTGTTTCTTTCCTTTAGATAATGACAGGATCAAATCTTATGTGAAATAGGTTTAACAACTTACAAAATTATTGGCTCTGATTGACTGAAATGTTCAATATGAGCTAATGTCAACAGCTTTCTTTGACTAAGATAGGACCTAAATGCCCAGACTTGTAGTCAAGTGAAGCGCGACTAAACAGAATAAGGTTGATTATGAAATGATACAAGCTAACAAAGACATTTGAGGCTTCATGGCTGACAAGATCACTACTAAACAACATGAATGAGGGATGCAGTGATTTATATTTCCAAGATGTCATGATGTGATATTTTACTCACAGGATGTATGTAATTACTCCGATGCTCCTGCAGAGAAGAGAAGAGCCAAACATCAACGAAACCTGTCACACAAGTTAGTATGCAGCTTCAAAAAACAAACATGTTGACATCTTACCACATATCCGCCTCCAGTCCGAGTGGCTCATAGTTGACTATTTCTGGAGCTGTAAAGCACAGAGGAACCAACACTTAAACTCAAACCAGATGTGGAGATCTGTAACGCAGCATCATCCACTTAAAAGGTTTAGCTTACTTGCCAGCGTGGGCACACACTGACACAAGAGCAGATTTTTATAAGTGGAAGATTTTTTTTTAACTTTATTTGTGAAATGGATATTCAGGAAGGAGAAACACAAACTCACCCACAAACTCTGGTGTTCCAAAAATGTTCTTGAACTCGTTTCCTGCTTTAATCTGATGAGCAATCCCAAAATCAATCAGCTTGATCCTGGGGTTGGGGACGTTCTTATCCAGCAGCATGATATTCTCAGGCTGAAAGAGAAAACAATACAGCTAAACATTACTGACAGAACAAGGTTTTGGTGTAGTGCACATATAAGCAGAGAGCTAAGAATGACAAAACATGTACCAGGACACCAGGTCAGCTATACATTGGTATTCTATCTGGTAACTCTAACTATCTTATTGTACACTAGGGTTGCAGCAATATACCAGTTTTAATGTATACTGTGATATAAACATTGACATGAAAACCGTGAAAATAATGTTGCAACCCTATTATACACTGGGCCAACAGCGCCAACATGGGAAAAGGTTACACTGTTTATATGTAGCGCACCGCAGCGGTATACCATAATAAATAGTACTATATGCCAGTAAGAATCTGTGTAATATAGCGATGGGGAGCAGCATGCGGATAATAAGCACTACATGCCAGTAAAGCAGCGACAGTGTACCATAAATCAGCAGCAACTTAACACTAAGAACTGCAACAAACAAAGAAAGTGTAATACCATCCGCCTCTTTTTTTGCTGTACTGGGCTTTATAAATTGGCAACAAACTGCACTACCGTAAATATTAAAATCAATGTGTAATACTGCTAACAGGCCTAAAAGAGCTTTGCCATTTTATAACATATTAAAACTGGGATTTGTCTGTGAATATACCTTTATATTCTTTTCTATTACACCTCATGTGAAGAAGCGTATACTGTGATGTTGTATGAAGCGTGCTACAGTATATAAATCAAGTTGATTGTATTTGGTAAGGCTTGAAGGTTGTTTTTCTTGAAAACTTGTACTACAATAATTGACATAATTTTCTGGATTTATTAGACTGTTGTAGCTGACTGAGGAAGACAATGAAATGGCCCATCTCACCCATGACTAATTATTACAATTTTTTGTGTATCTTCAAGGGTACCCATGACGCTCATTTGTAGGTTCATAATTGTATTTTGGGTTTCTACCACAGCATGTTTACATGCTTTCAGTATTCAGTGGTCAGAAACCATTTTATTTTCCCTCACACTGTCTGTGCTGGGACACCTGTATTCATTCTCTGTCTTAAACGATCCGTTTCAGTGCCTGTCTCTTCAAGCCCTCCTCCTGAAAAATCCCATTCCACTCTGATTGGTCAGTGTTTCCAGGTCTTCCTCATCTATACGTCTCTACACAGTCATTGCATCTGTGGAATTACATTTTTTGCAGCACTTTCTACCACGAAAATCACCAATAAAAGCTTCTTAACCGAAGGAGTCTGATCCGTAATCAGGGAGAAATGAACAACTTGTGCAACCAAGATTACACATTTCCCTGACGTTAGCATGTAGCTACATTTTTTTTTATCAGTGCGTCAGTTGACACACTGCCAGCGATGACCTTCAGAGAGATCCCACTCTCCCTGATAAAGAAGCTAGAGAGTATGCGCACTGCTGGATGGATGTGAGAGATTTGCACACATGGCTCACTCTTGGCATTGACTCTGATGGCAACACAACAGTTCTGTGCTGCCTCTGAGACTTTGTAATCCTCCAGTGTATGTAACGTTAACACTTGTAGTAGCGTGCCTGAAGCAGATGACCATATAAAGAAATCATCACAAGCTGACATCAGAGCGTTGCGAAAGTAGACTAAAAGAGTTGGGAACAGTATTCAGAGTAGCCTGAAGCCTGAGGTTTCTGCTCACAGGGACTACTTTTACATATTGTTTACCTCATTATTTGAACCTTTGGCCACATTTAATTAAGGAAAAGCACAATAAGTCCGTTTAAAGCCCCAAAATATCTTCATATTATTGATACAAAGATATTCAGGTAAATTATCGTGTCACTACCACCAAGCAGCATGACAACCTTGCTCAGCCCTGTCCAGTCTTTCACATGGAAAAATCTCTCCAACATAAACCTCTTTTCACTCCGTAACGGGAATTCTCAGTAACACGCCAACTACGTCTGTCAGCCCTCACAAACAAAGTCTTTTACCACACAGACCACTGACCTTGAGGTCAAAGTGAGCGATGCGTTTGGAGTGTAAATAATGAACACCGTCCAGGATCTGCTTTAGAAACTGGGTGGCCTCCTCCTCCGTCAGAGACTCCTTCTCAGCCAGGAAGTCAAACAGCTCTCCTCCGGACACCAGCTCCAGTATCAGGATTACATCGGTCTTGTTTTCGAAGATGTCATGCAGGGTGATGATGTTGCTGTGTTGGATCTCCCGAAGGATGTTGACCTCGCGCTCAATCTCCTCGCGGCTCACCCCCCGCCGGCTGGAGGACAGCCGCCGCTTCTTGATGAACTTGGCTGCGTACTCGATAGCTGTGCTCTTCTCCTTGCACTTACGAACGATGGCAAACTGTCCACTGCAGGAAGTAGAGAACAAAGAGATGTTAAAGAATAATACAAACCTGCTTGCCTTTGGGATTTTTCCAGCTTCAGGTTATTATAATAACATTATGGATTTAGTGGCTGCTGGTCAGAGTACATTAGATATATCAAGACATTGCTTTGGGCTACGATAACTTGTGATGGTTTAACTCAGTGCTTTCCAAGTTTTTTTGGCTCTTACCCCTTAACATGAAGCAACTTTTACAGAGGTTATGGCCCCTTTTCAAATAATTTAATGGATTTTAAGAAGCCTGAAGAGGTGAAAGTATCCAGTTATTTTACACGAAAACAAGCAAAAGTTTGAAAATCATCACTGTAATAAAATATAAATCTTATCAAGTATGTTCTGTTTAAATCATAAAACCTCATGTTCTTAAGAAAAAAAAATCTGCAGGTAAAGTGAGAACACAACTTGTTTAAATTTTTTCTCAAAATTAGACTGTCTTTAAAACCAAGAAAGACAGATGGCAGGTTGGTGCACAAGAATGATGAAAAACTAAACTTCAATTTGGAAAATACTTCAAACAAGTTGATCTTTATAGGATAAATTGGAATCAAGCTTAAGTATTCTTACAGCACTGGCAGACTCCTTTCACTTGCAAACTTTAAGCACTTGGGTTGTAGGAATAAACAACATGGTAAAGGAGATTTTTGCACTGGTCTTGTGACCCCCTCAGATTTATCATGTGGGCCCAATGGGGGAGCCCACCCCTCTACCTAGGTTGGGAAACACTTGGACTAAGCAATGATGTATTAAAATGACTGGAATTTTATTGATGTTTAGTTTTCTAAGAAGTCAGATACACTTGAAAACTGACATGTGATGTTGAAATGCTACATGTGCAACATAGGAAAGTCTCTACTGCTGTAGATAAAGATAATAGGAATGAATATAATCTATAGTTTTGTTTTATAGAATCTGGTTCAAATGGAAATGAATAAGTAACACTGCTGACTTAATAAGACTAATGTGCTGGTGGGAAGAAAGCATTTCATGATGCATGACTGGGCAGGGAATTTAATGTTCACCCTTTCAATGTCTGCATGCCTTTCTATCTCTAAAACACACACACACACACACACACACACACACACACACACACACACACACACACACACACACACACACACACACACACAGCCCTCTCCTATAGAGACTCCACACCGCAGCAGAGGTGGAAGGGCACATTGAGAAGCAGTGATGTCATAGCTTTGCTGCATTACTGCAGAAAAAAAGTAGCTGGGCTAGAAAGTTGGGTTTAAACTATTATAATTTGCTGACTGTCACAAACTATCCACTCAATGTGAAAGAATACTAACGGGATATTTAATATGTTGCTGACACAAACACATTTATATTTTGGCCTTCATGAGAGCTTTTGGATGGATTGGAGCTCATCTGGCATCAAAATGCATCAGAAACACATCTCAGGTAACTTCAAGCTCACATTACTTTTTGTTAGTCAAATCAAAAAACACACGTGTGCTCAGCAATACAGCTTAAACAAAGAACTGCTGCAGCTACCTGACACCTTACTCTCAATAAAAGTCCATACTATGCACATACTACAAAATAATAACAGTCTTTCAGTGTCAGCAGGTAGGCATGTGCATTCACACAACACCACATAAATCTCTGGAGGCCTTCAAATGTGGCATAAATGAATAGATCCTAAAGCATCCTGAATGTGTCTTGGGTGCATTTACACCCAAGCAACTGAGGCACCACAGACGCATGTCAGAGTCAAGTGTGAACACTGTCTTGTGTAACACAGCAGTTATATAAGATGCACTGTGTTTTGTCAGAGAGGAAACGACAATATAAATGCACAACATACCTGCCCAGCTCCTCTCCCATCTCATAATACAACTCCACATCCTCTTGTCTGAAGCCAGCCATGGTGTGCTGACTGGAATGATGATGTCCTGAGATTCACTGCAGTGCAAAGGTAAAGGACACACACTCAGTAAATACTGGCAGAGACAGGAGAGGACACTACAGACAGCACAGTGACCAAAACAACGCCTGTTAGCAGATCTAAACTGTGATACAAGCCTCGATTATAAGCCAGAATTGCTATTTCCCACCTACATGTGTGGGCACCTGGGCTTCTTTCCTCCTTATTTGGCCCGAGTCAACACAGCTTTAGTTTTCAGACACTTTCTGGCTGATGTCAGACCTCTGCATACCAGTCCTACTGACATCATCTCCTGCCTGGGACCAGCCACCTCTTACTCAATTAAAGGGACTGGGCTTTAGAAACACTATCGACAATTTGGCTTTTCTTCATAATTTGAACCCTGTGTAATGAGACTGATTTATAGAAATGTGGTAAAATAAAACTAATTCTGATTGTAGCTTATAACACAGATGCTGAATAGCGACTCTGCCGTTTGTTACAAGCAGGCAGCAGATATTTTTTCCGAGGTGAAACAGCAATAAATGTCGAGCTCATAGCCACAAACACAAACGAAAGCCATGCATAAACGTACAACATATTACCTGAGGAACAGAAACAGGGTTAAAAGAGGAAATAAAGGGAATACCGGCGACGGACGGCAGCTAGCTTAGCCGGTTAGGTAGCTAGCTAACGTTAACGTCCTGTATAAACACCGGCTTTCACTTCTTGTCACTAGTGTTAGCGGCTTCAGAAAGGAATGCATAATTCAATAACACTAAAACACTGGCGGCAAGTAAATATTTAATAAAATAATAGTAAAGGCAAAGCTAGACAGTGTACTTACAGTGTGGTTGGCTACGAGTGCTGCATTCCTCTCTAAAGTAATGTTGGTTGTGTGTGAATGCGCAGACTGCGCAGCGTGAAGCTAGCATCAAGGAAACATGCAACTTCCGGTTCTCTGTTTCAAAATAAAAGCAGTTGAATATGTAGATGGGCCGCTTAAGTGATATTTTATTTGTGGTACATTGTACAGTATCTAAAAATGTGTATGTCTTTAGATAGTTTTGTACAGCACTACAGACCTAATCATTCTCAAAGGACACTGAAATCCCAGGAACATTCTTTGTGTCCTCACCAGAAATCCACTTTCATCAACACTTTTGTTTCTTTCTTGTTTTATTAAGCCTATTCTTGTGTATTTTGTACACAAAATAACACCATTTATTATAGCCAGAAACTAAGAAATATGGTTTGTTATGGTAAGAAAGTCCCACTCCAGCCACTCCTACTCTGGTGAGTAAAGTGTAGCCCCTTAGAGTGAATCTGCTCAGATTTGAGTGTTTTGAGTTTTTACACAACCTGGGACAGTTTGGATGATTCAGATTCCTGCTTATGGCTCTGACCAGTGGTGTCGTGGAGGGCATGCACAGATAAACAGGGTATACCCATTTCTCTTTCTGTCCATT
The DNA here is from genome assembly GCA_035609425.1 of Epinephelus awoara. Classification (NCBI taxonomy): domain Eukaryota; kingdom Metazoa; phylum Chordata; class Actinopteri; order Perciformes; family Serranidae; genus Epinephelus; species Epinephelus awoara. The sequence goes on along the minus strand of CM069306.1, from coordinate 23,449,806 downwards.
TACAATATATAACCGCCTATCAGCCAAAAAACTGATAGAGTATACCCACTGTTTCCTCGTCGTTTGGCTCTGACAAAACACTCCATAATGTGCTAAGGAGGTACACTGTCTCATTTATATGTTTATACACCAAAGTTAAAATGTATTTGCCATTTCAACTGTAAAAAAAAAAAAAAAAATCTAAATCGGAACAATATTTCTTGATGTAGAGTAGACATCACAAGCAGCATCCAAGCCTTCCTCTTTGAGAAGTCGTGAAGTATTTTCTATTTACACTGAGGACAAGTAAAGTGAAAAAGCAACTCTCTTCCCTTTACCCTTCTCTCTGTAAGCCTGTCACTCTGAACACTGTAAAGCATACAACATAATGTGCCCTTTTATTCTGAAGGCAGAAATCGTTCAAGTTCCGGTGTTGGTGCGTCACTTGATGCAGGTAAATATCCGGCAGACGGAAGGACATATGGAATGACATCATGCAGAGTGAATCAAGCTGCTGCAGTACGTCAATGAGTAACAAGATAGAGCATGCAACAGCAAAGATTACAGAGGAACTGAAGTCATCCACACCACAACAACCCAAATAACACTGGTTGCCATGGTAAAAAAAAATCAACCCTTAATATTAATACATAATAATGATATAAGTAATATCATTAATACTATAAATCTTCCACTTATTTTTCTATTCATTGTTTATGGTTATTGTGATGTAGCCCAGTCAGGACAGCCCCAAACACATTAAACAAACACTAAACAGAAATCAAAAACATGCACCTTAACTTTAATAACTGGATAATTCTAGAGAAAAAGTTAATATATTTTTATCATATCACTAACACAATATTTATCACCATATGTGGCTGCTTTTCTCAAACAGGTGTACAGTCAAATAAGTGACTGTAGTGCATTTATTATCTTTGTTCAACCATTTGCCTTAATGGCATTATAAATATTAATTCAAGTAGGTCAGTAAGTTGGTTGGTTGGTACTATACACTGTAAAGAACAAGCCCTAGATTGCATCCAAAGCTGATGTTTAAAAAGGCAGAAAGCTGCAGATTAGCAGTTACACTGGAGGCTGTCCAGTAATCTATAATTACAGTGAAAATACAGGGTTAGGAATGGAAAGCGTAGCTGCAGCTGTGCCAGCCTTGCCAGCCGTTTTGGCTCAAATCTGACAACAAGAGTCCACGTCATGTGGTGACTGAAGGTTTTTAATTTATGTGGACTCCTCTGTCTGTAATGTGCAACATAAGTCTGGAGCTGTAGAGAGCTTTGACAGAGTTGTTTGCATGTAGCAAAGAACAGGAAAGACCAAAATCTTCAGTGAATGGCAAAATAAATTAATTAACAAAGATAAGATAGAGCAAGATACATATACATATTATATATCTAGATATAATATCTACATCACCTAACATTAACTTTAAATGTAACCCTACACAGCTACTTGTATAATTTTTCATCATTTTTGAATAATTCGATTGCAGCAATTTTTGGGTTCATACATCACAGATTTGGTGCAAAATGTAACTTTTTTTAAATACTGTAGCTCATTTTGCACAGTGAGGTCAAGATAAAAAAAAAGGTCTCACTACAATGAAGTGGCCACTGTGGGGGCAATCATTCATCAGATTCTACCTTCATTAATTGCAAATGGTCCCTAGCGAACATTTTTCCATTAAAAATACATTTAAAAAATGCCTGTGGTCATCAGTGAAAAGATGTTCAGAAATGGTTCAAAAGCGACATTTTTTCACTGACTATTTTTAGACATAATTTGAACAGCTGCATTTGGACCATATTTCATTGTGATTTGCAATAGTGAGATTTTTCATCTTCTACACTGAGCAATTAATAGCCTATCATCATTCTGGAGCTTTAGTTAGTAATCACAACCACATTTCTCAGTTGAAAGTCAATATTACAAATCCTGGTGAAATGTAGTCTAAATGTACTTGGTCAATAAATGTCTTTAAATAGTCTGTGAAAAAAACTTTTACTTTGAACCTATGCTGAACGCTTTTTCACCTTCATCATTTTCTTAATGCCTCTTGAACCTGAAAATGTTCACTGTTTCATCATATTATTTCTGGGCTTGAAAAATATCCAATTAGCCAGAAGCCAATTTGATTTATCATGAAGGATCCAGCTTAAAACAAGTTATTGGTGGTCACCATCTTAAAAGTCCAAGATTGGCCACAGAGGAGAAATTGACAAAAAAATGGAAAGTCTGACTTTGGAGTTTGTTCCAAAAATGTAGGGTAAATTTAGGGTGATTGGGACTGTTTTTGAATTTAGAATTCCAAAATTCATTTAACACATTTAATTAAGGTAAAAAACAACAACAACATCACAGGATTAGTTAGGGCTGGGTTAAGAGATTAAGGCTAAGAGTGAGGTTTGTCTTGGATACTATATTAGTGTAAACTATTATGCAAAAAACACCTGGAAAATCAATTTAGTCCACAGATATTTTCATGGTTGATAATAATAATAATAATAATTTTCTTTATTAGCAAAGCCTTGTAGCACTGTCCTAATCAGCCCAAACCATGCTTTCCCGTTAACCCAATGCTGCATGGGTGAACAGGACAATATCAAAACAGCTTAATTCAAAAATAGACAAAAGATATGAAAGCGATTAAGTTAGTTAGTTACACTAAAGTCAAAATGTTCCTAAGTTTAGTTTATGCATTTATTTTGACTGACTTTGACTTTAACCAATCAGGCACGTGCTCACTCGCTCGTGACGTTAACAGCCAGTTAGAATCCCCCGCACGGCACAGTGGGCGTGGCTTGTTAGAACAGCTGGTGGGGGCTCGTGTGAGGGGGCTCGAGCCGAGCGGTTGGTTGGTTGATGGGGGAAACAACAACAAGCTAGGCATCATGAGGGTCCCTGAAACACTGATCTGGGCCGCTTTTCTCGTCCAGAAGGTGAGACACACCGAGCGCGTTTCATTACTAACTCTCCCCCCGTGCCTTTACGTCGCATTGCGGCACGTGGCTGATAAAAACAGTTAGGGGTTTTTCCTCCCAGGCGTGTTCCGGGATTATTAGCTTGGATGCTATGACTGTTAGCTTGCGGAGATGATCGTGGGCCCTGGTAACGTTAACCCACACATCATTCACATTTTCGTCATTTTAAACACCCCAACGTTTATGACAGACTGCGTTTTAGGAGTGATTAACAGAGATTGCATCGCTTAATGTTGGATAATGACTCCCATCATGCTGCAGTTAGAAATCAGTGGTAACGCGTTGATAAATAGTGATTATAATGTCACTGCTTTAAGTGCTGAAACCAGCTGTGCTTTTACCCGACGAGTGAAAGTGTAACTGTGTTGCTCTTCTCTGGTCTGTATAACATTAGACATACCGGTAGATGCTTTGTTACAGAAAATAGAAAATAGGTCGTCAAAATCAGGCATTTAAAATTTTTAGGATCCCAAATGCTGCAGTCAATAAAAAAAGGTTTCACTAGTAGCAGACCATCGGCCTTTATCTTGTCACTTTATTAAGTACACCTGGCTTGTGCTGATTCAACTTTAAGGGAACTTTGGAGGCTGTAGTTTGTGATGTTGTTGAACTGTATTGCGTAACAGTGAGAGGTGTTCATAATAATATTTGGTCCACCCCATTTTTCTTAATTCTACAATTCAACTGCACCCCATGCCAGTGTTTATACATGCATACAGTGGTATTTTAGGGTAGGTTAACAACTTCTTCACACACATGCAAAACCAGTAAACTACACCAGTTTTACAGTATGACAATTTCACATTTAACACACAGTTTTACACACCTGATATCTGTCTGGGCACTTACCTGTTCACCCCAACTTGCTGTTATACTGGGCAATTCCTCAATTGTCCGTGTAGCCATGTTTGCTCAATTTCACAGCATTGTCCTGCTGCGTCCATGTTTGGTAATTGTCTCAGAAAGATGATGAGATCAGCATATCATAAAGATTGCTGAGACAATACCTGGCACCAAAGTGTTAGATCTTACCTCTCCCTTCAAAAGGCAGACTTTCAAATGTGTGCTGAAGAGATAATCTACATTATTGGTGTTGACTGCAGTTCCTAACTTCTAATAAATACCTACCTCTGATAACTATGAGCACATGTCAACACTAATTGGCAAACAGCCAATCAGAGTGCACTGATCTGCAGGTAATCAACCCATGTGGCATCACAATTGTGCAGTTTCCTCTCACAACCAAAAGCTTTAGGCATGCACACTGTTGTTTAATATTAATGTCTCGGTTACACAGCACCACCAAAACCATACTTTTTTCATACTGCCAGCAGGTGGGGTCTGAGTTATGTCTGAGTGTATATACCATGACTAATGTTAAAAAATACTTGGAGACAAAAAAAAACTTCCCTTGATTTTAAAGTGTCATTAGATTGATCATAAGCATGCTCTGTTGTTTACAAAAAGCTTCTCTTTTCCACGTGTGTTTGCAGAGCAGCATGCCACAGCTTTAATATTCACAGTGTTGAGCAGTGTTTGGAGTCATGCATCTTCCCCCTTTGCAATACTTCTGACTTTTACCTTTTTACAAGACTTCAGGTGAAACAACAACAACAGTTAATGTGAAGCTGGAAATCAGGTTCAAGTCTGTGATCCAAGAATCAAACACACTGACATTTCATTTGACATGTAAAATAATACAGACGTTGCTGTCACGTACACAGGTGGTGGGAGAGTACGGCATGGCCCATTTCAGTGACAAGGGCAAGAGCAAAGGAAAGGATTACTGCATATTCTTCAACTCCCAGTGGGCACGACTACCTCAGGACCTCAATAAGGCAGTAAGTCATGAGTGAGTGACGAGGTGTAAACAACGATAATAGTGACTTTTTTTAAAACAAAGATTTGCAAAGTGCTTCACGGCCACAAAGAACAATGGGGATCATCTACAGTGTGTATTTATATGTACCTGATCAATAAAGCCTCGTGCAGGATGTTGAAATCTGATACCTACAGTACACTCTTGGTGCCTGTTAGGACTCTGGCTGCTGCTTTATGAACCAGCTGCAGATGTTGGAGATCCTTATGACTGATATGAGATTATAATGAGTTGCAGTAATCCACTCCGGAGGACATAGATGCATGGAGGATTACAGTTTTGTATATCATTTTAATTTTTAGCAAGCCAAGTCTCAAGCACAGGGCTCTTAAATGCAGAGATAGTTTGATGTATCCATTATCATGGACCTGACTGCATCTCTGTATAATAAATACGATTAAAAATAAATGCAGTGTCATTTTTTTATTTGTATTAAGTGTTGAACCGTAACAGGACGTCCCCCGGCTCTGGTTAACACCGCAAACCCTTTGTCTTGTAGTCACGTCTTCAGATCTATGACCTGACAACATCGGTCTTGTGTTCGCCCTCCGATGTCCCAGAGGGAGGCTTCCCGAATCGCATCCCCATGGTGATGAGAGGCAACTGCACTTTCTATGAGAAGGTCCGGCTGGCCCAGATTAACGGCGCCAAGGGCCTGCTCATCGTCAGCAAGGACAGACTGGTAACCTTGTTTCTGACTATATCTTAAGGCCGTTGCTTTGATTCATTGTGCATGAAGTTAAAATGATTTTGGCACTTCAGAAACAGAAATATATTCTTCTTCTTTTTTTTTAAAATTACAGACACCACCAGCAGGAAACAAGACTCAGTATGAGGAGATTGGCATTCCTGTTGCACTGCTCAGCTACTCTGATATGCTGGACATAAGCAAGGTGAGAGACCACTGAAACAGTAGACCCAACAAACCTCCGGCTACCTGTGGGGTTTCACTGTATCAGTTATTCTCTTTCTGATACCTCAGCTCAACTTAATGAACTCTAAACGCTGTACAGTCTGACAGCAGAGGTAGATCTGTATATATTTACATAGGGTCATAGTGTAGTAGTACTTGTTGATGAGAATCTACAAGGGAGACGGATATTTTCTTGACTTCATGCTGTTTTCGACTCCCGCAGAACTTTGGTAAAGGAAGACAGGTCGCCATGTACGCACCCAACGAGCCAGTGTTGGACTACAACATGGTGATCATCTTTCTGATGGCAGTGGGAACGGTTGCCATTGGAGGTTACTGGGCCGGCAGCAGAGACAGCAAGAAGTAAGTGGACACAGTAGAGAGAACGTGACATTTATTTGTGTTATCGTCATCATGCTTAGTTGATTTGAGTGTGAGAAACAGAAACAACTCTACATGATGTACTGAAGAATACATGAATGAAAGCTTTTAGAGTTTATTTTTAAAATAAAGGTTTAAAGGCTTTTAATCCAAAATTGGTACAAAAGTAGTTTAAGTCTAAAGGGGCTAAAATTGTAGTTAATTGTCAAGGATGCTGCTGCTGCTAGTTACGTTACAGTATTACAGGACAAAAGTTTCCTTCTGTCTGTACATACTGTGCTTTTAGTCCCAACTGCTAAATTTAAATCAAAGTTAATTTATCAAGGGGGGTAATCTCCAGGGAAGATTAGTCACAGTTTTCTTGGCAAAGAACTACAAGCGTTTAATAGCACAGCCCTTTTTTTCTTACTCATCTCAAACCAAGCAGTCTGCTTTGTGCTGCTGCGACTCCACTAAAGGGCAGCGTTGTTTATTCGAGGCCGTACGAGTGACTCATCGGCTCGAGCCAATCCTGACGGAGTTGCCAAGGTGACTGAGGGCACAGTCAGATGGGGTCTCTGACGCACAGGGCCGCGGGCGAAAAAACATTTTGGAATATGAGTGTGTGTTTGGAACTCGGGAAGGAAGTGAGTCCAAGCCAGCCAGCTGGCCGGCCGGCCGGCCAAATGATGGTAAATATTGACTGGATGTTGTGATGATCATCCTGGCTGCTTTGGCAAGTCACCAACCATCAGTGAATACTGTTTAATAAAACAAGTGGAAGATAAAACCCAAGAGGCTGGCTAACTGCGCTGCCCTGGACTATTCTGCTTAATAAGCTGGCTCAAGCTGAGTGTGCGAAGATACTGATCATTAGTCTGTGGAGTTATGAACGTCCCAAACAAGCCTCCTCTGAATTTCTTCCCTCCTCCTGCAGACGCTACATGAAGCACAAGCGGGACGACGGTGCGGAGAAGCAGGACGAGGAGACCGTAGACGTCACGCCCATCATGATCTGTGTGTTTGTGGTCATGTGCTGCAGCATGCTGGTGCTACTCTACTTTTTCTACGATCACCTGGGTACGACACAGACAACTATACTCACACATCCAACGATCTGAACACACTTCTTATAACACTCAGTATGCTGACCAAAGATACTCGTTCACGATTTGTAAGAAGAAGCTCTTTGGTCACATCCACTTTTGTGTGACCAATAGATTATTAGTGGTTTCAGTCCTAGCTGCCCAGGATTTATTGCTGTGTTCAAAGCCAGTCTGTAATTTTTTCCCTCACTATTTGTGGTCTGGCATGATTTGAGAAAGCCTTTTTTTTTTCAGATAGGGACCGTGGAGAAAATAGTAGACAATGTTTGCATTGTGTCTCCACTTAAGGTCCCCTTGCTAGCTGCTGGTGTTTTTAAATTTGTCCTCTGAGGGGGGGTGATGTCTGTGCACTTCCCGAGAATCTTAGATGCAGATTTATGTCAGGTACGGCAGAGAATCCTGAAACCTCCAGCACAGAGTGGGCCTGTCAGCACAGCGTGCAGTGAAAGTTTTGACAGCAAACATGGTGCAGTGTGCAGTTTTGGATGTAAATTGGACCAGCGTGAACACACACCAACATGGTGGCAGATATTGTTATGTGTTTCACAACCACTAACAGCCACTGGCAGTTACAGCTAACAAACAACTTCCCAAGCTGATATGTCTGCTAGTCACCGATTTTGGTGCACAACATTCTTGTCTGAGTCTTACTGAGGCTCATGAGAGCTGTCTATGTGAGCTGCTTTTTCACCAGTCAGTCTAGCTCGTCTCCTATAGCCAGACCTTTATCCACACTTAATTTCAGCACTGGAGAAACTTACTGCAAGCAGTGGTGGTAGGCAGTGTGGAGGCGCCAGATCCAGAATTTCTCTGTGAAGGAGAAACTGTAGATCTGCTTCCAGACATGTTTCTGTCTTTTTTTTTTTTTTTTTTTTTTTTTTGGTGGGAAAACCATGTTAAACAAAATATTAATCATAGCAAAACATATAAGGGGGACTTCAAAATAAGATGTAAGTCAGATGCAGAGTTGCGCTTTATTGCGTAACTACATTGCGTAGTTTAAAAACAGTTGAGTTATACGTAGGCTTCCTGAGAATTAGCGCATCATCACTGCCTGTATATGTGTATATAAATACAGTTTTCAGCAGGTGAGAATCAGAAGATTTTTTGTTAAAAGCCCATCTAAGCAAATCTTGGACAACAAAGTGAGTTAATAATTCCCCCATTTAACTCAAACTCAAGATTCCTCTGAGCTACAGCAGATACTTTATCCTGTGTCCAGCTTTATAAGGCTGTAGAGGCAGTTAACAGATCTGAATGTGTGAACCTCTTCAACATAAATACTGGCCATGCGCTTAAAGAGCTTAATGGCTCAGAAAACATTACACTGGTAGAGAGATTAAAATACTTGCTGATAGTTTGCTTTGACATGATATTATGCACTAATTTTCTGCTTGCTGCTACTGTTTCCTCTCTGTTTAGCCATTTGGGTCATCGGCATCTTCTGTGTGGCGTCTTCAGTCGGCCTTCACAGCTGTCTATGGCCGTTTGTCAGGAGACTCCCTTTCTGCAAGTGCAGGTGAGACTGTTCACGTCAATAGCTGCCCAAAAAATCTGTAGTTTCTGAAACTCCATATAGCCACTCAAGTTTACAAAGCTTTGCCTACTTGTTAACTTATTTTTTCACTTAATATAAATTTTCAAATTATGTGATTACAGACTGAGAAAGGACCTCGAGATGTTATTGAAGGCATATAGTTATTGCAAGAGAATGGTTAGCCTGAGAAAACCCTGTACACTGTTGACAGACGTCTAAATTATGGTTATGTTTGTTGATCTGTGGATTTGTGTCATGACCACAGGGTTCCAGAGAACAAGTTGCCGTACTTGAACAAACGGCCGCAGATTCGCATGTTGCTGCTGTCAGCACTCTGCATCAGCGTCAGCGTCACCTGGATGGTGTTTCGCAATGAAGACCAGTAAGTGCAAAGAGGGAAATGGGTTGAATTCAGCCACATGTTCAGAAAAAAAAACAGCCAGTCACTGCATGATCTTTTTCAGGGCATGTTGTGTGTATAAGTCCTTTTATCATATACAAAAGTATCGACTATCTTGGCAGAAATAAACTTAAAAAGAATAATTGGAACTGTTGATGAGGGTATTTAAAGTTGATTTCCCAATGTTGGTTTAAGAGCACATGTAGTCCTTTTTGGTGTTGTGTGTCGGGTAACATAATGGTAGCATTTTTCCGTCTGTGTGAGATAACACATTGGAGGTACTTTATATGATGATGATGATGATGGTGGTGGTGTTAGCTGATTCACAGTCTTGTTATGTATCCTCCAGGTGGGCGTGGGTGTTACAGGACGCCCTGGGGATCGCCTTCTGTCTCTACATGCTTAAAACAGTCAGACTCCCCACATTCAAGGTGGGTCAGCACTCTCATAAATATAAATAATAACAATGTGGAAGGTGTTTTTTTATGTTTTAACATGTTTGGAATAATAATTGTTAGTTGCAAACTCACTTAATGTATTTTTCTCTCTGCTCTGCAGGCTTGCACCTTATTACTGTCGGTCCTTTTTGTCTACGATGTTTTCTTTGTATTTATTACACCCTTCTTCACCAAGGTATGTCGACTGTTTAGACTCGAGGCTACTTAAATATCTACAGTCTCTGTTGCTGTGTGTCATGCTTATATTATCCATGGCTTTTCCCTGCAGAGTGGGGAAAGTATAATGGTGGAGGTAGCGGCTGGTCCCTCTGATTCCTCCACGCATGAAAAGGTGAGCTTGTTTTCAAATTCCACTTCCTCCCTGAGGGTGACCCTCTCAGCTCAGAGGCAAAGTAGTTGATGGTAATGTTTGTGTTTCCTCCAGCTCCCCATGGTGCTAAAAGTACCCAGGTTAAACTCCTCTCCCCTGGCTCTCTGTGACCGGCCCTTCTCTCTCCTGGGCTTTGGTGATATCTTAGTACCAGGTAATTAACCGTGTCATTCTACCACAAGGAACTTGAACCGATTAGAGCTCATCATGTGGCTGTTTTATGGTTTTAAGCAGGAAGTGACTGAACTAACACTGACCACAGTCACTCTATTTAGAAGTCCCTTGAAGCAGAAAACATCACTGTGATTGTCAGCTGTGTAAACACAGAACTTTTTTTTTTTTTTCATGACTGCATATTTGTAATGCTACATAATTACAATGTTTAGTTCCCATAAATTAGCTGCACAATAATGTTTTCTCTGTCATTTTCTGTGAAATACTTAATTTAATTGAGCTTTCGCTGGTGTGTCAGGAAATATCTAGTGTTAAAGGAATACTTCACCCACAAAATGATTATCTGTATGTCAGTTACTCACCCCATGGTACGCTGAGTTCAAGAAGAAAATGTTTTTTTCTGGCCTCTATGGTGAACAAAGAATCCAAAAACCTTGAAAATTCTCAATGAATTGGAATAAATGGGAGCCACATTTAACAACAGCAAAACATCCATTTACCAACTCCCAAGGCTAAAACACACCAATGCCGCATGTAAAAAACATCTCCCCTATTATTTTCAATGCACAACCCCACATCGGTGGCAGCCAGACGCACATTGATACTGCCGCAATTAAATGCATTAAATGCTGCTCCTATGGCAGCTCAACTCATCTCTTCACTATTAATGTAGAAAGAGAACTCTGTAGCTGTTGCTGTCTCGTGTGTGATGAAGAATGGATGAGGAGAGACCTGTTGAGGTCGAGAAATATCCCGAGCAAAATGACCCACAGTCCTGTCATAATAAAGACAATGGCCAAAAAGATATTTCCTGGTGAGTCATAGCTCTGGATATCGGCTCTTCAGGCGAGATATCAAGTTTAATTAGAGGCTGTCCAGACAATTTTGAAGCTATAGCACAGGTGGAGGAAGTACAGATCTTTCAGTTAAAATGGTAATAATAGTGTGTTTTCAGGTTCACACAAACTCGCACAGTATAATCCAAATCTCATTGATCCAGTCGTATGCTCAGTACTTCCCAAACACTTGCTTTCTCGCTAAACCATACCATTTAAATCACCTCCACATAAACCGTCTCACACACAGGCGAGCAGTGTACCCAGGCAGTAGAGTCCAAAACGCATGTATTTGCCCAGGCGTGCTACTCATATGGGGGAAGTGTTTAAATAGTAAAGTGTCAGCTAAGTACTGAGCACGCTGGATAACTAAGACTTGGATTAAAGTGTGTCTTTAAAATTTGTGAGTTTGTAAAAGGATCTTTATCTAAAGTTTTGCTGTTGTTAAACATGGACCCCTTTTACTGCAATTCTTAAAAAATGTTGTGGATAAAGTATTCCTTTAATACCAGATAATAAAGTGCTGGGAAACACTTTGGATGCAGATGTCTGAGTATGACAGAATGTGGCTGAATACAGCAGCTTCTCTTGTTGACTGATCTGAATGCCTCTTTGATGTTTTTTTCCCCTGTCAGGTCTGCTGGTGGCGTACTGTCACAGGTTTGACATTTTAACACAGTCCTCCAGGATCTATTTTGTGGCCTGTACGATTGGTACGTACATGTGCAAGGGGGGCTTGTGAGGGATGTAACTGCTGAAATATTGCTGCAGTGTTATGATAAGACCCATTTTGATGGGATCAACATTACAGGGGGGAGGTGGGGAATAAAAAGTATTCACTGTGCTCCTCTTCTTCAGACATCCATTTTAAATTACAAGGATGTGGCTCCTGACGAGATTTATATTACAAGAGGAAACTGTTGCTAATTGAGGCTGTAATTATCACTTGATTATTACTGATTGCTCACAAAGGCGTTCTGAAAGAGATTAAAATCACTGACCAGGGCAGGTGATGTTAATCACCCCACCACCCTGAGGGACATAAATCCAGTCTGAATGAGTCTTTAAAGTGACAACATGCATCATCTTAAGTGCTGGCTGGACATGACTGGACTTTTAATATGTTGGCCTTGTGTGTGCCGTCTGTCTCTGTCTCTATGTCTCCTGTCAGCTTATGGCATCGGCCTGCTGATCACCTTCGTGGCCCTGGCCTTGATGCGGATGGGTCAGCCGGCCTTGCTCTACCTGGTGCCTTGCACTCTGCTCACCAGCCTCACTGTAGCGCTGTGGCGCAGGGAGTTGCCCCAGTTCTGGACTGGAAGTGGATTTGTGGTGAATACCAGTTTGATATGACCGCCTACTGCCGAAGAACAAAAAAAAAAAAAAAAAAACCATCAACAAAAGAAAACGCACAAAAAAAGAATCTAGAGTTAAATAACATGCAGAGTAAAGTAGAATTTTAAGTTGAGTAACCCCTTAATATAATTCCATCCGTTCCAACTGCCTCTTTCTGTTTTACTGTCCACCCTTCCCTCACCTTCCTCCCATTGCTGCTCCTTGCCCTTTATTTTACTGTGGGTGTGCTCTAGTCTGCTGCTGAGGGCTCAGCTGTCTGTGAATGTCACTGCAGGTACTCCATCTGGGCTTGCTACTTTACACTCTACCATTAAAACATCTTGATGTTACTTAAGGTTCCTTTTTTTTTGTGGTTTTTCCCTTAAGAGTAGATGTTTGTTTTTAATTTTTTTTCTGCGTACACACATCTGTGGTAGACTAACAAATACTGGAGCTAGTGATAGTGATTTAGCTTAGCTCATGTTACGTAGTTAGCATGTCTTATCTGTGGGGTTTAGTGGGATTTTCTTTGATATGCTTCCCCTTTCTTTATGCATATCTGGGACTTTTGATCTCTGCATACAGGAATACCTCTGACAACATTAAGGCTCCTTTGATTTGGGTTTAATGGGGATGTGATGTAAAACACAAAGTTCATGTAGCCTTAAATGAACCTGTGTACAGAGGGATGACTGTATATTCTTTGGTTTTGTTTGTCCTATCTACTGCTATTCTGTCTTCTGTTGTTACTACATTTAGTTTTCCGCTCCACACAGTTCAGCCATCTTATATAGAAACTGTTTTTGTCCCCTGCAGCCTCCCATAGTGCTCGCGCCGATCAACTGTACACAAACTGCAGCACCGCAGACAGAGGAAAACTTGACTAAACCGGAGCCACAAACCACAGAAGACGACTCACCCCATCACCCGCCTGAAGAAACGCCCCCACCCGAGAAAGACGAAGAGGAAAATAAATCTAACTGAAAAGACATCTAGGACGGCATTTTACATTTCACTTCAAGTTTTAGTTGTTGTTGAGTTTTTTTTTTTCCTACATTGTGACTCAGTCAATGGACATCTGAAGTATGGACTTTAATTTGCACTTGGTGCGAAGGGAAGATTTAAGGAGCTCAGCGCTTTCTGAACAGCTGGCTCAGCGGGGCGCCGGGATTGGACCACACGAGGTTGAGGCATTAAACCGACAAACACACCAAGTATAAAACCTGCACAGCAGCCCCTACACCTTCTTCTGTCAACAGTCTGTGCCACCTAAAGGGAATGAAAAGCCAAATGTGGAAGCTGCACAAGCTGTTAAACACAAAATACTCCTGTGGCACTGTGGTGAGGCTCTTATTAGCTGTAAAGGCCCAGTCACACCAGCGTTCAAAACAACAACTTTACGGCAAAATCACCTTTCAGTGGAATCACTGCTATTAGAAGATTTACTCACACATGCGAGGTAAACCTAAAGAATTTTTTCAACTTTGGTAAACCGTCATTTCTGATTAGCGGTGTTGTTCCATCCACTTTTATTCAACCTCCTCTGATGGAGTATTAAATGCTCCACAAAGAAGGAATGGTTTACAGACCTTTTATGTAGAGCTGCAGCTACTTGACAATTGAAAGAAATTAACCAGCATCTATTGTGATAATCTAATAATTGTCATTTTTAAGCCAAAGATTTGCAGGTTCCAGCTTCTCAGTTGTCTCGTACATGAAAATGAACTAAATTTATTTTGGTTTTAAATTGGTAATTGGACAACACAAGACATCAGCTTGGGCTCTACGAAATTATAAAAGGCATTTTATATTTTCTGAGATTTTATAGAGAAAATGATTAATTGAGAATTGGATAATTGTCATATTAAACAGTAAATAATCATTAGCTGAACCCAGTCTTGGAAGTGTGTTGCCGAAGTGCAGTTTTGGAACCCAACGGCTATCGTCTGACAACGATAAATCCTCTGGGGGCAAGTGCCAATATTTCAGGCTGTTTCGTTGTAGCCAGTGGGCTTCCTTTTCTCTGCACCAGTCATTTTAGCGAGACTCTATAAACAGATATCTGCATGTGGATGCATATTAATTTTAAAAAGTAAAGCTAAATCATCATCGGACGATAGCCGATGGGTTCTGAGATTGCGCTGCACAGATTATGTACCTGTCCTTCAAACGAAATTGTTCAATACTACTCGGACGACAAGATGAAATCAGGACACCACCAATTCCTAACATCTTGTCCTGTTCAGTCCTTTACAGAGATTAGTTGCAATGCTCCAGTGTTGGGACAGGAGGCAGTGGTACTAATATGAACTAAGGCTTATTTCCCTGGTGTACGATCCTGAGAACAAACTGCTGGGGGAGTTAATGGCCCAATACAGACAAATAGAAAGACAAAACAGCTCTAGCATGTTTCAGGCTGGCCAGTGTGTTGAGGTTAGCTCACCCCCTACAGTAGTTAACCAACCAGCCCTGCAAGCTTCACCAAGCTCCTATGATCAAATATTTCACTTTGTCACTTTCTGGTGTGACAGGGCCTTAAAATGGTCTCAGGAGGCTTGAAAAACATTTTTCAAAAGCACAAACATACACACACTACATAACAAGCCATTCTAGCTGTCTTTAACCCTTCGTTACATTATAAACTGCACCGGTGTCACAGTATAAAGTATAGCAGTGATGCCAGCAGAGTTTCACACCCTTAAAAATGTGTTACGGTTGTTGACTGAGCCAAAGCTATTAGGTATTTGTTTTTTTTAACTGAAGCATTTGTTGTTTACTCATCTTACTTTTGGTATATTTAATTTTGCATGCTATAATTTCGGTTTTACCCTTTATATGAAACCAGTGTATAATCTATAGTGCAGACTCTGTATACATCATTGGTGGTGCAACAGTGAAACGTTGGCTGCCACAGTTTTGCTCCCCCTCACTAGTTATTCATGTTGTCTTAAGAGTTGGTTTTGGCCTTATTGTGTCCATGTCGGGAGGTAAAGTAGAATGTGTCAAGTGTAAAAGTCGCTTTATGAAAAACACAAGAACTCTAAATGATGGTGTGCTGCAGTCTAATGTCAGGCTGAGGAGTGAGCGATGGGTCATGTACCAATATTCCTAGGTTAGTTTCTTGGAAGCATTTGCACAATATTTTTTTTTTTAAATTCATGGGCTGACAGAAGCTGTTGTTGACTCATGTCTGTATATGTTTATGTATAGTCATAAAGGGTTTAAAGAAACTGAAAGCAAGGTATCAATATATACAAGATTCCTCATGCTTTTATTTTGAAAATCCATTTCTAACCTGGGGGTTTCATCATGAACACCAGAGGCCAGCAGTCACTCCACTCCAGTATAGATGTACTACTGATTCTCATTCATTTATGATGCCTGTTAACCAACATTCCTGTTCAAAAGTTGAGAAGATCAAAATAATTTGGTCAGAGGTGAAATGAGAGCAGCGTAGTTGTCTGGATGTGTGCCCTCGCTGATTCAACAGCAGTGTTTTCCAGGACATGGGATTATTCATTCACCAGTATAGTTTGTTGTCACCAAGTGGTTTTTAAAGCCTCTGTTGAGGAATACATATAATAAAGAAACATTGTATTTGATATTTGGTGTGTTTTTTCTTGCACATTATTACATTTGATTAAAACTCTACAGGTTTTGTGATTTCTTTGACAGACTTCTCAGCAGATTACGACAGGATGCTGTCTGTGGATATGTTGATGCAGAACATGATTCAGACCCTTGCAGCAGGGGTACAGAGTCTGAATGCGTCTTTTCATTGTGGCCCTCCAGCTGTGAAAAAGGTCTGCTGCTGTTCAGACTCTGCAGAGATGAACAGCAGTCTGACAAAGAGCCTCTCTGTTGCTCCAGCTCAGTCACTCAGAGTGGAGGGCTGTTGATACACTGCATCACTATCTGATCCGCTAACATACTTTTAGTGGATGGGTACATTTGTTATTGGTGGCCCTACTGGAATTCAAATCTGCACACTTTTACAGCTTGGAATTTACATCCTCAGTTTGGACCTGAACCTGATCTTTTGAGAGTCTGCACATATTTTGTACTGAAGCTATTGATTGCTGATATTTTTTGACAGCAGTATATGAGACAAATCACGTATGCTAATAACATTTCTCAGGGACCAACACATGAACTTGCCAACCCTCTCAATTATCCCTGGAGGCTACCATTTTTCATTGGCGTCATGGTTTTCTCACAGGGATACAATTGGCCAGAGACATGTTTTTGGGTGGTCTGTCCGTCCATCAGTCCCATTCTCATGAACGTGATATCTCTAAGAATGCTTCAAATTTGGCACAAACGTCCTCTTGGACAAGGGTGAACTTCTTACAATGTGGTCGTCAAAGGTCAAGGACACTGTGACTTCGTCTGTGGAATTCTCATGAAGGCGATATCAAGAAAAACTTGAGGGCAGTATCTTCAAATTTCACACAAATATCACTTTAAAGTAACCTGGAAATCCAGATGCCCCAACCCTAGCAAACTCGAATTTGCACTGCACAGGAATCTGGCCCCTGACGAGCAGAGCCCGCTGAATCGCCAATTGGACCAATCAGATCAGTCTATCTGACAGAGGCGGGCTCTGGGCGAGCATAACATGATGACAACAGTGCTGTGCCGTAGGAGTCAAAAAGTAAACAGCCAAGATGGCAGCTGGCAAAGGACCGTGTCCATTCAATTTAGCTTTGGAAGAAACGCTAAGCCAACTACACTTATCTTTTCCTTGAGAGAACAGAAGACTGCCCTAGAAACCTTTGCTTCCAGGAAGGATGTTTTTTCCGACAAGATACGGCAAAAGCATAATATATCAGTTAGCCCCACTGGCCGGCCAACAAATGAGGCTTCCTGCGATGAATACGTCACTTTGTTTTTTGCTCTGATTGGCTATCGTGCTATCCAATTGCATGCGATGGCATTTGAAATGCCTCAGTTATTGCCACCCCTTGGGTAGGAAGGGTGTATCGGTGAGGGCCAGACTCAAAATCTTTCTAGATTTGAGCCTGGATTTCCAGGCTAACTTTACGGATGAACTGATTAGAATTTGGTGGTCAAAGGTCACTGTGACCTTGTGTCATGAACACGATATCTTAAAAGGCCTTGAGGGAATTTCCTCAAATTTGGCACAAAAGTCCATTGGGACTCAAGAATGAATCAGTTAGATTTTGGTCGTGGAAGGTCACGGTCACTGTGACCTTACAAGACATGTTTTTGGTCATAAGTCAATAACTCATACACTAATCATGACAAACTTCACTCACACAAATGTCTAATAGGATAAAATGACTGAATCACTTGTAGTTTTAAGTCAGCTCCACTTAAGTATCTTTAAAAAAAAAAAAAAGGTTTTCTTCAGCCACATCAAGTCAATCAAAAAAAAAACCTGTCAAGTCAACCCTCTTTTTATTTAATGACCTATGAAATGGGATTTGGAAGATGGAACAAAAAGAGACAGCGGTCAATTATAGTGTTAAATTATACCAGAACATTACTTAACATGGAACATCACTGAGAAATAATTCTCTTATATTATCATAAATGCTTCCAGTAGCTGTCTGGCTGTAAACTAAAACAACCCTGCTGATACTGAGTCGCGGACTGCCACTGTCTCCAGACAGGAAGTGCACGAAACCCCTGATAGTATTTACAGACAATAACTTTACAGCCAAAATGTAGTTCCTTCCTCGTACCCTGTTAAGTTATGATTTGAGTACAAGACATACTGTACAACAGGACAAAGTTCACGGTTACCTTGATTCGTTATGAAATAAATGGTTTGGCACCTCATATTTAAACAGATGTCAAAGTTGGCAAATCTACAGCTTCCTATCACCGCACTTATCATTCATTAAATTAAAAAGAGTTAAGACACGAGTGCTAAATGGTTAAAGACAACCTACTTTCATTTAAAATAAAATGATTAAAAAAAACTCAGAAAAGTCTTTGGCAGTAAAATGTTTCTCAGTGTCTTCATTTAAAATATAATCTTTTCCAATGTGCAAATGCATTTTTTTAAACCTCTAACACAAATGTACACATCCTTATAAAACATGTCCATGAGTGGGTACTTTTTTCATGTTCAGCTAATCTGAACGCAAACAGCTGGTTTCCAGTAATAAAACATAATAATAATAGCGAATGTCCTCTTCATGCTGTACACACCTGGATGTCATGAAGTCATGTCCAAAGTATTTTAACAGCTCCATCACTCTCTCCATATGTGTGAGTCCTTAAACAGCTCCATCAGTCTTTCCATGTTTAAAAGTCTTTATGATGGCAAAGGCCTTACCCAAACTCCAGTCTGTAGTTTATGATTAAAGGAATATTTCCTTCTCTTTGCCCGTCTCAAGAACTTCTTTGGGAAAAGGAGGCGGTGGGGGTGGAGTCTCGTTGCTGCTCCTCTTGTTTGTGCTGAAGGATTGAGATATTTTCACACTGTGGGCAGAGTCTGGTTGGTTTAAGGCACCTGAAGGGACAATGAAATAAATAATAAATAATTCAGCTATCTTGGGTGACAGTTTAAGACAATTCTCTCCTCCCACCTCTGCACTGCACATATGATCTTCTTATCCAAGTAGACATCATAGTAAACAAGCATACATACCAAAATGTCAGAGAATTACTTTAAAGAGGACTTATTATAACCATTTTTAGGTTCATGCTTGTATTCAAGGTTTATACTAGGACATTTCAGCGTCTGTCTCTTTAAGTCCCCCTCCAAAAAAGTCCAGTCTTCCATATCTCTGCATCTCTGCACGGTTGTTGCAGCCGGGGGAATAAGTGTAATGCACAATAGCGGCACTTTCTAGCTTGAAGAAAAATCACCAATAAAAGCTTCCAAACATAAACAGACATGTTCCAGCAAGAATATGATCCGCAGTCAGGGAGAAATTCACAACATCAGCAACCAAGATTACATGTTTCCCTGATGTTAGCATGTAGCTTCATGAAGAAGAGGAGACAGATGAGGTCACATAGACCTGACCTTTGACCTTTAACCACTAAAATATATTCAGTCCATTGTTAAATCGAAGTGTATATTAATGCCAAATTTGAAGAAATTCCCTTGAGGTGTATTTGAGGTATCGTGTTGACAAGGATGGGGCGGCCATGTGGACGCATAGAAATGTTGGAAACTGAGCTTTCAAAACAAGTGGCAACCTCCGGGACTGAAAAATTAGCCTACACTGAATGGTCACTTGAGGTTGGCTCCAGAAGCCAGTCAATCCCCACAGACCCCCATATTAAAATGCCCAACTTCACAGGAGAAATCAACATGTTTACAGCCTGGTAGAAAACACGGTTTTGGTCTCTATAGTTAATTTCTCCCTTCATGGCAACTGCACAGGGGGTGAATTTATATATAACTCAGCCATTTATATTTTGCTAAGGTTTAACGTTATGCATAATTAAGGGCGGGCCACTTTGAGTGACAGGACTGTCTGCTGATCATGTCCTCATGTTTCTCAGTCAGACAGAAATGTATCTTCAGTCTTTTCCTGTTTTTCCCCATCATCATAAAACTAGCTTGCACTCACAAACATCTTCATATTTGGTAGGTTGCAGATTCTCCACCTTGGGGAGCTGCTCAGTCACTAACCAGTTCAACACCTGCCAACCTGCACCACATGCAGGCAGGGAAAGGAATAGCAGCAGAAGTTTACAGTTGCAGATGTAGACGTGTTAGAAGTTGCTGCAACTGCAATTTTGAGGTTTTCACACGTGTATCAGCTCTTGGCTGAAATATCAGAATTACTCACAACAGAACATGATTGTGTCATACTAACCTCTCTATATATCTATGACCAAGACTTTAATTAATTCAGTATTTTCACTTGACTATCATACAAGCTGTCTGTAAGAATAGTCACCTTATTTATTCTACCAATAAAGCAGAGTTCAAGATTAGAAATCAGTTCAAAAACACCCACGTTTATGGTTAAATCACTCAACAGTAAAACAGACCTTTGTCAACCTACATCGCTTTTATAGTTTAGTTTCTTTTCCTTTCGCTTTGGGAGAGTGGTTTAAACTTTTTTTTTTTATTTCAATTTATTTTTTATGCCTTGCATCCCTCTTGTTTTCTCTGAAAAAGAAAACTGCAATACTTTATAGCCAACTTACAAGTCTACAGGGGATGGTGGGTGTTTGTTTCTCAAAAATACTTTTAAATAGACTATCAGTTCAAATCACATTTGAATATCCCAAATGGGAAACAAATGTCCAAGTGACTGAGTGAAAGGCCATTTCTGTTTGATTGTCGGTACCTGATTGGTAGATTCTTTGAGGACTGTTGTTCCTCATGGCTCTCAGACTGCCTCCTTCTTTCCCGGTCACTCTGATGGGCAGCACCTGGCTTAGGTCTAAACCAGCTGGATGTAGAAAGACAGGACTGGGGTTAGTGTTGTAACCATGAAAGCTGACACACTAACCACTAACTAATCTTTTTTTCTGAAAGGTTCAGCTGCTGCTAAAAATTTCAAACCAATAAATAATGAAAAATGTGGCAGTTTTGTTTATTAATTAAAAGTGTAACGTCTGCTCACTTACTCCTTGCCACAAAAGGTCAATTCAGATGTTTTAATCCTACTTAATCTTCGTCAGGTCAAAATGTTGCAAATTTTTCTGTCATCAGTTGATTTCTTATTATTAGAAATCATATTATTATAGTTATTTTGTACTAGTCAACCCTTGTACTGAAATATAAACAGTTAATTTTAGCAGGCCTGTATCCTGACCTGCGCTGTGCGTCCTCTGGTGGGACCCCTTTGTCTTGAAGCCTTTCTCCTTTCCTTTGGGCTGAGCAGCCAGCTTGGTGGGGATCTGCTGCTGCACCGGAGCAGGCTTGTACTCCTGGTTGGTGGTGCTGATCAGGTGGACGGGCAGCTCAGGCTTGACCGGCATGGGGCTGATGCTCTCCCTGCGCGGTGGAACCTTTGGAGGAATTTCGCTGGCGTTGGTGGGCAATATTTGGGTCTTTGGAGTTAAGGTTCCACCTCCATTCACTATGCTCCCCCTGAACGACTGGTAACTGGAGAGACTGCAGGACTAGGGAGGAAGAACACACATAAATTCAAACTCTGTTATTTCAGAGCTTAATTACCTGATCTCCCCTTTGTGAACTTTAACTACTGACTCTAGTGCTTCTTTTGGGGATTATCTAATTTAGTACAACATTCTAATACTTTATGTAATTTTTAAAAAAATATTTAATCACATTTAAAATATGTTTTAAATGTACTTAAGTCAATGCCATTGTTGAGTTCATCTATTGTCACACAGACCTGTTGTTGCCTCCCTAGATTATACTTTGTGATGAACAAATAAATACACAATAATGTTAATAAATATTCAATCAATATGATTCTCATCCTCTTCCTCACTTGTGAAGGATCATCATAGTGTCCTGGGAGGTACTTCTTTATTTTCTCCTGCAGCTGCTCTAGACGCTTCATCTCCTGATTAAGACGCTCCTTGTCCTTGTCCACTGATTTTGTGGACTCCCTCAGCCTCTCCAGGTCCTGCTGGTAGTCTTCCTTCAACTTCTCCAGCTCAGCCCTCTCTTCATTGAGCTTCTCCTCCCACTGTCGGCAGTCCTCCTCCCTCTGTTGCAGCTGAGCCTCCAGCGCCTCGATCTGCATCCTCTGTCGCTCCCTCTCCTTCTCCCAGCGCTGCTGCTCCTCTTGATGCTGCGCCTGCAGCTTGTGCAAGTTGGCGAGTTCCTCCTTCTGCTTCTTCAAGTTGCGCTGCTTCTCCTGTTCCAGCAGCACGCTGCTGTAATGACGAGCGCGCTGCTTGCTCTTTGTCTGGAAAGCCTGCTGCAGCTCAATCTGGCTGTCCTGCTGTGTGATGATTGCCTGCACGGTGAAGGATTGAATACAGGAAAACACTGAGTTTATGGCATTCAATTATCTCTACGAATGTAGCCAAAGACCAAAAGTTCAAAGATTTTTTTGCAAGAAACAATTTACAATGTCTTACTTCTAGGCTGTACAGCCTCTGTCCAAGCAGTATCACCCTGTCATACACCTACAGAGAAAAATAAAGCACACAGAAAGACTTGCAGTGACAGATACATATGTCTGTACAAGTTACTACAGATAGTAATTAACAGAATGAGTATTAAAAGGGTTACCTCTGCCTCAGGTACATTACTGGAGGTTAAAATGCCGTCTGGCATATCGTCATCAGCCTGGAAGCAAAATAGCACAAATAATGTAAATACTTAATGTTTTATCACAAAATGGAAATAGGGATTGGATCCTTTACATCTGTCTCACTCACATAGTGTTCCAGGGCCTCACAGCTGTGACTCTTGTGGAACTGAGAGTCAGTATTGTCGAAGCTGTGAGTGATGTACACCAGATTGCCCTCGCTGCCCCCTGGCCTCTCAGCTGCGTCTCCATCTTAAAGAATGAAATCAACAAAGTGAATAGCCTTCATGTATTCAATATGAGTAGAGTCACCTATTTTCTGCAGGTGATATTATTCATTGTACAGGTACAAACAGCAGCAGCAGCTTATTTTGCAGCTCAGAAAGTTTTGTCAAATTCCCCGACAACCTTTACCACATACATGCATGTCAAAATTTCCTGACGTAGATCCTGTAAGCTGCACATTGAAGAGAACCTTCTGTATTTTTCCTGGACCCTGTTTTCCCATTTTTTTTGTCTAAGTGACTAACAATTTTTAAAATTGGTCCAGTATTGAGGCAGACCGCTCTAGCCACAGCAGCGATACAAGCCGCAGTGTAATCCCTATGGGCAGTTATTCACCGTCAATTTAAATCCATTGAAGTGCTTCTTTTTGCCACTGATATGCTTAGAATGTTATTGTAAGTGTTCGATAACGTTATGGAAAAGACCCTTTAGAGAAATGAAATGTTTCAGATCAATTAAATGTTCCTCTGTATCTTTCCTTGGTCTGTTTGTTATTATGACTCAGGAGAAGTCTCTCTGAAATCTTGAGAGAGGTGACTTGTTTCAGGAAAAACAACGCTGGTAACGTTAGTGACAGTTGGAGAGAGGAGTGCCAGGAAAAGTTTGTTGTGATGGAGTACAGATAGCTTCATGTTAACCTCAAAACGTGGTGATGTAATGGTTGAATATTTAGCTGGTTTTGACAATGTGGAGAATACTGGAACAAGACTTCTCCTCAATCAAACGTTGGTTAAACACAATAACAAACAGACTAGATCAGCGAAAGGTAAAAAAAACAAAAACGTTTCAATTTTACCAGACACTACTAAAAATAAATCTCCTCTTGTCAGTGACGAAAACCAGCAATTTTAATGGACGGAAATTGATGCTGCACAGCTGCCAGTAGGGATTATACTGCAGCCTGTTGTGCTGCTGTGGCTGCAGCGGTCTCGCTCAGTGCTGGGCCAGTTTCAAAACTGTTCTCTCCATTAGCCACTTTGACATAAAAACGTTTCCCTTTAATAAACAAAACTCTTCCTCTTGCCAGCCTGTCATTACATATACTAGCCATGTTTTACTTGGTCTTCTCACTGTCAACACCCTAATGTTAAAACATACATGAAACGAGTTAATGTCACAACCTTGTTAGTTTTACGTCGGCTTACTTTGCATGTTGCTTGCACCAGGGCTACTGTCAACTCCTCCAAAGGTCTGGGCCCTCCTGAGTCGGCCCCCATGTATCTTACTCTCATCCAAAAGAAGGTTTGGGTCTTTAATTCTTGAGGAGAGCAGGTTCTGCAGGTTTTCCACTGCAGACAAAAGAAAAAACAACTCCTTAATCTCCTCCTTAAAATACACCATCAGTGCTCTCTGAGTCATGACTTGGCTGTCTGGGAAACAAAGCACAGTTTATTTCACCTTTACTTCTGTGTAAATTCAAATACGGACTCTAACCAATGCAAACACATACTAAATACTACATAAACAGAGAGCCGAAACTGTTTTGCTCTTACGCTCATTGATGGCTCCTCTGAGCAGTGTCCCCCCCTGCTGGAGGTCAGTGGCGTCTCCTCGGAGCAGGAGCCCTTTGTGGGGGGTTTCCTGCTCTGTCACAGTCTCGTAGAGAGCAGCAAAGATCTGCTGCTTCTCTGTCAGACTTTGCAGTATCTGGTCATCCCTCATCTTCAGCATATCTAAAGAGACACAGCATTAAATCAACATTATTGTCTAATCAATTCGGAGGAAATACAGAGAGAAAACAAATGGATTGGACAGCACTGTTCCTCTTGTGGAGCAATACGTTATGGCTCCGTCAGATCTGGCAGGATCTGAAAGTCTATTTTCTATTTCTTTATGAAAATCCAACAACATGATAAATACCTCAAAACAAATACCTTTCCCTACAAAGGAAATCAGTAGCCACAGAATTACATAATTACAAGTTTCAGAGGACCGTTAAGACCCTTAAGTTTGGCTCCTTATGAAAGTGGCTTGCATTTGATTTTTGGCGAAACTCGGTGAAACAGGGACACCAGTGAGCTGTTCGCTATGCACTTGTGGATAGAAAATTTGTACACCAGCTGGACCATCTTTTGGTGGAAGAGATAATCGAATGAAAGTGTCTCATAGTCAACAAATAATCCCATTCTGAATTGTGTGTAAGAGAGAACCACCGGCTGTCTTACCTTGAAAGTGTTGCAGTCTGGCAGTCAGTTCACGGTACAGCTCCTCCTGTGGGTAGCTGATATACACAGACATCTTAGTCAGTATTGTATATCTAAATTTATATCTGAATTTTGACCTGTCCAAAGATTTTGAAACGGCACATAAATTCCAAATGGATTCACAGACCTGCCCAAGACTGTGTGGAGAGACCGATCAGTAGGTGTGAATAAGCCCAAAAACTGGTTTTGATCTGACACCAAGAATTATTGGGCCAGAATCACTGATCAATACTTTTTAATATTAAAAGCAGTTTATTTACTTTAATGTAGGGGAGAGCAGTGTGTCGTGATTTACAAGGTGAATGATGATTTGACTAAAATATTAATTTCACTACAATATACCTGGATATACCAATATGACTCCCGGAAAATAAATTTAAAAAAATATTTGTAGAGGAATTTTATGCTACGATGCTATGACAACATTTGAGCACATTTATGTTCAAAAGAAAAGGAATCTTTTTCACTTTAAAAAGTCAATGTGATTTTCATTTGCATCGTCTCCAAGTCAAAATGCATTTACTACAGATAAGGCTACAAGAATTCCATTAATTGCTAATTGAAGGATGTTCTACTCCTAAAACAGAACTCAATTATGAGGCTCTTATTTCAGTCTCTGGACTATCACCAGGTAGCAATGCTATTAAAATGGGAAGTTGCAACTACTCTATGAAACATTCATATAGTTGTAATAAGAAAACTGAGTTGCACTTTCCAATAAAGCTAATTCTGCTCTCATCCTAGACGACTTCAGCTTACCTGTTCACGGCTTCCCTTATCAGCGCTGTCCATGTTATGCATTCCTCTTGGGAGCGTGCGTGAATCTCGTACATCTCGGGCATGCTGACGGTGCATGCACAGATAAGGTACATGGCTTTGCCCTCATGAGCCACTTCCCTGACTATCAGCCTTTGAAGGGAGATCACTGGCGGTTTGTTCTCCTGCAGGAGCCACGATAACACAGCAAGTGTTATTATTATTCAAATAATTATTACAATGGGTCCTAGATTATTACATCATATCATTTCAAGTCTATTTTATCATTATCATTTGTAGTCCATCATCACAAATCAGAAATCTGCCTAAAAGGACTTCTGATATGTGTCAAGATTTGGTGTACCTTGATACAATAATTATAAGAAGTCTGTGTCTTAGACTGAAAGGGATAGTTTGGATTTTTTTTTTAGATAGGGTTATATGGGGTACCTGTCCATAGTCAGTGTATTACTTACAATCAATGTCAGTTGGCACACCCCTAATTTGGATAAATAGGCAGGAGTTCAACATGGAAGCTAAGCAACTGCTGTGGATGGGGGTCAGCAACAAAATGCATTTTGAGCCACCTACAAGAAGGCCCGCTTAAAACAATCAGTAATAGTTTAACTCTACATTACACTCAGAGTATTTTCACTGCTTTATGGTTCTGTCAGACAGCCTATTTTGATGGGGAAACTGTTATTGGCTTCAGTTCCCCATCAGTGCCCTCATCAAAGCCACCAGACTCCATTGAGAAAAACAGTCATTTTAGCTCACTGAGCACCGGAGCGGCTCGCCTTCCACTTCTTCGATCAGTTAGTTAGGTTGTGTTACTGTGTGACTTTGGTGAATCCAAAATAACCCTTTTAAATGCCAAAGTCACACCAGAACACAAACTAACTGATCGAGGCAGCAGTAAACCAGCAGCTCCTGTGTTCCATGAACTAAAATGACTGTTTTTGTCAGTGGATTTGTAGAGATCAATATAACAGCTATATTTTCCAGGTGGAAGTCACTGTCTGACATTAACTTAACACAGTGGAAATATTCTAAATGTAGTGTACTTAAACTGATATTGATTTTTATTTATTTTGGCAGGACTTATTTTAGGTTACTGAAATACTTTGTGTTGCTGACCCCCATCCACAGCAGTACATTGCTTAGCTGCCATGTTGTACTCCAGCCTGCTTCTCCAAACCGGGGGCGTGCTGACTGACACCTACTGTATGTAATATACCGTCTATGGATAAGTACCCCATATAACCATATAAAAATCTGAACTATTCCTTTAATACTGCTTCTGTCCATGTAGGAAAACTGGACAAAGATATGATATAAAATGGTTATGTAAAAATAATGGTAGGGAGTGGAAAAAAATGCACGTTGGGTGGAACTCACCACAGCAGCAAAGACGAGCTTCTGATCTTTTTCTTGTAAGAGGAGGAGCACGTCTGACAGCAGCACAGCATGGATGTCTGCAGGGAGACATAAACGTTTCTCAGCATCGAAACAACAGAAGAGCTTAATGTTGTGACTCAAGCTGTCATGGGAGGTGGACTTGTTTTGTAACTGTTAATAATTGACATCCCAATAATGACATGAAGATATGCTGCTCTACTGGCTCTCTGAGTATTTTGGATTTCACAACAGCAATTTGGCCCGAAGTTGAACCTCATATTAAAACAGTAAGTAAACAAGTCTCAACAAATGTTGTTGCTAAAATACTGATCCACTGAGCTATCAGTCACTTGAAGCATCTTCCTTTAAAGTGTCATCAAAATCAGACCAGTGCACACACTTTGGTTTACAATTTGAACTGTGGTGACCCCATCAGGACAGTGTGAAAGAGTAGTTCAAGGAGAAATTTGAAGACACAAAGAACCATAAAAATTGCTGTAATTACTATAACTTTATGTCTTGTTCCACCTTCTTATTTATTGCAAGCATTATTAAATGCAGATAAAAAATACAATGTATGTAGGGCACTAACGATCTCAGCACAACACATAACCATGCAATAAATGTGTCAGTTAATTATCATCTCCTACGCATAAGGAAATAAAACCGTTTAATAAGCCAGGTAATGCTCTGCGCCAAGTCGTCAGGGATGTTGTTCAAGTCAGATTAGCCTATGAACAAAATATTCATAATGTAATTCATTGAAGAATTGTTTCCACTGCAGTGCAGGAAAACCACACTGATCATCAGACCATTAGTCTCATTAGTTTTCATCTTATATTTTCAGCCATAAGCCAGGCTGGGCGATATAGCTTAAAATAACATTGTGATATTTTTAGGCAATATCATGATACTCAATATATATTATATATATCTCAATATTTTGAAATCTCAACTAAAGTACTATAGACTTCTAAAATACAAAATGAATTATTACAATAAATTTAAATGAAGTAGCTACTGTTGTATAATAAAGTTAAAAAAATGTTATAATCAAGGTGAATAAAGTATTGTTATAGTTTCATTTTGAAGCAGCCAACGCGTCTCAGGCTGGAAGTGTTGATTGCTTTTGCTGTGAACTTGACGCCTCTGGTTAACAGTTGTTTTAGCAGTTAGCAGAACGTTAAACTGTTAAAGCAGTACCTTTAAACGTGACTTTTTATAACTGTAAGCTGGAAACAACAAAGTAAGAGCCACAGGAGAGAGCAAGAGAACTGAAACGCTGAAGCAAGTCTGAAAAATGATGTGAAAATTTGTACTCTCTGTTTGCGATATAGTCATTTTATACATTCCACTTGGAGCAAGCCGTGATACATCCAATATTATAGATATATCGCCCACCTCTAGTTGCTGGCCATAGAACATCTAGTAAACATTTTACCTGTGATCTTAACGGTCATTAGCTATGCCAAAAACAAACGGTCACAATGTCACAAACCTTTCTGTCTACCGGAGGTCTTCAAGGTGACGGCACCTTCGTGCAGCAGTGTCCTGTTTCCCTGGAGCAGATCCTCCCTGCGGAGCACCCGGCCGTCCTTCAGCCGGCCCTGAGACTTTGGTTCCAGGCGCAGGCCGATCTCTCTCAGGCGAACAACTTTCTCGTATTCACAGACCTGAGCGTTCACCTGGGAGATGGTGTCTTTAATCAGCGTCAAACCCTGTACCAGAGACTTGTATTCGTCTGTGTCAGCTGAAAGGAGCACGAAATACATTAATCTACCAGTCTCTATTTATAAATATGAAAAGATTTTATATATTGGACCATTCTAGTCAGCATTTGTGTCCCCAACAAATCGAATTTCAGTGATTTCAGTTTGTCAGAGGCTGAGGACAGAATGTAACTATAAAGATGTGTTGAGATGCAGGTAAGTGATAAGAGGTGAGATTTTACCTTCAGTGTTCTGTATGATTCGCTCCACCAGTACGGGATATTTTGTGATACGTTGAGTCACCAACAGAAAACACTCAGGGACTCCCAACCTTCGCACCAGGGGCAGCTGACCTATTTTCTGTTAAAATAAAAAAAGAAAAGGTTTTGTTTTTTAAGACTTGCATCATTACTCTCAGGTATCTCAGAGTGTTTTCTTTTTGTTAGCTGCATCATTCTTTGAAGAAGGTCTCGTAAATACTGCTACTGATTCTCCAGGCATGCAACTAATTCACTTAAATTTCTTGTTTTGGCAATTCCAGTGCATTCATGCTGCAGCAACACACAACCACAAGCTTCACTGTCTTGAAGAAAATCCCGTCTGTGTGCAACAACTGAACAATGAGTGAGGATTGCTCACCCTCATGAGGATCTGAATTTTCTTGTTGCTCTGCAGCTGCTCTTTGTAGAAGCTGATGGACTCAGTCTGATGACTGCAGAACACACTGTACCACTCCATCATTCCTTCTCCCAGAGCACCTGAAAACTAACAAGAAAAGGGAAAAACATTGAATTTATATTTCTGAAAGGTTATAATTATTGAAGTTACTGCCAATGTACGACAACTAGAATTACAGCCTTGTGGTTGAATGCCTCCACAAGCCTGTGAAGTTGCAGTTAGTTTGCATTCATGTCTGTGAAAACATGAATGCTTGTTGACCTTTGGGATACAAAATGTCATCACTTCAACATTTTATACTATCAGACATTTGTGTGAAATTGTGTCAGCTCAGAGGCATTAAAAAAGATCAACACTGACTAGAACTGAGGGATATCATGGCCTTATGGCAAATTTGACTTGTCTCACATGAACTAAACATGTCATTCATGTCACACGTCAGAAACAGTCAAGGTCTGGTCCTCAAGAATTTGGAGAACAAATAAGAGATAAAATTGCTGCTTTTCAGTTGAGTTTATGTTATGAAATGAGATAGTGGCATATTCCGATACATTGACTGGGTTTATATAGAAAAGAAAGTGGGTGCTGGTCTTCAGACATACAGCGTATGTCACTGGTGTGTGTAACCCTTTACAGCGACTTCATCAGGACATCCCACAATTTTCAAGCTTTATATGAGGTAAAGCAAGAACAAGGACTAAATATCATCATTTAAAAGTACTGCCGTTAAGAAAATATCTCAAAGTAAACCTGCTTTACATTGGTTATATACTGTAGCATGTTGGTATAACAATACTTCATATTATAACACATTTCACTGCACTTACATGACATGGATCAATTACGTGAATGTGCATACAGTATGTTAACAAATATATAGTTATCAATACTGTAGGATATTCTTATGATTATATTTACATTATACCTGCTCCCAATGGGCTGAGCCAAATATCTAAAAATGCAGTTAGTTAAACTTTAATGCCCCCTGCTGTTAAAATGTTTGTTTCACAGGTTAAATGTGTTTTTTGCAACAACAGAACAATGGAAAATATGAAATATACTCCTCTCCTCACTTGCAGTGCTACAATACGAATAATAATTCAGCATAGAAAGCTCTGGTGCATCTGTGCCTCTATCACAACAATAAAAATGCTTGTCCAGGAACATGATGCCACTGCCGCAGCATTTTTTCTGCTCTTATGGAGCAAACACACCCATCTGTAGTTGCTTACAATGCGTTTCAGACATACCAGCCATTCCTATGGACACCTGTACACTCAGCTGGCACATGGAGAAGGAGTGACAAGGGTGGAGAGAGGTGGATGAAAATACTTAAGAGCTGTTTGTTGTAGACCTCAGTGTAGAAATGTAAACATAGCATTCAGGAACTGCACATGTATACTGAGTAAACTGTGGACCGGTATGTGTTGGGGTATGCAAGCTATATGGCGTGTTTTTTTCCGAGCACCAGCATCTTTTTTTCCAATTGTTTCCATTGAGGACAGAGCATATGCTGCCACATGTCAACGCCTAGAGAAAAAGCAGTGCACCCAACATCTTTCTTTCAGAGTGCTCTGAGTTTTTTGGGCCCCCACTCTGAGTACTAGAGTTGAAAATCTTGGAACTTTTCTCATGCCCCTGCTTTTCTGTCACAAAAATGCTATATGGACACTCGGCTTCAATGCCTTTGAAAGCAACCGTTTTAGTTAAAACCATAAATAAATAAAAATGTTGTGAACACCACAATCCACAAGAATATTTACGAACATGAATTTATAATCTTTTTAAACCTTTCTGGAAGTCTAAAGAATAGCCTCCACCTCCCATCAGTTGTTTTGGAGATGACTTAAATGGAAAAGTACCTCTTACTTGCTGTGTTTTTGTTGACACACAGGCTTTACTGTTATTTTTACCTGAACTTGCGTAAACAAGGACATTTCATTTTAAGAAGAAAATAAATACTTCTTTAAACTTGCACTCTACAACTTTGCATGTTTGCAAATCACACTGTCTCTTAAGAAGATCAATTTGATGACTGACTACAATGATTTACACAAAAGCCCACAGTGGCTTTCAGATGACTCTACCCTACCTGAGATATGAGAATATCCCCCAGCTGTGTGATCTGGTAGTTGTTTGGGCTTCCTTCTTCCTGACTTTGGTTTTGGCGCATTTTGAGGCGGTTAAGGAAGAGCTGGTGGAGGACGAGCAGGTTTTCTACCCCCAGGAAGAGCCGCTCCAGCTTGGCCTCCTCTATCATCAACGACTGCCTCAACTCGTGCATGTAGACATGGAGCAGGATTTTTAAGGTGCGCACATGGTGCATCTCTGTCTGGATCAACTCTGGGGAATTGGTAAAGAGGGACACATGATTAACACATCTAAGCTGAGTGCCTGACATGTACAGGAACATTTGTAGCCGAGAAAGATGACAATACCTGCACACTCCTTGCTCAACAGCAAAGGCAAACAAAGTCATGAGGGTAAATAAAGGTAGTCCACCAGGTCAAAGCCGGAGAAATGTGTTCTCAGGTGAACACAACTGCTGGTGTTATTATACGTATTATCATAGTAGAAGTGTTTGCCATCAAAAGGTCCTCTGAGTTAAAGATAGCATCCATCAACATCATAATTACAGACACTGTCATCTCTGCTTAAATAGTGCAATTATGTTTGTACTCTGCCGTCAGTGACCAAAGATAAATCTTCTTCAGTGAGTGATTGATATGAGAAAGTTCTCTGTGTGTATATACACACACTTTATAAAGATGATATATGATTACTGCTAATATTATTGGGATCATTTATTTATAGATTTAGCTGGTTAACCCTACCATAGATGACGTCCTGTCTCTTAACAGCCTCTTTGTTCAGGGCCTTCAGGTAGTTCTGGTCCACAGCCACGCTCCATGACTCCGCCTCCAGGTTCTGGTGGTCGGAGTCGATCTCGCCTCGCAGCACGGCATAATGGGAATCTGGATGACACACAGACAGTCACACAAGGATTTGTATCATCCATACAAGGCTTGTGCTTTGTGGTCACATGAGTATGTGTCTCAGTGATTCATTACAAGTCATGTACATATTATTTTTAATCATTTCAATATGGTCTTACTTTTGTGGCAAAATGTTCTTTAAATGGCACCAGGTTATAATCATGTCATACTGTTTCATTACTTACAAAAATAGAGGAAGGATTAAGTCAACAAAAAGAAAATATAACTACTGCAGAGGCTTCTGACTGCAGGTTCTGGGGACATATTCATCTTTAATATCTTCAGTAAAGATAATCACAATTTTGCATTCATGAAAAATGT
Source organism: Epinephelus awoara (assembly GCA_035609425.1). NCBI lineage: Eukaryota > Metazoa > Chordata > Actinopteri > Perciformes > Serranidae > Epinephelus > Epinephelus awoara. Next base: position 23,416,941 of record CM069306.1, on the reverse strand, counting down.
TGTCATTCTTATTTTGAATTCCATGGCAAGATGATATTTGTCAAATCCCTGTACACAGGATGTATGTATTCTGAAAGGTACAATCTCCAAGAACTCGGTTATGTTCTCTTTGGTGGCACCTATAATGATAAGCAGTAACTGCGGTGTGTTTGTCTGCAGACTGAAGTGCAATCCTGTTTCTTCTTTCCACCCCCACCCCTCATTTTCCAGTGCCACCTTACAAGGGGTAATGGTTCAACCATTTACGACCATGATACATCATCAGTAGTCGTAGATGCTGGTGATTATGCAAATAGACCTGTCGAGTGTTGCCAGTCAATGCAAATATGCCGTCTTCTGCTGTGGTGATTTCTCTTGCGTGGGCTATGGGCATCCCTTTGCTGTTGTTAAGATGTTTGTCCACAACCTAAGTTCACTCTATCAATCGATCGATCAAACAAGTCCTCAACACTACTTCATTACCAGGCCGCTGGCGGTGCTCTGTAGGCTAACGTTAACAACACACCCAACCTAACCTTTTTTTGTCTGCTGTTTTGCACTCTTGATTGTATTTTCCTGTACTTTTTTGTCTGCCTGTAAAATGTCTTTGAGTTTTTGAAAAGCACTCTATAAATAAAATGTATTATTATTACTCTGTCAGTCTGCACAGATATTAGAGGAGCATTTTACAAGTGAAGCAACTTCGCTGCTGAACTTTTGGTACAATATGCCAAATCTGGGGTGTGACATGAAATATGTCAAAATGCAGGGCTGTCATGCAAAACTCAGCAATAACAATGTAACATTAGCTAGCTAACTAGCTACCGCGACAACTGCTGCTATAAAGAAAATGTCCATAATATATTGAAACAACATTGAACTAAGATAATGCAATGCCCATTGTAATTCTTAAATCCTCATCAACAAAACAATACATTTGTGGGTTTCTTTTGTTGCTTGTTCAGCATCCTGCTGATGATTTCCCGTAACACTTGCTTTTGAGTGTGCCTCTGATAAACCTCCATCTGCAGGGGCCATGTAGCCCCTACACTTCACCCTATCTTTCTATCCCAACCAGAACTGGGAAATCCCACAGCTCGAAGTGAACGCACAAAACGAAGGGGTAAGGGCTAAGTGGTAGGGGCAAGAAGTTACAACAGCATAGACGGTGTGTATGTGTGTGTGTGTGTGTGTGTGTGTGTGTGTGTGTGTGTGTGTGTGTGTGTGTGTGTGTGTGTGTGTGTGTGTGTGTGCGAGCGAGCGAGCGAGCGAGCGAGCGAAGGTACAGGTACAGGGTGCTTTCAACAGCTCCTCACCCTGCTGACAGTGACCCACTGACCTTCTAGGTTGATGGGCTCAGCCAACGAAGACAGCGACAGGGAGTCTTCAGCAGGGGAGTGCTTCAATCGCAGGCCATCGGTCTCATCCATCTGCACCGCACCGGATCTGGTTGATGTGTGATGAGATAAAGCTCAACAGGTAAAAGTGATATCAGTGCACAATCATGCAAACAAACAAACAAACACACACACACACACACACACACACACACACTCACACTCACACTCACACTCTATTTAAGTGTTCAGACTGTTGCCTAAGTCAATATCAACTCCAACAGCCTTGATCAGAGCTGGATAGTTGATCTTTTCTATCTGATGCAGAGTGTAACACCACCTTGATGTCAAAAGGAGAAATACCAATAAAAACAACAAAAGACATCACATGGCTCAGAATCAGGTTTTGTAGCACACATCTCTATCAGGCCGGCAATGAACCCGGAAAACATGCGACTCTGTTTCCAGTCAAGAGTCGGCATCTGAAATACAATCAGCGTCGTGTATCAGATAAATAAAGACACAGTCGGTTGTCCTGTGAGTGTGGCCTGAGAGACAAGAGGTGCACGATGGAAATTAAGTTCTTAAAATACATGTTCACCAACCTGGAAATTGTGTTGCTGTAAGAGGAGGAACCAGGCTGAGCGCTGTGTTTTTTAGGGGTGACTGTCATCCCTGGACTGACGAAGCAGGCATGGACGCCATTGGAGGCCGGAGGAGATACACTCTCCCCAGAGCTGAGCGAAACAGATAAACAGACTGTGAGCAACCAAGGCAGAAAAACAAATACTGCGCGAGCACGGGTGTAGATTTCATGTCAACATGGGGAAGCACATATGAAACATGAAACTTGGGGTTAGTGTCAAAACAATTTCCAGCATGCGGGTGAATTTTTTGTGGTGTTTCTGCATCAATTGGTGGACATTTCTTAAAAGTTGTCAAAATAAAAGCCCTCTGCTGGCTTCAAATGCTCATGTTCTAAATACTGAAGGGGATATGTCCCCTGCGCGCCCTCTGAAATCTATGCCTATGTGTGTGAGAATTTAAAAGTAAGGATTTGGGAAAAAAAAGTGAGGTACATAGTACATAGGAAAGGAGTTTAAATGAACTGTTACAAGTGGGAGTTTTGTACATCATTAACACACTAGAGACCAAATAGTTGCTGGATCCCTCCCGTCATAATACAGCTATCTGTGACTAAAACAGAATGTTGGCCATGGGAGTAAAGTTGGGGGGCCTTCCCTACTTCCGGACCACCTCACTCAGACCACACCAATCTTCTAATCAGCTTTCATTTTGATCTCAACTACACACCTGTACAGTTTTGCGGCTGCATTTTGCACAGTTGTGACACTATAATGTTGACAAAATCTGTTAATCGACACACACATAAACACCTGCCAAAACAGCTTCTGTGGTGGTGCCTGCTACAACAGGTGTCACCAGGACCACATTTTGCCATGATGACACACACACACACACCACACTCACAAGGTGAAACAATACCAGCTGTTGTGATGGTGCAGCTGGGAAATGCAATCACACCACCGTAAAACAATTCAGCTAAAAGTCAATACACAAGCTATCGTCCAGCTTAAAAGCAATAAGGATTTGAAGGATTAAGAGTTTATTCCTCTGCAGGAAATGAAAATAGACATACCTTTATTGTTTGTTTCTGGGAGCACTTTGCTGAGTCACGAGCCCTCAAACAGACAGGTTACCTACAAAAGAAAAAGGACTGTAAGTGCAAAGTGCTTTTCATGGTGCTGAATCCAAACAACAGGCGGCTGCTGAACTAATCTAGCCTGTGGAGAGAAAACTGGTTTGGCAGACTGCGACGGCACAGCTCAAGTCAGACCAGCTCTCAAGCAAAGACACCCATGAAAAGATAGTGCCTGAGAACACAGACGTTCTTCAAATTACAGGATTTATTACGGTGACGCAGGTAAAGTAGCTGTTTGCAGATTGGTCAATATATTCTATTCTAGTACAAAGAGACATCACATAACATGCGTGTCTACACACTTTCGGCTCCTCAAGACTTTCTTCTTGACTCTGTGATGCACCTGTCTGCACAGTGGGGTGTAAAAATGTTAACTGGCTGCATAATAATCCCGTCACCGACACAACCTTTCACAGCCAGCTTTGAAATTTAAGTCTTCCTCATTTCTGTTCTTGAATGACTTTTAATGTCACTCATCTCTATGTCTGCAGCCAAGAATGACTCACCTTGTTTATTTATACTGCTGCTTATTGTTTTCCATGTCCCGCAGTTTCCTTGTGACACTGGAAACACCATAAAGGAGAGAAAATTATGTTAAACCAGTGAATAAAACGAGAGAGGAAAATGCAGCAAAAGACAGACAGTAAACGGAATTGGGTGCTAACTGTGACAGAAAGCAGTGTGTGTCGGGGATTTAGTGCAGTGTGGCCCTCAGCGACCCTCCTGGCTGCGTCTCTGAGTATCTGTATGTGTGCACATGATAATGGGCCCTTCAGGGTCAACTAGACTGATCAATCGTTGTGTGCGAAAGCCTCCACTTGATTTAAAGGCAGCAGATCAGACAGAAGGAGCAAAACAGCTCTGTGCTGTGGGTGGCAACATAAACCATGCCGTATAAACTTGAACCATGCATACAATACGGCCACAATTGCTAAAAACATCCCTTTTTCCCAGCTACTGTTCAAACTTAATTCTAACTATATCCTAGCAGAAGCTGTTCAAAGTCAGACACACCTAAAACATACACACTACTGTTTGACTAAAGGAGTTGGGACACAGACTCACACAGGAGCTCTCATGTTAGCCTCTGGCTCACCTGTTCAACACACACCGCAAGTCCTGCAGAACAACAGCAGAAACCACAATATCAGTGTTTGCAGCACACTGCTTAGAAAAGACTAAAACATCTCACATTCATGAGGGCTTTAAATGCTGCTAGAGGCTGGTGTCATTCTTTGAAATGAGCGCATTGTTTTTTGATTTATGCGCTTGACAAGGGCTCTAAAAAAGACAGTAAGTACTGTTAAATAAAAACTGTAGTTACCATTGTCATGCAGGTGGAAGCATGATTTGTTTTTATGTCACTCAGTGAAACAGACTAATTATATTAGTGTACAGAAGCCTTTACAGCTTGGGAAAGACACTATTAATCATGATATATGATATAAATTTCAAGGCTTTATAGGGCCTCACTTTTCAGATCTATTTTTGGATCCCAAAGTAACAGAGTCTAGTGCTGAGACAGAAATCACCAGAGAATTACAACTGTGATATTCGAATCATTGCTCAAGTCATTTTTTAAGCAACAAGACGAGGCGTCGACAGCCATGCTAGCAGCGTAGACACAGTAGTGCTTTTATCTAAATGCAAATGTCAGCATGCTACCACGCTCACAATGACAATGCTAACCAGGTGCAATGTGTAATGTGATCACTATCCTAGTTTAGTGTGTTAGCATGCCAACATGTTCTAGCTACTTCTTAGCATTAAATACAAAGTACATCTGAGCCTGGCAATGGCACTGGTTTTAAAAGGTATGTGGTCATAAATCAAAGTAATGAACAAACTAACCAAATGACAGTGCCAGATGAACGATTGAAGCTGTAGCGGGTAACTTTGATAAAATAACTTTTTGTTAGACTTGCTGAAATTGTCACTAAATCCTGACAGTAGTATATGAGGCAGATAATCTGAGGAACAAAAGCTTTCCTCCTTGGTCTTTGCAAGAATCCACTGCACATGAATGTAAACAACTTATCAGAGCCAAGGAGTCTCTAGCACTACTGTCAATCATGAACTGCGGTCAAACTTGGCAGCGTTGATCAAGTATGAATCAAGATTCTGTTACTGCACTGCCTTTTTCTCACCTTCAAATGTTTTCATAAACATACTTTGGCGTACTGTTTAATAGGGGTGGGAATTTCCAGAGGCCCCACAACATGATTTTATCACGATACCAAAGTCACGATACAATATTATTGCAAATTTAAATGTGTGGCGTAATGCTGAGCACTGCAGTAAAATATCCTGCAATTTATTTCCTTTTTTTAATTGCAAGTTATGTTCCCCTAGGGAAAGCTTTGTCAACATCTGTTTTATCTATTTGGATAAAGTTTTCCATCTGTTCATCTCACTTTAGACATGTTTATTGCAGCAAAATGTAACTTTTTTTTAATTCTCTATTTAACATTTAATTAACCAGGAAGTCCCATTGAGATTATGATGCTCTTGAATTCATCAATGGATTTAAGTGTTTCTAATTTTAGATCTTTTTGAAGACTGTTTCAAGTCCAGGGTGCAGAGTAGGAGAATGCAATTTTCCCCAGAGCTGTTAAAACCTAAAACAACCACTTGGAGGAGCGTGGCTGATGACTACCAGAGCTGACACACAGAAGGAAGTAGAGGTAGGTCGGAAGTTTGCCCAATATTGCTTTATAGATAAAAATATAATTCAAAAAATAATGTATCTAAGAAAACGCTGATACCTTGCATGTGTGTCACGATTCAATATTGCCACACAAAAATATTGCAATACAATGCTGTATTGACTTACCCCCGCTCCTACTGTTTAACTGTAAAAAGAGAAAGTTTCTGACTCAGCCACCATGTTGGAAATAGTCGAGTGAAAACAAATTACCACCCACCTGACAGAGCAAACTCTCATTCTCCTGCTTGTTTTCGTTCAGACCTGGTAGACTATAGCAAATGCCATTAGAAGCACTCCTATTAGTGACACCGATGATCTGTTTGATGCATTACCATGTGGACACAATGACAATTTCCACTAAAATAACAAATACACACACACAAACAAACAGAAACTATACAGCACCACTTTCTTAGACACGTATTTTCCCAGTGGCTTGTATCACATTACTGTCTTTAAAGACTTGTTTCTAAGCCCCATGGTATGTTATTAGCCATATTGTGGTAGTATGGTTCAGCCCCTTGTTGTGAGTGACAGCCACACCTCAAATGATTCACCCACACTGGGCTGAAAGGGAACAGAGCAGCATGAAATACAGGTCATTCCCTGCAAGAGACAAAACAAGACCAGCAAGTCTGCCAAGTATCCTGCAGAGGACGGAGAGACAGGGGAAAAATACAGCTTAATGCTGTGTTTGTGGAAAGTAGTTTCACTTAAAAAGACATGGGCTCTAATCCCTTCAACACCACAACAAGACTATTAAAACAAAGCGAGACTTGCCGATGTCCTGTCGTGACAAGACAAGTGAAACCAGGCCATCGACGGTTAACAGCCGTGAAACTATACCCATTAGCCTGAGGAGGCTGTAAAAGCTGACGGATACAAAGAAACCAGTGAGCTGTGTTGCTCCTGCTCCTAATAAACCCTGGAGGCTGTACTTGTTTCACATTATCACAGAGGGATAATTTGTCAAAAACAGAAACACCAGATGACTGTTAAATCCTTCCTCAGAGCAACAGGTCTTGCTTACACTTTGCATGTTGCCTTCACACCTACCAGCCTTGACACAAAGATTACTCATTAACTTCTAGATACTGTCTGTTTTATTATCTTTAGTGTGCCGTAAACGCATGCCAATGTGTCTCTGTCAGTATCCACAGGCGAATCCTAGCCTTACCAAGAGTGACGCATGTGTGTATGCAATGCAGTGAGAGCCCCTGGTGACCTACAGTACTTCCCAACTGTAAACATTCAAGACTGGCAAGAAATGACTGGTCAGCATCAGGGCCGCCACGCTAACAGAGTTGAGCTCTTTGACAATAATTTATGTCTGATATCCATTTTTGATGAACATTTTCAAATGTGCTCTTATAATTTTAGATTTGTATTGGCCAGCTAGTTGGCTAGCTAGTGATCGGTTGAAGTGAAGTGGATAAAATAATAAAATGGCGGGAAATCCGAGCTGCTTGGCGGAGGTATGCCCTCTCCGAGTGTTCTTGTTTGTAAAGTACACCTATCAAACAAATTCAGTTTAATGTGGCTATCACAGCAAGCTCAGAAAGACAAGACAGTTTCACTGTTTTCATAGCATAAAGTTAGTCTGCTTTCAGTGATTACACTACCAACTGACATTTCATTTCTTTTAAATAGTTATACTTACACTGCACAACTATTTGACACTCACACTTCAGACACTTTGAAGTCCCATATCTTTGCCTTCCTCAGTTGTTTTAAGTCCTACAGCTACCACTGGTCTTACATAGTTTACACAACTGCTTTCAGTGACAGAAGACTTCAGCTCACACTTCAAATCGCATTTTATTATTTTATAAATCTGAAGTTGCATTAACTTCTCTTGAACTCCTCTTCAAATGACACATCATGCTCAATATTCCATTTATACTTTGATGATTTCAGCTCTTTTCAGTGCTTGAACTTCAACTTCAAAAAACTTATTTCAGCAACTGCACTTGGACTGCCACTTCAACTAACTTCAACCTTTTCAAATATTTCATTTGCAAATCTTAAATTAATTTGAAAATGTCCTATTTCATTGAGGCAACTGCAGTTTAAACGGTAGGCAGTGTTGGGGAGTAGTAAACTAGTAGTTATTAAACCAGTGATAAAACTTTAACGAGTCTATATTTTGCAGTAGTTTGCTGGAAGTTCAACTACATTCATATCCGCATAGTAAGTAGTTCAATTGCTTTTTTGACATTTTTTGTGTAGTTTACTACTGAAAATATAAATAATACTGGCCCATAAGAGGAAAGGGATGCTTTTTTTAATATTTTATTTTACCATTGCTGTTTTACTGTAATTAAACCCCTTCTGAGCAGCCCCATCCACTTTTTCTTTCATCCAAACTGCTGTTGAGACATGCGTAGTAAATGCATTCATCAGACAGAATTTGTAAAACCAAACTTTAGGTATCAATTAGCCAAATGCATTGTTGCAATTTATTAACAAATGCTATGCTATTTTAGAAGTTACCTGGCTAACTGTGTAATCCTGTTTGGTGCAATGCCCCCACCTGGACTATAGTTTCTGGAAGGCAGCTGTCTGACTGATGGGCATTATATACAAAATTAAAGTTGGCATTTCTTGAACTTTTCCATGAATAGTAGGGTATTTTATGTTTTTGATTATGTATGACCTGTTAACAAGAGCACACTTTATCCCCAATGTGTCTTTTTTGTATTATAAAAATTGTCAATTTGATCATTTTTAATAAACTGGTTTGAACTACTTTTTTTAAGTAGCTTTAGTTAACCAAATTAGATTTTCTCCCTAAGATAGCTTAGCTGTACATTAATGTCTGAGTATGAAGTAATTGGTAGCCTGCAATGCTTTAAAAGTGATTTAGTTTACACAACACTGCAGTTAGGCTACATCATAACGCGTTAATTTTTGTTATTTTTCATATCATCCCCATACAACACACTGCTCTATTTCAATTCAAATCACTAGTCTATAGCACTAAATGGAAAACTGCCAGGAATTTAATGGTGTGAGCTATGTACACAAGGCCCAAGTGCATGCGCTTATGATGGGCCCTAAGGCACACTTGTTAGTTATGCACCTAAACTAGCACAGTATAATCTTATCGTCACATGATCAAATACAGTTTGACATTGGATAACGCTAACATACATGCTACCCAGAAATCATTATTGTCCATATGTATATAACAAAAATACCTACGAAAATAAGGAATTATTCATTTAATCAAATAGCTTCTTTATCTTGCACTTTTAGAAGTCTTGTACTTCAACAATGATTTTAGTGCTAATGTTTGCACTTTTAAATTTGTACTTTTAGCTGATGTAGGCATATCGCTGGGGGCATTGTCCTTGTTATGTACCTACCCGTTTGTTTTATTTATTCATTTTAATATTTGTCTTATGGTCCCTTATGTCTTAAATGTGAACTCTCGCAATTGTTTTCCAACGTGGTATTTTACTGCAAATGGCAAATAAACTGACTATGACATGGATATATATAGATTTTTATTTTTTTTTTGAGCGTCACAACACCGGCGAAATGACTCATTTCACCAACATACATTTGGCAAACCTAGCCACAAGATCAAATCATTTTATCCTCATTTAAAATAGCAGGAAGCTACACCATAAGTCAGCAGCTCAGCTGGTGGAAGTTGGTTGCTTGGCCCCGCTCAGTGCTGAAAGTCTTGTGTGCACCTACCCTCCAGCCCAATGATGCAGAAGCATCGCCCCTCATCCGGGTGATGTCACACCGCGGGAAAAGAGCTTTTCTAGCTTTGTGTGCCACTGAGCAAGTTGAGCTGTGGAGGAGCGAGGGGTGGATCTGACTGAGAATGGGTGACTTATAAAAAACTCACTCCCTATACAGTTGTCATGAATGTTACATTTAGCTATAAAGAGCCAATCCTTTTTGTTCCAGGCTGTAAACAGGGTTTTGCTGTAGAGTTGAGCACAGTAAGATGAGAGTCTGTGGGGATCTAATTTGTTTTGGAGCCGGCCTCAGGTGTCTTTCTGGGGAAGTGCAGTTTTTGGCACTTCTGCATTGGCTTCATTTATCATCCTCGGAGGCTGCCAGAATCACTCACAAGGGCCAGTTTTCTACCTGACATATTGTTGAAGGGCCGACTCTCTCTGTGGGCCCCCCCTCCCATGGGCACCACTGCAACCACCCTGCCCGCACTGTCTTAATGTATGCCCCTGGTCCTCACAAATCACACTGTTAAAACACGTTATAATCTGTCAGACTTGCTCAAGCCGTTATTTATGAAACAGAAAGTAGGTCTGACGACATTACCATCAGGGTCTGTGTGTTACCCAGCGGAAGGGGAATGTGAGGAATGCCGAGGTGCAAGGTGAGAGTTACTGACCTGGATTCATAACGTTAATGTGCCTCCTGAACAGGTGTCGGATTAAAGCGACAGAAACAGTTTCACTGGATCAAACAAACAGCTGTACAGTAAAGTGGCGACAGGTGACTACACGTTACCTACCTGCACGTATCCCGACGGTTGCTAATGGCTGGCAAACGGAGGTGTAGCTAATTCACGATACTGTCGGTGATACTGACGGTGACAGCAACGTTAGCTGACAGGACGTTATCTTTGAGTGTTACCTTAATTAAAAAGTCAAAATTAACACCTTTTAAAAATCATTGTGACGTTTTTACAGGTTATGTCGAGTTAAAATTACAAGAAGTCGCCGCTTTAGCAACAAATGCTGTTTAAGTTATCGCGATATCTCCTCTAAAGTCAGCTAACGTGATGTATACTAATACTTTTCATTTAACCTAAATACTAACAAGCACACTTTAACAACTCAACAAGTTTCCTCCTACCTGGTGTTGAAACACAGCAGCAGCAGAAGCGACAACAACAACAGACAACTTATTTCCAGGTAAAGGCAGGAGAGGTGAGTAATATCTCAACAGCTTCCACTGAAAGGCAGAGCCAGACAGGGAGGATGCCTCAAGAGGAACAAGTGCACGAATTACAAGTAATGGAGCTGAGCAGGAGGAGGGTGTTGAAGAAGAAATCCCTGCCTCCTCTGCATGAACCCTCCTTCCCTCTCTAAGCATTGTGGGAATCGTTTCAGTGCAACACATTCCGCAGGTTCATCCAGCAGCAAGACTGACATCTCCTCAGACTTCTTTAAATTAAAGCAGACATGAGGCATGTTTCTATCAGCATGTGACCCTGCATGCTCTGCTGTAATATACATTATTGGACTGGTTTTTTAGGATTGACTTTGCCTGTGAGAAAATGAGTCCAGCAGGGTGGAAACCAGCTGGTGTGAAAGCTGAGATGCTTTTTATTTTGGCAAAAATAACCAGCTTTTCTTTATGTAGGCAGCTGCAGGGAATGCAGGTAAAAGGCCGGGTAGCTTTTGTCAGCCGGAAGATGTAAACACCACGGGGTCAGCCCAAACCCAAGGTGGGCCGGGAGGTTTTTCGCCTCAGTCACTACTGCTCCAAGCTATTTGAGATAATTAAATGCCATAAAATCTGTACATAATTTAGGATGAACATGATAGACAAAAATGATCCCGTGAAGCCTGAATCCAATTTCATGTCTTATTGTTTTCCAACTGTCTTTATCATTCTGAAACCATAACACAGTGTTGAGGATGACTAGGCCTATTTGTCAGCCCTGCATCTTGTTACTATTTTTAAGTTACATAGCACAGATAGGGTAGGAATTTGGCGTTAACAGCATTACTAATCTTAACATCTGTTTTTGTTATGCAGAATGAATGTTGAGAATTTTTTTTCTGCTACATTTCAATTCAACCATCCATCCATCCATTCATTTTCACCCACCTCTCAGGGGCTGGATCATGGTGGCAGCAGGCTGAGCGAGGTACTCCAGATGTCCCTTTCCACTTTCCTGGGGGATCCCGAGGCGTTCCCAGGCCAGACGGGATATTTAATCCCTCCAGCACATTCTGGGTCTACCCCAGACCTCCTACCACTTGGACATGTCCAGACACCTCTAAAGGGAGGTACCCAGGTGGCATCCTGATCAGATGCCGAGCCACCTCCTTCGATGCGAAGAAGCAGCATCTCTGCTCCAAGCTCCCTCCGAATGTCTGAGCTTCTCATCCTATCTCTAAAGTCCAGCTACCCTACAGAGAAAACAAATTCTGGTCGCTTGTATCTATGATCTCATTCTTTCAGTCACTACCACAAATGAGGGCTGGTAGGTGGATGGGCCAGTAAATCAAGTGCAACCCCTGCATCACTGCTGACGCCGCACCAACCCAGAGGATGCAATCCACTGTTTTCCACTGGTATTTGAATCCATATTGTAATAATCTGGGCTGCTCTAACTGCAAATCAAGGATCCCCAACAATGCTAAGTAAATGTGGTCTTCAGTACTCTGACTGAATTGAATGAGGAACCATCAAGAGAACACTCAATTATATCAGATTTTTGTAGGGAATACCATAGATTTGGGCTTTTGAGAAAACATTCAGGACTGGGCCCCAGAAGACTCCGCCCTCGACCCTCACAACACCCCTGCATTTTTTCTGCACAGATTGAATTGGCTTAAGGGTGCGTCTTGGGTAAACTATTAGTCAGTTTTAAAGCTACTATTCTAAGATTATGTTAAATAGTTAAACTGGCAGATTGGTTATAACTGGCTGGTTATTACATACTTGGATTGTTCACTGTACTATGATGATGATTTTTACCTCTCTCACATTGATTATGCTGACTCAGGGTGTATTTTATGATCTGGATAGATCAGAGAAAGTGTTAGAGTCCAACAGGTGTTGGATAACATCTCCAATACGTATAATTACTGACTGCAGAGGCAGTCAATCAACAGGAAGAAAAATCACCATATTAAATAGAATACTTTGTTAACTACTGTTTCCAAAAATGTTAAGTCAACATGAATGAGAGGTCCTTGAAGTGCTCGGAAAAGTGAACACTTGGACACCTTTAACAGCTGGGTGACTCCACCTGCTGGGGAAGACTGTGTGCTACAATCTAAAGCTCCAGAGCAGCTACAGATATCTCTTTTCCACCAACATGAAACTGGTTCGTTCCAGTTCCCACACCTAATTTTAAATGGTTTAGAGCATTTCTTCCAAAAATAAAATAGTTCAGAACCTGCAAAAAATGTTTGCAGATAATATAATCCACATTTTTGTTATCACAATGCCCTCTGTTGATGACACATCCTTAGCTACAATAGTTCTGTGCAAAATTGGTGAAAATGCGGGTTGTTTGCCAGATGACACCAAGGTCCCAAAAATCCTGAATGAAACCTGTTCAAGAACCAGAACTTCTTTGGTGGAAAAGGGGTATGAGGAAACCTTGTGCTGATGATGTTTTATATGTTCTAATACCCAGTAGTGTAGTCATCCAGTTATTTATCAGGTACATAGTTTGATTCAGGTTGCACTTAGAGATCCCCTGACAGACTGAGATGTGTAAATGACTGACCCCTGACTCTACTTGGACCAGGACCAGGTGAAACCAGGACCATCGCCAAGATTCTTTAAAGAAGACACCAAGGTCACAGGTCCCCTCCCCAAACACAACCCCTCCTCCATCAGAACAGTTTGACCTAGACAATTGCTCAGTTTTCAGTTTAAGTGTTTAGTCAATTGAAGAAAAGGTTAGTATTTTTATGAGCCTCATACTGCCGATAGCTGTAGCCAGAGGCATTATATCTTTGGGTTATCCCTCCATCTGTCATCTGCCATTCTTCTCCAGAAGGTCGTGAGGGAGTTCCCTCAATTTGACAGAAACATCTTTGATTCAAGAATAAACTGAATAGAATTTAGTGGTTAAACGTCAAAGGTCAAGGTCATTTTAACCTTACAAGTCTTTGGCCACAACTCAATTTTTTTCTGGCCATTATTCAACATCATATCTCAGGAACAGAAGGAGCAACATTAGGTCGGATACTGAATTGGTGAAACTAATCTTAGGTGTCCATCTTGAAACTGTGCTGCTGGTTTGAAGATGTGTGTGAAGCATCCACAGTTTTACAGACATGGATGTTACTGTTATGTGCAACTTGACAGATTCACAAAGGCATACAGCAGTGAGGGTATAATTCTAGGTGTAAGTATGTCCTGAAACAAGACTCATATCCCTATGCACATTGAAAGGTATTGGTTACTAATGTAAGAGATGTGGGAAAAAATCAAGTCCTCATTCACAAAAATGCATTTCTAACTTTTAAAGAGGCTTAAACAGTCTGAGTTCATTTAGTAATTTTTTTTTTTGTACAAAATTCTGTTTGCATTTCAATTTCTTCAACCCTGCTCAGCCAAAAACATTCTGTCAACACATAGAGGGGACATTTAAAAAAAGAAAAATCAGACTGCTGAAGCTTCATGTTAACTGTGGATTTTTGTCCACCGTCATTTCCACTGGAGTCACGTTAGAAAAGCGATCTTTGCAGCTTGTCAGAGAAATTATTACAGTGACCAAAAACACCTATGTCTTTATGGTAGAGTTATATACGAGTAGCATAGGTTTTGTGGTGATTATACCTGCGTGACTTCATCTTCACTCCCTTTACATGATAGTATTGAAACAATTAACCTTCAAAGCTTTGTATATCATTAAAAGTTGTATATATTCAACACAGTACTGAAATAAAAAAAATACAGAAAAAGTTCAATGCGTGGCCTTGTAGGCTATGACATCACATAGACGGTAGTATGTTTTAATGTTTGCCAGCAGGTGGCATCATTGCACTAAACTTCAAAGACTGGAGCCTGAACCTTGGCACAGATGACACCCCCATCACCACACATTTAATATAGGCATTTTGATAAATGCTTTTGATTAAGGCCCGACAGATATGTGATAAGTCACTGCTGCGATTTACCACATATGTATTGCTACGGCAGATATATTGGCACATACACATGAAAAATTGCTGTACAAGTAAATTGTATAGGTTGCGCTATAATGCATCTAGGTTCCTATTTTCCTTAGTTGTTGTATTTGTATTTTATAGTTAAACATATTTAAAATGACTGACTGTGGAAATGTTTTACAGAATTTAATATCATTATCTGCAAAATATCAGTATGTAAAAAGTAAAATATTCTCCCTCAGTATTTACCTTCATCAAAACTTTTGAGCAACAAACTTGGCGGTTGTGTAAAAAGGATTTCTCTTTGATCTGAAAATATCAGTATCTGTATTGGCCTCGATAATCCTATCTCACTCAGTGTATGTACATTGTATTTTTGCACGTCTGGCTCTGTCATAAACAAACTCTTACCTCTCCATGCTAAAAGCACAACTTCCTTTTAAATACACACACATGACCACCCCAGTGTTCACTGAAATAACACAACACTGTCTGGAAAAACACACGTTCTGAGAGAATGGAAAATAACAGAAGCACTGCGGGAGCCTCCTCGTGAATGCACCTTGCTGCATTATTTACAGCACTATTTTTATTTGATCTTAATATGATGGGCAGACATCTTAAGCTGAAGACGTCAAACACTCCTTCTCCAGGGCATCGCGTAGCAAAAAGACCAAATGCTGTTGGTTGATCATGAGTCCAAAAAAGCTAATTAGTATGATTTTCTGGATTAGAAAAAATAAACATAAGAGACTAACATGTAAAAACATTTTTCTATGACCGGAAATACCTCAAGAATGACAACAACTATGTACAAAAACATTAACAATATATTTATATATATATATTTATATATTTTTTTTATCTTCTATACCCACTAAAATATACCAAAGAAGCAGCTATTGGTCAATCTGAGGAACTCGTTCACCAACATGTTTCTGAAAAACAGTTTAAATATCCTTCAGCTGTAAGTGTGAAAACTCAAAAAAAAGAGGAAAGAAGAAATAAAAAGAAAGAAAGACACGTAAATAAATTAAAAATATATATATATAACCCGACATAAGTCCTGTGTTTATCCTGTGTGCCATTTTGGAATACTGCAGAGTGTGAGGAGGTAAGCCACTTCAACCAGCTTCTCCAGTGGATAAGAGTTTGTTCGAGGATGGACCGCCGTTGACCATCCGACAGAGTTCCCAAAGTCTTTCATTTTCAGTTCGTCATCCACTTGCGTACAATGATTCAGACAAAGTTTCATGACAACTGATGTAGGCCACAGACAAAATAGAAGGGCACTTTTTTTTTTTTTTCCTTTCCCAAAACGTAGCAACCCAGGGATGAAGCCTCTTGTTGAATTCGGGGACAGGGACACAGTCTGGACTTGGGAAGGGGACAGTGGGTTTAGCAGCCTTCTTGTTTGTCAAGAGTTTGTTTCACAGTTGAATCCATTATCCACCCAGTCTAGCACAAACTTGGCAATATATTTACAGTACATAAACTACAATCATGAACAAAAGAGACGCGGCAAGTTCGTCCTTAAATACAAAAAGTGTCTTCTGGCATCCATGCGTGGACTTGCTGTAGTGTGTGTTTGTGGTATCTGAGGAGAAAAATAATGTCCTGAGATATGCACTGAGGGGCTCCTGTAGAGAGTGATAAAAGTGTGATCTATATAAAATGACAACAAAAAAACAAAAATATATTTAAATCTATAGCAATGATGTGTTTATGCAGGATGTGTACAGTATGTTAGGAGGGGCTGGACCGCGGTAGGGCCAGTATTCGTCCGTTGGTCTTTCCCCCGTTCATGTGTGTGAAGGGGATGTGGTGCTCCTCGTAACTGCCCCTCAGGCCCATGGAGGAGGCCTCGTCCCTGTCCGAACACTGTTCCCTCTGGGAGTAGGACGACGGGTCCAGCGGGATGCTCTCCATGTTTTCCATGTCCAGGTCAAAGTCTTCGGTCTCGGGCGGCTTGTTCTCCTCGCTGTAGAAGAAGGAGAGCTCCTGGAAGGAAGGATGCAGGTCGTCGCGCAGCATCTCGATGATCTCCTGGAAGGTGGGGCGCATCTTGGGGTTGTACTGCCAACACATCTGCATCAGGTTGTGTCTGGGTGAGGATAAAGGGAGAGTGAGATCATGGTGAAATGATACTAATGTCTGAATTTGTGTTTGTTCAAAAAGAGTTATTCCTTCCTTTTATTAATATACTTATTTCTTGTTATAATAGTTTTTTTTTGTCCAGTGTGGTTGAGAATACCTACTTTAATACAACTTGATTACACGTTAAAGCCGTTTTTTCCTTTCCTTTTTCCTTAAGGGACCCCTTTTTCATTATTGGGCAAATTAATGGCCCCTGACTAAGTGACGTATTATATTTGATGTTTAATAATAACAATACAAAACAACTGATTTAACTGTACAAATACCCCAAAAGGGAACGCCATGCTGCTACAATTTATGTTTCCCCGTCAGTTTAGACACACCAAGCCATTTCAAGCCACATCGGACATGGACCTTCTCTGCATTAGGTCCAAAAATTTAAAAGCCCGCCCTTAAGCAGGCAGCGGTGACGTCAGATGAGCGTTGTCACACTTCTGCATCGTCTTTTGGTGACATTTCAGCAGCAGTTTAGAGCTGCTAATGCGCGTGTGGGTGGGTCAGGACCTCCAGGGTGGGAAACACTGCCTTAAAGCAGGGTTGAATGGTATAATGGTATATGCAATGCAACGGTAGAAACGTGTCCACCAGTAAAGACTTGGCAACACCGTTTTTACAGCGGGAGCTATTTGGGGCAGGCTGTGTGGCAAATTAGGGCTGGATTCTCTCATGTGATCTCACAAATCCAGCTGCCTCGAAAGGTGACATTTGGGCAGACGTGGAGGACAGCGAAGCTGTAACATTTAAAATTGTTATCAGGAACCTTGAGGCTTCTATTTTGAATTTCAGTTTTACTGCTTCGAGTCTTTTGTTTTTAACTCTGTTGTTTAATGTCAAATGAAATAAGAAGAATCAAATGTGAGAAAGCATTGTATTTAAAACCATTTCTTAATTAATTTTACAGAACAATTACTCTGTCCAGATATATAGCATTACAATATTGCCCGTCCCTATCTAAGAGGATACAGCTGGCAATATTCTACATTTTTCTTCATGCCAAAAAACCCCAAGAAAACAGCAAAACCAACAATTATTCTATCCTACAGTACAAACAAATATTGTTTGCGTGGCCAAAGCTTGACACTCAGTTGGTCCAAGAACTATTAAAAACACAC
The DNA here is from genome assembly GCA_035609425.1 of Epinephelus awoara. Taxonomy (NCBI): domain Eukaryota; kingdom Metazoa; phylum Chordata; class Actinopteri; order Perciformes; family Serranidae; genus Epinephelus; species Epinephelus awoara. The sequence goes on along the minus strand of CM069306.1, from coordinate 23,399,077 downwards.
CAATAAGCCACAGTGTTGCACTGGGTGACATGTTCCTTCATTATGATGAAACTGGGCACTGCAGTTTATTTTGAGTCAATCCCACATGTACACCATCCTGTTGCCGTAAATACTCACTGGAGCACCAAGTGTGCATTAATCCACAGCTAAAAATATTCCCCTCTTAAAAGCACACTTGTTTTAAATAACATTTGCTACAAACTACAGTGCCCAGCTGTTTCGGGAAACTATTTTGTCTTTTTTAAGAACTGTACATGTGTTAGTCAGCTAGCTGAGTGCCGAGTACCACAGACAGGTTTGGGACAAACACATTGTTGATAAGAAAAACACAGAACATCACTACCCTCATCCTTTCATACACTAAATATTTACTTAAAGAAGCATTTCACTGCTGGAGAGATGGTCTGTCATAAAACTAGGCTGTCTCTGCAGAAGAAAGATGCAAATACTTTTCAAATGGGTGCTATGTGATCAGAGGAAACAGAGGAAAAGGGCTGTGGCATTTGATTTTGCTTAGGAGGCAGAAATACAACTGCCACAATAGAGTGATGCAGGAATGACATTAGTTTGTAGGCTGACGTGAAGTTAGCATCGCCCTGGTTCCCTAAACAAAAAGCCAACAGGATTTTTCCATTGGATTTTGTATTAATGCAATTTATGATACTTATACATTTTGTTCAGCAGGATAATCTTCACAAATGAACACCATTTTTATCATTTCTGAAGCCTAATTGCAATCGCCATTAGTAAAAATCTAATGTTAGGCTATAAACTAACTACACTACGGTCACATGACTTCATTGTGGCCACCACAATGAGGCTGTAAAGCTGTGCGTGTGATGACATTCTGGAGTCTCTTTCAGCCACTTGTTAGCAACCGTCTTTCTAAAGACACATACAAACTCACAAATAAGAAGAAGAGAGAATAAACTGACTTGACTCCAGTAGTCTGAAATAATGTGATTATGCCAACACAACTCTAACCTCTAACCTCAGCCCCCTAATCTTGTACTCACAGTCTGTCGGCGCAGTTGTCCGGCCGGTCCAGGTAGCCTCCGTCCATGACAAACTTAAGGACCTGCTCGTTGGACAGGCCCTGGTACGGCTGCTCGGCCAGTGTGCTGATCTCCCACAGCACGACCCCGAACGACCTGGCAAACAAGTCGACGAGAGACAACAAGAGAAGCACAGGGAGAATGAGGACACGCCAATTAGACACCTGACAGAGTGAATCTGTCTGTAAACACTTGATGCAGTGAAAAGAGTAGACTGAGGGCAGAGGCGTCGGCTGCGATGCTGATAAACAATGTCAGATGAAAACAGGTTAGCAACACGCTCATGTTCTGATCTTTTAATATCTGATTTAACATTTGTTTACTGTTTGTTATTCTGGTCTGGTTTAATGACCAGGGGCCTCATTTATAAAAGAGTGCTTAGGATTCATACTAAAAGTTGACGTCTCTCGTTGTTAGTCACAGCGACAGGTGTGAGAAACGAACCAAAAAAACGGAATTTCTCCGAGACTGAGCTAGAGACCCTTTAACAGGAGGTGGAGGACTGGAGAAAGATTTTATTTGGTGGCCACAGCAGCGGGATCACTAATAAAAGAAAGCGAAAAAAGTGGCAACATATCAACGCTGCTGATGCTGTCAGCTGTGTCTGTGGGACTGCACGGACAGTGACAGAACCAAAAAAACAAAAAGTGGTCTGATCTAAAGGTACACCAAATATTTCTACTCCTTTACCAACATGTAGTTATTGTGTTGCTTTTAAATTTGAGGATGTTTGACACTGATGTGCGACATAAAGAATCACATTTATTAAAGGTGGAGGCAAAAAGGAGTATGTGCCAGTGCCATCTTGCGCAATTACGCACGAGGGTCACCGCAGTATTTATATGTTTATGGCAATTAGTCTGATCAGACACCCGACCTGAATTACAGCATGAATCAGTGGTATCCCTGTCCCAGAATACAACGTGTAATTTGAAATACAATTCAAAGATGAAAGTGTAATAGGCGAATATGTTTCTTCATGCCGGTTTTGTCATGAACAGCACATGTCTAAGTAGGGGTGATGAAATGAGTGTAACGGTTGTGCTTAATGGCTGTATTTCGAGACATGATAAATGCACTAGAAATATTTAGCTAAATAAATAAATATATTCCATGCAGTCGCGCCATCCTCTCCCCCTCCTGCGCTCACAGAGTGGACAATGAGACGTTAGAGGCAGTGCAGATTAAATACGTATTTAGAAAGAATTTCAATTCAGGATTTGAGTTGGATTTTACAACGTTTTTATGAAACAATTATCACTCACTCCAAGCGCAAGATAAGGCTGCTGGATTTAATTTCAATGATAACGTGGATCTAAGGTGGATATAGCGTGACATTAAATTTCTGTGAGACATCAATAAAAATCTGACTCCACTTCTCCACCTCGCCGTCTGCGTCGCCACTTCCCAGTGTCTCCAAAATGTGCGCACGCATGACTCAGAGTTTGCTTACAGGTGCGCACATTCTCCCGGCAAGTTTATTTTTATAAATCACAACCTTTGTGTGGTAAGTGGCGTATGCCACTTTCAAGCCCCGTTTTGTGCGTAAGCAAGCTTTATAAATGAGGCCCCTGCACATTACCTCCATGTCTTTGTTTTGGCTAGACCTCTATTTTAATCAGCACTAATCTGATGTTAGCTGACAGTTATATAACTTGCTAACACACAATATATGTGCCCTGTGTTCAGAGTGTACATCAGTTCTATATCCATGGTTTTCACAGATTTAAAAAATCAGGTTAAGGATTATCCTTTTTCCAACTGTTCTTAGGTCATAAACACAAGAGAGAGGACAATTTAGATCAAACTTAGAAAACAAATCAGCAGGTTTTTTTCTACTTGTCTCTAAAGAATCCATAAAACTTTTACTGATCAACTGATTAACTTTTATTTTTTGCATGAAGAATCTTTTAACACGCTCTATTATAAATGATCACGTTTTGTGAATGTCCTCCATGACCTCTGATTTAATTCTCCTGTATAAGATACTACTGAACACCAGCTGTCACTCAGAACAATGTTATGCTATGTACAGCACCTACGGTAACACATAAACCCAAAATCAGAGGTGCCACTGACCAGCAGTCTGAATGTGCAGTGAAGACTCCGTCCTTCAGAGACTCAGGTGCCATCCATCTGACGGGCAGCAGGCCCTTCCCTCCCTTCCTGTAGTAGTCCGTCTCGTAGATGTCTCTGGTCATACCAAAGTCTGGAAGGAAGCGACTTTCATTAGTTACAGTCAAACCTACACTGATGTTACTAAGTTTTATATGAGGGGATTAATACATTTTAATTTGTCATTTAAGACCCACGTATTCCCTGTTGCTTCTCAGCTGTGTTTTACCTGCTTTGGTAAAACAGATAAAATACAGAATAAATATATGGGCTTTAATGGCTATGTACAAACTTAAAGCCACTGTGGGGCTGCAAAGATAGGATGGCATTAATGCATCTAGTAAACACAAAACACTTCATGTCTAGGGAAACTAAATTGAACTTTAATTAGCGTTATGTGGCAGATTTATTGCTTGCCATACAGGCACTGTCAATTATTGATGCAGGAACACAAATGTCTATTAGCATTTTCCTGACAACACAATCACAAACAGTTTGCTCTACACAGGAGGAGAAGACAAGTGTAAAATCTACAGCAACGGTATTTAATTGAACTCCATATTAAACAATGACTTCTATACATACTACTGTCACAGGGATGTGAGTAGCAACATGCATTAACTCTTTACAGCCGGCTGTGCTAAAACTTACCTCCTATTTTGACGGTAAGATCGTGAGCCACCATGCAGTTTCTGGCTGCCAGGTCTCTATGGACAAACTTCTTGGCGTTAAGGTAAGCCATGCCGTCTGCGATCTCAGCAGCCATTTGGATCATCTCCTTCAGAGTGGGCGGTGGACGCCCAGGGTTGTTCTGATGGAAACAAGACACATTTTTAATTTCTGATCTGCCAACTGCCAGCAACCCATATTTTAACACTTAAAAACATAAAGAAAAACATGGTTTATTATCACCAAAAGTTCATCATCACACTTGACTTGAACTGCTAAGTGGTAGTATCTTTTCAGTCAGTGTGGAGGCCTGCTGTTCATCTCCAAATGAGCCTGCTGCTGACTGTTAAACTCCTCTGTCAACATCAAAGAGTTCAGCCCTCCTATTCAACCCAAGGACCATCTGCATCTTTACACACTTAAACAGAACAACACTTTGCACATACAAGTCATCTGTGCACAAATCAAAAGCAAATTCAATGTGGAATGTAATTTTTTCCAGTGGTAATTGAAAAGGTAAAGTGGTTTGAGTTATTATGATAACGTCACGCAAACAGATTCATATTAGGCCACGCAGTCCCTCATTTAGTTACATTAGAATTGGTGCTGTTTTAAGTGCGGGTTAATATAAACCCAGAAACTGTTCTGTGTTTGTAAATCTGTGGCTACTCTTCAGCCTGAACTGCTACGGTTTTACATTAAAAGTAAGTTACAATAAGAGCAGCAGAGAATCTTAAGCCCCCTTCAGACCAAAGATTCATGACAAGACAAGTTAAAATCTTGTATCGTGTATCGTCTCCATAGCAATGACTCTCTGTACTTCCATTCTAACTTCAGGCTTTTCAGGTACAAGTAACAAGTATATGTCTGTGTGACAGACTCAGGCTCGGTGGGGACGAAGTGCTGTTGTCAGCCAAAGCAGGGGAACCTACCTATGTTTGTAACTGACTTGGCCAGCTAACTTGACTACAAGCTAACTGGCTGTTGAAATAGGTGATGTGCCTTACGCTCTTAAACCAGCCGCTTGTGACATAACAAGCTGAGTCACAGGTGACAATATCAGCCAGCTTGAGTCAAGCTCAGATAGGTCAGTTTACACCGACAAACTTTTCACTGATAAGTTCTACAACGGTTTCGTTTCGTTGCGAATCTTTGACTATGTGTGTGCAAACCACAGAGTTCAGCTGTCCTGTTTTTATGCTGTTTATTGTAAAAGTAATTCCTCATCGAGAGATAAAAAGAAACCATCAAAAATGTTCATACTGATAAGAAAATGAATCAAAGGACTGCAGCATCGTTTGTCTACATAATAAGCAGAAGTGAGAGGAAGAAAAAGATGCACATGGCAAACGATAAGACTATCTTAAAGTTCACCAAACCTAAAACAAATATGAGTGTAATTCAAACACTTCAGATTGGGCGAGAGTTAAAACTTCATTACCTCGGCATCAGGTCGCAGAGAGCGCAGGAAGCTCTTCAGGTCTCCGTGGGTCATCAGCTCCATCACCACCAGGGTGGGCTGGCCTTTAGACACAACACCCAGGAGACGCACCTGGAGGACAAGGACGGAGGTTTTCATTTTAATATGGTTTGATCATATTATCTGACAGAAGACTGGCGACAGCGAGATGATACTGCTGCCCTTCACACAGCGTAATGAAGGAAAGGTCTGGTATTGGCACATGATGGGACATTTAGTACTTACTGTTCTAGATCAGTATTGGGTCAAATTACTGAGAGTTCAAACATACCGATGGGGTTTATTGAGTCACACCTATCCAAGCACTGTTACACATCTTCATTGACCAAAACTAACAACTTGTATAAGGCGTGTTTTGAAAGATGACGTTTCTCCTTACCACATGGTGGCAGCTAAAGGCCTTCATGACCGAGGCTTCGTTCAGGAACTCGATTCTCTCTCTCAGGCTGGCCGACTCGTTCACCGTCTTCACCGCTACGTGCGTTTCCCCCTCGCCCTTGATGATGTCCTTGGCGATGCCCTCGTAGACCATGCCGAAGGAGCCTTGACCCAGTTCCCTCAAAATGTGGATCTTCTCTCTGCCCACCTCCCACTCGTCCTCCTCGTACACTGTGGGCACATTTACAGGAATTTGTTAAACACAAATTGTAAGAACTTGGGATGATGTGATCATGCAGTTCATCCGTCAGATTTCTCCTCTGCTCTCTTTTATCTTTCAAACACTGGTGTTATGTTACTTTTGTGTTGTAAATGTTAAAATTAAAAATGAATCTGGTTTGTGTTAGTTCGATGCTGCAGCTTGAAGAGATTTTGGACATGTTTTGTCTTTTACAGAAGAAGCACAGTTTTCCTTGCTGAGCCAAATCTTAATTTGTAAAAATCCAGTGTGACTTTGTCATCTGCACATGCACAAATCATCTGCCATATAAAGATTTCTCCTGAGATAAATATACCTGTCTTAACAGAATTTCTTACAGCAAAATGCATTTTTTTCATTCAAGTTACAGAAATTGTGTTGTGTGTAAAATCTGGGAATAGTCAGATTCCTAAAGAGCATGTAAAGACATTAAAATCAGACAGTTAAGAGTGATAACATGAACGAATCTATTTTTAGTTCCAATTACTAGTCTTTAAGTGCAAGTAGGGCCTAGTTCTCATGTACACAGGTCTTTTTGGAAACAGGTTTGTCCCCTCTTTTGTTCTCAAAAATTTCCAAATGCCAAAACAACAGGAGGAGATATAACCAAATCCCTACAGCAATGCAAAGAAGAAAATGATATTCGCCAATTAAAAGCCTGGAAAAAAGCTATTACAGGGAAGGCTACCTGGAGTGGTGACCTGACACCTCTGTAAACCTCTGCATAGTGGAAGAGCAGCTGTACATTTATGTGCAAACATATAAAAAGACCTGTTAACAGGACTAGAGTCAATGCTACTTTGTTGACGTCCGCCATTACACTACATGTCGCCTCATTTGTGACACCTCACAAAATAGGTAACGACACAAACTTGGAATCCTCAAGACAAAAACTCAGGGCCCTAAAAAGCAGTTTGTGCGTGGATAAAAGGCCAAATGCACAAAAAAGCAAGGTTTTCAAATATACCTGAGTATGTATGGACAAGGCCTTAGTGATAAAGACAATTTATAAACGTATTAGTGTGTAGTGACCATGACAGTAAACACTCTTTGTATATGATATTTAGTTTACTATGAGAGACAGCAATGACTGGTGAACAGAGGGTTTACACTGGAGATGTCTTTGCTGGGTGTGTTTTACTGAGAAAGGGCTTTTCATAAACTTTCTTACTGCTGTTTAATTATCAGCAGTCTCTACTGGCATTCAAAACTTGTAGGAGAAAACGTAAGCAGTCCAAGTTAATCAGTCCCAGTTCTTGTAGTCTCCATGTAGTGCCTCCTTAGCCACTGTACCTTGGACGTGTAGTGTTTGTGTAAAGCACCTTGATCCCTTAAATCAAATCTTAATATAAAAAGTAATCTTATATATTATTGATCAAATGGGTTGAACTCTTGACTTACCATCATTAGCACTGAGATACTCTGGGTTGGAAGAGGCATAGATGGGACCACTAGGCCCTTGAGTTTGACTGGAAGAAGAAAAAGAAAAGTATTTAACAACACTGAAAAAATATGAATGCATAAGAGAATGAGTGAACATACTGAACGGGATGTGATAATAACGTACTTCTTCTTAAACATAACAAATCCTGCCACAGCCACAAACAGGAGCAGAATGAAGCAGATGACCGGCCCGATGACGATCTTCACAATGTGGAGAGGATCACCTGTTCAACACATTCAGCCAGACAGTGAGTCACAGTTCAGGTGAAGGACAACAACAAGCTCTAATGTAAACCACACATTAAACTGCAGCTAGGATCAAAATGAAGATAGTCTTCTTCGAGTACATGTGTAGCATCTTTAGATCCTGGGACAGAAGACTGATACTACTATACTCTGTTCTCATACAAGGCTTCTATGTGCAAGTATTTTGCTTTTCCATGAGTTTACATTAAATTCTGACAGCAGCTCATACATGAATATGCCCTATAAAATTAAGAAGATAGCAAAATTATAAGGTTAAATAACAGCAGAATTACAACTACATTTACATATTTACTTCAAGTGTGAATGCTCCACAGTTTTCAGTTATCATCCGAAACCTGTCCCATTTCAGATTAACAGTTGTGATCGGTGTACTGTATCATTTCCTGTTAGTATAACATAGTTAAATATGGTGATATTTGTGTGCTTCTGGTTAAAACAGTAAACTACTAACTATTAGTATGTGGGACGTACTGTAAAGAATCAGCATGCTGTATAGATTTGGAACACAGCTTGAGTCTTTGGCTGGTCTACCGTCATGGCAGATTGAGACTTACTTGCATCCTGGACGTAGAAGTACGTGGGCTCAGTCCAGGATCCATTCCCAGCCAGCGAGGTGGCCCGGATCCTCACTGTGTAATTCCCAGGATGCATCACTTTCAGCTTGCAACCACGGGTCACTTTGTACATGTTCCTCGACACGCAGTAGTGCAGCTCCTGCAGGGGAACAACGGTGAAGATCAGAAAGAGCCATCGCATGACAAATGTCTGCTTCATAATTTCCAGGTTTAAAATAAAGTTTTGACTCATTGTATAGGATACTGTATCATGTTATTTATGTTTCCACTGTGGAAACATCTGAGCTGTTTTTTTAAATTGTTTTCCGCAGCAAACACCAGTCTGCACCATCTGCCAGATGTTTTGTAGTTCTGTCTCCATAGCAACTAAAACACGGTGCTTCTCCATTAAGTTTATCAACTAAATTAGTGAGCGCACAGGCTCAAGTTTCAAAATGCAAGCCAAGTACTCTCAGTAATATTGTGTTTCATTAGCAGCTCGAGCTGTTGCATTTAATGAGAAAGGAAAATATAAAAAGTGCTTTCTGAGTAAGAGAGTGATTATGTGTTGTGGCGAACTTACAGTGAACTCTTGTACTCAGTGACCCAATGACTCAAAATGCTACAAACACTAACAGCATGACAGTGTGTGTGTGTGTGTGTGTGTGTGTGTTTCTTCACCTCAGTGTCTCCCAGTCTCTTGTAGTTGACCTCATACAGGATGATCATACCATTAGGGGCCAGCGGTTCCAACCACATGATGTGCACTGAATTTTCTGTCACCTCGTAAGTGATGGGACCCTCGATGTCATCAGCTTTATCTGCAGAGGACAAAGTCACATAGTTTCATGAATGATTTCTTTGTTAAGACTCAGGTTTGTTTGGAATAAATAGAAGAGGAGATGGAGGCGCATCCAGTTGGCTTAATGGTCTCTCTCTGTCCAGGCTTTCTGCCTGTCTTTACTCTGTCCTCAGTCAGTTTTTTCATTTGTTTGACAGACATCATTATTAAAATTCTAATGAAGTTGAACCATTACCTCAAAAAACTGTGGTTATTCATGTTGAAACAGGACATTGCGGTGGAACACTGAGAAATTTACAGTTCAGCTGGCGGCAGGGTTCCCACACATTTTTACCAATTTATTTTCAAATTGTTCCGTAATATTTTGCCCCATTTCCTTGACTTTATTTAAGACCGCCTTCGTTTCCCTTCAGGCGTCGCTCTGTGCAAATGCATCAATGACCCAACACACTGGCTGAGTAATATTTTTCTTTACCCCACCAACTTTTCTGCATTTTACTGTTTCCCTGGCGTGTGACTGTTCGCTTCTTTCTCCAAAATGGGGGCATGTCCTTGGTGACGACCAAATGCTGGTCTGGTCTATGTGTATCATGGGATACTAGTGACGTTTTCATTTCAAGCCCACACCTTGGATCAGTTCAAGGGGAACTCCATCAGTTTTACATGTCATAGTTTGTTTTCAGGTCACGGGGTGCTACTGTGAAAAAAGTTGCCTTTGTGGCTTTAGAGTCAGTTGGGTGAAGTCTGATACAACTGCGGCTGAGGGCCAGAAGTTTGACAACTGAAAACAAATCAGAGGGTGTGGAGTTAGAAAGAGGTCAGCTTTCCAGAGACCTCTGTAGCCCACTCCTCATTTCTGCTTGAGGCTACGTTAGCCTGACACACCCGAATAACCGACCAAATTGTCAGTGGTTGTGGTGCATCGTGGGTAATGTCGGAGTCAGGTTTTGACACAGAAGAAGAATGTGTGGAATAAAAAAAAGAGGGTATTTCTGGTTCTGCTGCATCGAGTTTGAAAACGTTAGTGCCATGTTAAATCTTACTTAAAGTGACTTAAAAAATGAATTTAATGTAAACCAATGGGCTATCAGTTATGGTTGGGATGAGGAGAAAGCCAGGATTGTTGAACACAGCTGGTGTTTTTGTTTTTGCGTACTCATGCAGCATGGCATGGCCTCTGAAGATGCACAGTTTTCTAAGAAATAAGAGTTTTCTTTGAGTCCACAGGAGGAAAAAACTGTGATAGAGGATGATGAGACACCATACATTTTAAGAGCCTGAGAGCTGCAGGAGATTCACATCAACAACATCTCCAGGCTGAGGTAGCTGCGACCCTCAATGATGATGATGATGATGACAATGTGATTTTATCAAATAGACACACACTTCTTAGTCACAGTAACAAAAGATAGTTGCTCAGTGGATAGAGCACATACTATTAAGGCTAAGTCCTTACTGCAGTGTCCTGGGCCAAACCTGAACTCGTACCACCACACTAAGGACTTAGCCATAATAGTATGCAAGGAGAAAAAATAAAACAACGAGCTCCCAGTATCTCCTAACCTTCAGGCATTGTGCGGGCGCTGACATACGCTGCCATGCTGCAGCGGGCCGGGTCGGTCGGGTGGTTGCAGGCGTGGACCTCAATCTGGTAGCTGGTGAAGTGTCGCAGGTTTGAGATGACAGTGGACTCCTTTGCGTGGACCGTGACCACCGTCTTGGTGCTTTCAAAGGTTTCCTCATCCTCAGGGATGTCCGTGCCCTGGGGTGGGCTGGGGGCGGTGGTGAGGAAAGGGTGCGTTCGGTTGGCAATGCCCATCACGGAACGCCGCTGTCTTGAGCGTCTGAATAAGGCAAGGCAACAGCAGGAGACATTTAGAGGAAAGAAGCAATATTTAAGAGCAGTTCAAAAGATGAAAACAGACCCCTGCTTATGTTTATGGTACAACAAGCCTATACATTATATAGAATATTTTACTTGGAAAATCTGGCATCTAATTTTACTAAGGACCTGTTATAACATTGTAGCATTTTTTTAAATTATTAAATTTTGTTTGAAAAATATACTATTTTATTTTATTCTGTAAAAAGTTACATGATGTTTGTCACACGTGTTTCTCTTGTATGTTTAAAAAATGTGAAACATTCATAATTAAATACAAATCATAAAGAAAGATGAAACAGAGTGAAATGCAGGGGGCAGTAGTTGGAGCCACAATCATATAAAGGGTTAAACTGCCAGTACTCTGCTTTGAGAACTGCTTGTCGGATGGTCAAGTAGCTTTGGAAATCCCCTGTATTTGGGATTACCCCCCCATCTGTGTCTGACAAATTCTATAACTTTCCAAATCTGACATTCACACCCACTGCACAACATGATTGGCCAGCTGTGTGGCGTGAAGAATGGAGCTAGAATTTGAACTTATTTCTGTAGTTCCTTTATTTTCTGTTGCACAACTATTTGTGTCACTTTCGGTGTTCATATCTGAGTGCAACACTACTGAAAATGTGCTCTGTTGGCTCCATATTTAAATCATATCACGTCTTGTCCCTCTCTACGACAGTCTGCTTTTTATTTTGTTGTTTGCAACAACTGTTTTCCGTGCAAGTGATAAGCAGATGGGTCTGAAGGCAAGTTAAGCTGAGTCCCGGTACTCCAGTATAATATAATAGGGAAGAATTTAGTGATAATTATTTGATTTAGTCCTTATACTCATACTGCTCTTTTATGAGAGGGCTCAGCATGATCCAAATACCAAACACAAGATGGTGCATGAGAACTTTAATGTGTTGGGTGGGACGCTAAACTGCGAGATATGTTGAGCTGGATTGAGTTTGACAACATGAAGACAAAGAAAAATCTCTGATGTAATCCAACTTGACTTAAACCTTGAAATACAATTCTCTCGAGGACAATGTTCATGAATGATAAAGACAGGAAATGCTCTGGTTTTTTACATTTAATTCTTGTAAAGAAAATTCTGTTGTCAGTTGTCTTACTTGATCTCAAAGACTTCGTTGTGGAGGTAATTCTCAAAGGTTTTGCGGTACTCTGAGTCCTCTTTCTCCTTCTTGAGCTCCTTGTCGGTTTTGGGGCAGGCGCAGCATCGTGTCCCCTGGCCCTGCTCCTCCGTCTGGTTCCACTTCTGCTCCTCGTCACTGTCCACCTGAGTGGGCACTCGTGATGGCAACTTCATCCCTGGTGAAGTGGAGTCACACGGGCAACCAGAGAGGAAAAAAAAGTCAGAGTGAATGGGACGACTGGTGCTATAAACAAGACACATAATTCAGTTTTATGCACAAATACCCACGTACACACTCCTCCCCCACACACACACTTATACACACGCCTGAGGGGCATGTCTGTCATTGTCATCCCCAGGTCCTCACACTCTCTAGTGGAGATAAATTACCAGTGACACGACCTCCCTGCAGACTCCCATCTCTCCGGATGTGTGGGAGTTATGGGAGTTCAAAGAGGAAAGTTTGGGCTTGGTTGTGCGCTTACATGGAGGGGGCACTGATGGCAGGGCATCTACATAGGTCAGGTCTGAACTTTGCCTGAACCCAAGCCGGAGTGAGAGGAAGATCCTGATTGTCCCATTGCCAGGTTTGATATTGTTTAAGCTACATAATACTACCAAAACAAATGATTCACCTTAACTGCACTTGATTTTCTTGCTCGGCGGGTTAACAGTAACACACGGTTCATAGGGTTCACTATGATTAAAATGCTCTCAAAGATAAAATTGTTTTATAAACTGCACTCTTCTCTTCATCCTGCTGTAACATCATGGACACAGAGTCTGACATATTGCTGTTGCCATTTGGATATTTTTTTTACCCAGTTTAGATGATTTTAATATTTACATTTTAATTAAGAAATTACACACTACTCTTTTGGTTACGAAAATTCGGCCAGGGTTTTACAGCTAATTAAACCCTTTTGAAAAAATTAGACCTATTTTACAATAACCAAACTAGCAGAAAAAAGGAGAAAATGAACCAACATTAATCATGTATATATCTCTAAATGTTAATTGTAACATAATACATTTCTTTGTCAATTTTGTTTCTCACTCTGCCTTGATTCTGTTTGTGCTGAGTTCGAAAAACCTTTTGCATAAAAAACACAGAGCCTCGTACGCATTCATTGCTTTATACAGATTTCAACGATGCCCCAAAATCTTGGTTAAATGGTCAATTTCCATTGAATCTGCACTTCTCCATGTCATCTGAGGCACAGTGACAGCTAGCTGGCAGATAGTGGATCCTCTGCTCTGAGCATCCCAGCCAAAAACAAAATACTAGAGCTGTTGGTTTCACTATCCTGATCTATGTGACGTTAATGTGAGAGGCATTCAGTGTATTATTTAGGGAAAATTAATGATTTCTAAGATTGATTTAAGACACTTTTAATACCAATTTAGGCCTTATTTTTGGGTTGATGAATCCAATGCCTTTTAGGGCTTTTTAAGGATGTGTGGGAACCCTGAGTGAGATAGAAATCCATCGAGACAATGAGGCTGAGTTTGTTTGTTTTGGCTTTATTGCTTTAAGTCTGTTTGTGGGGTGGTCGTTAAGACTGTGTGCTTTTGTCCAGTTAATGTGAATATAAGGTGGCTCGATATATATTTGGAAACTGTAAATAAAATCTTGATATGAATCACCCATCAAGGTTAATCAAATCACAGAGTGTCCTGGGAGCTGAGTGGAGGAACTTAAAGTAGCCAAGAGCTTTTGAGTGAGAGAAGCACTTCTGGTGAAAAGACGGCACAAGACATTCTTTCGGTCTCTCACTCTCAGACACACAAAACCACCGAAACAGACGCAGACACAACAACGGGACAACCACAAACAATGTGGCTCACCCTTCTGACAGTAGTCAAACTTGTAGAGCTCGCTGGCTTCAGGCTGGCGCTGGCAGAAGACCAGGTAGTGAGTGATGTTGCCGTTGGGGTCGTTGGGAGGTTTCCACTTAAGGATGATCTGGGAGGAAGAGTTGGACGAGGAAATGGGGTCCAGTGGGACTGATGGCTCTGTGGAGACATCACAGAAACGCAGAGGTTTAATAAAGAGGGATGGTTATTGCTATGAAGGGCCTCTTGAAGTATCCTTCTGTTTTTATGCCTGTATTTGTCTCTGGAGGGCAGCTGGTGTCTAAACTGTCACGACAAAAACACTTTATAATGCAGCTGCTGCACAGCAAATTTCCTTGGGACAAATAATGATTTATGTTATGAAACACAAAGCTCATAAACAAAACTCATAAAAAACTAGAGCTACTGCCTTGCTGTTTTATGCCTCTGTGCATATAAGGGTCAAGATGCACTTACAGTTTACATCCATATCTGTGAAAACATGGATGCTTCACACACATCTTCCCCCGGCAGCACAGATCTATACACTCAGCACAGTTTGAAGTTGGTCACCAAAGATTAGTGTCACCAATTGACTGTATTTAACCAAATGTTTCCCCTTCTGTTTCTGAGATTTGACGTTGAGTAATCGCCAAATGTGTTTTTGCAAAACACTATCATGTCACAGTGAAGATGACCTTTGACCTTTTCAATATAAAATGTCCTAATTTCATCATTTTATCCTGTTAATCATTTGTGTGAAGTTTTGTCATACTAAGCGAAAGAGTTACAGCAAAATAACATGACCACAATATTCTTATCAGTTCAAAGTTGAGTCACAGTAAATGTTTGTGCAAAATTTGAAGAAATTCCCTTCAAGGCGTTCTTGAAATATCATGTTCATGATAATGGGACGGACGGACAACCTGAAAACACAATGCCTCAGGCCACAGCTATCACCTGCACGAGTGCACGTAGGCATAAAAATGCACATTTTTGCACTACTTTTTACAAAACAATTACTGAGAAAAAAGAAAAAAATACGGATAAAGTCATGGAGACAGCGTTAATTTCAAGCGACAACCTCATTGCAGAAGTGCCAACAACTGCAGTTCCTCTAATGGCCACTTGAGGCCAACTCCAGACGCCAGTAAATCTACAAAGACACAAACGTTAAAATGCCCAACTCTACAGCAGATATAAACATGTTAACAGCCTGGTACAAAATCTGTTTTGGTCTTGATAGCTAATTCCCCCTTCATGACAACTGTAAGAAGGGTGAGTCTTTATATGACTCACCCATTTACGTTTTGTAAAGCTTTAAGTCACGCATAATTAAAAGCAGGGCTGCTTTGAGTGACAGGCTGTCTGCTGATAGCATCCTTGGCTTCTCAGTCAGATCAGTCAATCTGATTTGCATTTCATGTTTCAGTATCACTAATGAAACATACTTACTGGCAGGGCGTTGCTCTTTAAACCAACAGCTGCCTGCTCTGGGTCCATGCAGTTTTTGTTTTTGTTTATTGCACTATTTGATGTGGGTGTTTTGCCTTTATACATCTGAGTGATTGAAATGGGTGCTGGATGTTCCAGTTCACACTGAGATGAGTAAATGAAAACCAAAATAAACAAAATACTCATCTTTAGTAGTACTTCCTACACTGTTTTGTTTATAATTTGTACATTTTTGCAAGATATTTTAATGCCATCTTTCTCTTAGTTTTTGACTTTTCATTGATGTTTATCTTTATTTCAGTTTAATGGAGATTTCCAGTGGTGCCTCTTCTTCAAGTGTTAAGTTATCAAAACATGTTTAGTTTCAGCTTTAGTTTTCAGTCATTTCAGCATGTGTGGTATTTTGTATCTTTCAAAACTTTTGCTGCTAGAAAATATATTTCAGATTATTTCCATTTATTCTTAAACATTTCTTCATTGTTTTATGAAATCTATCTATTGATTCGACATTCTCATTAAAATGTAACTAAAATTGTTTTGCTGTGTTTTCTTAACCTTATTTTTCAATGTAGTTTAGTTTAAATTAATGCTTTATTTATTTTACATCTGTTTAAACTTGTTGACAATGTAACATGTTATTTTCCCTCTAGTTCCTGTGATAGCTTATTTATTTCAGTATCAAATTAAGACACAGTATGACAGCAGAATAATTTCAAGTTGCATAACAAACTGCAATGTGACGTATGTTTTCCAATTCTTTATTTGATCCTACTTAGTAAACACAGATTAACAGCGCTAATACAGGGGACATAATGAACATGAGTCATTGTGTGATTTGCAAGAACAGGACGTGGACTCTGGCACAAAGTGCTTGTTGCTGGTGAGAAATAAATGGAGCTTAAAATGTATTTGGCAGCTACATAACCACTGTTTCATGACAGACTGTTTTTTTGTTCTATTATACATCTAAATGTGTTTTATGAGCTTTCATATGCAACAATGTGGGCAGCTGACAACAAAGTATGTCTACTGTGCTGCGGGTACAAAAACAGGTCACCAGCTTGTGGCATGAACACTGATGGCACCGCCGTATATCTGATTGTCTGGTGAGCCATCTTTCCAGGAGATGTATGAATCAGATTTTCGAGTGGGCGGCAAAATAAGAGACACTTTTTTTTTTCTTTTCTAAAAGTGTCCTGGCCTGAAGTGGAGTTCTGAGAAGACAAAAATATCGTTAAACAAAGTGTTGACGTTTGTACTTCATGAGAAAAGTTTGCAAGGAGGAGACTAAATGAGAAGAAGGAGAGGTGCGTGGGAATGTCAAACTGAACCCTAAGGAGGCACAGAGACCCGAGCTTCGTTGCCACAGTGTGATTGTGTTGTCCCCGTTTCATGACGGTGTAACACACTCGCCCAACCGCATTGTCAGACTACGTTTCACCAGCAACAGCTTATTTGTAATGACAGCTTTGCCCTACTGACGAGGTATGCTGGTTAGACATGACACAGACCAGGAACCTGGAGCGGTTGCCAGACGGATAGAAAACAACCCTCCCTTGACACGGCTGGCTGACTGAGTGATGCGTCTCTGCTGGGAGCCTGTTGCGTGTGAGTGGGGGATGTCATGTTTGATGCGGTTTATCAGGAAGAAAGAGCACATTGTGTAACAGGAAGCCAGTTAGACGGGCCATCATGACTACAACGAACTCAAACAGCACACGATGCACACAGTGGGTGGCAGAGTGCAATTAAGTACTGGGGAAGAGATTTATGATAGCTGCGTGACCGCCTGATGCAGACACCTTGCATGAGGTAGCGCCCCTTTGGTCGGTGGCACCCCAGGCAGATCGTGCCATCTGTCTTCCTATTCCCTGTTCTTGTGCCAAGGACATTTTGGCAGCTGCCACACTGACACACACAACACTGAGTCCACTAGTCAATGATAGTAACACTACAAGAAATGTGGATTCAAGACGACCCTAAAAATAGTTCACTCCTAGAACAGGAGATGAAATAGCCGTTTGCCTCTACAGGAACTTAATGACTTGTAACCTGGAGCTTCCCATATTCCAAACTTTTAATAGAGGCTAAAAGGCTTTGAGGTTCAACCTCGTGTTTCCACTTTGTTTTACGAGCAAGAATATTTTCAATACTTCAGGGCCAGTTCTCATTTCCATGCTCTGTTTGGTAGGTTGGGCAGCGTAGTGGTGCAGCGGTTAACACTGTCGCCTCACAATGTGAGGGTTCCGGGTTTGAGGGTTCTGCCAGCTTTTCTGTGTGGAGCTGACATGTTCTCCCCATGTCAGCGTGGGTTTCCTCCTGATTCTCCAGCTTCCTCCCACAGTCCAAAGACATGCAGGTTAGGTTAACTGGTGACTCTAAATTGCCTGTAGGTGTGAGCGGGACTGGTTGTCTGTCTCTGTGTGTCTATCTGACAGCCCTGTTATAGTCTGACGACCTGTCTAGACTTGAACCCTTTCTACCAGTGTCAGTTGGGATAGGCTTCAGAGCCCCTGTGACCCTGAACCAGGAAAAACGGTTACAAATACCGAATGGATACACACACACACACATATATATATATATATATATATATATATGTATATGTATGGTAGGTGAGTGCAGTCGTGGGACAGATAATAAGGGATTAAGTGTGGCGAATATTGATATGATACTGTATTTACACGTAATGTACTTTAAAACATCAATATCGATGGATTAATGGAAGGGCTGCTACTTGATTCTCTCGAATCAGAAAACGGGGATGTGCAGGTGAAGTTTCGTTGCACTGTACTGCTACATAATGGGACTTCTGTATTTTTCAACCTGGACCCTATTTTCCCACGCTTTTGTGTCTAATTGACTAACGGAGAAGACAATTTTTGGAACTGTCCCAGTATTTAGTGAGAACGCTATAGCTGGCAGCTGTGAAACAGTCTGGGCATGTTCGCACCATCAATGTACACGTTTTGTTGGTCTGTTTATTATTGTGTGTTACGTGTCTCACTCAAGAAGAAGTCTCGTTCGGAAATCTTGCGGTAAGTGACTTGCTTCTAGCAAAACAAGGGTAGAAAGGTTAGTGAGATCTGGAGATAGGAGAGTGCCATGAAGAGTTGTGTTTCAGTACAGAAAGCGTAACTTAGTGTTATCTAAAAGACTTTCAATGTTATGACTAAACTTTTTGTTTTTTTCTTTCAATGATGTGAAAAGTTCAAAACATTTCAGAATGAGACTTCTCCTTGAGTCAGACTTGGTTAAACACAGTAACTAACAGACTGGATCACCAGAAGGTGAAGAAAAATGTTTTAATTCCTTGTCAGACACAAAAACAGGCACTTTTAGTGAACGTTCACGATGGTTCATTATTGCCCCGAGTGCTTACAATGCAGTTTGTTTCATGACCGCAGCTCTCACTCTCAATATCGGACCAATTTCAGAAATTGTTCTTCCTCTGACACAAAAACATTTGAATACAGAGTCCAGGATGAAAAATACCGAAGACTTTAAGACTGAAACATGCTTCTCCAGCCAGCACATCAGCACAGGCGTTTCCTTTATACTTGTGCAAAAATAAAAATATAGTGTATAAAAATATACAGTATAACTGACAAGACAAAGTCACTATAAAATGTCAGGTATTTTGAATTAGAGTATCACCTGTATACTGAAACTCATACAATACTTTGTGTTTTTGCTTACATTTCCTAGCAGTCATGAATTGCATTTTATGCCCCTGAGACTACCTTGAACTTTTTACTACCACCTCCTGAGAGTCCTAAGGGGGACTGATTGCAAATTCAAAACAACATTGTGTATAAATATTTAATATAGAGATTTTATTAAATCATATAGATATTTTTTTTTTACTAAAGAGCCAGTGAACAACACAAATGTAACTCTCTTACTGGTGGCGTTTGTGCGAACATAGATGATTTCGCTCTTGGCTCCGTGGACCTGATGCTCGTCAGAGGCTGAGAGCTGGGTTTTCACCATAATGGCGTACTGCGTCCAGGGCTTCAGTGGCAGGATGAGATGACCCGGCTCGAACTGTTCTTTGTCCCCCTCTGTGGCTCGACGCGGAGGGTCCACATCAGCAATCACCCAGCTGTTGGAGCCGCAGGCGTCCTGCCCATCAAACTCGGTTACGTTCTGAAAGGGTCTATTGTGGGGGGAAAACAATAACAGTGAATGAATGAAAAACTTGTTATTTTATGTAGGCCTAAATTGTGTTCCAGTTGAGAGAGGATATTCAGTTTGATGTTTTACAGCAATTTATCATTGTCTCTACTTAACTATCCAGTAAAGGATAAGAGTCTTGCAAAACATCAGAGGCCAGAGAGACCCTCAAAATTATGCTGCTTCAAAAGGAAGATATGCCGAGATATCATCCTGATTATATATACACTTTTTCATAAAATCTGATTCACACAAACGAGAACAGACTAATTGTCTTTTCAAATGAATTCAAACACAACCCATACAATCTAATTGTAATTTATATTAATGTTTAGTTCACTCATTGTGCCTCACTGAAGCCGACAGGTGACATTAGTTGTCATTATAATGTTACTGCGGGCAGTTGCTTTTTGAATTGACAGCAAACAACCTGATCTTTATGCACATATTTTCCACCTATGGTGTTGAATCTAAAATGCTTTCTCACATTAGCTCTCAGTCAGTCTGGCGTCATGATTTGAAGACACGTCAATTTCAGATATTTATGTTATACAGTATAATATAAGATATATTCTATGTTTGCTCTGCAAGTGTTTTAAATGAGTTAGTAAAGCAGGAAATCACAGTACCACTATATCAAACTGATCTATATGCCTCTATTCATCTTTATCTTTGAGTACTTACGCAGCTGAAAACAGTATTTGTCTGGCATAGCTCCAAGTGTGATTGTGAGTGATCGCTGTAGATTCACTTACGCTTCTTTGTAGAGCACCATGAAGCCTAGCAGGTCTCTGAAGTCTGGCGGCCAGAAGGGTTCCCACTTAACCATTATTTTATCGCTCATGGTTCGAATCAGGGTAAACTTCAACACATGGTTCTCACCTGAGAGAAGAAAGACAGTCATCAGTTAAAGGCAACAAAAAGTTCAAAGTAAGGTAAGATATTATGTAAATTTTTAGATCTCTGATACAGCGAGATATTAGTCAAGAAACATCTGGATTTGCTGATTTATTATGACATATCCCTGATGTGCTGGAGCAGCGGTCCACCTCCACCTACTCAATCATTTTAAGTAGATTAAGTAAAGATAAGACCAGAGATTTAAAAGTCTGACACTGTGGGTCCTCCCTCAGACAAAAGTGAGACAACTGCGCCAAATCTTAGTCCTCTGATCCCGATCTTGGTTATTAGCGTATCCCAAATAATGACGCATCCCATCCCCCTCCATCTTCTCCTCTTTACTGCCTCTGTCTTATGTCAGACTAATAAAGGAGACAAAACAAAAAACAAAAGAGAGACTATCCCCTCGTCTTAATCTATAAGGAAGCACAGTGAACTCATCCCTGCACCATCTCTTAACCTGAATCAAACATGGGGTAAAGCTGGGATAGGCAGTTTTATTTTGGTGTCACTGGGCAAATATCCCATAATAACCTCTCAACATGTTGTAATTCAAGCAGACTGAGGAAAGACTAGACTTCCACACGTCCTCTAGACTCTGATTAAAGGCTTTAGAAAATCTGGGCTGGTAAAGGGGACTTTGGCCAATCACAGGCCATGTCAGAGATAGGGCCTTCCTATTGGCTGTTTTATGAACGCAGATGCATCTGCACAGCTTCTGATGGTGAAAACCTGGTTCAATGACAACAAAATCAAGGACAGACCTATCAAAAAGAAAGTCAAAAAGAGATTGTGACAATAAACAAAATAAAATGAGTTAATATCAGGAAGCATTTCAGAGATAGAGAGAAAAAGTTTCTACTACTGTAGCCTTCTGCTAACTGGAGTCAGCAGCTTATGGCTGCAGCTTCAACTTTGTGTTTAAGCAGTGCCTCAAATCACTGTTTGTCATCTCAAAGGGCTTTACAGACAGTCAGTGGCCGTAGCAAACGGATCTGCAAACTTTCTGTTGCTGCTGTTACACAGGTTAGACCCAGCAACAACCCACTGAGTTTGCACTGGATGAATTCAAGGTGGTGCAGCCGCTGACTAAAGGACGGTCTCCAGAGCTACTGCCCATTCTCCTACCAGCGAAGTAGTCCACAGCAGCAGGGAGTGAAACAGCAGGACGCTAGCTACCAAATTCTTTTCTCATTTACAGTCTTATAAACAGAGAGAGAGCGGAACAGGGAGAGGCTGAGTGAACGCACTGCACACAACTCTACAAAGCTAGTGGTCGTCTGGTGGGAGGGGTTGAGGACAGACCCTTTACCCCTTTTCCTGAAATCGCCTACCCCAGCTTTAAGATGTAAGGGACAAAAATAGTACAACACGTCTGTCACTGTGTTACCATGTTAACAGTTTTTGGCTCTTTGCTCTGTTGGTTGTTCCCAGTTAATCTGTGTCAGTGATTGGTCTGCTGGAAGACATTTGCAAACATAGAGGAACAGGAAATGACCATTACAACAATAATATGACTATGTTTGCGCCTGTACCAGGGCCAACTCTTAGGTTTTCCGTTGCCACAGTAACCTGCGCAACAACTGTCATGTCTTTAGAGCAGAGGTCCTTACATGAAGCCTGGTCTCCATTGGTCTTGGAGGCGATGTCATTCTTGACTTGCCGCTCTTTGGTCCCTGTCACCTCCTCCATCTTGCGAATCTCAGACATGCAGAGTTTGGAGTTGTAGTGGAAAAACATGCGTCCCTGGAGGATGGTCAGCTTGTGTTTGGACCAGTCCCAAAGCTGCCGCAGGTTCTGGTTGTCCAGGGCATAGAATGAATAATTCCTGGAAAAGAACACACAAGATTACATGAAACATATTTCTTTTTTCTTCACGATACAAATGACATTTCGCCTGGGGATATCATGAAAGAGAAACCTGAGTAGAAAAGTATTTCAGCATGGTTAGCCTACAATTTGCATCATATGCCTATCCTTTGCCATTTCTACTGTAAGTGTAGCCCATTGTGCTACAAGCGTCTTCCACCTCGTCTGAATGAAGCCTCATATATGATTTGGGAACGTCTAACCAAAAACAGTTACCACAAAAAGACATTTTGAAAAGGTCAGTCCTTCCGCTTTTAACTCATAATTACAGGAGGAGGCTCTGACATGGCGAAGATGAGACGAGGCACAGAAGACGGAGTCTCACCCGATTTCCTGTTCCTCTCCACGAATAACACGGAGTTTGCGGAAAAAAGAAAGGGATACGAGGGCGTATGAACGTCGCACTGTCAGGTAGCCAGTGATCTCCTCCAGCTGGCCCAGGCTGGCTTCCAGCTCAGCTGCTATGTTGTCTACAGAAAAACCAAAAGACACAAGCCTTGAAGTCACTTCTGATTCTCCAGCATGCTCAGTACAAAAGCTCCCCGGCAGCTGCGCTTTGGCAACAAACAGTGCTCTGCTGTGTTTTCAATTTTGGTTTCATCTTTTTTCTTTTAAATCAAAGTCTTCTTTTATTTGCAAAATATAAATAATACATTTCCCCTCTTTTGGCTGTGCGGACACGAACATAATTATTTGCAGTCCATTATCAACTTTCATATTTTCATAGCTAAATTTAAAATGCACAGGCGTAAAAGTCATTCTTTCGAATAATCTGGAAATCATGCACTGCCATTTTTTCTTTAGACAGAATGATTGGAAATGTGTGTTTTATCTTAATGTGCATGTGCAATCTACACAGAGTTCACTATACTAAGCTCTTATAAAGATGACACGTTTCTTGCATTCTTTAACCCACATAAAGCTCATTACCATCGTGCCAACATCCAGAATACTAATATATACCATCTCATTTCCTTTTTGCATTTCAAACTTTATCTTATTCATTTTAAATTTCTGTTGTTTCTTTTATGTTCTTTCGATGTAATGTCCTGGTTTGTGCAGCATCATCGTCGCTTTGTTGTTGTTTTCTGTTGGTGTGCTGATACTGTAATCTCTTTCCACCGAACAAACCGCAGATACTCACTGCCTCCACGCAGGTTGATGACCAGGCTCCCGTTGAGAACAGTGCAGCCTCTTAGATCCTGGGCAGCTGTTACAGAGTCCACAGTTTTCAGACCCATACATACCTTGGGACAAAGCCCTGCACATGGAGTGCAGTTGAGGCTACGGAACAAAGGGGGGAAAAAAACAGATTAGAAAAATATTTCAAGACAGTGTGTGCATGTTAACAGTGTGTGCTATGAATTACATCTTGGAGATATGTTTGGAAGTACATGGCTGTCTCTTTCCACCTTCTTTACAATTCTCCGTAACAGAAATACTAGAACCTTAAACATCTGGCTCTTTAGCTGCTAAGTGCTCCACAATGTTCACCAGCTCATAGCTAACTTTGGGCCTGTAGTGCTGGGAAGGTACAGTCTAAAAACAGCTGCTTGTTAAAATGAATGGAGGGAAAATCATAGTTTCAGTTGTAGCATTGTATGATTTTCATTAATCCTTCAATAAGAAAGTTTTAAAATGTAAAAAACAGCTGCCTGTTGCAGCAGAATGCACTGATGAGAGCAGTGAGATTGAACCAAAATAGTAAAGTTGCAGGCAAGACAGCAAAACAATGAGCTTAAAGACAGTGAACAACACTTTACACAGCAGAGTCAGGGGTAAAAGCCTCTGTAGATCCATGCAAGCTTTTTTTAAGTTTCATCTATTCTATAATTATTGATTATAGTTGCTTTAAATAAGTTCTTAGCTGCACTGTATGCATGACAAAAACACTTAAAGTCAAGCTTTACTCAACTGTTGTTTTGATATACCCTGAAAATGAACTCACCTCAACCCTTCACCTTAGCAACGGAGTTAAACAACATGGCTTACATAATGTTTTCATAACAGGTCTGTTCTCATAACAGAGATATGAACATGGCTTTCTGTGTCAACCATATTAACCTATTTCCTGAAAAAAGCCGTCTGTACAATCCCCACACTCATAGTGCGGCGAGTGCAGACTTTGATGAGGTAAAATCCACAGTGCGCAGCAACCGCTGCAGCCTCTCAGATTCACACAGCAGGGCAAACAGGTATCTTTAAGCTGAGACACGTGCTGCACAGAACATTTTTATGAAGGTTTCAAATTAAGGGTTGAAGGCGAGGATTAGACAAATGACAGGGTGTTTACTCTGGCCCATTGTCCTGATTGTGTTCAAAGTATTTTTTGCCGCTGGCTGGTTTATGAGGTGAGAATGCCTTTGTTTAGTAACAGTTGAGTGAGCTGGCAGGACATTTACAGAAGTATGTGGCATTTCTTTTGTGTATGCCAAAACAACAGAGGCTGGTGGCAGCTAAACTACTACGGATTTCATGGCACTGTATGTCTAGTCTACAAAGCACAAAATCATGAGAAATACAAAGCGGAGGCATGTGTATATGAGATTAATGACAACTTTCAACAACAAGACAAACTGCCCATGTGACACAAAGGCTCAAAAGCCTAACACAACAGATAAACTAGCGGAAAAGTGCGCCTGTGCCTTGCAAATAAAAGAAGGTTGTGGGCATCGCTTGTTTATCTGGCTCATAACTCTCCTGATCTCTATCTTGACCTTTTTCCCTCTATAGTGCCACATCTGCACTTTCAGCCTAGACACTCATAACGCCTTGGAGTACACCGCTTATCCACAAAGAACTTTCATTTCCACAGCTTAGTTTGAAGCCAGCGACAGGAGAGAGATGCCAAAAAGAAGAGATGGACCATGAGGGGAACAGAAAGGGAGCTAAAGTGAAAAGGCTGACATATGAGCACAGCAGGGTTCACCACAGCTCCACTCTAGCCTGGAGGTTTAGATGAGATTGTTGGTCACCTGGCAAGAAGTGCTCGAATCTGCACATTGAGAAGCTCCTTTTGATAAAATATGGTCAAGCACTATTGCAATGACTTGAGCTGCTAACATGCAAGCTAAACCTGTGCAAAGTATTTACAATACTTCATATGTTGAGCATATAACAGCACTTGACACTTTTGTCCTATTAGCTTTATTCTAATTTGCCTATATTTATTTGGTCTTTTATTTTTTATTATTTATTTATTATTTTTTATTTTATAATCACAAATTATATTGTAGTATGTCATATCAGAATATCATTAAGCCTTTTTATAGGCCTGAAGGTATGCCATCTAAAAAGGCAATTGATCGACTGATCCCACGTTATGACAAAACACCTTTTAAAAACCTCACGCGGTTTGTATTACTTAGGACTATCTAGGGGAAAAAACACCAAGGAAAAACATCACAAACCTAAGTAAAAAGTCAATAATTTTTTTGCAGAGTGTCTTTTTATTGTCTGATGAAGAGCTGCACAGCTTGGAACATTTTACTGAAGTGATAATAAATCAAGTTAAATGAGGCTTCTCGGTTCTTGTCACCCTGTCTGCTCAAGACATGAGCACATCTGGATGCACATGCCTTCCTTTTCTGATTCAAAACTTTGGCTGTGAACCAGAGGTCGACTGCTGGTGGATTTCTAAAGGCCGATGTAGTAACAATAATTTGGAGCGGGAAAAGCTGAAAGCTGATTGATCTGCCAATATCCACCCAGACTATGTATGACAATTACTTTTGAATATTTTGTAACTGACATTTTACAGGGATGAAAAAAAAAATCAAATAAAAGACACTTTAGAGTGGAGTAATTTTCTTTTTTCAAAATACTCTAAATATTTTCTCAATTATTCATAAAACATTAAAAAAAAGACTAGGTCAAAACCTAGTAGGCCTATTTGGCAGGGCCATGTATGAAACGCGGGAGGGCTTTTATTTGAAACAAATGCTTTTAATTTAAAACAGGAAATTGCGTCACTCACTCAGTCATGGACTCACAGACTTTTAGTGCTATAGTGTGGAACCACTGTTGCAACCAGCCACAAAATTCATGTAAATACATGCTAAAATGAAGAACAATACACTCAGACACACGCCCACAGCAGAAGTAACCTGCTTTGATTGGAGCTGTCTACACTGGTCAAGGTCCTTTTTGTGTGATTTAATGCAACCCTGCTCTCTTCAGGAAGGCGATGAATGTCCCCATGTGACTGGTGAAGGTTGTGCAGCCATTGGCCACTATCTGAGCCAAGTTCCATCAGTCACAATAGTCTGTAAAATGGCCTTTTAGCGCCAATTCACCAGCCAAATCAATAAATCAGTCAACCTCTAATCTGAACAGATAAAAGAAAATCAGCAGCACTCTTCTGTCACAACAATGTCTGGGGTGCACCTGAGCAAGGCACTTCACCCTCATCTGCTCCAGTGGAGCTAGATCTTGCTCACAGAGTCCCACTTGAAACCTCTAGGGGGGAAGGTACAGTATGTAACTCCACGAAAGTGAAGCTGCGTGCTGTTTGAACAGAGATTCGGTGCTTGGCAAATCCTCTGTGGATAAATAAAGGTTAAACACACATGACTTTTTCTTGTCATTACTGTTGTCAGTGACAGACTGCCTGGACTACGCTGCTACAGCTGCTTGCCAGAAAGACTCTTTATCTCTCTGCAGTCAGCCAAAGGAGTCGAGGCCCGGCACCCCGGGGCGGTCTGTTCTGAATACCTCTCTCCCCTGGTGTTAAAATGCCACCAAGTCAACTACCCAGTCATGCTATAACAGAAGACAACAAGTCTTGAAAGATCCAGCTGCGTTTTCAACCTCTGTCACAGCAGAATGATTAGAGCTGTCTGCCGGACTGTCTTACAGGCGCGCCCACACTAATCAACAGCCCTGTCACGGTCAATGAAGGTATCAAACAGGGTGGCGATAAAGGTTACCGGAAGGTCAGGACAAGTACAACGCCCTTCTTTAGAGAAGGAAGTCTGTACAGATGCAGCGACGAAGATACAAGCACAACAAGTAGTAAATTACAGACGTAGGGAAAAGGGAAAAAACACTTCACATCTAACTGTCTGTGCCTACAGGTCGCACACTGCAATGCAGACACCAGCCGTTCATAAACAACCATCAATTTAGTGTTGCAAGTGAGCCAAGGAAGAGAGAGAGAAAAAAAAGCAGCGGATGGCGACTGAGTCAAAATCAGAAACGTAGATGTGCTAGGTTTCCTACTGTGTTGCACCACTTTGACCCAGCTGCCTGCTGTCTCACACACACAAGCAAAAAAGAGGTGGGTGTGTGTGTGTGTGTGTGTGTGTGTGTGTGTGTGTGTGTGTGTGTGTGTGTGTGTGTGTGTGTGTGTGTGTGTGTACAAATACAGAGTGCTTTCTGAGTTCATCAGGAGGACCTTCAGTTCCTGCACTGTCACTCAGTGCTACAAACACAGTGTCAAGAGTCAAACCAAGGCAGGAAACTGCAAGATTTCAGAATTATTTTTCCAGATGATATCTTTTTTAAATTTTCCACTGCATTGTTTACTTAACTTTCTCTCTTTTACATGAGGGTATGTTGCTGTTGTTATTGTTGTTGAGATTTCTGCTGTGGTATTATTCATTTTTATTGGATACCCTTTTAGTATAATTGGCTGTTCTATCAAATATAGCTGTGTGTGTGAATGTGTGTGTATACATGCAGAATATTAACCCAGCTTCACTGATCACACATCGTTCCATCCAACCCATCAAGAGCCCATCAGACCGACATGAGTGTCCACTTACGAGGAGGAGTTGACGGTCGTGTAGCCGGAGGGACACTCAGGGATGCAGGCACCGTTGTGGATGACGTACTCGTGGCAGTCGGGGCTCTTGCTGTGCTCCTTCTCCCGCTTGCATTTGTTGTGGAGATCCTGGCAGAAGGCGAAAGAGACACAGCGCCAGCCCTTGTACGTGAAGTGGTTTTCAGGGCAGCGCTCCACACATTTGTCCTCATACTGGAGGCCACGGCAGGCCACGCAGTGACCGGCTGAGTGAGGCTTCAAGCAGCCACCCAGGCACTGGTCATGGCAACACTGGTCGTCCTTGGTGCAGGCTCGATGTTTGCACTGAACAGGGCACACTGCAGGTGAGAGAGTGACAACAGAGTTAGTAAAGCAAAGGTGAGACAAGTTAAAGAAAAAGGTTACTTGGTCAATTCTTAATATGTAAAGTTTTTAATGTGTGCTGCAGGAAGAGAGTTAAAGGAAACAGAAATTGGTCAGCATTCAAACACCCACGCAATATTTCACTTCCCCAATGTGACTGAGTTGATTTTAAGTTTTAATGACTGTATATCTTTATATCTCCAAATTCACAGATATCTCTCATGGTCACAGCAAAATCCCTTGTCACTGAAACAGCCAGCAGCCCAGAGGACCATCTGTCACTGGCCAACAAGCATGTTGAATACAAACAGTGGGGATCCAACACTAGCTGACAAAGGACAGACACTTCTACAGAAGGCTGGGTGAAAGTGAGACAGGGGGGGGGGGGCAATTCAAGCATTAAGTATTTTGTAAGTGAGACACGTGCAAGATGTCTTTGCTGGGTTTCTCTTGCACTCGTCCAGAGGCTCTGAAGCGCATTTCATGTGTGACTGAACGACTATAAAATGTTGTTAATGTAAATGTCACTTCCTTTTTTGTGCTGTGAAGGGTTTGTTTAAAAATAAAAAATCTTGTAGCACCCTTAGCCTATGGAACCACTCACTATGAGAGATGTAGATATATCACAACATCTGTTCAGATAAGGCAAATCACACATCAGAGCGTCTGGTTGATTCGTGCTGAAAACCATTGCTCAATTAATTGACAGACAGAAAATTAAAAAGCAATGAATGTGTCAGTGGATTTATCATTCTTCAAGCAAAAAATGGCAAAAAAGTCACTGGTTCCAGTTTCAGAAATTTGCACTTCTCTGTGTTATATAATTGAAAATTCAATACTTTTAGGTTTCAGATTCTAAAGCTGGCCTTACGCCGAATGAGTTTTCAAGCATTTTCACTGCTGCAGACAAATTTTCAGTGTCTGAATAAAGTCCTGAGAGTTCTACCTCAGTTGGTGAGTGCTCCTGTGATCTTGATTGTTTGGTGTAAGGTGGTCGTAAAACTCTTAATTCTGTCTTTTTCTTGTCTTGATGTTCCTGGATCATGCAAGTACTGGTGTTCAGTGACTTTTGTCCACAACCAATAATTTATTTTAGTGAGATATCTAGTTTTTGAAACGATTTATCCCTCATTCCCAAGATCTCCTTACACTAAGAAGGTAATTAACAAAGGCTGGTAGTGAGTTGAGGCAACAGAAACCAATATGTAAGGTTTCTACACAAATACAGTTTCTTTATGGATTATATTGATGCTAAGTTGACAAATATCCAAATTGTTCCTCAAGTCATGTGTTTTTGCAGACATCATATTTCTTAAAGGGTGTTTGGCGTAATATTTTCCACTGGAACAGGATGGAAATAATTTAAAAAGGAATCTAGTTATAATAGTTTAATAGTGACTGCAGGATCCCTAGTGTTTGCAAAAAAGTCACATCATCTCTTTTGTGAGAGGGTGTCGGACTTAAGTCTTTTGAAAGTCTTTTGAAAGTCTTCTGGTGTATGGTAAGTGTTAGCTGGACAAGACAAGGCAAATTAAGTTGTCACTTTGGGTTCTGGGCAAGTGTGATGAACAGTTTTCATTATTTTATGTCACTTATAAGTTGAAAGATTAATGGAGGAAGCACTACAATGGCACCTGATAAGTATCGATGCATCGCTGAGCCCTTGGCCATAGTAAAAACAAGCCCCAAATCATCTACAGCAGGCGAACAAAACCAATGCACAGGTCTCTTTCTAGCAGCAGGACCTACACAGGCTCTCTGTGAGCAGGTAGAAGAAATAAACACTGACAGAAAGATACAGTGTCCTGACAGTCACACAAACACATGCTGAAGTTCAGAGATGTTTTTTGGGGCGTAAACACGATCAGCTAAGGACAGAGACAAGTCTGTAGGCTGGCTGTTTGTGCATACATCTGCATGTGTGTGTGTGCCTGTAAATCAGCCCGTTACATAACATTAGACTCTCAGGATTGGCAGATGTGTGTGTGTGAGTCCATGTACCGCAGTTGGTATGTGTGTTGTTACCTCAGCGTAGGTGTGAGGACAAGTGTGCATGGATGGATGGAGGCTTCTCAGAGGTAAATACAGCTGACTGACCTGCCTGCTGAGATTAGCTTCTCATCCACAAGAGCCACATTAAGACTGTTGGACAGCAGGGGAGACAATGAGTCTCTGAGGTTAGGGGCAGGTCACAGGTCAGACCATAAAGTATGTGTGTCTTTTACGGGTTTGGACTAATATTGAGTCACAAAACCAAGAAGGGAGAGTTGGGTGATGCAATTCCCATTACAGGAGCAATTCATCTCAACAGTATGTTCCTCTTAACTGGCTTTCTATTGTTGAGCAAGTGTCCAAAAAACTGCTTGGTTTCATTAGTGTCACGAGGTCAGCCCTTAAATGAACAAAACATTGACACCCTGTCTTCTTACATTCGCAGAGGTAAGCTCTTGAAGCTCATGAAGAGCGTGTGTTTGGGGCAGGCGGCAGCAACATGAGAATGGCAGTGTGAGGGGAGGGGGAAGCTAAAGGGGGCATGGTGCTAGGAAAACAAATGATATAACCACCTTTTATCTACGTCAGCCTGTCCGTCTAAATAATCTACGCTGTGGGATTTACAAAGAGCACTGATGATGATTTCCACACTGACGAGCAAAAATGTCCTCTTGGTACTATGTTTTCCTGATACTTTATTTCAAAATCTGCCCTTAAACTTCCCCTCAAATGTATGTACGCACATGCACTCACACACATACACACACACATATACACAAAAGCTCTGCTGTCTGCTCACACTGACTCCTGATCCTCCAGCTGGGCTCCATGTCGCAGCACAGGCCCAGCAGCAGATCCACCCTCAGCCTTAGCCAATGTGTTGGCTAGCTGTAGAAGCTAGCCATTCAAATGGCCTCTCCCATCTCCAAGGAAGACAGGCACAGTTTAACCCTTTGTGTCCCTCTCTCTTCCCTCCCAGCCAGTCAGACAGCAGTAGCAGCAATGGGAGGTATGCAAAGAAATTACGCGAGAGCCACATAGTAACAGGCTGGAACTGCTCTGCTCTGCTCTGCTCTTTCCGTCTCCTCACTACTACAAACCGGCTGCTCTTCTACCAATCTAAAGCTCAACTGGTTCTTATTAAGTACTTCTGATTTCTTTTTTCTTTTCTGTCATGCACGTAAATCTTGTCAGCGGGAAGAACACAGTGCTCCGGGACAATCTCTCTATTCTTTAAATTCCTTGTTGAGAGAAACGTGGTGCAGTAGTGAATGGGTTCAAACTCGTGCGCATGTTAGTTTTGTGTTGAGCAGCTCAGTGCCTCAGGTGATGTATTGTGTCTCGTCACGTCCACAACTTAGTAGGAGTTTTTACAGACTTCAACAGCCTGGGAACTGAAAACTCTCCATCCAGACTGAAATATCTTCAAAACAAAATCAATCCTCCTTCAACAAACTGACTGCCATCAGCTAACGATAAAGATTTCCACTTTTTGTTTGTATTTTTTTTGACCAATCCAGAACATTTTTGAATGATGTATGGTTACTGTTGTCTGGTGTTTGAATGAGATCGAATAAATGTTGCAGCAAGCTTTTTGAAATTATAATTCAGTAATAAAGTTGACTTCTAATGAAGACAAACCACACAGTCTTGATACAAAACACTGCATAAAAGCTGAAAAATCAGGCCATTAACTGGCGATTGATTGACATACAAATTAATCAGTGACAACGCTCACAATCTTTTATGCATTTCTGGTGTATAATAATCAAACATCTCAAATAATTACTGGTTCCAGCTTCTCAAATTTGAACATTTGCTTTTATAAACTTTTCTATTTATATATATTATATAATAATATTAAACAAAATATCTTTGGGTTTTGGTTGGACAACAACATTTTTTTCTTTTTGTTTGTTTGACATTTCGATTGAGTAGATTATAACTAATGATGAAAATACTTGTAGGGCTGCACAAAATATAACTTTTTATTGTGGTTGCAATGTCAACTTGCACAATAAACACATTGCAAAAGACTGCAATGTTGCACTAAGGCATTTTGTGAGTGAGTTGAAAGAGTATCGCTAAAAAAAATTGACTAATTTAACTATCATTCTTTTTTTATTGGTGGCCTTTTTCTTAAGTTCAGTGTTTAATTTGTTCGATCAAAGAAGGTTGAAATTTTTTGCCTTTTTCATTGCTTTAATTTAACAAGCACGTGTATTTTAGCAGTACACTGAAAACTGAGTACACTTTAATATCTGTTTATTTATCATCAGTAATCTCTGTATCGTGATATTCAACAACGTTATTGCATACTGTATATTTTACCTATATTGTGCAGCCCTAAATACTTACCCATTGCAGCAAGCTAAAAGTTAAACGTCTTAAGTTTGTTTTTAATCAGAGGCACCAGTGGATGCAGACTTTTAGGGGAAAAAAACAAAACAAGGGTTAATGTGGGTCAGTCAATTTCGGTGACTGATGTCAAGCTTCTGACATGTGCTGAGTGCCATCTGAGAGAACAAGCCGGCAATCACTTTCATGAAGCACCAAAACAAACCACTCACTGTCTAAAAGATTTGTACAGTCCACTTTGCCAGCAGCTGACCTGGCCATGTCTGCATAGTTGAAATCAATGTCAGTAGTTGATCCTAAATTAGCGGTATCATTCACTATCAGACATCATAGAGGCGTTTATAGTATCAACAACAGTGGCCACACTGAAGGCAATAGACTTGTTTCTTGTGTGCTTGTCAAAAATGTTTTCAAGGTCGAGACCCTGAGGACCTTTGAGAGTGGGGCCACCCCAAGCCATCTTTGATCTCCCGGAGCGAGAAGAACGCTGAGGAGACTGCTCAGGGGAGTTTGTGATTCTTTCCTTAAAACATGCAAATCTCTAAATACAAGCCCAGTTTCTTTATTATCATTATAGACCCTTCAGCGAGCGCCCTTCATGAGGAACAGAGGTCTTTTCTCAGTGTGTCAATTAGTTATGCTCAGCTTGAGTTTGCTCTTGTCAGCATCTCTACTACTTATCTTCCATTTGGACAGAGTAGAATCACCTGTCACCTGACAACAATAAATCAATGGGGTTTTTGGGAGACAAGTGCTGGGTCGGCAGTTGGACTTAGGACTGTTTACGACTTGGCTACATCTTTTTTTTTTAAAAAGTATTGAAGCTGAATGTGTGTATCGCCTCCCGTGTCTGAACTCCTTATCCGTATTACTCTGGCACACTGGTCAGGGCCTGTCTGATCTCTTGTCATGCGGTTTGTGCAAAGTGCAGCAGGATCACATGAAGGCCAGGGAATAATGTTGCAGAAATGCCTGGCGCTTTATCTCATCAGCGGAGGTTTCACTGGGATGAGGGGGGAGCAGAGCCACACAATGAGACGCTCAATCCCCAAAGCCCGAAACGAACATCAACAACAAACCAACACAACTCCTGGCCCCTGTGTGACAGAGAATAATGCACCCTGTCAGGGCGATGCCAGCTTGGAAATGGGAGGTGAAGGAATAGATTTACTCAGCCTGCCAGCCAACGGCAAGCTTCAACAACGTGGGGCGTCGAAAATGCAGAAAGAATCCACATTGCTCGCAAGGAATGACTCACACAGTTCAAAACGACCCGTTGTCTACTGTCTGCAATAAATGCAAACAGAGTTACCAGACTTTTCTGCCTTTCTTGTTTCTACCAACATCTAAATGCACACCAGCAGGCAATTAGTAATGCATTTATACAGGCAAGGACGACCAAACCTCATCGTACCCTAAAGACAGGGATTTCTGCCTAAAATTAAGAGCCTCCGTACTTTTCATTAACCACAATCCTCCCTAAAATCATTTCGTGGTGAGTTTTTCCAAGTTCCTTTTTTTGGCAGTGATGAAACAGGAGCATAATCAGGCTTTCTGCGTTGAGATCATATTAGACCCCAGAAAATGCCAAACGGGAATGCGGTGGTGCGCTGGTTGGTAATTAAAATTCCACGGCCATGACAAGGGTAGTATTTAGTTTCTTATGAAAGACGGTTTTTGCTGAAGGCCCAGAAGAGAAGAATCTTAAGAACAAATAAAGTGCTTCTGAACATGGTCATCTTTCAAAGTTTGCACACTTCTGACAATCTAACTCTCTGTCTGTATGTATGTCCATGTCTTTCAACTCTCTTGACACGCGTTCATCCAATCGACTTCACACTTGGCAAGTGTGTGTGCAGTGTCAAGTGTCAGCTCTCTCGCTCTCGAGGTCTACATGGGACATATATATATATTAGTAGGACGTTACTACTGCCACTGTGCACTGTATTGGGAAGGGTTCCCTATACACTGTTAGTGCCAAATTGCATGCAATTGTTTCTCCATTGTTTGCTAAAAGATGTGTTAGAGAACTGGATGTGCTACCGTTGCTCAGCCTTGCTTCCAATTTTGCCCAGAGGCAACTTGCAGTGTTGCAGCGAAAAATTCCCCCACAGCCCCGAAAGCATTCTCCCCATAGACCACAATTATAAAAGAGACATTTGTAAATTGCTGACAGGACACTTTAAACTGCAATTGTCAGTTATGATACTTTCTATTATGTATTTTTTTTTAATCTTTTATATTTGTAAAAATTTCCTTGAGTGATTTTAAAGTGATTTAAAAATCTAATACTTTATCATTATCTTAAGTCTATGAGACGAGCAGGCAGGGTCAGCAGGAGAAACACTACTAGGAATTTTTTAAAGGACTGCATACACCTGGACATAAACCCCAATGTTAGAAACTTTTCTGGGGTATGCACCAGGCGAGTAGTTCTATTTGGACTGAAGTGTGCTCGGGTATCTAGCTCTTATTATGGATATATGCAGTTGATTCAATAACAGATACAGGAGACGTTACATTGTAGCCAACTCAAACATTTCAAGCATCAGTGAAATAACTTTCATAATAAACGCTTTTGTTCCAGGAAAAAGCCTGGTACCAAAGAGCTAGCAGTTAACCGACGTCGCTTATACTCCCAAGGAAGCACAGTGTTGAGTGTTTGGATGAGTAGTTCTTGAGAAAGCTGCAAGCAGCAATACCACAGGCCAAGCAATCAGCTAGTTCAGAAGAGGCACTGCACTAGTTTAAAACAAATAGGTAGAATAAAAGAGCAGCAACCTGAGTATTAAGTAGTAAGTTGAGTGGTAACTGTCAAAATTGAACTTTGACAGTTGATTCATGTTTCACATGTGACATGCATTGCTTGGAACTCACGGGTTGTACAGCACGACAGCTGACTAGATATTTAGGGATAATGAGGTCATGCATTAAATATGGAAAAGGCAAAAAGGAAGAGACAAAAAGCTAACCAAATTACTTGTATAGTCAATGCATACAGAGGTGTAACTAATGACTATTGTAATTTTGGATTAATCATTGCAGTCTATAAAAAGTTATAAAAGAGCAATCTAACCTAATGATTGCTAGAATCCAATTTGTCTGGCAGATGATTTTGAATGTATTAAGGGAACCAGTTTTATTACCTATTTTAGTCAATTGAATGTGTGCAACATGAAGATATATGAAAGTTGTTAATTCATGTTAATTTGAGGTGTATTTACTTGTAGATAACCATGGTAACAGTACACTGATCTCACAGTGTGCGTCTCTGACTATATGGTATATGACAGAAGGCCATCAAAAGGCCAACATCTTTGATTATCTTGGCGTCGTCAGGCTGGTATATGAAGCTGTTTTTGGTAATTTAATAAGACTGAAGGCCTTCAGAGTGGTTTGTTTAGTACCATCAAGTCCAATACCTACAGGTCTATCTATATACAGCACATGTTATAGCTGTTATTACTGTGTAGTGCCAGAAGAATACAGACTGCAAGAACACAAAATGTCCTAAAAGCAATGGATGTAAATATGAGCCAGACATCAGAGTCTGTTTTTTCCATTGCCCAATTTACATACAATAAATGACAGTAGTGTACACCATATTTAGCATTTCCAGTTCTATAATAGAATCAAAATTCTTCACAGTACTGTTAGTGTGATTACTGGTTTCTGCCCTGATATTGTCTGTCATTAATACAGAGCTGTGCTGGTTTCCTCTCTACTAGTGAGGAACAGATGTTATGCAGTCCCCACTTCTATTTCCAAACATCTCTCTACCTACTGGAGCTCCTTCTATAACTTTAATAAGAGTGAAATGGCAGTGAATGAAGATGGATGGATGGCGGGACATAGAATCAACAATGAAATATTGCCGCAAGCGGCATGTGCGGATTCAAGCCCTTTCTTGGTCAACAGAAGGAAGCAGCTCAATTGCCAAAAATCAAAGCCACAAGCAGCAGCGAGCCGGTTTCAGGCTTCACAAGGCTGAGCAAAGTCCCTTCAGCTTGTTAAATTCTGCCTAAAGGAGTGAGACCAATCACACACTTGTCCCACTATTACAATTTATGCGGCTTTTTGGGTAATTACTTATCATCAAATATTTATAAGTAAAAATATAAAGGAAAAGCATTTATTCATTTATTATTTATTTATTTAAAAGATGAAAACAGATGACTACAAAGTCGTGCAGAAACTGTTCATCCTTTAGTTGACTGACAATTTTGACTGATAAATCAATAAAGTCATCTATCGACCAAAAACAGCAAGCATTCTCTGTTTCCATCATCTCAAATGTGAAGGTGAATTAATAGAGTAATTTTTCAAGCAAAAATGCCAAACATTTGTACGCTCAAGCTTCTCATTAAACAAATGTTTAAATATTACTTCCAGCTCTGGAAAATAATCAACATTTATTACATTTCATAGACAAAGTTAATAATTACCATGGACTAAACAATTAATCTATTGCTAGAAAAACATAATGGAAAGATTAACTGATGATTAAAAATACCTGCTAGCTGCAGCACTTAAACCAAGAAAGACCGATTGGCAGGATCTAAAATTCTTCTGGTCCTTTCTGTGTTACTCATCCTTTGCATCATCCTCATGATCACGAGAAGGACATGAACAAGTGACACGTTTAAACTCATTTAATTCATTTGGTTGTGTCTGACACAGAAAACCGAGGACAGATATCAGCTCAGGACTGATTATTCTTATTCTAATGTCTAAATATTCAATTACACGTCAAAACACAGATGAGGAAGATTAAGACTCAAAAACAAACTGGGTTTAATCTAATTCAAATTAAAGCAAAATTAAGTACGTCACAGTGAAAGATTAAAAGTGCTGTCTGAGTGTGACCTTATAAGAAAGAACCAGCTAATGACCTGGGTTTATTTGTCTCATTTTTTCTTGGTAACCACTTGTCAGCTCGTCTGACTCAGCAGCAGCAGGGTTCGATAGAGATGACTTGGGCAGCAACAGGAAACGTAAACAATTTCATTAACTGGCCCGGCCAGCGTTAATAGAACAAAAACACACAAACAACATGGAAAAGCACTTTTTGTTTTTAATGTCGCCCTGCCGCCGCTGTCATCAGAAGGCAGGATATCCAGTCTGTCCGTGACTGGAATAGAAATGATAAACACTGTGCTCTCATTGATGGGCAATTACACTGCCTGCTTTACAGGCAAATGACGCACGCCACGGCCTTGAATCTTCATTTCCTTCCAGGGCTCAGTGTCAGACTGAAATAATGACTACCGTTGTGGTTGACTTTGACTACCTCTTATGACATCACAAGCATTTGTCACGCTTCCATCATTAATGCAACGACACAACACCCTTTAAAAAAAAAAAAAAATCCAAATTTTAGCTCACGCAATTAATCTTTTTATGAGGAGGGCAGCAGTAGAAACAAATGAGAAATATTAGCAGGGAGAAAATAATCACGAAACCAGATCAACGATGGAAGGTCAGCTAAAAAGAAATCAATCAGAAAATGATCTAAGCTGCCAAGCGAAGTCTTTTTTCATTCGCTAAATTGTCCACAGCGTCCTACAAATGAGGTCCAATGCAAGCCAACACAGTAAAGGTACTGCCGTCTGCTGTCTTTATTCATGACACTTGTGTCTTTTGAGAGCCTGTTTGTTTCCAGCAGTGCCAACAACATATTGTGTGCAATAAAAAGAAAATCTTGGAAGTAAACATGACCAGTGATACAGACTGAGACAGCTTTAGGTCAATTTAATACCAGCTCGTCCCTCCTGACAATCGAAGGGGAAATCTAGTCCATGAACTTGGTCGGTACCGATGTTCAGTCCAGATTATGTGGTAATGTGAGGGGTTCAGTCTGTGAGGGGTTCAGACTGCACACAGACTCCTCAGGGCTGCTCCGATTATTCAGAACATGCACTACTATGATTATGCCAATGAGAGAGACAAGACGATGTTTCCATCCACTGTATAACATTCCAGCTCTTCAGGCTAACATTTACTTGCATACTACTGTTGACAGATAATAAAACTGACGGTTAAAATCTCACCTCCAGTTCTCGCTGAAGAATAGACAACCTGTGTTAACCATTTTCTCATCCAGTCTCGTTTAGCCTTCTGCTTTTGTTTTTCTCACTGCAAAGCACTGTTATAGGAAGATATTGCCATGCATCAGTCCCTGTTTTGTTTACATCTGCTTCCCCATGAGATCATGTGGGAAAGATCATTGAGGTGGTGCATTCACGCTCCCTCTGGAACAATAATATTAATAATATCCTAATAATTCTGTAGTTTGTGCACGTTTGAGATAACAGAGAAGAAGATCTGTGAAGTTTCTTCACATGTGCATGATACACCCCAGTTTTAAAATCTGGTATGCTTCTAAAAAACTCCTTTAGTCTGAGTTGAGCCTTGGAGAACTCCGACTTTAAATAAGAACTTAAACTGATTAAGTGCTGCACAACTATAATGTGTGACTCACAATGTAAAGGTATAAAAGGATCAACACTGATTAAGTGGAGTGACTGTGGTATCAAAATATTACAATGGAAGAAAGCAATAAGCAGCAGTCTTCAGAATAAGCCTTATCAAATCATTTACCAAAAACCAGTGAAGTTATTCAAGTTGTGCTGTAAGACAAATTAATATCTTTTGTTTTGGATTTACAAATCTACAGCCATTTTTTCCTTCAACTTTTCACAATTTATTTATTTTTTAGTTTAGTTTTCTTGGGCTGCAGTAAAAACACTCGCACACACAATCTTTAAGCCTCTGAGATGCCGAAAATCAATTACATCTGTGTCCTTGAACCAACTCCCTTTTAGAGAAGTCCATTTTCAAGAGCACCATTACATGATGTTTTTCATTTCCTCATTCATTTGCAGCCTTGAGTACAAACTAAACACTGATGCATCAGTGCCATGTTATGGAGTGAGGTGTTATGGTATTAAACAATAATTATATTTTGTCACACTGCATACAAAGGACAGAAAATTAGGTGCAGGTACAACAGATTGCCATTACAGCACAAAAATGTCTTCCCCCAGTAACACAAACCGTATTTATAGAAAAATGACAACATAAACTATTAAAAAACATCTGGTTCAAGGTCTCGTGTAACAAGTGAGAGTAGATAAAAAGAAACATTTCTTGCCAGCCTGATTGAACGAGCAGTTAAACAGCAGTAAGCTGTTGTAAATCGAATGGCTGTGGTGAGTGTGAGCGCGTACAGCGGTGAAGAAACGCCTGTCGGCCCAGCTTTAACAAATGCCTGAAATGTCTGGGATTCCATGGGAATGGCTCCAGGAGCTGAACGGCGAGGGTTCGCAGGGTGCAGCTCTACAAGACTGAGTGCCAGAGCAGTTAAGTCAACTCAAAGGAAAGGACTCATGGCGCGTGCACGTGCATGTGTGTGTTTGTAAGGGGGGGGTCTGAAAGCATTCTGGATTTAGGCTAGTAGAATAGCCCTCTGCAAACTGAACCATGAAGAGAGTAGGCTGTCAAGGCTGGAAAGAAAAGGGGGTAGATTTTTACGAGTTCTACAAATCTGTCTGATGCTTTTTTCCTTTTCGTGGCTGGTTACAACCAGAGTTTTACTTTAGAAATAAGGGTAAAACAGGTCAAAATATATACAACAAAATAAGTTTACTAATTGGGTCCCTCATAGCTGCTGTGTACTTCAAGTTCTGCTGCTTTGCCAATTGGATTTATTAACTATTAGCGTCAGCACAGCAGCTTTATTTTCTTGCTCTGCTGAGGGTTTTTAAATGTAATGTCAAGACCTTTGGATCAATAGGTGCGTTTCTAGCCATCTCTTTTTGAGCACATTTGTGGAAAAATTGATGTATTGATAAAAGGTTAATGCAACTTAGTGCAATGAAAACAGATTCGGCGAATAAATGATAATGTACAGCCATGACTGATTGTCATTTTGTTTTGTGCTGTTACCAAAACTCTTCCAAGACCACATAGCCGTTATATTAGTTTTTCAAAGCTCTGTTTCTCTTGTCCACAGTGCTCTCTGTTATCATAAATCCATTGTTTTCCTTTATTTGAAGCTTAACTGGTGCTCACTGCTGGCACCTGACTGAGGAATTAGCGCCATCTACTACTTTCTTGATGAGCCAACTCCAAATAACTGCCTGACAGTAGTTGATAGAAGTAGTGGCAGAAGTACATGGCTTTGCATTATTGTCTTTAGACAATTTTCTGAAAATCTGGTTAAAATGTGCGCTACATGTGGATAGAAACCCAACTAATGCTTCCTTGCCTCGATTTGTTCTAATTCTTTAACATTTTTTGCTTGTCTTTGTGTTTAACTTCCATTCAAATGTTTTACTTACTTTTAACTTTCTGCACCAAACATAGGAATAGGAAGAAGCATTTATTCGAGGCAGGCAAAGAAACCAAAGATGAAAGATAAACAGTTCAAAGACAGGCTGAATATTTGTTTAGAAGCCTTTGCACAGTGGAAACAAAGAAGGAAAGGAAAGGAATTCAAACATGATGCTGATGTATGAGGCTTCTTTTGGAAAGATAATCTAGTTGCCAATAAGAAAAATCAAGGCCCTTACCTTGTAAACTTGCTGGCCATATGTGCATGTGCAGTATATATTGTGTTTGGATGACGCTGGATTTAACTAGCTGTGTGAGATCTCTGAACGGAGGTTGCAGTTCTGTAATAAAATCACAGCAGTCTGTACTGTGGGCAGGATATCCAGTTTGTCAGCAAATACATTTTGCACAAACCAGGAAAGGTAAAGTAAGTTTGTCTCTGCTGGTGGTCTGAGGACATTTTCATCCAGTAGAATAGCTGTTGACGCTCAGCAAGGGCGTAATGTCTTTCACAAGTCTCGATTTTCTACCACCTTTGTTTTAGCTTTAACACAATCTAATTTACTTCTCATGGCAGTGAAGGTCAACAACGTGCAGAAGGCTGCAGATTTAAGCTTTAATATTGTATAGAGGATAAGGAGTGAATGGTGGCCATGACAAAAATAGAAACAGAAGGAATGATTCATGTGATGGGAGGAGGACAAGGCAGGCTTGGCTTTCAAACACAGTTCATGTTTTTAAGGCAATGCCACAGGCAATGAATACAGAAGCCACACCAGCCCTCAACATGTCAGAGACATCTAAGAGCAGTGTCCTGACACTGTTGGCAGGTTTAAAATGACACACAAGCAAGTCAAGAGTCAATATAATAAAGACATAGTTTCTTGTCACACCAGGGGTCACTTCCATCTTAAATAATAACACTTAATAACAATATTGTCCTATTTCCCGACAGACAGCTTTACTAGCAGCTAAATTTGTCCTCTTTCCTGCCTTGCTGACCTCCCACGGGTCAGCCATCAGTATTTTGGTCTCATAAAAGTGTCTGCCGCTACCGAGGCGACACCCGAGGCCCCTGTGTTCATTCATAACCTCAGAGAGGAAGCAGAACAACAAAGACAGGAAACAATTGGGAAGAACTCTCCGTGAACTTCTACGACCACCATTGTTCAGGGTGGAAGAGGATCGTGGCGCCAGCGCTGACCGTTGCGTGTGGGAGCTGCGACAAGGTTGGCAGAGGGGAGAGCTGAGGGTCAA
Organism: Epinephelus awoara; assembly: GCA_035609425.1. Taxonomy (NCBI): domain Eukaryota; kingdom Metazoa; phylum Chordata; class Actinopteri; order Perciformes; family Serranidae; genus Epinephelus; species Epinephelus awoara. Next base: position 23,356,728 of record CM069306.1, on the reverse strand, counting down.
CGGTGAGGCGGGACCCATTCCCCAAACCCACTCACCCCTGCTCACCTTCCTCACCCCCGTAGTGACCGGTGACCTCGCTTTTCCTCCTGATACAGCCCGGGTGAAAGACTGATGTGTTCATATCCATGATTACACCACAGTGTTACTCTCCTGTTTCCTAGCAGCAAGACTAAACAATAGCCGTCCACTCTGTCTGCACACACACACACACACACACACACACACACAGAGGTTATGTCCCTGTGTGATTTATAACCCATGTCTGTGTTGCCGTCACAGACTGACCCTGACAAATCTCTGAGTCAATCTTGTGATTGGTGGACAGACATATGTGATGTGAGCCAAGAGTATATTTGGAACATCCATATCAAGGAAGGTCGAGCGCAGAGTCCTCACCTGACCTGGCTGAAACGGGATTCATAGGAATACTGCAATTGTGACAGCCCGCATGAAACCAACAGCGGTCTGTGCCAGTAGGCTACAGAGGCACACATGCTACAAGTGTGGAAAGTGCCAAACCACTCCGAGGTTGAGGCGTCTGCTAAGAGCTGTTCACCACCTTATGGGAGCTTATTAAATATGTAACAGATCTTGCAAACCCAAACACTGGTGAGAGCTGCTGTGGTGGCTGAGTGGGAGGAGGACAACAGCCCCCCCCTGGGCGCCTCATCTCCGGCAGAGGGTAGATAATTAAGATCACTTTTAATCATGTGTGTAAAATACTGGCCACCTGGGAAATACAGGCTAATTTATATCTCTCTGGGCTTGGTGAAAGGCCTGCAACAAAAACTGATCTGAAAAAGAACAAACACAGACTGCGTTTGATTACAAAAGGAACAAAAATATTAAAAAAGAGCCTTTTTAGTGAAGATGACACTTCTGTTGCAAAGCAGAAAAATGACTGAAAAAGCACGTCTCTTAACAAATGTCGTATTCTCAGATGGGCGAATTCACAAAAGGACTGCAAAGCTTTTGTGACCGATAGATCTACACAAATAGGACAAAAAGAAACCGTGTAATACTCAAAGCACCCGCAAAGTGTGAAATGCAATCTAACTGTGCTTCCAAGCCAAAAGTGTTTTGGCGCTCCTGTGCTATTGGCATGTATTTAAATTAGGTAATATGCATACATTTGGGCCCTTTCTATGCAAATTGGCTTCACTGCAAAACAGTCAAATTTACAAAGATCAGCGCAGTTCCAGTTACATTATTAGTGTTTTCAGAGTTGGTTTTAACTGAAGCGTACTGACAGACTGGGACAATAAATACCAAAAATGGTTTCTCTCTGTCACATTTGTCAATTCCTTGCCTCAAGTTTTGACGAATGCCTCTGCACCTCGTCCATCAAGACATGTAGCTCCCGGTCTGATTTGCCACATGGCAATCTGATTTTTTTCAAATCAGAAAAAAGCGGCAAATTGCACTCAGCTGCAAAACTTTATGGGTGTTTTAGTGGCATAATAACTTTTGTGAATCCCACCATGGAGACTAGGCAGATAGCGGCTGCAAGTGATGTGCAAGTCAATGTGCTATCAGTGGCTGCAATCCATTCTTTGTGAATTTGCCAGCGAATGTCTTGCACGTAAAAACTGGATTATGTGCACTGTTTTGACAAAGACTACTTTTTACTTCAACTGGCATTTTCCGCAAATTTAAACAAAAAGAAGTCTGTTAGATGTGTAAGATTAGGGACACCCTTAAAGACCTCAGTGTTTTATGGTGCTGACCATGAAACACAATGTTCTGCCATTGTTGCATATCATTCCACATCTTCTCCCCCCTCATTTCCTGCCATCTCTCTACTGTCTTCTCTCTAGTAAAGACATAAAATAAGAAGAAGAAAAAAAAAAAAAAGGAACAAACTAAAGAAAAAAAAACTGATGGACAGATGGACATTCTGTCGGTGCAGCGGAAACCAGTAAGTAAGATCCCAATGGGAAGCCCCTGATTTCTTATTGAGTCGGAGCCAATATCTTCAGCTGCCAGCCTTTTTCAGGGCCCGGGCTAAGCTGACGTGCTATCAGCCAAACAAGCTGTGCCACATAACAGCCATTACCAAAACATAATCAAATGCCCATTATCTTCAAATGAGTGTTGGCAAGAAATAGTACTTCATTACAAGTAAACAGACTCAACTGTAATATTTCCCTTCACGCCACCTCGTAATTTCAACTCAGTTTTCTTAAAAGGAAATAAAGGTCTGCTTTGTTTTGCAACATATTTAATAAACTTGTGTTTATAACAGAGAATTGAGATATTAAAAAGGAGACATTAGGAGTTCCAAAACTACTGATTATTGCCACTAACAGGGTTTTTCAAAATAGTCCTTTGTGCGTTGTGGATTAAGGCTCGACTTTACTCTGTGTAAAGCATACAACAGCAACATAATTTTGATTCTGATTATACCACATTAGGTGTTTGCATACATGAAAATGCTCACATCTGCAGTTAGTGTGTACAGTCTACGCATACAGTCCACATGGTGATAAATTTTGGGCTGCATGTGGATGTCTGCAGGGACCCTCACGAACATGGACTGTTGAACAAAGATCCCATCACACAGTAACTATTTAAACGGTTATCCAATTACGTAATTGAGAAGCGTGAGGATCTGTCGAATTCAACTTGTCGAGTGATAAACTCATGAATCACCTCAATTTAACTTATCTTAACTTATATAGTGATGCTCGCTAAAGTCACATTCTTGCTGACTGGCTGACTACTGCACAGTGTTAACTTGTAGTTTAAGTGGTCAAAACATCTAACCCATAGAATATATGAATATGTTACACTGTCCAACAAGTAATCTGTGACATGACAAAATGACAGAAGCCTCTAAAATGCACAGTAATCACTAAGTGCTCAAGCTCTGTTAGAAAGGCTTTTTTGTATGAATGTCTGGTGTGTTAGTGTGTTTGTCTGGCATTCATCTTTAAAACTCCATAACATATATCAAACATAATTTGTACACAACTTCAAAGAGTTAATTGCCAAGCTGAGAGAAATGCTTTGCAGGATGATGTCTTGTATTTACCACTATTACAGCTGTTACATGTTGTGTGTGTTGTGTGTGCCTGTAGCCAAATTTAATCAGCTTTAGTAATGAGCATCTCCTGCAACCTTGCTTTGCCACTTTGCTTAACGGACGCACCCAATTTGGTGTAAAAAGGAGGGGGAAATTAGGAGAGAAGCTCAAATTACCCCTGTTACAGAGGCAGGGAAGGGAAATGGGTTGTGACTCCAAACATGGGAGCTAAGCCAAGCCTCGTGGCTCTGCAGCTTTGTTTTCTGCTGGTGTACAGACCACAGAAAGTGTGTGTGACCCGCAGTCACCTGTGGCACTTAAACAGCACTTAAAGCTATACCATGCAGGATTTTCCTAAAAAAAAACAAACAAAAAAAAACAAACAATGCATCTACTCATACAGAAGTATTCCCTCTCAATCATAACTTATGACCCACTTGAGGAGTGTTGCTGTGTGTTTTCCTGCAGAGACTCTGCCCCCCATCTGAATTCTCATGCTATTCTTACTTTCTGTGTTTGGGATGAATATGGGGGTGTACTTCCACTGCGCCCACCTGAGGTAAGGGCTTTATAAAAAGGTGACCAGGTGCCAGACTGGTATTAACAGGCAAGAGACACAGATCCAAAAGGCACAGTTTCAAGTCTATACCACCTTCCTATCAAAAGTTATTTGCAAACATACCTTCCCGTTTTTGGACCTGACTCCTTGAGTTTCAAGTTCACCCACTTCCCAACGTCCTAGAAGGTCGGGATGGGTTCTATCGACGCAGAAGGGCCGAAAACGGGGGAGCAGGGGTTAGTTTCAAGTCTATACCACCTTCCTATCAAAAGTTATTTGCAAACATACGTTCCCGTTTGTGGACCTTACTCCTTGGCAAAACATCTGACAAAAATGATTCTGGGATGAACTTTCACTTTCCTTTTCGCTGGCGAGTGTGTTTACAAACACTAACTGACAATCCTGCATAGTATAAATTTAACCACTGCCTACATTTTGTGTAGCAAAATTATGAGAACTAAAAGACACTTGCTGTGTATAGATATAAAGAATGCATCAAGTTCGGGAGAAGCAGTTTACTTTAAGAACTACAGTAGGTCTATAAAAAGCAGTAACAGGGTACATCTGAAGAGGACACCGAATGCCTTGCACTCTGTCCTGCGGTTCTAGCTGGGGCTTAACAGATCTTTTCATGCTTTAGTGAAAGTAGGCAAAAAACCGCAGGTCCCAGACCTCAAGACCACAGGCCCTGCCCGTGCCGAAAGCAGGCCATGACTGTGCTTGCCAGTCAACGTTTGGTCTTGATTCATTGTCAAAGAACGGCACAAAATTAGGAAATTGTCTCTGCTGTGAGACTTTTTATGTAACACTTCCGCCTTCGCCACAATTTGGCAATAGGCCTTCTGGTCCTGTTCTAAAAATGCCTTCAAGGATTTGTGATGACTATGAGCAGTCACCTAAAGCACAAAGTCATTAGTGTAAAAAACTATTTAAAAAAAAAAAACACTCTTAAACAGCACGGGGACTGAAGAGCATAATAATGGAGCTCGCTCAGCTCAAGAGAAACTGCATGTAGCCACCACACCAAACAAACATTACTAAGAACCTCAAAAGGCAGACATGTGCAAGGAAACTCATTCAATAGAGCTGTTAAACTAATGCATGCAGTGTTGCGTAATGGTGCGAGCCAAGGTGTTCAGACAGCACCCATGCGCAAAATTCTTCCCAGCACTTGAACTTGAACTCTTTGGCAGTGTGAAATGGGTGGGCTTGTCATTTTACAGTAAAAGTCAGCACACAAGGACCCATGTCGCAGGAGCTGTGCTTACGGGGGGACAATGGGAAACGTGCCACGATGTCTAATATCTTCTTTACCTCCTTCACACATCATGAGCAACAACAACACTACAGTCTATTGAGAGTAAACATTCAAAGACTAACTGGCAAGGTGTTGCGTCACATTAGAGTACAGTTCAAGCTGCATTGACACAGAAGTTGGCCTACTTAACTAAACCTGAGCACATGACGCAGCTCTGACATTTCAACACTAAAGAAGGGACATAACTCACTTTTGGCAAAACAACTTTAAGGCTGCCAAGTCACTGTCTATTCTGAACCAAACAAAGAACTATTTTTGTTTCAAACATTGACCCTCATGAGCTTTTATTTGGTCCAAATGGAGAGATGAATTCTGTAAATGTTAGACCGGTTGGACATGTGGCTAAAGAAGGGGAGGAGGAGAGTGAAAATAATGATGTGTTGACGGAAAACAGAACTACACAAATATGCTACTACTAGTCATATGCAAAATGCACAAGACAATAATGTAACTGTTTGATAGAGTTTCTCAGTTAGAACAAGTGTTGCAACTTTGGGAAAAGAAACTAAGCAAAATCCACCTGTTGAAGGGTCCACATTGCTTGATTTGTTGGACCACCATTTTATGAATATTGAATTTACAATCATAACAAGGTTTAAAGCAGCACATACCCACATTTGACACTGAGGTTGAAGGTTGAACCAGCAAATTTTTTGGCCTCATTGACTATTCAATTATAAAAACTGTAAACAATTAACTGTTTTAGTACTGGTATTTAGTCCTGATCCAGGACAGTTACACAAAGCACAGTGGCCATTAGAGGGAATCCAAACATTTCAAGCACTCCATTCATTAAACTTGTGGAGGGCAATGGATAAAATCTTATTAGCAACTGATATGGATACTAAAAAATGTGTCAGGCACCCAAAAAAAACAAAAAACAATTTGACAATAATGGGGTGGCTTTATTGAAGTCTATATAAACCATGTTAAATTACTGATGGAGCAGGATTTCTTCCCCACCTGCTGCTGCAGCACCAGCGTGCTCAGTGCGGTCACTGGTGGCTGAAAACTTGTCTGTAGTAACACCACTGATTAATGCATAGTTCACACTACACAAATTTAGTCCTGATTTTCCACTTGTCAACAGTTTTTGGAGCTCCCTGACAAAAACCCCAGTTTAGAGGCAAATTGGCATTGGCTTGACGTTTGCAAATTAGTGTGAGCTGTTCAAAGGCACAAGTCGAGAGGCCTGCCGTTGCATTGCAGATAGAACCCAGATATCTAGCATTTAGCTGCATATCTGGACCTGCTTGCGACCTGTTGGTGAGCTAAAGGCAAGTATTTTCGTGCCAAAACATAGCTTGGACACTAGACATTGTCACTGGGGACTCCTCCTGGTGAAATATCTTGCTGTGTGTGACCTCCTGTCATCGGACAGTCACGTGGTGTGAAAACCACCACAACTTTATGGCTCCCAATTACAAGACAGCAGTTTGTGCAGTGTGAACACTACAGCGATCTAACGACTTTGAAAGTTGTGAAGTGTGAACTTAGTATGAAACCATAGTCTCATTTATAAAGCATTATATATATTGCTAAGAAGAATGCATTCCATCCAGTGAATAATTATCTACGCTCTTCTTTTCAAACCAGACTGTAGAAATGTCGAAGTGTCTGAAATGGTCGGATTCCCTCTGACAGCCATCCAGGACTGTGAGATGAAGTATTATGTTATGGTCCTGGATCAGAGCTAGATAGAACTGCTGCTTGTTTGCAGATTGCATGACTCCATATCTCCCATAAAAATTCACAGGGAGCAAAGAAGTGCAACTAACTATTATTTACGTTGTCGATTATTCTGTTAATTATTTCCTTGGTTAATTGTTAAGTTGTTTGGTATCTATCAGTGTTTCCCAAAGCCCAGGATGACTCCTTGAAATTGTTTTGTCCACAACCCAAAGATACTCAGTTTAGTGTCACAGAGGAGGAAAGCAACCAGAAAATATTCACATTTCAGAAGCTGGAATCAGATTTGACCCCGATTCTACTAAAACCAATTGATTAATACATTTGTTGATGATTGTTTAAAAGTTGACAACTAATAAGATTAGTTGTTGCAGCTCTATAATTTATGACATGAGAGTTATAACAGAAGACTGCTTACTTCTTTGACAGTGGTTCTGAGTCCAGCAGCGTTCACTGAAGTGTCCGTTGATGGTGGTGGTCTGGCAGGTGGTCTTTCCGATGGCCGCGCCTGGGCACACGTCTCCACACTCTCTGTCGTTCTTGTTGGCCATGATGTAGTTGTCCTCCACTGAGTCTAGGATCTTGGACCAGTCCAGAGTGGAGAGATAGCACAGATCTGGGTTCTTTTCGATTCTCACTGCTCCCCGGGTGATGTTCATCAAGCTATGGAGGCCGATCTCTCGCAGCTGGAGCATCTCGAACATCACAAGGGCGTAGTTGAAGAACAGGTTGTTGCCTCTGATGACAGTTAGGTTGGGGAAGAGATCACTGAGGGTCTCCAGGCCGTAAACTCTGAAGAGCAACAGGTAGTCGGTGACCACCCTCAGTTTGGGGAAACTGAGGCCCCGGAAATCCTCAGGCTTGGTCCTGAACATGAGTAAGATCTTCAGGTGGCCTTCGATCACAGTGCAGTTCTCTAGCGTATGTAGGTTGGTCACATTGTTGCGGATGTCCTTGCTTGGACAAACTAAAAAAAGACACAAAAGGAAAGACACATGTTCTTAAAAACATTCATGTATGACTCATAAAACAAATAAAAACATGACTCAAATATATAACGTTGAAAGGCTGAGATGTACAGTTATGTCTCAGGGGTTACTAAACAACACTGCATTATGAATAGGAAATGTTATGACTCTCGACATGAACAATAAAAGACCTTCCAAGAGACAATTTATCTTGTGCAGTTGTTGGTGGATTCCAACTGCTAAACGTGACTGATGCGTTAGGCAAGATGTCTGCTCTGTAAAATGGAAAAACAGGGTTGAAGAAGTCAGACACAGTCTCAAGGAGGAAAATAAATAGATCTCTTGGTAATTAGAGGGGGTATCTCACTAAAAAATATGTGGTTATGTCTCTGGCTTTGATGAAGACCAGACCATCTTCGCTGACATTTTGTTTAGCAACCACATATCTGGCTGTGAGCCACTGTCTAATATGGAGTGCTGTCATCAGTGTGAGGCTGTGCTCATCCTTGGTTACGCTGAGTTGATTTGTGGAGTTGCTTCTGTAACTCAAGACACTAAAAAACATTAGCTAATAGATTAAAAATATTTGTCTGGGAGGCGAATTCAAGCACTGATGGTCAAGTATTGCACCAGTAGTAGATTTGTGGTTTTGTCAGTCCTCACCCAGACACATGATCCTGTTTGATGGGAAATTCCTTAACTACATTTTAACTGTCTCAATCATTTTAAATTCTACTGTATCACAATAACACAAGGGACTAATGTGTCAATCAGTCATATCAGACAATAGTGAACAAAGCGGCACACAATTTGTCTTTTAATTACTTGATTTGTTCAACCAACAACCTCAAACTCAATAACATCCCATTTAACAATGATATATAGCCCCTTGAAGCAAATTTGTGATTTGTAATATTGGGCTATATAAATCAAATTATTAAACTGACTTGAACAAAGAATAGCACCAAATCCCCACATCTGGGATGCTCAATGCAATTTTGCCCTTGTTGCTTCAAGAAAATACTTCATCGATTCTAGATATGCTTGATGAATTCTTTTAATCAACTAATTGATTGAGTAGCTCATTGTTTCAGCTCTGGATCAATGCCAACTACACTGCAACTCAATAACTATCATTTCTTGAGATCATTTTCCAGGACATTTTCGGTAGGTACATTTACACAGACCCAAATATCTAAACTTTAAGTTTTAAATGATATTAATTAATTCAATTTTCTCAAAAGAGGTGGAAAAAACATCTTGGTCTGTTATATTCGCAGTAGATAAGATGCTTCACAGTGGGCTGAACCACTTTACTCAAATCAATTAATTTATGTTCAAATTAAATGACTTAGGACATGTAAACATACATCTTATTGGATTACTGTCCATGTAAACAACTCAGTTGGCCTCCGATTTTACTGCTTGTAGCTTTCTCGATAATTGCTCATCTAAAGAGTTTATACTGTCACAGTGTTTGCACAGCATAACTGAAAGCCACCTATTAAAAATACTTAACATACATAAACTACCATTTGAATGTTAATATGATCCTGAACGTAACTTTTGGGGAACTCTGATAGATAGCCTAGTAGTTCATTCTCAGCTAAAGGAAAATGGGAGAAGTTTGAAACATTTTTAAGAGACATTTTACAAGACTTTTTAGGACAATTAACCTTTTCCATTCATTTTCCATGACCGGAAAATTTGTCAACTGTTTTCTAGGTTTTCCAGGGCGCGTGGGAACCCTGATAATGTAGTGCAGTGCTCTTGAATCCTCCTGCATAATACATTAAACACTATTACACTCAGGGGGTTCTGTATGAAGAGATCTGACAGTAATGAGGATATCCTCAACACTCTGCTCTGGATATCAGCCAAACTCTTAAGCATATACGTTGTGTGACATAACAAGTAATGATGGTCATAAAGATGTTTTCCTTCGCGGGTGTAATGTGGCACATTCCAGGCCCAATTTTACAGTTCACAAGTCACGGCTAGAGCTGGAGGTGTGCTGCTGCCTGGTGAGTGGACTGTTTTTGTTTACCAACCAACCCACCGTTGAGCTGGGCGCATTAGGCCAACTGGTTGGCCATGTGGGGAAGAGGTATAACAGCTAGGCGTGCACCTCTTTATGGCAGCAGCTCATTTTACACCTTGTTACATAACAGTACAAGACAACCGGCTCACACACACACAGAGTGTCCAAAGTTTTTCACTCCATGACCTTAACCAGCATGCTCGCTCCACAGCAGTTATCTACAGTTCAACCTACAACTTTGAGGCTTGTTTAAAATAAACACAAAATGTCCTAACATGGGTTTTAACTGCATGCTATTAAAAGGAACTTGGCTCGTTGAAAGTACATTTCTCTTTTTAAACTATATTTAAATCTGCAGCTCTCTTTGTGGCCTTGGGTCCACAGCCGAATTTTAAGCATGAATGGCATGCCACAAACCCGTAATTTCAACACATCGACCTCCAAATGAAACATTTCCGATCAAACTGATGGTAACTGCCAGAAGAGTCTGCAGTGATTGTAGCCTACAGTAGATCCATCAAGGGACACATCTGCAACTACAACAAGCGTTCATATTCCTAATACAAGACTTCACACACACTTAAAATAACAAAACAATTTAACAGACAAAGCCCCTCAGCAGTGTACAGTACAAGAGGAAAGTGGTTCTGTAGTTGCTCTCAAGTCAACCAGCAGAGTACTGAGTGACCCTGTGGAGAAAGAGAATCATCACAAGGCGGCGAGTCCGGGCTTCTATCAGTGTACACTTTCAGCCAGGCCAGTATTTTTAGCACTGCATTCCCAATAGAGAATCTAATACACACCGGCCGTACTGATAGTGGCTCACATTGGAAACTGGAACATGGCAGCCCTGGTGTGTAAGTGAGGAATTTTAGAGCGGCAGCAGAGAAAGAACTGGCCGATCTGACTTCTCCATGTGTGAACACTTAGTTAAGGAATAAAACTTTGGCAGAAATAGGAACTTTTTAAAAAAGTTTTTTGGCTACTCTGGCATAAAGCGCTGAAACTCAGTCCGAGATGACATGACACAAGCAAAACAAACCGGGTGCATCCCAGAATTTAAATGTTCCCTGTGTTGTTGAGAAAGAGAACAAACTGGGAGACCTCACAAAGGTTACTATGGTGACTAGGCCAGCTCCAGCTCTCCATACATCACCTAATCTGAGCCAGACAAGACTGAAAACACAGCCATGGTGCTCTGAATCGACAATTAGTCATTAGAGGGGCAGATTGATATTGACTGAAGTCTCTCACAGCCTGCAGCTCCGAGACAGATGAACTTTTAAGGTTAATTAAAAAGGAGCAGTATGGTGATTTCCTATAAATCCAAAGGAAGAACCAAAAACAAAAATTTATAAGTTACTAACAAGACAAGGCAAAGCTGATTTGTAAAGTACTTTCCAAACAGAAATAAATGCCTTAAAGTTGCATTTAAAAACCCAATAAAAATAAAAATAAAATCAATTTAAGTAAAGCAAAATTAATCAGAAAAGATAATTGACCATTTAATCAATAATGTTAGCAGCAATCCTACACATTATTGTAAATAATGACGGCATGAAGTGGGCACTGCAAACAGAAGCCCTTCTTACACTGCCTGTTCAATGTCGCAGCGGCTAGAGAGTGTTCAGATCCACTGCATGACACCTGAAGGTGGTCCGGCTCACAGTTTAATCAGAACACAATGGAAGTCAACGTAAAGGAAATCCATGCAGTTCATCACATTTGCAAAACAATATCCATCCACAAGAAAAAAATGTTAATTTATTCACATCTGACGCCTGACTTCTCTGATCCTACTTGCGCAATTTCTATGTCACAATTCTGTAGGAGAAAAAAAAGCAAATACGTTACAAACAAGACAAGGTAATAAAAACAAACAATAGCCTAATACAATGCCTATGATGACATGCTGTCCTAATAATAAATCCAGATAGATACCATTGTGAAAGTCCTGATGAAAACAAAGTGTCTCGGTCACAAGATGGCCCTAAATTTATATCAACAAGCAATAACTCTGACGTGTGAACATAAATACTGTACATATCTATTCTGATGGGAGTCAGGACTGCACACTTCACTCTGTCCACTGTGTGCTCAGCACACCGTACAAACCTAAAATCCTTTCGCTGCAGCTGCAAGCATCAACAGGCACTGAAGCTTCTGATCTTGTGACAGAGGCGGAGGGTGGTAGTGGGGGGGCTACAGGTTGTTAGACTGATGGCGTATCGTAGCGCTTGGCCTCAGAGAGAACTGAGGCCTCAATGAGCATGCAAGAACACAAACACTTGGTGATTGCAAAACTTCCCTTTTCAAGGTTTCGCTGCTCTGTTGTTTTCTAACCCAGGCTAAAACTAGCCGCAGATCCACAAAATGCCGAGGTCACCAAGATACATGTTCACCGTTTCCAAACTGACATGTGATGTAATCCACTTTAAGACGGGTTGTAAAAACCTAATCATCAATCGGTTTTAAAGGTACGTTGTGAACACAGAAAACAACTTTCAACAGCTCATTGTCTCCCCTGAATTAAATGACATGTAATACAAAAAAAAAGTAAAATCAAAAGCAAATGAGCTTGAATTGCAACAAATATTTAAGCTCGAGGCTATGCTTAGTAAGTCTGCATACAACCATTTAACTTTGAAAGGCTCTCCACTGCAATTAAAGTTAATTAGGAGAGGTTTGTCATATCTCTGACTGCGCAGGATCAGATATTATAGCAGTCAAACCAGCAACATTACTACAACTCTAAGAGTTACAAACTTATTAGGAAATTTCTAAGGCTATAAATGTCTTGTGAGCAGGACCGGGGGCAGAGCGGGCGGGTTTCTAAGATATGCCTGCTGTTAGGTAGGGGTGACATGGCAAGTGCAGCACACTGACAATACAATACAGTACAACAGTCCAGGGAATCAGATTCAACCAAAGTAATTCAGGCCTCTGTCTTTAAATAGAGGGAAATGGAGTAAAAAGAGAGAGCCTATAAAACCACAAAGTTCCCTCTTGGGGGTTGTTTGAAGTGGATCGTGTATGGATGGCTCTGGACCAAAGATCATTTGGTGATTCAGTTGCACACCAGCTGCCCTCGCATACACTTTATTCTTGCTTCCAGTGTTGGCATTGAGGTAATTATTACCTCTTAAGTGTGAGAGCACAATAACAAGCACATCTCCTTTAAACAGGGGCACGGTGTCAAGGGTAAAGATGTGACACAACAACGCTTCCTTGTCAGGCGCCTGTGTGGTCGGAGTGCAAGAGTGCAGGTGTGCCAATTTGCTCCATGTTCGAGCCGTATATAATTTTCAAACCTGAACTTGTCAACCAGGATTACTGGGACATTGTTGAGGGTGACGGGTGTAAAGATCATGCTATTGTGCGCATGCCAAAAGTACTCTTGTCATCTCCAGACAGCAGTGGCAGTTTGTGTGTGGTGTTTTTGTGAGTGTTTTTTGGAGAGGTGGCGGAAGGGTGACAGTTTCATCACCTTACAATTGCTTTTCTTGTCCGGAGGCGTAAATCTAGAGTCCCAGGTTGCTGGATTGTTGTCTGCTCATGAGACCTGCTCTGGCTAGAGTGGCACTCAACAACAGGCTGCCGGTGGCTTCATTGCGAGCCCCTGCTGTTTGACCCTCTTGATAAATTGATGTGGTATAATGGCACAACAACACACTGCAGTCTGAGAACCCGACCACCTAAATAACTGGTGATGTCTGTTCTGAAGGTATTTCCAAAACCCTCTCTGACCATCTAGATTAAAAAACACTGTGTCTGCCGTTTCATACAAAAAGATTTTCAACCTATTTGCCAAGTTTCAACCATTTCCTGTCCAGATTGTTAGAAATGGCATACTCCCTTGCTCGTTTTTACAAGACAAGAGGAATTTAAACACAATGTCTTGTATAAAAATGCAAGATAATGTAATGCAGCATCAATATAGACAAATATTGCTGGTGATAAAACTTTCGAACTGCGTTGAGTTGACTTGAAAAGCCTGCCTCAGTGAGCTCCCAATGCAACTGAAGAGACAGGAAAACCACCACAACGCACAAATAAAAAGCATACATAAGTACAATAAATATAAAAGATAAGCTAAAAACAATACACCTTAAAAGGGCGAGAGGTTTGCAATACAGAAATCAAATAACCTAAACATTACTATGACCTTTTATGTTTTGTTTCATGATGTACAAATTCTACATACAGCATCTGAGTCATTTTTGTCGGGAAACAATGGCACAACAAAAGAAATAAAGTTTTAAAAAGATATCATGGTGCGGCAGACACAGTATTTTTTCATCCATATTGTTAGGATACAGATTTTGGAGATACAGCAGCAGTAATGACTTTCTGGGCTTTTCAAAGAAGACTAGGTATTTATCTCTCAGAAGAACGGATGCTTACCTCTGTGACTTGAATGTAATGTTACTACATTAAGAGGCCTGAACTAGAGCTAGCGTAAAGTATGAAATATGCAATATGTAACAAAACATTAAGACACATTAGCAGTCACACTGACAAATCAACGCTAACATTTCCAACTGCCAGCTGGTGCTAAATAAATTAAATCAATTCAGGCTGCCACCAAATATAAGCTTCCATTATTAAGTGAATTTTTCCATCAAGCTGAGTTGGACTGGTACCAACAAGTAGCTCAGAAGGTTTCCCGACTTCGACACTGGTCAGTCCAGCTTATGAAATCGGGCAGTGTGAGGCCCAGGTTCCACTCTTCCCTTCTGTGGTTCACTCTCGAGTCTGAGAGGAGCACGAGGGGGGGACTGCAGGGCAATTACACAACTTGCTTTTGATTTATGTCTTAAAATTCTTGCTCAAACTGGTTTGATGACATTGCTCTATTTGCCGTTGACTAAAATCTGATGAACGGTGAGAGAGCCTGTGCTTTTCTTTTGCGTCAAAGCACCTCTTAAAGCCAACTGCAGCCACAAACATTACTGCAGTAGTAGGAGTTTCAAAGCTACCTGGGGCTACGTACTGTGCGTGGATACAGTGGACAAACTTCACATACACTACAAAGGAGGATTGTGTACTACTGTGCATGTGCTTGTGTCAAGATTATTGAGACACAGCACAAACCTTGAAGCAATGTTGTCTTAAAAGCAGAAGAGGAAAAAATGAATGGGTTGACACATCAGAGATATTTGTTAATCTTAATAAAAGCATCCGTAAAGGCCTTTGATATTTTGGGATTGTGTACTAAAACTAAAGCAATGTGTTTGGCATGTGTTCCCTGTAGGCAAAGATTTAATGGAAATTAGTGAGTGACAATTATGAAAATCAGTGTTTTGTCTGCATGTCAATCACACAACACAGAGTTAATTGACATAATTTTCTTGTAGTGGAGCTGTTGGGCATAATTTGGATTTGGAATATATTTTGTCTTTGCAATCTATTTTAGTAATATCTTATGGTTCATTTCAAAACTCAAAACAAAGTAATAACACATGGACTGAACACAGGCCAACATTTCTTCAAACTATGGAAAGCCAAGACTCAAAAGAACAGCTGTATTGATTTTGCTGTTTCAGTAAGTCTACTAAACACTGGAGGAACTTAAAGTTTGAAAGCTCTTCATCTCACCTATAAATCACACTTAACTACCACTGAATCATCAGCTCAGTTAAAAAATAAGAATATTTCCCAGCACATGGGACGATGACAGAACTGTGTAGTGTCACTTTCAATATGCTGGTCTCCGTTGTTGTCATACTCTAAGTGCACACTCAACTGTCTGAAGTTTAAAGCAGCAAGTAGTCCCACAGGTTTGCTATACATTTCCTCAAACGTTTAACCAATATTTGCTCAAAGTAACAGATTCCAACAATGTGAGACACTGAGTGTTTCGCAGCCATTGTGGTGTTTGAAAAATGTCAAAATGTCTCCGGGTGATTGCAAATGTTCATTCATTCTTCTTATCGCCCGGTGCTTGTTGGCTGGTGAATATAAAGGGATTGTCAGAAGCTGTAAAGAGGGCTTATTGTTACATTCCTGTGCTGACCACAACAACAAGCCATGGCTTTGCCTTTTACAATAACAACCAATTAATTCTCCTTAACTCTCAGGCTTCTTATTTATTTGGGATAAAACATTTTGTTTACAGTTCCTGGGGACTCGATAAGTGTTAACCTTTGTCCCTTCAATGCAGTGACTGTCTACAAGCCCACTGTTGCTGCCTGTGCCTCTATCAAATCACCATCATTAACAAAACAAAAAAATCTGGATGACAATATGCAGCGGGGACTAGGTCACAGGGTGTCTACACTGATCAGAGGTATGTTTATATGATTTCTAAGCATTTATGTAACTTAATATCATTTTACTAACTTTTGTATTTAGTTAAGTATATGTATATATATATATATATATATAGCTGAATGTTAATTAATGTCACAATATTTGGCTTCTACATGCATATGACAATGTATCTCAATCAAAATATTAAAATAATACAATAAATCAGTTTAATTGATTTTCCCATTATCTTGGCACAATCAGAAGAACCTGTAATGGGTTTCAGATTACAGTGTTAATCCCCTCACATACAACACACAGATAATTGTGTGATATTTCACAAACAATTTTTTATAATCAAACAAAAGTCTGTGTCTGCAGTTTTTAATTTCTGGGTCCTTGATTTATTGCAGAATTGATCATTTCTTAAGTGTATACACAAGCAGTGGTGCAGTTCAACAAGCCACATATTCAAACAATTTTACAGAATTAAAATGCTTAATATTAAGTATGATAAAAAGTGTTATAATAAGTGTTACTTACTCTCTGCACTCGCTCGATGACAGCTCATCAAAAAGCAGACAGCGGTCAAAACAAAACACAAAGTCCGGAGCCACATAACTGACTCGGAATAAGACCCCATCCAGCACTATTCCGGGTCAAATACAGAATAATCCTTGGCACGGAGGACAGTTCAAACTGGAGAAGAAATACCTTCAGGAGATTGGTTTTGTTTTGCGGCGTGGGCCAACAGGTAAACAAAAATAAATAAAAGACATCCCGGAAGATGGGCGGAGGAACGAGTCCAACGTGTTCAGTCAAACACAAGCTAACACTGCTGCTGCTGCTAAAGTTAGCCACCTCATGGAAAAGCAATGTTAACACACACCACCACGGGTCATGAGTGCTCTTTTGGTGTCTTTATACGCATTGGTTGGTTAAACTGGCCCAGTTGAGTTCGTCCGTGTCCGGAAAAAGGAGCAAAAACAAGACTTGTTTGCCGAGACGAAGCTAACGTTGCTCCTAGCAAGTGGCAGTTAAGCTAGCTAGCTAGCTGCCTAGCCTGGCTCCGCCACTCTAGCCCAGGCCACAAGTGAAGTTTGCGCTGCTTTTCAGCAACTGTCTCAATTAAATTTAAGTTTAAGAAACCCCACACACACCACGCAGATGCAGCGCATGATTTTTAAAACGAGAGACAAGTTGCATAGAAGAAAATCACAGCAAAAGTGACCATTAACTTATTTTAGAGGAATTTTTGGAGCCGTTTGCTGCTGACTCGATGGTTGTGGCATGCGTGGCGTAACGTTAGCGTGTCTTTCGTAAAAATCCCCTTCAAGTCCTCCAGCAGCGAGCACAAAACATCACAGTTGACTTATCCCGCGTGTGAAATACGGTTATTTTTTCCGGGCAGCTGGTCAAGCACGAAAGCGACAACTCCTCTTGAGTCAGTGCAGAGATTTCAGTGAGACCTCCACTCTGTGTGAGCGGCTGACAGACAGACTTCGTCGTGGCTCCGCAGCACTCCGCTCTTCTCTTTTTTTGTTTGGGAACAGAAAAAATAAAACAAATATGCTCCAAGTTGTGTTCACACTCCTGCCACCGCAACTAAGCGAGTATCCCAGCGAGAGAAAAGTAGGTGTAGTAAAGTTTTCGACGTATTCTTTTTTGTTTCCTTTTCTTCTTCCACAAACAGAGGTAGATTGTACAGTCTCCCAGGTCCTGTAGGATCCCCTTCTTCCCAGCCTCCCCGCCTGTAAACAAACCCTGCCAGTGAGCCAGATGGGCTTGAGGGGAAATACGGACTGGAGCTTATTGGATTACACAACAAACTGATCCCACTGTCAGGTGGTAGCGCGATAAAAAAGTATGCATATACTGCTTAGTGGTGTAAAAGACCTGATATATTACCCACAGAAGGCTGCTATGTATTAGGCCGCTAGGATTAAAACAATGAAGCGATAAATCCATTGACAGAAAATTATATATTATATATATATATATTATAATGAGTCATTTTCGAGCATAATTACAGAAGTCAGTACTTTATGTTTTTCTTATAATAAGTTGGATGTTATTACCAGGTTGTGGACAGGAAGAGCTCCTTGACGTCACCACTTTTAGAAACTGATCATTTACATTTTGTGACATTTTATAGACCAAACGAATTATCAGTTAATTGATTAATCGAGGAAGTTATTGGCAGCATAATGGATTTTGAAAATAATCTTGGTTGCAGCCTGAAAATACTATTGTTCTTCTTTTTATTACAATTTAATAACAACAATACTATAGTAATATATCAATATTAATTAAAAACAACAGTAATAATAACAATTATTACAAGGACGACAATAATAATAATAATAATAATAATAATAATAATAATAATAATAATGGAAATAACTTTTTGATTTTTAAAATAAATATTTCCAATATGAATTGATTATTTTCCACCAACACTCTAGTGTCAGTGAATCTATTAAAATGAATCAAGCTGTTTGGGGGATCATTATCATGATAATATAATAATCATTCATAGACCATTGCTGTGATTGGCCATCAGCATTACTGGCCT
The DNA here is from genome assembly GCA_035609425.1 of Epinephelus awoara. NCBI lineage: Eukaryota > Metazoa > Chordata > Actinopteri > Perciformes > Serranidae > Epinephelus > Epinephelus awoara. The sequence goes on along the minus strand of CM069306.1, from coordinate 23,338,304 downwards.
CGCCCCCTCCTTTGACACAAAATTGCTGGCCAACAGGACACATGACCATGTGTAGCAGAGAAAAAAAAATCTGATTCAGAGTTACTTTCAATAAGTTCACTCTGGATCTTAGAAACAGTCAATCTTAACTCAAGTACGTCTCACCTCCACTACCTCTCACAGTCTCTCTCACTGGATGGGGTTTGCTCTTTTGTTATGGAGACAGCTCAGTTGTTTGTTCACATTGTGACACCATACAGAAGAACAGATCTAAGTGTGGCATTCAAGTATTTTGATCACATAAATGTTGTGAAACATTTAGGGAATACATCAGAGTAACTTGAAAATATACACAATAGAAAATAGCAGAATTTCTATGGTTGGTTGCACAGACACTAAACAGGATTTGCAAAAAGTATAAATATCATAGAGAACTGCATGGTATAATGCTTACTGTAGATACAGATAGGTGGTACATAGAAACATCCAAGCTGCATGTGTTTAGAGTAAAACAATATAGCTTAAGTATGCAGAGTGTTCAAGCAACAACAGGTAGTGAAATGTCCATTGTAGTGTGACTATAGCAGTGGTGAGATTTGATGGAGATCTGTTAAAAGCGCAGCTGTTGGAATAAAAGGGATTGTCAGTTATTTGCCACCACTTCCACCTCAGCCCTCCACCTGCCCCCCTTCACCCTGCAGTGTACCAGTATTTAAAGTCAGTCTTTATAAGGTAGATGGCAAAACAGTTTCATGATGACTATGATAACATAAAACAAAGCATAATGATTGTCATTGTATTTAATTGCATCTTTTATTTTGTTGTTCTGTGCTAATCACGGAAAGGAAAACCACATTAAATCTGTGTAGGATTCTTTGGCATCTAGAGGTGAGGCTGCAGAATTTAAACTTCTCCCGTGTGCCAATCATGTGGGTGATCTACGTGAAAATGCAAACATGCAAATGTATTTATCTACAGCCAGCGTTTGGTTTGTCCCTTCTATGCTGCTGTAGAAATAACATTGAAGAGGACTCCTCTTTCTAAGGTAATGAAAACACAACAATTCTTTTCTTCAGGTGATTATAAACCAATGAAAACATATGATATTATATAATATATCTGCCAACATATGTCCTTAAATCCTACACACTGTACCTTTAACATAAACAAATTTCTTTATTCACTGACAATTTTAATTTGTAAGTTAAGATCTTCATAAAAATACAGAAAGCAAATACTTGGTGGCAATCCAAGAGGAAAAAAAAATACAGTTAACTCAATACCAGCAGTACAGTCCTCTGTGATCTCAGAAACTGCCATACAGGTTCTCTAACGGCTTTTTATTGTTGTGGTAAAGCGATAACTAATTATGTCGCAATGCTGCTCACCTTATTTTACTACTACCAAAACAGCAAGGCTGCAAACACATGCTGAGTTTTTACTAATGTGCTTGTCCAATAACAAGCAGTTATTGTTTTGCATTTTGCATGTAGTGTTTTAAGTTTCTGTCTTTGCATTAAGCATGAGGTGAAAACAAAGCTCAGGCAATCATGAAACACTGTAATGGAAGCTTTCTGTCAATCTTATTCCTCACATTTTGTTGTCATTTGTTCCTAATTTGGCTGTTATCTTCCATCCAACTCAATTCAAGAATTGAAAAGGCGTCCTTAATTTTCATCCTTACAAAGCCCAAAGACTGGCTTATTCTGGTCAGACTTGATCCTTCAGTACATGTTCAAAAAAAAAAAAAATCCTCTGTTATTTTAAGAAGCCAAGCGGAAAAGATGAGGAAGGAAAATCCTTGTGTGATTCAACCATTGTTAAAAAAAACAGAACTTGTCTCTTCTTTTGATCCTGGGATGTTCTCACACTCAGACAGACTAATGGAAAAACATCGAGATCACGTATTTCACACATGAGCTGAAAATATCTGAGACTGTTCTTCTTGGCATGTTTATGTGAGCTGCAGTTGTGTCCGAATGCCATCTCCATCACCACTGCTAATTCACTACCTGTTTACGTCCTCCATCAAAGCAGCAGCATGTTTGGTGCAAGATAATCATGTCCTGTTGTTTATTGTACTGAAATAGATTTTACTGGAATCCTAAAAAAAGCTGCACTTATGGGATTTCTGCGGCAGCTGCGACATTTTAATCATTGGTTTGTTGTGAAATCTTCTGTGGCTGGGATCTTTCTGTACAGCAGGCAGGTGGTGCGAAATGAACACCAACCACTACCTGCTGTTGACGCAGGCATTGATTCAGTGGGACGTGACCACTTACAGGTAAGGTGAAACAAGATATCAGCTCATTAGTAATATCAGCACTTGGTAATCAGAGTGATTTACCACCAGAGGAAAACTCAGAGACTCACACGTGTTCTCAACAACACCTCTGAGATGGTGGAAGGAAAAGAGAAGCAACAGGGTCAAGAGGTGATGCTCGCTCACGCCTTTCAACAGGCGCCACTTACAACAACAAGAGGAAGAGAAAGGTTACCAGGAGCACAAAAGGAATTAGCTACTGTGCCGTCATGCAGTGCGAGAGCATCTTGCATTATAGAGGAAGCAGAGCTGAATTGCATCGCTGTGAATTCCATATCTTAAACATAATCCCTCATTGAGTGTGCAGTCTGTAGGAGTGAGGTGCTGTAATGAGATTACAGTCTGGATGAAGCCATCACCCACTTCCCATTCATGAGCTGTTATAGACAAAGAGTTATATTTTGACTGTTACAACAAATATAATTAGTGAGAATTCAGGTTTTGTCTGATTTTTTTTCCAATTATCTTCCGTAATTTTTGTGCTTGTAGTGAATAATTTGTAGAGGAGGGCATGTTTGTACATGGGGATATTAGCATGTAAGACATGCTATCATTCAACATTAATAATGATAATAATCAAAGAAAGACTTTTACATGAGGAAAAAACTAGAGATCATCTTGCAATAGGATCGCTCTAGAGGCGACACAGCGACCCACAGCTTAAAGGTGAACACCACCTATGTTCAGAATCCCAATATGTTGTTTCCATGGTGTCGGAAAGTAAAATCAATGTTTGCGAGCAAGAGCTTCTCTCTCTCTCTCCCAAAGTGAGAAACCAGAGAAGTAAGTCTCAAACTTGTGATGTCATCAGCAATAAAGTCTGGAGCTGCTCCATAGACAATTTATCGGAGCTTGATTTTGTGCACACACAGAATGTTTGCTGTCTTTCTTATACCCAAATGAGCTTTATACTATTGTGGTGCTCTCAGTTGAACAACTGGACCAAGACCTTCTTGAAGAGGTGATCTCTGGATTTGGAGTTTTTGGAGTTCCTCTTTAAAGCGAATTTTGGCTAGGGTCGTAAAGTGGCTCCTTACCTTCTTCCTACACCCCTACTTCCAGCCCCCTTGCTGTGACCACACCCATCTTCAAACTTGGACTTCATTTTGATCTCAACTGCACACCTGTAAAGTTTCGTGGCTGCATCTTGCATAATTGTCCACGGACAGACAGACAGACAGACAGACACCTGCAAAAGTATTCAAAACAGCGTAGTTCCTGCTACAATAGGTCGCCATGATGACACACAGACTCACAAGATGATAACATTACTAGCTGTTGCGACATTTCAGCACAATAGGCCTTTTTCATGGAGGACATTTTAACTTCTCACAGTAGGAAAGGAAGTCAAATTGATGATGGCTGAATTAATCAAACTGCTTTGATTTCGGGCTCCTGGTATCGTCCATGCTGGCTCGCTGAGACACTTGTTAGTGTTATTGGTAATACCTGTGCCTTTCCTACTGTGACAGTCAAAATATCTGCTGTGAAATGCCTATTAAAATCTGAAAAATTAAATTAAAATTTCCAAAATACAACAAAAAATGATAAAAACAGCAAAATAAACAAATAAAACACTCAAAACAAATCACAAGTTGTCTATATGTTTAATGTGTTGCATGTCCAACAGTTCATTACCTCCTTTAAAACATCCACATCTTTCTCCTTAGATGTTTGTCATGTGAATGTGTCACATGTCTTGTGTCCTGTTATTGTCCATTAACCATCTTTCAACCAGTCTAAAACATCAGAGCAGAGGTCTCCTTAACCGTGAATCAATAAAAGGCTAAACACAAAAACACCTTGTTACTAATGTAGGATGATGTCATTTTCATAAAATGTTTTGTGCCTAATATGTGAGGCTGAAGCAGAGTATGTACCCTGCTTTGCTATTTTGGCCAGATTAGGGTTATTATGGGATATTATGGCTCAGAACTATTGATGTGTTATTGAAGCTAAGATGAACAACAAAACAAATGACTCATGAACACATGATGTGAATGCTGACGACCCCTCGCCTGTTGCTGGGGACTAAAAAGAGGTTGTTTTTTGACCCGTGTCTCTTAATCCTGATGACCTCCTAATCCTGACCTCTGCTGGGGTCTGTTCAGGGTGGAGTGGTCTCACTGTACGGTGAAAGGTCAAGTGGTTAATGGGGGTTGGGGGTCATGGTGCCCGCTTGAGTTGAAGGAAAGATCAGTATTTTAGAAATGTAAATGCAAGCATGTAGCAGGTTCATTTAAGTGCTTTTTATTTCATCCCACAAGAGAAACAAGAGTACAACAAAAAAATGTATGAGATTACCAGCCTCAAGGACATCGCAACGGCTGGTAGTTTTCACCGTGTGTGTGTGTGTGTGTCGTCATGGCAAAATGTGGTCTTGGTGTGCTTGTCTTGTTTGATATGTCTGTCCCTCTGTCTGTGGATAGAATTTGTCAATGCAGTAATGCTGCATCTGTGCAAGACGCGGTCGCAAAGCTTTATGGATCTGAAGTTGAGCTCAAAATTAAGGCCTAGTTCAAGATGGGTGCGGTTAGGCGTGGTGGCCGGAAGTAGTGATGGGCCATTACCCCCACCCGCCTGACTTTACGCCCTTGGTCTACATTTGTTTTAAGTTGCTGATTGCTGTATCGCAGCTGGAGTGATCCCAGATGGTCTCTAGTTTATATTTGATTTTAATCCTACATTTAATCATAGTTTGTTTTAATAAACAGTTGTGGAATGTAGTTTTGTGTTGTTTTAATCAGGGACTTCCATGGAAATAAGGTAAAATACAACAACCAAAAATAATTAAAAAAAACATCAACATCTCTGCTTTAGGAAATGGTCAGAACCCTGAAAAGTACACACAATTAGCCACTTAAGAATTAGTTGCCAAACAACAACATTTGTGATGTTTGTGCCAGATTCAGAGTCCTTGTCAGGAAATCCATGTTTGCTTATCATTTTTCCGGGTCTGATTTCCCGACAACATAGCTTGGGGAATGAATGTTTTTTAACAGCCAACATGTAAATAACGGATGTCTGAGCTTCCTTGAAGGCACCACAAAGGAGCAGTTCTTAATCCAAGCAGCTTGACATAACTTCATGTCACTTGGACAAGAAACCAAACGGCGGGCAATTGTTCAAGCAAGTATCAACTCTCACAATAAATATTTTCATTGTAAAATTAGTGAAAAACAATGCATGTTGAAATAAATTTTCCTAAACACTTGGTGTGTTTTGGAAAATGGTAACCAATGTTTTAAAGTAGTCAGTATGTGTTTGTTGATGGGTGATGGATATAAGAACATATCCATGTGTTTGCATGTTTTGACTCCTTAACAGGGCAAAAATAATGTCAAAGAATCAGACATGACAACAACAACTTCTCTTGGGCATCCACAACACCTGAGAATGTTCTCAATGTAAGGTCAAGAGATATGGTTGAAAGCTCCAGAAAAAGATAGGATTTAGATATTTGAGTGAATGCTCTACACAATCGGTTTAAGAAATTTGAATCATGTTTGTGAAGATCAATGTCTGATCTCAGGAAGATTTCACAGGTCAGCAGGTTAACTGGTAACAAATGATAGTATCATGACTAGATATAAATGGGCCTCCTTGAAAGGCTCTGTTGTTCACAAACAAGCAAAGTCTGTGGAAATTTGTGTGGGCAAACAGTGTCATCTGTGAAGGCACCATGAATGCTGAAAGGTACATAAGGCTTTGGAGCAACATACACCAATCAGCCAGGTGATGACCAACATTGATCATCTTGTAACAATGCAATGTTCTGTTGGGTGCCAGACACCAAAGGACATGCCTTGACAAGTCAGAGCCAAGTCCAGTCCAAGAAGCACCCACCGTGGATCAGGGATACCATTACCTCAAATGTTCAATCAGATCAGGATCTGGGGTATTTTTAAGCAAAGTCTACACCTTGAGCTCTTCGTCCCATTCCACGGGTCATTCCTGAGCAGATTCTGTGGTGTGGTATGGTGCATTGTCCTGCTGGGGGGCACTGCCAGATTTTGAATGTAGGCTTTTTATTTGTAACAGAATATTTTTACACTGCAGTACAGCTACTTTAAAATAAAGGATCTGATTACCTTTCCTGGCACTAATGGTGACTGTGTGGTTGACTCTGGCACAGCTAAAAGTCAGCTAAAAGACCATGATGAGGCTCTCAGGGAGTTAAAAGCTGTTTATTATAGCTTATTATATGCTGAAGAGTATGGTGGGAAGCAGTATAAAGTAGATCCGTGGTAAATAGCCTCAAACATTAAAAAACCCACCGATGTGGCTCTTTAACTGTCACTCACAGCAACAGGTGCGTTAGTTTATGTTGTGTCTCTCTCAGTAATGACATAAATCTGCTTGAAATGATCAGCTCACTGCAGGGTGGGATTAAAGTGCTCTTACATAAAAGCCTGAAGCTGCACTTTCTGCCTCTCTTTAGGTGTCTGCTGCGTGCAGCCGCGTTAAAAACAACCACGCTACCTTATTCCAACATGTAGGTGAAAACAACAGGGTTCAGTGTGATAAGGCTGACGCACTCTGTTATTATGGACGTACTGTGACATACTGCGGTTACGTGTGTCAGTCTACAGTATCTGTTAGAGGTGCAGCAGATATCTGCAAGGTAAATAAAAGGAGAGTTGATCATACTTCCCAAGTCCTGAGTCAGGACAGGCAAGTCCAAAGTCAAATCAAATCAAATCAATATGATCATATAGCACATTTAAGGTCGGCAAAGGTACGATCTCCCATATACTGGGGTATCAGCCCATGTATGGCTTTAAGAACAAATAAAAGAACCTCAAAAGTAATCCCGTATTTGATAGGTAACCAGTGCAGGGATGCTAGCACTGGGGTAACGCTGTCTCTTTTTCTGGCCCCGGTGAGGAGTCTTGCTGCACCATTCTGCACCAGCTGTCGAATATCGGCCCCGATATCATCAAAATAGATGGATTGGAGGGAAATTGATTTGTGGCAAACTTTTCAATCTTTGGGCTTGGGGAAAGGTATCAAGTAGTCAGAAGGCTTCAATCCAAGTCACAAGTCATTGGTGTGTAAGTCCAAGTCGACTCGCAATTTTATAAACTTGAGTACAAAATAATCAAATTTGTAGCTTGGATCTGACTCAGGTCCTAGTCATATGACTCAAGTCCACACCTCAGGGGCCTTGTGTGTGAAACAGGCCCACACCTATCTCTGAGTTAATCGTCAACTACGTGTGCTAGGAAGTCATATGAGGAAACGTTGCTGCTCTGCATATAGAACATGGGAAAGCAGGCAGAGGTTAGTGACAAACCCAGGTTCACACAGACCCGTTTGACTGGAAGAACAATGAGGTTCACACATGATTCATCCCAGGGCTCTTCCTAGACGCCAGTACGCTACACTTCACCACCACAGGAAAAGATGCCGCCGCGTGTCAGGGCTGAGTGGGACATCCACCGATGGGCCCACTTCCCCTTCCCAGTGCGTCTGAGGTGTACGGCTCTAAAGAAAGATTCCTTCCTGCTGACATTTACAGCATTTTGCAAAGACAATACTTTAAGTTTGGAGGCCAAGCTTGATGGATGCCCTGCCTCTCTGGGGTTAATGGACACTCACATTTGTAGTAATGGCGCTGTGGACTGTGCATGGCCCGTAGCCAAGTCCAGGAGGCCAGTTTTCAAACATGTAAGCACTCTTCCACTCTCATGCACCTAATTGAAGCCTGGGAAGTAAATGTGCTATGACAGCGACTCTGCATCACAATACATTCCAGCAGCTCCCCCCAAAATAGTCACATGGCCCCTTTTCATCCCAAACATGAGCACAAATGAGCAGCTGGGGGACAACGACGACACGCTAAAGGGGCTCTTGCGCCCACACTCACGCCTTGGAAGTGATCTGAACAGCTACCTTCTCTAAAGTGCTCAGCGAAGTTGCTCTTGTTAAAACATGCCCAATCCTTTCCCTGCCAGAGAGCTGTTAATCCTGACAAGGCTGTGTGCCCCTAATTCCCCGGAGAGCTGGAACCTGCCGTTTGTTGATGTGTTGTGTAGCTACAAGCACTGGAGGCTGCAAGTTAAAGCATTCCTCCCTACCTTTTAGTGCCATGAGTGTTATACATGGAAGAAAAAAGTAATATGTCAAACATGTATCTGCAAGTCTTCATGGAAACCAAACTCAAAGTGTGATATCAAACAGTCGCCAGGTGGTCGTCTTTCTCACACTACTCACTGGATGTCCGGAGCCAATATGCTGCAGTATTTGATGATTATAGGTGCTTAATAAGAGACCCCATTGTGCTGATGAGTCCATCATAATTAAACTGCCGTCTGTGCCCGGTGCTGTTAGAGGGCTTTACAGGAAACAATGGGCATGGATTACTGTTAAGAGTCTTATTATTATCTCTTCTGTCCCAGGTTAAGACCACACAGCACCTGTTGCTCCACTTGGACGCTTTGCCTACATCATCACATCCCAGCAGATAGAAGGAAAACAGAAGCACACTGCTCAGGCATGCAGAGATTATAGTGTGAACGTAGAGGGGAAATATCCCATTAGTGGCTGACATGTATCCACTTTTTGTCTACATGTAGGTAGACTAATCTCTCAAAAGCGAGAGTGAAAGTGACGTGAAAGCACCATTAATCTCATGTAGGATCATGTTAACACGAGTGTAAAGTGTGACGATGGAGAAGTAATGTGCTCCGATTTATGGAGACTGTATTTTGCGAAGCTCTCCTCCTCCTGTCTGTGATGAAAAAAATATAAAAACGAGTCCCGATGTCAACACAATCAAGTAAAAATGATTAATTTCACAATTCACTCTCAATCATGCTGCTGCTTTCTTTATAAAAACGGAATCTTGGCTTCACAGAAGCACACACAACATATAAATCAATGAAATAGGTCCTTGATAAATAATTAAAACTTAATTATTTTCTTATTCAACAGGTAGCAGCTTATAAATAATAGAGCATTTTAAAAGAGAATGAAATAAATGCAACCAGTCTATTCAAGGGAACACTTCATACACAAAATGATCATATGTATATTATTTACTAGGGGTGGGGGGGAAGTGTGGCAATATTGCATCATCCCACAGTCACATAAACAGTCTTGCACAGGGACATGTAGCACAGCTTGGCAAGCGCGTTTGAACCCTTCTCATTGATTCCATTCAGTTTGAACAAGCATGCGTGAAACTGTTTATGCAAAAGTGTTTAAATCACGGGTGTCAAACTCGTTTAGTTAATGGGCCACATACAGACCAATTTGATCTCAAGTGGGCCGGACCAGTAAAACCATTGCATAATAACCTCTGATAACATTACCTCCAAATGTTAGTGTAAAGTACAAGTGCACTCTGAAAATGCTCATCTATTGACAAAACAGATGATCAACAGCCTGACGTGAAAGAAAAATAAGTGCACTTTCAACAACATGTCTCAGTTTTTCCACATTCAGTCAGGCTCCTACTCAGTCATTACATGCATTTGTCCATATGTTTCTATTCCTGTGCAGTGATGCTGTCATCACAACCTCTTAGCCTTTACAAGTGCATCACTATTTGGTGCAGCTATCTAGTGGGCCGGATTGGATCCTTGGGTGGGCCATATTTTTGACACCCCTGGTTTAAATAGTAAGGTTATGATGAAAATGCACGTGTTGGGGAAGTACCAATCAAACCTCTGGATAAATGAGACTTGGATTACACTGCACGAAATGTGTGTGAGTTTGTAAACGGATGTTTGGATTCTTCGTGGAGGGATGTGGGAAAAACAAAGTTTTATTTAATTTATTCCTTTAAGTCTTGACATACAGTAAAGGATTATTTTGTGGTCCATAGGACATATTGATTTAGATAGCATTGCTACAACAAATACTAGAATAAATAGGATCGATAACCGAAAAAGAAAAAGGATCCTCATCATGTTATGTTTTACGTACATGAATGTTGTTGTTAGCATCATTTATGTACATGTGCTCAGCTTTCACATAAAAGCCCCTGAAATAAACCCTTATTTACCATACAGAGAACATTTAAAAGAAGACCCTGATGTTGATGAAATTATTAAAATATTTTAAGAAAACTACCCCTGACTCGCAACACATCTCTTCCCACTACGTATTACTGTAGCTGGTTTTAATAACAAATGTTACATTATTCTGGCCCTGGATCAAACAGCTCATCACTACTACACACTTGTTCAGGGGGGAGCAGAGTGATGGCCTTGTTTAGGATTTTGGCCAGACGGTGCTACAGCCTCCATGCAGCTTTAATAAAGAAAGGCTCAGAGCACAGAAAGTAAATGAGCTTAGGTCTGTGCATTAATAACAGTTGAGTGTATACGGTGTGTAGGTGGTGGAGAGCATTAGAGCCCCAGTAGAACGCTGAAGGGCAGGATTACTAAACAAACAGGCAGCAACTTTAGAGCATTAAACAAAACTTGTGGTATTATGAGCAGTAAGTAAAAGCTGAATGAAATACTGCTTGTGACTTGGTTTAGCAGCCATTAAATGTACGATCTGTTTTAAACATCACACAAAAAGACCCGAATAAAGACTCCCAAACCCACAGAGGCAAACTCAAACATTTCATTGTACAATAAACCTTTAATAAATAGTTTGTCATTAGTTTCCCATATTTACATAATAACCACCATTTACTTATGTTGCCATACTCATTTCTTGGCTAATTTTAGGCACACAGAGAGGGGGTTCAGGCCACAAACCACATCGTACTAAAAACAGGAGTGGCTAGCAGGTAAGTCTTGAGAAATATAGAATAATAATTGCACCATACAACCAAATAGACCAAGAGGTGGCCGTCTCCTTGAGCAATAAATATATACATTTGCTGTACGTACAGGTGATTTTTGTACATTTACAGTCGTCTGCTTGGAAGCTGTACGAGTGCACGTGGGGCTGGTGCAGAATCTTACCAATTTGAGTAGGATCTGAATTCATGTGTTCACCAATGTGTTGGTCCGATAAATGATAAATAAAAAACAAAAGTATGATATTCAGAGATTAAATCAAAAACAATGGCCTCCTGTCTCGTAACAGCCCCTCTGAAATAATAAAAACTATGACAGGTTAAGTCAAAAACGTCGAGGGGTATAGTGTGGTCAACATGTACAGCTTGGCTTGGAACATTCAGTGACTTCTGTTATTATCTACTGATAAATCTGGGAAATATATCAAATGTAACTAACCACGGTGAAATGCTTGTTATTAAATGGAGATCGAGACTGAAAAACAGAAAAGATGGACATTCGATAATTTACCATCTAGCCACGATGTTGAATAGATTCCTAAAAATGACTGGATGAAGTTTTAAAAAGCTATAAAAAAAATAGCATTAAAACTCAAATGTTCAGTCAAAGAAATTAAGACAAGAGAACACAAAACAAACAAAATATCCAAATCACTCAAATGCACACATACGCACAAAGTATGAAAATTCAAACCAAAAAAAAGAAAAAAAAAAGAAAGAAAATTGGCACAAAATAAATGACGTACATTTGTCTTCAGATCGATGTTAAACATCATGAAACTCACTGTTAGCTACTGATCTATATCAGGTTGTAATTTGGCTTTAAATGCACTTGAGGCATTTAGAAATTAACTTGTGGAAAACCACAATAAGGATCAATTTACCAGTTGCTGACGCAGTATGTGAAGAAAGGGAACACAGTGTCACTGATGTGAAGCACCAAAACCAGCTGCAGCCAATATCACCTACTTACTCAGACCTGCAGTTCATGTTCAACCTGTGCCACCTACTGGCAAGAGAAGTAACAGCAGCAGCTTAGACCTGAAGACAGATATGCTGATGTGCGGCATCCACAAGCAAGAAAGGTTACATCTGCTCTCTATTTAAGGTTTTACATTTTGCTATGTTTTATTTGTTACCCGGATCATATTTATAAATGAATTCTGGGACATTATCAATGTCACTGTGTATCCTCGGATCTAAAGTGCTGCCCTCCTGGTTGCTTTGCATGTTTATATTTGAAGATTTGATGGGTTAGAGAGGACAAAAACTGTCATTTTAAACTGCTTTATGCTCGCTTGAACTTTTCTTTAATTCTTAAAACCGTTTTTCTTAATACCTAGTTTTTTATTAAGATGTAGTTTTGCACTGTTTTTATTTAATGAGTATTTATTTTCTGTTTTAGCATTGATTGATTAGGATGCAAGCACTGTTATCCCATGTTTTTATGAATAAATATATCTAATCTAAGTTGTCAGGTGTTTTTGGAAAATGTAAACACCTAAAAAACTAAAAAAACAGGCGCTTTAAAGAAAGGAAAATTTGCCAGAATTGGTGCAGCTGTGACCGTCCTTTCCCGTAGAGAGTGACAAACATTTTTACAGTTACCAGTCTGAACCACTGCTGAACTTTCCCCCCCTGTAGGTGGCGCAGGTGGGCGTGTGCAGAACAGGTCTGAAAATGTCCCAATGGCTCCCTTTTGTGGAGAATCAAAAGCCTTTTAAAAGTGATTTCGAGTCCAGCTCCACGAGGTGCTTCACATCTGTAAGTTATTGTTAGGGAAATATGCAGTGCCTGTTAACAACGGTTTGTATGGAAGCTTAAATGTCAGGGACTCTGTGAAACCGTTCCATTGCTCATATGACCACTGTCGAATTCTTCATCACACTTGACCTTTGAATTATCTACTGCAGCAGCATGAGTGATATTCTGTTTCACGTAATGATATTAAGTCAAAGACTCCGCGTTAACAGTCAGTGCCAACGCTGACACATGCTGATAGCAACGCTCTAACTCCGAGTGGTCCAGAGGCTTTTAAAATAAAACCATGGTTCTGTTTAGCCTTAACCCTGATGATGGTGATACATGTCGGAAAACAAAGTAACAAGGAAGGGCATGAAAACAAAAGGAATAAAGAGTGTGTAACGGCTCCGATGGGAGCGATAGCGTAAGATTACAGAGCCTTTTCAGACCTCGGTCTTCATACAGGTTACGTAATTAATATATATATTTATATATATATTAAGTCACTTCGAGGCAACATTTGTTTCTTGAATTAAAAACTTGAAGCACAGCTAGCCTTCAGTTGGAACAGAGAAAAATATACAACCCAAACTGTACTACTAATCTAGAGAATGGCAAGTAAACATTGAAAAACAGTTTCAGCTAACAAAGTGGTCTCTCTCTCTCGCACACACTTCTCTCTGTAAGAAGTGTGATATTTAAATAAAACGTGGTCTTACGAAGCTTTTTATATCTGAACTGGTTGACCCATCCTGACCTAGATTAGGCAGCGCCTTTTCAAACACTGGTTTGCAGAGAGACTCCCCTCACAGGTGTACAGTTGCTGCAGTGCATTCAGAGGAAGAACTGTGTTCCCTTCTCGGACGCTTCGACAGAGCTGTGAGCATCAGGACAGAAGTTAGCTTGTGAAAGACCATTAGACAAGTGCTCAACTAACTGTTTGTTACACTCGCGTAGGACAAACAGACAAAGTTGCCACTGCACTGGCTACAGAGGAATATGAAGAATCACACAGGGATTTAGTAACATTTGAGATCTACCCCACTCACACTCTAAACCAAAATCACTTCGGTTCTGTTTTGCACCAGGAGGGGGGCAAGCTGTTGTATGCTCCACTCTGTTACTGCTTTATAGAAACCAAGAATAAGAGTCCAGCTCAGCCAAGTCACACACACCTTTCCACTGCAGCCCAAAAAAATACTCAACACTCTCTTTACACAGGGTCTTTAGAGAGTCCTCACAATACCCTGCTTTAAAAAAAAAGAAAAGGGGCTGCTAAGGAAGGAGTGCCCACTTTTGTGCTGTGGACACAAACACCTCTTCATGGCACTTGAGTCTGATGTGTGCCTGAGGTGAGAGTGTGTCCATGTGGTAAAATGTGTGTATCTGTCCGTGTGTGCGGGGGTGTCGGGTCGGAGCGCTGTCTGCCCCCCGTAGCTGTGGTTATACACTGCTGTCCTCCAGCAGTGGCTCCTTGCCCTCGGCCCCGCTGCCTTGAGGGCTGTGGGAGTGACTCTGTGCCCCGTTGCTGTGCTTCTTATAGGCGCCGGGCCTCATGCCGGGCCCCGTGTGCTCCGGGATAAACAGGGCCACCAGCAGAGACAGCAGCACTGAGCATGCACCGAACAGGAAGGGAGGGCCTGGGATGATGGCACTCTGAAGACACAACAGAAGAAATATTTTAAGTTCAGCAAAAAAACATGTGCATTGGCCTGTCACCATAATTCTGTTGTTGACTTATCATACAATTTGTGGACATGACCTTGATTATTTTGCTGCCTGTTTTGTTTACATGCATGTTTGCTTACATAAAAAGGTCATTAACAGTTTAGCCAACATGAAGCACGAGTCTGAAGAATACTTTACTGGTAACCTGCAGCTGCCATTTTGAATGAAAGAAGCAAAGTCCTGATAATCTTTAACTTGCAAACCCCTGGTGAGGAGCCAAAAGCTCTCTAATTTTACCCTCCAACAACTTCATCTTGCTCCACCATAAATCCACCAGCAAACTGCACAGCCCCACAAACTGTCCAACCCTGGGAGCCAGCTTATGCACTGACTGTGTTGTTTCTTGAACTTCACTAAGCTTGTCTATTAGTTGCAAGAGGCATCACAAATTTTGGGACCACATATCCTCCAACAAACATATATCATATATCCGATATGTATCGTCTCACAAAAGTAGTTGTCGCGGGAGGTATGTATGTGAAACTTGTTATTTGTGTGGTGCAACTACCTCGTCAGTGGGGTTGGCCATGTTGGGTTTGGCACCTTTCTCAGAGCCGTCCGTGTCAGTCAGCTCCACGTGGAACAAGTAGAAGACAAAACCGTAAAGAGCAGGGCCCAAACCGTTACAAAGGCCCCGGATTCCAGTAATCATCCCCTGGACAACACCTACAGGCAGACAGATATAAACGCAACACTGTCAGGAAAATCTCAAATAGATGCAACATTTCAGTATTAACTGTCAGCTAGCAGCAAGACATCTCTGTTCGGACAAACAGGTAAACAGCAGCAAAACAAACATTTACAGATGCATGCACTTGTGTTTATCCCTCCTCTTTGTAGTGTGCAATGCTCGAGCACAGAAGGCCTCTATGTCAACACATGGAAAAGGCTAGGTTCTGAACTTTAATACTTTAATATACTGACCAAAATGTCTGTCTTGCACCTGGAATAGAAACTGGTACCTATATGTGGCGTTGAATGCAGGGTCAAATTCTTAGTTTTGTTCACCAATGTGATCAGACAGCAATAATTTAGCTCATTTTAGACCATGTTTTACTTCAGCCTAAAGTTCGTACATAGCACTCTGTGTCAAGACAAAATCAAACACTGATGCATGATTGTTTTATCAAATAGAAAGAAAAAAAAAAACGTACCTTGTTGATCGGGGTCTGCATTACGGGACACGATGGCGCTGATGGCAGGGAAAGTGATGCTGGACATGGCTGCAACAGCTCCAGCGGCCCACATCATCCTACAATCAACAACACACAATTGTTAAGGATTATGCTCGCTGCAGTAGTAGTTGTTTTTAGAAATAAAACCCACTTAGTTCATTACTTGTGAATCAGCATCCACACAATGTCAACAGATACATAACCCCTCTAATTCATAAAATACAAAGTGTGTTATCAATACTTAGTCTAGAAAAGCAAAAGCAACAGTTTGACAATATTTGATTTGAGATAAAACTTACTATCCCGTTATGTTTTACCCACAATTTAGTAATAACTATTTTTTCACTCATTCTAATTATTAGGGTAAAATAAATTGCCTGTAAAAAGTGTTTGCTTGAGCCAGTTGAATGAACGCTAAACATGCATGCTTGTGCAAATAATCATGATGGTTCCACCCCCGCCTCATTTCGAGCCTGAGAAAACCCTGAAGCCTTAAATTCACATAGAAACTAACTGAATGAATATAAAAAATGTGATCTGTAACCAAACTGCAACCATAAAACAAGTCCAAAATGTCAAAGCTAATTTTAGATACAGCTGCACATCGCATTCTATATATGAAATCTAAAAAACCATGACAATAATGGCCAGTCATATGTTTTCCATCATCACTTGACTTTTAATGGTCACCCTAAAGGTAGAGGCATTAGGTGTATAATGGATACTGTTTATTCCTTTTGTGACCATTGAGTCAACAAAGACGATCACCCTAATGCATACTAGAGCCGAATTGACCTTTATTTAACTTAATCTCCTGGGTACTGACGAAAGCAGAGAGGAGACATGTTGTGAATGTTTTCCCTCAGATAGTGTGGGTCACTCTGCCTTCCCCTCCAGGCTGAAACAAGAGAAACTGGAGGAGTTGTTGTTATGATCTCACTTCAAGGGAAGTGAAACTGATTAGGTGACCTGTGTGTATGGGTGGTGGTTGTTTAGTGGAAGCGCCTTCTCTTCACATTTTCAGGTTTCGAGTGAATGAACAAACAAAAACATTTTTTGTACAACTGCTTTCAAAAATTAAATTTGAAAGGCAATGAACCTCAATGTGTAACTTCCAAGACAGTAAAATGCCTGTTGTCAAAACCTTTCAAGCTCATATAGACAACACTGTACTGAAGCCTTTAAAGAGCTTCAGTTATCAGATTACAGTGTCACCACCTAGCAGGTGGCAGTACTATTGATTAAGGCTGTGCTCCCCTCTAGTGGTCTGTCAAGGCATTACAACAACTGAGCACATCTAACTATAAAGCATGCCATATTAACTTATAACTAGGAAAGGAGGCCGGAATGGGCCAGTACTCCAAATAAAATGATTTGAACAGTTTTGTCAACTTTTAAATTACTTTATAGCCCTTACACTATTGAAATAAATCGTTTGTTATACATTACGTCAGGTGTTTCTCATTTCTTCCTACACCATACAGGTGTTAAAAAAAATTTAATGCATGTGTTCAGGGATGCATAAAGCAATAATAATAAGCTATGAAGGAAGGCACAATTTAGGTGTAGGAAGGTGGAGCTTTCAATTCTAATATACTGCTGGATAGTTTAATGAATAACAATACATCGCATTTTACTGTTACATTTTGTGAGTAAAATCTGAATCTGCAGTGCAACCAGTAACATGTCCCTGTCAGGTAAATGTAGTAGAGGTACACAGTAAGGAAGTCATATATAATTGAGTTTCATATTTCAAGAGCTTTGGCAGCCTTTTTTTGGGTATGATGAGTAAAAATAACGACATAATTCAATTTTTCATACCTACACATCATAATGATTCTGTGGTTTGAACGTAGATGTACTGCTCGCAACCTAAAGCAGCGCAGTGTGAGTGTGAAGTTGTGTGGATGAGCATTCTCGAGAAATACCACAGGCCAAGCAATAACAGTTCCTGTTCGGAACAGGCAGGTTTTGAATGGGGACTGCACCAGTTAACAAGGATTTCCAATGAAAAAAACAACAAAAACTTAGATTAAATTGATTATGATAGATTCAGGTTGTTATCTGGCCTGGCTTCAGGTTTTTGGATTATAATACACATCTTCAGCAGATCTGACTTTAACATTTGTCATAAATGGGTACATATTTTATCATGAAAGGTTCAATTAAGAACAAATAGAAATGCTTTATATCTTGCCATACACAAGTTAAACATTTATGCCATTTTATTAGGGATGAATGAGCAACCATTAACTAATTCAGAGGCGTTGTGACTTCGACTGCGGTTTTACACCATGCTACAGGAAATGATTTGACGTGTCACAAGCTTCCTCCCTTCCTTGAATTATATTCACTGAGTGATTATTTCTTTGTATCACAAGTGACTTTTGTGAAGCTTGCCCACACTATTGAAACTGAGCTGTAGATGCAGGCATGGTAGGTCCAAACAAAAACCAGAATTCTTAATCATTCTCTGGTTCATAATGTGTGGAGTGTCTGTTCATGAATAAAAGTAGTGGAAAGGTGAGTGTGTTAGAAACAAGGTGAGGAGGTTACTGACCAGGGCTGAGAGCCGAAGCCATACCACGCCAGCTGGAGGATCTGGAAGCCAAGGCCGAGCAGGATTGTGTTCTTATTCCCTATGGAACGCATCAGGATCCCCAACACCACCGTCTGCAGGAACACAGCACACAGGTCATACAAGAAACCTCTGAGGGGGCATTAAGTTACACAGTAAATAGTTTTAATCATTTTTAAATCACTTGATTCTTGACACTGGCATAGAGCTGAAATGATGAGTTAATTAATCGATGGGCTGAATGAATCAATATAATCGTTTCACTAGCTCCATCCCCTCAAATGTGAAGAACTGCTGCTTTTCTTTCTCTTCTGTGATTGTAAACTGAATAACTGGGTTGCAAAAAGCAATTTAAAGGCCCTATTGTTATTTCTGTCTGCTCTGTACACACATCTATCACATGTCTGTCTATTCTATTTCTCTTCCTGAAGTTTCTTCCTTTTTCCCCTGCAAAAGATTTAGGTGGAGGTTCTCTTATCCAAACTGTGGCATTAAAGGCCCAGACACACAAAGCTGACGTCAAAGAACTAGAGACGTTGAAGGCTGCCTGCTGCGTTGCCTCACGTCACTTGTGTCACGACCAAAAAATTGCACTTGAACAGCCGCTTATTGGTGGACCAACACTGACCAAAGGTTAACCGTCAGCTTAGTGTGTCAGGGCCCTACGAACGGAGGGTGGGGTATGATGTACAGAATTAAGCGCTGTGATGCAAAATTTGATTTGACTTTAACACAAAACAATTAAAAACAATACTCAAACTCCAAAACTCAGGAGAGGATGGCTCAATTTTACATGTAATTCTATTGCAAAACAGATTTCTTTCTTTACCTGAGCTAGTATTGAGAGGATCCCCACAACAGCGATAAAGGCAGCCACTGTTTCTGATGAGAAGCCTATGACCTGAGGGTGAGAGAGCATTTAGATAACACAAGTTAGGACATGACAAGACGAGCACAGTCAGAGACAAGGAGACACCTAAAACACAGACCCGTTTTCAGGAGACACAAAAGAAGAAGGGGGTTTATTTGTGGCCTTTTGTTAGCATGTGTTGTTTACTATTTCACAACAAAAGGTGCGCCTCTCTTTCCTCCCCTTGTATTTAGGTCAAATATGCTCTCCTTTATCTCCTTCAATACAAGCAGCCACATGAGTAGGGCAGCTGCAAGGTGTGTATAATTTATGATCATAAATGTGGAGAGATATATGACAAAGAAACTTTGGCATAAAAGGGACAGGATGGTGTGTAGAGTAATGTTAGCTCTAACGCTCCACAGATACAAGCCTGTCTTTTTCAAAATGGTAGCAGCAGAGACTTTGTGTGTGTGTGTGTGTGCATGTGTGTGCGTGTGTGTGTGTGTGTGTGTGTGTGTGCGCGTCACACTACCCCAACTGGTTCATCAGACACTATTTACACAAACTAAACTATCATCACTTGGAGCAGTTTAAAAAAAAGAGATAACATCTTGTCGGTTCATCTCGAAGCTTCCAGCTGCTTCCAGATACTTCTGTGCCGCTGCGTAAGGACAGAGACCGTCTGTTTCTGGCTACTTGTGTTGTTGGAATACTTTGGTTTTCCTGTGGTAGCATTCTGCTGAGACAACTAATGAGTTTGCTCTACTTATTCACATGCTGAAACCGGCTGCATGGCAAACCTGCTGATCCAATCTTAAAGCGATGGAGGAAAAAGTGTGTGTGTTGGGCATATCTTGCCCTTGTTTGTACTGAGATTTTTCCCTGAGCTTTCCAGTAGCAACATCAGCTTTTTATTAGCAAAACAAAAGTGTGATGCTACCAGATACAGCATGCATACAGCTGTCAACAGAGTTTACAGTTTAATCCTTAAATAACAACTCACATTTGGATAAGTAGGTGCTTGGCATGTGGTAGAAAGTGTGCATGATGTGTGTGAATAATGTTCATGTGTATAATCAGGTTGTTTTTGTGGTCTTTCTGGATTGTGTAAGCAGGTAAAGCAGACCGTTACCTGTCTGAGATAGAGGAAGAAGCTGGAGTACTGGCCGGCCTCAGGGAGGTAGGAGAGAAACACTGTGATGCAGATGAGGAGCACTGTGGAGTCCTGGCCCACCTTACGCAGAGACTGGTCAAGAGAATGGTTTAATTTATTGTATAGCTACATAGTTTAAAACATGAACAATGTCAGTGGCATTTTTGACTTATTAACTAATCAGTGTGTCCAAATTTAATAAGCCTAAATATAAAGACACCTCTGCTGCCGAATGTCCTGCCATAATCACAGTGAGTACTTTAACTGCCATGTGAGTAGGACAAGGCCTGTGGATTTTGGAATTTTGTCCATGATTTTGGAAGAAAATTATGAAGGGATCTTGAACAGGTAGAATGAATACAACAAACAAAATCTGTTCGATGTACATCCAATTTTCTTTGCCAATATACAAATTGAGGCAGCAAGGCGGTCCAAAATCATCTCATCAGATCCACACACACTGGCAGACACACAAATACCACCATAACAGACTACAGCTGCTTTTTGTCTTATAAAGAACCATGTAATCCCTAAAGCTACAGCATTAAAATGTATTTCTTACAAATAAGGGAATCTGATTATGCATCATGGCACTGCTATGCAGGAATTAATGACTGAATGAAAGAATTGTGTTGATTTTTTTTTCCGAGATTGAAAGAATGTATCTGTGGGCAACGTGCCCTTGCACATAATTTGCAGCACTATCAATTGTGTTCCCAGCATGACGCTCTTTGCTAGAGTAGAATACATTAATTTTTCAGATCTAATTTACTGTGAAGTTAAAGCTTCCACTCAATATGTTAACCTTAAATCACTAACTAGCCCAACATGTTTTTTTTTTTTTTTTACCAACAGATACATTAATATCTGAAGATACACACACGATCAACTACTGTTTGATTGGAAACAACCTGTGCACGATATTGGGTCAACAAATAGTATGTTGTTGCTTACCGCGAAGGGGTCTGCCTGTTCCCAGGAGATGGGCGCTCCCCACGATGCTGGCCTCATTTTCTCCGGCAGCGACTCCGGTACAGCCACCAGGATGAAGCAGATGTCAAGCAGGGCAATGGCCGTGGCCAGGATCACCACCAAGGTGTCACCATAGGCCACAGACAGGTAAGCTCCGATGGCTGGGCTGGTAACCAGGCTGGCTGCAAAGGTAGCTGATACCTGGAGGGAGGGAGAGGCAGAGCTGAGGTGAGAAAAACAGGAAGTGATTGATCTTTCATGCAGTTATCTTTATGGACTGTTGTGACGATTGTGTTTTGAAAACTGATTAACAAAATACAGATATGTTTCTTCGCTGATAATTGCCTCCTTGGATTTCATAATCATTTTGGAGGTTGTTTTGTGACAAATATTTTAAAAGGGGTCTATTTGGTGACCATCTCCTTACCAAACCATATGCTGTGCTCCTTTCATGCTCCTGCGTGATATCCGCCACATAGGCAAAGATCACAGAGAAGGTGACGGCAAAGACGCCAGACATGGAGATGACTGCAAAGTACCACCTAAAAGAAGAAAGAGTCTGGTTTGTGAAGTTTTGTTAACTGGTCATTTTGGGGCTGTAGCTTGTTCTGTTACCAGCGCAGGATAAGATGTCACCTGACTGAGTAACTGCACAGAGTTGTCATTGTCTTGGACTCACCATGGGCTGATCTTCATCAGTGGAATGGGTGCACACGTGAAGAAGACCGTTAGCAGCAAGAAGGATTTTCGCCCCCATACGTCTGACAACGCTCCAATCAGCGGAGCACTCAGAAATGATAATAGACCCTGGAGAAGATGGAGAGGGGGGGGGGGGGGGGGGGGGAGACATGGGACAGAAAAGGAGGTGGATGTGTCAGAAAAGTGCTGTAAATTGATAACTTCAGTGAGGTTACCACTCATTTCGAATACGTCAGGCACACACATACTCTGTCAACACAGCCAGTTTTGAAATCTGCAGGTTTGGTAGAGGGCAATGTACAAAACCTAACTATAATCTATGCATGATACTGGCTTTACGGCTAACTCTCAAGTGTGGAAAATTAACACCAGTCACACATCTCAGCTTTGCCCCTAAAATCTTTTCCAGCAGTGGTGCCGAAGTGCTTTAGTTTTATTTTGCACTGCTGAAATATTTAGCATGTCTGCTTACACAAAAGGCTTTACACACATATTTGTACACAGCTGTAGATGTCAAATGACATTTGATAAATTGCTCTCCATGCCCGGTATGAGGCATGTCGCTCCTACATGCGGGGGCAGATGTAACATTTGACATCTAGTGTTTAATCGATGTTGTTAATCAAACTATGCTTGTAAAATCAAGAGATGACTGGTAACATGTAGAACATAGATACAAGTTACCTACATAGAAATGTCCCAAAATAGTTTAAGAGGTTTTTGAGTAATGAAATCAAAACCATAAAATACTGCGATTGCTCCCAGAGTTCCCATAATCAACCCTGCATTTCAAGTCGCAGTGACAAAATGACTCAAATCCTGGAGAACTGCAGATAAGAAAAAGCTGGTCTACATAAAGATGCCAAACTACAGGAGGGTGGGCAAACTACAGGACAAAATAAAGTCTGTACATGTAAAGACTATGGGAAAACAAAAGTCTATTGCAGCCTCTACAGAAGTGCTCAGTGTGGTGTGTGTGTGTGTGTGTGTGTGTGTCTGCACTCAGGACAGGAAGGTGGGCAGGATGTCAGGTTAGCAGTAAACCATGAATACAACAGTGAATGTGTGTGACCTACAGTTTGTTGTAACCAGATCAGTGATGCTGTTTTAGTGCACACTGTCTCATGGTTTTTGCATTATCTGATCAGCATTCAAACTACTTCGACCTATTGCAGGCTGATAACAAGTTGTAGCCGATCGATCTGAGCACCCTTATATGGGGGTGCGCAATTTATAATCCTTGCTTGTCCCCAACTCTAGCTGCTTGAAGTAGAGATAGTGAGTTGACAGAGTATGGTGAGAGGTTTATATGGCAGCGGTGCTAATCATATGCCGCTAAATACAAATGGGGGAAACACGGCATCTAGAACTCAACAACTTTCATTTGTCTTATAGACATACTGACATGAAGGCAATCATTATCGTAACAATTATTTCTATTGTTTAGGCAATTTAAAGTCTTTTGTGTGGACTGTGAAGTCTGATATCACCAGGCTATTGTAGCTGGCAGACTGGAGAGAAAAGATTTTCCTAATCTAAATAAAGACAAGGGAAAAAAAGATAAAAACAAAGCATATAAGGCCTGCTGGTGGAAGGTTTGCTTTAAAGTAAAATCTGTTAGGGTGGGACATGCTGACTGACACATGAAGGCCAGAAACACAAGGTCTTATCTTGGGAATAAAGTTATTTACTTGAAGTATATGAAAAAAACATTGTATATGTCATTATGAAAACAATCTTAAATTCTTGACAATACAATTAAATCGATTATGTTGAAATCGATAGATTTACATTTATTTCTTTAATTACACATTTTATCTTTGTCGATTTTTAATTATTTATTTTGAATGATTGTCCTTTCACCTTTTAATTTGCTTAATTTCACCTATTATATACGTTATATATCATTGAATATACATTAATATAATTGAATAATTCTTTGATCTAAATGAAAGCAAGCTGAAAATATACTGTGTATATTGCGTCCTAATAAAAATATTTGAACGGGGGTGTCGGTAGCATAGTGGATAGTGCCGGCTCCCCACATACAGAGGTGATGCCTCACTGGAGCGGTCACCGGTTCGATTCCGGCTTGCGACCCCTTGCTGCATGCTCGTGCTCTCTCTCTCCCTCCCTCCTCATTCCACACTGTCCTGTCAATTAAAGGCAAAAAGCCCCAAAAAATATTTGAATGATGGGTGGATTTTACTATTCCACTTAATTCAGCTAATTCACAGAGTAAGTATTTCTTGCTCAGACATTTAACGGTCACAATGACTAGAAAACAAAAAAAATCTGAAATACTTATAAGTGCGTCCTCTCCAGCTATCCCTAGACACACTTCCCTTTCCCTGATTAAAGACCATCAAGGTGCACTTGACACACTTCACCCTTGATAGTGCCTCTATGAGCTATTCTGTGGCCAGCCGGGGAACCTGCTGGAGTTACTGGACAGCTTGCAGGTGTTAACATGTTACTGCATTGGTGTCAAGGAGGGCGTCGCTGAACATGAACACACATGCTCAGCAAATCTTCCAAGGGCAAATAAAAGTAAGAAAAACTGGCTGAAGAAGAATGTTCGTTATCAGGGGGTGTAGTAGTAAAAACCCAGACTGCACACACATCACACAAAAACAGTCATACAAAGAAGGTAAAAATTCTGTTATTGCTCATCTATTTCTTGTGAATAATTACAGATCAACTCCACAGTGCCCACAATTGTTTGCCCTTCCATTCATTTAAAGTCATTACCTTTTGCACAACACAAAGATATTGCTTGCTATTGAGATAATGTAGCTGGGACTGTGCTTTTGGCATGTGTTACCGTTACACTGCCGTCATGACAGATTAAGCATCAAAGTCTGTATCTGTTTGTGTGTACTGTTGTCTTACCTTGACACCATGGATAAGCCCATTCATCAGGAATGTGTGTTGGGGGAATGTCTGGTGTAATACCTGAACAAAACACACACAGATAACACCACATGAAACCACTTTACCCACACACTGCATCACATTTTAAACAATGACCGACGCAGGTTTATGTACTTTTCAGAGTTAAACTACAACCAGGGAGGAAAACAAGTTTGACGCCACAGGACAAAAATGTACCAAATAATAGAACTGAAATTAAGAGAATAAACAATTAATTAAATCACTGAGGCCTGTGGCAGAAAACTAGAAAACATAACAAATCAAATATTATGCATTGTGCAGATCTACATTGAACATAAACAGCTGATTTTTTTAATGAGTTTTCTGAGACCTTCCACAGGGATATGACGCACATGTTGAGAATCATTAAACTAGTTTGGTTTACTTTGGTTTTATCCTGCCAAAAAACGAAATGTTATGACTATAACTTCTGTTCCCTGAAGGAGAGGAACGAGGTACAACACATATAGTATGGGATATCACGCCCCCGCGTGGCCTGACTGAAGAAACCTCTATTCACGCCTTTAAGGCAGATGATCTGTGGTGACGCATGTGAGGCCCCGCCCGCACATATATACCTGCGTCGCCACAGTCATTTTTCAGTTCGATAGCCGCTCTTCACCGAGCCCAGCTGCACAGTGGGGCAACCTAGTGTTGTACCTCGTTCCTCTCCTTCAGGGAACAGAAGTTATAGTCATAACATTTCGTTCCCTTTCAGTCGATTCACTCGGTACAACACATATAGTATGGGACATGTATACACGCCCCGCAGAGCAGCCACCGAACCGGAGTCCACCTCCAGCACTCTAGTGCATCGTAGACCCAGCAGAAAGGACAGAGTGAGCCACCGAAGGGGCTGTCACGTCCAAACGATAAAACCGGACAAAAGTGTGCGGTGATGACCAACTGGCTGCAGCACAGATATCACTCACAGATACCCCTTTAAATAAAGCCCATGATGCTGCCATGCCCCTGGTCGAATGTGCCCTCACACCGTGAGGCAATGGAAGACCCCTGCTGTTGTATGCTAGGGAGATAGCCTCCACAATCCAGTGAGAAAGCCGCTGCTTAGACAGAGCTTTACCCTTAGCCGGATTAGCAAAACAGACAAACAATTGGTCACATAAACGCACACTCTGTGTGCGGTCTATGTAAGTACGTAGCGCACGCACGGGGCACAAGAAATGTAACCTCCTCTGCTCCTCGGAAGCAAACGGAGGGGAACAGAAGCTCAAAAGCTCAAATGTCATAGAGCTATAGGCTGCAGGGATAATCTTGGGCAAATATGCTGCATTCGGGCGCAATGTAACCTTAGAGCCATCTGAAGTGAACTGAGTACACGAGGGATGTACAGATAACGCATGAAGGTCGCCCACCCGCTTAGCAGAAGCCAAAGCGAGAAGTAGTGCTGTCTTATATGAAAGAAATTTCACATCCGCAGACACAATAGGTTCAAATGGGGGTCCACAAAGCGCCTCAAGCACCAAAGCTAAATCCCATGAGGGAACGCTGGGCTTAATCACAGGCCTCAGCCTGCGGACTCCCTTTAGGAAACGCATGGCAAGGGGATGAGCGCCTGGTGTCACTCCATCAAAACCAACGTGGCATGCAGATATAGCAGCCAAATAGACCTTAATTGTGGAGAAAGAAAGACCCTTATCCAGCAGTTCCTGGAGGAATGTCAAAACATCCACAATAGAGCACTGAAATGGGAGTACATTTCGATCTTGACACCACTGCTCGAACGCCCGCCATTTGTAAGCATACAAACCCCTAGTCGACAACGCCCTTGCACTCTGGATTGTTGCCACCACACTTGGAGGCAGACCCTTAGCTATTAGATTGGACCTTTCAACAGGTAAGCATGCAACCGCCACAGCTCTGGGCGCGGGTGAACCACCTCCCCTCCGGCCTGGGAGAGGAGGTCCCTGCGGAGGGGAAGCTGCCAGGGCCTCGCTGCCAGCAGAGTTATTATCTCGGCATACCACGACTTCGCTGGCCAATGAGGGGCCACCAGGATCAGAGAGAGACCCTGTCGGCGCACCCTCTCCAGAACTGACAAAATCATCTCCACTGGGGGAAACGCATACAGAAGCGTGTTGGGCCATGTGTGCGCTAGCGCGTCCATCCCTAGGGGAGCGTTGTGGTCCGTCATGGAAAAGAACAGGGGGCAGTGGGTATTTGCTCTGGAGGCAAAAAGGTCCACTTCCGCCCTGCCAAAACGGTCCCATATTTGAGTCACCACCAATGGGTGCAACCTCCACTCCCTCACAAGAGGACCTCCCCTGGAGAGGAGGTCCGGCCCCAGGTTCAGGTGTCCCGGGACATGGGTGGCTCTGAGAGACAGAAAATGAGCGCTGCACCATAGCAACAGAGAGCGAGACAGTTTCAACAGGGGAAGAGAGCGGGTCCCTCCCTGCCTGTTTATGTAGGAAACCACTGTCGTATTGTCTGTCCTGATCAGAACATGATGGCCTGTCAGAACCGGACGAAAATGTTTTAGAGCTAAGAAAGTTGCTAACAACTCCAGGTGGTTGATGTGGAGCCTGCATTGTACCGACGTCCACACCCCTCTCACTGCTGCACCTTCGCACAGAGCCCCCCACCCCCTCAGGGAGGCATCTGTGGACACCACCTTGCGAAATGACACCCTCCCTATGGGGCAGCCCTGTTGAAGTAAACCGGGTTCCCTCCACGGGAGGAGCGCCGACATGCAAGAGGGAGATATCGTCAGCCTCCTCTGGAGGTGACGCGGCGCGCACAGCCGATGAGATTGAGTCCAGCGCTGCAACGCTCGCATCTTTAACAGCCCGAGTGGCACTACAGCGATCATAGATGCCATCATGCCCAACAGCTGTAAGATCGTCCGAAAACGCAATTTGCGTCCCAACTGAAACTGAGCGAGGCAGCGGTGAAACGCAGCCACCCTGTGCTCTGACAGACGCGCTCGGTTTGAAATCGAACAGATTTCCAGCCCGAGAAAAGAAAACTGCTGACTCGGGGTCAGTGAACTTTTCCGTAAATTCACCGAGAAGCCCAGCGCTTGGATGTGAGACAGAGTCAGCGACAGGTGCGCCGCTGCCCTCTCTCTGGAGCTCGCGATTAAAGCCCAATCGTCTAGATAGGCTAATATGCGAACACCTTTCTCCCGGAGCGGAGCTAACGCCGCCTCGACACATTTTGTGAAGGTGCGGGGGGCGAGTGACAAGCCGAACGGCAGCACCAGGTATTCGTAGGCCGTGCCCTCGAATGCAAACCTGAGAAACTGCCTGTGGTCCGGGTGTATCGCTACGTGAAAGTAAGCGTCTGTAAGATCGATAGTTGTAAACCAATCCCCCGGTCCGATCGCGCTCAGTAGCTGTCTGAGTGTTAGCATTTTGAACCTGTAAGTTCGTAGATACTTGTTTAACACTCTCAGGTCTAATATAGGACGAAGTCCCCCCCCTTTCTTCGGAACAACGAAGTAGCGGCTGTACCAACCTTTGTTCGTCTCCGAAGCAGGAACAACTCGTATCGCTCTCTTGTTCAACAAGCTGTTTATTTCTTCCCTCAGTATTGCAGCTGCCTCGTCCCCTACAACTGTGTTTGTTACAGAGTGGAAACGGGGTGGCCGGGCCCTGAACTGCAACCGGTAACCCATGGCAACAGTCCGCTCTACCCACGGTGAGACTGCGCATGCGCACCATTGAGGAAGGTGGACAGCTAGCCGACTGACCTGCTGCACTGTAGGGAAGGGGCTGTCGCCCTCTGGCGTGCCAGAGAGGAACGGCACCACCAGTTTGACCTGGTTTATTTGTTTGGTATTGTTTTGAGTACAAAACGGAACCTTTATTGATTTGAATAATTGCACATTTACAACATTCACACAGTGAACAGTAGGCACCAACACTGGGGCACTTGTGTGTGTGGGGGGGTTGTGCTTGGGAGACTGTGTCAGGGGAGTGCAATGCTTCTCGCCCAGAATTGAACATGAACGCGGCCTCTTTGGCGGCAACAGATGAGGGGCAGCAGTGTCTCCCTGCTGCTGGAGCCCCTCTCGGCCCACTCCCGGAGCTAGGATGAGTGCGGCTTCTTCCTCCTAGGCGCTGAACTCTTCTGGAGGCCTGGCGGCGGACCCTTGCTCCAAGCCGACTGGCGTGGGGCTTGGCCCGGCGCTTGCTGCTTCACCGGCTGGGAGCCCAAACTCGCAGGTGGCGCTGCCCTTTTTGGGGGAGGCGGCGGTGTCGGCTTGGCAGGCCGCTTTGGTTTAACATCACGCCTGGGGATGATGCTGCGCAGGGCTTCTGTCTGCTTCTTTCTCAGTTCAAATTTCGTCTGAATAGCGTCGAGCGACTGTCCAAACAGGCCTTCAGCAGACACTGGCTCATCCAAATAAACAGCCCTGTCCCTCTCCGGAACGTCGGAGAGAGTCAGCCACAGGTGCCTCTGCGCAACCACTGTAGAACCCATCCCTCTGCCCAGGGAGAGCGCAGCGCAGCGGGACACGCGGAGGATGTAGTCCGTAGCGACTCTAACCTCGTTGAGAAGAGGGGCCAGTGGGCTGTCTGAAGGCATGACTGACCCAAGCTCCGCCAGACACATGGCTTGATATGTCTGGAGCATAGTGACCGAGCTCAGCGCACGGGCCGTGCCTGCCTGTGCCCGGTAAATCTTCTCCAGCTGCGACGCGGAGAACCTGCAGTGCTTGGATGGAAGCACAGTGGGGCCGCCGACACCGTGGTTTTGGGACGGGGCCAGATAGGCTGCCAGGGAGGGCTCCATGGGCGGAGGATTGACCAGACCCGCTTTTTCGGCTCCATCCAGGTCCAAATACTGTCCATAGCCGGGCACCGTGACGCGGGTAGACAGCGGCTTGTTCCACGTCGAGGTTAGCTCCGCGACAAAATCAGGGAACAAGGGCAGGCTATTCTTAACGGTCGTCGGCTCAGGGGGAAGGAAAAACCCCGCAAACCGCGACTGTTTCTGAGCCGGTGGGGGAGAGGGCCACTCCACCTCCAGCTTCTCGGCTGCACGGCGATACAGCGAGAGGAAGGATGTGTCGTTCTGGTCGACCGACGCAGCAGCGGCGGTGTACTGGCCCGACGACAAAGCCTCCTGTTCATCCTCCGACAAGCCATGCACATCCAAACCGATGTCCAGCACGTCATCGTCATCATGGCAAGCGGCCAGCTGAAGCGGCGGCAGGCTAGCGCCCTCGGAGGGGCCCATTTCACACTCGGCTAACCCGTCAACATAGTCCATATGTTCCGCCCAGTCACCAGAGGGGACTTCGGCCAAAAACTCCTCGTCGTCGGACTCAGACGAAGCTGCGTCCCTCGACTCGGAGAGGAGGGGGTCCTGCCGTGAAACGGTCGTCTTCCCCAGCACTTTCTCCACAAACGTGACCCGCCTCTCCAGGGTTGAGCTCCGGAGCTGGCGACAAGACGCACAAGACTCGGGCTCAATCAGCGCCCTCCTAGCATGGAGGACTCCCAGACAGACGGGACACGCTTCGTGCTGGTCCTTGTCGTGCAAAGAGAAGCCGCACCCCTGAGGACAGGGGCGAACAGTAGACTTCTTCTTTGCCTTAGGCTTGGTGCTCATAACGAGACACGAAAACCCTTCAATAGTACTCGAAAACACACACGAAATTAGCGCTCCGCGGGTAGCCGATGGCTAACACCAACAAGGGCTGTTAAGCTAATTTCGCGTCGGCAGTAGCCTATGGGACAGAGCTAACTAGCAGCAGCTAGCTAACCCACTCGGTAGAGGTGTCCTTAGCGAGGTGAAGAGCGTAAGAACTGAAAAATGACTGTGGCGACGCAGGTATATATGTGCGGGCGGGGCCTCACATGCGTCACCACAGATCATCTGCCTTAAAGGCGTGAATAGAGGTTTCTTCAGTCAGGCCACGCGGGGGCGTGATATCCCATACTATATGTGTTGTACCGAGTGAATCGACTGAAAGGGAACTTCTACACATACCAATATAAAACATGGACAAGCAGAAAGACAAAAGAAACCGTCACAGCATTTAAACAGACAAAGCGTTACACATAAAATTTAAGCATGAAACAAGATAAAACACTAAAAGTTAAAATAAATTCCAATGCAGTCCTGGCTGCCCCCAAATCATGACAGCTTGCTGGGCTCTGCTACTTGTGACATGCAGATCATAGCATACAGTATTAGTCATTATGCAAATTGTGTATTAGCATTGATCCCAAACATTTTCACGGATCGACTCTACATGTTAAATCAAACTGTAACAACATTAATTTTCTCTTATTCAAACATATCGAATTCAAACTCCACCAAATATGATTCCAGCTAGCTGGCATACATCGAGTGAGAGACAGAATGTGGGTTGAGAAAATAAAGGAAGGTACGTGATAGTAAACAAAAGCTGTCACACATCAGTGCATAACAGCAACAACACTTTGTCAAGAGCTACAGAAAATAAATTTGCAGTTACATTATATTACCTGGAAAGTTATCCGTGGAAGATTAATGTAACAATTTTATTATACACAACAAAATGCCATGACTTTCCAAGGCCTGGAAAATGTGGTTGTGAAATTATTAGACTTTCCGGGGTTGTCGATGACTGTGGAAACCCTGTATTTAGTAAGATACTGAATACATCCACCCATCTTTCCTCTCTCCATCACGTTGAATAAAATGTTTTTACACATTTTATCTATTTATTTATTTTATTTGTAATATATTTCAAAGCTCTCACTTTAGCTGGTAAACTGTCCAAATTTTAGCTCCCACAGACTGAAAGGATTTACATCCAAAAGTACCACATCTTTGACATTTGACTGAATTTTGACTATGCCTAGTATTACAACTGTGCTGGTCTGCAGTATGTTCAAACACCTGTAGCTAATCTGGTGACCTACTGAAAGGGAGTTGTACTAAGTTGTACTAAGTACTAAGTAGTGTCATGGTTACAGGTGACATCCAGTCTAGCTGCAACAATCAAAGAGTAATTTTACCTGTTACAAATGATGTTCATTTCCCTCTGCTCTGTTGAGAGTGAGCATTAAATCTTTTAGTAAATATGATTTGTCAAACAGTCCGAGTGTAGCTGCAGAGACTAGAGAGCTCATTCAGTCTTCATATAAGGACCTGGCTATATACTGAGTAGCTGGGTAATATCAGGAAGCAGAATAATCTCAAGCCTTTGTCAGATTTCTCATGGTTATACCATCATGTTACAACATTTGACTTACAGTAAAATCCACTTCTTGGTTTTAGTCAACAAACTGCTTTGCTGAGAACCTGCTCTGTTACTAAACTGTGGTTGGAAGTACCCAGAGTCCGTACCCTGTCAATGCTGCACAATCCTCTACATTTTATCAAATGTAGGAAATGTTTATAATTTTCTTGACTCTGAAATTGGCAGTTGGATACTTCTTTCCATCAAAAATAACGAAATAAAAAGTTTACTCCGTATATGCCTACTTTAAAAACTGGACTTTAAAAAGCTTTTCTTACAAACACATCATATGGAGAACTTGTTTGTTTTCAATGCACAGTTTATCGCTGCTGTCCCCAAAAATAAAATGAACCATTGTTGAGAGTATTTTAGGATCAATACGGCCAGACACTGTGGTTCCTACAATACTGTATCTCTATGATAATACAGAGGGGAAGGGGATTCAGACAGTCAAAATCTAAAGTTCAAAGTCCATAACGTTGGTGTGCAACAAGTTTGAAGCACCAGTGTCATTGACACTAGTGTGGGAACACGAAGCTTTGGTTAGTGCGTGTGGAGCTTGACTGAGACAGAATAACAGGATCTAGTTATTGTTTAGAGGTACAGAGGGAAAGCTCGTGGCATGGCTAAGAATCTCCTCTCTCCCACTGGGAGTCAGTTACTCAACACACACAGACTGTGAATGCCTAGTGACGACTGTTGCTGTTGGATACTAATGAAGCAGTGTGCTCATTGGGAGCAGTGAAGCAGTCCCTCTCATCTTCAGGCGCCCTCTGATTAGTCCAAAATGCAAATCCTGCCTCCGCCCAGGGATCTTGAGGGCAACAAACCCCCAGTAATTAATGCTTTACAAACCCCCAGTAATTAATGCCCAACAGTTACACATACAACCACCTCTTCAAACAAGACACTGCTGAAAAGCATGCATTGCATAAGCCTGTCTGGTTTACATCATGTGGCGCACAGATGTTGGCTCATCATTTGTTTGACATACCAGTTCCTACCCAAGTCATTCACATCGGTAGAGAAAAAAAAAATACTGGACAGGATTCAGTAAATACCTTGCTTGGCTAAAAAAAAAGGAAAACTACTGTCAGAAAAATGAAAACTATTTATACACAATCCCTGCTGGTATAAAATAAAGCATGTCATCACTATGAGTCATCTTAGCACTTCGCTTACAAATTAGATCTGTTTTTGAGGAAATGACCATCTGTGTTTTTAAATATTGGCTGATCATTTTCTCGTGCCAACATTTTTCAAATACACAGGTTAAAAAGAAGAAGATCCCTTAAATAATGCTCTTCAAATTGCCTGTAAGTACATAAAACATGCCCCTCTGCAGTGCACTGAGGTGAATGTGTGGTGTGGTTTGCCTGGCCGGCATATGTGCTGTGTGGCCTGACAACACAAACCACTGACCCCCTGATAAGCCTTTTCCACAATGAACTGGTGCTCAGACAATACGACTGTTTGATGCCCTTTTCATATTTCTCAGTCCATTAGCGCTTGGCAAAACATCTGCCAACACATAGGCACAAAAAACAAAACTGCGTCACGCGGGGCCTCGCTCATTTGATTAGGAATTCAATCATTCATAGACACTGATGGGCCTTGTGTGATTCCAGTCAATGGGAAATGCCACTCTTTGGCTGGGTTTCCAGAGAGGAGAGGTGTAGGCGTATGAATATATTACTAACCGTTATGTCAGTTTACATAACAGTGTGTGTGTGTGTGTGTGTGTCCAGGCTTACCGTGAGCATCGGGGTGGTGAGAAGACCCCATGCAAAAAACTCCAGGAAGATGACAACCACAGCATGGTAAACACTGGGCTCACCGATTCCCTGAGGCTGGGCGGAGACAGACAAAGACACATACAAATAGAAAGGGGATTAGCTGAGAGGCAACCGACATTATTACATGCTTCAAAGTGCCTGTAAACGTTAACACATTAACAAATCAAACCTTAAACTGAAATCTATTTCAAAGCCAGGCTCTGCATCACCTGATCCTGAGGGACAGCCCACAGTTAGGTAAGAGTGAGTAAGAAAATAAAACAGTTTTTCGCTCTGAAGTTTTAATTAGCCAATACAGTGCTAAATGTTGAATTAAACAGGCCACCAATCATGTTAGGATTGCTGTGACTACTTTCTTCCCTTTAATTGAAATTCTAATTTATATTTCCTCCATATAACTATTGACACCTACTCACAGGAGACAATCGCTCAGATGATCGGCAGTTTTACATGCACACAAATAATGTAGTTACTGTCAATAAAAAGATGAAGGGAACATTTTGCATAAGGAATTTATATGATTCATGGCAACTCCTTTAAGCTGAGCTCACAAACTGCCTGCTGTATATATTTTGCCAAAATCAAGTGGTTTTATTTTTCATTGCTACAAGCCATTCTGCTTTTTTCCCCCCACCAACTTACTACTTTCAATTATTCTAAAGCATGAACTTTACTATGCCTGCACAGTATTGAAATTGAGGATCCAAAAACAAAAAGCGATTAAGCTGCATACATTCCAAGACAAATTTAAAAGCATGCAATCACTGTGACTCTATTAATCCAGTCCTACTTACACTAATTACCACATTAATGTGAGCGAGACAAGGTTAAGCTGTTTACATGACATCTGCAATATCAGCTATATTGCCTTACTCTAACTGCAAATGAATTTTGCTTAGTGCTTGTAAATGCACAGACTGTGAAGCAAGAGGATTATTTTAATTTCACATTTATAAAGTGTCACCTGTGACTTTGTAGCCTATTTACTGGTACAATATTTTATAAAAAAGATTTACAATTCGTTATTATCGAAATTCTAAGTAATAAAGTAAAGCATTACATTTCACAGCCAGGAACCAAGCTGTCTAATCTAACAGGTAAAATAACTAAACATTCTTAGATATAGGTTGCTGGGTCACTCTAAATACAGAGCTTAATCTAATGAGAAAAACACAGATAGACACCCCTTTAACTTTAACACAAACCCACTCCGTAGAGAAGAAGTCACTTTAGTGTTACACAGTGAAATCAATAAAAGTCTGTAAGGTGAAGACAAAGTGTGATGGAGTAAGCATGGATGCTGAGCAGGGTCTTCTGCAGGAAACACAACAAGGTGTGACAATTGTGGAGACTGTAAATAGGCCAGAGCCAACTTAACAAAGACACTAGCTGCTAGTTCACTCGCACATGTGGTTTGACATTTCCTCACAAGGAGAGGGTGAAAGCACCACAGACAACCGGTCTACATGTCTGGGTATGATTGACTGGGGTGCAAGTGGCAAACCAGAAGAAACTCCCATCCATTTTGTTCCATGACACATCTATGATCACGCCACCTGCCTGAGTGACAAAATGAGGAACAATCTGAAACTGCCTTACAATATAGATGTTGCAACTTCCTTTCCACTGAAACGATGACTAGCTTCATCTCTAGAGACCACATTTTACTATTGACTTGTGAGCGTCTGAGCCTATTAGATCTTTATGAATGGATCATGGGTTGGATGTTGAAAGTGAATTCTTAATGGCCGAGTGGTCAGACCTCGCTGCAATAATGCAGTAAGGCAATAACAATGATCTCAACTAAGGACCCCATCAGATGAGAACCACATCACATCAGGTGTTGTTTTTCCTACAGACACAAGGCCATCATCAGGATGACCAAAGCATGACTGAGGGAAAACAACAGTTTCTGGTTCTCTTCATTAGGATTACAAATCTGTGTGTCTTCATATGGATACCCAGCGTGTTTGCCATAGCTATCCAACTGATTACATAACCAGCATGGATGCCTTGTTGTATTTATAACAATCCTGCTATTCTCAATCTGTGCCAACACTCTAACTGGGGACAATAATCACTTTCACCATCTAAATGTTACAAACTACCAGAATCAGAGCAGATATAATAGTTAGTTGCCTATTTGATCTGTCTATTGAGGATGTTTGATGCTTCCAGGTGAGTGCATTATATCACTATGTAGGATGGTTTCATACCTGGAGTACAGGTGTCAATGACCCAGAGAGGACTATAACTGTGTCAGAAGCAACGAGCCCTGACTGATATTTAACCAATCTTTAGCACCATATACCCCCAACAGCCATCATACTGGCCCGGCTGTTTAGCAGTGGCAGTTTTAGCTTCCCTGGTATGTTGACTTAAACGTCATGTTTGCTTGTTTTCAACTAGCATAACTCACCCCTGTTTAAAAGTCTTGCCTTCGCCCTTTTACAAAACACATTATTGACTAACGATATCTTACGTTGTCTGACAAGTTACCTAACTTTGTCCCTTTAACAATTAGCTAAGTACCAGTACCAAAA
Source organism: Epinephelus awoara (assembly GCA_035609425.1). Lineage (NCBI taxonomy): Eukaryota > Metazoa > Chordata > Actinopteri > Perciformes > Serranidae > Epinephelus > Epinephelus awoara. The sequence continues at coordinate 23,301,863 of CM069306.1, read as the reverse complement.
ATAGCTTAAAGCCTTTATAAAATTATCCGTTTGTTGCAACAGGCTAAAAATAACCCCAATTAACGTTTAACACATATGCTAGTGAGCTAATGTTAACCTAACGTTAGCCCCAGTTTGTGCCTGATTGTGATACACTGTCACACGTAAATTCTACAAGACTTTAGCAAACATGAGAAGCGATTAACCATTAAGTGTTAGCTTATGTTGGATAAGATGACAGTCGTGGTGTCTGAATTACGATATAAATATAAAGAAAAACACAACCAGCGTTGACATTAGCCAGCTAGCGTTACCTGAGCTGACGTGTAAACGACTAGCAAACGTAGGCCGCTAACATTAGCCAATGCTAGCTTGGTTAGCTAGGCGGACCCAGCTAACGGTTAACATTATCGCCAAGGGAAACCCTGAAACACAGAAAGCTACAAACAAATGCCGCTAAGACTGATACATTTTCATTAAATACACAAGGCTACTGACTAACTTCGGCGGCTGAGAGCCAGTTTAGCTCCGCGGCAAGCTGAGTTAACGAAGATAAATAAATATTTAACTCACACTTCCTCCATCTTTTATTATAATTTTCTTTGCAAGAAGAATGCTGCGGTTCAGCCGCTTTTTCTTCTTTTTCTCCCCCGTCATTGTTAACTTATGTCCATTCTTGATGTCAGAGGGTCATCGTTGCACCTATCAAAACTAAAACAATTTACTGATTTCGGCTACAAAGCTCATAACACCTCGACAATCCGCTACAGGCAGCTAGCAGTGAGCTAACTAAATGATGATTTCTCATCCCATTCCCCACCTCACTTCAACCCGTCTTCCTGAACTACATGTGGACCCGCCCTTCCATTGCAACGCCGCTCAGCGATTGGCTGCCTGATGAGGGCGCATGCCCAAACTGTGCGCCTGATTGGTTCAGAGAAACGTTGGGTGCTATTGATCCTCCAATGGGGATTTGAGAACATCACACCGCGGGTTCGGTGTACAAAGAGGAAATCCGTATATGGTAAGAAGCTGTGTTTATCAAGAAAGTGGACAAGATGTACAGCTACTGCAAAGAGCCCAGTAAAAACAATACAGTAATAGGCAACGCCTTTACTAATTATTCAAATGCAAAATGGAGGGTTGCAAGTCTTTTAGTCTCTGTCTTATTCTTTTATTTTCAGATTTGTCTTGAAATATAATAGTTTTTGAATGCAATAGAATTTTCTTTTTTGGTACCTGCTACTTTGGAACAGCCCACTGTATGACTGCACTATTTAAATATGTAAATGTGATATTTTTGTTCCTGTGCTCTATTTTTATGCAATTCTGTTTATTCTTACTTTTATTATGACTATTTCTAAATATCTTTAGGTCTTCCCAGTCTCTTATTTGCCTCTTTTCGTTTTTCTTTTGCATTGTTTGTAGATAGAAAACCTTTTATTAAGTCGTCCTCTGTCTACAAAGGTACATCAGACATACGTTTACACAGTACAATACAGTGCAATGCAGGAACACAACGACAAATGATAAAAGTCCGAAGAGGACAGCACAAATGGGGATGAATATGTAAGCACCAGTTAAAATATAATGATGAAATGACACAGTATTGTGCAGCAATGTGTCAGAAATATGTTCAAAAGTAGAAAAAATATAGCACACCATCAAAGTAAGCAATGCCTTTAGAGCTTTACACTTTATCAAATTAAATTGTGTTAATCCCTTTGAAATTAATGAGGATGGCAAAATCCATTCTCGCCTGTTTTATGTTGTCACTGTAACAGGGGATTCAAAATATTTCAAAAATATGTTGAATTATGTAGGCTCTCTTTCCATCTACACACATTAGGTTTTCCCTAAAGGTCATCAAATTAATTTAAATGTTTTGCACCTGCAACTAATCCATGTAAAACGACATGTTAATACATTCGAGGCATAATATCAATCATTTCAGAGGATAATCAAGAACTATGTAAATTAGCGTTCATAAATCTCTCAGAGTAAATGAGTGATGCTCTCATCCAAAGTTTCGACTTCTGTGAAAAGAAAGTGGTGCATGATTAAAAGTGAAACCGTTTGTGCTGGAAACATGCCAGAGGGTGTGCACAGCTATGTAACGGTGGTAAATTTTTAGTGAGTCACTAAAAAAAAGTTTAGTCTTGTGAAATGCTTGGTAACGATCAAATCAGAGATGTAAACAAAGAATGTCAGCCTAATTTAAAGTTTTCTGATCTAGATGGAGTAGTTTCACCAAGAGTAGAAGCGGTTTTATGACCAGCTACTTTGCAAGTTACATTCAATAGAGAAATATTTTGCCCAAATTGCTCTGTTATCGTTACTATTTTCATTCATATTCTAATTCATAGAAAAGGCAGTTCTTCCTCTTTAAAACATCCACCCGAAATACAATTTTCAGTTTCCTTGGTGGTATTGTTGCTAACTGATCTTTACACAAATAATATTTCCTGTTGTTTTGTTTGTGGAGGTAGGCATATGAAATTGCAGAAGCACAATCTGTAGTTCAAGCAGCAGCCCTGGAGCCAGCAAAATATTTGCTGGAGATCTGGTTGCTGGTGAGATGAAGGGAAGTTTAACACAGCTCATTTACACATACTATCCACACTGTTAATATACAAAGCTGGGTGAAAATACACAAAGTATCCCTCTAAGAGACATGTGGTTGTCAAAGCAGCAGCACTGGTTACACTCATTTGTAGCCTATTACAGCAGGAGACATTTGGAAATGGTCAGTTTATTTTAGTTGGTGACAAAAAAAAACAAACTCGGAGAACGTTCACCCCAATATGCATTATTCCTACCCCATATAAAATGTACAGGCATGCATATTTAAAAAGCCTACATGTAGTCTAAACACAGAATGTTTACGTGGTGAAACTGCATAGCCTCACAATACCAAGAGAAGTGACAGAGGGAAGTATTTTCAGTCAGTCTAACAGGCAGCAATGTGGCCATTCCCCTCACAGGTGTATTGAATCAGTGGTCAGTCACAGCAGTAGTTACCACAGGAAAGTGAGAAGCAGGAAAAACAGAACTGAAACGTTTCACAACAGTGAGGTCAACGAGAGCCCAATATGCACTGTTCGCACTCTGTACAATGGAGAAGCACTCTGATTCTCTCATGAATCTTTTCGGTACTCTTACAATACTTTTTTTTTTTTCACAAACACCATAAAGTCCTATTAGTATCATAGTGGTCAAGCTCAGAATAATGTCCATTAGTAAAGGAGACACTTGTGTCCTCAGTCGCTCCTCGTCATGTTGTCCTGTTTTTCTCTACAGATGAGACACAGCTGGTCACACAGCTTCACAGAACTGAACTAGAGTACCTACATTTTATAAAATGTGAACTGTACAATTCTGAAATATGTTTAAAATCACATACAGAGCATTGTATATAAAGAGGCCGAGGAGTCCTTGCTGTTGGGTCTTCTCCAGATCTCTTATAAAAACCCTGAAGGGACAATTAATACGATCTCCCATTAAATACATACTAACTCTTAAAGCACATTGTTTCCATAGCAGCATTGACAAATGGAAAAGTCTACAAAACAAAGTGCACAGTTCTTTTTTAACATAACACACTATTAACACATACTTGGGAATATTCCACAGATTACAACTTGTCATGTTATGCACAGGTGAGATCTTCATCCTCGTCGATGTAAGGGATGTCCAGGTCATCAAAGCTCCCTTTGAAAGTCTTACTGGTGATTTGGGGCTCGCTGAGTAGGGGGGGGCTGTCTGGGCTGGGCAGGAAGCACATGGACTGGGTAACATCTGTCTTTCGTCCTGATGCAAACTCTTTGTGTGCATCACTTGTTTGAGCCATCAGACTTCTGACTCTCTCCGCCAGGTCAGGAGGTTTAGGCGGGCACTCGGGTTTCTGAGTTTTCAATCGCATGGTCACCTTTGCTGGTACTAGAATATCAGATAAGCAAACATATTTGGTTAGAGCTATGTATACAAACACACTGTCAACCCAAAGACATAAACATAACCAGTTATTGTAATGCAGGCACACAGTCTGTGGGGTTAAAGAAAGCCTAACATCTAATTAGATCCTCCACTCTATTGTGAATACTTTCTCAGGGCCTCAGGATGCTTTAAACAAAGTGCTGGTTGTGTAGTCTGACAATGTCAGTATGCTCTTACCAGACTACTGCGTATGCATTGGTGGGGCTGTGTTCATCAACTTCAGTAACATTTTTCAAACCGACAATCTGAGAATGATGCCCACAGGTGCTGTGATGGCCTATTAATACGTGTATGTACGCAGCGCATTTCTACTGTTTACCTCACAACTGTTGCAATAAAAGTCTACGTGTGGTTAAACAGTAGGTGTATCTCCAGCTCAAAGTGTAGCCATTCATATACTTTTGGTTTTAGCTTCACTGTATGACCCAGTCTGTTTCAAGCATACTGAACCCTTAAGTATGATGTCTCTGTCATATGTTGGTCCTTGTCTCTTCCCTACACACATACTGTCCAATATCCCATGTGCCATAGTGGGGATCATTTTAACTTTATGAGTGAGTTGTATTCTGATACCTAGAGGAAGGTGAAGGTACCTTACCTCCCTACTGACCTTCCGAGTCCAGGCTGCCCATGCGATCCTCTAAACTTTCTGAACTCATCGATGACGATGAGTCCAGGTTGTCATTGTCAGAGTTCTCCTGCTCCAGGTCAGGTAACCTGCAGGCCAGGTCCACCCTGAGAGAAACAAAACAAGATTCAGACTCATTGCTCAAAATGCATTTAACACTGCATGAAAAATCTCAGCTCACTTTTCTTGCTTGATGGACTTGATCCTGTCAATGAGGACCCTCTCCGTTTCATCTGAATTTGGCTGAGGAACATCGAGCTCTGACGGCTTTTCAACAATCTGCACAGAGATCATGATAATCAGGACACAATTTTTATTCCAAAAACTAACTTAAATGACTGACAAAAGCTGCTTGACCCAGCTGTTATTTCATGATGCTTGTGATGGTGTCATGATCTGCCTTCGGTCTTGTAGTTTTCTCTCACCGTGTTTTGTCTCCTCAGTTTGAGCTGATTGACAGCTATGGCCTCTGCGAATTCCAGCTCCTGGATATTCTGCATCTTTTCGTTGTAACGTCTGAGCTGCTCAGTGATTAGGATCTCCACACACCTGCAGGTAGCACAGTCAAAGATGAATTCATCCCTATAAAAACAATGTCCCTCTCTTGAGATACATATGGTTTATCTAACAATAGCACATGCACTATTTTGAAGCCGCCGGGGTTTTTCAGTAGGCAATAAAAATCAAATAAGTAAATCAAATTAAATTTCTTGAAGAGTTACGAGAGTGTGCAATAAGTCTCACTTGGTAGTCTTGGACACATCCTTCATACCAAGGAAGGGGTCGTCGCTGTCCTTTGGACGCAGGATGCAGGGGGCAAACACAATAGCAAGAGAGCTCGGTGACATCTTATTGTGCTCTTCCTCCTTTGCAACCCTAATAAAGACACACAGATCAAGATCTCACAGGACTTTTATCAAACACAAAAATCAACAGAGTAAGGAGTGGAGGATTCTTTGCAACCCAAATTTTAGAATACAGTCATTTTGTTTTGACAACACATGAAACAAAGATTTCAGTTAAAGAGCAGACGCAGTAGAGGGGAACAGTGGAGATCTTCCTACCTGACAAGGTGGAAGATGAGCCGCTCTAATGTGTTGAAATTAGCAGGAGGAAGTTCTTCAACCTTTTGGTACACAGCCTTTATTCTCTCAGATTTCTCGGGCAGCTCTGGAGGCAAACAAACATGGAGATCAAGAAACTTGCATGTCAGCAATATTTGACATTTTTTTAATTGAAAAATCCCAAAAGACATCTATAGTTGTAGCTTCTCCACTGTGGGCATTTGCTGTCATCGATATTTTACTCACCAACAGCATGCAGAAAGTCGTTGTAGAGTGAAAAAGTCATGAGTGGGTCTGGCAGCTCTCTGAGCCAACGTTTAACCAGACCTGTGATGGTGTGGATTGGGTAGTTGTCTAAACTTGGTTTCTCAGGATCTGATACCACAAGACAGAACACACAGATGAGACACACAGAGAAATGTAAAATTATTTTATAAGTCAATGAAATCACTTTTCATTCTCCACAGCTGGCTGACAGGGGATGTGATGATCAATTACTCACCCTGGTCTACATTTACTTTGTGAAGAAAAAGTTTTTCGCACACACGACCGGTTAATGATGAATGCAAAAATGAAGAAAAGTCTTGAGGAATTAAAGTGATAGGGGGCCGCGTTTAACTACAGCAAAACTATATCAAAACAAATTTTTAAAATCTCTCACACAATCCATGCAGTTTAATCCAAGTGTCATTTATCCATTTGTATGCTCCGTACTTCTCAAACACATGTATTATTACTCAGACCTTAGTATTAGTAGTAGCATTAGTAGTGACAGCAGAATTCCTGGCTGATGAGCAAGCTAGGAGGTGGGATTTTGTGAATACACAAGCAGAGTTCAAACATTTGCGGTTGCCCAAGCACACTACTTGCATATGACTGGATAAATGAGACTTGGATTATACTGCATGAGTTGGGTGTGAGTTTGTAAACAGATGTTTTTATATAGTTTTGCTGTTGCCCAACATGGACTCGTGACTTCAAGCCATCGAAAATGTTCTCACGTTTTGGACTCTTGGAGGCATGTGAGAAAAGTTTTCTTCAAGAATTCATCCCAACACTGGGCACTGGGTGAGTTAACTGATATTCAAGTGATAATTTTGACACATTTCTTTAAAAATGTTTTTAAAATACAGCACACAAAGTTATCAAATGTTTTAAGTTATAATTTGTCTAAAGGCCATTGCACACTAAGTCCATTTTTTTTCCAGCTGTGCTTTTTAAATCCGTCATCTGAAAAAAAATCATTATTCACAGAAACCTTGCACTGATTCTGATGCATTTTATTGTTCTGTTTGTTATACTTGACAGAAAGAAAAAACACATTTCTATCTTTGCCTCTCTCCACTGAAGTTACCGATCTGACTGTCACCACTCCCTCCCTGTCTGTCATGTGGCACTGCAGCTGCATGAAGGGACGGAGCTGTCCTCCATCTCTGTCTTTCTCTCCTCTTCATCATTATCCACCCAAATATATTTATATGACCTGTTGAAAGTGAGCTATTGGAGTGATTGATTGAGTGAGTGATTCTGAGCCCCACCCGACGCAAAAAATGCAGAAAATCAAACCTGTTCCGAACAAATTATGGATGAAGTTTCGGACTCAGTGGGCGAACTGACACAGCCTGAGGTTGTATTTATTATTATTCAGACTCAGTGTGCAAAGGCCTTTAGCCTGGACCTGAACTATAACAATTTTTTTTTTTACAAAAACATACAAATTAAGAGAGCCTAGACAACAAAGAAAACAGTAGAGTGAACAAAGTAAATCCTGTCATGTCCTATCATTTTAAATGTCTCCCACTTAAAGTCCACAGGAACTTTTTCCATTGACAGTGGTTGTCCTCGCTCCACATCAGTCATACCAATTAATAAAACCAGGAACATAATTTTGTGTGGAACTCTAATCAAGTGGACCGTAGATGACTGGATCTGCTGGCTTCCTGAGAAATTTCAAGTGTGAGCTGGTGTGCAAATAACCCCTTACCAGTCTCCATAATCTGGTGGAGCTCCCTCGCTCGACAGGTTGAGCCCGACTTGCGGTAAATTCCCTCTGTGTAGAGGCCGTTTATCTCCACGTGCAGCAGCAGCAACTCCACCACTAAAGGAACAGTGGTGACTTTATTGGTGAGGACACACACCTCCACCCCAAAGTGAAGGGAGCCGGGTACACTGTCATCCTAACACAAGAAAACATGAGAGGAGGACACACGAGAGATTTATGGACAGGAAGTTTTTGATATTGTGATGTGTATGTTTTTAGTTATTCAAATCATATTATGGTGTTTGTAGGAGTATTTAAAGATGTCAGTTCCTACCCGTCTGGCACATCGTGTCGAGCAATCCGTGATGATGTTGTTCAGGCATTTTTTGTGACATATTAACTTGCAAGCTATAATGAAAGACAAAACAAAAAATAATAATTGTGGCCCTCTAATTTTTTTTTCAAATGCCGTTACATTTTGTGATCTTGCAACCATTTGAACTCACCACTGCACATGTAGGCTTTTTCCATTGCCCAAATGTAGGAGCCACACAAGTCACATGACTGCATGACGTTCACCTGGTATGTGCTGAACAGGTGATCCAGAGGACCGTTAGGCTGTAGAGAGAAGAAGCACAGACAATGCACTGGGATGATTCACCTGGATGTATGATGCAGAAACTTCACAATGCAAGTAAATAGAGAGATAGATATTCAGCTTACACATTTTTCCTTTTTCCTCCTCTTCTTTGTCGTCTTGGTGGACTGAGAGAAGCCAGAGGTGAGATATATGAGTGAGTCTTAATAGTTTATCATCACCAGGTAATACAGAGACTGATGATTGATTGAAATTTACCTTGGCTGGTTCAGACTCGTTTTTTCGTTTTACCTCGGCCCTAATAAAGCCATCCAGAACAGACTGGAACAAGTTGACGACCAGTGCGACATCCGACTTCTTCCTCTTGGTCCCTGCAAGAGTGTTTACTTTGTTGCTGTAGCCTTTCATCAGATCTTTGTAGCCGATTTGGGGCTTCTGTTGGTCACAAAGTGTGCATGAAAAGTTCAGTAAGTGACCACTTTACACCTTCAAGCCTTTTAGGCTACGTTCACATCACAAGCATATGCGGCCCAAATCCGATGTTCTTGCTCTCATGTGACACATCAGGTCACATTTCTTCAGAGTAGTGAAGAAATATTTCACATGTAGTCCAGGTGGCTCTGGCTCAAGATGAGGTAGAACGGGTCGTCCCTTAATTGGAAGATTGGCTGGTTGATGCCTGCCTGCACGTCGTAGTATCCTTGGGCAAGATACTGAAGCCCATATTGCTCCTGATGGCTTACCATAAGTTTGTGAGTGCGTGTTAATATCTAAACTGAGTAGCAGGTGGCACATTGGCCACCAGTGTATGAATGTGTGTGTGAATGGGTTAATGTGATAATGTAAAAGCACTTTGAGAGGTTGCATCACTCTTGAAGCTTGCACCGCTTTGACATTCATTTTCCCCCAAAAAATGTCTGTCTAATAAATTGATGCTTTTTGTTATTGTTCTGACACGCCTGTGTGTGACGTTATTGATTGCATGTGAGGCGATTGAGGGCAGAGATCGGTTCACACTGATGTCAAATATGGGTCACTTCAAACATAAATGTGAACAGTGTAGGCAGAAAGATCGGATCTGGGAAATAATTGGAATTGAGCATTGAGCCCTGTTACGTAACGTGGCCTTATTTTAACAGTCAGTCCAACATTTGAAACACTGTAAAGTATTCAAAAAACTCCCTTTAATGATCATGAATGGTAGACACATGTTAGTAAAAGACTGTTCCCCCTCGTTTCCCTCTATTTCATCAAATTTTATATTGTAAAGAGGAAGAAGCTGGACTGACCTGGACAGAGTACATGCCTTTGATGGTGTCTCTGAAGTGCACGGTGGCTTTGAGGAAGATGGTCTCCGTTGGCGACAGGTCTTTCATTCTATTTTGCAGGTTTAACACCTGCAGACAAAGATGAGGAAATTATGAACATGTAGAACAAAGGATTTTTATTTTTATTCCTTTAGCAAGTTTGCCTTTAGTGGGGTGAGATATATGTCATGTCACCCAAGAAAGTCATTGTATGCGCCTTAACCTTTTTAAGCTGTCAGGGAGCCCTAAGAACACAGGATTACTAAAATTATACAAACAATATTTATTGTCCATCATGTACAGCTTGCTTGAGGTTTTTTTCCAAAATCCATTGGAGATTGAGCAATAATAATATCACAATTTCTATCTTGGAAAAACAAACTACTCCACTATGAAACTATATGAAAATAGACAAAATTAAATTTATTAGGGGAATAATGCATTATAGAAATATATATATATATATATATATAAATACCAAAAACTGTATAAACAGACACGTAACTTGTAAAATAATACAATAAATGATCAAAACTCCACTCATCAGTGATTTCGCACTGATTTACTGGAATTACTTGTTATTTTAGGAGAGGATTTCCTCAGCTACTCTTTAATTTCATAACGTAAGTATTCACAACACTGTTGTTACTGGTAATCCCCACCACCCTTCCCCTCAGCCAATCACACTGTTGCAGCCATGGCGTATATTTGTACTACAAGTGTGATGAAGAAGTTTTACACCTGTGTAAAGAGCTGAGCTATAGCATGATTATGTACACAAAACTGCACTTCTACAGCACAAACAAGTGAATTACTTCATATGTGTCAGAATTTAGAGGTGCTATAAATAAAACCGGAGTCAGCTGTTATCGGCTGAGCTTCAGATAACCCTCCTCAGGTGCTGAGCTCACCTGCTCGCCGAGGAATTCGTCCAGATTTCGCAGCTCATTGGTGTTGGTGATCTCACGGTCCAGAGACGTGTTACACTGCAATGCCCGCGTGGCCCGACTGATTTTAATGGTTGGGTTTCGATTGGTCCTGTCAATGCTCTGGTTTGGCATGTGGTAGCTGTGTGGAGTGTAGCTGGCCAAGGTGACTGCACACAGATGAGAAAATGTGGCATTATCAGGCTGACAGGACCAATTACAAGTTTATACAGTTACTCTGCTGCTGATGTGTAAGATACTTTGGAGCCTCCTCAAGAAGACCTTGCTTTACACACATTGCTCCATGTTGCTGATCAGCAAATCACCTCCAGATGGCAGTGAAGAGAAGAAGGTGTGTTAGAGTATTTCCATACAATGGTCATGCAATAAATGAGACCCATGCCACAATACTTCACATGCTCTGGGTATGCCCGTCTTCACATTTATAAAGGATTTCTATTTTTAGAACTATCTTTAAGGTGTTGTGCCAGCCTCTAGTCCCTTGTCCATTTGCAGCACTATTTGGGGTTTTACCTGAGGAAGCAAAAATGTCTCAGCTAAAAAAAGATTTTGCAGTTTTCAGCAAAGCGCTTAATCTCAATGTTCTGGAAGAAGCCAAGTTTTCCCACTCACACTCACTGGGTGAGAGATTTGTTGCAACTCTCTAAATCAGAGGAAAAATAGAAACAAGTGATAAATAAGAATTAACATCCACATGTTATACAGTGTGGCAGCCTTTGTGTGGATGATATGCAGTTATTACCAGTTTGAGAGGATAACTGATGCACAACCTTGATGTAGACACAACACAAACACATCCACACCTTGTCCCAGCTGTCCGTTTTTGTTTTGGATCAGTTTGTTTTTTAGGTTTGCTTTCCTTTTTTTTGGATGTATGTCTTATTTTTTTCCAATTTCTTCAATATATTTACAGACAATGCATCACTCTCATTTTATGTCTACAACTGCATAAATAAAACATAAAAAAGACACAAGTATGTTAACTAGTGATGTATGATGGTAAACTGTGACCTTCACCCATGAGATCCAACAAAGAAACACCAACATCATGAGAAAAATTATGTACAGAGAGCTGTTAGACTGTTATTGTTTCCTGTTTCCTATTCTCCCCCTTCTTTCAGACCTTGTCTTCAAGTAATTCAGATTATGTTTATACTACAGTACTTTCAACCTGTTGCTGCCTATCTAAAGTGCACTGCATGTGTACATGTTGAAGTATCTGCATTGTACAAATAAATACATCAAGACTGCTCCTTTGCTGTTTTAGGTTACCTGCTTTATCTGACGGGGAGTCGCTGCCCGGGGAATACTTAGGCCCCCGCTTTTTCAGGAATTTACTGAGAAACCAAACCCTGTAGAAAAAGACAGTCTGTATCAATTCTATGTCATCAAATACATTAAGTATGGTCAAAAACATAATGCTTGGCTTAAAACATTGAACAATTTGCTTTAAACTGAGTAAAGAGTTTTACTTCTCAGGAGTTGTGAGTTGTGACTGGTTAGATCCCCGTTGTTCCGACTCCTCATTCGTTCTACTGACCGGAAGACTGAACCTTGACCCATCAGGTTCTGATGGCATCTGCAACAGTATCAAAACATGGACATGCTGTGAGTCAAAGCATATAAACATGCTAACAAACAACTATAAAAAAACACCTTCGACAGGAAAACCAAAAATTCCCTCCTGATACCCAGGTAACACAGTCAGTCCTTTTCCCCACCATGTCTCCCCGCAGTGGCTGCACCACTGCTGCACCACAGTTGCACCACCACCACCAAATCAGGCCACATAAACATAACAAAATGTTAACTCCATAGTGGTCGTCCTCCACCACCATTTTTAACTCATGCAAAGCAGCTGCACTGTCTCCTGCCACCAGTTGAATGTTGACCTTTTTTTTTTGCTTTCATTAGTATGCGGCAATTTAGTTCATATATTAATATTGTGTCAGTTTGTTAACACATTTATTTACGCATTTAGTTTTAAACCTTATCCCCCCGTTTATATGTTCATAATTAGATGCTATTTGCTCTAAACACCAATTGCGTAAATTTTGTAAATAATCAATGATATTCCAATGGTGTTTATAATATTTAAAGAATGATGATTTTTGCCATCACCGGAAGGACATGGTTCATTTAACTATTGGTTTATTAGTATGATAGTGTGTATTGTTAAATAAGATATGATGAAAAAAAGAAAATATGATTGTGTTCAAAAAATCTGTCTTACATATAATTAATTTGTGTTCAGTATTTTGTACAATAAACATGAAATTAAGTAAAAAGCCAAAATAATCAAAGTCACAGTCCCTGTCTTGATTTTTAAGAGACCAAAAAAACACTGAAATAACAGAAATTCATCATATCCTGTGGTGAGTCTGAACTGTGTCTGCTGACCTATGACTCATCTGGGAGAGGAAACCAAAAAAAAAAAAAAAAATCGGAAATATGCTTTGGAAACGGGCTTTGAGAGTCCTTTTTTCTGTTTTCATATGCAACAGGTCTTTTTGTTGTCCTGGGCTGCAGGGCAGAAATGAGAAATCGCAGAGCAATGCAACCTTTTGGACATACACATGCAAGACCTGCATGCAGAGGAGAGTCGTGATCCATCAAAACGTCCCTTCGGTCAGTACCTTGACCTGGGATTTGAGGGCCCGGACATCCATGCTACTGGTTGAGCTCGTCAGGTTGGACACATGTGGGTTGATGGGAGGCAGTGGAAAGCTCCAGTACTCGCTCTCCTTGGAGCCCCCCAAGTTCATCATCAAGCCGCTGCGGGCGTAGGCTAAGCGCCGCTTGCGTTTGGGCTGCTTGCGGAGGCGTACCCTGACCTAATTGGGCCAGGAAAGGTGATGAGGCACAGACTGGGAGGCCTTTTTTGACTCATGTGTAAGGAGCCTCCATCTGTGTGTTTGTCATCTTACAGCACACAGAACTACTGAATTTTAAAAAGCCAATGCCAACATTTAATGTTGTACTGGACACTAACAACAACTATATGAGAAACAAAAAGAAAACTGAATGAATGTTCTAGCTGTGGGTGAAGACACATTGTGTTGGATTATGTAGAAACATATCGACAAAAGTTACCGCATTGGAAGAGGGTGAGCTGTCAGAGCCTGATGAGCTGATCTTGGACAGTTCATCAACAGACATGGACTTTATTTTGCGCCTGTGTTGCAGAAGGAAATAAGAGCAGAGCTGTGGATCACTGTCGGACTGAATCAAGATATACATTTTGAGAAATAGTTGCCATGTAAACATCTTACCATGACATAGACAGGATAGATAAATGTAGAGACATGACCAGACTGGTGAAACTCAAAGCAAGTTTATGACGTTATTACAACAGTTTGTGGGGGCCATATTAACAAAGCTGCGACATTTTTGGGGGAAAGACTAATATGAGTTTAGGATGCTTACTGAAAGTCATCTTTCTTGTGTTGTCGTCGCCGTATTTCTGGACTTGATTCATCTGTCGGATCGCCGTCGCTCTTTCTTTCCCTCCACTTCTCGGCCTTCTCCTTGATGTCCCCCATGTCTTGGTAGCGCTGTAGGGAGCTGCTCTTGGAGGGGCTGGCGGAGCCGTCATCACTGTCCACTTTACCGTCAAGTGGAACGGAGAAGGGTCTGCTGAGAGGGGGAGGGGATCCTCTGCCCTCTCCCTTCTCCCTGCTCTTGGACCTGTTTGGGCTGAGCTCCACTTTGTGCTGCCTTCTTAACTCCTTTTTTGACAAGCTGTTACGTGAGAAGCACTGAATCAGACTTGCATCACAGCAACACATCCATAATATAAACACTAATGCTTTAATGTCTGATTTGAGACTAATTTTACCTGAAATGCACAGACAGTGAACTTAACCACAATGACCTAATTGTCTAGATAAAATCTGGACCGATGATAACCCACCATAGATTATCAAAGATATATTGGTATCGGCATGTATGTTGGTGCAGATGCAGAACGTGTTACAGAGCAGAAACGCCATAAATATATGTTTATACTATTTAACAGCCAGACACAAGAGAGACCTGGCAATTATATTTTTATCTATAAAATGTCCTCTCAGTATATATCTTGGTCAAGATTCTTAAATAATCAAAATTACGGATCCTTATTAAAAGTGTTGCACACATGTCCCTGAACAGAGAACCCACTGCCAGCCCATTCATGTGACATTAATGCTGAAACAACTCATAGAAGTTTCTTCTTTTTTACGACAATGCCTGTGTGGCTTCTGATGAAACGTGTCTTTTTAAAGACACACACACTATTTGATGTTGCTAAATAAAAACTGAATTGAACTAGGATTATAAATGCAGCTTTTCTAAGTGCTGTATTTAAGTTGGGTTGGGTGGATGGCACACAGCACATTAAAACACTAATAATTCATTTCCCAAATGATGATTAGTCTATCAATTACTCACCCTGTGTTACACAGAATATGTGAAGAAATGTTTTAACCGCATACCTCCACGGTGAACAAAAACAGAGAAAATTCTTGATGAATTAAAGTCACAGGGGACCATGTTTAACAACAACAAAATTATATCAGAACATCCTTTTATACACTCTCACACATCTAGTGCAGTGAAATCCAAGTCTATTTTATCCAAAGTCGTCTTCACAAATTCACCTTAACATGGGGTGAGTATTTGTTCTACAAAGGATCATTTGGGGGTGACATATTCCTTTAAACTCCACATAAGTGGCATTGTATTCAGCAAGAGCAGCTGCAAAGTGAGCAGTGTAGCTTTAGTGGCATGTGTACCTGTCCCGTCCAGGTCGAGTTTGGGACGTGTTCTCGCCATCCTCCGTCCCATGTTCGCGGTTTGGCTTCTTCAAGGAAGTCCTCCATGCTGTCTGGATCACCGTAGCAGCTCGGTTTTGTTTCTCATAAAACTCACGCCAGCTCCTCTGAAGAACACCAGAAATACTCTGTCAACTTAAGTCTGCTGTGTCTTTATTTGTTCTCAAGACTGTGGAAATATTTCTTTTCTTTTTGGGTGCTTAGAAGGCAAACCAAGGGCACTGACTATCTACTGTACACCATCCTTGGAAACCTCCCATGGGATTAATATTTTTATTGTCTAGTAGTCTCCATGAGAAAAGATATCTGATCATCTTCTATTTCTGAATACTGTAAATGGTACCTGTATGACCATAGTGGCATCTCTTTTTTGCAGGTAGAGCATCCTCATCAGACAGGCACGGAACCAGCGCTGCAGGATGATGATGTGACGCATCACTTCTTTGTTAAGAGTGTCTTGGAGCTGTTGCCTCTCCTTCTCCTTGAGGAAAACCTGCAGAGATGAAAAAGATGCAGAGGAATGATGAAACCACTGGAAACATTTGCACTGGTACATTTTAATACATGCATTACTGCTTATGTGACTTGTCGTATTACTAAGTGACAGTATTCTCTGATCCTCTGACATTTTGATTTCTGCATATCATGTTAATTGTTTCATGTTTTAAATTCAAAACACATTACAGAAACATGGGTGCATGCAGGACTCATGGGTCAGCTTAGTGTGAAGTAAGTTTTCCACCATGTTACTTTCATCCTCCTGCCATTGTGTTGCTCGGTGAGTGAAGATCAGAATAGATTACTGATATTATTAAGAGTTTTACCTTGGTCTTTCCTATTTGATAGGTGGTCTTATCCAGCCCCATCTTCTCAAACAGCTCCGTTATGTGCTCTGGCGTTGCTGTAGCTCCTTTTGGAAGCAACACTCTGAACTTCTCAACAAATTCCTGTCATCATGATAAAAAACATTATCAGAAGTGCAAATTGTTATAGGCAATAAACACTACGTTTATATATCTTTAACGTCTTTATTCCGTCTCGGTACAGAACAAACCAGAGGCCGCCATTTCCACTTCAACGACCTAACACACTACACAGCGCATGCGCACATCCGTACATGCGTTCCCGGGTCAAAGGGTAAACACAAAGAGGGAAATACAAGTTAACAATCTCCCTATCCTTTTTATATGAAATAATAAAACAATGTAAAAGTAATACCTGTCAAAAGATTTCAAATAAACATACAAAGTCATCCAGTGACTATAAACAAAAAAAAATACCTCTTAAGTGACATCCTGGTACATTCAGTGTGAGTTTGACAAAAGATGAACATGTTAACAATGCAAACAAAGTTTTCAGTGCTTTGAATTGTCTGTGCAAACGAAGTTTTCACCCCAGATTCCACAGTCCTTCACTTAGTGCTTTCAAAAGCACCAGAGCCGATGCTCCCTTTTTGGTAAGACAGTCAGCGAGTTGGCCTTTTGTGTCTGACCATAACATCTCCTTGATTTTCTTACTTTTTATGAGCTCCTTAATGCTGCTTATGTCCAACCTGAGTCTCTTCTCTGTGACCTGTTTTGTTGACTTAAGGGCATCGAACAGAGATCGATTGTCAGTCACACAGACCAACGAAGGAGCATTCAGTTCAGCATTACCAGTGGTGAGCTCAGAAAAAAGAGTTGCAAGAAAAATAGCATTGTCTATTCCATCTGACATAGCAAGTGTTTCTCCTGCGAGGGTGCTTCGTACAACACGTCTAATTCTCTTGGATTGCCAACAGAGAGGAGAAAACTTCCCTCTTTCTCCCATAAGGGTGATCAACGTTCCACCCTGTGTACCTCCATCTGGAAGATTACCAAGAGAAGCATCACTGAAAACAACCAAGTTAAGAGCATCATTGTTTCCCAAATGCTGAAACTTGAGGGACACTTTTTCTGACTTAAGCCTGCGGATGACTTTATTTACCTCATGCATAGACTGCACTGTAGCATTTTTGATATTAGATGCCAAACTACACGAGTCAAACATAACATCTGGTCTGGTCTGCTTGGCAACCCATAGGATCTGTCCTATTTTTGACCTAAGCTGCTCTTTTTCAGTGTCATTAAGGGGGGCATCCCTCTGTATGGCACGTGCTGGTTGCATGTGAAGAGGCTGTAGATTATCAATGTAACTGTGCTGGTGTACCTGAACTACCCCATCAACAGTAGCAAAATCCATCCCCACATAGCAGAAATGCTCATGCTCCTCGCGTCCTACATGGAACGCAGCCTTCAGTAGGGGAATCACATCTTCTGAAAAGTTTTGCGAGCCTGCCCAAAGAAAATCATCTACATGGCATGCAAGTACTCCAGTAACCTTAGACTGCTCGTCTAACCAATAAAAGACTGCTGGATCCACCTGTGACATTTTACCACCTGTGCTCAGTATGATTTCTTTCACTTTGTTATACCAATATAGAGATGCATCAGCAAGACCATATACACATTTCTTTAGTTTCCATAGAACATTTTTACTGCCTGCCTCAGGAGGGGGCCGGATATAAATATCCCTGGACAGCTTCATGCCCTGCAAGAATGCAGATTTGATGTCCATAGAATGGACTTGCCACTGGTTTTGACAGATTACTGATAACAATAGCCTAAGAGATTCTGAGGCACAGGTTGGAGAATCTTTCTGTAACTTTTGCATATTAAGCTCTTCAAAACCTCTGGCTACAAGACGTGCTTTAGGCACAATACCCTTGGGAGTTTCTTTGAGAGTACAGACCCATCTGGTGGAGACACATTTTTGGCCTGTACTTTCAACCTCCTCAAACACATCATTATTGTGCCAATTCTTTATTTCTTCTTGTTTTGCTGCATCAAATGAAATGTCTTTTGTTATGAGTACATCAGCTTCCCTGTCTTCTGACTCAATGTTAAGACTATCAACATGTGACATATCAACTGACTCCTTCTGTCCCTCACTGCCATCAGGTTCAAGATGTTGTAGGTTATACCAGTTTTTGTGTTTTCCTGTGGCTTTTCCTGCTTTGCCTAAAACTCTGGCTGTATGTTGAACACCGTCATCTCTGCTCACAAATGTTACAGTCTGCCCTGTTCTTAACTTTACACCTGCAGAAGGGGCGGGGTTACCACAGGCCCTGTGTTCTGTGTCAGTTTGTGTCACATTAGTTTGTGTCAGGGGTGGATGCAACACTTCTCCTGTATTCTCCTCCCTGTCACTGATGTTCTCCTGTTCATTGTCGGTATTCTGGTCACTATCTGAGCTATCTACTGCAGTGTTTGTCATGCCTTCCCCACTTTCTGCTTTTCTGTTAGCATCCTCTTGTGTAGTTTGCTTGTCCTGCTCCCGTGTGTTAACCTTACAAAGCCTGGAGTGATGCACTCGAACAAGAATCCCACCATGTCTTACAAATACAACAGCTCCATCCTGACCAATAACCACCCCTGGTCCCTTCCATTCAGTGCAGTTTGCTCGTTTGTAATACACTCTGTCTCCTGTCACATATTTGTCATCTGTAGGTCTGAGCTGCTTGCGAAGTGCCCTCCTAATTCTCTCTGAGCATTCAGCTTCAGTGAATGCTTTCCTGGAAGCATGTAAAGCTGATATGTGTTCTCCTACCTTAGCACTTACAGTGGTACCCTCTAAAGCAGGTAGTTTATCAACTAATACAGAGGGGAGGTTAGGATTCTGTCCAAATACTAGTTGATGTGGGCTGTAACCATGAACATTAAGCATACTGTTCTTGGCCATAAGGGCCCAGTCAAGAGCAGTGTGCCAGTCACATCCATTTTCCCGTTTTACTTTCTGGATGATTTCGGTGAGTGTCTGATTGTGTCTCTCCAGCAGGCCGTTGCTCCAGGGACTGTATCCTGCTGTTGTTCTTGTCTCAATATTGAAGTTTTCTGCCATGTCTCTGATTTCCTCATTATTGAATTCTCCACCGTTGTCACTGTATAGTCTCCGGGGGGGACCATGTACACTTATCCATGTGTGAATGAAGGAGTTAACGATTTCACAGGATTTCTTTGTTTTCACAATGTTTCCAGCGCTGAAACGTGTGAAATGATCGATGATATGGAGATACCATACTCCTGGTTCCAACTCATGCAGGTCCACTGCTACAGTTTCATTATACTCGGAGGCCAAAGGCAAACCTGCAGCAGGCTTTGGCTTTGTCTTGCTGTACCTCTTGCATATGTCACAGTCATGTACTATTTGTTGCAAAATAGTAATACATTCTTTGTCCTTATTTCCTGCGCTATGAATGAGCCTCTGTAGACGATCTGCTGAAGCATGGCCAAACTGTTTGTGAAGCTTCAAGAGAACTTTATGTTTCTCATCAGTGGACATGTTTTCTGTCACTGTAAGAACTTCATCTTCAGCTTGACTTGTTGCGTCTGATGACATGTTTTCAGTGACAGTGAGGACCTCATTTTCAATCTGACTCTTTTCAGTATCTTTGTCTCTGATGTCTACACAGTAGTGGCCAGAGCTAGTGAATTCAAGAGGCACAGGTTGTCTGAACATCACAGCTCGGTCATTTTCCATGTCCAAAATGGTTCCTGCTTTCTTCAAAGATGTTTTGCTCAGCAGCAGTGGGATATCAACTTCGACCACTTCAGCTTCAACGTGACATCTTGTCTGTCCTATTTTAGCAGGTAATTTCACTTTTCTGGTGGAATATACTAAGTTTCCATCTCCGAATCGAAATGGCCTGCAACTGGGGATTTCTGTTTGCAGCACCTGGTTCACTTGGTCTGGGCTGAGGTCTTTCACATAGCTTTCCAGCCATTTCTCCCCACATACAGTACGAGTACAAGCAGTGTCAATAATAGCTGACCCCAGGGATTCAGCCAGGAAGATTTCTGAGTCAGACATGGAGGCTTTTGTAAACAGTGTGATGTTACATTCCTCAATATTTTCATCTTCAGTTAATTTTACTTGTTCACTCTTCTTATGAGGACAATCTTTAGCCCAATGAAACGTGCTCTGACAGATGGCGCATCTTGATCTCTTACCGAATTTATCCAGTGGATTGGTACCCGGTAAAGGCTGCCGCTGTTGTCCACTCTGTAACCGTTTTCCTCGTCCTTGCTGTCTTTGCTCTGTAAAGAACGCCACATCCTGCTGATTCACTTGTATTCCGTTTGACGTGCCTGGCGTTTTTCCTCCGAAAATCCTCTTAAGTGCCGACTTCATGTCAGCAAACTTTAGGTCCGTGCACGCCGTCAGTGCAAGTTGCCTGTTTTTTACGTCCAGACAAGCCGTGTCCAAGAGCTTAAATGCTAACACAGCATCGGGTAGTGTCATCTTGTACTTTTTCATCCGGTTATATCGCTGCTCAAAGTCAATGATATAGTCCGACATGGACACAGAACTGTCTTTTGTAATGCCATCAAAATGGGAATACGCTTCATATGCGCGGTCTTTTTCCTCTCTTAGGAACACACTATCCAGTTTCGCTAACAACGTGTCCATACCGTTATCACTGTCCAAGTCTTCTGCGGGTATTTCCATTGCTGTTTCCCGGGCTCTTCCTTCAAGCCCCAAGGCGACAGCGAGTGCCTGTTTCTTTTTGTCGAGTTCTGTAACCCGCTTCCAGATGTTGATTTCATTTTTCCAACCTTCGTACGGCCGGGTCTCGTCAAACTTCGGCGGAACTTTGTAACTAGTAGCCATCCTCTGCTACCAATGTTATAGGCAATAAACACTACGTTTATATATCTTTAACGTCTTTATTCCGTCTCGGTACAGAACAAACCAGAGGCCGCCATTTCCACTTCAACGACCTAACACACTACACAGCGCATGCGCACATCCGTACATGCGTTCCCGGGTCAAAGGGTAAACACAAAGAGGGAAATACAAGTTAACACAAATTAACTTTCTTCTCACTGACAGGTACAGAGGTTATTTAGTTTTCCTTTTCATACTGTGCAACATCATTCCCAAATGACTGCAAACCTTGAATGTGTACTTGGCGCTGTAGCCAGACTTCTGGATGTGAACCATCTGCAGTAAGCCCGTGTGTTTGATTTGCTGTAGCACAAGTTCTTCATCGAAGTGCAGCTCTTTCTGTAAAAACAAAACGTGTCCCACTAGGTGATGAACTGTGCTACACACTCCAACATGTAGGACTACATTTACAATCAGGATGGTGTTTTACAAATTCACAAATGATGTTACCTTTTCAGTGTTAGAGCGAACACAGAAAATGAAGAATGGCTCGGCTTTTTCGATTGTCTCCATCAGCTTTCCGAGCGAGGCCTGTGAGATACAGAAGTGCAGTGTGATGTTTGATGTATTAAAACCAAGGAAATCCACAATTGCCCTTGGTGCAGGCAGACTTTCACATAGAGGCCTGTCCCGCTGAAAAATACCATGTTGATCACTGCTATGCTGAAGCTAAAGTTATGGCCTGCGATGTCTGCAGTGGGAGAAAACTAAAAGTTCTGTCTGGCCTCTTATTGTGAGAAACACTTTCAACCTCATTATGACGCAACTCCATTAACAATAAACAAGCTGGTGGATCCCTCCAAGAAGCTCCTTGAGAACATCTACTCTTGTCACGATGAAGTGAAAAAGATGTTTTGCTGTGGTGATCGGCAGTGTATCTCCTACATCTCTCCGTGATGGGTCTAACTTTCTATCCATCTGACTTATTTTTTTCTTCAGCTCATCCTCTCGCAAAACAAAGGCATCACTTACGTATAACTAGTATTGGCAAAAAGAAAAACAGGTGGAAAACAATGTCTAGAGTTCAGAAAAAATATAGACGTGACCGATAATTTTAATTGTGACCCCTCTGGTTTGTCTAAATAATAAGCTGATAAAAGTCAGAATCACTTTCAAATAATCAGTATCTAATTTTGAGATGACACCTGAACCAAACCTTTCCCTTCCAGATACATGTATGCAACATCAAGTCATGATTTAAGTTCATTAAACAAGAGCAATAATACTCAGCAAAGGTACAAACCTGAAACTGAGTGGCAGCTGTCGGAGGCTTTGTTGTCCGATGAGGGTGGAAAATGATTTTGCTGGTTCGGTCATGGCTGGCGTTGCCAACAATATGTCGGAGGGAGTGCAAATCCATGAGGTTCTGTTTCATAAGAGATAATAAAGTCTTCTGAGTTTCTGACTTTCAATACAAAGGGACATTAGATGGACATGTGAATTAATAAATGAATTGAAGAATGAAAAGAGTGAGTCACTCATTCACATTCAACATGTTCAAACATCTGTGTAGTGCTGCACCCAACATTTTACCTTTGGAATGAGCTGCTTCCGTCGACCGCTGCGACTTTTCCTGCACCAAACACAAACGAAATGAGGCTCAACAAATGACTCATGAAACAGAATGTGAGAGGGTAATGTGTGACATTAAATATCAGTGTGTCTGAACTAAAGCCACAAGGCCCACTTACTTTCTCTTCTCATAATTGACAAAGATGTCTTCAAATACATCCAGAGGATGTTCATCAGAGCGATCAAAGGAGAAATCCAGAGTCATGCTGTTGCTGTAAATGTCAGAGAGGTACTTTAATTTTTAATGTATATTACCATTTAACAACCTGTGTTTAGATGTTTTTATTACCGGTAAACCATACATTGTTCCCCCTGCGTCACTATTTCCTCTTGAAATGTGCTTCTGTGCATATGATGGTTGTTTTTCAGTGAATTGATTTTCTATCTAATAACTGAATAAATGAGACGAATGAATAAATAAATGAAAGAAATTAATACTGCAATATAGGTGCCTGTGCTTGGAATGAAAGCTGGATGGCTGATGGTTACAGAAAACGCCTGCCTGATGCAAGGTCTGTTGTCAGTTTTGATACTCTTGGTTTCATCAAAAGAAAAATCAAGTTGCAATACAGACATATCATTGGCAGTAAAATTCAGGATAAATGCACCAGTGTAGTAAATCTACCTGGACAGTCTGTCCACAGCGCTGCTGTGCTGTTTCATCTCCCTGAGGGTCTTGCGGGAGCTTCGTCTTGCAGATACTGTGGTGACAATTTAACAAGTCGGTTGTATGTAATCATCAGAACATTTGTCAAAAGAAGAAAAATAAAAACATGTTGATGAGATACAGCGTGGCTGAGTACTTCAGAAAAAGTCAGCTGAACAAACATAATTCCTGCTAAGACCCATCTGCAGTGTTTTATTTTACTTTTACAGGGTGAATCATTTTAGCTGCTGGTCACAACTTAAAATGCGGCTCCATTAGTAACTAAAGCTACCTACACGACTCTGCCCGCTGGCGTCCCAAGTTCTTGAATACTGTGAGGATGCGGATTGTGGCTCGAAGGACTCCCCATCTGAACAGAGCTTCTGGACTGGATGCAACCAAGTGATGCACGAACGCCCGCTCGCTGCTCCGTAGAAGTGAGATGACTTCAGGCCGCATGTGCTCCGTGTTTTTCTGCCGGAAATCCTGAAGGACAAGAAGAATTACCACGGTGTATTCCTGCATTCTTCCTGTAGTCACACAGAAGGGAATCTCTGGAGCTCAACATTCATTACATGCATTCACAACCTGAAACACAGGTGCAACAACAGTATTCTCAGGGGGAGGGAGCAGAATTAATCATTCACTTAGCTCAAAGATTTTCCCAGTTTTTCCCACGGTGGTTTATTAACATGGTTCCAGGCAGCCTACCCTCACTATGTCACATTGTGCTTGTACTGAATTTCAAACGTTTATTATTTATTTTAAAGAATAAAGATGTTTGCAGTGGGGGATATGTACTCCACCTTGATGTGATATTTAACCCGTCCAGCAAAGTGTTGAATGACAAAAGTCAGCTCTGTATTTGAAGAGGGTACAAAGAACAGGTTGTCCTGATGCTGCTGCTTCAACTTGTCCAACAGGGTTTCATCTGTGGCCTGAGGGAGGCTGAAGATACACAAATAGGAGGACAGAATATCAATATCCACACATTGTGTGCAGGAAAGAAGGTAGAAAAACACTTGCTGAGATGATTTTAATTTGACCATGCATACAGTTTTACTTATTGAGCCATAATGATATCACAGATAAAATATCATGACTTAAATTTCATCTGTATCATCCAGTTATACTTTTAGCCAGCTCCCGTTAACGGTGACTGGCCTGCAAAACTACCTAAAATTACATTCATTAAATTGGTAATAAAGCACGTTGTAGGATTTTCCTAAAAAAAACAAACAATGTAAGCAACCAACTGATACAAAAATAACCCCTTTCAGTCATCACTTATGACCCACTAGAAGTGTTTGGCGGCATATTTCTCTGCAGAGACTCTGTCCTCTGCCTCTATAATCTTATTTTCTTGTTTTCTGCTAGGCTTGCAGGGTTCATACAAGCAGTGTAGGGAGGAGGGGCCAAGTTTACTTATTGTGTTTACAAAGAGTAACTGGCAATTCCTGAATAGTATATCTTTAGTATATTTTTTTCTGTAAAAAATTGGTGCTTGAATATGGAAGACAAAATCTAAAGGAATTCCGTTAAACTGGATTTCTTGTAGTGACCGACTGATCAGCTGATGGAGAACAAAAGGTGATAATTTCTTGTCATTTCTTGTTCGAGACGAACCACTCACCACTAAGACTAACCAGACTGACCAGTTTCAATATCCTCTCCAAATGCCTTAATTTAATTGACCTGCATGATATTACCATAATAAACAGATCTGCTACAGGCAAAGTTCACCTACTTGCTCTCCTCATCCAGCAGGTCGAAGAGTCCGGTTGACTTCTCGCTGATCAGCTGAATGCAGTCGCTGTTGTCAGTGTAGTTGATGTCTTGCCAGGTGATGCCCTCGGACACATAATCTTCCTGAAATATATTAATCAGAATTACATAATTAGGTGACTCAGTGGAAGTAAATGTAAACGTAAATTAATGTGTCTCTGTGGCACTGATGTGGAGATGTTTTCGTAACAGCCAAACAATAAATACAGAAATAGGGATGTAGAAAATCATGCAGAACATAAAATAGTAACCACAGTGCCTGCAAGTTTTAAGACCAACTTAATGCTTAATGCCAACTGCAAAAATGGAAAACAAGAAGTAACATTTCAAGGACTGCTCTATGGTGCAAAACGTCTGTCTGTAAAATAATTGTAAATCCTACATTTTGCTAACATGATTTCAGATACTGAAATACTTTTGCAGGCAAAATAGTAACTCATTCATGTACAAAGGCAAATAGACATCTAATAAAATGTGTCAGCCATGCCGAGGCCAAAAATAGAGTGAATGTTACTAACCCGGACGTGCCATGAAAGACTTAATGAAAAACACCTACTTGCTCAAGCTCGAAGATGTGCTGGTTGATGTAATACTGTAGTTTCTCGTTGGTGTAGTTAATGCACAGCTGCTCAAAGCTGTTCGTCCGGAGGTTCTCGAATCCAAACATGTCCAGGACACCGATGGATAAACACTAAAAAAAAAAAGAAATAAAAAAAATCAGCAAACAACATTTCACAACCAACACACAAGGTGTAATTAATAAGCTACATTAAGGCTGCACATAACTGCCAAACCTACAGTGTATTTTTGATGAATAATGCAACTAGGACTTCAGTTACATGCCCACTTTGTCAATTACTGTCAGTGCTTCAAAATGTTCTTGATCATTTGTTATATATATATATATGAACATAATAAGACATTTTCCAGTGTGCAAATCTCCCAAATGAGAAGTTTTTGCCTGTGCAACTTACAGAGACTGACTCCTCCATGTCTCGTCTATTGAGCATTGCGTGGTTGATGTGAAGGATGATCCAGTCAAACAGAGCACTGTATAAAGACTTGGCCATGGAGTCCCGCACTGTGGGGGCCTGGACACACAGAAACATCAAACAACGGAAAAGATAACTTAAACTCAAATGAAAAAAAGGTTTATTTTAAATTCAATATAGTCCACAATAAAATTAAACCAACTCAAACTAAACATATTTGGAATAAATTTAATGATTTTATTATTACACCAAAAGGAATACTTTACTAACAAAATGATCATTTGTATATCAATTAATCATCACGTTATGTTGAATTTGTGAAGAAAACTTTGTTTTTCTTGCATGCCTCCTTGGTGAAGGAGTAATCCAAAAACTGAGGACATTCTTGGTGAGTAGAGTTAAAAGGAGGACCACATATACCAACAGCAATACTGCATCAACACATCCGTTTACAGACTCCCACACAACTCGTGCAGTATAATCTAATAAATCTCATTCATCCAGTCATATGCTCAGTACATCCTAAACACAGTAATGGGAATCACAGTAAAACAACTGGATGAATCTGACTTGGATTAAAATGCACGAGTTGTGTGGGAGTCTGTAAACCGATGATTTGATGTAGTTTTGCTGTTGTTAAACATCGTCCTCCTTTTACTCCAATTTATCAAGAGTTTTTGCATCCTTTGTTCACCGTGGAGGCATGTGAGAAAAAAGTTTTATTCATGAATTCAAACCAACACTGGCTGAGTAATTGATTTACCAATGATCATTTTGTGGGTCACGTTTTCCTTTAAGGGGGAAGCCGTAATACTGAATTTCAACTCTATACCTCTTGTAGTGTGTACGGTGAAACTACGGTGGCGTTGGTGGTCACTACTGTCCTCTTGGTCAAAGTCTTCACCAGTAGCTCCTTTTTCACCTAGAAAAAAACAAACAAAATAAACAAATGGTTACACAGAGAGTTAAACATTACTGTGACATATTCGTAATGCCACGGAAAATCTGTACTAATTACTGTATTTGTCAAACAGAACAGGTTGAAACATGTTTGTTCTCTTACGACACAGAGAGCTATTTTAGGCTAAGCGATGACGCACTTCATCTCTCAGAGTTGCTCTACTCACTGAACGAAGATTTGTACTGTTAAGCCCCGTTTCCACCGAGCAACACGATATGGTTCAGTTTGGTTTGCTTTTTTTTCATTTCTACTGTGAAAAGTTGTGGATGGTACCAATTGAACCATTCCGTACTGTCCCCATTTCTGGTCACCCTTCTGTTGGGGTACCTAGCCTCCAGATCTGATACTAAAAGGTGGAGCTGTGAACACTGCAGTCCGTTGACTGGTCAATAGCAGACGGTCACCCTGCTCAATGCTGAGCTGTGGCTGGTTTTGAGGTTCATGTAACCACTGCTCATACCATAAAGCGTTTTACATACAGTAGTTAACTATAACATGAAAGGATGTTTTGCTGCCTCTTGCAGCAGCTGTTGTTGGAGAAAAAAAATAACACAGTGGAGCATAATTTCTATGGGCTCCGGCAACACTAAACCTCTGTACTTGCTTAAAAACGACTAAATGCACAAACCCATTTTTAAATACCGCATCTAGAGACACTCACTGCAGCCTGTTTTATTTTGTTCTGAAAATGTCAGTGCGCAACCTCATTCCGTGGACGATAAACAAGGTGCAGACTGATAAAGAAGGAAATACAGTGAGTGCTGGACGGAGCAGTGAGGGACAACAACCCCGCCCATATGAAAGAGTACTGCTTAAGGTGGAAATGCTAAGCAGACCTAGGGTCTAGGTACCACATCTGAAGAGTTACTTTTGGTTCCAAAGGTACCCTTCTGAAACAGTTTGGTGGAAACAGGGCTTTACTGTGTTTGTATCCCAAGTTAAGAGTGACGTCAGACACTAGAAATCAACCAGAGACTGTGAGTACAAATTCAGGTGATGATTTTGATAGTTAGAATACATAACCAACATACTTTGAGCAGGTCAGACAGTGTGGACAAAACTTCAGCAGGTCCAACCTCCAGGACTTTGTCCTCTGACAGTGTGTACGTCACATTGCCCAGGTGCAGGATGGCAGACAGGATGGAAAATATGCTGCACAGTAGAAACAGACACACACAAACAGATTGCTTATTCCTGCCTGAAATGCATTCACTGTGAATTCTTACTTGCTCTGCACTGTGGAGTTTTAACAAGTATATTCTGTGAAAGGTTTTAATCCCATTATCAGTTTTAACAAACAATCTGACTGAACTGTTTCATATTCAGTTTGCCCTTCAGTTTAACTTGCTCCTACTTATTTAGAGACTGACTATTTCTTCTCATACTGTCATACATACTGTATACTGACGTGCTTCTTTTGGTATCTTATTTACATTTCCTTTTCTGTTTATTTCAACCTTGCTGCTAGTTAATCAGAGTGTGTCATGTCATAACTCAAAGCTAGTGTGACATTTGTGCATTTAAAACCAACTAACAACAGTATCTGGGAAGATAAACATTGCTGTGTTGATGTTAACAGATCAGTGTTGCCCTCTAGGAAGCACATCTAATACTGTAGAGGCTCATAGCAGGTGATAGTTGACACTGCCATTATCATATTTTCTATGTTGGTATGTCTAATCAGCTACATTAGGCAACAAAGCCTAAAAAAAAGCTGTACATGCAGGTCAAGAGTTGCTGAGTAAGTTCAACTTACTATAAACAAACAGAAAATATGCCTTAAGAGACTATTCATGTTTATTTCTGTGGACTTCACTTTGACTCCTCCTCTGAATCTCTGGAGGTGTTTACTAAGGAATGTATGAGGTCATTTATAAAGGAAAAAATTACTTTGTCCATAGTTTCTGCCTGTTATGTTTCCAACTGTACTTTCTCTTTAGCTCTCTTCACTTAAACAGTGACTGTGTCTTCAGTGTAGTTATTCACCAGGAGGAGCAACCTGAACAGGTTATAAACTATGCTGCTAGCGCTTTTATGTGTACGCAGTGTCCCGGGGCTGTCAGGCACTTGTCGACATGCTTGCTACATTTTTCTCCCGCTCGACTTGACAAGCTCTGACCTGTTACTGACACCAGTATAGAAAGCAGGAACTCTTTGACGGTGTTCAGTCTAATACCAAATTACATCGTCTACCTGTGTAAATTTAGATGAAGCTGACTCAGAGCTGTGCTGTGTCACTATGAGGTGACTGAGAGGCAAAGTGAAATGCTGTTGTTCCACATACAGCAAATATTTGTCCTTCAAATAGCTCTGTAATTCCTTGCTTTCTCCACCGTCTCAGGGGACCAAGTGAGTGAGCTTTACTGTAAAATATATGTTCCTGAGACAGTCTAAACCTTCTGGCATGTGCTCTTGTGTCCTTGATGACAAACCTACATGTCTGACAGCAAACAATGATAACAACAACAACAAAAAACAAACTAACTAACCAACAAAAACCCTTGCTTTGAGTGTTGTGCAGGCACATGACAATTCCGAAAAGGTCATGATAGCTGTACTGGTTAGTTTGACTCCAGCCTGCAGCATTCTAGTTGCTCTGTTCATTATCAAAACCATACATACTGTTTCTTGGTGGAGGCCAGGAAGCCAACCATCTCCATAGCTTGATGGAGTCTCTTGTACTCCTGCCCAAGTTTCTCCTCCTCGTCTAAATGGAAGTCTTCCTGCAGAACAATCAGATGACAAGCGGAGAGAAAGAGGGGGTTAAAATTAATAATAATATAATAAACCCTTTATTTATATAGCCAAATGTATGCATCAAACGCAGCATAAAAGCACATAATCATAATATCTATAACCAATATGTTTGAGTCAGAGGATTTAAGGGGACCTGGCGGGCACATGTGTCTTAACCATGCAATGTGCTGATCTTTTCTTCCTGTGTCTATTTACTATGTTTCTATTATGTTAAGGTGCAGTGTTTGTTCAGGCGTGTATGTATGAGCATGCAATGTGCCGATTTTTTTTCTTCTCTTTCCTGTGCCTTTTAATATGTACTTTATTATGCAATTGACAGAACGTGGATATAAGCACTACAGCACTTAACCCTTACTGTCCAAATATCCTCCCCTACCATCCATCATAATCACAACAAGAACAATGTACTGGAGTCTCAAACTCCATCTTTACACCCCAAACAGTCCCTTCTCCCCCATCTGACTATTACTATTAAGTTGCACTTAAAACAGGACATAAGCTTACACATGCATAATGCAGTGCATGCAGTATGACTTTTATGCCTCACTGCGCGATTTATACTGTGAAATTGTGATTGTTATGTTTTTATTTATTGCAATTGCTTCATCTATTTTATGGTTAATGTATTCACTTCTTTAGGAACTTTTGCCTGCACCATCTGGCGGGAGGACTAGCAATGGAAATCAGCCCTTGGCTGCAATTGGGTGCATTTATGTTTTTATTTCAATGAAAATGTTCATTAATAAATAAAAAATAAAATTGAAATTGAAACCATGTCAGACAGATAAGACGAGGCAAAGCCATTCAGTGATTTAGAAAAACATATTGGAGAATTTTATAATTAATTCTCTGGCAGACAGGTAACAAGTAACGTACAGCCAAAGAGGTGCATGCAAAAGATAACACATGAACAACAATGAGGAAAAGAGATCAACAGAACAATCTTCTTTTTTCCTCTTGTTTTTATAATTTAATTTCTGATCATCTTACTTTTATTAATTTACTGATTTTCATGTTAATATTTGAGGTTTTATTTGATTCTCTATAATGCACTTTGGGCACTTGATATTTGTCTTCTCTATACATAAACTGACTTGACTGTACCAGATTTTCCAGGTTGTGTTCACACCTGTAATGGAGTTTTAAAAGGTGAAAATTGGGTTATTATGGGACCATTTTGTTGCTGAGCCCTGCTGCATAACGAGGAATACACAATCCTGTAAGTTTAGTGAGTGACAGCAAATTATGCTGCACCTGACTGAGCTAGAAGGCTTTAATCATTTTATTGTTTAATGCCTAGGCAGAGCGAAAACAAAGACGTACAGGGGTTAGTTATGAGAATTAGTTGAGACTGCAGCTTCAGCGCCATAAACATAAATCAAGGCTACTAAAACCAAAACCAAAAGAAGACACAATAGGCGCTGAACCTGAAAAGGAAATGGCTGGTAGTTGGTCCATGTTGCAATATAAACACATCCAAAATGCGCAAGACTACTTGAAGCCAAACAGAGACCAGCCTTTTCAGGTGGTGTCAGAACTTTAAGTCCACACCAGGGTTCAAACAAAAGCATTCTCAAAAGACAAACATAGACACAACTAAAATATAATAAAATGATTTTGTGGGAAAGCATGTGCACTCTAAGTCTAATTAAAGTGAGGTTTTAAAGTTTTATGTGAGTGTCTGTTTATGCACAACACAGGCAAAGCTGTGACACGCTACAATTCACTACTGAGAAGTTTCTAGATATTGTGGTTCTGTCTCTGTAAAACATCTACCGCTGGTTTTCCCCATTTGATAACATCAAATGACACGTTTTACACTCGTCCTCCCCTTTATAGCAGCAGCTAAGTGTGTGGATCAAAGGTACCTGCTTGAGGTAGAGATAGTCTTGCGGCTTTAACAGATGAAACTCCTCCTGCTCGTCTTTGGACGCACCCACCAGCAGATAGTAAAACACGTGGAAGTTCCTGCGGGTCAGAGGTCACACGGTGCCGATACAGTAAATCAGGGCTCACACATGTTTCATTTCAACTCTGTTGTTTACTCAACATTTTACTGCACACGGCGCTGTGAAGGTGGTTAGGTTAGGGTGAGTGTTTTGAGTGTGTGAGACTGCTTTTACTGGCTTACGTTAAAGGTCAGAGTTCAGGTAAAACTGAAGACAATGTGACCAAGGTTGATACCATTTACGTACTAATTTCTATGTCTATTTGAGTGTACAAATTAGAAATAAAATACAAGCTTAATAATACCTCTCCCTTTGATCTCTGGACACCAGGCGGCACTTTTCTAGTAGGTACTTCTCAATGACTGCCCTGCAAGAGACACACAAGAGGAGAATGTCAACAGAACCTGAGATGCTTTGGTGTGATTGCCAACATTGTACAATTATGACACAGCAAGAAAAATGATCTGTTAAATGTAACATATATATATATTAACCAAGATAAATTGTTAACTGAACTGCAGAAGCCTTGAAGAGAAAAATAAAACATGAAGCCTTACCCTCTGATGACACCGCTCTCCAGATAGTTGAGCTGGATGAACTTCCCAAAGCGACTGGAGTTGTTATTCTCTGCAGTCCTTGCGTTGCCAAAGGCCTGTTTAAAACACAGCGAACATAAGTTTTTGCTAAAATAAACAGTCAAATTTGTAGGCATGTTTCTCACAGACGCTGGCACCCAGACCTAAACACTGCAAATGTTTGCTGCGTAGAGCAGCGATTAAATTAGTCACTGTGGTTTGTGGATGGCAAGTGGGAAGGTACTGTGACCTTATGAAACACTGGAGATTAAAGAACTAGAGGTGCAGCTACGGTGATTTTCATTATCAATTATGTTCTAAATGAATTGATTTATTTTTGGTCTAAATGATAATCTTAAATGTTTGTGTAAAATGTCTGGGTATCATTTGAAAATTCTGATACCAGTACAGATACCAGTGCCCTCAAAGTGATACCCATACCAACAGAGTTACTCATTTGATGCATTTTTTTCTACTTCATTTGATAACCATCATGTGAATAGAGGCAGTCAGTTGCATAAAATGCAACCAGAGGTGGGGCAGATGAATTGTTGGCAGCCAGTGTGTGTGTGTGTGTGTGTGTGTGTGTGTGTGTGAGAGAGAGCGAGGGAGAGGGAGATAAAGCGCATATCGGTCTGTAAATGCAAGTGTCGGTTATACGCTGGGGATGTCGACGTGAAACTATGGAGGGAGAAATTAATGGTGTATGGTACACTGTGCTCGATTTCACCACACCACAGGCCGTATGTACAAATAGTAATTTTTACTATTTGTTTTTATTTTTACAATACTACGGGTGTGCCATATCATCTTGTTCACAATATTACCGGTATCATTTTTAATATTCATATTGTGATACTCGCAATATTTCGACTTATTGACATACTGATGTCGTACTGTTACCCACGGCAACAACAAACGTGGCTGAAAACAAATTCATTACCGACTTGGCAGTGGTTCCAAAAAGAGGAGCAGCTTCAGTAGTGTGGAATAAACTGTGGCGTCATGAATGTTTTATGAACAGCCCCAGACTTCTCAGACTCTTTTAGTGAGTTACCGCTCAGAAGGAACTCATTCAGCGGTTCCTCTGGCAGCAGCTCTCCTCTCGGTGAGGTCAAGTGATTTTGTCATAAACCTACGGGACGCTCACGGATTGACAAAATATGTGAATGTGAAATATTTATCGTATCATAACAGCCTGTCACAGGTTACAGTGTGATGATTGGAGGAGAAATGGCAGAGCATAAAGGTCCAGGTGGGAAATATGCTAAGGTAAGACTTCAATGTCCCCGCGGGGTAATTTGGGATACAGAGAGTAGTCATTATAAAAACAAAATAGACAGTACAATACATAACACACAGAATCCAGAGTCACACTGTCAGAGGTAAATCATGGATGATTAGTGGTCAGACTGGTTGAGATAAGCGATAGCAGGCTGAACAAAGGATGATCTGTAATACTTATTGCTACATTTAGGGAAGCAAAACCTCCACCCTGATGGAAGCATCTGAAACACAACATGGAGGGGATGTATATTTGGGAGCTGTTTAAATGTGTAATCATAGTAGATTTTATTTCTTTGAACTACTGATATTGTATACAGAATCTGAATCTCACTCTGAGTTACTGTTTTTTACAAACTTAAGAAATGAGAGATCATTTTTGTTTAGTTTTTACTGATTATTTGAAGGCAAACTGCTGATATGTAAAACTGTATCACTTATTATGTTGCAAATCTATTTTCTTAAATTAATAATACTTTTTTTTCAATAATTGGTCATATCGTCAAGAATATTGTTATCACAAAAATACACTTAAATATTGTAATATTATTTCAGGACCATATCTCCCTCCCATACTCAATACTTTCAAACTAAATAAATAAATAAAATACCAAGGAATGCAAAACAAAACAAAATCACATTTAAGGGGAAGAAACCATTTTTTAAAAAAAGAATTAATTAACATAACAGTTGCAGATAAATTTTCTGTTGCTCGACTAATTGATTAACCTACTAATTGTTGCAGGTTTACTCTGAACTAATCATGTGAAGGCAAAGCCACTCTTATTATGTAAATAATAAACCTTCATGAAAATATATTTGATGTTTGATTTTGTGATTTTTTTAATATGATTTTTTACATATAATTAATCAGCTTTTGTCCTGAGATGAACACTGTCCAGAGGTTACAATTGAAAAGCCTTCTTATTTACCTCAACATCATCATTACTGCTGTAATTCACTGTGTCACTGCATTGTATCTCAGTCCCCCTGGCTGAACTCAACAACTGCAATGCATTGTCAGTGTTTCCATCAGTAATGCAGTTAAACCACGAGACTCGCATCTATTATGCACATAGTTAAGTGGCCACAGGCATTTGGAAATAAAAGTTCCTTCAAGCAGCCTTTTGTTAAGTTCTCAATGAGGCTTCTGCATAAACAGTGTGCAGTTTTATTGTCACTTAAGACACAGATACTTCCTCAGTGGATGGTGTTTTCCACTCTGCTAATGTGACTGCTCTGCAGTTTATTACATTTCTGTGAAAAATTTATTCAATTGGGTAAACAATAAATCTGTCAGCAGGTGAGAGGAAAGTATTACTTTACAGCTATCTTATCAATTGATTAATTTAGAATTTCAAATTATTTATCAAGTACAAACACCCAACGGTAGCTGGTTGCTACAACTCAAATGTGAGGATTTTTAGCTTCCTTCCATTTCATAGTTATAAATTAAATGTCTTTATTTTTAAACAGTTGTTCAAAGCAAGTATTTTAAACACACATTGTAAAAAAATAATTAACCAATAATAAAAAACTGCTAGAATAATCAATAATAAAATAGAGATAATCAGTAGCTGCAGCCCGAAAGAAAACATAATGATCCATCTCACAGTTGTAGTGCTTGTTATTTTCTGAATGGAGACAGTATCTAAGGCTCACTATCAACAAAACAACGCACTCCACCCAGGCTAAGTCACCACAGGGTTAAATGACACAACAGGATTATGAGCGCTGCAGCTGAACCTGGATCAGCTTCTACTTCCCAAGTTTCCTCAAGACAAAGTACACTCCAAACTGATCCCATGTCAGCATCTAAAAGCTATTATTCTCCCTCATTCCAGTGTGAGCTATGCTAACGGTCGTGTCTTAACAGGCCAGAGCAATGCTTACGCAGACAGTGGGCGAGACCTGCATACTGTACTGATCACACGCTGACAGGAAAACCTCTGCATTGCTGGAATGTTTCTACAGTGCTGTAAATACAGAGCATGGTTTTCATTTGAATCAGATCAAGCTTATCTAAAGAAGGAGAACACTAAATATGTAAGGCATGTGGAGAGAAGATGGTATGTGGAGGAGGAGGAAGAGACACAGGTGTTTGCCACGTCCTAGTTTAGGGGCTGGATCCCCTGAAGGACATTGAGACGATGAAGAGGGCCAGGTTGAACTTGCTCCTCCTCCTCCCTGACAGAGACTAACACTTATGGTGCATTTAGGTAGACCTGGTCTGCTCGTAAAGTCAAAAAATTCCAATCTTATCACCAGGAATTTGGCCTTGAAAAACTGGG
Organism: Epinephelus awoara; assembly: GCA_035609425.1. Taxonomy (NCBI): domain Eukaryota; kingdom Metazoa; phylum Chordata; class Actinopteri; order Perciformes; family Serranidae; genus Epinephelus; species Epinephelus awoara. The sequence goes on along the minus strand of CM069306.1, from coordinate 23,265,992 downwards.
AACAAGGTGGGAAACACTGGTGGAAAGCTGGGACAAGTCTGATGATACCTGAGTTGACAGATTGAGATGTGACATTTCACTGCAACAGATGATGAACACCTGGCAAACAATTTATTTTCATAACTGATGAACTGATTTCTCATGTAAAAGTGCAAAATATCCTGGTTCCAAATGTGAGGATTTGTAAATTTTCTATGTTTTACATCAAATTAAAGGCCCAGGGTGTAGGTTATTGGGGATTTTCTTTAACGTGAAACCGTTTTATTCCTTGTTTTTACTGCTTTAAATCACCAAATCTGTTTGTTTCGGGGAGGACGAGATCTCTGCAGATAATTAAGCTCCTGAACGTCTGGATCAGAAATAAGGTGAGCACACATTAAGTTCTCAGAGACAAAAGGTGAGCACACATAAAGTTATCAGAGACAAAAGGTGAGCACACATTAAGTTATCAGAGATAATAGGTGAGCAAACATTTGCGGGTTCAGGTCAAGCAGGCTGTCTGCGACGTGCTTAAGAGGGTAGGAGAGCTACGGACTTGTAACATAAAACTGCTTAATTCAGTGTTTGAATCACCTGTTTGTTTGGAGAGGAAGTAACTTCTGCAATGAACACTGAAGGAATTCCAGCTGGTTGCAGTGTCCAATCCTCACCGCTATATTCCACTAATTCCCCTTAAATCTTACATACTGGACCTTTAAATATCTTTGGGTTTTGGACTGTTATCTGACAAAATTAAGTTATTTGCAAATGTCACCTCTAAAGGCCTTTAAACACCAGGGGTGTGACGAATATACAACATATAAATGCAAACGACATAAATGCAAATACTCCCCTGCATCAAAACTATTCAGACTGACAGCAATGCAGATTTGCAACGGTTGCAATTGTTCCACCATTGTTATGAAGTTGTGATATGACATCCGTTCTAAACAACGTGGTTGGCTGATGCCTTACTTCGCAGAGTGAAAGCTCAGAAAAATCTAACTTATTCCAAAAAATTGTCTCCTCTTTGCCGCATGATACTTGTGTTCTGTGTGAAAGTACTCGTGAAAAAAAAATAAAATCAAAACAATATATTGACAATGAGTAAATTAACCACATAAAAAGCCCCCATCTTGCTTCATCTATTCATCCATCCATTATCTTCTGCTTATCCAGGACTGGGCCGTGAGGGCAGCATCTAACATCGTCTTATTTGTTATATTGTCTGATTAACTACAAAGTGAATCAGGCTGCTGCAAAGAAGAAACAATGGATTTTATGACTTGACCACCGATCACCAGTTGCATATGATACTGTGTTTAACTGGGTAACACAAAGACTGACTTTTATCCCTTTACATTTAAATAATCTAGGTTTAAAAATATCCAAATAATTCACAAGGGGAAAAAAAACATAATTAGAGGAGGGTCTGAAAAAACAAACTTACTTTTGTCTCACATCATATTTTTTTTTACACATTTAATGATCAACAATCATCTAAATGTTGTGATGATGTGATGTTTTCTGACTTTGTGAGAGTCAAAGGATTGCCTAAATATTATTATTAAGCACATGATGCAACCAAACCAGAGTGGAGACACTGAAGGCTGCAAGCGATATGCACCAGCTGTGTCCTAAAAAGAAAATCAGACAAAATAAGAGACACTGGGATAGAAAATTGTCTCAACCCGATTTCCAACTAGAAATGCTGGCCTGAGAGAATCTACATTCCCGGATTGGAAACACAGCTAAACAAGGGAGGAAAGAGGATCTGAAAGTGCACATTTCAGAGTGGGGTCAAAGCTATGAGAGAGAGAGAGAGAGAGAGAGAGAGGGAGAGAGGGAGAGAGAGAGAGAGAGAGAGAGAGAGAGAGAGAGAGAGAGGAGGCGATTTAAACTTTTTAGTGTAGATTTGACAGCAGACCTGGCTGAGCCTGTTCTGACACGTTCCTGCTTCTCTTCTCTCTCTGGTGTTCCCTCAAAGACAACGCCCTTCAAATTCTCCCTGTGGAGCTAAGCACTCCACTTCCTGATCACCAACACCCAACACAGACCTCAAGCAACAACCACCCGCCATATTTAATGAAAGCAAGGTGCCATCACCTGCTGGCTATTGACTGCAGATCTTTCCCAGATTTCAAAACTAAATCACTTACAAGATACTCTGATGATGTTTTCATCACTTACGACATTTTAGAGGGGCAGTGAATGCATGAGTACACTGCAGTTTTCTTGCACCACATACATTTAACTAAAGAGGGAAAGAAGAAGTAGTCTTGGCTTTGTTACGTCAAATAAAGGGGAACAAGTATCTTAGGGTGTGACTCATGCATATAAAGGAAATCCCAAGACTGCAGGAGGCTTTTTGCAAAGCAGCCAAACTACAAAACCATAAAACCCCTAAACAACAGATTAACACATCAACTGATCCTCATCACTGCAGTCTGAATCTTGTCAGTGACTCTAGGCTTGGCCTCTATTGATATTCATTTCTGGTGCAAACACTCGTGCATGGTCGCCTCTGGTTAATCCTACGGCTAACTTCTGTGGAATTACATTTCAGTCCTCAGTAAACTTGTTCCTTATTTTCCCCATCATAAAAATCAAATCACACTCAAACAAGAAAGCCACTTTTTCTTCCTCAAGCTAAATTTCTGCCTCTCTGAATACCTATTAGGAAACAAGCACAAAACAACACAACTGCCTGAGAGATCAGTTAGCAGGAAAAATACTTAAGCTGTTGCTTATTTCAACTGGAAACTTGTTGGACTCGTTCAGAGAGAGGAAGAATCCATATTTAGTCACACTCTAACGTAAGGTTGGCCCCTTGGGATTGTGTGTGTGTGAGGGGGTGTGTGATCACAGACAAAGCAGGCCAGGATCCTTTGTGTAAAAGGTGAGTTGGTGTATTGATGGACAGATAAACCATGCACTTGTGCACATTTCCAAATAATGGTAGCTGGAACAGATTTAACTGGCCATGAGCTGCAAATTGGAAACAACGTGGATACGTGGAGCTGTTTTGTATTTTGAAGTGTAAATTGTAAATGAAGTGAAACCAACTAATGCGTTCCTCGTTCTTGTGCACTGAAGACTCCTAGAATAAAAAAAACGTTCTTTCCCCACAAAACACAAAATCTGGTAAGTTCCAATGACGCTGGTATTTGCCTAAAAATGTGTTTGGCCTGGTTTCACGTCAGTTATCATCAAAAGATGTTGTGTAATCCAACAGACAACTGGAAAAAGAAAGCACATGTAACAGGGAAATGCGGGCAGACGTGTCGTCCTGTTACTCATTGACACGGTTACTGTAGCACAAGGCTGATGTGCTAACCAACAAAGAGACCTTTTAACCTACATGAGTTAGAGTGAAACTGAAGTTGAAAAAAAAAAATGGTGTGAATTCCCAGTTGACAAACACCGTTTTGCCCTTTGGTGCCTTTTGATTTAAGGAAATGTCTGCGCTTCGCGTCAATCCAAATGTGAGAGGCAAAACCAACGATGCAAATGCTGATATTTAAATATATTACTGATCATAAAAAATTAGCATACACGATACAAATGTCTTACTCACAATGGCCCTCTATGTTCTTATCATTTGTTGTATTTTGCTCTCACAAGTATTTGACTGACAAAACACCATGGAGTCCTTCCTGGTTCAGATAACACGGCCTTTTGTGGTTATTGTTGGTTACGCTGATTCCATGTTTTTATTGCAGGAAGTGCAAACACATGGTGCTGATTATATATATTTCCTGTAAAAAAGGGACTTGTTTCTTTATTTAGCAGCTGGTGCTTAACGTTTTTGAATAAAAGTCAGCAACAGGTCTAAAAAAAGGATCTGAGAAAAGAGTGGGTAGTTTGTGTGATGCAAATGCAGTTTCAGTTAGACTCTGAACCCTGATCAAGAGCAACAAAACAAACAAAATCATCCGCATTAATCCGACAATCAGCAGCCTCACTACTCTATATTTCTACAAAGTCAGGGTGGCAGAGTCTTGGTTCATGTCACTCTCTGCACGCTGCAGCAAAGGCAGATGATCGTCTGGTTAAACCAGCGAGATAGTAGTTTTCTAAATCAACCCACGGCTCTTATCAGCACCATCTGGGGTTTCTGACACCACTTGTGCATGCAAGTTAGTTTCCTGTGGGGTTAAAAATTGGGACGATTTGGGGGGTTTAACAGATGAAGATGACTCAAAAAAGGTTTTCAATAACACATGGAGGGCCAGACCGATACGCTCTCGTGGGCTTAAAATTCATATCATGCTATTTTATCAATCAGTTATTGACTGCAACTAGTAATTCATTTCAGTATCGATTAATGATTGTGCCCATTATTTTCTAAATGAATAGTTTTCTCAGTAAAATGTAAAAAAATAGTAAAACATGCTCTGTGTAATTTCCAAGCTGCATCACACTCAATTCAAATGCTTTGTTTAACCAACAGTCTAAAACTCCAAAGCTATTCAGTTTATTATGTACGACAAAGAAAAGCATCAAATACGCACATTTAAGAAGCATGAAACCAGCAAAAAGAAAAAAAAAAAAAAGATTATTCGATCATCAAAATAGTTGCCAATTACTTTCCTGAGGATCGATTTACTGACTAATCCTTGCAGCTCTAATCAGTTACAGTTTATTTGTTTGTTTGTTTTATTAGTTTATGTCAGAAAATATTGAAAAATACTCATCAAAATGTGGTATCTTTAAAGTATTTGAGAAACAGAAAATGTTTGACAGTTTTGCTTGACAAATGACTGGATGAATAACCAGTCATTTGTCAATTAATTTTCTGTTGACTGATCGTTTTAGTCCTCACTCCAAGAAGTTGGAAAAGACATTTGATACAGATGGTGAGGTGGTGAGAGAGTGACAAACTGTCTTCTTATTGCCAATACACAAGCAAAGGGACAGTTCACCCCCACTCAAAAACACATTATTTTCCTCTGATCTGCAGTGCTATTTATCAGTCTAGACTGTTTTGGGGAGAGTTGCCAAGTGTTGGAGGTATCAGCCATAGAGACTCACACCAAAACAATCTTGATTGATAAACAGCGCTGCAGGTAAGAGGAAAAATATGTATTTTTGATTTGGGGGGGGAACCATCCCTTTAACAGTGTGGGCTGCTACAGCAGATGTGGGTGTCTGTGGTTTCAGCAGGTGGCCAGCCTCATATCACAGTGACCTACCTCTAGCACCGGGCCAGCCCCGAGGATGGTCCGTTCAAGCCCGGTGGAGTATGTCTTCTGGCTGAGGGCGGTCAGGCAGTGGATGAGATAACTGCTGCTTTCAGTCTTCCCTGAGCCACTCTCCCCAGACAACACAATACACTGGTTGACCTGTCTGTTCAGCATAGCACGAAAGGCCACGTCTGCTATGGCAAATATATGAGGGCTCAGTTTGCCCAGTGGCTGGTTCTCGTACATCTTGACGTACTTGGGATTGTAGTAAAGAGGCAGGAATTTATTGGGGTTGATGGCGATGAGGAGGTTGCTGGCGTATGTGTAGATTTTGAGCCTGTAGAAGCGCTGGCGTAGCGCCTCCAGAATACTCTCTTCGGTCACACTTTGCAGGTTACAGAGGTCATCATATTCCTCTCTGCTGCTTGCTACTCCATTCTTGGCTTGCAGGATGAAGTAGTACCCTTGGTTCTGACGGTGCCACCTCTGTGCCCCCGGGGGCCACAGCAGGACTCTCTCCAAAGGGCAGTCCCCATTCTCCAGCAACCTCTCCTCTCCGCCACTCTTCCTGACCTCCAGCAGGCTGTACGTCTTGGTGGCATCCAGGCCCAGAGTGACCACTGCATTGTGGATGACCGCTCTTGCCGTGTCCCCGGCACTGATCTGCAGGGGACAGTAGGTAGCTGTGTCCTCGGGTAGCCTGGGATAGATCTGCACAACTCGGCTCTCTCCATCCTGTTCAGAGGGCCCGGCTCCATCTGTAGTGCTCATACTGATATGGAGATATACAGGCAGGCTTCAGCATAACTCACTGCCCCAAATGTCTGCCAGCACCCACTGTAGAAGCAAGCACATCATGTGACCAAGAGGCAGGTTGAAAGTAATAGAAAGTAGAAATGAAGGTAAAAACACAGGTCAATCTAAACCCCAGCTCATTTACATTTTAACTACATTCTTACATGATTTAAAACTGCAAAAGAGATAAAAGAAAATGCTTGCCCTATTTCCACCTCCTGTACCAACAACAGTCGACATTCCCGAAAATTCCCACATATCCATCCGCCCAGGTGACAAATAACAAACAGTAACAAGTGTCAAACTGAGCTAAAATATCAAAACAAGTCTCACCTGTCGAAGAAAACCTCTCATTTCATCTTTAAAAGTCGAAATACTCCTGAAAGCGACGACAGGAGGAAGACCTCTGGCATCCACCAACTCCAATCACACAACTTAAGGGGGAAAAAAACGTTTCTCCACCTGAGCTTCCCAAAAGGTGAGCTGACAAACCGCTTATTCACCGTTTCCAATGATTAAAGGTAATTTCCCAGCACTTCCGCGACGTTATTGCTCCTGCAAATCACAGTGTCTTTCAGAAATTTGAGGATTAACGTCTCCGCGTCGTCCTGAGCGAAAAGTTAGGCTAACGTTACTTCCTAGATTTCTCCACACACACACACACACACACACACACACACACACACACACCCGTCGACGGGGTGGAAATAAATGATTTTCCCTTCACTGACCTGAGAGATGTCACACTTTAGCCAACAGGAGATAAAACTGCTGAGGAAAAGAAACACCACGGGACGTTGTGACGGAGAGAAAGTGAAGGTGACACTTTCACATTAACCGAGGAGGAGGAGAAGTTAATAGACATCGACACGACTGAGCAGTTTAATTGACCTCATTTGTTATGACGGGTGAGCTGTGGGGTTGGAGCGCCTCCCGGCGGTAGTATGGGGAAGTACATTTACTCAAGTAAGTGTACTTTACAAGAGTAACTGCAATTTTTTCTTACTTTATACTTCTACTCTACTATTGTACTTAAAAACAACAACAACCAAAGAAAACCCCCACAACGAACAAACAAACAAAAAAATATATATATAAAAATGACAAATTATTATTAGTAGTAGTAAATTTAATGTGCAGAGTCAAACCAACAATGAATCAATCAAACTAACAAGCATCGGCTGCGTAGTAAAGCTCCAATCCTGTCCAAAAACCAATAAAGACATACATTAATAATATTAATAACAAACAGAGGAAGAAACAGGCATTTACAGAGGGTGATATTTCATATATAGTTATGTTACAACAACTCATCTCATTTCAAGGCCATAGGTAGGACTTATTTTGTTCCATTGTGTAACAGTCACAAAGTTTTGGTTGTGGTCCCAGTTCACAGTAATCATTTTCTTGGCAATCTTTAAAAGTGTCCACTATTATACTTTGGAAAAAACAATGACCAACAAACAAAAAACAAAACAAGAACAAACAACAACAACAAAAAACCCTTATTATTAATTTTCCGTTCTTAACAAAAGAGAACATTCCCTGATACAGGACCTCACTAACAAAAAATAATTAAAAATAAAATGATAACACACACAGTCTGCCTCTTTATTTATTTTTCACATAAACACACAAAACATGTTGACAACATATTTGAGATGCATGAAATACAATGGAGATTAATGGTAATTGTGCTCTGGCAACACATCTCAAATATCATGCCAGTAAAGTCTATTGAATCAAAACTGGATGGTGGTTTTATATCCTTCCAATTCACAGTTCTTGGCGACCAATAAAAGCATCCATTATTTCATTTTGTATTCCACTTTTTTAATTCAACAGCTATTGTGAGTAGTTGCTTTTTCAGATTAAACTTGAGGATAAAAAAAACAAAACAAACATTCAATAAGCTCATTAAATGTGATGCGTTTGTAAAGATTAAACCGATGGTTTTCAGCCTCTTTGACTTGTGTTTAGTTGTGGCCCCTTGTAACATTTCAGATGTCCACAAGTTAGTCAAATAGGCATTTTCCCTTCAGTTTTCTCAGGGTGTTATTTAAATAATTCTTTGAGGTCCAAAGAAATAAAATTATCCAAAAACAATAGACAATTCACAAATAAGGCAAAGATTAAAGAAAAGCACCAGCAGTGAAAACAGTTTTTCCCCCTCTCCTGTTAATTATTTCACACCATCTCAGAGTTATCTTGTGACTCCTCTAAGGGGCCCAACCATTATGTTGGGAACCACCGACTGAAAACCTAAAAGTATATAAAAAAAAGTTACTGTAAAACTAGCTCCACCTCGATTAGCTGCAACAGTGACATGCTGCTTGTACACTGCTGCATTAGAATTAATAATCTAATAATGTCATAAATTAACTCTGAAAATAAGAAATAATTATTTTTTTTTAGCAGCACAAAACAGAAAAGAATATTAGAAACAACCAAACAACCAAACAAAAAGAACGGGACAAAATAAAATAAATAAATAAAGTTAGTAAATTTCTTTTCCCAAAATAATGCGATAAATACAGTTAAACAATCAACATTACATGATTAAAATAATTAAAACAGCACAGTCATACAAAAATCATCAGCTTTGTGAAAATGTGTGTGCAAAAGTTGATGTTATTCAGTGGTGTAGTGGAATGTGCAAGTATATGGGTTAGTTCTTGCTGATTAAATACCCACCTATCAGCCAAAAAGCCACTGGAATATATAAAAGAGAATACCCACTTCCTCCTACCTACCTAACCCACCCATATACCCACCCACCTCACCAGCCACCACTACACCACTGACGCAATGCACTGAAATGTCCAGACATGAGAATGCCAGTGCTGTTGGGTCATTGTTTTGCTTGGATATGGTGCAAAGGACCCCTTATTTCTCCTTTTTGTTTACCTCAGGTGTTTCACAGCAGAGAAGACGGACAGTGTCATTAGCAACAGACAGAGCCTTTTGTAATTAAAGTTTAATGCCAGGTTTTAATGGCATGTTCCTGTGTCCTGGTCTGCACTCCTAAAACTGCTCCAGAGGCTCCAAATCCTTCTGACAATTTTAATTAACATTTTGGCCCCAAACCGTCTTGTGAAAGCTGAAAATTAATTAGTTGTCTTGAAAAATAGCGTAACATTTATTTATTTATGAGGGAGATGGGAGGTTATGTGAGGTTATTTTAAGGTTATGTTGAACAATATGTGGCTAAGAGCTGCTCCTGGTGACGGCAAATTATCTCAATAAACCTGCTGGCAAAATGATGCTCAACAGGGACACAAACTGTGCTTGTGACAGTGAGTAGTGAACCTGTACTGACCTTTCTGGGCTGTGTGCTTTCACTTTAACTTGGCCTTACTACTCTCATTCACAGGATACTACATTTAGTTTATGCAGGAAACAAGCAGCACCTGTGCAGTATGACGCAAACCAATGCAAACCGCAGAGACAGTGTCAGAGACATGTTTACACCAGGCTGAGATCTGCTGTGATGTGCAGCAGTGGCAGCATTCTGCAAGTGAACACCTTTACAAAGATCAAACAGGCATACGTTTATTATTATTTAATTTCTAGGCCAAAAAACACGTTAATTTTGAACCAATGGAGGAGTACACCTTTTTTTTCCCCTCTTATTGCACGTAACCATGAACTAACTTCTGCCATTAAAAACACTCCCAGACAATTAAAGGCAAGTATTTTCTATATCACATTTCAAAGACAATTTAAAGCGCTTTGCATAAACATTAACAAGGAAATACAATGTATAACATTTAAACACAGATTAAAGGGGAAGAAACAATTCAGAAATATATTAAAATGATAAAAACAGAAAAGGTCATGAGGGGCAGAAGCAACAAAAATTAACTGGTAAAATGGAGGTGATAAAAAGCATGTGAATTGAAAAATAGAGCCGAAAACATGAATGTGAAATCATCAAGTGATTTGAGTAATTTAAAGCATTTAATTAAAATGGTGGTGATACAATGAAAACTGCCACGTTTCACCATTATTTATAATTAAGGGCAAGTGGCCTCAAGGGGGAGGGTAACAAAAAATAATTGAAAAAAGAAATAATTATAGTCATTGAAATGCTACAAATCAATAAAAGAAGTGACCAAATGTATGTGAATTAAAAACAGGGGCATTTAACAAGCATTTTACATCCATCATTCAGGGTAATCTTTTATTACTCTAGCGACTATTTTTCAATTCACGTGCATTTTCATCACCTCCCTTTTTTAATAATAATCATAATAATAATTTTATCCGTATAACACTTATCTGAACAAGGTTACATAGTGCATGAAAATTAAAAATAAAGTTAAAAAAAAAAAGTTAAAAAATGCAACAAAAGGAACTAAAATATAAAAGTTACAAATCAGGCCTTAAAAGGGAAAGCTTTCCTATAAATATATGTTTCAAGCAATGATTTATGGACAACTAATGTGCGAGCCAGCCTAATCTCCTCAGGCAGAGAATTCCAGAGCCTTGAGGCCTTGATGGCAAAAGCCTGGTCACCTTTAGTTACCAACCTCGATCTAGGGACGACTAGCGAGGGTAGGCTTGAGGATCTCAGTTCACGACTTGGAGCATAGGTAAGCTCAGCTATATAACTGGGGGCTAAACCATGTTGAGCTGCTATTAAAAGAATCTGAAAATCAATTCAGAGGTTAACAGGCAACCATTGGAGGAAGGCGAGAACTGGGGTGATGTGGCACCTATGATTTGTCCCAGTTAAAATACGAGCTGCAGCATTCTGTGCTAGTTATCAATTAATTTTTGCTACCTTAAACCAAAACTCAGACGTCTAAAGTAAATAACACAAATCTGATATGGAGGAATGGCTGCTGTGTTTCAATCCTTAGAATCTGTGCACTTTTTAGACGCACTCTACGCCTACAGGTGAGACAAGATGTGTCTGAAACAGGAATAATCAGCACACACAATGATTAAACAAAAAATCCAGTCTGTATTTTAGGCTTCCTCAACATTTTAGGTGCCACAGATATGTAATTGCAGTGTCAGAAAAAAAAAATCTATATGATATTTTATATCAGTTCCACAAGGCTTTCTCCCTTTTCAAGCACGGGATATTAATTTTTGCACATGTGCAGATTTTTTATTAAATGAGTTGGCAGGAAGATGGTCCAGGGTGAAAAGTAATTGTTCACAAGGCACCTCGACCACCGAGTACATCCAAAATCAATAAAACATCTTATGATGATATAGTTTTGCTTATGCTAATGCAGCGCCTGTCCGGTCAGGTATATAATGACTGCAGAGGTGTTGAGCCGGTGTATCCCAATTTAGTGAGAAAGCTCGCAGACACACTGACAGCTTATTATAGTGTGAGGAATGAGGAGAGGCAACGTGAAGTGTTACTCAGCACAAATCAGCTGCTGTTGATAACGACTACCTGCAGAGGCAGCCAGATCCACCCACGCAGGAAGACAAATTAGGACACACACACACACACACACACACACACACACACACACACACACACACACACACACACACACACACACACACACACACACACACATCCTATTTGTGTCAGAAACGCAAATTCATCACTCCTGACAAAATACCTGCCGCTGAGTGCTGTGATAAACATGTTTGTGGTCACATGCGATGTGGTCCTTCTGATTATTTTAATGGGGATAGTGATGACAGCCTTCTTGGCACCGATGGTGTCACATTAGGTGTCACTCTTGTTCCTGCTGGACTGAGCCAGTTCTGCAAAGACACACTGAATCCAGTTCAGTAGGCACAGGAGTGCACAACTCGGAGAAAGTTCACGTAATCACAACCCCAAAATTATCGTAAGCACATCATTTAACAAGCTGTGGTTCTATTTTAAACTCTGTGAGGCAAAGCAAGTCCACAGTTGACACATTGATGATGCTTTTATTGACAGAAATCATTTATTTCTCTCTGAGAATCTGCAGCTTTATGAAATAATCTTTCCAAAAACAGACATATAGAGTGTTGAAAATTAACTCAGAACAGGAAAACTGACGAGTGCTTTGCTTTATAAATCACACTGACTAGACCCTCTGTCATCCATCTTTAACCTTTCCTCTCTGCCTTCATCTTCTTCTTCTTCTTCTTCATAAAACCCCCATATATCAGGAGAAGCTTGACTACTGTACAGTGTGTCTGGGCATGCAAAGACTTTTAAAGCATTCCTCTTTTACAGTACAGGTGGCCCAGCTTTTTCATCACATGCATCCCTCTTACCTCACCTCTGCGTGTGTCTCTCAGACATGCAGGCGCTCATTCTTTCATGTCAGACACTGAACTTAGCCACTGTGAACAATTCCTGTTTGGTTCAATGCTCACTAATGAGCTAAGTTCTGCATCTTCAGAAAAGTCATTCCGGAGTGACGTTCGCAAGCAGGACATCTGAGCTTTGTGTTTCTCATTCTGCAAGGAAGTAAAAAACACTTAAGGCAAATTGTGAAATTATACAGCCTCTTAATGGAGATCATGGATTTAATTGATGTTGCATTCATGCTCAAACCTGTAAAAGTAATAATGTCTGCTGCGTGTTCCAAAAGGCTGCTTCCATGCTGTGATTTATCCAAATGAGAAATCCAGGTCGACTGCAGGCAAAGACGTCATTAAACACAGAAAAAACTGAGCTAAGCTGCCCATAAAAACAAACTGCATTAGTCTAATATATTACACTGGCCAATATAGCTGAAAGTTGGCCAAAGAAGTAGATCCCAGTTTATTACTTTCAAATGCATTATGAATAGTTCCTTTCTTAACATGCATGTTAAGCCTTATATAGAGTAAGTGCCTCACGTCACTTCTTACATCCAGTTGTGGAAAACAAATTTAGATTATTTACTTAAGTAAAAGTAAAAATACTCTGAAAATACTGAATTAAAACACATAAGTATAATTAAGAGTTTCCTGAAATGCAGTGGAGTAGAAGCAGAGCAGCAGAAAATGAAAATGCTCAGGTGAAGTACCTCTATATTGTAGTTAAAGGGACAGTTCACCCCCATGTCAAAAATACTTATTTTTCCTCTTACCTGTCAACACATTCTGACACCGACCTTGTCACATATAGACGTTTGGTCACGGACCTTCCACGACCACATACGACGTGCAAGGTACCCTGGGTGCGTTGGTTGGTGATGTTCTGGGACGCTGTGTCGAGTTCTTCTTCAAAGTACACTTCCATTTCACAGGAAATTTACAGTTTACATACAGTCTCTTTCAAACATGCAGTACATCAATACAACAATGCAAATTGACGTTGGATTAACTTATCTAACCGCATCATGATGAGTGCCATCTAGTTCCATTATATTGGAGAGAAGGCAGACATCTCTACGGCTTATACCTCCCACACTCAGCAGCTCACACCAAAACTGTCTAGACTGATAAATAGCACCAATGGGTAAGAGGGGAAACATGTATTTTTGATATAGGGTTTAACTGTCCCTTTAAGTAAAACACTTGGCTATTTGTATTTAGTAACTTCACTGCTCAAACGAAATTACTAAAGAAGAAAACAAAACCAGTGGTGGGTCAAACCAGGCCCAGATGCAAGCCCCAGCTGTCTGCAGGCCATTGCTTAAAGGCTTACTGTATGTAAATTACAAGACTACTAGATCTTTTATGAACCTTAAATGCAGGTATCTGCTTTCTCTTTTCACACAGTGGGTATATTCCTTCGCTCCTCGGCTGGAAAGAGTCTCCACCGTCATCGTTTGTACTCGGATAGTTTGTCTGAGCCTCAGGACACAGGCTCAGTTTTCAGAATAAACTGTTAGTCCGCCCAAACAGTGGTGTCATGACATCACCGCTCGGTGGAAAACAACTCTCTCTCACGTTCATGCTGCCTCCATCTGGAGCCTCGCGAGTAAACTTGCTGCAAGCACAGGTATCAGTTGTGACTGAATATTTAACTAGTTACTCCCCTTTGGTCAATCAAAAAAAAATATGACTGCATATTTCTTCTTTCTTTCAAATTATATGAGTTAAATCTTAATTAACAATAATAGGACTTCATGTGAACATAATAACACTTACACAAAGTGTTAATTAGAGCAATGTCTAATTCCCTCATCACTTCTTGATTCTTGTTACCCAAATCAGTCATCATCATCATAGACTCTGTCCTCAAGATGACTTGGATTTCACACTCTTGCAGCGGCACAAATCTTGTAAACACAACCCAAGAGTTGGATTAGTTTCAAGGGTATCAGTGTCCAAGTGAAGTTACCTGAGCTCGACTGCCATTATGTCATTTTTCACCCTGCTTCAGGAGAAGAAAAGGCAGCTGCAGCCTTTGTCATCCCGCCGCCTCCTTTTTTCCTGTGGAGAAGATGTGTGATGATCCATCTTAGGGATTCAAAAGGCAGGATAAACAAAGCATCGCCTCCATACACGACTTTATTCAACTTCTCGAGGCTCGTTCTGCTCAGGTTCGCAGTCTCCTCTGGAAGGGAGAACCCAGCGAAACATTCCAGAGATGAAGTTGTAATGAGGAAAAAGTGGGTGGAATAGGAGGAAAGAGAAAGACAGAAAACAGGGGAACAGCAGGAAAGAGCGACACAGGCTAAATCAATTTGAAGAAGCACTTCAGCAGTGCCACATTCAGCAAGAATATTCCCAAATACGAAAAAAATGCATCACACTACAATCCCAGCACACGCTGCTGATTTAATCTTCATTCCTCTTCTGTTGACTGAGGAGCTTAGACACCAGCCTTCATGCATCTATTCATAAAAAGTGCCTGTAGAGGTTGTGAATCTTAACTCACCTGTTTATGAAGAAGAAAGCGGGATGACAAGAAACAAGAGAGAGGCCCTGAGTGTTGTCAAACCTGATCACTCTCCGCTGGTTCCTCTGTTTTCTGTTGCATGTTCTTAGCAAGACAGCGCTGCTTTCTGCTCCTCAAGCTGCTCAGTGTGAGGTGTGGGTGAGCGAAGGGGGGGGGGGGGGGGGGGGGGGGGGGGGGGGGGGCATGTGTGAAAAGAGAGTAGGCAAAAAAAAAGGGGAGGGGAGACGGAGGGAGGGAGGGTGGGAGGGAGAGAGGATGATGGGACAGGTGTGGAATTTACACACCCTGCTGGTAGCGCACGCTATTGGCATATTTGCTTCAGTGTGATGAGTCACCCCTCTCATGCTGGAAGTGAGAGAAAATGTGGGTTTCTGAACGAGGGGGAGACACAAATTGAAACACAGAGGAACGAATTGTCTGCAGGATGTTTGACTGTTTCAGTCAGGCCCAGGATTTGAGTTTGGAGTTTGGAGCTATTCAGTGCTCAGGGTTTCAACTCTGGGGAATTTACATGCACTGTCATCTGAGGATAAAAACACAACAACAAAGGAATTCAAAAAGAAGCAACCTGAATATGCAACACATTCTTACTCCTAACTAATTTCCCCCAATCCTGTCGGAGACATACATGTTCTAGTGACACCATGAGTTTGATAGATAACAAACATGATGACAACTTCATCACATATTCAAAATATCCCTGTTAAACATATAAAACAATAAAAAGTGTCTTCACTTTTTCGCATTTCTCGTAGCTTTTCATGTTTTTATTACACAACTTTATTAAATCCTCAATTGTGATCGTCAATAATGGCACCCTACCGTCTGTTATTTCTGAATAGCAGACTGCTGGTACGACAGGCCATTGATAACTGACACAGATCTGATCATAGACTCTAGAGGACCACGTACAGTCATTATAATCAACAGAATTACAAGAGAGATACAGAGATACAATATTTAATAATGATAATAATAATGGCGGTGGTGCAATGGTTAGCATTGTCGCCTCACAGCAAGAGGGTTCCTGGTTTTGAACCTTCGATGGGGGGGTTCGAACCCAGGGGTAGGGGAGCCCTTCTGTGCAGAGTTTGCGTGTTCTCCCCGTGTCAGCGTGGGTTTTCTCCGGGTACTCTGGCTTCCTCCCACAGTCCAAACACATGCAGGTTAAGTTAATCTCTAAATTGCCTGTAGGTGTGAATGTGAGTGTGAATGATTGTCTGTCTCTATGTGTCAGCCCTGTGATAGTCTGGCGACCTGTCCAGCCCCCCCACAACCCTCAACAGGATAAGCGGTTATGGACAATCAATAATAATAATAATTAATAATAATAATAATAATAAAGCTATGTCAGAGCTCCAATACTGTCCAAAAACTATTAAAAAACACATACATTAGCCACACTGTTACACTAGGCAACATTTTCTGTCATTATAATAAACACTGTAGTTTATTTTGAAACGATCCAGCCAGAAATACTCACAAGAAAAGCAAATGTGTATTATTCTGCAACAGAAAACAGTCCCCAATAAATGCACCTATTACTTTTGCTTAAAGGCGGTTTTTCCTAAAAACAATGTATAGACTCATGCAGAAGTAAACCCTCTCAATCATCACTTATGACCCACTAGAAGTGTGTGGTGGTGTATAATTCTGCAGAGACTCTGTCCTCTGCCTGTATTTTCTTCTTATTTTCTGTGTACGGGACCTTTATGGGCATGCACCCCCACAGCACTCAGGTGAAGTCAGGGTTTTATGGTACCAGGGATATCATTTAAAAAACACTGCATAGGATACATGCTAAAAGTGTACCAATGGACAAAAGCAAAAAAATGGTGTGCGCCAAAAAATATTCAAAGTTTTTACAATTAGGTTTGAACCTCACCATCTGCATCGCCAATCTCTCATCTCCAAAATGTTCATAAACATGGGTCTGTTTTTATAGATCACAGCTTTTGCGTGGGAAGTGGCGTACTCTACTCCTCTTTCAGGCCTCGTTTTGTGGGTACGCAATGTTTAGAAATGAGACCCAAGGTGCCAGTCTATGGGCAGCAGACATGCAAGAGACACAGCGTCAAAAAAGCTTAAATATAGTGAGATGGAATGCCACACGATAAGAAATCTGGCATTGGCTTTCGCTTTAACTTTGACCAGTGAGCGTGTTTTCATACCGTAACCGACAATCTTACAAAGTTTACCTTTAAGAGAAGAAATGACTAAAGATCGACTGTGCAAGGCTGTTTTGGGGACGCGAGTTAGGTATTTTTGAGACCCAAAATGTATGTTCGTGGAACCAATAGACTTCAGGATGAGTACAACAGACAGGAAAGCGAAGTACTGAGAGACATATAGTTGGTTTTGGTCTTTTCAAGGAGGTTTGTTTGCAAAAAGACAAGTCTAGAATAACCTGTTTTAACCTTTAAGAAAAGGGCAGTTTTACCCAAATGAGAACAAGAGCTCCATAAATTAGGACTCCTACATATTTCTGAAAATGTACCCAGTAAGATTTTTGTAACTTTAAAAATGCAGAACAATGTCCAAAGTATGTAATTCCTTTTTTATTTTCTATAGTTTGTTCAGTTGAGGGATGCTTGCCACTAATGGCACTAATTCAGAAAATACAAAGTTAGTTACAATCCACAAAACTGACTCCTAAACTCACTTTTTGTTCCCTATGTTTCTTTGTTTTGGCAAACTGTCCAGTTGTAACAAAGCAGAAGAAATGGAAAACTCTCACCCTCCATCACATGAGGGCCCTCATGTCAGTCATCATACCCTCCATGTACATTCTGCCCTCTCTCCATCAGGATGATTGTTTTGATTTGATGGCTGTAACCCGATACGCAGTGCTTCCATACATGGTTGGTACATGTCACTGTCCCCCTCCAGCAGGGCAGTGGGGCTGAAAAACACAGGGAGGCTGTCTCGAGTTGTTTTTCTCCCCTCGCCTTTTAAGAGCACTCAGCAGCGTGCTCCTCTGGCCCCTAATGCACCCGGTCCATTTAGCAAGGCAGAGCTGTGAAACCCAAGATCACAGGCATGGTCAAAAACAATTTCACCCTCTGATTGAGCCAATATCCACTTTACATTTTGAGAAGAAACAGGAATCTGATATGTGTTGCTGCACGTGTACAATATAGCTACAGGTTCTGCTCATTTTGTCTGTTCAATTCAGCAGTATTCCCTACACTTGTAACCAGCCCTGATGCACTGTATCAGTCTGTGAAACCTCCGAAATTTTTATTATTTTGCCAGATACCTATTATACTCCCAAGACCTTTATTTGACCTTGTAACCTCAGCTACTAAATACAAAAACCTATTGGTATGAGAGAGAGAAAGCACTTTTTCTCAGCAACTGTTTCTCAAGGGTCGTTGTTTTGGAGCGAGAGTTGCCCCGAGCACAAAGAGATGAGGCGGCTTCTGTGTGAAACCAGATCCAGTCTGAAGTGATGGGCAGTGCATGGCGGGGAGTCCTGGATGCATTAGCTCAGGCTAATGGGCTAGCTGGCTCCGAGAGGCCTGACTGTCCATTATGTGCGGCTACGGCTGGAAGAGTTTAAAAGTAAACGGCTTTCGACTGCTCTGATGTCCAACAAGCCCCTTAACTCTCATATTATTATGTGGTACTGATGTCTGTGATATTTGATTTTTATAAAACATTATATGATTGCTGCTGGACATAAACAGGATGTTTATTGGCATTCTGTGCAAGGCAATTATTGTATGGTTTTCCTTTAATCGTCGGTCCGCCACTTTGGTCTAGACTAAAATATCTCAACAACTACTGGATAAATTTCCATTAAATTAACTATTGGATGGAATGCCACGAAA
Organism: Epinephelus awoara; assembly: GCA_035609425.1. Taxonomy (NCBI): domain Eukaryota; kingdom Metazoa; phylum Chordata; class Actinopteri; order Perciformes; family Serranidae; genus Epinephelus; species Epinephelus awoara. The sequence continues at coordinate 23,247,393 of CM069306.1, read as the reverse complement.
CTTAGGGGTTTAGTATCTTGCTCAAGGATACTTGGACATGCAGACTGGAGGATCGAACCGTTGATCTTTCAATTGGTGGACGACCCGCTCTACCTCTGAGTGCACACCTTCCACCTCCCCATCACTGCCTGGTCTTTGCAGATTCATCAGCTTAATACTTTCTTGACCTTCATCAGCCCAGCGGTCTCAGTACCAGCCACCACAAATGTCTGGTATTAATGGGAGGATTTATCTTACTGCTGCTCAGGGCAGCTGCCCCTCGATTACAAAATCTCCCTGTAGAGTCAAAGACTTTCTGTGAGACCTTAATCACCACATATCATCTGTTAACCTGTACACCTGTAATCTGTAATCAGCTGAACTTTTCCTTTTGTGCTAATGAGCAAATGTTAGCATACTTACATTCTTAAACTAAGATAGTGAAAATGGTAACGATTAGGCCCATATGTGATAAATATCAGCATGTAAAAGTTGTAAGCATGATAGCATGCGAACATTCTCAAAGCACTGTTGTGTCAAAGTACAGCCTCACACTCTGTGCTAGCATGGCTATAAACTCTTAATTTTGGTAGATAGGAAATTAGCCTCTTTTTATCTTCTCCTTTTCATCTATCTGTCTACCGGTTTACCTGTCAATCTATCTATCCATCCAAGATAAAACAACATACAGCAATCAAACCAATGAACTTTCCATAACATTTTTATAATATTAAACCCCATCTCCATGACTTTAATTAAGTAGTTTAAAATAGGTAGGCACATCATTGAATGTATAATGGACTGGTTTTGTGTTGGTTAAAGTTGCTGCCCAGCTAGCACTTACCCCATATTGCCATCATCAAAACGTTTTGTTGCAGAGTTCACATCTAACGTGGCTCGAGTTTGACTCCCTCAAGCCATTTATTATATTTGTCGTTCAAAAGCCACGCATTATTGAACACACACTTCCCAGACATTTGCAGATAAGCAAACTGCTAGCACTTGCTAACATTACACACTCATTAGGTCATCCTGCCGCCAACTAACTGCATATGTCAATGTCAGACGTAAGATGTATTTTGGGATTTTCATGAACATATTTTAAACAATAGCCGAAACAATATTCAAAACTTTTCCAAAACATCCTTTTAATTCCAAACCATTTCCAGGCCTGAAAAACAGTTTTTCTAATTTCTTAACTTTTCCAGGAACTTCGTGACCGTGGGAACTCTGAGCAATAAAATTTAAGAGTAAAAGAGCCAGAAAAGATCTATAAATCAATCTAATCCACTTTGTCATTTTTATGAGGGCCAGTTTGACATTCACAAAAATGGCTAGACAGATCCGACATGGCCTGTGAGAGGCAAAATGATCCCTGCTTCACTTAACACTTAAAAGTGACTGCTAATAGTTTCACTGAAGGTGTATAATGTTTTTCTGTCCTTGCAGTGGGGTTCAGGTCACTTGGCATCAGCTCCAGAGTTTGGTGTAAGATTGTTAAAAAGGTCAAAGAGAAGGGAAGGAGCCACGTGAGGAACAGCTCTTTATGTAGAGAGAAGTGGATTGATTTGCATCCTCTGCTGCATGCAAAGCCAACAGACATTTTTGGAGGGAGAGGGTAATGGAGAGGGAGACAGAGAGACAGAGAGGAAGAGAGATAGAGAGACAGAGCACTCAGGCAGCAGATTTTTTTGGACGTACTGCAGGACTTTGGAGGATGTGCCATAGAGGGAGCTGTTGCATTAATCAAATCTGGAGGTGATAAATGCCTGAATAAGAGTTTCAGCAGCCAAGCATTAGAATGAAGGACGGAGATGGGCAGTGTTTTTGTGGCAGAAAAGGTTGTTTCACTCAGCTGGATTATTCAGAAAAACATCCATGAGAAAGCTGAGTCACATTATTATCTGTTTGATTAAAGTTATGTTTAAATATTAAGAATACAACAGATATCATTGAAACATTTTAAAAACATATTTTTTTTAAGTAAAACAGGGGGAAAAAATGTAACTTTTGACTTTAAACAAGCATTTGTAACTGACTGGCTGTTGGCAGACATAATTCATTGCTGTGAACAGATGACCTTGCAAAACTGTCAAGGATCATGAGTGCCACCTATTGATCATGACGAGAATTTTAATCTATTCGAGGTGCAAGAGATCACTTCAATCAATTTCATGCCTGCTTGGTTAAAAAATGAGGGAGGAGAAGTGAACAGTGCTATTCATGTAGGATCATTTAGTTTACGAGCAGCTGCAGAATGTGTGCAGAACATGTTCACTTAGACACCCTGGACTCTCAGCGGGGTTAGTAGCTATCTGGTTGCATACAGAAAAAGGAAAACAGCATCTGTGTACAAGGCTGGGCGACCTTTAACCCTCCCAGTGGTTAGTGGGAGTCAGTGACACTGGTGCATACCGAGCTGTCAGGTCAGCTGCAGTCGCTGACTCCCTGCGCTTCTGTGGTACAAGTGGTATCACACAGGAAATGCAAAGAGCTAATTATATTGAGTAAGTTTGGAGTGCTTCAGTTTGAAAGCGTATAAATAATCATCCAGAGATGATCCGCTCAGAGGAGGTCACACTATGTTGTTTTTCTCTCACTTCTGAATGAAAGTTCATGTTAAACTAATACTTAGTTTCCTGAGTTTCGCTGACATCTGTGAGGAACAAAAACATCCTCATACATGTTTCATCGCTGTGTCTCTTTGGAGCGCAGCAGGAATGGATTCTAAAACCTGGAAATGAGTTAGCATTTTAAGTTCCCTCGTTTCAAAGTCAGTCTGATTTTTTGAACAGGTTTTTGGTAAGGTGCCTGAAAAAAGGTCTGAGGCTGAGACACTTTTAAGACAAGTTTTGTTCTACGACATAAAATACTTCAGTAAATACACCACTTGTAATTTTTAAAGCCTTTATATGTCTTAAAAAATGGTTGTTCAAAAAAGCTAAATGAGACTACAGAGCTTTGTTGTGGGGGTGACATTGATGTCATGTGATTCATAAGATTATCTTGCTGAACAATGTGTAAGCACATAAACTTTTGTTTGCCACAGAGTTTATTTTCTGCAACAATCCAAAATCCAGTGGGAAAATCCCATTAGTTTTCTGTCAAGGGAACCAGGGTGATATTTACTTTTGTGTTGGCCTACAAAAAGAATGTCATCCCTGCAGCACTCTATTCCATTAGTGCTGCAACCAGTGATTATTGTCACAAAATATCAAAGATACCAAAGAAGTTTTTCTATTTATTTCTCTATTAATGGATAAATAGTTTGGTTAACATAATATAACTGAAAAAAAGCACAGTTCCCTTCAGTGAAAGTCTTATTTTGTTCATCCAAAATACAAAGATACACAGTTTCCTGTAATGTTAAGACATGAAATCAAGCAAATCTTGATAATTGAGAAACTGCGACTTCTTCTGCTTGAAATGATTATTCCAATATAATTAACTGATTATCAGGATAGTTATGATTAATTTTCTGTTGACTGTTGTGGCTCTAAATTAAATACTAATTGTTTACGCCAGGGGTGTCAAACTCATGTTAGTTTGTGGGCCGCATACAACTCCATTTGATCTAATGTGAGCTGGACCCAAATCATTGCATAATAACTAAATAAGAACAAAATAAGTACTCCTTTTTTTTTTCTGGGAACGCTTGAGAGCTGTATTCTGGTCAGGGTGAAGCAGTATTTTATATGCAGAAGGCTACTCACAGTTTAACTTGCTCCTGAAACCTGGCACCTCTCAGTCTTCACAACTGCATCAATATAAGGTGCGCAAGGTCATCCAGTAGACCAGATAAGACCCTTTGGTGGGCTGGTTCTGGCCCCGTATATGTTAAATACTGAACTTGGAGCATACAAGACATCAACACTTAATCGTTTTATACTAACATGTACCATCTACCACCAATTCTTCAGCTAATTTAACTTTTTAAATAAAAGCAAATGGTTTTCTAAGTATCTAATATGTTATTTTTTGTTTTCTGAAATCTCTCTCATGCTGTTCTCATCACAATTTGCAATTTATTTTAATGTTTTGCAGCTGTAGAAACCACACCAGACCCTCATTTCCTTAATGCGTTAGCTAAAAAAGTGCACACTGTTTTTAGTATGCAGACTGACTTTTTTTTAAGTATACTTAATTGTGTCACTTTTACTAGTGTGAACACATAGACTCTCACAAACATAATGACATTGTTTAATTATAATGATTTAAAAAACCCAATGTTCCATTTTCAAAGAAGCGTGCCACAGAGGATCACAGTCCTCTAAAAACAGTGTTGATGCTCACCAAAATAGCTTCTACAGCTACAAGCTGCATTTTCCTACAAAGTGTTGTGATGTTCATCATCCAAAAGCTGTTTTAGGGAAATGATTGTTGTGTCTGAGGCCAGCTGCTGGTGGATGATGGCAGGAGAAGAGAGGATTCATTGTTGTTTTGGTGTTGATGGCAGTGAAGTGATGCTCTCAGATGGCACATAAACACACTGTCAAGCTTTTTTGTATATTTCCCTGTTTTCATGCTCTGTCTTCCATGTGCAAGTACTTTTGAACATGTCTCTATAACGAGGCATATTATCTGGGTTGTTACTGGAACTTTGTGTAGTATGATGCTGGATAATTGTGTTGTTACTTTCACGTGTCATTTGCTGCTAGAAATATTAGACATTTTCCACAAATAAAATGTACTTTTCCAAAAAATCGAATCATGTAGGCATTTGCAGACTAACATACAGCATCACTGAAACATTTAGCATTGAATAAACAAGGAATGAACAACGGGGTTTACTTACATACCTGCGCATTTGTATTCCCAGAGGAACATTGACGAAAGCCATCCGTCCTCACCTGTCTTGTGCCTTTCGATCACTTGCTGCCATGACAGCCCGTCTTAAATTCTTGTCCCATGCTTCTTCTCTGGGGGGTTCTGGTTCTTCCTCTCTTTCACTTGCACTGTGGCTTCCATGTTAGTGTCTGCCAAGCAGCAACCTCCGGGCCTGAAAAAGGAAGCCAATGCGCAAGTGCCAGACACTGCAGTTCTGAGAATGGCCACTTGAGGCTGGCTCAACAAGCCAGTCACCTCCACCCTCTCATCCAAATATGTTCACTTTTGGCTCCAAAACCAAGACGGCGATGGCTAACATGCCAAACTTGAGGCTTCTAAATGGGAGTCCACATACCAATGGGTGATGCTCGTGGTTAGCTACGTCCATTATTTTCTACAGTCTATGGTGCCTGCTTTGTGATTGATTTATTTTGTTTTCTCAGTGTGTGGCCTAACCATCTTAAATTCCTTCTCCTAATTTGAAGTTCTAACGGTTCTTGCTTGGTGTGGTCCCAAGGCCAGTAGATTCACAGCAGTTGATGAATATCTGTAGTTTGTTGAGTATGTTGGTGAGAATTTTTCATATTTTGGATAAGAAAAACTTCAGCTTGGTTTTAAGTGCTACAGTGGAGCTTTTGTTTTCCAGATGTTATTTAGGATGTTGAACGCGCATTCCTCTGTCCATTGTAATTATGATTCCAAAGCTGTCTACCTCCTCTTGTTTGTTACAATCTATGACTATTGGTGCATTTTTTCTTGTCATTGATTCTCATGACTTTTTGGTGTGTTAGTCTTGCGTCCAGATGTAGCAGCTGTTAATTCCTAGTTTGTGTGATGTGTCCTGCATCTGTTGGTAGGCGTGTGAGAGTATATCATCCCAAAATGTTGATCCTCTTCCTGTTCATCCGGCTCCACTGTATGCCCGTTCTACTGTTACATGGTTCATGATCCAGAGCAAACATGACAGTCAGGACCTCGAAAGCCTCTGATTGGCATCCTTCAAGAAGGACTCGACATTGCATCCCTTGGTAGGTGCTCTTGATGATGCTGATGAACATTGGTGGGATGTTATAGTGCGCCGAAATGTCTCACGGTCAGCACTGTCAAATTCCTTTTCAAAGTCAATAAAACTGACATAGTCTATTGTATGGATTAATCGATGATAATCCTGAGGGTGGCAATTTGCTCTCCACAAGATCTACCATTCCTAAAGCCAGCCTATATTTCCCTCCATCTTTCATAAGCAATTTTCTGAAGCCTCTCCAGCAGAATGCAGTTGAGCATCCCCCCTGCTGTTGAAAGCAGCATTATATCTCTGTAGTTTTTGCACTCCCCGAGGTCTCTTTTCTTGGGGGAACTTTACAGTGATGCCATCTCACCAATCCGACAGGACTTCATTTTCCTCAGAGATAGCCTGTGTGAGGTGGTGAAGCATAGTGTTTCCTTCGGATTGTTTTTTACCTGCTGCATCCTCTGCCTGCTGTGTTAAATTCTCAGTGTACTTCTTTTTGTCCCTCCTGACACATTTCCTAACTGCTTTGTTTGCTGCCTCGTATTCTTTCTGTCCTGTTGCCTTTTTTGTTCTAGTTTTACTTCTGTTTAGTGCCTCCTTTTCCCCCCATCCCCTCCTCACTTTCTCGTATGTGTCTGTGGATAACTATGATTTGCTTTTGGTCTTTTTTCTCACAACCATTTCTTCATGTCTTCTTCCATATGGTATTTGGATCTCTCCATCTCTCCTCCAGTAAACTTGGGTCTGTTTCTTGCTTTTGTAGCGCTTGAAACCGGTTGTGTAATGTGAGCCGGTATAGTTTCAATGTGCCTATATCTTGAAATTGTTGAATACGTTGACTTAGGGTCTTCCCTCTTTGGGATACTTGCATTACAGTTTCAGCTGCGCCCCTGCTAGGACTAGGTGGTTTTTGGATGCAGCTCTTGTTTTCACGCTGACATCCAGCAGTGAGTGCCTAAACTTTTGGTTGACGCAGATGTGGTTGATCTGATTTTCCATTGGTGGAAGCCCATGTTGCTTTATGGATGTCACTATGTGAGAAAACTGAGCCTCCAATAACCAAAATGTCTGTACGGACTGTTGCAAATGTTTCTCCATTTTAATTCACAGTACCCAGCCTTCCTAACCACTGATGTTTTCACCTATCTTCACGCCCATTAAAATCATGATGTCCGTTCGTTTCTACATGGTGAGCATGTGATGTATTTGCTTATAAAAGAGGTCACTGGTTTCATCATCTGTGCTGTTGTTGGGAGCATAGCATTGTATTTGAACGTTTATTTCCTTGGGTGTGGAATGGAAGTTTGGTGTAATGATCCTTGAGTTAATGGGTTCCCAGCTGATGAGCACGGTTGGATACCTAAACCTAATATGACTATACAATCGGTAGCTGCAGACTGAGTTACAACACAGATTTCAATGCTTCATTTATCAGATTTTTTTGTCAGAGCGTGTGAGACAGCATGTGTGACAGTGACGCTTGACAGTAAGGCTGCGGTTAATGGAGCAGAGAGTATGAGGTTAAATGTAGCAGTGTAGTGTGTGCACAGTTTAGGCTATTTGTCACTGAAAAAATGCTACAACCCCTCAGGACCCAAGCCAAGTTTCCATGTCTTGCTTGCCACCTGCTGATTAAAGTAAAGAGGTTTAGCCCCGAAGTTAGTGAGCAAAATTAGCCTCCCATTCAGGGGTGTAGTGCTATTTGTTTAAGTGCTGTAGTGGGCCCATGATGCATGTCCATATTTACATGATAAATCACCTTACTTTAAATGAAGAACCGTTTGACTCATAAGCTGTCTCTTTAGCATGTTTGATAAATAAGGGCTCCAGTCGGGACTTGCACTGGAGCTTGAAAGTTGCCTCAGATGGTCTTCACTACAGCCTCGACTGAATGATTTAGAGGACAGAAAAAGACTCAGCTCTTGCAGACAATGCTATATGAGAGCTGCGGCACTAAATAAGATACTGCCACTTAGGAAAATAAGAGAGGTCGCTTAGCTGGAGCCAAGATTGAACGTTGTGTCAGCACAGTGTGTTAAACCACACTCCCAGACTTGGCTGTTTCAAGACTTGGTTCAACCAAGGTCTTACAGGACTGCCCATCTTTCTTTAATGGCTGTTTCCAATGCATAAAAACACCTCCACTGACCACCAGTAACTCTTCTAACATTAAGCTTCATGAGGCAATCTTTGCAAACTTTTTTTTAAGTGAGGTCACAAGGCCCTTTTAATGACGCTTAATCTATGTCGGCATGTTTCTCTTCAGATTAGATGTGAACCAAGTTAATGGTCTCACCAGCAAGAAACTATTGTGCCCAAGAATATCCGCAGTACATCAGAGAATGATTTCTCTTTGTCATCTGCTGATTATTTCCATATCTACACAATGAAAGACATCGAGCACGACTTAAAACAACCACAAAAGAGCAGCACTCATATTTTTTCAGAGTAGGTTTTTGTGTGAGGCTGATTTGAAGTCATTGTTTGAAGCAGACGTGAAGCAGTGAGAAGCAAATGATGATTTTGACGTTAATTGGTTACCTTGGAGGATTTGGACATTATCATAATGGATGCGATATTAAAGACAATATTGTAGATAGCGAGAGGCTGTCAGGTCAGGTACAGCTTTGATTTCTCCCTCAGTGCACCGATTTAAGTGCACCACTATTCATCTCAAATGCAAAAATATGAAGGCTGCAGGCTTCACTGTTTGTATTAAAAGGCAGTGGCGGAGAATGAATGATTCAGATGCTGTTTGTGGGACAACATGAGAGATTACTTTGAACAAATGGACAGCCATGAACTTGAAGGTCAGAGGAATGGCAAAAATGGAGGGCTTGGACACATCACTCATTCTGTCCAAATGTTAAAGCAGCACTAGACTTAAAAATAAAATAAAATACATGAACTGGACAAATGTTTTCTGCTTAATTTGTATTACAGCAGGCATGTTTGCAGCAATTATATCTCGTCGGCATCTGAAAATGAGTTAATCAAATCTGAATAAGTGGGTTCTGAGTTTAATGAACGGAGACTCTATAATTCCCCAAATGCTACGTGATCAGTGTGAAGAATCTGGACAGCTTATCATGGAAATATGTGGAGGCCTTTAACCAGTGCTTTCCAAACCTTCTGGCCTGTGATCCACTGAAATAATAAAACAAATGTCTGTGAACGTCAGGGGTTTAAAAGCTTAGAAGTAAAACAATTCAGTCAGAGATCTGAGAATGTCAGAAACAATAAAGATAGTTTTGTGTAGCTTAAATGTTTTCAGTCCAGAGTGAAATATCTCATTGTCTATTGGATAGAATGTCAGAAAGCTTTGTACAAACATTTATGGTTTCCAGACAATGGACCCTAAAGGCCAAGACACACTAAAGTGACATCAAAGAACTTTTGGCGACAAAGGCCGCCTCATGTTGTCTGTGTCTCAGCCAGAAAGTTGCACTTGAACACACTGTAAAGTTGTAGTGAACAAGCCCTTTAGCCGTTTGTTTACTTTCCTCACTTCTGTTTCTCTTCTTGTGCGCTGACCTGAACTGTCAGTCAGAGTGATTTCATTCACCAACAGACTCCGCCGTCTCTTACACCGATTCAACGTGCTGAATTGGCCGGAAAAAAAACAACCAGTGCCACAAAAACAAGGGTGACACCTGTGGACCAACATTGACAGATGACTGTTGGCTTAGTGTGTTAGGGCCCTAATGTCTGGTGATCACCTGATATTTGAGACATGAGACAATCCCCAGATTGGTGTCTGGCAGCTGTGGCTCAGAGGTAGAGTGGGTCGTCCACCAATGGGAAGATTGGTTCGATCCCTGGCTCCTCTAGTCCACATGTCGAAGCATCCTTTGAAAAGATACTGAACCCCAAAGGGCTCCGGATGGCTGTTCCATCGGTGTGTGAGTGTGCGTGTTTGAATGGGTGAATGTGACATGGAGTGTAAAAGCACTTTGAGTGGTTGGAAGACTAGAATATAGTGCTATACAAGAATAAGAATAACTTTATTCATCTCCAAGGGGAAATTCAATTGTCTGTCAGTTCATCTATTATATGTCAAAGAATTATAAAGCCAGATGGCTGCTAGTATATAGGATCTTCTGTATCTCTCTGTCCTGCATCGAATACAGAGGAGCCTTCCAGTTACCATTTTTACCTCATAGTAAACTACACAACGAGAGATACTGATTTGTTAATTTTCCTTCTACCCCAAAATATATTGTGGCAAGATTATCAGTGGCAACATTAGCTGATACAGATACTGATATTGTGAATTTTTCATATTGTCATACACAGGTTGCAGACATATTACAGTTTATCTCATTTGCTTGAACACATTTGTCCATTTAGAAGTTTACAAACAGTACACACAGGCCTAAACTGAAAAGTCGCTGGCCAAAATGACACATTAACATTAATAACACGTAACAAAAGCAAATATTTCCATCAGTCAACACAGCTTGTGATCAAATGTATATATTCTTTAATCAATCATCACACAGTAGACAGCACAATACAAAATACAACTATCAGTATGAACTGGTTCAACCTTTATTTATGCTATATGCCTGTGCCATCTGTTGACACTGCTGACACATAGTATGTGTTAAAAAGGCGAGCAAACATATCACATCAGGAACTGTACTGTTTTCTTCAAAGATGATTTTACCAGAGGTAACAAACCCTGCTGCACTCTGCACCTCTTTAATTTCTGATACGTCATGTTTAATTAGCGTAAAAAAAGAGACATTTTCTAACAACGTTTCCTCAATCACTTTATTACATTCATTATTCAGCGTACTTGCCTCGGGCCTCTTTTATCCACGCTTGCAAACAGCAGCACAGAGGAAGCATGTTTTATATATTGATAAAATCTGATTGCTGATTGAAGAGTTGTGCAACAGACTTTCACACAGGTGCACCAGTGATTCATAATTATGCAAGTCATTTCTGTCAGCTGTGAACAAATGTTTTCATTTTATTTAATGTAATCGAGTTTCGGTACCTCCTGTGAGATCTGTGTTGGTTTGAAACAGGGTGTGAAAAATGTGTGAAACCAGTGAAAAAGTGTTGAGACATTTGCGAGAGAAGACTTCTGCTGTGCAAACAAGGTGATGAGGAAGATCAAATGGATAATTCCATTAAGCATGTCTTAGCAATTGAAAAAAAAACTATAACTATTATTGCTGTATTATTCCCTTTGTTCGCTGCGCCTGGAGCCACTCAAGGGAAAGAGTGAACTCTTACTGTAAATGTCGACAACATGCACCATTTGCCATAACATTTTCAAAGGTAGTTGTTCGTGCCGTTTTTGTACAAATGTTGGAACCTTGAAAGCTTCTCTGTAAGATGCTGACCTTCAGGCAGCTGCCTTAAAATATATATTTTTCTCTAAATATCAGTCAAAATGGGGAAATCTGCTCAGGACAGTCATCACAAAGTCTTTAGAAATGTTGTTTTTTTTACATTCAAAAGTAGCCAATAATAGTCATGCATGAACAAGAGAAACTGTATTCAAGAACCATCCACATATTAACACTTCTGTGATATCATCTTGATATTAAACATTGTAATAAGACCTTTGTACACCATCTAAAAGGAGAGGGAATGCCACTTTATTTATTTTTTTTGATGATATTGTCAAAAAATGCAGTTTTGAAATGTTACTAAGTAAAATTACTCAAGTATTGTACTTAAGTCTGGGCTACTACTTCTTCTTCACTACATTTCAGAGGCATAATTGTACTTTTTACTTCACTACATTAATTCTGCTGATAAAGAAAGCTCCTATGCAAAACATAAACAACTTTTAAAATATGATGCATTGTTATACATTCAAATACCAAAACCAAAAGAAAACTACAAGCTTCAACAGTAAAATGTCACTTAAACATTTTTGAAACAGTAACAATATATAATTTAACAGTCACAGGGACCTTAAGGATCTGAATACTTTCCCATTGCAACAATGTCATACAAGGAAAGGAGTTTGGCAGTGGTTTTAAAATCTTCTGCACTGGACTAATGACCAAAGGCCTTGGCTTTGAGCTGTGTAATGAACAATGTAATGTGAGGCTTATCTGGGTCAGAGCATGTTACTGCTGCTGGTTAGATCTGAGTGAAAAGAAGCTTGACTGTCTGTTCCTGTTTTAGAATCAGTGTCCTGGGCTGTGAGTCGACGCCAGGCCAGGCTTTCATGTGTTCATTGCGCAAAACTGTTTAGTTCCCAGATAAAACAAAATGTAAGAGCCAGACATTTTAAAAGGATGTTTTTTTAATGTCATTTCATAGCCTGTGACAGGGTTGTAGTGTTTGAGTCTGTACTTGAACATTTTCTTGGACTTGTATCTGTCAGACAGTATCTGGACCTGCAGACAGCATGGCTCTGTGGACGACAATGTTGATCTCATGTTTCACCACTTTGACTGAAATAACTCAGCAACTCTTGGATGGACTGGCATAAAATTACAGAGGTTTATGTCCCCCTTTATGATGAACCGTAATAACTTTGGTGATCGTTAACTTTAAAACTAATGCCATCTTCAGTTCAAAATTGAAATCTGTGCAATACTTTGGTTCATGTTGCAGAACTGATAACGCTCTCATCAACCTCAGCTGTACTTTGTGTGTGTGCTAATTAACAAATATTACACTACCACACTAAACTAAGCTGGTGAACATGGCAAACATTACACTTAATCAGAGACATGTTAACAGTGTCATAGAGTACATTTACATGGACAAAATCATCCAGTTTTTGCCCTTTAAAAAACCAAAACAGTATTTTCACTAAGCTATATTCTAACTAACTATATTCCCATTTACATGCAGCTGTGCACACTCCTATAAAATCACGCTGTTTATTACAAAAAAATTCTTTGTTTGCTACCAGTGGCGGCTTGTTGGACCATATGAACTCAGCCTTCCTCTTTCCTTCCTTCACCTGCTTGACAAGATTGATGTTGCAAAATTTGCGCATATCAAAAAGCATGTTGATGTCCAAGTCTTTCATAATGTTTAAAAGCAGGTGTTCTTCTTCTTCTGTCCTTATGCAGTTCTACCTCAGCCTTGCAAAGTATTGGCAAGTTGGTTTATGTGCAACGTATCGGTGAGAATGCACAAAACTGACCATAATCAGACAAGAGGCCATGTCTTGTGAACTGTGATAAAAAACCCAACAAAGATGCATATTCTGAATTGGCTGTGTACACAAATAATGCTATTATAACCTGAATAATGCCAGCATGTCCCACAAGTCTTAATCAGAAAATGCTGAATTTGGAAAAAGGCTTAATAGTGGAATATTAGTGTGCATGAAAACATAGCCAGTGTGAGGATGTTATCATGTTGGTGTTAGCATTTAGATAAAGCCTCATAGAGCGCTACGAGCATGTGCATCACATGCTGTGTGTAGGGCACCAAAACAGTATGATCATCATCAATCATTAACTCTCTCAGTTAAGGCCCTCTCAGACACAACACACTTTGAACCGCGCTGCTGCTGGTTCAGTGGCCACAGCACACTGCAAGCTTCCTTGTTGGTTATTATTGGGCCAAGTTATTAATACAGTCAGTTGCCTCTGCTGAGCAAAGTTTTTCAGTGACCTCATCAACGACCTAATACAGACATGTGTGCCTTTGTAGAGCCTCCAGCAGCTGCTGACTAATGCCTGTTCTATAGTTCTTCTGTAGTGGAACGTATACGCAGAGTTTTTAAAGTTTTGCAACTTTTTTTCTGGTATGTGTGAGCCTAACAACACAGGAATTGGGCTTAGGGCACTCACATGGCCAGCAGTGGCTCTGAATGTGGCAGTAGGCTTTCAGTGTCGTTCACAAGTTAGAAAATACTTACTGAAAACATGTGAAGGCCGATTAACTGTTTTATTTTTTCTTTTCCACCATTTTTGTGACTTACATATTTTGGGTGGGCCTGAAATCATGGAGCCATCATTATCATAACCCCTCCCCTACTGTATCTAACAATTAACATTAGAACATATTACATCAGTGTCGCCTCGTTAATCCCCTGTATGTGAGAGGCAAGTTTGCCAAGTTAAACAAGCTCTCTTTCAGTCTAATAATTACATGAACAAATAACGCTGTTAAATGCCACAGTTATAGCTTAAACACAGCAAAATAGCTGTCACTAACATACCTTTCAGTCTCAGCTCAAATTTGCTACCCAGCCAGCCGGCAGTTGCTGCTTACTGCTGTGTGTGTGTGTGTGTGTGTGTGTGTGTGTGTGTGTGTGTGTGTGTGTGTGTTGTGCCACTTGGTTAGCTGCTAACATGAATCTGTCGCTGTGCAGCGGCTCACTTGTTCTTTGTTTCACCTCCTTCAGAGGACACACTCCCAGCATTTCAGAACAGAGAATACAGCTTATTTTTTCACAATTTTGAAATCAAATTTTACATATGGTCCTCAGACCTACAAATATTGATTTTTAACTTGGAAAGACACCATCAATAACTTGATTTTGCCCTGGACAGCAAGACTTGCACTGCTTTTGGTCTGGACGTGGTCTTCTCTTAAGCTGACATGAATCTGGTCTCCCAGTTACTGTGTATTCACCGTGCCCCCCACATCGCTCTCTGTGTCTCTCCTCCCCTGCACCTTTGTTACCACTCAAGAGCTAAACCAGGTGGACACAAGCACTTTTTCTCTTGTCCCCATGGCAAGCGCAATCTCCCGCCAGCAGGGCAAAATGAATCATTTCCTTCCCATTTTCTTACTGTCAGCCATGGCAACAGCTTTCTGTGAGCTATCTCAGCTGTGCATCTCAAGGCAACACTCATTCTGCCCTTGTCATTATACTGTCCATTAGTGCTTTTTGCTATTGTCATTTAGATTTCAGGCCTTTTTAAACAGCTGATTCCCTTGTGGTGTCCTTGGTGCTCCCCATATAAAGACAAATTATCTGCAGCACCCGCAGGTCATTAACACTTTGCATGCAGACTACGACTGACCATGTCAAAGAGTCTCAAGGACTAAACGCTATAGATTTAATTCTAATTCTAATAATGAAAGTCAAAGTTTTTTTTTCTTACGACAGTAAATTTCCAACCTTGCCCAAAAATTGAAAGAATAAAAGCAGTCATTTGCTTGATAGTCTACTTTAGTGCCCTTTAAAGCAAGAGCACACTGTGTCCCTCAGCTACCAACGTCACCGTGTAACCATTTTGTTCCCCGACAAAAACTCACACAGTAACTTATGAGTTGCATGACACAGCGTTTTTGTGGCACCATGATGCAATTGGGTTTCCTGGCTTGAAAAGGGGAATTGTTTTATAATCCTCTTTGGAACAACGTAACCATTGTGTTCCCTAAAAGCAGGACGTGAACCGACACACCAAGTGCTGATATAAGATATGACCTCACTGGGTGATAGATCTAATGTGGCCTTCTGTAAAATAGGCTCGACACCGTCACTAGTCGCTATCTCAGGATGGAGAAATCACTTGTGACTGCAGATTTCCTGGCCTCTTTCTCTTGTCTCAGTGAGCGCAGTCTTGCCTCAAAGGCAAATTGACTTAATTATGTGATCTTTGCCCGTTTCTGATACTTAAACTACGCCATTGGGCTTTTCTCGCCATAAAAAGAATTACATAATCTAATTTCAAGGCTTAATGGTAATTTTACTTGCAAATGGAAATGCAATAATTTATCCACAATAGGAGATTGCTTAGTAGTGAAAATAAATTGATCTCATCCACAGATGCAGGAACAGTTCATCCTCATTAAAGCAGCACCCAGTGGGCACTGAGTGTGCAAAATATCAGGGCGACTTACTCTTTTTCAATACTTGGCAAATAACAGGTAAAAGCCATTTTCTGCTATTGACTGATCATTTTTTTTCACAGCAGTTTTTAAGGAGAAGATATTAAGAGTGTCGCAAAGATGCCCATCATATTCAGTCTACCTTAAAGCAGTGATCGAGCAGCTGCATGACTGAAGGGTCTTCTTAGAACTCAATGCTGTCTTTTGTTTTTTTTTTGGGAAGGGAGGAAGTCCCTGTTGTCTGCTGCTCTTTTTAGCTTTGTTATGCAGTGTTATAATTACAGTGTGTGTGATGGGGAGTTTAAAATACTCATGAGGACATCATGTTGCATGTGATCAGTGCATTATTATAATACTGGTGTTGAGTCTAAAGTTAGTGAACACGATGTTCACAGTAACACACCCTGATATTCATATCGCAGAGAACTTATTAAACACTGTCTATGTGCTGGCAAGAGGAACAGTCTGATATGGGAGTCACATTTTCATATCAGAAAATGACACATACATCACTGTCAGAACCTCACAACTCCAATTTGTAACTCTAACTTTAGTAATCTGAGCAAAGTTGGCAGCGTGATATCTAAAAAACTGATCACATTTTCGAGGTACTGCACTACTTTTTTATTGAATAGTAATATTTAGGTTCTGGTCTCATATCTAAATGCTTTAAATTATCTGCTAAATTATCTTTTAAACTGATGAGCATCGTATATATAATCCATGGCACAATTCAATTCTCACCTTTAACTACCATACATGTTTTTCCCAAAATAAGACCCTATTGTGGTCCACTGATAGGAGAGGGACTTCCCCTCTCTATACATGTTAAGCATGGCTGAGGGAACTCACTCACTGAGTCTGATAAAAACACAATCTGGTCTGATAACATTTTCCATGCCTTTACGCCAGGAGGTAAAAATACTGTAAATAATAATATGCTGCATTTATTTTTGACAGTTCACAGTAGAGACAGACAGGAAATAAGGTGAGAAAATGAGGAGGCTGACTTGCAACCAAGGTCCTCAGCTGGAATTGAACCAAGGGGGATGTTGCCATTGTATATTAAAAACATTATTATATACATTATTATAAACATTATTTTTAGTTAGCTTGGTGTTTTTAGTTTGCAAAAATCTTTAGAAAATTGCATGAAAACTATAAAACATAGGCATAGACTACATAAATTATGGGTGTAGCTTCCATGACATAACCCAATGGTTTGTGGACTGCTGCTTTGAAGCCTCGAATTCGGCATTTTGGCCATCGCTATCTTGTTTTTTTGGGGCCAGAAGTGACCATATTTGGTCAAGAGGGTGGAGCTGTTTAGGAGCGAGGAGTGGATGCTACTCACAGACAGTGGTGACACCTCCCAGACAGCCTGTCACTCAAGCACACCCTTTAATATGCGTAACCTTGGGCATAAACATCTTGGCTGTAACCAGAGATCCAAATCTCATGACTGCAGTGCACTCTGGGGCTTTTTCATGTTGTGCCTCTCAGGCAATTAAAATATGTTTAAAATCAATATAACACACTGGGAGTCAGTTTAATTAGCCTAAAACCAGCCTACAGTATGGAGATACCACAGACAAGACATTAATCATATCACATACAGTCTCTAATGCAAACAACTTGCATAGTGTGCGATGTGGGACACTTGAGTCTGCATCAGTAAATATCTGGGCTCCGTGCATCTGCAGGAGGGTAAATAGGCCACACACGCCATCTGACACATGTCCGACACCATACTGAGCTCTTGTTATAGACTCGTTCTGAGGTATCCATATGTGCTAATTAGGTCATCTTGACCCTGGTGAGGACAGGACAGCGCAGAGTGGCAGAGCGGTGAAGTGTGGCTGCCATTCTCCTCTCCGTGGTTGCCCTCCAGTCGTGCAGCCGAGCGCGAGGTGGGTAGGCCAACACAAAAGAGGTGATGTAAGAGCTGCACAAGCTGGGAACTTACTTTTTGAGGCAGCACACACGCACACCCACCTATAGGTAAGGGTGCAGACAGCCATGACAACTACAACTTTTGAAATTCCTTTTGTAGCTCGTAGACGGGGATCTGCCTGCGGAACCCCTACTGAGAAATCCTGAGATTAAGATGACAGGTTGAGGTGTTGCTCTGTCTCCTCTTATTGACTTTCTTGTCTTTTTGTCTTCTTTTCTTTTCCGATTGTATATATTCATATGTATGAGATAGATGGAGGCACAGTGAAGTGCTTATATTCAGAAAAAGTGTCCCACTCAGATGGAAATATTAAGACTTTGCTACTTTAATACTCTGCTGAAGCCAAGGAAAGTGAAAAGAGTTGGTTTTCAAAAGTGAATGATGATGCAACTCCAAAATGGTCGGAAGGACACATTTGACTAAAAATAAATAAACAGATAAATAAATAAAGTAGAGGCAGATTGCTCTTCTTTCTCAGCTGACTGACTGTTCGCTGCGGATGTCTCAACTTCTGGTCGTTTTACAATGGGCCAGTTTCAGATGCTACAACATGGACGGATACTGTGCTCAGCCTATAACATAAGATCATAGCACAGTAGAGGTGGCCAATATGACAACATTGTATATTTGATTCTGATACTGAGATGACAATGTGTCAACCAGCAGAGATTTTGTCATACTGTTTATATCTGCAGTGTCCATCTGTCCCTTTATTTATTTATTTATCTGTTTATTTTTTGTTCCTTCATTTGTTCCTTTGAAGACCATTTCACACAGGGGACGTGAAGAATTAACGACAAAATAATTACAAGAACAGCAGTTTGAAAACATGTATTGATGTGTGTAGACAGTGTGTAGAGGTCTTATTTCCCTGGGTGTATCAGATAATTGTGGGACTGTTTGTATGATTTTTGCATCAATGTTTTGATGTACTTTGATTTTTTGATATTTAATTCACTGGTAAACCAAAAACAGTCGTTTCTGTCTGGATATGTAAAGCTGCTATGATCAATATTTTTTTTATTCATAATGACTCACATGAAAGGAGTTGCTCATGGTGATTAGCTCACAGAGAATTTTTATATGAATCTGCAGTTCTTTCAGCTATTTTGGTTCACCCTAATCACTCTCGTAGCGTCAAACTCTAAAAAATGTTCTCTACCAGACACAGCTGGTGAACACAGTGAGACATTTAGCAGCTGAGGAATATTTACCTTGGGAGCTGGTGGAGACAAAAATTGAGCCCCCTCAGCGTCTGATATTGATGCACAAGGCACCCTTAAGCATCTGTTTGAGACACACGGCGGTCTCCTAGGCGAAACATGTTTTAATACTTGGTTAATGTTGTGAATTGATCATGATTACGTTTAAGAGCAAGTTTGTGGTTTGAGTTGAAATAAGTATGTTTCTTAGAAGGTTATGGCCAAAATAAGCGCCGGCTGTGGTTCAGAAGGTAGAGCGGGTTAATTAAGGTAATGACTAAGATCAGCTGTTCAATCCCTTTCATGTTGAAGTATCCTTGAGCAACAGATTGTATCATTTTGTACACAGTTTTGTAGTTTTTTTTTTCCTTTTGGAGGGCCGTGGATTTGCGTGTAGAGAAAAATAATTAGACCAACTGCATAAAGTAAACCTTGAGCAGCGTGGGCAAGCAGTGTAGCAGCTTTGTTTGATTAGAATGGAGGCGCTCTGCTGTGGACGTGCTGCAGTAGACGCGTCATGCTGCAACTGTGTCCCATGTATTTTGGCTGTTATGGTTAGATGTAACATGATGTAAATATGTGATGTGATGTCAGTATGTGACGCATGTATGTAACCTATGCAACATTATGTTTAATTAAGGCAACTGTGCGGAACTTTTTAACATGAATAAAACTGTCCCTAGTTCGTATCACCCCCCCTTGAAGATCCGCATATTTATTTGAACCCAACAGCGACAAAAAAGCCTTTCTCTATATGGTTATTTAGCGTAACCTAGCTCGGGTCGGACACACAGTGGAAGTCAGCAAACGGGCATTGCTGAACACATAACACCTAACAGTTTTACCAGAGATGTATCTATGAGGACTTGGTTGTACTTTTGATGTCATGGCGGATAACGAAGCAGCATCATGTAAAATTATCTGTGACTGTGACCATGAACACAAATATACAGCAGGCAGTTGTCCTCAGTTTATAAGAAATTCAGAGCTACACCAGAGCATTTATGAACCGGTCTTACTTTACTACTAACTTGTGTGTAACGTTAGCATGTTAGCATGTTTCCACTAATTACTTGGACTGACCTAATGTTATTAGTGTTAGCTTTGCAAGCGAAGGCTGCAGGTAACAGCTGTGCTGTGTTAGGATTATGTTATGTCTTCACTGTGTATCTTCACATAAAAGAATACTTTCTCTATCATTTTCATATTGAGACATGATCGATGTCTTTTTTGTGTCTGTACGTCCAGTGGCTGGGTCTCAGCGGTTAGCACTGCGCTAATAGAGGGTCAGTACGCCCTGCGCTGTGATCCGCGGCGATACACCGGTGAGCAGGCACAGACGTAGCTTGCAAACAAAACTCAGCTGTTTATTTAGCCTAGCGATATCTCCGGATTTTAGCAGCTGCAATGGACGACTTTAAACGCGATTTTGAAGAGTTTCTTGTAGCGGACACAGATCCAGAGCCATACCTGTTTGAGCCGGAGCATACAGATGAGGAAGTCCATGTGTTGGATGCTGAGCAGGCGACAGGAGAGGCTGAATTCTCCGCTCCCATTTTGCCACACAGAATGGGATTCGGTGCTGCCATCGTTTGGGAGAAAACCGCCAGAGTGCATCACAAGGAATGAAAACTTTGCAGCAATCACTAATCCTGGTGTGATTGAAAATGATAGAGAAAGGGCACAACTCCCAAATCGTTTGAGTATTCTTTTCACATAATGATGCGGACTCAGCAGATGACTTGTTAACTGTTTATTCCTCCTTACACCGAACATACACAGCTGCTTCTCATTGTTTCCAGTAGCACAACAACGGTTACTACATTACCCAGAATAACTTGAGGCTCACACTACTACGGTAGCCTTAGTAGCTCAAAATACACAACAGATTAGATTAGATCAGAACAGAAACACGACAGGAGAATTTACTGAGTAATTTTGCTGTTTCCACTAATTACTTGGACGGACCTGAGGTTAGTTAATCCTCTCGCTCTCCAAAACAAATGCTGGTTGCAGTCGGAATTTTACGACACCAGGCTGCGGGTGTCATACTGCTTTGACCAAAGGGGCGCTATAATCAACAAAAACGAAAAGCTCCGCACAGCTGCTTTAAGTCAGTGTTGATTTTTGGATTCAAAGGGGACCCAAACAGTGGTCTCCTGGGTGAAAGTCCTGTGTTTGTTTGACTCACCCATATGCCCCAACCACTTACGGATACAGATTTTTTTTGCTCTTTATAGCAGTTGCTCCGAGTGTCTTGTATTGCTGTGAATGGGTTGAAGGCCTGGTGTATCTTAAACAGCCATTAAAGGGGGCCATGTGCATCAGTATCAGACGTTGAGGGGCATGACAAAGCATCAGTATTCGACAACGAGAGTGTCGAGAGTGAGACCGAGCTGAAAGTACTGGACAGAAACACTAAGCCAAATAAATTATAATGTTGTACTGTGTGTGCTGGATGTGTAAATGACAACTGTATGGCAACAAGTTAGCCTTATTGGCTTTAAAAGTTTATGTCAGTGTTGTGTTCACAGCTTGTTTCTGCTGCCCTCAAGTGGCCAAAAAGACCCATTTACAGTTATTGCAGGTTTAACCCATCTACATTTTCTTATTAGATTTTCTATTATCGATATCAGTGTCACTATAGAGGATTTTATCCATACTGCCCACTGCTAGCGTTCATTAAACAGCAACTCAATCATAGTAACAAGAGCAATTGACCCTTGGCTAAGCTCTGCTCATTTGTGATGATACGTCAAGCTGTTGGAGCTACCACACAGCCCACACTGTCATTAGCTGCACTCCCTGAAGAAACGTTATCAGATTTTTGGAGAAACAAAAAAGGGATGTAATAGAGAGGAAGACAAAAGGGTCCAAAATACGTGTTTGACGGATATATCCAGCATGTCAAACTCACTCAGCAGCAAAAACAGGTTGAAAAGATAAAAGATAGTTAGAATCTAGAACCTAACGTACAGATGACAATGTAAAAGTGAAGCACGACATCACCTGCAGTGTGTGCAGGCAAATAGTGTTTAGTTTACCCCTCGCTGCCACTGCCTGGACCTCTGCCAGCGGATGGACAGGGAGCTCCAGGGGACCCAAACACTGTTCATCTGCACACACTGCAATGACACATAGCTGGTTGAATATTGCCAAAGTTTCCCTGAGTCCCTTCACTGGTGTCTGTAAAACAGGGTAGGTCATTATTCAGTGTTATAATCATTAAAAAGCAAACAGCGTATGCGCATACATGTAGAGGACTATACCTTCAGCTAGCTAGCTAGGGAGCTGGTTAACCCTACACTTTTCAGAGTTTGATTTTGGTTTTGGAAAAGGAGAGACTACGTACAATATATATATATATGTCTAGGTAAAGTCACTCCAGCTGTGTTACATCTACAATAACAATCTTTCCCAGCAGCTGGGACCGGACTGCTCATCCTCTTGCTGGGACAGATGAATCCCCTTCATCCTCCTCTGCTGTTATTCTCAGTAGTTTTTTTCTTTTCTTTTCTTTTTTTTTTTTTTTTTTTTACAACCCATTGTTTCAAAGCTCCAGTTATTTTCTTTGAAAATAAACGCCTAGCTGTCCTCAGCTGTGGATTAAGAGCCACAACACAGGCACGTTATGCTATTTTTGAGGGAGAAAGAGATCTTGATTGCTCATCCTGCTTTTCAAATTTTGTTTGAATGACTTTTTGTTCCATTTATCCTGAGATTATGGTTATCTATAGTGAGCAGTGATTGATTTATAATGAAAAGGATGATGAATTTAACATGCCGTGAACATGTGTTTGACTTCTCTGACAGTGTGCTGTTTACGCCGCATGCAAACACCATTGTATAGACTTGAGAGGAGGAAGCGTGTGTACTTTTCTATGCAGTGCAACTATAATGTCTGTGCTTGCCTCAGCAGAGTGAAGTTTTGCTCAACTGTTGAGGTGAAACCACTTTAAGTGAGACAATGATAGAGTGGGAATGACAGGAGTGGCAAAGGACAAAGAGAGGAAGGAATTGGTGGGGGAGAGAGGTAGAAAAAAGGAGATACAGCATAGTGAAAAAATGTTCCCTTGTACAAAGGCAGTGGCTCTGTCTCCTTGACTCAGAATGCTGTCTACTCCCTCGTCTGTGTATGTTAGAAACCCCACCTCCCCCAGTGCTTCTCTCCTCCCTTCCCCTCCCCTTCCCATCCCCTCCCCTCCCTCACCTCCTCCTTCAGTCTCCGGCGGAGGAATCCCAGGCAGCGTTTAATTGCAGAGTGCAAAGGCTTTAGTTTGGGCTAATGAGCTCAGTGCAGGAGCTGGGACTCTTTCACGCACTCTCTGAGAGACAGAAACCCATATGGAGTCCTTTACCGGAGGAGCTTCACAAGGCGGCTGGATTTTAGGTAGAGAGGAGAGAAGAAATTCATAAATTCAGGTACAGCCAAGTATGTGAGAGAATATACCAGAGGCAGGAGACGGAGTAAGAGGTGGAGAAAGAGAGGAGAGCGGGAGAGGGGAGGGGAGGAAACGGGAAATACACAGTCACAGAGAGAGAGAGAGAGAGAGAGAGAGAGAGAGAGAGAGAGACTGGAAGCCTGCAGCAGCAAATGAGACAGAACAACGAGGCGGGAGAGGTAGAAAGAGAGACTGAGAGGGAGGGAGGTGGAGAGGGGCCCCGTCTAGGAGAGAGGGCTACAGGGTGAGGAAGAAGGAGTGGAGAAAAAGTTGGGAGAAGTAGGAGACAGAGGGTCCGGGGAAAGAAAAGAACGGGTGCAGAGATTAACAACTCCAGTACAGGAGTGAAGAAGAAGGGAAACAACAGACAGGAAGGAAGGGGAGGGAGAAGTCTTGGGTAGAGAGCAGGAAAAAAAAAAAAGAGCTGAAGAAAAGTTTTCTTCTGGGAAGACGCAGATGAGGAAAACAGAGCGAGTGAATGACTGGGCTAGAGAGAGCAGAGAGGGGAGGAAACCGATTGTTTTCTAAGGCGTTTTCCACACAAGCCTCTGGACTTCTTTGGACATGTACACAGACGGTGCACAAACAACGGGACACCACCGATTTCTTCAGCACATCAACACCAACGCCCCCTGCTCCTGCCAGCACTGCGTCCACTATGAGGCGTCCGGCCACCACGGTGGGCTGGGATACCAATCAGCATCAGCCAGACAGACAGACCACCCATCTCTGGACTGTAGGAGAGACATCCAGGCTCCTCGGGTTAAAGACGTAGGAGGGAGAGCTTTCGCAGTGGACAGAGCTGAGAGAAGCGGTCATCGCAGCCCACAGAGGAGGCCTGTGTTCGCAGGGCCAGGCCCTTACAGTCAGTCAGACGACTTGAGCCAAGTTTGCCCCTGGGAGTTGAACCCTGCCCAGTGGAGCTACCCGCCGGAGCCTGGGGTGAGACACTACCCGTCTGTCAGAGAACAGTGTGGCTGTGTGGTGCGCAGCGACACCAGGGCACCCCCCTTTAACGCTGGGATACCACATCCTCTCCCCCATCTTCAGGTCAAAGGTCAAGGGTACAGGCACAGGAGGACTATCAGGTATGTCTCTGTGGATGAGGAGGAAAGTTATGGATGCACCCCTGAGAACTATCATTCTGAGCCACACGACCCCCATCTGGGTCATTTACACACGCCAAATGGCCACTGTGGACCACGGGTTGTGTTCTTTGAGGGAGGGGAGGAAAGAGATAGCCATCAGGACCGGGGAAGACCAAAGGGTGGATCAGAGGAGGGCTGTAACGGACGCGTAGGTTCTCACAAAGGCTTCTTCCCCACTGAAGTCCCACAAAAACACTTCAACCAAAGCAGACAGAAGGGGCCGTGTGTCCCACCCTCCGGCATCACCAGTCCTGAGCCCTCAAAACCAACAACCAACAGTGACCACCAGCGCCAGGGTTCGGAGGTGGTGAAGCAGAAGAGGAGGCAGGGTTCGGTGAGGGATCAGATCAGACAAGTGGTGACAGATCTGGAGGATGTGTTGGGGGGTTTGAAGCAAGTTCACGTGGAGATGAAAGAGGTAGGGGGGTCTGTTATTATAGATGTTTATTCTTTACATCAAGCGTCTGGGTGAGGTGCAGATGTTCCAGCCTTTTGTCGATGCTCCCCTGGATGTTGTGACATTTAAAACGATTAACACAAAGCTCAGATGCAGACATAAGTGGAGATCAGTTTGACACACGTTGTGTATCTGTGTGTCTGTGTGTCTGTGTTCATGAGAGCATATCTGTGTGTGTGTGTGTGTGCATGCTGACTGCATTGTTTGTGACTCACTCATCATCTCTTACCGAAGCGGTGATTGAGAACGATTTGCACTGACCTTTTGCAGAATGCTGCAGAAATTGGCAGCGTTCCGGGTAGCACATTAAAAAGCCTGGCTTGAGACTGTTACTAAATTATGCCTTGCTCTTACAGTATCCATTTTGCATGCAGCTGTAAAATAGCATTGATTCACAGCTGAATGCATCCGTGCAAGGCCTGACATTGTCCTGAAACAACATTACAAATAGAAAAACCTCTGGGATTGTAAACTGAGACAGTTGGAAACAAAAGGACGTCAAAATAAACCGGCTTTGATTTGAATGACAGGCTGAATTGTCATTGTTTCAGTTTTAGCACAGTCAGAGACAAACTTGTGTTTATAAATACTCTTTGGCAGTGGTGGAAGACGTACTCGGATCCTTAAATACTGTACTAATACCACGATGTAAAAATACTCCATTACAAATAAAAGTCCTGTATTTTAATACTACAGAAGTATTATCAGCTAAATGTACTAAAACTGTCAAAATTGAAAGTCTTATCCATGGAAATGGACTCTGTTACTGGTATAAAATCATATGTGACAATATTCCATTGTTAATACTAATGCACCAATGCATGAACATAATTTTTTGGTTTATGATAGTTGTCTAGGGGTTCATGGCCAGGGCCACTCAAAATGATCACACAATGAATCTGAGGGGTTGTGAGATATTGAACAGGACAGGAAAGAAATGGAAAGACAAAAAGAATTCTCCTACACAGATATTCAGATTCATATCTTAAAAATATCCTTTAGTTTGTGAAATACTGGAAAGTTTGACCTTTTCTTTTACATAAATGATACCATCTGAGAAGTCCAGATGGAAAACGTCTCTTTGATGGGACTGCATACAACTCAAGGGGCCCCAAATAGACACTTTTTGAAGGGTCACAAGCGGAGACACCTGCTTAAATTTTAAGAAAGCACCATTTTTAATGAATATATCGAATGTTTTTGTGTGAAACTTTAAGGCCCACGCACAACAAATTGTCATGAAAGAACTAGTGGCGATGAAGGTCGACTGTTGCGTCATCTCACATTGAGTGTGTCTCAGCCACACAGTTGCACTTGAATGCACTGCGAAGACTACAGCCAACAGCCAACTACCATGTATGCTTTGTGCCTGGGCGAGAGGGAATAACACTCCATACCAGCAGGTGGCGGGAGTTTGCATTTGTCATTAAAAAAGGGAAACTGAAAGACTGACAGGACAAAATCAAGATGCTATTTAGGCGGTAAGCACCATAGACTGAAAAAATAATGGACGTAGCTAGCGTGGCATCATCCATTGGTTTGTGGACTCCTTGAGTTCGGCATTTCGGCTGTGGCCGTCTTGGTTTTTGGAGCCAGAAGTGACCATATTTGGGCGAGAGGCTGGAGCTGTAGAGGAGCGAGGAGTGGATCTGGCTGAGAAAAACACTATTGGCAGACAGCCTGTCACTCAGAGCAGCCCGTCCTTAATTATGCGTACCTTTAAGCCTTAATAGAATATAAATAGGAGAGTTATATAAATATTCACCCCCAGTTGCCATGAAGTGGCAATTAGCCATGGAGACTGTAGGGGACCAAAACAGTTTTTGCTCTGGAGCCAGCCTCAAGTGGCCATTCAAAGAACTGCAGTTTTTTTGTCACTTTACTGTTAGGTTCATTATTCAGAACGGGAGGTTGCTGCTTGGTACAACACCACCGGATGTTGAAAGAACAAATTATATTTACCATGTAGCAAACAATAACACAAACAATCACAAACCAATTTTGTGTAGTAAGCTCAAACGCTAAAAGAAATCTAATTTTACCTGATATAACAAGTTTGTTTTGATGTCAAGCCCTCTTGACTTTAGCCATTTGTTTGCTTTCCTCACTCGTTTCCCTTCCCATGCACTGAGCTGAACTGCCAATCAGAGTGATTTCACTCACTGACAGGTCCGCTGTCTCTGATGTTGATTCAACAAACTGAATTGGCTGACAAAAAGCTGATAAGGGCCGACTAGTGCCAACAGTGTGAGACGCACTGCAAAAAGTAAGAGGACAGACACGCACCGATGGTCCAACATTGACCGACAGCCAAATGTCAGCATAATGTGTCAGCGCCCTTAATTTGACTGTAACTGTTAACTATAACTGTCAAAGATATTAAATACAGTTAAAGTACAATATTCCCCTCTGAATTACAGTGGAGAGGAAGTATAAAGTGCAATTAAACAGAAATACTCTAATAAAGTACAAGTACTGTATTTAATGTAAATGTACTTTTTTCCCACAACTGCATTTTGGACAAGCACCAACTCTCTCATTGTCATTCAGGTGGTTCAGCAGATTGATCGTCTCACAGCCAGAATCGACATCAGCGAGGAGGCACCCTGCATCACTCAGGGGTCGTTCAGCAACTTTCACAGTTCAACTCATCCAGGAGACCTCATAGTGGCCCCGCTGCCCGCTCACAAGCCTGCCCCGGTCCAGGCGTTGCAACACATCGACGAAGACCGCATCATTTTAAGAACTAACTCTCCCTCCCCTGTTCACATGGCATCAGTCGTCAAAACGAGCCGTTTTACCCCAACCAACCACAGTAAGGACATGAACCACGAAAGGCCGGGTGTAAACGGCCACCCGCCTCACCTGTATCCCTCCAGAGAGTCCAACCACATCAGCCAAACTCATCCTGAGCCCCACCCACAGAGCCTAGATCCTAAGGTCATTATTGGTAACAGCACGTCCAATTCAAGAACTCAGAAGCCTCCTCTGTACCCTCAGAACGGGCGCTGTGGGAAGGGCCCTTACCCGCCTCCCAAGCCTGTAAGGACCCCTGCGTACCCTGGGAGAGGCTGCCAGAGCACCAGCATGGTGTGAAGGAGGGGGGTGGTCTGCCCCAGTGCCATGGGGGCCTGAAACATGAGACCCTGCTGCAGCGAGTGGAGGTCAGAGTGGGACCAGGCAGGGAAACAACTCATGGTAAGTTTAGATACAAGAGGTCCCCCCCCCCCCCCCCTTCTGTCTCTCTTCCTTTACGGTGTTGATGTTTCCATCAGCGCTCTCAGCTGATGACGTTTGCCGTGTTTACTGGCAGCGTGGTTTTCAAAGTCAGTAAATGAATTGCAGCGTTCCTCCCCGTTACAAAAAAGGGTTTATGTGTGTGTTTGATGTCTGTGTGTCTGTGTGTGGGCGGAGGAGGAGGGGGCGTAATGCGTCTGCTTTTGTTGATGTCACATGATTTCCCAGTCTTCACTACACTGCAAAATGTGTCTGTCTTGGCAGCTGAAATGAGAAATGAGTGTTTATTCTTGAGTGTGGTGACACGTGTGTACAAAATGAGCCAGCAGGGTGAGAAAACTTCACTCACTGAAGTAAAGCTTAACCTTTTTGAGTAGATTTGAGGAATATCTGATCTTGCAAAATGAGATTAGCCATTGGTTGGTACATATTTTCAAACATAAGTCTCAAAACAAGGTGAGCTTTACCTAAGCAGCTTAGTATTGATTCTGACTTTGACCATTTTTCCCACATTAACCACTGAATCTGAAGGCAAAAAGGAGGATAAAATCTTAAGACTCTTTTTTGCAGTGTAACTTAGTCATCACTTCGAGGGAACTGGAAGTTGGCAGTAGCTCAGCCTTTTCTGGCACAGGAAGACCCCACAGCCACTTGACTCCAATCATGTGACACAAGAGAGGCGTCATTATGTTTACTGGATGATCATAGCTCTGACTCAGAATTCGCTTAATTTACTGTTAGAGGTTGATGAGGAGGAACTGAAGCTTTCTTCTCTGCCACCATCAGATGTATCACTACTGGCTGTGAACGAGAAGCAGACTTAATAACAAGATGACATCTGTAAAAAGTCCCTTCAGCAGATGGGGAATATTAGACTGCAGATACATACAGTTCCTTCAAAAAGTCTACCTTTACAGATGCTGCAGACTGACGTGCATGTTTCTGTACTTCCCTCTTGTGCAGAGTATGCGTAACTGCAATCTATTTTTCTTGCCTCTCTGAGTTGGGCAAGCACAATCTGGTTTTAATCATAAACCCCCCTGGCCATGTGCCAGAACAGAGTGAGGCAAACTCTTGGTATATTTGTGACGTCCATATAAACATGAGCACCGCTGCACAGTAAAGCAGCTCTGCACATTATACTGCAGGGAGAGACTCGCTTCAAGCTCCAGGTCGAGGCTGGCAGCCAGAGACACGGGTCGAAAAAAGTGCCTGCGCCTGAGCTTTCATTTATATAGTTAGACAAGAGTTTAATTAGTTGTAAGTGTAATGTAGCTTTTCTGTTCGACACTGCCCTTTATTTTCACTTTCAAAGTCTTTCAAAGCAGCGATGCAGGTGACATTTGAAAAGGCCTGAATCATCTGAATTAGTCACCCAAAGCAGGTTCGGTGTTAAAATGGCTAGCACAACAGATTTTGTGCCTTACATCCAAGCAGCTCTCACACACACATACACACATTTATTCTTTTTTTTATATATAAATATCAAAGGATTCCCATTAGCTTAGCATCAACATTAATAATTACATCATGCAAGTAAAAGACCAAAAAACAAATTTACAGAGGGAATATGAAATGCATCCAGACTGTATTCCTACATAACCCAGAGGGAAATAAAAAAAGTCAGGTCCCAAAGGATTGTTTCTTTGATATTTAAAAAAGTATATTTCACTTGCAAAAGTTTTTACCGAAAAACGTCTTTAATGTCAAGATCTAAAACTCACATCTCCACAAAGCTACACACACACACTTTATAGGATACAATACATTCCCTATTACCGTAGACCCCCTTTATAACTTGTATTAAAATGAGTCTCGTATCCAAATTGTATCTAGATATAATTAATTCTGATTGCATTTACCCTTGAAATTAATTTCTACAGTGTGCACATTGAGATCCAAGCACTCTGTTCAGCTTTAACAACCAATTGTAGCCATTCCCTAATATTTTGCTTGGTGCTTTATGAATACCTTGGTGTGATACAGATTGCCAAGTTTGATTTATATACTTTTGTTGGACCAAACTGAAAGCACACACTTTGTCTCATCTTGTTTACCGCATCCATGAGTGTCTTAAATACCCATAAGCTCTCTTGCTGCCTTTTTGCTAGTAGCTTAGCTCGCTAACTTGCTAATGGCTGCTACCTCACTGGTTTAGAACAACGGACTGGATAACGAAGATGGACGACATGACTGCTCCCCAAAAGGGAAGCCAAAATGCCCCTGCCTTGTCCACCTGCCTCAGATCCTTTGGGGCCCCAAAAAGCCCCACAGGTGTGTGTGGTCATTTGAAATAATAATAATAATCTTTTTCATTTCAGTTTATATTGTGCTACCATTGTGCACATTCCTGAATAATTTGGTGTTTAATCAAATTACCACATACTAATTGGTTTACATCAATCTTGAGGCATAGGAGTGCTGGTTTCTGCAGCTGCAGGGTAATGGAACTGGCATGTGTGTCTGTTTTCAGGTCTGCACTTGATGAACACTTAAAGGCATCGTATTATACACAATGCACTGAATCTTACCATTTCACTTTAATTGGAGTAATTTAAACGTACTTTTAAACATTGTTTTAACTTGCATACTCTATTTTTAACTAATTTACTTTGCAATTTGTACTTTTTAATGACATGATGTGTTCATATACTTTTGTTGTGGCTGCTGCACAATCAATTGCCTTTTAATTGCAGAATGGGGCAGTAGGGATCATGGCTCATTTTTTCCCCAGGGCCGTCTTCTGGCCTAATATGAGGACTGGCCAAAACCTTATTTTTCGATAATGTCCCCACCATCAAGGTCTGAAACCTAGACAGGACCTTTCAAAGACTGTACATGGGCACACACACACACACACACAGAGCTCGTCACAGCAAAACTTAGATAAAATCTAGTTTACAGTGCTCCCTCAGAAGCGAGGCAACATGACTCACAAGGACACACGCGCACACACACGCACGCACTCACACACACATTTTTGTACTTCTATCTTTGTGAGGACCTTCATTGACATAATGCAATCCCTAGCTCCTTACCCCAACTAAATACCTAACCCTGCATTTTTATCCTAACCTAAGCCTTACCTAAACCTACCCTAAAACAAGCCTAAACCAAGTGTTAACCCTCAAACAGGCCTTTGAAAAAGTGAGGACTGGCCAAAATGTACTCACTCTGCAAAAACGTCCTCACTCTGTTGCTAAAATACGTTTTTTGGTCCTCACCATGCAGCATGTACAAGTACACACATGTACACACAGACACACAATTCTTCATTTTCATTGCAGCAGAGATTACCACTGCATTTCTATGGCTCCATCAATGAATGATGTTCCAAGAAAAAGCCTTGAGAAGAAGCAAAGTTTGTTCGTACAGTGTTTGGGTCTGAGCTCACTGGGGTACTGAGTTCAGAATTTAAATGATATTTTTTTCTCTCCCTCTCTCTATTTTTTTTTTTGTTATGGTGTTTTCAGCAGGAGCTGATGCCACTGAGACAAGCTGTCGGCCAGCGGAGACAGAGCACGGCCTGAAGGTGGGGATATTTCCAAAGGGAAAACTACCCCAAGAGTCGACCTGTGACTCACACAATCACAGAAGCATGGAGGAGTGGCAGTCAAACCTCTGAGAATTTATGCTTTTGCTGTTTCGGGTGAGGTAGTGGCAAATATTAAGAAGGATAAACTATGAACTCCTATTCAACAACCACCAATAGAAAGCTAAAGGTACGTTGTCATGTCAGTGTTAATTTATTTGATACTATTTTTTATTGCAAAGAATTCTATTTTCAGGCAGCTTACACCAGTCTGCATACTACCTAACCTAATGTATGCTATATCAAAATTTATATCATCTAAACTATTATACAGATATTTTACAATGCAAGTGATTAGACTGTAGTCTCACTGTGACAGATATGCTACAGTATGTAAGAAGAATAATCACTAAGGAGAGAGGAAAGTTGGGCAGTCAGAGCAGAGATTAACAGAGATTCCTCTCCCCTTTTTCACACAAATCAATCTGACGTCTCAATTATCTAACTCTAAGAGACACTGCATTGAATGCATCGCTGAATGTCCCACATTTCAATATGAAATAAAAGAAATTACACCAGTATTTCATTGCCACTGACTCTTGGAAATTATTTATGAATTCACTGATTCTGATTGAAGTATCCCAAAAGGTTGTGGAAGCTGTGGAGATCCTTCTTGGGCTGATCTGGAGATGGCAGTGTGAGATTTTTCTTGGCCTTATTCTGTCAGGGTTTCCCGGGCCAGCCAGGCCAACGTCTGTGTCTCTGTTTGTTTAAATCTTGTCTGAGACTTTCACCACTCTGCTCTCACAAGCTCCTGCTGCTATCACACCACACCACTTCCCCTCTGGACAGCTAGTATAATCTATACACATGACAAAACATCCCTCACTTTCTGTCTCTTTTTCTGTGATAGAGGGGGATGGTGACAGATGGAGGATGACACATGCAAACTGTTAACCGTCCTGGCCACTTTGTCATTCGCCGTCTGTAGCCTATAGCAGTTATAGAGTAATTGTGTTATAATGGCGAGAGAGAGGAGAGGTTGTGAAGAGTCGATAATCTGCTTAAGGTTAGACAGGGGGGCAAGATCACGCCAGACGCCATTATTACTTGTCAAGAGCGCCATTCAAAATAAATAACGTTTTGTTCTTGGCACCATCTGGATCCTATTGTATCATGATTAGATGACAGTATTGACTAGGGCTGTGAGGATTAGTTAAATTATCGATTTATCTGTCCATTAATTTTTAAAAAATGGAGGCTGGTAGGAGAGGTTTCTTGTAAGGGTCCTAAATTATAAAAGCTTTTCTGTTTCAATGTAAATGTTGTTTTAAAATAGAAACACTAATATATTAAAGTTATGCAGTAGCCTATTGAAATGTTCAAGAATGACTTGAACCAGCTATATTGAAGTCATTTTTAAACATGAATATGGAAGGCATAATATCACATTTAATTTCCATTCATCCATCATCCGTTTTTATCCACTTATCCGGGGCTGGGTTGCGGGGGCAGCAGTCTGAGCAAGGTATTCTAGACGTTCCTCTCTCTGGGAAAACTTTCCAGCTCCTCTTGAGGGATCCTGAGGCATTCTCAGACCAGATGAGATATATAATCCCTCCAGTGTGTTCTGGTTCTACCCCGGGGTCTTTCATCAATTGGACGTGCCCAGAAAACCTCTAATAGGAGGTGCCCAGAAGGCAAAAAAGATGAACATGGAGCTGGTGCCCTGTGGGACCACAATATGTATTAGTGGGCATCAGGGTTTGGTACATCGTCAGCTGGGCAGCTGAAGAGGGTGGGGACCTACTAGGCATGCTGACCCCTGGCATTTTATTCATGATACCTAAATGCACAGCTGTGTTGTGCTGTGTTGGAACTTTAAGCAAGTTTGGGACATATAAAGTAAGTTGAGATACATATACATTTTAATTTACTTCATAAAATCGTTTTTAAAACAGTTTCTTAGTTATGCAAAGTTTCCACCAACATCCAGCATTCTTTCCAATGTGCAGATGATCTCCTTGCTACCTAATGTCTCTCCATCTGCTTGTATCAATTTATTGACAGTTTAATGTAGACAATGTTCAAAGAGAGAATTTTAAAAGTTTTTTTCTTTTGGTTACTGGTCAAACATTTTTGGAGGTTGATGCACTTGGGGGACAATTTCAATTTCTGAAACATAGCTGCAGAGCTGCCCAAAACCTTTCACTTCAAATTCTTTTCAACACAGAAAAGCAGCATGTCGTTGCATTTGAGAAGCTGGAATCAGACAATGTTTGCTATTTTTGCTAAATAAATGCCATTAGTGATTGGGTTCGGGTGCAGCATTGAATCTCCTGAATTCTGTGTTTTCTTGCTGGAGCAAAGACTGCATATTTTTAGAGTTTAGTCATGAACTGCATCAGAATATTTTCCGTATTCCAAATACAACATCACTGCTTGCTATTCATTGGAGAGGTCTGCTTTGGCAGTGAGATAAAAGTTTGGTCTTTAAAAGGCCTTTCTTTCAACTCTATTTGACCACAAAATAACTTTTAAAACAAATATCTTGTTCAGAACGCTGTACGAATACCAAGTTAAAAATCACAAAACAACCATCAATCCTCAGAGCGATCACTTTAAGGTCTGCAGTCCTGGATCTCAGATAACGTCTGCTGCACCTAAAGCCTAATAGACTTTGAGAAAGGCCATGTCTTGGCCTGCTGTCCAAGTCTGAGCCTTTCAGCATACCCTGTCTATGAATCTTGTCAGACAGAAGACACACTGGCTGAGCTGTCGGCCATGCCGGCTTTGTAAATACTGGAGTGCCTCTGGAATTTCAGACAGATATTTAGACCAAGAACAACACGGACTTTTAGAACTACCACCTCCTGCTTCCCTCATCCACCCAAACATAATACAAGAGTAGGATGCTGTTAATACCACAAATGTTCAGTGCTTGTCCAGAAGAGTATTGTTTCCTGTCTGTCTGTTTCTACTCTGGATGGAAAACCACGGCATGCTGAACAACTGCAGTCTGAGAGGCTGCAGCCTAATCCTGAACAGCAACTAGGTGCTAACAGGTCTACAAAAAAACTCAGCAAGCCACAGAAGAAGACACAGACGAGACCTTAAGGTTATAAACCAAGGGGTTATATCCGGGTCTGAAAAGTGATGCCAATGCAGACCTGTCTTAAACCTGCATTCTTTGTAATGGCCAGCAGGGGGCGACTCCACCGTTTACGAAAACACTGATTGTATAGAATTCTATACAAATATGACACTACTTCTCATTTGATTTATTACTTAAGTAAACATTTTCTTAATAATTTATGGGCTCAATTGCTAGTTTCAAGTCAGTTTTTCATTTCGTAAATTATTGTCCAATTCAGACTGTAAGACAGGGTATGCTTTGGGGTGCAGCTGAGAGATTTTCACAGCAACCTGTCAATAGTGTCCTTGGGATCCACCCTTTCATCCAAATATGGTCACTTCTAGCTCCAAAATTCCAAGATTGTGACAGACAAATTGCCAAACATGAGGCTTCAAAACAGTTCACAAACACTTGACACCAGAAGACACCTTTTGCAGCAGTATGATACACCGCTGGGTGGCGTCAGTTTGTAATGCGGCTAGATGTTACCTTTCGTGGTGTTAGGATACAACGCCAGTTGGCCAGATGGCACCTATTGTGGCAGTATGATACGCAGACAAGCAATGTCAGTTCATACCTTGGCCAGATGGTACAGGTCGTGGTGGTATGATACGCCTCTAGATGCCTAATGCATAATATGTAGATGTGAAAGGCCACTAACAAAGCAGTGATATGTGATGACTTGGGATGAGAACATGTTGGGTAGCCATTCCCGTTATTTTTATACAGTCTATAGTGGTGACATGTAGGTCTAATTGACTACATAAAAATAGAAATTTGGTGTATTTTAGTGACTGGAAAAACACAGAAATCAAAGAGAAAGAGATTCAAAATTATGACAAAGAGACATAAAAACACCACAGAAAGATGACAAGGAACTGCAAGGAGACACAAAATAATTACAAAAAAGGCAAGGGTCCCATTGTTTCATAAACCACCCATGTGTACATGCCAACCTAAGTAGCAAGAACAGTGTCTAAACTATCTCATTTGTCCACCAGTAAGCATACACTTATTTCATAGTTAGAGAGCAACTTATCACCAGCCTGAAAAATAGTGTTTCACTTTGCTTGGCCCTCTTTGGTATAAAGATTCAAGCACTGTTTCAGTCAAATGTGTGATCTGTTGTACCCATAACCATACCCAACAGTGATGTCAAGGGGTACAGAAGTCCCCCTAAAAAACAACACACAAACAAACAAACAAACAAAAAACTAAACTAACTGAAGGGATAGTCTACTTGTAAAAAATGTGCCTATATGTGTTTCAGGATGAAGGTAAATTTAAAGGTCAGGGACGAGCTAACAGGTTGGCAACAGGAAGGCAGTCCAATCAGTCAAACAGATCCAAGAGGGCACAGCTGGTGAGCAGGGGTCTCATTTATAAACATTGCGTACACACAAAACAAGGCCTAAAAGAGGCATACGCCAAACATTGTCAAACTGTACCCAGCTATGATGTCATTGGCAACATATTTAGGCATCAATTTAATTACATTTTTTTTTATCAGTTTAATTAAATACAGGCAAATACGCTGCCTTTTAGTCGATGGTTTACCATTTACCATGGGTGATGCCATTGTACACTGATGTCAGACAACTGCTTCTTCATAAATTCAGGGTAGATGGATTTACCCCAAGTTTACGAGAAAGAACTCTGACTTTTAACGGCATTTCATTGCACTTTTTGTAGTAGGGGGGCAGAAATTTCAGTTTTCTGGAACACAGCATTAGTCCTATCATAGATTATCTTTGATTTCACAATTACAAAGTGTTTGACGAAAGTAATTTAATGACAATATAAACAGTAAAAATAAATACCATAGTAAGTCTGAAAATTAAGACCAAGACCCAGAGATAAAAGATAAAATTAGGTCCCCTGAAAATGAAAGCACTTTTTTTGCACACTCCTCAGGGTGTGTTTAAATGTAATTACCTTAAATAATAGTCAGTGCTGTGTATGATGACAATAATTTATATGTGATTGTTTATAAACTTTGATAAACTGTTCCAAAACTATATAGTATTTTACTTGGAGATGAATCTAAAACTTAAACTGTAAGTCATCCGAGTGTTCTCCCTTTAAACAGAGCACTGTTTATTATCAATTAGGGATTTTGTTTCTGCAGTCAACAAAACCCCAATTTTTTTAAAGACGGTTAAACAAGGAATTCATTTTTTGAAAAATCCTTTTCTCACAGTGTTTGATGCCAGAAAATGAGAAGCTCACAATCAAAACAATTTTGCCATCTCCATTACATCCGGAGGCTTCCGTCAGGCATTTTAAAGCGAACAAAACAGATTGCTTCACAGAAAAATTTACACAAGTGTTTGAAGTAAGAGATGAAGAGCTTACAGACAGACTGTACAGTGGATCAACAATCAAAGAATAGCAAATCCTTTGAGCCATCCCTCCAAATACCACCCAAGTCACAATACCACCCAGCTTGAAAGAGAAACACAATTCATCATCAGTCCCACTCGTAGATGACTCCTCTGTGTTTTGTTTCAGCGCGCAATGTAGTTTTCACTCTCTAAATTTACAATGCTGTGTCTGCACGTTGTGTAAGTGACCCCTGGGTGAGGAAGTAGCCCAGTATGTCTGCGCTACACACCCTCTCTGGTCTACGGCTGACCTCAGTGCTGTTCTTAATCTCAACGGGATGACAGAATTGCTGAGGAATTTCTCTGCTCCGTGCCTAAACCAACCTGTCAAGATGCTCTTTTTTAGGCTGAGCACGTTCCTCTGTTACGTCCCCGCTGGCTCTCACGTGGCCTTTGTTGAAATATGACCTGCAAATACCAAGCCCTGGCCTTAGTAACCTCTCCAAACACTGCCCACCTACGTGCAGATGCATCCGGAAAATGTCTCTCCTTGCCACAGTTTGTTCAGTGTAGGCTGAAGGCAGATGGCAAAACCCATCCCCTCCTCACCTCACCTACCTGTACGCTGGATTGTGTTTGTTGAAGCCAAATGAGAGGTGCCAGCCTGCCTTATTTTTTTGGCCTTTGCCAGGACCGTGCTGTGCTTGGGTAAGGTCAACAAGAGACTCCATCCAGATGTTGGTGTGAAGCTCCACAGCTGAGCAAACAGTCGGTGTCTTCTCTACAGCATGACATGTTTAAAATGACATGCTGGTCCAAAAAGTCGGAGACCAGCTGAGTTCTGAGGAGCGCAGTCAGCCAAACACTCATCACCTGATCGGCTTGTTAGAACAGCTTAAAGTTCAACGTCCCTTGAATTTTTATTGGCTCTGGGGATGGCAGTGCTGGTCTGACTTAGTGAGTAAAAAACAAAACAAAATCAAAAGGGTGAAAAGTCTGTAAAAAATGGCAGCTTAATGCCAAACAGCGGAACAAACAGAAATTCTGCAGAACTGTTGAGTTCATTTCATTTTTATGTTAATGGTAATGTCTGTCTGTCATTCAATACACCACTTTGGTCCAGACTGAAATATCTCAACCGCTACTTTCATGAAGTTTTCTACAAACATTCACACTCCCCAGAGGATGAAGCCTTTGTTTTTTAGTAAGACGTCTTGACACGTACTGGATGGATGTTCCGAGCAATCTGGCTCACATACTAATGGTGATTATTGGTGATTCCTTAACTTTCCATCTGGCACCATCAGCCGAACAAAATTTTAACGTGTCCAATATTTTGATTTATGACCAAATACCTGCAAAACTAACATCATTCTCATCAGCCTGAGCTGTACTTTAACATGCTAAATTAAGATGTGAACATGGTAAAAAAGTGTACATGCTTAGCATCAGCGTAACACTGTGAGTGTGTTAGCTAAGTTGCTATTTTTAGCATTTAGCTCAAAGCACTGCTGCGTTTAACGCTGTGTTCATGGATGTATAAAGAGACCTGGATACAGGACATGTTTATTCCGATGAAGTTGCTCGTAAAGGCAAAAAAGTTCGACTGTTGCCCAGATGATAGTCGCTGATTTTGCATGTTGAGGCCCATAAAGCAGACACACTAGAGGCTTCTGCTGGCTGAGCCGGCTACTTCCAGTCTAGCTCTCTGCTAACTTGAATGGGAATTATGTGATTAAATTGTGCGGCTTTTTTTTTTTTTTTTTTTTAAATATATCCGCTGATTCATAGATGTCTCTTTCCCAATGTAAATCAATTCAGAAAGTCATTTTAGGTCACATAGCATCATATAATGGAGGTAATTACTCTGTCGGCCACCACAAAAATTAGCTTCAAAGCCCTGCACACCGCCTAGAGGCCTGGTTGTGGTGTATTTACCTTGGAAGTTAGAGCTGGGAAAGACATTACACCCAAGTTTACTGTGTTCCAGTACAAGAAGTCGGAAAACCAAGACAATACCAGCTCTAGTACTGTTGATGAGCATAGCAGCTATCTTGGATTTTAAGGTCAGGGCTGGTGAGATTCTTCCAACCTTCGGAAATCCAACTTCGGCAGACGTTCCAGTTGAAATTTGCAGCTTAGAAATTCCTGCTTTGCAGCTCAAATGGGATGCACCTTAAGTACGACCTCACATTGCCTCTTGCACGGCGGCAGACTCTTAAATGTTTTACTTCTGTTCAGTTTTAGACTTTAGCCCTCCGCTACAACGACCCTTTGCTGAAATAGCCACCCTGTAAATATTGTCCTGAAAATTCACAGACAGACAAAAATGGAGTCGACTCAATGGGAGTCGCGGGGATTTTCCAGACACTTTCAATAACATAGACAATCTACTCTGGCAGGGGCGCACCTTGGTGACTTCCAACGTAAACCATTTCAATTGCGCTTAATCTCCCTGGTTCACTGGTTTCTTTAGCTGAGTCTGAGCTCTGTATTGTTGTAAATACCCAACATCTGTGCATTTAACAATGCATACATTGTCTGGTAGGCTACCTGCATGTTTTCCAGCACATCATTCAAAACCGCTTCATGATATATAAAGCTTGTTTGAGAGAGTGATTTGCTGGAGGTATAAACATCTTTGAATCAGGTGAAGCACTGCCCACTGAAGAGAGAATACAATCTACAGTTTAGTGTTAACCCTGTCATTTTTTTTTTCTGTTTGAAACAGTCTAGTGCCTCCTGCAAAAACACATTCGTCCTTGTTAAAAACATCTTTGGATGACTTGCTCAAGATATTCTCCGGCGGGTTGCCTCAATCCTCCCACTCAGACAAAATATCCCAGTGCAATTAAAACGGCTGTCGTCTTAGACAATCCCCGATGGACATGAACGGAGCCATGATGCGATGAATTCTGGGCCAGGAAGGAGTCTTTCCAGCAGCTGGGAGAGACACTCTTTTTTACATGCACAAAGGAGGAGAGTGAGAAAAGGCTTTCATTCATGCTGCTCTGGCTGTGTTGTAGTAGATATGGCATGGCTGTATAAGATCCTGCAGCTTGTGTCTTCACAGAGGCCTGTCAGCAAACATGCCGCCAGCGTCTGCCTGCGGGCCTGTTTGTCTCTGAGGCCACGATCTGCACGCATCAGTCAAAGTAAAGCTCCTCCATTCAACAGGATGAGGATGAAATACTGATTCAGTCCTGCAACACGCTGTGATTACTTTCTATGAACAAGCCGCTTCTGTGCACCTACGATTCTGGATTTGAAACTGATAAAAGAATCTTTTTTTAATGGTCCTTGGTATTTTTATTATAAAACGTGGACTTGAAGCTACAATCCAGAGAAAATCTTTATCGATCAATGGATAAACTGGAGCCTTTGGTTGAAATAAAAGAAAGAACTGTTGTAATCATAAACTCCTCTCTCCTCGCCATCTTTATTGCATTAAATTCAACATGCCAACAGAATATGAGGTTTTCAACAATATTTTAGCAATATTAACACTTTTACTATACAGTTTTCCAAATTTTTCATTCACTCAGTTATACACATGCACACATTCAGAAAACATACTTTGTCATACTATGTAATGAAAATGAGATATTGGCAATTTGCTTATGTGACCACTAAGTGGTTACAGAACAGATGACTTCCTGTATTTTTCTTATAACTCAACGCATCCCTTGAAAAGATCAAAACCAGATACCAGAAACTATATATTTATGATCTATTGTGAAAGATCTGTGTCTTCAGTTGGGACTAAGAGCCCAGAATTGGGTACAGAAGTCAAAAGTATTATGAGATTGACCAGCATGTTGTTGGCTCTGGTCTTTGTATAAGATTTGTTGACAATAACAAAAACACAGAAGATGTTATCCTTTAAATCAAACTGTAAAAACGAATCATGTGCACATAACAGTAACACAAAGCAGTAGAACAAGACGACACATGGCAACAAAACACACATTTCAAGCAATAAACCAGCATCCAAGAAATAAATGAACACAGTACTTATATTTGTAAATTCAAAAAAAAGGAAATCTCTTTGTTATGAATTAAGGCACATTTGTAAAAATTCAACAATCAAGTAAATCTGAGGATCTCACTAGTTTAAAGTATAGAAGTACGTGTAAACGTTTGCATTTATTTCCAGTAAATGCAACTCAAGACTATAGCACTTACAACTAAACAACTGCACTTGTTGGTAGTCATAGAGTCGATGTTGCTGTACAGTACAGGGAGAGATGTTTGCTGCAAAACTCCTACAGATAGTACTCGAAAAGGGAGATTTCAACCCCTGGAAAAGGGAAGAAAATGAGATGTTTAGATACAGATGTCCAAACTGTCAGCACACAAGACTTGATACAGCGTATCTCATTTGTCATCTGACTGCTGTGGCCTTTTTTCTCATGTGTTTGAGCTGTAAATTAATTCTAAGTTTATATAGATAACAGATATATCACATGCAGTGTTCATGTTTAACAGAAACATGCATTCAGTACCTTGACACTCGACAGTTGCGTGTCTGAACATAAATTCCTGTGTATGTGATATCACATCTCACTATGTTGTTGGTGAAGTCTGACTCCAGGACGTGGAAATTGGGGTTTACAGTAACCTGGGTGAAAAAGACAAAAATGAAAAGTTATTTAGTGAAATAAATTTCCATCATGAGAAATAAAACAGCTGATATAAAACTGATGTGACAGGTATAACCTTCAAGATATAGTTTCCTGGAGGTACGTCAGTGATGTCGATCCACTGACAGTCGATGTTGGCAGCGTACGTGTCATGACATCCCGGACTTAAACCCTGAGAACACAACCCAAACATCCCCCCACTGCGGTTTAAAGCTTCAAATTACTTTGACTACTTTTTTCCTACAAGTGCTACAAATGAAACAGATTTGAGTTTTACTTATACAAACAGTTCATTGGAAGCAAAGCTGTTACAAGAAACCAGTGCTAAGCGCTGCAAAGCCAGAATCACAGGGCCCAGACAACAGATATAATAAATATTCCCATGTCCTCAGGATGTTTTCTTTTATTGGCGTACAATGGAGCTTTACTTAGATAAACATTTCTCAGAAGTGGATTTGGAAGATTTGCAAAATAACCCTCCAAAACAAAAGTAATTCTGCAGCTCAGATCCTTCCTACCTATACACTGTTTGATTAAAGAAAATTAAATAGAAAAATACACACCAAATATGATGCTAATCTACCGTATCTACTGGCATGCAAAGTGCCCCAGAGGGGTTAAGGACTAAATCCCGGTAATGTAACTGGAAGTTCCCTTCTTCCCTGTAATATGTTTCCAGTGAAGAGTTTCACCAGAATTCCTAATTTGTCATTTAAAGGGGCACTCCGCCAACCTTACACATTAAGGTCAATTTATTAGTCACAGGGAGTGTGACACAACGAACCGTTGTATAATGTCTTCTGTGGCTCAGGAGGAGGTTGGACGAGTCTTAAAAATATGACTCAAGTGACTCTTTCAATTTCGAACAGATGGTCTGTGTTTAGTATGTGAGATGTGGGCGTTAACTAAGCGTGGAAAGGTCTAATGAAAGACAATTTGGTTGTATTACAGAAAGTGTCGTATGCAGGGTTTTGGATCTTCACCCATACAAAAGACGGATCTCTTTGGCCGATAATGACTTTGACATTTTAATTTTAAAAATCTCTGATCTTTGTTGAGAACTTGTTGACACCTCAACAGTTTAACCTTAACCCACGCTACATGATAAAGGTCTCTTACAGTATATCTACCTTCTCAAATTTCAAACTTCTGTTCACCAGACCAAACCTCAAGACTGACTAACTCCAGCCCTGATTTGATTTGATTTGATTTTCCGTTTACAACTTCCGTTTATATATAAGTAAATATGCTGAACCATTGCGATGGATTCAGATTTTGCAGTGACTCCAATTATGTTCCACCTCATTAGTTCACCGCACGGACCATTTAACCTGGCAACAACTGCAGCCAGCTCAAACGTGATTGGTCAATATCACACGGACTACAAACAGCCTACAACCGGAAACCAGGGCTCTTCTTCCGGAGGCAAGATCTCCGGGGTTTGCCTACAGACTCTACGTTACAGTCTGTATATAGAAACTAATCTTGGGGTAACATACCAAAACAAAAAGCCACCCCTGGCCACCTCTTGGTAGCACCACTGCTCCTGGATATTTCCATGTAAGTTGACTCATAAGGTGCGAGCACACAACCAAGACCAAGAACAGATATAACTATACCATTCAGTTAATCTTAAACCAATTCAAATCATTGCAGTGAGTCGTGTTTCTTTCTCACCCCATACATTGTTGAAGAGATTGCCCTCTGTCTGGTGAACTTGTATTTTCAACATTCTTCCTGTAATGCATTTTATAAGCTGCTTAGTGACTGAAATGTCCAATTTTCATGAGATCAGGACTGATCTTGGATCAAGGCTAGATACCTTACAGGCAAATACTAAACTTTGGAGGACTGACCAACTTCTGTGACTTAGTACCATATAACCATATAACACGCATGTCTCATTCCAGTGGGATATTTTAAACTTCTAACTTATCTCATACTTAGAGATGTCTGTGACTGTGTGATTGTTTTGGATTCCTCATTCCCTCAGGTCTTGAGCTCAGTGAGATTACCTGATTACTTAACCTTCATCCTACCAACATATTTAACATACAAGGACTACCGACAAGAAAAAAACGACTGTGAGAAACCCCC
The DNA here is from genome assembly GCA_035609425.1 of Epinephelus awoara. Taxonomy (NCBI): domain Eukaryota; kingdom Metazoa; phylum Chordata; class Actinopteri; order Perciformes; family Serranidae; genus Epinephelus; species Epinephelus awoara. Next base: position 23,203,626 of record CM069306.1, on the reverse strand, counting down.
ATCACAGCAAAATGTTAACTTATTTCTTCTCATAACACTGTTAGTTTTGTGATTAATATCATCTGGAATTAAATTAGTTGACTTTGAACAACATCTTACCTCAGGAAGAGCATTATTTAGGGTTCTCAACAAAGCACATAGGCAGAATTGGGTGCTTTTGATCCCAATACATTGGTACTTTCTAAAGGTACGAGTTAAACAGAAACAGAAAACAATGACATGAAGTCATTGGGAACACACTGAATGACCAAGGCATGAAAAGTTGCATTGGTAGAATCAATCACCTGTGAGACATGACAAAGAATATACCTCTGGGGTCTGGGTACCCAAGTCAGAAGAATTTGAGCTTAAAAGTTCCTACAACATACTGTATAAGTGTGTATTACCTGTGTATGAGACGTACAGGCGTAGCGTCGCCTGAATCCAGGATCACAGCCCGTGTCCTCAAGGCAAAAACTGGCCTTGTGTCCCTCGGCCACTTTACGTCCAGTGACGACATCCAGCAGGTCGTAGTTACTGAAGGCGTCCATGCTGTGGTAGTGTCTGAGGGAGCAGAATATATTAGAAATGAATAATGTGATCTTGTGGTGCCAACAAGATTCAGGGATGAGGCCACATTTCAATGTTCTTGAGTGAATTTCAAGGGTGTGGCGTTTTTATCGGAGCTTAAAGGAGCGGTGCTATTCATAATATTTAAGTGATGTAAGGTCATTTCACTTTTATTCTGGGTAAACTCACTGGTGACAGCTGTGCCAGTCCCACTGATATCTCGGCTTGACAGGAAGGAAGTCAGTGGTCCCTTGGTTCTTCACTTTCTGGGGGAACCGCAGGAGGACCCTGAAGTCGATGTCTCTCACGGCGGGTCCATATGCCGACCTTGAATGGATCACAGGGGAAACGTGCGTTGGAAAGTGCTACTGGCTGAGCTCCCAGGGGCTTGTTTTCAGAGTGCAAATGGTTTGTTCCATTGTGCTTAATGCTTTTGGGAAAACCAACCCAGAACATTTATGTCTTGGCAGAACATCATGTTGGAGAATCGCTGCTCCATAATAACATCAAACAGTTTTTGTAACTATCAACAGAGCAGTTGTCGTGCCACATACAGATGTAATTAAAAGTTGACCTTAAACAACCAAAAGTTGTGCTTAATCAAGTCACATGAACCTGAACAAGCAGTTAAAACAAAGGAAATACCTGTGTGTTGAGTGTGTGTGTCTGCGTGTCTGCTTCAGTGTCTAGGAAGTGAATCACTTTTGGCACAACAGATTACCTGGCCAGACAGTTCTCCTCGGCTGCACAGCGGAGCGCAAACATCTGCATGCGCTGGATATAAGCACCTGCTTGGATGGCATATGGGTCTGGCACCAGGTCTGGCAGTCCTGGGAGAGGAGATTAAAGGGACAATCCAAGTTTTTCATTTTTTTAATATAATTCTGAGATTTTAATCTTGCCAGTTTCTTTGTGCTGAGAACAATTCACAGAAACAGGCGTTTTCAAGGCTGAAAATTAGAGCAGCTGTTTGTATTTGTTGGCATAATTCAAAGTGTTTTACATTCCTGAGCTGTCAGTCTGGGATCCAGAGCCCAAATAAGATTTTTTTCCTTCTTGTCATTCAGTTTTTTTTCCCTCTCAGTGAGTGAGACATGAGACTCTGCAAACGGACATTGAAATAATCCTAAAACCAGCTGGTTAAAAACGTAATGTTTGGTTTAAGATCATTTAAATCCAATCAATTTAAGAAGGAAAAGCTCATGTCATTTAATTAGGACACTTAATTTACCATTTTGGAAATATCTTGTTCCGTATCCTGTGCCAGGCGGACGGCGCGTGCGTGCCACTGGCCTCCCTCTTGTAGGATAGGGGTTGTAGAAAACAGAATTCCTGTGGTTTTTTAACGGGTTTCGAGGGTCATCGTTAACCATGTCCTCTCCATGACTGTTTGCCTCGTTTGAAACATCCTCGTTACCTGCAGTGGATGTGGCAGCAGCCTCTGATTCCCTTTCCACTGTTACAGGATACGCTGAGATGGAGTGATCCATTTGGGCGGGTTGCCTGGAGACAGACATCGCCTCTGGCACCGTGCGTAACTGTTGGTATTGCGCACCGGGCCCTGGTTCTCCTCCTCTGGTGTGCAGTGCAGTAGCATCCACACCGACACTTCCTCTCCTACCTGGGAAATCTGTAAATCTCCCCGGTGCAGAGGCGTTGTTTGTGTTGGTGTATTCAGGGTTAAAGCGTCGTGCGCCTTGATAACCCACAGCTCCCGTTCCGCGAGGGCGCTCGGACGGCTGTCTGGCCCCTGAAGCACGACTATTAAAAGACGTATACTGTCTAACATCGCGTTCTGGTGCAATAGATCCTTGTCCGACACCTTGATCAGTCCTGACCTGTCTGGACTCAGCATATCCAGGTCTTACTAGCGTCGCTCCTCTGTGCGCTCCCGGCATCTGGCTCCTGGTGCCATCCCTCCTGCCGCTAACATAAACCCTCTGCTGGCCTCTGGAGCGAACCGGGGGCTGATACTCTGATCCAGTGCTCATTAAACTATAAACCTGCCCGTTGTTCTCCCATTGAATCCTGTGCCGCCAGGCGCCAGCTGTGCGCTGTTGTTGCCCAAAGATGAGAGGAAGCTGTCCATAGAGAAAGTATAGAAATAAGAGTGACCATTTTGCCATGGCAATAAAACTAGAAAAAATAAATCCCTCCTGTAAATCAATAATAAATCAGACTTTGACATGAATTGCGCGCACAGATTTTGCTTTGTGGAAAGTGGATAAAAAGCAGGAGTGCGCTCTCAGTTCCAGCTCTTACACAGAACAACATATCAGTTCTCAGGCGGACTGACAAGTGGAGAGGAGAGGAGGGCTGCAGTCTTTTTCTCCGGCTCATTTATCGAATTCAGCCCAGTTTCTTACGCAAAGTCAAACTTTCTGGCGAGAGGATTTAACCCATGCCTTGCCGTGGTTAAACGCTGTTACACAAGAAGATACAAGGACGTTTGCTTGGTAAACTTTACGCACGGGTGTCAACTGAAGTCATCTACATGTTACCGTTCAGTCTGGTATTGTCAAGATCCAGTCAGCCAAGTAGAGTTACAAACAAAGGTTATGTGTTTATGATATCATTTACACATGAATTCTTCTGCTGAAAACGTAAACTTTGAAGAAAATTATGTTCTTCAGTGAGAATTGTTGCATTAAAAAGCCGACAGAAAACAAGTAATCTAAATATTTCGGAATTTTGCCACACGCAGTGAGTTTATCAACATTAATAAACAGATATCAAGCGGTAGTGTTTCTAAAACCACATCTAACAAATTTGGAGATGCTGCACTACATGGCTTTATGGCCTCGTGCAGGACTGAACCTCCACCACACGGCGGCAGGATGCATCTGTGCGTCACCATCCTGCAGACACTGGTGCTCTCCAGGAGCCTTTTATCACCCTGAGAGAATCTGAAAGTCTGGTGACATGTTTAAATTGTTGATTATGGTTTGTGAATTTATATTGTGTTTTGAACATGTGCTGTTTGGTGTTCAAACAGCTCAAACATATTATAAATATTATTTTGGCTACATGTCATGTTCCCAGGAGCAAATTAAGTTAAGCCCCTGTTATTTTTTTTAAACTCAACAATATATAGGCTACAAACAATGATTTCCTAGAACAGTTTGGAGGAAGAAGTTTCACACCACAGTGTAAAAGTTCAAGTAAAAGTTATGCATTTAGCAAAAGTACAAAAGTATTTACATCAAAATATACTTTAAGTACCAAAAATGAATGTCCTCATTATGCAACATGTCTCATAGTAGAAAAAAAAAAAGATATTATTGGAATATAACTAGTGATGTGTAAGCATTACCTATGTAAATCTATAACAAAGTTGAAAGTATGTGTTGATTTGAATTTTCTAGTGATAATTAGAATCTGTAAAGTAACTACTACAGCTGACAAGTAGACAGGGTGCAGCAAAAAGTACAATATTTGCCTCAAAAATGTAGTTAAGATAAGTAAAAAAAGTACCACAAAATTGCACACAAGTCCAGTACTTAAGTAGATCAACGTAGTTACAGAGTTTTATTCTATGTGCGTGTTAATTCCTCTATTTAACTCTCTTGCTTGAAAGAATACTTCGCCCACAAAATGACCATTTGTACATAAACTGCTGCAAATTTGTGAGGAAAACTTTGTTTTTCCGGCGTCTCCACAGTGAATGAAGGATTCCAAAATTGAGGAAATTCTTAATGATTGTTTTATGAAGTCATTGATGGTCAATAAAAATGGTGCCATCTCTGTCGTAGTGAGACGTATCAATGCTCTCTTCGAAGCCAGGCTTTATTGACAAAAACAATAATTTTACCTCACTGACATGGGAGTTGCTGGTCTACCACTGCCTCGATCACTTTGTTTGTTTTTTATGGTGATTTAAAGGGTTAGTTCAGATTTAGCAAAGTCACACAATAACACAAACAAAGTGCCATTTGAGGTAGACCAGCAGTTCCTGTGTTCAGTGAAGTAAAATGCCTTTTTTTGTCAATGGAGTTTGGCTTTGTAGAGAGCATATAAGTTTCTCTTTTAGTGCAGTCCCCTGTTGGAAAGGGCTGTCTGTTTGGGAAGTACTGAACATATGACTGGATAAGTGAGACTTGGATTATACTGCACAAGTTGTGTCAGAGTTTATAAATCAATGTATTAAAATTATATAGTTTTGCTGTTGGTAAATGTGCTCCCCTTTGACTTCAATTCATCAAAAGTATTTTCTGTTTTTGGATTCTTCGTTCACCTGGAGGCACTGTGGCTTTTCCATAAAACTAAAGACTATTATTAATGCCACTATGATCTTGTCTTCAGGTAAGGGACTCAGGTTGCTTGATACGGGTCACAGATAGGACAGAATACTTACACTGCATCAGGTGGAGCTCAGTATATATCACCTGTCACATGAAGTGCCATGGTGTGTGTTTCCTCAGCCAAATAGGGCATCAGGATGGTGAGCCTGCATGCTTTTCTATTCTTAGTCAGAGAAACCTTACACTGGTCGAAAAGTCCAGCCCCACCCCGCTCCCTGCTGCGGTCCAGATTTATAAGAGCCACAGATCCTCGGCACTGGTTTGGCACAAGACTTCCCGAGCAGGACATGTAACCCACAAAATTTAGCCAGTAAGTATTAACATTGAATTGAGTCTGTCTTGTGTGTCTGACCTGAAAGTAAACAAATCACAACAAATGTTGCCACAAAAACTAATCTTGACTGTAAACTACGAGTGCTTGTAAATAAAATAAAGTTGCTGGTTGTTTTCATGGTACACCTACAGCAGCAGGAGCAGCAGCAGCAGATCTTTCCCCGAGTGAAAGACTAATTCTTTTACGCTTTGAATATATCTTATCCCACGAATCTAGGTGTCCAGGGCTGCTCACAGCTTTGCTTCTTGTGAGATTAAACGAAGATGGTCTTAAAATGGTTTTACCACAAGAAAACTTCCCCACAAGGAATACACCTGTTGTCTTCCCCTGAGGCCTCACACTGCCACTCTGAGGAGTTTACAACTAAATGATAGATCCAGAGGGTTTACCACAGATCATGGGGAGACAATACAGGTGAGATGCTGAAAACGTGTGACAAAATGAAAATGATTAAACTCTGTCGTCCCACTATGTGGACATTTACTTCTTCCTGAAAGCAACAGCTGTGGGTTTGTAAATAAAACTGAGCTGATTGTACAGTCTAACCTGCGTTAAAATAGAAATGCCTAATAAATTATGAATGATACGTTCTTTGACGACTGCAGATCACGAGGTCTCTTGTGATACATGTGTTGCTTATCGTTAATTAACCTTTGCCAAAATGACCGTGATCAGCTCTCCTCACGTTTCATCTTGGAGCATCATGCTGCTGCTGAATCTATCCTCACGTTTTCGTTTATCTACACGTGACAAATTAATGTTGAGTGCACCTAATATGTGAGCTATTAAAAAACTGTCTAACCAGTGTCCCTTTAACCCAAATGTTTTTGCCTTCTGATGTTAAGGGGTTATTTTGTCCTTGAAGCTTTACTGTGTGTGACTGCCCGCTGCTTCTGCTTTAAGACTTTGGATGTAAGTTTTTTTTGGGTCACAGATCTACACAGTCACAAAAAAGGAAGACACAGAAATACAAAGTATCAGGGTAACGAGTAATTTTCTGTATTTCTTTCCTTTTAAACTGGTGGAATACACTTATATGTGGGCATTGGTTGTGTGTATTTCCTGGCCCAATGTAAATATGAAGTAATATATCTATTTATTTTAATTAGATTTTTTAATGAATGAATTTTTCTATACTTACTGTACTGCACATTACAAACTGTATATAAAACATTGACAGATAGTTGAAGCTGAAAAAACAAGATTGTACATAACAATAATAATAATAATAATAATAATAATAATAATAATAATAACATAAAATCATTTGTGTCAAAATGTCCTTTTTCAGGGCTAAATTTTATTTTCTAAGCCAAAACTTATTGTCACTGTTCTCCTCCTTTTTCTTCCAGTTAATAGGAACATGTTTTTTGTGGGTTTTTAAGGACAGGAGAGAAGGTGTTGTTGGGTGTTTGCTTCTATGTTGGTTGTATGAACCTCTACTGACAGGGTGAATTAGCTCCACATGACCTTTATTGCTCTCTTACGGGTTTTACGTCACTGCAAACTGATCAGGATCGAGTGCCAGTTACCTAACCATCCACTTTGTGACCCACTAAATCGATAATAAATTCACAGCAAACCTGCTCCTGTCGCTCTCTGTAGCGTTTACAAGCTATATATAACATTTAAAGGTGCAGCAATTCTGGAGAAAGATTATAGATTATTCAGTCATATACGGACGACTTGGTTGGTTGTCGGACTGAACCACCAACCCAAACAACCTGGAAATGAGACTCAACAATCAACAATCTTTCTCCAGGATTGCATACTGCAACTTTAATATGTGGTTTATTACACATTAAAATGTGGTTGAAAGCACATGCAAGTGTTTATTAATGTGTCTGTTGACAAGAATAACTCCTCTTGTGGGCACCCATAAGTGGAGGCTGCTGTATAAACAGGTAACACATTACAATAAAACATATTTGTATTAATATAAAATGTCTTATAATGATAAAATATGTTTGATAAATTCTGCACATTAAAGGGATAGTTCAGATTTTTTTGAAGTGGGGTTGTACGAGGTACATTCCATACAGTAGATGACGGTTGACACGCCCCCAGCTTGGAGAAGCAGGTTGGAGTCTGACACAGTAGCTTCCCAATATACTGCTGTGGATGAGGGTCAGCAATAAAGGGTATTTCAGCCATCCCCCCAACAAAGTCCTGCCTAAAACAAGACGACAGTTTTAGTGTATGCTATACTGATGGCATTTTAACTACTGCCTTTTTTGGGTAACGGGTAAGTCATTACTGGCTTCAGTTTCAACTCTCTGCTCTCTTCAAAGCCACTGGACTCTACTGACAAAACAGTAAGAGCTCTTAGTCTCCCACTTCCTTAAATTAGTTAATTTGTGTTATTGTGTGACTTTGGTGAAAATCAAACTAATCTCTTTAAAAACCAAACCAGCAACTCCTTTGTTCAGGGATGTTAAATCATTGCTTTTCTTTTTGAAGAGAGCGATGTAAAGCTTCCGTCCCCCATCTGAAATTGCTGTCTGGCAGAAAGGTAAAGTAATGAAAGTACTCTCAATGTAGCATCCACTTAAGTTGATACTGATTTTTTCAGTTTGGACTTTTTTAGGTGGCTAAAATACACCTTATTGTTGACCCCATCCACAGCAGTAAATTGCTTAGTACTCCTGCATGTTATTCAAAACTGGGGCATATCAACCACCATCTACTGTAGGTCATACACTGACTATGGATAAGTTCCTCACACAACTAAACTTAAAAAAAATCCTTACTATCCCTTTTAAATGCAGTTAACATGTCCTTATACCAGCCTGTAGTGGGTTATAAAACATTTATTAAACGCTCATATACAGCTTGTAAATGTTATAAAGGGGGACTTATTAATTAATTCAGTTGTTCACATACGTTTAGTCACAGCGAGGCAGTCATAAATATTCCTGTCACTCCTTCAGTGGCATTATCACAACTGTTCACATGCCTCAGGGGTCCTCACTTACTCACAAAGGGGGTCTGTACAGCATGTGACAGCCACTCATCTCCTGTGTCCCTGCCTCTCCACCTAAATATGGATGCCCCGTCTGTACTTTGGGGGTTGCCATGGCAGCGGTTGACGTGGGAGCATCAGGTTCTCGCCTTACCCGCCTAGTTGTGGCGTGTGGGGACCGGCCCCTGAGTCAGACCAGGTGGTGGAGCGTAGTGTGTGGCAATCAGCAATTGGCTGTACACTCGTCAAACATATTCCCCTGACACCCCAGACACTTAGCCTAAATATAAACTGACAGACCAGCTACCCTCTGCTCCAGGCCAACTGTTGGCATGTGAAGACTCCTAGAAACGTATCACAAGACCCTGAACACCCCCCCCAGCACACCCTCTGTGGCTCTGCCAGAGCAATGTGCAGTGTGCATGATATGAAGAAGGACAAGAGATTCAGGAAAAGTTTATATGACACTAAAGATTTAATATATGCTCACACTATAAATCATCATCACTGCCAGTCAGACATGAGTCATTTGTTTCATAGTTCATGGTGTATAGTTAGCTGGAGAGAGGACAGACAACCCTCAAGGTGACCATATAATTCACTGGGTTTTTAATATTGAAATATCAATAAAAGTAAAATTTAATTGCTTTATGTTTCCCCTCATTTCTGTGCAGACAGTGCTGGCTGAGGGTAGAGTGATGATGTGGGTGACTTGTGAAAGGACGTTTGATCTTTTAGAGATGTGGTAGCCTATCAGTGAAAAGGGCAAACACGCTAAAGCGTACAGAGTGGTTGTCAAGACAGAGGTTTGCTCTTTTATTGCGCAAAGCTACATAGAAAGGTTATTTCATGGTACTGGACGTGTTGTTAGCACAGTGGGGAGGCATTATTCCACTCAGTGGCTGACTTTGACCTTCATGTGTGGATACAAGTGACAAGAAAATTTCCCCAACAAGGTTTACAGAAGTATGCAGATTCTTTCATGCATTGCTTTGGAGGTACAGTAGACGTTGCGTCCTGACAAGTGATCAGCAGTTGACAATGACCCTTTTGTCTTATTTGTTTTTACACCCAAAGCTTTATTAGACAGTTGACTGTGTAGTGACAGACTGAAAATGGGGGGAAAGGAAGAGGTGTGACAGCCAACAAAGATAAGATAAAACCCTATGAATCCCAATGAGAATTCTTGAGTCAGAGGTTGCTCATAAACAACATTATAATAAAAAAATTAGGGTAATAAATGTTTATTAAAAGTAAAGCTAACAGTGCCTACTAGAATAACAATACGTTCAAGATACATTTAGTAAAGTAAGTAAAAGAAAATGAAATATGATAGAAAAGTAATATTTTGAATCATACTGATATGGAAAGGTAATATTGAGGATGACATACTAACAAAGGTCCCGCGGCTGTAATCAAACTGTGGACGTTGTGGTTCTCTGGAGAGTTTTTATATATATAGTCTTAAAGGGAAAAATATATCCCATCATCGCCACAGGGTGCAGCATTTCAAATCCATTTTTAAAATCCATTTCAAATCCATAATTAAGAATATAAAGTGCCTTTAATGGGTGAGTAAACCACACCAGTTCATCTTGGCACATCTACTGTCTAACATAAAAGCTCCTGTTTATTTTGCATCTCCTAAGCTTTATAGACGTTAATTTCACATTTATGTATCCTAACATTTAAAATGACAGTTAGGTGGTGATTAAATCCGACCACCTTTATTTGTCCTTTCTTTTTCCTTCCTGTAAACTGCATTAGCTCATCTATTGTCTTTTAGAGGAGAACACTGTCTGTGACTCAGTTTGCAGGCCGCTTTTATTGAGGCTCTCAAGCTAATCTGGGTGATAAGAAGTCTCAGTCAAGGGCTGCTGGATGTTAGCAGTCATCCTCAATGTACATTAATATTTGTATTGTAAAACATGAGGTTTGTGATGCTGATCAGGACTTTTATAGGAGCCACAAATGTGTGTGTATGTAAGTGTGTGTGTTTGTGCGGACCCCACAATTAGGCAAAAAATACATTGTCCCCTCAAGGGAGGAAAATGAGTATGTGTGTGTATGCATGTGTGTGCGTTTGAAATGAAAAACAGGAAACGCAAATTGGATTCAGTCACTTCATTTAGTTGTGATACACAAATCCTTCCTCCCAGTGGGCATTTCATACGTTCACATTTAACAAGATCAGAGTTGAGTTGATCCTGTCCCTGATGTTAAACACTGGGCAGTCCAGAGGTGTCTTATCTTTTAGAAAAAGTTACAAAGGACGATACAAAATACAATGTTTCTGCCATTAGTTCTTAATAAGTTACAGGATTAAGTATTTACAAATCAGCCTAGAAGTACAGGACTGGTGTTAAACATTCACTCAAAATGATATTTACAAGTCTATACACAAATCCACTGTTATTCCCGTCTTGCTGTGGAGAAAGAGAGAATGAAGAGAAGTTACTCACACTGACACAGAAACTGTAGAGGATAACATATTTAAGTAATAATAACAATAATAATAATAATAATGATTACCTATATGTTATTAAGCAGGTAGTTTTGAATACTTTCATATGCTTCATTGTAGATATCTTCCTTTGATGTCATCCCATCGAGGTACTCTGTCCAGAGAAAGACAAATCAAAAGTGAATGAGAGCTCTTTATGTCAGCAGTTTGCAGTTCAAGTCTTAATTATGAAGGAGAGATTTGATGTTAGAGATGTGGATAGGGAGACAGTAAATTAGGCACATGACGGGTTGTTGATATTTTGTTTTAGATAAGAGGAATTGGTTTTACATACCTATTCTGTCACAGTTGTTCTCCATCTCTTTCCTGTGTTTCAAGTACATGGGCCAGACGTGGCCGTCGAACAGGCCAGAGGGGTCAGGGAGTGTGTATGTCCTTGTACTGCAGAAATATAACCAATCAAGTCATTTTATAGCCTGAAATTGGTCCAGCACTTCACCGGAATCTGTCAAAGTCATTGTGAGAGCTTGTTACCTTCTCCTCTTTTTGCACTCCTCATAAGGTATGGAAATGTAGAAACATTTGTTGTAGATGTCAATTAGAGGCCTGCGGAGGGGAAGCAGGGCTCAGATTAGCGAAAAGCTTTGGAGGTCAAGAGGCCTGTGGGTTAAATTTGAGAACTTGTGTAGGAAAACGTGTAAGGTGCCAGGTGACTCACTTGTAGTTGTAGATGAGGAAGCCCTCCACGATGAGAATATGGATCCCCTCCTCTGAGTTGAATTCCTCAGCTTCAGGTGACAGGCTCACGCCGTGTGAGCGTGCAAACTTGACCGGGTTCTCTTGCCAGCCTTTCACAGTGCTGACCATAGCCTCCATGTCCAGAGCGGAGATCACTGATACAGAACAAGGAGAGGAGAGAAAAGAACGGGTTTCACCATACATGAAAGCAACACTCCTCACCAATGTGTTTTAACACACATCAGTTAAAGTTAGTGAATGTTTGTAGCATTCACAGAATACATGTTTGAATATCACAAAGTTTAGGATAGATTGGTTACCAAACAATAGAAATGTGCAGGAAAGAAGAAGTGCATTACTGCATGGTTTTCCTACACAAAATCCATTCTTACCATCCCACTGTCTAAAGCCGTCCTCCCCGACTTCTATTTGATCGGGTTTCTGAAATAACAGTCACCAATAAAACATTGCTGCAACCTAGTAACCAGTCGGAGCTGATCACACCTGGACAGGACAGTACAAGGACTCGTCTCCACCCAAAGTGGCGCACGCTGACATTTTTGGGTCCGGTTCAAATGTTTTTATCGAAGTTGCGTTTGCGAAATATCGGTTGCGACACCTTAGGACACAGCTTTCTCTAAATAATTTTTTACAAATACATTAAAGCTATACAGAAGGGGTTGTAACGTTGGGTGTTGCCTCAGTTTGATGAAAGAGGGAGGCTAGCTTGTCTGATACTCCTTTTCTTTAACGAATAAATCTGCAAGGTCTTGCAATTTAGATTTTTTGCAATTGCGCGGCCGTCAACGACACCCTTGGTATATTGCAAAAGCAGTATAACAAGCGATATAAGAGAAAAAATGAAATCAAGTCGCTCTGGTTTTAGAAACAATTGGTGATTGGTGGTCAGTTGACCTTCACTGGCCCTGAATGCAGTAAGAAAACAGATGATAGAGCTGGCTTCTACTTTGGCTTCTTTTGAGCCAAATTAGGCTAATAATCATGCAAAAAGTTGTTTGCAGAATTTACAGCATGAATGGGTAAAGTCTGACTTTAAGTGGGGACGCTCAGCCCTTTCATTGGCTGTCCAGGAGACAATCAGCCAGATGTATTACTAGGCTACTGCGAAGACAGGACATCTGCAGGTCAGACTAGGGGTTTATTTCTCAGCACAAAATGTCCTTAAGGGTAAATTTCACATAGCAAATGAAATATATCAAAAATAATACTTACAATTGGTAAAATTAAAATAGTTACTGTAGCTTTAACTTAACATATACTCACTTAAAGTTCCAAATAATGGTGACTTTAAATCATCTTACCTTGAAAAAGTCATCCTGATGCACCACGCAACAGTTGGGTAATGTCTTTAGTAGCCTATTTGTCAAAGTGGTCTTCCCACCGTTGGTCACGCTGTAATAAAGATGAATTCCACACAGATGTGAGTTACATTCGTCGCTTTTTCAAAAATACAAGTAGAAGCTGAGAAATACATTAAATGAGACTTACCCTCCAATGCCGATTATGAACTTCATTTTCAATTTGTTTTTGTATTGGTCACCTCTGGAATTCAGTAAATAAAAGAAGGGAACCCAACCAAAGCAAACAGTCTATGAAAGACTCCTTCTAAAAACCCTCTCCCTCTCTTCTGCCACAGATGTTCCCCCCTTTTACTACTTCATTGATAGACAATCTCTCTGCCGGGCATATAAAGGATTTCGCTGCAGTGTCACAGCCTCTCAAACCAGGCCTCCTCTTCCTGCAGCCAATGAGGTGCTGCTTTACAGCCACGTAGTACCAATGGAAGGAGAAGGAGCCCCACAGTTGCATGAAAGTAGATCCCAAATATTCCACCTGCTGTCTGGGGTCAGTGGACACTGGCCAACCACATGCATGACAAATCCCACACCCAACAGACAGAAAGACGATAGAGAAATAATGATGAGGCAAAGCTGTGAAACACAAAATTAATTCTCTCTTTGGACAGAGTCTCAGTCACATGTGGGGACAGAGAGCTACAGTAAACTGGTGATGCTGATAGTTTGGAGCTTGTAAAATCTTTATCCTTACTTTGAGATAAAGTTGATTTTAAAACTCCTTAGAAACTATACAAATCTTAAATTGTTTAGACTGATAAGTAAGATGTGATTTAAGTGCAGATGCTATTCATCAAAGGGGAGTTTGCTGGCATCGAAAAGGCACTGAATGGAGAGGAGGCAAAGGCTTCAAGTTGGACAATCACCAAAATTTATTGCAATACACATCAGAGTATAAAAGTCACATCCTCTTACTGAGACATCTGTATCAAAGCTAAAGGAGAAACTCATTATTTGGGTTTTTTAGAAGGAAAGTTTCCATGCTTAGACAACTCCGGGTGGGTGAAAACCAGGCGCACTATATTTAGTCGGCTGCTGTGTGTCTGCCTACTGCGTCACACATATTTCTGATGCAACTAGCTGGAGTACATGGCTGCCAGCCATGTGATCGCCGTCTCGAAAGTCATGGCTATAGGTTTGATAATGCAGACACAATGTATGTTTTTGAACTTATCAGCTTATCAGCCTAGTTTGTTGCACACCCGTGGATGTATGCAATCTAACCTTGTGTTTCTTGTGTTTGTATTTGAGCAAATACATTGTTCTTATCTCTGTAAGTGTAAAGGAAGTGAACATTGAGCCCCTGCTATCGGAGCACATGGTTTCATGTTCAGGGTTTCATGTTTTACTGCCATGATAGTCCTATCAGTGAAGAGATGCCTGCTGACACCATGTGATGAAAATATTTATTTTGCCTCTTACATCAAAGTGATTGATGGCTTCAGTGTGTTGTTGCAATCGGATATTAGCGATTGAAAAATGCTGCATTGTGGTTAAGAATTTGGGATTACAAAACTGTCCTATATAGGCTCAGTCACTCTGTGGGGTCCTAACCCATGTGGTCGACACCATGTGAAGCATGTGGTGCACATATTTTTTCCTTCTAAGCCTCGATGGACAGACTAACCTTTACCTGACCTGCGTTTTTGGTGAATAACTGTATTGCTTTTTGGCCACTGTTACAATTTAATATATATTATTAATGCATAAAACTTTCTAAGATTGTGTTTAGATTAATTTAGTTTAGCATAAAGATTTTCGCTCACACCAAAATCAAAAAATACACCAAAAGCTTGTTAAAACTGAACGTTTCTCAGCAACACTGTGGTGAAAGTGTGCTTGGGTTCAGACACAAAAATAACTAAGAAAAGAAAGAAAGAAACAAAGAAACACGGTTGGTCAAACATAGCTGGGTAATGCTACGATGTGTCAGTGAATAACATCCAGATTCTGTGGCTCAAATGCCGCTGGGAAACGCAGTGGCACTAAAAACACCTATGTTTGGTCACCAAAAAAAACGGTTTTTTTTTTTTGTTTTTTTTTTTTGGTCTTACTTATGTCTTCTATTGGGGCATTAAAATATAAAAAAAAAATTTAAATAAAATAATAAATGTTACAGGATGAAACGAAACAAGTTAAAAAAGAACTTGTAATCATGAATGAAATGAACTCAGAAATGTAATGTAAAGTCCTGCAATAAAGTATTAAAAAAAAAACAAAAAAAAAAAACGGTGTTGTTGGTTTCAAACAGCTGTCTGCAGCTTCGCAGGCGTCTCGCTAGGTCTCGCTAGCCATCCGCTATCCCCTAAATTTCTAGATGACAAAAATTGGCTATATTACGTCACCTTAGAAACACTGATATGATACGTATGAAACATGGAAAAGTAACGTACAGTATTCTTGGTTTGCAGTATTGTATAATGTGAACATATTCTACTGGCGACTGAGCTGTGACACAACACCAGGAAGTCTCTGCTGCCAGCTGCCGTTCGTTGAGAAACTATTCCATTAACAAAAACGTGTACTCATTTGTTTGCATATGTACTTATCAGTCAGCTTTAGAGGTACTGGTATGGGTTGTAGTGAACCACGGTGCCCCTTTCTGGTGAAAGCCTAATTCTTACTGCTTACAGTGCTTTTGCTAAGCTAATAGCAACATGCACTTAACACAAAGACATGACAGTGTGATGAATTGTCTATTGTAACTCAACAAGGAAGCAAATATGACCTTTTTTTCCAGAAGGTCAAACTATTCCTTTAAACATTTCATTAATACTTTCTTGTTTTAATCTATTATAACTGACCCCTTTCCCATTTTAATTTGCATGCTGAAATATTAATTTCACAATTTGTTAATATATATGTATATAAATTTGCACAATAGACTATAAATATTACAGGTAGAAACGTCCAGGAACAGTTTATCCTGAGTTCATGTATTGAGCTACAACCATGTGATCACAGTACCACTGCATATAAAAATAAAAAAGGTCACCTCAGCAGAGTTATGTCCTAATGATCCCTATGGAGAGCAACACAAGACTGTCAGGTGACACAAAGAACACTCACACACTCATAAATCATTAATAACTCTGACACATTCAAAACGTTATGGACCAAACTGGAAACTGTAATGTTAGTCTGTTCTGCATCAGAAGTCAAAGTGGGACATGAGAGGTGATTAATTACTGCATGACAAAAGCTTGTTTTAGTTCGTTTGTTTATTCATTTCTTTTTTTACAAACAGTAAATGGCACATCTTCATAAATAACACTTTTAGCAATTAATTTGACTCTCTCTTTAAATATATTTAATTTCATATGTAACAATGTAAGTTTCCCATCTTGCAAAAGTACCTTTTAAAATATGATGGCGAATGACCTAAAAACGGACAAAAACAAATGAGACAGAAGGATTTAAACAAGCATGCCACCTGCATATCAAACTCTGGAAAACTTAAAAACTGTAACGCACGTTTGCATCAGTAACATCTACTGTAGGTCTAAGAAGAACAATATCATTGCACATTATTTTTCAGTAAATGGCCATTAAACCGAACAATACCCATGCCACTCATATCAAAAACCAAACTTCTGTGCAAACAACTTTCCTCAAAAATATCTATACAAGTATGTACATTTTGAAACAGACAATAATCTCAGTTTTCTCGGAAGATGCTTGAATGTCAATCCAAGTCCTTAATTTTTCATTAATATAGTTGAAGTCATGCTGTAGATAAAGCTCAACTTGACATGCAGGGAGCAGATACTTTTTGATTCAGTTATATCTTATAATGCTTTGGTGTTAATTAACTTGTACAAGCAAGTATATCAATGAAAATAATGTTTTTGAGAAATGATTGTCTTGCAGCTAATGGATCCAGTCAGGAGATGTAACCCTGTGCAACAAGCATGTGATGGCGGTTTAGGCTGGCTCCCATTTTAATGAATGAATGTCCGCCATTGGTTCTTCAGTTTAAAGCTCTGTAAAGAAAATACAGACAGTTTAATTAATTTTATTTCTCTGTTACCTTTATACGCACAGTCTAAAAGATGTCATTTGTGCATCTCCTCAAACACAATTCCTGTAAAACCCTTAAATGTGGCAGTGTGTCAGTGAGCATGCACTTAATATAAACTAAATCCCACTTGACACGAGCCCATTTATTTTCCCCCTGCTTCCTCCCTTGGCATTTGGTTAAGAGACGGTGCCCCTGTTCATTCCTGGGATGTCAGCCAGTCCTATGGCTGATAGCTTCTTTGATATATGGAGACTGATAGGAACGGTCAGCAGGATGGCACAGAAGGGGGGGAAGCTTCTAAAATAACCACCCTCAGAGCCTAACCCACTCCGACCTGCTGCGGTGGGTATTTCCCCCAATTTCAGGACAGGCTGCGTGTGTAGATCAATCTGCCTCGGTTGTACGACCCATTATAAATAGCATTGATCGGTTGTGTGCAGGCCGGCTTAAAGAGATTAGCAGCTGTGCTTTATGTAACATGGGTACGGAGGGAATATGATGTTTGAGGATCAGCTAACATTTCTTGGACTGACACGCAGTCTGAATTTAAAGAACTGAAACATGACTTGGCAAAAAGGAAAATGAGTTGGACTTGATGACTGACAGTAATCATACAGCACTATATCTTGTGCTTCAGCATTTGGTCCAATGAAGGAGGAAGGAAACACATTTCTTTACCTTTATTACTTTATGTCTGTAATCAAAGGCTCAAATTTTTTGGGGCAATTTGCATCTTCATCAAAGTGAAGAAAGAGCGATTAATCAATAATCAGAATAGTTGCAGATGCATTTACTTTTGATCAACTAATCATTAAAGGTCTATTTGTGACTTAAAATGAGTTGCATATCTTTTTAAAAGAAGCTTGAATTAACTGAGATTTGAGTAATCCCATTCTTTCTGCTTGTGGCCTAACATGATTCGGTGCAATGCTGTAAATTGGATCTCGGTGCCCCTGAACTGACAACTGACCCTTTGGACCTTTGGTCGGTGACCCAAAACTCCAGAAAGGCAGTCTTCCAGCATTTCGTGGATGTACTGTATCGTGTCTCTTTTGCACACATAAGCATGAGCGTGTGTGTGTGTGTGTGTGTGTGTGCAGAAGAGAACATCGCCCTGTGTGTCAGAGATTAGTTACAGTGGGCTGACATTACAAACCGGTCTGAGTGAAGTTTGTTGGAAAGGCAGTTATGTCAGTTAGAGCCCTTACCTTAATGTCAGATGTCACGGCCAACATCTGCTACCATTGACTTTGGCCTGGAAATGACAGATTAACGTTAAGCCTTAAGAAAATATAAATATTTATCTTGGTTATCTGGCCCATATTAGGCTGTGCTGTCTGTTGCCAGAATATATATTTGGCTTAAGAAGTTGCTCAAACTTAATTTGAAGAGATGAAATGCCCAGGCTGATTTTCTATTCAGCCTTTCACTGTAAATCACATTTTCTTGATACAAATGGAGAAGTTTCCTTAATTCAGTCTCTCACTGACTAATAAAAAAGTTTACTGTGTGTAAGTGAGAGAAATGTTTCCAGACTTTTAGCAGCCATCAGTATTAAATAAAAAAAATAAAATAGCTTCACATTTCCCATGTTGTAGTGCCGAAGCAGAAAAGAAAATTATCCACCTAAAAATGGCACTGGACTATGTACTGCAAAATGGGGTCACCTTTCTTTAGGCAGTGTCGAGTTTGTCTGCTGCTGCTCTTGCTCAAGTCTGTAAGTAAGACAGGCAAATATTAATTATACCAATGGTATACATGCAGTGAAAAGAGCGGGCAATAAAACTTTTTTTTTTAACATAGAATTTAAAAATAAAATCTACTGCTCACCTTTCTCTTTGTGTTCTTATCTTCTCCTCATCATATCTTTTAAAAAAGAGACCAAATGTGAGACTGATGTGCCATTACATCAACATACTTCTCACCAGCAATATGAAGAAGCTACGAGGCTATTGAAGTATGCTACTGCAGATCATAGGTTTCCTGTGTTTCAGTATTCACTGCAGAGCCTCCCAAAGCCTCAGGTTAACTCACCAAGCTGAAACTATTGAATTCCGACAGGCGCCTAAGGTTTGATTAAAAACCAGTATGAATACAAATATGAGTTTTTACTTTTTCGAAAATCCCTGTCTTCTGTAAGCTCGTGGCTGTCATGGTTTCTTTTAGTATTAGTGTTCAGGTGTTGGCCACAAAAGACAGAAAGTCTAGAGAGTGAATGCCTAACCTGTTCTCATCCCAACTTGTCAAATACTGACAATTTGCCAGTGGACCTAAACATCAAAATGTAAATTGCGAGGTAGCCTCCTGCGTCAGTTTTGGACATTCACGTGCATTGTGTCTTTTCAAAATACATTTACGTTTTCACAGGAAAGGTACACTCTTTTTCAAAATAAACCTACAACACAGGTAAAACACCACATTTTGTATGTTTGTAGTTAGGTTTGGAAAAAAGCACCATGGTTTGGCTTAATACTAGTACTGTTCCAACTAAAGTATGCCTCATCACATGACGTGACATATGTCATGTGACATTTGTCACTAGTGTAGCATGCTGCACTCTTACACTACAGCATTATAAAAATAACTCCATTAACTTTTGGTTTCACATGGTAAACAAACAGCAGGCTACTGTCTTACATGTAATTGCTAGTGGTGTCAAAATTAGCCACCACCTGGTGCTCACCATACTGCCATGAAGAGCGTTTCGGTGCGTTGGTGTCTGGCGCCAACATCCACTGAGAAAGCGGCGGTATTTGACAAGTTGCACACTATCTCATAGGCATGTTTGTGTTGGCGGGGACACAGGGGCATTTATACCCCACCCCAATAAAAACATAGTAGCAGAGGACTTTTATTTTGACAAAATTCCACATAAATTGATGCACAAATTGGTGGATGATAGACCCCAAAACTGGTTTTATTTGTGCCCCCTCAGTTTTGAAACAAAACCCACACCCTTGCTCTGCCCTGGTCCTCTGCTATTTTAGTTATCCAGTAACTCATTCATGAAAAGAAACTATGACAACTACACATTTAAATAAATGCTACCAATTCCACAAACAAAAAATATTAATGAATGCAACACAGAACTTCAGGTTTAGTTCAACCACTGTACTATGAGCAGTCCCTCAAGGTATTATTACTGTAAGCATGCAATACATAACATAGGCTGTTACAGACATGTTTAGTGTCTCAATGGTGACCCTTGGTGGCTCAGACTACTTACTGCAACACACACTCTGGGATCTGCACATGCTCCATGGGGATGATCTGGCTGAGTTCCTCCAAGGTGTGAACGTAACGGATCTTATCCATGAACTTCACACTGCAGGAAACATCAACAACATGCAATTATTGTCACAGTATCCAGTCTAAACACTTATGTGCATGTGTAACCAAGGCCAGGCCTTGTTGCACAGCTCTTTGTGTTCTGTGATAGTCGAATAGTCTGTATGCAACTGGATGATTATGACACAGCTCCTTAATTTATCTTCTTTCTGTTTTTTAGATTTGTTTAGAGAAGAAGTCCTCCGCAAGTCTTTAACTCAAAGGATAGACTAATGGACTGTAAGCCATGTATCCTCACCTGATGAAAGGTCTTGAGATGGCCAGGACGGTCCGGATGAACCACGTTGGGTGAGCGATGATGAGACACTTTAGATTCTTTCTCAGTCTGCAGGAGACATTCAAGTGTTTGTGATGCTTCTCATAATGTCATTGTATCATCACTGGCATTAACATTAGTCAACACTCATGACTATATTCTCATTTCCATCACATTTGCCCAAACGGTTCTGATTTTATGTCTGTCTTACTTCCTGTCGATCATCTGGTAGCACTTCTTCAGCCAGCTGATGCCAGGCATCTTCCTGCGAGGAGTTGCTCCGTTCAGGTAAATAATCATGTAATCTTCTGCCACCAGCAGCTCCAGGCTGCTCACAACGTACCTACGGACAGAGCCAACAAGCTCAGATCTGACTCAGACTGTGCAGGAACACATAAGATGAAAACACTTCACTTTAAAGAATTCTTGTTCACATTAAGTGGATCTGTACTGCACAAAATAATGAGGCCAAAACAAGTGTTGTTCAAAATATAGTCATTTAAACAGGGTTCCTTGGGAATTATGTAACCAGGTCAGGTGCCTCTCAGCTCAAGGAAAGGGACTTTCCAAGGGAGAAGAAAAGACTGGAGCACATTAATCAAGCAGATGTTTCAACACCACTGTGTCTTCAGCAAGTCAGAAACTTCACTTTGATCAGGACACAGTGGTGTTGAAACGGCTGTAAATTGATCGATGTTCTCCGGTCCTTTCTTCTCCCTTGAAGAGCATATTCATCTTTCATTTCTAGCATTTAATGTGCATAATCACTTCAAACAAGACCTGACATGCATAATCCATAGAAACATTTTCTCCAGTCATGTGTCTTGATCAATTACACAGTGATAAAAGAATAAAGCAGAATAATAATGTTCTAATGACAAGTATGACAAGGCTCATAATACAGCATGCTACTGTAAAAGAGTCCCCTAAAGCTACAGTAATAACCAATGACAGCCTAGGAGTCTTTAACATAGTGTTAATCGCTGCTCTTGCACTCTGCATGTCCGCCTGTGTTTGTGGATTCTTGCAAATGCCATTAGGAGCACCAGGAGGAGCCAGAGGAACACAATTGTTTTTCACAGGTTATCTGTCTAATGTACTTCTATCTGGACATAGTGACAGTTTGATCAATTGTTTATATTTTACCCAATATAACTTTAAGAGACCAGAATAGACCTTACAGGAAGAGATTCTCCATGATGTATGTGTAGTCCTCACAGCCGCTGTCAGGCAGATAGCAGGCTGCAAACACTATGATGGCATTCAGACCCTCTCCATAATAACCTGAAAGAGGAGAGAGGTGTGCATTCAGTATGATGGCTGCTGCGTTGGCACTGGTGTGACACTGGCTGCTTTGAAAAACAGCTAAAAGCTAAAAAAGAAAAAAAAGTTGTTGCTCAGTTTTATTGCTTTCAACATTGCTACACAATGGGTTTTTTGTGTTTTATTTTTGTTTTTTTAATGTTTGCTACCATTAATGACTTTAGTTTTAGAGTTGTGTGCTTATTACATGCTTGTTGTGAGTGGGTGGTTATGGATTGGCTGTGGTTAACATCATTAAACATATTTTCAGTGTGAAGCACGAGTTTCCCTTGTGCATGAAATGAGTCATATAAATGTTTTTTTTTCTCCCTTGTGCTCCATTATAAGTTCTAATGTCATTTGATGGTCTGAAAGTGATTTCAGGTTTTTCCATCCTGAAAAATTATTAAAGTCTGGGTGAAAACTTAACCAAACGACAACTTCCAAGGCTGAAATGAAGTGCCAAAAACTGCAGTTCCTCTAATGGCCACTTGAGGCTGGCTCCAAGAGCGAGTCATTCCCCATAGACCGCCATGTTAAAATGTCCAACTTTATAGCAGAAAAAAAAACTGTTTTTGCCTGGTTGTTATGGCTGAACAGTCAATCTCGACGCTTTAAAGCAGGAGTCCACAAACCAATGAGTGATGTCACAGTAGCTACATACATTATTTTATACAGTCTATGGTAGGCTATTCAAAAGTTGAGATTTTCAGCACATACAAAAAGAGTTTGCACACCAAAATCTAACCAAATGGACAAAAAGCTATTGCTTTTTTTTTTTTTAAACGAGTCTTAATCAATTCAGTTTGCACATTAACCACTTGAAAGGCAGGAGTCTTCAGAGTTTGCTACTGAAAATCTCATAGTGCCACTTCCTAATATTAAATCTAAGAAGTGCACAAAGTAAAGAAAAAATGTATTATTTCTATTGTTTTGCCCAGGATAGACAAAATAATAGAAATACTTGTCAGTAAAGCGCAATACAATTCAACAGCACCACAAAGTGGAGCCTCCAAAATGATCATACAGTTGAATCACCAACTCTCTAAGACAGTTTATCGAAAGCATAATATTACCTTTGTGACAGTAGTATTTATTGCAGGACTGTTGTGTAAGACTGTGTAAATTCCTGCTGAAGGTGCTTATTGAACCCCCAACCAAGTGTCTGTCCCTATACAAGTCCTATCCACACGTCAGCTCTCTTTGTTGTACTTAAACTACCCCAGCTCTCTTTGTTTGATCCTTTGATGAGGGCAATTTGTCTTTCTTTCAACTAAGTTAATCACATTTGGCAAAGCTGTTTTGAAACGCACACACAGGCCCAAACACAAAGACACTTGGGTATGAATAAAAATACAGACGCGCAGATTCTTTTACTAACCTCCATGTGTGACCACCCTCAGGTACGGTCTGATGACCTGCATATCAATCCGCTGCTCCTGGTCACCAATGATCACTGTTCGCCACAGACGACCAGATGAGTCTCTCTCCTCTTCACTTTCACCTGGAAGACGCTTGGCAGTGGCCACAGGAGTGTCGTCTAGACACAAGGTGACACAAAGATGGATCAGTTGTTTAATCTCCTTTCCCCAACTGCCTCAACATTTCTGAAATCACATAAATTCAGCATGAGGCAGATAAGGATCAAGGAGCTGGAACTTGCTGTCACTGTTTGCTGTAAAACTTGAATTGCAGCAAAAATCCTGTCCCTGTCCTCTTGTATTGCTTCTAATGGCATTACTGCAAGTGATAATGACCTAGCCACCATGTTGGAAACAGTCACACAAAAACCAAGAACCCCCTCCAGCCAGGTCAAAAATGTTCCCATTTTACAGCTAAACAGTACACTAAAATATGTTTCTGTAAATATTTGAGGCAAAAAATATGCAATGCAGTAACAAAATCATGATTAATATTTTGATAAGCGCTGCCTAATTTGACACTCTGACCGCAGTTCATGAGCAGTGACTGATATGATTGACAGACTCCTGACAGGCTCTGATTCGTTGTTTTCCAACAGTCATGGTAGATTAGAAGCAGTAGGAGAAGGAGGAACATTATTTCTTTCACAGACTGTCTTATGTGCTTCTGTGAGGATGTAGTGACAGTTTAAGCAAATAGGACAAAGGGGATTTTTGCAGAAGTTACCAACAGTAGCTTTAAGATTAAAACACAATATAAACATTTACTTTAAGAGACTTTTTAGAATATTATTAGTGGTATGGCTGTACTGTACCACTGACGGACACACAAAGGACAAGGCAATGATGGAAATATTTCCTGAAAAATGAAAAACATTCAGCTGCTCTGGACAGAAACTGGGCAATTAAGAACAACCTTGACTCTAGAGCCGTGCAGTGATTACAGCAAATCAGTGTTTGTTTTCATTTTTGCTGTATTTGACAGTTGGCAGCAATTTGGGACTGGACAGCCAGAGAAAGATGACGTGTGACGCCTGAGGCAGGGCTCAAATCAAGGACACTGCAGGTAACATGACTTAAGTCCAACATGCATCCCTGACTTTAAAATTTGTACCTTCCTCAACATCTAAAGTTTCCAATATCATTTGACCTCTGTCTGACCTTCCCACTCCAGCTCGTTGCCATTGTTGATAAACTCCAGCGAATCTGTCTCGTCAGGAGTCTCGATGTCATCTACGTTGATGTCAAGGTCATCGGGCGTTTCCAGAAACTCATCAGAGAGCACCGACCCCTCGCTCTGATCCAGAGAGAGGCTCATGTCAGGGGCCACCAGGGTGCGGCGCTTACGCTGGGCCATGGTCTCGCCCACATTGAGAGTGGTTGGCGGATCTGGACAGGCAGGCCAGGAAATATGTAACTCAAGGGATAATTGGGGGGGGGGGGGGTATATAAATATATAATTAAAGCTATGATTTATTCCACTTACTGTTTCTGATGTCAGTGAGGCCACATGAAGAATCAACATCTCCATCCTCTGGTAGTGGCCTGAAGAGAAAGACATGAATATACAGCATATATACATTAATACAATGACACTGACACTGTTTTGGTCTTTTTCTAATTGTAAGTTGATATTTAACATTAATATTAAATTGCTATAATAGCAAAATCAAACTAAACTACAAGGTATGAGCAGTCAGTCATTTCTTATATTTTCGCTCTTAATCTTTTGTTTATGGAGCCGTGCTACTGTTATTTAATAACAGCGTGCCCTTGGAAACAATATGTGCTGTGTGAGAAAGCAACACCAGTAATTATCATCTCCCCTCTGACATTATAATAAGACAGCTGAACCCTCAGCGCCGGGGCACAAGAGGGCTAGATTATAGTAGATAGCACTCGTACAAACACACACACACGTATACAGAAGCAGACGTTAACACAGACATGCATGTATAGACAAACACACCCTAAAACACCACAAGTATGGGCGAGCTGTTGGAGCTGCCGGGATAATTGCTGTTATTATGTTGTCAGTAGCTTTGTTGAGGTGAGTTAAAGACGGCACCAACAGATATTCAAGAGGAGATTAAACAGCGGGGGAAAGAAAAACAATTTAAAAGCATTCCAAAACGTTTCTCTTTAAGTTTCACACGTTTGAACTGTCTGCTGTTGTGTTCATTGTTATACCTACCCATTACTCTCCCCTTATCTAATTTTATCATTTGTATCGTGTAAACTTTCGCCTACTGAGCCACCAGGATGCCATTGTTATATTATCATGTGACTTGCAGCAGATAAATAAACTGTACATAAACATGTTGTAAATACAGTGGATGTCCTTGAATAACACATGTCCTCTGCTGTACAAATGATTGTTGCCAGTAAAAGAGTGGTTTACGAGCTGCTTTTCCATTGTGGACGCTGTGACTTGTTTGACTTGTCCTCTTTTTATTATCTGTGCTTGCTGCTGTTTTGCTCACTGACATGATACACAACATAATCACGTAACACATCAAGGAAAGAACACACCTGCTGCCTTTCAGCATTCAACACACGTGACTAACTCCCCATCATAGCTGGGCCTGTTTGTCAAAGCCTTTGCACAAATCGGACAAATTGCTCACACACGCGCACACACAGAGACTCTCTCACTGTCTCTCTCTCTCTCTCTCACACACACACACACACACACACACACACACACGAGTACCTTGGGAAGTCTTCATCCTGCCACTCGTCCTTTACCTCCATGCTGTCCATGCGCAAAGTAGCTTCTGCTGTACCCATCCTCTGCCAGGGAGGACGGGCTTCAGCTCACTGTGGTTGACAAACAAATGAAACAATGTCATTCAGCAGGAAGCCAAGTGCTGAAACATTATTAAAAGATACAGTGCTCGTGACTGGCTTAAAGGCACACTCCACCCATTTTACACATTTTACGCAACCCCGATGATTTCATCAGGATTATCTGAATTTTGAGACTGAAGTGAGATAACCTGACAGATGACAGACAGCCGGCGTTACAAACTGAAGGTGTGGAGTGTGAAAGACGTGGGTGTTTACCAAACAGGGAGGGTTTAAATGAAACACGCTATCCAGTGGCTTTAGGGGAAATGTAGGATTCAGTGCTTTTGGAGACTGAAGTTATTGCTTTTATTGTTTTTAGTCTTATTTGTATTTATTCAAATTAACATTTTGCATCTTGCATTTTTTTTGTCCTCTTGTTTGAACTTTATCCCAACTCTGCCTTAGTTGAACTGTTGGTTAGTAACGCTGGCTGTCTGTGTATCCCGTTTTTGCTCTTGCTTTTCTTGTTAAAGCACTTTGTAAACTCTCTTTGTAAAGTTGCTATGTGAATAAAATCATTATTATTATCATTATTATTATTATTATCAGTAGTAGTATGATTATTACCATAACTGGGGGTGAAAAATTAGGATATTACAGCCTCCTTTTCTTATATTTTGACCATTCCTTTTAAAAGTGTCTCTTGAGTCCAACAAGCTTATGAAAGCAATATACTAAATTACAGGACCACCCATTAAATAGGCCATGTAAAAGCTGACTTAGCCAAAATATCTTCCTTCTGTGAGCTGTAATCAAGTGGTTTGGAGAGCAAAGAGAAAACATAACATTGGTGTAGAGAAGAATCCAACCAACAATCCTGCAAACTCTTAAACTTGTATCCTTCACTAGCAAACATAACACACAGCAAATGTGAGATCCAGTGACAAAAAAAGCCAGTCCATTAAAACACTAGTGCTCCATTGCCATAGGTAATTATTTTAAAATACATTTTCACTTGTCATAAATACAAATAGTTCAAATAAGTCCCTGTAGGTTTGCTGTCCCTACAGCCCTGGAGAAAGAGACAAGAATAAAACACCACATTGCTCATACAGCCCCTCAGGGCGATACAAACAAATCATACGAGCCGCCATAAAGCAGACAGTCATCTGTACTTCCATATTTTACATAACCAAATCAAAAATGACCAAAGCCTCCACCCAGTGCTGCACGTCCTTGTCTTGATATGTGACGTAAAGCCCGTTTGTGTCTGTTGTTGCAGGGTATCATACAAGGATCAGTCATGCACAGAGTGAACATCATGTGTGGGTCTCATGTCAGAAATGTGCGCATGGCCCCCCCATGCGCACATTTCTGACATCTGACTAAGGAGTGTCCTTCCTACATCTCTGTCCCGGCCAGAGTTCATGCTGCAGCAGACGCTACCACAGTCCATTTGTCCACTGGGATGGCACTGATGTGCTATAGCGAAACACATCAGTGCCTATATTGGAAAAAAGGGGTCTAAAAGGCATATTCCCTGAAGCCAAATGCTGCTGGAGCTGCTGTGTTGTGATTGGATTGTAAGTGCTGTGGGAGAATGGTGTTTACACTGTGCTATCCCGTAAGAAAGTTGCAGTGTTTGATGTCAGCTTGATGGGGAACTCCTTAAACGACACTTTAATAAAAACCCAACAGGCTAAATCACTCATTGAGTGGCCACCACCTGTTCTCACACTTCTTTTGAAGAAAGCTTTGTGAAACACATTGATCATTTTCCCTGCTAAATTAAGAATGACAGAGGGGAGTGACTCGCTGAGAATTAAGTGGAAAATTCACACGGAAACAGCAGATCCGTGCGTGTGGTTTGCTGTCTGTGCAGATGTCTCTTGCCAAGGCTCAGCTGCTCGTACAGTGAACTGCTGATTGATGGACACAAAGTAATGTTGCAGCAGCACGTGTGCGGTAGGGATTTGAGTCCAGATGGCAGAGCAGCCTTCATTTCCCAAACACTATCTCGTGAGCTATTCTCTGCCTTGTGCCTGTAAAACCAAACACCTCATAATCTTTAACAGAGGTGGAAAGCAAATAACTAAAAATACACAACATACAAAAGCTATACTTGAATTTTTTTTCTTATTCTGTGACATACAGTAAGCAAAAGTGAAGCAGTGCAGTTTCTACTTGAATGGGACATCACAGGATTCCTTCCTCCTCGGCATTATGAGATCATTTACATGGTTTGCGGCTTGGAGATAAGCATCATTTAAGCAACTGGTGATAAAAGGCAAAGCAATGTATCATGATCAAGTACAGGCATCCTCAATTTGTCTGACTGCAATTAACTAACAAGAAACCCCCCCGGATGTTTGGCATAAAATCTCATGACATTAATATTTATTACTTAATGAGCAACAATCACATAACAGTTTAACACCTGAAAGCTCAGCTAATCCATTTCATCAGGGCTGGATGGCTGTGGTCTGATTAGAATAAATCCTAATGGGTACACAAAAGTAGGTGACCACCTTTTTTCCAAATGAGCCCTGTGCACTTCAAGCCAGCAAGAGGAGCAAACAGACACATACATATCGTACTGAAAATTAACAATGAGTGCTCTAAATTTAAAGGAAATCTAAAGGAAAACGTGTTCATGAAGGTTGCTTAAGAAGCTGATTGAGATGTTACATTGTCAGGGCCTTAAAATGTGCGGGAAAGGAAAAAGCTATTTTGTCACGACTGCCATCCCTCCCAAATCTGACAAACGGAAACAGACACCATTTCAGTAATTTGATTCACAAACAGCAGCAGCATGAAACAAAGCCTTAAATATCATGTCACTGATTGAGAATCTGCCTCCCTGAAGACAAAATAATTGCGTGTGTACAGGCAGGGTACTCACCTGCTGTGATCAGGAAGACTTCCTCTGTGCCGTTTTGAAAGCTTCCCTGTTTTGCTTTCAGTTGCTCCTCTTTATTCTATTCCACCTCCTCCTTAGATCTGCCTGAGCAGAGTGTTGATCATCACTGTTTACATCTGCATGTGGGCTGCTGGAGGATTCTTGCTGTTCACTGAAGCTTCAAACAGAGGCTGAGAAAGAAATCGTGTCCCCCTGTAGAGAGGAGAGCCGCCAAGAGTGTCAGGGTCACCAAACAGCAAACACCATCCTGCTCTCATCTTTTCAGTCGCCTGTGCCCGTCAGATCCAGTGTTGCTTTTTGGACAAAAGATAATCCTCCCCCTGCGCTTTTAGCTCATCTCATGATGATCACTCTCTATCTTTACTTCTGCTCCTACTGAATCCCCTCTACCACCCCTCCTCCCTCTACCAACACTAATGTCCCCACCCCGGGCTCTAATCCTGATGTGATGATGTCATCAGTATGTGTTATGGTGGTTATGTAATCACACCTGCCTACCTTCTCTTTGATTCTCTGAAGCCACCAGGAGTCAGGATCAGCTGTTTTCCTTCTCCTCACGTTCAGTCCGTTTTGCATCCATGGTTTGACGTGTGTCTGTCCTCCTGCGAGCTGCGAAAGATGGACGTTTCTACTTCACTGCTGTTCCCTGGCAACAGCATCTTTCTCCCTCACATACGCACTCTCTCGCTCTCTTGCTTTTTCTCACCATCTCTTTTAAGCTCTCTCACTCTTGATGAAACCCCTCCTCCACATGAATTCCCCTCCTTTTCTCCTGCTCCAGAGCTGTGATGCTCACACCCCCTCCTTCCCCTCCCTCCCTTTCTCTCCTGCTCTCCTCACAGCTGCACTGAGCTCTGGGCGATGTCAGTGACACAGAGTGGCTTCTCTCTGGCATCACACTCATCGCCCGGTGGGGGCAGCCTCAGTTTTTCTATTCTTCTCCTGCCATTGGCTGCTTGGCAGAAAAATGCATTTCGGTTGTGTTTACTGTTTTCTATTAATAACGCTACTTTGCACAGCACAGAAACACTGCAACATGACCAGACTTGTGACTAAAAGCATTTGTGTTCCCACAGATCCCGTACTGTTGAGAGATGTTGAAAACAAACCAGATAGCTTTAGGTGTTTAAGAACATACCAACATTGTTTTAATAAGTTGTCATGGCCTGATTTCAAATAAAATCTCGCCTATCTTTAATCTTTTTTGAAGTGCATTGCTATTGAAAGATCTTGGAGTTCTTTTTAATAGTCAAAAATGTAAAATTTTCTTTTAATGTGTTTAATTTCCCTTTAACTGTACAACGGTACACTCCTGTAGCTTTTTGCAAAGGAAAAACAAAACACAATCATGTTTCAGTTGCAGGCACACACTGTTCACAGTCATATAGTGCAGTGCCATAAAATATTAAACAGTCCTATATGTGTTTATATGCATCGCCAAAGTCTAACTGGGTCACTGAGATATTCTTTGTCTTGCATGTTGACTGTCCTGACACCAGAGGGTGGTAGAGTGTTCCCTAAGAAGGACATATCTGCAACACTGCAAGGACACAGTGTGCTACTCATCACGTTTAAGATAAATGGGTTGGACTGACCTCTTGATGACCTCATAAAAAGCCTGTGTCATATTTGACAGGGTTATTGTATTTCACACCCGGACTTTTCACAAAGTCCTCTAGACCAGTGGTTCCCAACCGGTCCAGCAAAACTCAGGGTCCAAATTTATCCTTGGTCATTAGTGCAAGATGCCACAGTTTAATACATTCAGTGTCATACTTGTGTTTGGCCATGTCACTGAGCTTGCTAGCTTGCTGTCACTCACTCTATGGCAGCAAACAGCACTTCAAAATAAAAGCTCTGTGCTGGAAATTTACTGTAGTTAAAAATTAAGTGTGTTTTTTACAAACTTGACACATTTGTGAGTCACTTGCGGTCCATTCAGAATGGACCCATGACCCACTTTAGACCACGACCCACCAGTTGGGAACCACTGCTCTATACTATTAAACAATAGTTCTCATAATAGAGTTCCCACACTTGCTTAACCATCTTATTAAAGACTTTCCAGGCCAAATTACCTCAAATTCAAGGACCTTACATGGTAGAGTTTGAGACACTGATCAAGGTTAATTACTGTTACAACACTGGGAATTTTATAATGACAACCATCAAGCTTTACAGAGGCCCACAGACAACAACTGTGCTGTGTTGCACTGATGGCAGACACTGTAGTCTCTTGCCTTTTCGAACACAGCGCTGAACAACAATCACTGTTGCGTGCATGTGACTGTCACACTTTCCCCAGGCAGGTGGCATATGAAACAATGACACAATTGCCTTTTTACTAATGTTAAGTAAAAAATATCAGAGGAACTTTAAAATTTTTTTATGCACTTTCAATGAGTCGTGTCTATTCTTGTCTAATTTAAAAACCTATGGCTTTGATTTCCTGTCAAAGTCAAACTTTCAAGGATTTCAAGGGCACATGGGAACCCCTGATAGGACAATTTCTCTCTCTATTAAACAAACAAACAAACAAAACAACAAAAAATATACTTACCCAACCTATATGTTGTGACAAATGAGACAAAAAAAAAAAAACAATCCACAAAGTACACTGATCTGTTTCTCTCAACAGTAAACATGTTTAATTGGCGGCAGCCACAGGTTTTATCATGACATTTAAAATAAGGTGACAAACCAATTCACAACCCTGTTCCACTAACATGAACATGAATTTTTTCTAAAGCGCTAAAACATGTTCCTTGGGAAAGCTGTCCTTATTGCAAGCTAAATGATTACAGACTGCTACTGTATACTGGGTCATAAGATCTATTTAGTATCAATTTAGCCAAGACAAAAAAAAAAAATGTTATCATGTAATAAGACATCACATAAATATTAGCCATTGGACACAGATCCTGTCAAGTCTCATGATGCTCAAAACAGGGAGCTTTCATCCACCAGTCTTTTTTCTGCAGAGCTGGAGGGCTGCAGCTCACATCTCGACAGATGTTGCACTACACCCACACCGATACAATCCCCCAGCACATTGACGGTAGTCCTCACACGATCCCTATCAACAAACAAGAAGATCTGAGGTTATAGCAGGAGCCGGTGTGATTTGACCACAGCTACACACAAGTTTATGGCGGTGACAAAAAGCAAAGTTACAGGATACTTCAAACTCCATGTCTAAGCCTAACCTCAAACTCAAAATCCTCAAACAGACCTTTGAAGAAGTGAAGATCAAATGATCAAACGTTTCCTCACTCTCAAGATCTCAAACTGATATTAGTTGCATGTGCACTTACAGAATCCAATCAACCATCATGAGCAGTGAAATGTCTTCAGTGGGCAGTCCAGCCGACTCCAACACGATCACCATGGATACCATGCCAGCCTGTGGGATGCCTGCAGCTCCAGTGCTTGCAGCTGTGACAATCAAACTGAACAGGAGAAACAGTGATGGTTATGTAATGTTAGTCTTGTTTGCGCATAAGAAAACAGGCACAACCCATCAGAATTGCTCTTAGGCTTTACCAATCATGTTTGTGGAACCATGAACCGAAAGGTAACATTTTGGTTTACTCAACTCTAGAAATAATCCAATATAAGAGCATTACTTACTCATCGTCCTCAGTAACTCACAGAAGTTAGTACATGAACTGAAATACATACATATATATATATTTGAACAGTCTGATCTCAGTGTGTTTTGAGCTTACCTGAGTGCAATGATTTGACCCAAGTTAAAATCAATATTATTAACCTGAGCAATAAATAATGCAGCTACAGCTTCATAGAGTGCTGCACCATCCATGTTCATTGTGGCCCCAATAGGGAGCATAAGGCGTGTCACTTGTTTGTCCATGTTGTGATTTTCCTCCATGCAGTGGAGTGTAACAGGTAGGGTTGCAGAACTGTGGAAAAAAATGATGAAGCCATTAACACAGTGGTCATGTGTCTGCTATGGGTTTAATGAAATCAATACAGGTATTAGACTAACCTTGATGAAGTGCCAAAGGCAGTGGTGAGAGCTTGGAGTAGACCACCCATAAAGCTGAAGGGGTTCTTACGTGTGACAATGAAAAAGATGAGAGGAAGGGTGATGAGGCTGTGGATCAGGAGGCCAATGAAGACAGTGAGACCATACATGGCAACTTCACTGCCTATCTCTCCTGCGTCTGTCATCCTCACAATCTGTCCCGCCAGTAGGAAGATGATTCCCACTGGGGAGTACCTGTGATACAGAGGGGAGACATGGCAGAGGACAGGCAATGGGAGAGACTCAGTATTGAGGGAGTCACTGAGTATGTCAAATTTGATAGCTAATATGAATTAAATGGCACATTCACACAATACACGGCCACTTTATCTTCAGGAAAGTTTCTGATGCTTACCAGAGGACTATGCTGACCAGACGCATAATGGCTTTATTCAGGCAGTCAAAGAAATCCCTAACAGGTTTTCCCTCACTCTTCATACTGCCGAGGACGAGGCCAAAGGCAACAGAGAAGCACAATAGACCCAAAATATTGAATCCGTTTGCGGTGCCTGGCACTGGCACTCTGTCATCTATAGAGATCCAAGAGAATGTCATTAAGACAAGTTGTCTAACTTGGTTAAAAATAATGACAATCAGACAGACAACATATTAATCCTACACTGGGTTAGACAAACATTTGGTTTTCAGTCACAGGAATAGAACAAAAAATAAAAACAGGAATCTCACTGTCTTTACTGGTCTCAGTCGTATTGACACCAAGACTCTTTCCGGCTGAATCACTCCTGGAATAAACTGTTTTATACTAGATAAAACATATAAGCAAATGTTAACTGTTAGTAAGTATGAAATAGTGACAGTAAAAATATAAAAACAAATCATAGCCATTGGCTTACCTTTCTGAAACAAGCCTCCACCAGATTCGAGGGAATGATGTTTCTATAAACCAAAAACACTCATTAGGTGTTTTATCTGCCAACTGTATCAATACATGCTGCCTGTAATTTACTCTGAAAAAGTGTCCTTGGAAAATTTTGACACGCACCTGATTAGATCAAGAAAGGAATCCACCGTCTGCACAGCCTCTGTGTTACCACTAGAGGACACTGAGTCAGCAGTGGATGATTTTCCTGGTTTGATAAGAATGGCTAAGGAGATGCCAGTGAATGCAGCAATCAGCGTGGTGACCAAGTAATAGCCGAAGACCCTCAGCCCAATTTTCCCAAAAGCCTTCCTGTCCACAGATGACATTACTGAAATAAAAGAATACGTCTTCAGTACAATAGTACATTAAATATACATCTTTCATGTAATTGTAGTAATTCAAATACAGTGATACATATGTTGGGTTTGATAACTTATTATATTAATAAATGATATACATGTAAAATAAGAACCACAGATAAAGGGGGCAATTTTAGAAACATTCTTTGAGATGTATGCACAGTCAAAGCTCAGGTAGGCAGTTTAAATTTGGCTTAAATGTGCAAATTCACACAATAAACTCTGAACATATCGTAATTCAAATAGACAGAGAGAACAGTAGGCTTCGGCACTTCCTCTTGGCTCTGTTTCTTAGGTTTTAGTCCATGACGAGAGACTTCGGCCAATCACAGGTCATTTCAGAGAGAAGGTGTTCCTATTCTACAAATGATAAACGGAGACAGAGAGAGAGAGTGGGGCAAGGAGGAGCTGAGCTAATGCGCTATGTGCAACCATACTAAGACATAAGATTAAATAAATCAATGTATGAGAAACACTGCGTTACTAAAGCACATGCACGCCTGTGGTCATCTGGTGGGAGGTGCTTGGAACCAGGAGGGTGTATTTTCAAATTCTGCCTTTTCTAGATTTCTGCCTACCACAGATTTAAGAAAAAAAATTGAGGCCCTACATACAGTAATTTAAAGAAAACACCTTGATTGATTCTCAGCATGAAGAGTGAACTGATCAAGGTCATAATATCAAACTAAAATTAAGGTGAAAGGTTAAAGACAAACTAAACCTAATCTACAATGTAAAGTAAAAAAGAAAAAGCTAAAGTGAAGATTGTAGCTGCTGCGCAGCGATGGGTTGGGTCCAGGCATTTTTAGGCAATTCTGCGCAACAAGCAGAAGAATTGGAAGACATTTAGGAATTTAGCAACACAATCTGCCTTTTGCATCAGCTGAGGCTTGAACTCACAACCTCTGAGATTAAGAATCAATTCCTCACTAAGCTAATTAGTCAGTGACAATTCATATGTAGCTTCAGAAGTTGACTAAGCCAGACGTGCAGGTTTAGCAGCCGTCCATGCATGGAAAAGCAGCAGAAAAGCAATAGTGGGTTTAGAACAAAAGTAAGGTGTTCTGCACACAGACAGAACTCCACCTTTAGGCTTAGTGACGTCTGCAACAGCCGCTATGTTGGTGATTATTATCAGAGTGCTATTACAACGTGTACGATGTGGGTCAAACCATTTCATAATCAACTGATTAAAAGTCATGCTTGAACGTCCAGTTTAACCAAGCCAGAACGTGTGGATCTAACCTGTAATCACACTGGAAATAATGAGAGGAAGCACCAGCATCTGCAGGATTCTGATCAGCAGCTCTCCAGGAAAGGTTAAATATTTTACATCCCTGGCTGACATATTAATTTGTCGTAGAGTGAAGCCCAGGCCGATCCCTTACAGAAACATAAATACAAGGCAGCAAGTCAGTGTATCATTGAAAGGGTGAGTTCAAAATATCAAATGCAGAAGAGCCGATGCACAGAGCAGTGCTGGAGAAGTAACACACTAACACAAAGAATTTGTACAACTGTATATGATAGAGTAACGGTATATTAAAAACATTTCAGGCTTTACTGGAGAATAAAGTACAGTGTTTGAAAACCACTTACCTAATGCAACAGCCACCATTGTGAGAACAACGAAAGCATTTCTTTTGAGGAAAGCCTTAACATTAGATCCATTCTGAGATAATGATACATGACCTGAGATCCTACTACGTTTGCTGTTTGTTTGGTTTTCCTGGGGTTCTGGAACCTCCACTGACTCCAGCACAGACAAGTCATCGGAGCTTGACAGCATCTCTCACAAGAATTAATAGAAAAGCAACATTAAGACGTTAATCTTTATGGAGTTGACAAAGTTTGTTGACAGACATTAAAGCTAAAATATACAAAAATGGAAGCAGGTGAATATTGTGAAAATAAAACTTATGAGATATGAGGTAAATCAAAACAATACTTAAATTATCCTAAATATTTTGCTATGGATGGAAAAGAAAAATCACCTTTAGAATACTAGTCCTTGAAAAGTATCAACGCATGAAGTCCAGTCACTCCAGTAACGACAGCATGGTTGAATGGGCAGTGGGAAAGTTTAGTTATTTTCCTCTTGGCAGACTGACAGTTCTTCAACACAATGATGTTACTACCCACCATTTGCATATGAATTGTGGGGAAGGTGCAGACATAATTCTTAATCTTTTGCTCTTGGTTGCTTATTAGGTCCAGGATTGCCACTTAGAAGATGATATCATTCAATCAGATTAATAAAAATAAAATGGGTTAAGTAAGTATGGGTTAAGTATGAATGTTTTAGCATGAAAGGCCCTAAAACCATTTTCCCACGTGACTCGATGTAAGTGTCTACACAGTGTTATTGCTACATACACCCACATACTGCTATGGACACCATATTAGTTCAGTTCTGAAAGTCACACAATAACACAAACAATCCACATTGCATTCGGTGTGAACACACACCATCATGCCAACATCAGTTTGACAGTATACTGGCATAAAGTTGTTAAGTATGATGACAAAAACCCAACATTGTAACTGGGGGTTTAATGCTGGTTGATGGGTGTACTAATACAGTAGGTGGATGGGCAGGTTACGGGGGTGAAAGTGAGTATAATCTTCTATATATTCCAATGGCTTTTTGACTGACAGGTGGGTATACAGTAAACAGTCATAATAAGAGGTAGGTATGCCCTGTATACATGTGTATACCATCTACCACACCACTCATCATCACAGTATTACCATCCATGGCATTTCAACATTGTTAGCTGTTAGTATTTTGTTGGCTGTAGGAACTTAACTAACCAAAACCTAACATTTGCTCATCATTAGTGTTAGTTGAGGTTTTGGGCAGCCAATATCCAATGTCTGTCAAAGCGTCTCATACTGGCTTCATAAGGATTTAGAAGAAGTCATTGTCGTAGTATGACCTATATCTTACAGTTAATAAATGCCAAATGTCCAGTAGGACTACACGTGACATTTTGTTGTATTGAAATTGATAGTTCAGATTGACATCCATACAATGGTATTTGCTGCTCCATGCAAGTATCATAGATCCTATCAAGTCTGACCCCATGCATTCCTTATTGTGAGAACAAGTGCTTCACCAGCAGTGTGCTGAACTAAAATGAATGAAGTGGATCTAGACCTGCAAAAAAACATAATTTGGAGCAGCAGGCTAAAACTTAAAAACATGTTCAAAGGATGCAAAACAACACACATTAGTTTGAGATTCATTTTTAACACTGTGTGTTAGAGTCGCCAATTTAAGCTTAGTTCACATTACACGTGACGCATCTAGGAGTTGAAGCCATAGCATAGTATTACCAAAGTAAAGTTGTTACACCAATTGACAAGAAAGAGGACTGGAAAAGATCAGCTTCAAGCAAGGAACCCCTCACCATCATGTATTGCTTGTATCCTTGCTGCTCAAAATCATGTTTTTGCAGGTCTATCCATCTCATTCATTTTGGAGCAGCACACTCTTGGCAAAAAGCTTGTTCTCAAAGGAGGGACAGACTTACAATGTCAAATTTGGATAATCTACAGCAGGGGTCTTCAACATTTTTCAGGTCAAGGACCCCTTAGCTGAACGAGAGACAGAGCATGGACCCCCTACTACATATATTCTATAAAACTGAATTGCATATTAAACGAAGAAGAACCTCACTGCAGTGTGCGATTTGGAGCTGTGCTCAACATGGGCAGAGTCAAATGTTGAGTGCTGCCTGCATTAGCAATTCCAACTGCGTTACCTGCTGGTTAGCTAGCTGCTACCCCATGGTTCCTCTTGGCCTCACTAATGGCCTATGAGACTGCTTTTGTCGTGACGAGAGAGGCTGGCACATCTGGAGAGGCAGAGATGGACTTGCTGAAGCAACTCAAATTCAGCCAGAGCTAACTAGTTAACTGGTCGCCAGGGGTTGCAATGAGCCCTTTGCAACCCCCAGCGACTGGCCAGTGCCAGCTCTGGTTCTAACCTGTGTAATGACAGCAACAGGAGCATAGATCCAGTGGGGAGTTGAGGAGTTTGTGCTGGCTGAATTCAAGTTGCAACAGTCCCTAACTTTAGACTTGTCTCCGAAGTTGCTCTCTGCTCACCTCCCAGCTAATAGTCTCATATGCGTAAGTGAGATGGAGGAACCGCAAGGTGCAGTATGGGCTGTCTCTGTGAAATATGACTACTGTGGCTTAGAAAATGGCAATATAGAGCACTGAATTTGATGAATTTAAGCATTATTATGGATACCACTACTTTGCTTGCCTTGGTCAGAGGGGCCTGCTGAATGTGAGAGGAGAGCCAGGGGCCGCAGAGCATGTTGGAGAGCCAGAGGGAGCAGGAGTCCACTTAGACCTAGATGTGGAGCTTCCAACAATGTCTCTTGCTTGAAAAGTTACAGAACAATCCATCCTGGCTCAAAATGATGTCTGTACACTTATAATGCAGTGGTGTCACAATAACCTCTTTAAGTTGGACAATTTGGCCTCACTCCACACGACAAGAGTACAATTTAAACAGATCTTCCGTAATTAGGTGATCCTAGGTCTTACAAGCCTGGTGTCCAGAGCCTTATTAGTTCTGTGTTAGGTACAAAGTTTTAGGTCATGGAGGTGTTAAGTCCAAAGCGTCCCTAAAATACTGAGTCTTAGAAGGAGGCAACAGTAGTGGACAGTACAGCTGATCAGGGAGATTTTAAGTATCTTAGAGCTTCTTGAGTCCCATTAAATCACAAATCCATTAGCAAGAGAGGTCTCGTCGGGACGTGCCAATAATCCACAAATTATCTCTTAACTTGTGTGAACTGTACTTCATGTACAACTGTAAGGGATTATTGTTCATTGTGAAATTATTATGAATTTTCAAAAGTTCAGTCATATTGAAAAAATATATAGCAAAAAAACAAAAACAATTGGTAATTATAGCTGCTGCGCAGCGATGGGTTGGGTCCGGGCAAGCAGAAGAGTTGGAAGACATTTAGGAATTTAGCAACACAATCTGCCTTTTGCATACTGCGTACGGAAGCGACACGTAGAGAAGCCAGCGGGGTTGTTTACCATTTGCCGAGCCGAGAGGCTGCATGTAGGCTGCATGAAATGTTAAAACATTTCCCACCTAAGTTATTACATATATTTGAGTTATCTACAAGTTTACTGTACTGTTTGTCATCTACTCGCTTTCAAATGTCCACCACGGACATTTACACAATGTCACGGTTAAACATGGGTAAATGCATGAAAAAAAATCATCACATATCACCTCTGATAATGGTTTATTCATTTAAAAACACATTGTGCTCGTTTAGCACACTATTTCATGTAGTTTTAATCTGCTGGAGGGTCGTGTAGGGGAGCGTAGCGCGACAAAAACAGAAGAGCCTCCTAAAATAAAGAGTTGTTGCGCGACAGGCGGGGGTTGTTGCGCCGCCCCCAATGCCGGTGCAACCGCTGTAATGGATTAACAGGGGGCGAGCTGCTACGGGACTTGCGCTGCAGACGTGTCGTGCCGCTGACGTGCCCGGTGGAACTCGGCCGTAAGAATCAATTTCTATCTCACTGAGCTAATTAGTCGGTGACAACTCATGTGTAGCTTCACAAATTGACTAAGCCAGACATGCAGGTTTAGCAGCCGTCCATGCATGGAAAAGCAGATTTCAAACAACTGTATAAAATTCAGTTATTAAGACAAAAATCTGAAAATGCACATATTGCATCTATGAAGCATGGAGATGTTGGTAATTTGTTTGTAACAATGACTTTTTTGCTCCATAAATGAAAAACTGATGTTTAAAATTACCATTTTTACATTGACTCCAATTGTTCACATTCGAGCAAAATTCAAAATGTTGTCAAAAATTCAGGTTTTGAGATAAAATTCTGAAATTTACCACACATCATCTACCATGACTCTCGAATTTTGTCATTTTTTCATGAACATTGAAGATTTATTTAGCAAGAATTTGCATGTATATGTTTACAGTACAGATTACAGTCAAACATTTTGATGCACTGTAGGCTGAATTTTTGATAAATCAAAAATCTGAGAAACGTAGTTTTTGTAGGACAGTCTGAAGATGCTCTGTAGCAAGTTTGGTGTCAATTGAGCAAAAATTGTGGGAGGAGATAGGTTTAAGAAGTTTTACAGTTTTTGAAAAAAAAACAGAGTGATGGACTTCATAATTTTTAATAGGTTTAAATGTACAAAATTTTCTTCAGTATTGGGGCTACAGTTTGATGAAAGTTGTGAAGTTGTAGCAAGTATGGTTGATTTGTTATGAATTTTCAAAGTTTTGAACTTTAGACGCTTGCTGTAGCGCCACCATCAGGACTATTGGCTTGAGTTTACAGCTGAGGATATCTGGCATAAAACTGGACCTTTGTGCAAAGTTACTAACATCTTCCAGGTGTTAATGGTACTCTTCATGCTACAGGCATCCATTCTAAATAATGCATTAAACTCCAATGAGACAGTATGTTATTATTTTAATATTACTGAATATTCATATCTCCTTGCAGCTCTGCTGACTGTAAATATAGTTTAGTAATAATACTTGAGTAACTCTTGAAAAAAACAAACTTTAAACTGTGTATTATTACTGCATTATGGGATATTTACTGGCTTTATTTATGACCACATTAACCTGTGTCTACTTTAGTAATTAGTACTGGTCAGTGAGGTCGACGGCAGTGGCCTACATCCCGAGGATTTATCCCGCTGCATCGTGTTGACAAGGTAAAGACTTTCCAGTGTCTGTAGCCTTTCAATTATAAGCTAAGCTCTTTAGCGGTTTTACTCCAGCCACAAGTTATTGATACAGTCTTATCATCTTGACACACAATAGGAAAGGTTTCAACACCTCTTGTTGATAATTTATTGTTTTTAATAAGGTTAGATTTTTGCGCTGCCCTTCTGTCTTCCACTTGTCCTCGACTTCCCTTTCCACATTACTTGTAGGGCTGAATAACATCCATTTAAACTGAGCTACAGTGTTTTTTGTGAATCAAATGTTGGGTTGTGAACTGAAAAGTCTACCAGAGGATGACAGAGACGACAGTAAAAGGAGCAGATGACAAAGAAACACCAGAATCCAAAGGCACATCCAGGGAGGAGTTCGAGGTGTACCAGAAGCAGCTGGTGGATAAAAAAGTGAGTAAGCAGAGATGCTCATATTTTATCTTCATGGCAAGACTGACTGCAGGGCAAAAACATTTGACTGGTGTAGCACAACAGGCATACTGAACAGGATATACTGCATAAAAATGGATAAAGGTATACTATGCAGTGCTTTCCTAAAAATACATAGCATTTATCTGCAGAGACTCTGTCCTCTGTCTGTATTTTATTATTTTCTTCTTATGCTGCTGTGTTCAGGATGTTTCTGGGCACAACATGCAGATGAGGT
This sequence comes from Epinephelus awoara, assembly GCA_035609425.1. Lineage (NCBI taxonomy): Eukaryota > Metazoa > Chordata > Actinopteri > Perciformes > Serranidae > Epinephelus > Epinephelus awoara. The sequence goes on along the minus strand of CM069306.1, from coordinate 23,162,142 downwards.
CGGGACTGGTCAGGTCTGGACAGGTGCCAGACTGTAAAAAGCATCCTTTCAAGAGGATGCTACGAAAAACGTGAACACAGTGCAAACATAGCAAATGAGATGTCGACTTTCACTTTCACTGGCATATTGTAAGTAACACTTCCTGTATGGTATGCCTTTAATGTGCTTTGTGTAGAGTATGTACACATGCTAAGAATATAATATAACATATTAAAATGCCTAAATGTTTTACTGTGTGTTAGTGGAGGCACTTTGCACATCAGATAACACTGAGCTGTATTTTTATGGATATAATTAATGTAAGATTGTTTCACCGCAAATTGATGAATAGTGTGGAAAATGTTGTAAAGAAAAAGAATTGACCTACATTCATTAAGCAGGGATTAGCAGGTGTGATCAGTACTACTTAAAATAGATTCACACTTTATGTTTGTCTCCACAGATAAACAAAACAAAAAGCCTCACACCTTCAGCTAACATAGGACCAAGTATTCCCAGTGACAAGTTTTAGGTTTTGGCATCCCATCCACACGAGTTTATGGTATTTTAAAATGCCTACAGTGCAGGAGCAGAAAAAAATCACAACAATGGTAGACTTCTTGGTCTGATAACTTTACGCTAAACTTAGTATTGCTGCACCACTTCATGGACCCAAGGAGGTGTCTGCTGTGCCCAGTGTTATTTGGTCCACCTCAGCATCGACAGTTAAAAGTCCAGTTTAAATTTTGCCTCACATTGTCACTACATATTACTTATTATACACATTATATTACACATTAAATATTATATTTATTATTTTAGCTTATATTTTATTTGTTATATTTTGTTAGTATTTTTTTTTAACTTGCACTATGTTATGTTTAGATTCTCATTTTGTTTTGACTTGCATAATCTTCTTTTTTGTCTTTTATACATATTTAATTAGATTTTCATTGCCAATGACTGCTTCCCTGTAATTCTTGTGCATATGATAAATAAAGACCTTGAACTTGATTTTGGTTTTCATAATGTGTGTGGGTGTGACTTAGGCTATTTGAACTTGCTTTCCTGTGTGACAATGTGTGATGCATGTGTGACATCAACGGATGTGAGCAAAGCTTATAAGGTAGGTTTAGGTAGGGGTTTATTTCCTCGGGGCTCAAATTAGCCAGAGAAGCAGATTAGACTACGTGTGTAATAAGTTGTCAGGGCTCGGATTCAAGAAGCCACCATTAAACGCGTCTCTCAGCCAGTGTGCTTTAAAACAATAATTATTTAATCACCTTACAGTCTAATGGAACACTGATGTGTTAGTTATCTTTAATTTATCTTTAATTAAGTAAAAAGGCAAATCGTAACGAAGTTAAAGGAGCTGAATGCGACACTCAGAACAAATCTATGATTCGGAATCTGAGCCAGGAATGTCTCAACATGGAGGTTGATGAGCAATGCTGACAGCTGTGGGTCAGGACGGTACAGCGGTAACTGCTGTTTGAGTGCTGCGCAGACCAGCGACAATTAACTAGCTAGTTTAAAGCACACTCAGGGACTCACATACACTACATACACACGCGGCCAGACTGTGTACCGCAACAAAGAACAGAGGAGCTCGGATTACAACATGCAGAGGTAGCGTGATTCCATTCTCAGCTCAGGAAGCCATTACTCCATTATATCTTTACGTTTATTTGATGATTATTAAAGCTATATTCTACATCTGGCTAAAGTGTATAGTAAAAAAATTAAGCTATGAAGGATAAGCTACAAATTCTGATTTTGTTTTATCTAAGTAAAAGACTGAGTCACAGTTTCAGTAAATTTATGCTCTCCAGAAAGCTAAGAAGTTGCTTTGACTACAAATGTTCAAAAACATTTCAGTGAGTTTGCTTCCTGCAGCTTTTGTGATTCCACTGGAGCTGGAATTTATACGGGTTCACGTTTCTGACATCACACAAAGCGGTGTCTCAGTAAATATGAGATTATCTGTGTGTGCGGATGACATGGCAGTGTGAGAGAACGAGGTGAAAGAGTGCAACCCTGGCCAAGACATCAAGTAACTGTGGAACTGTGCCAAGCTGCGGCTCTTGGTGAAGCTAATCTTATTAAAAGAGGGTCAGGGCCTGAGCAGACCACCCTTAAATAGATGTGGTTCAAACCTAGTATCAATATGGAGACTGCCCTTTGGTACTGATGACGACAATACTGCAGGTACACTTACAGGAGTGGGCTAATAACAAAATGGTATTAGTACAGTTTTTTACAGGCCAGACAGTTAAATCTGGATTGAGGAGGTGAAGAAGTGACAGCGTTTTTTCTGCTTTAGTTAAGTTGGCTAAATCCGGCTGTTCAGTACTGTGCAAACCCAAATTTCTAATGATCATATTTTTTATAAAAACAAAAGCCCGGTAATGTACCTGGCTTAGTTCAAACAGTCTGACTCAAAGTTAATTGTATTTGTCTCAAATAAAGGTGGAGCCAGTGGTTTAGGAGAAAGATTGTTGGTATTTGAACTAATCAACACCCAAACAAATACACCCATGTCCCAGGTTGACTGTCCCTCTCACTCCGCCTGCCCTCCTCTTTAAACATCAATGGCCTTTGTCCTGTCCTGTGCATAAGCACAAACACCCCGTCGCTGATTGGCTGAAATTGTGTCACAAGGCTCAGAATGACCAACTTTTTGATTCTTATTTATGGAGCCAGGGCTGTGTATGAACACCAGACGAAACACTGACCTAAAATGAACCAAAGAACGGTGGAAAGGCAAAGTCACAGATATGCTATGACTGTTTAAATTTGTGGTAGCAACAAAAAATATCATTGCTGTTTTTTTATGGAGTATAAATGAACCAGTTAACCTTTTAAAAAAAGGGGCTGTCGTAAAAGCAGTTCTAAAAATGCAATGTCTAGTCATGCCTGCATCAACTCTCCACCCTTTCATAGTAAACAAGGATTTACATGTGTTTGTCATGAGGTCATAGTGCAGGAGACGAGGACAGCTCTTCCAATGAAATCAAACAGTGCAATGTGAGTAGTTGATTGGGTTAATAGGATAATGTTTCATAGAATGATCTCATGGACTCTGACCAGGCATTCCTGGTGTGAATTGTTTTCCCTTCCTAACAACATTACTGTAATGTGGCAATGCTGTTGATGATAAGACACCAAAAGCTTTACTCAAAGCCACCTGCTTCTTTGTCCACCCTGTAACCTTTTAATACACTGGCCTTATGCTGGGACACATTGTTTGGGCTTAAGCGTCTTGGACTCAGGACACAGAGGACAAAGACATCCTGCCAGGGACACGTTCCAATCTGCAACAATATTCGTACTATAAAGATAAAAAAAACTATTTAGTTGAGGAGTCAGATTTAAATTCTTTTGCAGTGATAATTATAAATATTACTGTTGACTAGTAAATGGTATTTTGCAGTACATATAAGTCCTCTTTATTTTTTATTTCCTATCCAAATACTTTTGTGTGACTGCAAAACAGGCTTTACAACCTTATATATGTTGTTGTGGGTATAGGATTTAGCATGGCAAAACCATGCTACAAAGAAGGGTCAGAGGGGACAATTCTTCTTCTGTTTGTTTTACATTTCTATATACTATATTTCTTTACTTCATTTATTTATTAAAGTACAAAACACTGTGGTCTCACACGAATATGTGTTGCCCCTGTATCCAACAAAATTCACATAACTGAATGGTCGGACCATCAATCTCAATTTTATAATATTTTACATCTGCAAGTGCTCAAGACACTGCAAAAGTTCAGATGGCTGAAATGACACTAACCTGACAAAGGACATTGGAAAAATGTCGGCAAATGATGAGGAGGAGGGAGAGACAATGGATCTGGATACACTGAAAACCATAAATTTGGTCCCATTAAATACAATGGTAGACCATTCAATTCAATGTGTATACAGCTAATGATTTTCTCTTTTGGAGGTATTAGTTGTATATTATTGCCAGGCCATGGATATGAAATTACTTCCTTAAATGGATTAGCCATCTTTATGTTAGAACTACTACTTCACTTCAGTATGAATATTTGTTTGACTCTGTCAAAATATAAAATACCCAGTCTTTCAAGTACTAAAAATGTATTCTTTTTGTGACATCCACTCAACAGCAGTGCGTTAAAGGTAAAAGAGATGTTCAGACTCTAAGTGAGGGAAGCATTAACCTGGTCTACCTGGTCTAATCTGGAAGAGTTCAGCAAGGGTTAACCCGTCTGACTGATAAAGTACCTGAATCCTCCAAATATTTACTCTACCCCAGCCTAACAACTCTGTCTGTGTCAGTAAGGAGGCTTTAAAGTAGCATAGTAACAGGAAAAAAAGCACTGGATTAAAAATAACCAAATCTTCAACGTTACTGCACATCCATTAAGGACGCACTTCAACTACAGTCCAGCCTGATCTCCCTGGATGTGGATATGTGCATCCTGATTTGGCTTTGAGTTGCTTGTACCTACAGAACATGTTATGAGACATACTATTTAAAGGTTGTTTTTTTTCTTTAATTTATGATGATGAAATTAATGTTTATTGCACAATTTAATGGCTGTGGAAAAATGACACCATCAGCGTTTGGACTGGTTCCCTATAAGCCTCACTTTTACTATGCAATTCCAACACATTCTCAAACTAACTCGTCAGATACGGTCGCTTTGTCAGTGGACATACACGTCAAAATATGATGTGCCAGGTACCATCCTCTGTCTGCTTTGGATGTTCACAGAAGGCCTGTCAACTCTTGTTACATGCTTTGTCTTTCAAAATATACTTTGGTTTTCACAGGGAATGTACTGTTTCTGCTGGTTACATGCACACAGTCTTAAAAAAAACATACACTGCAGGCAAAGCAGGAGCAGCAAGTGCTGGAATTTGTAATTTACATGACAACGCTTGAACGCAACACAGGCTCCGCTCCAATTGACTGTGTGTTCAGTGCTGTGCTGTGCTGCTGTGTGAGCTGCGTGTTACACACTGTCCATAACAATAACTATGTCAGGTAACAAACTGCGTTGGACACGGGTTGTTTTCGGTCAGGTAAATGCGGCCCGTGGGGGGGTGTCGCCTAGGGTGCCATTTAGGCAAGGACCGCCACTGCCTGGGAAAGCAAGGGATTCCATTTATGGCACGAAGGAAGTGTGTCAACCACTGCGGAGACTGTGTAGTTGCTAGGCTCTGAGGAAAATCACTAGTGATCCAGTTGTTTATGCGACAGCGACTGCTTGTAACTGTGATAGGGGAAAAAGTTAAAAAGTTTTCCGTTACCACTTTAATTGAGTATTAAACTTTTTATCCTGATACCTGCCTGTCCCCTCCGTTACTTCACAGTTGCATTAGATACTTGTCCTAAGTAATAAGAATAAACATTGACTTTTTTTTTTTACTTGTGTAGCCATGTTAGATATCCTGAGCTGAAATTTTAGAAGTCTAAACAAAGTGAACTTATCCTGGCAAAAGTAACTAAGTGGCTCACACAGCGACGTAAGATGTAACCCTGTCAGCTTTTCCTTCACATTTCAGCTCAAGCTGATCACGTGACCAGTCTCTAGGCTTTTTACCCTCCCTTTCCATCATCTCCCTGTCATCCCCCTGCTGCTCACCATCCCCCTTTCCCCCTGTAAGCTGACACAGCGCCTTTAAACATTAGCTGCTTTCTTCCTAATAGGATCTCACGGGCTTAAATTGTCATCTGATAAAACTAAGGAGCTTGATAGCTATGCTGCACCCTCTTAACCAATTTGTACTCAATTAGGATAATGGGGAAACAAGCAAAGAGGGACAGCTTTAATATATTAATGTGATAAAATGATTATCAATTTCCCTTGCGTACGCCTTGGGCGGTATTAGGAGAATCTTGCAAGTTTTATATAAATATTAGCCATTAATGGAGCGGGCCAAACCGTAATTGACATCAGACATACTTGAATTAGGTCTAAGAACATGTTAATTGATTTGTCCACAATGGCATAACAAGTATAAATGTCCACATACACATGTAAGAACAGATATATTGATTTATCAAACAGGTGTAATTGATAACAACTCATTGCAGGTTGAGTTCCATGTAGATTTTAAGGCCCCTGTATGAATTGTACATGCTGGTGCAATAAAACACTTAATGGAACTAAGCCATCGTTAATGTTATTAATTACATCTGTTATTTTCCTGCTATGAGATATCCTACATAAAATGTTAAAGGTCTGGTGTGTGGCATTTATTGGCAGACAGAGTATATCATATTCATAAAGATATTATCATTAGTTTATGATCACCTGAAACTGAGAATCCTTGTGTTTTCATTACCTTAAAATTAGCTGTTTATATCTACAAATGGAGAGGGTCCTCCTCCACAGAGTCCGCCATCTTGTCTCTACAGTAGCCCAAAATGGACAAACCAGACACTGGCTTTAGAGAGATGCCACTAAATCCCACACAACGGACCTTTAATCAGATATGTTCCTTTGACTTTAAAGGGGTACTCCAGTTTTATTACTGCACTTCCATAAAGTTAGAGGGCTCACAAAAGACAGAATTTAAAAAAAAACAAACGGTAAAATTCGATTCAGCGGAGGCCCATATATCCAGTGTTTTGGTGCCTAGTATGAGATAAGTTTTAAAAACCCTGGATCCTACATTTCCCACAATGCAATGCTATAGCATATTTTTTTTATCAAGCCCCACGTGACCTCATCTAAACTCCCACATTATTCAAACTGACCATGTCAACTGTAATGCAGGATTTCCTTTAAAAATTGATCTCTCAACGATCCTTTGAACCATCTTGACTAAAGAGTAACACTGATAATTGGCAATACTGTGCATTAAGAGGGATTTTAGTAAGTCAACTTGATAATCAACTTAGTTTGGTGAAATGGATTGCACAGTTTGCTAAACATGTGAACATGTGTTAAGAGTCATTGTTGGTCTACAAAATGATGGCAAAGTGACGGCTCAAACTTTTCTGACAGGGAACGGAATTTATTGAGTGTATAATATATTTCTTGACGACTCAACAAGTGAATATACTGAATCACTCACAATGAATCTTCTCACTTGCATCACTAACTAATGGGACTAATTATCATCCGCTAAGTCCATTGACTGTCTTATGGTATCAGCTTACTAAGGCAATTAATGCTCCTTTCAATGTTTTGCCTTGCCAGAAAAATATTTTGAAATCCTAGTGCCAAATATCTGATGCCACAGAACACAACGGAAAATGACCACTCATTAAAAAATACAAAACTAAAAAATTAAATAAAGCACTATATTAATCAGCGAATACACCTTTTGCATGCTGTTTTGTTTTTGTGCATGTATTGAAAGTTAGAGAAAGCTAACTCTCCAAAACGCCCCACAGGCCTGACTTTATTTAGATTCACCCCATGACAACAACCTACTTCAGGGCAAATCCCAACCCCCAGGGACATCTTTCATTTCAATCTTCTCGTGGCAAAGCTTGTTGCTCGCAGGCAAAAGTAATGGGCTTTGCAGTCTCTGCTTTCTTCGAAAACAACCATGACAACCGAGAAAAGGTGTTCAGCCAAAGCCACTTAACCCACAGCCATTCTGCTCATAGAAAGCACTGGCAATGCAGCCGAGTGTTGCCAGATGGCTTTAAACTTGTTAGCATTTAAAATTCTACAGGCCGCTTAAGCATGTGCCAGTCCCACAGAAAAGTGTTACATTTCTGTGTGTCTCCCTGACTCCTAGAGGATGGTGTATCCATGGATAGAAGCTCCCCGCTAGGGTCTTTAATACGTGTCAAAGGGTATTTGTGGTGTTTGAGTCACAATAACATAATTAAAAAAGTCTGTATGCGCTTGATGAGGCTTTGAGAATATGTTGTGCACCTCTTTTCCATGTTGGATTTTTTTTTTTTTTGTCTGGCCTGCAAAGAACTCCTAAATATATCTTAAGATAGGAAGAGTGAGGTCAGAGGAAATCTCTAGTGAAGTCTTTAGGCTCATTAAGGATAGGATTGATCTCTGCAACACCTACTGTAGCTGCCACAGCTTTGGTTGTGCCAGCTGGCAGAGGAGAAACTAGCAGGCTGCAGCATAAAACACCCCCAATGGCCCCAACCCAATTTTACTGTTAACTATCAGAGGCTGAGCAATAAGATTATTTGTCAAACACAACATGTTAATCATCGTATTTATTTGACACATGTAAACAAAATGGTTGTGTGTCACACGATCAACTGAGGAATGTTAAAGGGGTGATAAGGGTAGGTTCAAAGTTAGTCTTGTCAACAAATTGCTTGAATTAATTAGGTTAAAAAGAGGATATCTATACTTTAAACTACAGACTTTTTTGGTGTCTTGTAGGTCCTCATGCATCACACATCAGACAGTTATTATTATTTAGTTGTGTACTACTTACAGTAAATTTGTCTACAATAAAATATGAATCCATTACAACATTGCTTTTTATTACTTCATTATTAAAGCCGGCTACTCAAAATGAAACGTTGCTCACTAAGTATCAAGTGCCCACTTGAATGAAACTATTTTTTGAATACAAGTCTTTACAGTGTGCAGCCATTCAAGTTAAAAGTCCATCTCTGTGTCTTTTCATGAAGGGATTAGCGAAAACTCTCAGTACGAGCCATTATCTTTCAGACAATAGATTTTTTGAAAGAAAGTTTTGTCGAGGCTTCATTAGCAATGGCCTCCCTCTGTGGTCTGAATGCAGGACACATTTGGAGCAATTACTTGACCAGAAAACAACTGTCAGTCATTCTTAAAGGGGAAGGATTCCAATTAATAAACCTCTTAAACCCTTTGGTTTTACTACCATTCCCTGCAAGCTTTGGTGTCTTGTGTGGTTAAGGAGAGTTTTGTCAGGAGAGAAAGACGTTACATGTGCTTGTTGCACAGGACTCCAGCGGTAAGTCCTTTGCTCACTTGTGTGCAGGGGATTTCAAGGACTTAAGCAGGAGTAACAAGTGCCTACAGTAGATATTGTTAGTGTCATTCGTCTACTTATGGACTACAGAGACAACATGTATGTAGCGTAGCCTGTGGTAGGAATCTGACAGAAGGTAAGATTACTTTATGTTACTTTATGTACTTCCTTAATGTGCATTCTGTAAGTCCTGTCTATTGATGCATGAATTTCCATAATGCTCATTTGTATTCAAGAAAAAGATAAAGATATGGTCCAAGTGCAGCTTGCTTTTTGGTGACTCTCAAGATATTTAAAATGTATTTGGGCAGATTTTAACCCCAATAATTTTCATACACGTGTAAAAACTTCTGCAGTTTAAAATGCATGACTAAAAACTGATGAGAACCAACTTGGGAGACAATTTGATTATTTTTTCTAGACACTATAAACTGGATATTTTCTTTGCTGATTCACTTCTGAATTCTTGCTACCCTTTTCTTTCCATATCTTTGTTTGTTTGTTTTTTAGTTTTTTGTTGTTGTTTTTTTTTTTTTTTAAATATAGCCTGCGTAAACAATACACATGTGTTTACGATCATGATTATCCATCATGATGGAAATCATACTAACAAAACAAACTTGTTTTTTTATGGACAAAATAGGAAGATAATCACACTCACTGTTTAAAGTCATTTTTCAATGTAATGAAAACAAGGGAACCTGCATGCTGCTACAGGTATCACACTGACATGTCTAATTTCCACTACAATTCTTACATGTAAAACAGTCTGCAAAGAATATAAAAAATCCATGAAATTACTTATTAGTGCACAGCTTTACTGTTGTTGCCATATCTTAATTCTTTTCTCTCATTCCTTTGCAGACAAAGATGTGAGTTTGTTCCGCTTTTGTGTCAACAATACGTTCAGCCTCACTGAAGTGATCCTTGAAGGATACAGCCCTCACGCTTCACATAAATCTCTTCCACTGCACGTGAAGCAGAAAAAACAGCTCTGAACAACAACTGCTCAGCCTCGTCTGACTTTGTAGCATTTTGCTTTTTTTTCTGACAAAGACAAGATAAAGTGTCTCAAAAGGCTCGGATGCATTTGTCAATGGATACCCTGGGAATAGTGGATGATAGTTGCTTGGACAACTATGACATGGCAAAAGGTGCCGGGTCAAGCGGTGCAGGCAGGGTCCACAGTATTGATGTCATACTGGGATTCACTAAAGACCAGGACCCTTTACTCCATTCAGTGGGCGATGATGACAGTCAAAAAGCCAATGGAGAAAACCAACAGCACCCTGAGAAGCAGGTCCCCTCAGACACCTATGGGCACCTTCCAGAACTGGGTGACAACTCCCAACATTCTACCTACCACGGTGAGTCTTTTCAGACAAAAAAAACCTCTAAAACATTTCTTCAGGATCATAATGACACTACAACAAGCGGAAGTAGAGCTGTACTAAGTTTGTCAGAGGCTTGTGTGTCCGGTTTAAAACGCAATACGCCCACACAATTCTCCCAAAATATTGGGTCCTTGCATAAAGACGTTCATGTCAACTTTAAGTAACCCCTCTCATGATGAGTTATTTGGGTGTCTGAAATGACAGTGATGTGAACTATGTACATATAGCTTGTACTTTAGCCCCCACTTTGCAAAATGAGCAACAGTGGCAGCAGTTCTGGTGAGTGGAAAAGGGCGGCACAGTACTACATTTAAGTCCTGCATTTATATTTGTGTGTTTCATTCATGGAAAACCAGTAATGTGCAACGACATGTGCAACGACAAATATACAAGGGCCATAGTGTCCTAGATAATGTAGTCTTTGCTCATGAGTGTCCCAGCTCAGTATTTTCCACTTAAATGTAGCCTTACATATTCAAAGTTAGACATAAATTACAATATCACATGGACTCTTTCCGCTTTAAAGTTTTACTTAATATCGATGTAATAATAGTAGATGTTATATTTAGCTGAGTAAAATAATTAAAACGAGGATGCAACATTTTGTGATGGCTGCACCTTCACTGTATGTAAAACACAAGCATAATAAATGCCCTCTGCATAATTTTACACACATTTTCCTGCAGCAGGTCGCTCAGGTTTTCTCTTGATTTGACACATATAGCTACTAATAACAGTTACATTCCATTCAGGTGTTTTAGTGCCAGGGCTCTGGTATTGTGCATGTTAGCTTAATGGCACATCTAAATGGAGGAGAGCCATGAAAGTAATTACTTACATCTGTGCTCTTCTTGCTATGTGTTGATCAAATTTAAAATAATGTTCTGTAGATTAGTGCGAAGCTTGTAAACAGAGCAGGTTTTTGTAAGCATGGACTGAGTTTGGTTGTATATAAGAGATTAAGAAGCCAGGGAAATTACCCTGTTATCAGCCATTACAACCCACTGTAAGGGATACTGTTTGGAACATAATTCAGTTTTCATTCACTTTTGTTTTAAAACCACTTGTATCCTATAAACACTGTTAAATCCTGTAATAGACATGACCTTTCAGATTTTATTAATTTGTTCACCTGCTGTAAGTTATCTAATGCAATATTGCTATATTCACTACTAAAAGGGTCTGTGTGTAACTTGTACTCAGCTGCAATCCTTGTTATTAATGGCAGAGAGGGTCGTTCAGTAAAGTGCAGTCAGCATCCTGTTACTCACGCTCACACTCAGGCAGACTCAAATGAGCACCTAGGCACTCTTAAATTTTATTTGGATCATTGGCTCCATGATAGCTGGCCGTTTGCAAATCACTTAATCAGCTGATGTTAAAGCAACCAATGGCATGTCCATGTAGTGTAGCTAAGTTATAGCTAGCTGGTTAACTTGAGCTTAGGTTAGCTTTGCTAGTTAACTTAGATACCCCTGTCTTGCATTGCTCCTGGCTAGTAGAAAGCAATCATTAGTTACACATTTGCCTAAATTTGGTTAGTGGCTGTAGTCACTTAAATTCGTCTAGTGCAAATCCCGGAGCAGGGGTCACAGTGGGCTGGGTCTAACCTGTGTAACAGCAGCAACAGAAAGTTTGCAGGTCGGGGAGTCAGGGCGGTCCAAGATCAGACGGTAAGCGCCAGGTATTGTACTGGCTGAATTAGAATTGCCACAGTCACTACATGAAGGTCCATTTCCAAGCAGCCACAGCATGAATGGACTCTGTTGTGGTAGGTGCTGGTTGTTTGTTGACAGTAGCAGACTCCATTTCTTAGCTAACGTTAGCTAGTGTTGCACAAAGAGTTGGTGCTGTAGGGGAGCTGAAAACAGGACAGGAACTGGGAAGTCCTTTATATATATAGATATATATATATCAGAAATCAGTACACCCCACAGCAATAATTATAAGCAACCGAGAAAGATGTTTTTTTCAAATCTGTTCACTGGCTACATAAAGCAATCAATACATGTAACAGGTTACATATAGAAACTTAACACACCTTGCAAGCATCTAAAAAACAGAATGGTTAGAGTGCTATAGAATTATGGACATGTGCATATCCATAAGAAATTGCAACTCATAGTTTCTAAGTGGCCATGTGTGAGTGTGACCTGCTGTTACTTAGACAATATTAAAGATTTGTGTACAATTAAAAACTATAGATTTTTAATAATAGGCATAATAAATCTCTGTACAGTTTATAAAGGATGTCATAAAGCACGACTGTCTGAATATAACTTGCTATGCAGGTGCTGTTTATGCTTAACAGCTGAAAATATTAATGGTATATTGACAAAGCTACAACCTGCATGAACAGTACAGTAGCCACAAAAGCCAATGGGTGAGCTATGAAAGCAAGTCTGACCAACAGAGGAGCATAAACGAATAGACAGTGTTTCTGTGTATTTGAATATTTATTTTGATACTCCTTTCTGCCGTGAAAGGTTTTAACTATTGGGTTCCATTGTAAACAACCCCACCTGACCACAGCCTCCACTCTCCACAGAAACACCTACTGAAGACATAATGCCACTGTTTAAGTGCTTCATACACCAAAGCAAGATCCTGTAAGACTATTTAACTTAAAATCTATCTGCAGGATTTGCACTTCAATAATAAGCAAATTTATTTCCTCCACATTTGTGATGATTAAAATGATCATTTGCACTACTGATATGGTAGATAGCAGATTACACACTTCTGTGGGGGTGCTTTATGTCAAATACAACTGTATGCCAAAGCCACAGAGTGACTCCTTTGGCTAAAGAGTGGTTCCAGATCACCTTGAAATTTTCACTGTGCAAAAAAATTAACAGGTTTCAGGCTTAATGTAGAGTTCACCATGTTACAGTCATTAATAATAATTTTTTTTTTTTTTTTCAGCTAAAAAACATAATGGCAATAACTTTTGATAGCTAGTAAAAGCCATCATCCCACTCATTCTCTATTCATGAAGTACCCTTTCAAAGAATCGTGCTTGAAAGATCTCACAAACTACCTTGAACACAAAGCTGCCTGGCATCAACCAATCAACCAATGATCTGTTGACCATATTGCCTTAAACGATTTGGTATGATTAACAAGCTTTGGTGAATCACACACATGGCTCACTTGCTTTATATCCATTTCTCGGAAGACACAATCTGGACTGTGACTGTTTACTCGGCTTGTGCAGAAGCCAACTAAAGTCCCTTGTTAGATTAGAGGAGGCGGGGACTCGCAGGTTTAACTGGTAGCATCTGTTACTATGGGATTAGTGCAAGGGAAGAATTCAGTGAAAGACGTGATGTCATTTGGACTTGCCAAACCCCTGGTGTTTGCAAGCCCTCAACTGTATAAAGGGCATCAGTCATTAAGCTGTTTTATCACGCAGAGATAAGATTTCACTTTTTGATCAGGCTGTCTGTTAAGTGTTACATTAATTTTAACACTTACACATACGTCGAGATGGCACTTTTTTGCCTTTTAACTAGACAAAAGTCAAGGTGTGAAAACTTTTGCATTATTTAGTATGAATGAATACAGTACCAAACAAAACCAAAAGAAGCTTTGTAAGTTGTAAACCCAAAGATTCACTGATATGGCATGTTATTACTTTTGATTTATAGGTATGGTGGTGCACAAAACTGATACACTGACATTAAATGATGGACTCCTTGGCCGAGAGGTTTGCTTTTGTGGTGTTGAATGTACAGTAGCCCAACCTCTCCAAGATCTTAAATTGCTTGTTTACCTCTACCTTGCCCTGTCCTTATGTCCTTGGCTTTACTCAGCCAAATACGATTGGTCAAAATGTCCTGTTACCAAACTTTAAGGACAGCTTACTGGCTTAATACCAGTTGCACCCAGTTTGTTTACAATGTTGCGTTAAATCTAATTATACATGCATACATTTTCTTGCATCTTACACATCTTACTATATGTATCCTGTCCTACGTTTTAGAATCGGACCTTTTCTCCAGTGACAAGTGTGATGAAGAAATGAACAACCTGCAGAAGGATGTGGACGTCGCTGAGGGGTCTCCAGAGGCCAATACAGAGGAAGAGCACACTAAAAAGAAACACAGAAGAAACCGTACCACCTTCACCACCTATCAGCTCCATGAGCTGGAGCGAGCCTTCGAGAAGTCCCACTACCCAGACGTCTATAGCCGGGAAGAGTTGGCAATGAAGGTCAACTTGCCTGAGGTTCGAGTTCAGGTAAGGACAGTGTGATATCCCGGTGTTGGTACACAACCAGTACTATACTGAGTAGAGGGATTCAGCTTTACTTTATCACTAATTAAGCCTAAAATGCTGAATCATTTATAGATCAATATACTAAAATTCATTCATTTTATTTATTTAAATTTCCCTATATTTTATTTTGCACCCTGCAGCAATACAATAACTTTAATAACTAATATTTTTGGGAGAACTAAAGTTAAACCTAGAACGCTTCTCATAAAAACAGCTTCCAACATCTGCACCACCTAGTGGTAGTAGCAGGCGGCACACAGCACAATCTGTGCAAAATGTAGACTTTTCTGATGCATGATTTTGTTGTTGTGTCTCAGTGCCTCACTGCACCATCTCAGGACTCAACAATAATGGCTGCCAAATTGCCCAGGGCATGTAAATCTAGCAACTCACTTGCCTAATTGGGCACCCAGATTGGGCCTGATATGTCAAGTGGTGAAAAAAGTGCGTAGCTCATGATTAAAGAGGCTAATGAGTGAGGCATATCGCTTCCTTCTCATCAATGCTTAAAGTTCTACAAGTGCAGTACTGGCTGGGCACTAGTGAGAAAATGGCAGCTGGTAAAAATTTATAAGCTGAAGCACAAGTGAGCATTTCAAGTATTGTTAAAATATGACTTTGATAACCACAAATAAATGAAACAACTTGTAAAGGGGCAAGTTCAACTTCAGGCAAGTAGACTTCTGATCTATAGGCAAGCGAAGGAAAAACATTTACTTTAAACCTTGCATCTCATCTTATTTCGTTTCTCTTCGTCCAGGTGTGGTTCCAGAACCGGAGGGCCAAGTGGAGACGACAAGAAAAGATGGACACCAGCACCATGAAGCTCCACGATTCCCCCATGCTATCCTTCAACCGTCCTCCGATGCCTCCTAGCGTGGGGCCGGTGGCCAACCCGATGCCCCTAGATCCCTGGCTGACCTCGCCTATCTCCAGTGCCACTCCCATGCATACCATCCCAGGGTTTATGGGTTCACCGCAGGGCCTGCAGCCCGCCTACCCAAGCCACAGCTTCCTCAACACCCCATCTGGCATGGTCCAAGGTATGCAGCCAATGGGCCCTCCTCCCTACCAGTGCCCACCCAGCTTCAACGATAAATACCCGATGGAGGACGACAGGAGTTCCAGCATCGCAGCACTCAGGATGAAGGCCAAAGAGCACATTCAGTCTATGGATAAAACCTGGCAGCACATGTGACCTAATGAGGCACTGAGGGATGATATCTGAGCTGCTCCCGTGAATGTTTACAAACTGCTTTTCCACTGTTTGTTTCATGTACCCATGACGAGGACACGTGACACCAAAGGAGTCAGACTTTTCTTCACTGACACGAATAAGCAACTCTATAAATGAACTTCTTGTGATTTTTTTTTTTTTTTTTTTTTTCGAAAATTCACTTTAAAATGTTTTTAGTCCCAAGGACTGGGGGGCATTAGGTTTAGCTCAAAAGGTTTCTCAAAAGGAGAAAATCCTTAACGTGAATGTTTTGTGTCGACATTCATTTTGTATATTTCTGAGAAATTTCAGACAGTACTGACAAATGCAATATAGTATATGAGAGGCTAAGTAGAGCCTGTGGTCATTTGTAGTAACATTTGCGGTCTTATCTGAGGGAGTGTCCTGTTTTTGTGGAAATTTATTTTATAAAAAAAATTATATTGACCCTAACTCTGTCTACGTGTTCCTGCTACCCTGAAGTGATGATATTTTCATGAGGTTTAATGAACACTGTGCTGTGCTTTGGGCATTTTGCTATAGAGCCTCAGAACTAGACAATTTTAGTATATATTTGCTTTGTTCAAAGAGGTTTTTCTCACTGTCTGTCTGTTTGGTTGGGTTTTTCTGGCTGTATTTTTTATGTGTTAACTTTTCTGAACAGTGTAGATGCTGTTCAGCATTTTCTGGTTTATATTCAGGTTCTGTACGTGGGCACAAATGATTATTTTAAAACAACTTTTCCCTCTTAAATTTAAGTTCGATTAGGTTATAAAGTGATATGTGTGCGTTTTATTTAAACCATTAAACTGGCCTTTTGGAGAGCACTGAGCCCCGATGGGGGGAGGTTATCGGAAGTCACAGAGCGTAATCTAGCTCGGAGGCTAATTTAAACAGACAAGCATACCTCTTAACACCTAATTACTGCTTTTAAAGCGATTAACCCCGGATTCTCAGCCATAGACAGAATGCCCTCAGATGCCCCGGAAAAATCCTTTTCAAGACCTGATTATCTTTGGCCCTCCCTCAAACTTGACCATTTATATTAGTTCTAATTTACAGATACAGCACAACGTAATCAACGCTGTTTTTTGTTATGCCCTCTTAATCTCCATCTTATAGGTGAAAGATGCTCCTCATTGCGTTGTTGACAAAATAGTCACTAAAGACAGGTGGATTAAGAATGAGAAAGTTAATGGGTGCTGGCAGCCTCTCTTACCCTTGGAAGTTGCACAGTTTGATTTAACTGTTGGACCAAAACCAGAAGGAAATTATTTTACACCAAGGTTTGTCAGACACATAAGGTCTGATGATAGTTTTCTCTTGTGTTTAAGTGCTTATGCAGAGGGGTGCTGGGCTGGCCAAGTACATTCTCCTACTATTACTTTCTCTTTAAGGACAACAAAAAACTGATTTAATGGAATCAAGGGAAGAAGAGCTTGCAATTAATTTCACCCATGCTTTCCACTATCTTGCAAAAGTAATGCATCATTAAGTTAGTGTTATCATTGCCTACCTGAAGGTGATACTGAGTACTGTGGCAGTGCTTTGAGGGAGACTGTTGTGGACACCATGATAAAGTCAAAGAAAGAGTTATCATTTACATCACTTAAAAACATTATCTTATCATGGCCTTTAGAAATGGCAGCATCCACACTGTCAGTTTTATAGGTGTTGTTGTTAATATTTGTATAATCCCTGTTGACAACAGTGGACTAAAAAGCCAAAGAAATAAAAACGAACATTTCCTATTACTAGAAAATACATTTATAAAGGTGTGAGGATGTTTATCATTTTTATTTTTTTTCATTCTAACTCATTTCTAGTCCTTTCAAGTTTTTAGAATGTGACTTTCATTTTCCATGTGCAAAACACAAAATAAAGTTACAGTAGCAACACTGTGGCAGCACGTTGATAGTGGATCTTGTTTTTCTTTCCGCACATGCATTAGTGAGCCACCAACATGACTTAGTGCTGTTAATGAGCGCGGGTGTACAATAGGCCATGTAAACTGTGACAGAACGAGCTGGCCTGATGGAGGCCTGTTGTGTTCATCCAGGCCCGTGGAGCTTTGCCAGACCGTTAGGCAGATGAAGCTCCACTCCATCAGGCCCAACCAGGGGTGTCAGGAGGCCCCGCCTGCTAGGCTGCAGAGGCCACAAGGGCTCGAGTTCTAATTGCCCTCCAGTAGCCTGTGTGGTTTAGCCGCTCCAATTTATTTTTGGATGGGGGGGTTTGTGTAGAGCTCTGTTTTGCATCTGAGTACTTTGCGGCGATGTATAAGTAGGCGGACAACCTTAACTCCATACCCACCTTTTTTTTGTGACATGTTGACGTCAGCAAGACGCTTCTGTCAGATGCTTCACAGCTTCTGTCCATGGGAGAGTAGATTTGGAGGCTGTGGTAGAAATCTGTTAGCTGCTGATACAGTGGCTTTATAAGAGGCGTTCAAGGGTCAGTATATTACAAAAAAACAATAGTCTGACAATAGTCTACAAGAGGTGGGACATTAAAAGAAAATGTTGAGAAGACAGTACTGTTTTTAAGCCTTAGTGAGGCAGATGTCTCAGTTTAAAGTTGGGCTAAACCCTGTCATCTTTTAGAATGCACCATTTAAAATACGAGGATATGACTAAGAGTTATTGCCCTGGCTTTTACCATGTTTAATGGACTGCCACTGTTCAGAGGACATAGGTAAACTTGCATCCTGTCCATACATATCATCTCTTTTAGACTTGCCAGTAAAATTAATACTATTGTTTAAGCCTTGGACATTTTATCCAAGACAAGAGCAGAACACTCTTGGCTTAGTTAATTTATGAGAACATAACAATAAGAAAAATTATACCAAGGATTGCAAAATAAAGTAGCACCTCTGTCCCATGAAAGTAATTGCCCAGGAAAAGACATAATGCACCTAATAAAGTTATCTCTCACTGCCCAGCCATTCATTTACACGTTTCAGTTTTGCTGATAGGGCAATTCCTAAATATTCATACCATTATAGGCCCCAGCAGTTTGGCATAATAAATCAGTGGAATAAATTTAGATAACATGAGTTACACAATGCTGTATTTAGTGATAACCCCCTCTTAACACACCTTTGTCGGAAAGACTTAATGTAGCAACACCCAGAATTTGCAAGAGACGCACTCAGAAGTAGTGATTAATTTCGCACATTATTATGTTATTTTGCTTGGCCAAGCGTGACCTTCGCTGAGGCCCAGGCTCTAGTTAACAGGCTGACTAGTGGGACGTGGTCCACGGTGGAAATAATAAGGGAAAGGAGCAGAATTAATTGGGTTTGATTAAGAACACTTTTCAAAGGGACACCATTTTCCCCCGTTGACTTAATTGGGGATCACTTAGGCGGTGGGGGGGATTTTGATGGCTGGCGCCAGTTGCTCGTCTTCGCCCCCAGTGTTCTCTTTTGGGGAAAAGGACATGTCACTCAAAAAGCACTCCCTCCCTCGCTTTACGCACATGAGCATGGCCTGCACCAGCACACATGTTAATGGGTTAGTTTTGCATTCATTGCGTTGACCAAAACAAACTCCCTGTTACTCATCTTTGTGTCTAAGTGACTAATGGAGAAAACAATCATTTAAACTGGTCCAGTATTGAGTGTATTGTGTGGAACCAACGTCTCAGCCAAGGAGAAGTTTTGTTCTGAAATCTTACTGACTTTCCACATTGTTGATATCAGCTAAACATTCAGCCATGACATTGAGAATTGAGATAGTACTAAATTATTCTTTCTGTACTCCAACACAACAAACTCTTCCCAGCACTTCTCTCTCCACCTTTCACTAATGTCCCAACTGTTGTCTTTCCTTCAACAAGTCACCTCTAACGACATTTCAGAATGAGACTTCCTCCTGCGTGAGACTTTGTCACAATAACGATCAGTGAAAGATAAGGAAAAATGTTTAATTTCTCTGTGGGGTACTTTCTGTAATGTTGTCAGACACTTATGATGACAATCTGAGCCTATCAGTGGCAAAGACAAGCCCTTTTAGTGGATATAAATCAACAGTGTACACTTGCCTTTCGTCACTGTGGCTCTCTACTAGACAAATTTCAAAACTTGTTGTCTCAGTCACTTAGACACAAAATATAGGAAAATAGGGTCAGAGCTAAAAAACACCAAAGTTTTTTATTAACTGATCAGTAAATGCCTACAGTAACTAACCCTAACACTGACCTTTAGAAACCATTTTAGAGAGCGCTGAATGTAACTAAATGGAAAAAAAGATTGGCAACACACAGATTTGTTTTAACAGGCAATTAACAAGCTTGAGTGCTGTCTTCGTTGCCATCTTATATTTGCAATAAGGGGTTTTCATAAACTGCAGACTGTAGTTCAGACCTCCCATTGCTCTCATGTTATTGTTTTTCAGAGCTCTGCAAAAAGGTTGAGATTTTGAGCAGTTTCAACATCAAACTCTTTTGTAATTATTTCTTTATGCAAGTACAGTATAGGGCATTATTTTTGTCTTCTGCTCTTTTACAATTTTGGGGGGGGGGACAGGACAGACTTAGGTGTGAACGGGGGAGACAGAGGGGATGACAGGCAGCAAAGGGCTGCAGGCTGGAGCCGAACCCACGGCTGCTGCGACAAGAACAATGCCCTTGTACACAGGACACCCACTAAAACTAGCGAGCCACTAGGCGCCCCTGTTTTCTGCTCTTGACTATAATTTATAATGATCATACTCTAAATCTATTCCATATCACACTCGCAGTAAAACATATTGATTTATTGATTGATTGGGAACCATGTTTAATAACAGCAAAACTCATTTACCCAGTGGTATGCTCAGCACCTCCCGTACACACACACGTTAACTAAAAAAAAGCTTTCTATTTAAAGTTAAACTGAAAGTGAAACTCTATGATAAATCTATGCTCTTTTCAAAGCCGTACTTCAATACTAAAATGTTCATATAAATCCCTTTGAGTCTCCTCGTTGCTTAAATGCACTACACATAAAAACTTGCCTTGCCCTCAAAATCAGACATTTTGATACAAGAAACTTCTTAGTGTCTTGAAAAAAACAGCACAAGCAGTATCATTAAATAAACAAGCTCATATCTGAAGCTTCCCAGACTTTCTCAAGAATCATATTTCCATACTCAGACGAAGAATGAGGTCCATTTTTGAAGCTTAATGGTCCAATCACCTCTCCTTGCAAAGCTGTCTTACCGGTTAGGGAAATGCACAATACAGGACTTGTATCTAAGACAGTTTTCACTTTTATAGATTACGAGAAATTTGGTATTCTGATGACATGCAAAGCTTGCCTTTAGCTGCATGGCCTCATTTGAAAGTCTATTCTCTGTGACTGACACATCAGCCATTTCTGCTGGCTCTGCAGAACGATGCACTGTCTCTCAGTCTTAAGAACGTCTAATTTCTGGGTACGTCGTCCATCCAGAACAGCCCAGAACTCATATGCAGGTTGTACAGCAAAATAGTTACCTCTTATACATATATATATACTGTCTCACAGTTGCAGTTACAGTTTACCTCCATGATGTCAGTCCACACACATATGTGGCCATGACAGCTGACGCTACATATTCCAAAACATGCAGCTTCACACTCATCTTCCCCCTGGCAGCACAGAAGCTCTATACAATCATCACAGTTTCAACATGAGCACCCAGGATTAGTGTCACCAGTGTTACCAATTCAGTATCCAACCAAATGTTCCTCATTTATGACGTTAAATAATAGCCAGAAAGGTTTTTTTGCTTAATATTATGATGTCACAGTGAAGTTGACCTTTGATCTTTTTGGAAATAAAATGTCTAAATTACACATTTGTGCAAAATTTTGTTTTGCTGAAATTCCCTCAAGACGTTCTTGAAATATTATGAATTTTCAGATGACAAAAGTTTAGGTTTATATCTTAAAACTACATAAGAGTGCATATACTAATGCACTTACCTGGCATGTTCAAAACACACTTTTGTGGAGGTCCATGACAACCACAGCTGGATGATGGCCACATTTAAGACAAAAAAATGTACCCATGCTCATTTGGGCCTTAAATAAAGTGTGCATGCTGGTCTTTGTTTGATTATCATCAGCTGACTGGCGTTAGTGCAGTGGTGACTTCCGTGACTTCCTCTGCTGGCCATTTTATTCTCTACATTTGAGCTTTAGCAGCCTCTACAGGACTGTTGACACCATGACAAGTCTGACTGATCTAAATAAGCACTGGTCCTGGATCAGGCTGTGGAGCGGACATATGTTTCGTGGTCTACTGTCATTGGTCCAGCCACACCGTGTCGTTGACCAATGACAGGCAGACATCTGTTCGCTGGAGCGACTCTAAAATGTTCCCATCTCTTCCTTCTCCTCAAGGTATTCAGCACTCAGCAAGGACGCTGTCAGCAGTGGAGAGTTGAGCCGAAATGGGGAAAATGCAGGTCCTGGGTGTAGTTGCGGTAATATTAGCAGTTTACTGCGCTCATGCAAAGGTTTACTTTCGGGAGGAGTTTGTGGACGGTGGTAAGTTTGGCACAGACATGTATAACACTAGCTGTGCAGCAGGATAATTCATTACATGCTAGCTTGACTGCTAACCGTATTTTTGTCACTATTACCATCGTGAGTTTGTCTTGAACGACTGTTCTCTGTATTATTTTGTTTGTTAAATCGTTAATTCGGTGTAAAATACGTCCACTTTCGGTTTCATAACTTTATTGGGTTGGTAGCTGGCTGACTCGAGCAAGGCCCCAAAGCTAGCTAACGTTAAACCAGTAACTTACAACTGATATATAAGTTCTTAGCTGGGGCTACATTTCAGTGTAAATGTGTGGCTAGTTGAACGAATTTGAATGGGCAGTTAGGTAATGTGAGTTTAGGGAAGTAACTTGATGTATATGAAGGTGTCCCAATTGTGTAAAACTTCGACAACTGACTGGTCTTTTTCTGTACAGATGAATGGAGAAGTCGCTGGGTGAACTCCAAACACAAGTCTGACTATGGGGAGTGGAAGCTGACGGCTGGCAACTTTTATGGAGATGCTGAGAAAGACAAAGGTAATGTATTATATTATAATCCACTGGTTTTCAAACTAGGGGTCACCAAAGCTTCCACAGGTGATTTCGTGGCCTTGGGTATAAGGAAGCTTTCTAAAGCATATATATTTTAGCATTTGACTTATTTCAATGAAGAAAATGAAATAAAATGATTAAGTTTAGGTTTAGATTATTATTAGAGAAAAAAACATTCACAGGATAAGCACACAGTTAAGAGCTGAGCATAAAGACGTCACTCTCGGTTAAACAGCCCTATTCTACATTAGAAAAGTACATAGTTAAAACACCCAAAGAGATAATTGAACAATAGCCAAGAGTCAGGCAGAAGAAAACACTGAAATCATCCTAAGAAAAAAAAAAAAAAAAAAAAAGGAAAACGTGTCTTTGATGCAGGAATCACAGGAAATAATCTGCTCAAAATGCATCCAAATTTTTCTGTTTGTGCAAACTTCCTGCATTTAGTGCGTTCACT
This sequence comes from Epinephelus awoara, assembly GCA_035609425.1. NCBI lineage: Eukaryota > Metazoa > Chordata > Actinopteri > Perciformes > Serranidae > Epinephelus > Epinephelus awoara. The sequence continues at coordinate 23,138,812 of CM069306.1, read as the reverse complement.
ATGTGGTTTGTTTTGTACTGCTATTGTTATGCATTGACTATAGCATGAAATAGCTATAAAATATGGCACTTAGTCCAGGGTTTTCAGTTTACTCTGTGACAGAAAAGGGGAACTATGGTTATATGTTGTGAATCACTATTCTAATCCACCTATTCAAAAACAAGGATCACGTGCTTTGACTTAAAATAACTTATCATTAGTGCTGATCATGCTGTTTTCAGTATAGCTAAAACAACACCAAGGTGCCTGTCATAAAAAGTGTGTTCCTGATAAAAAAAATAAATTAAAAAATGGAATATAAAAAATATTTGAAAATAAAATTTAAATGCCTAATTAATGTTTGAATGGACTTAATTAATCTGATTCTACAGCTTTGATATTCACTAAGGTCAGCATTGTCTCAGACAACTCATGTGTAGCTCTTCTGTTAGAAACAGTTCTTTAATCCAGTCTGTTTAATTGGAGTCTGTTTTTGTGGAACAGCTCTCTCAGTGATAGCGAAAGAGAAACTAATTTGTTTGTCATGCAAAAAAAATTGCTTTCTCTTTCAGGTCTGCAAACAAGCCAGGATGCTCGTTTCTACGCTTCCTCCGCCCGCTTTGAGCCTTTCAGCAATGAGGGCAAGCCTGTGGTCGTTCAGTTTACAGTTAAGCATGAGCAGAAGATCGACTGTGGCGGTGGCTATGTGAAGGTATTCCCCGCTGACTTGGAGCAGACTGACATGCATGGCGACTCCTCATACTACATCATGTTTGGTAAGTGATGATGCTCAGGGTAATGAACAAGTATTGAGTGGTTAAAATAAGAGGGTTTGTGCCATCTGCTAATTACATTTATTTCACCCAGGCCCTGATATCTGTGGCTACAGCACCAAGAAAGTCCACGTCATCTTCAATTACAAGGGCAAGAATCATCTCATCAAGAAAGAGATCAAGTGCAAGGTAATTCTGGCATTTTAAATTTAGAAAACAAGTTTGTCATATAACAAACAAACATGCACCACCTCTGCACCTGTGGCTTAATTTAAACATCTCTGTTTCCTCTAGGATGATGAGCTGACCCACCTGTACACACTGATCCTGAATCCAGATCAGACCTATGAGGTGAAGATTGATAACGAGAAGGTAGAATCCGGCAGTCTGGAGGAGGACTGGGACTTCCTGCCTCCTAAGAAAATTAAGGACCCCGAGGCCAAGAAGCCAGAGGACTGGGATGATCGTGCCAAGATTGACGATGCTGATGACACCAAGCCTGAGGTGAATAAGCTTACTAATATAATTAAGTAATAAAGGTAGTCGACCTCATGTAGGGTAAACTTGACCTTTGTTCTGTTGTTTGTTTGCACTGACTGAAAGTGCTGTCACATCTACGGGAAATTCCGACTGGAGGAGGAGTGTTTATCCATTTATGACTCTCCCAGATTTCCACATCAGTCCTGCACTTTAAAGAGTTTTTTTTGTTCTTTAGGACTGGGACAAAGCTGAAAACATTCCTGATCCTGATGCTAAAAAACCTGATGACTGGGATGAGGATATGGATGGAGAGTGGGAGCCACCCATGATCCCTAACCCAGAGTACAAGGTAGGCTAAAGTTGGGCAGTCATGGCCAGAGTGTGTTCTTTGTGTGATCTACTCTGCCTGAGAGATGTTAAACATTTATTCTGCAGTCTGATAAATACCTTCTGCATTGCAGGGAGAATGGAAACCCAAACAGATCGACAACCCCAACTACAAAGGAGCCTGGGTGCATCCTGAGATTGACAATCCCGAGTACAGCCCTGATTCAAACATCTACAAGTTCGACAATATCGCTGTTTTAGGTCTTGACCTTTGGCAGGTGAGAGAAAGAGACCTTTGAATAGTAATGTTATTGCCGTAGTGATCCTCATGCTTCAGTGAAACATTTGTTACTTTTGTTCCTCAGGTGAAATCTGGTACCATCTTTGACAACTTCCTGATCACTGACGACGTGAAGGAAGCAGAAGACATTGGAAACGAGACATGGGGTGTGACAAAGGTATGCTGGTGCTGACATTCTTTTTAAAGTCATTGTCAGTCACACAATGCATGAAACCACTGGCAGGAAGGTAATGAATAGATTAAGCAACATGGTTTGTGAAACTTTTCTTACCCACAGGAACCAGAGAGAAAAATGAAACAGGAGCAAGATGACCTGAAGCGAAAAGAAGAGGAGGAGAAGACCAAAGAACAAGACACCGAAGCTGACGAGGAGGGTGATGAAGACGAGGAAGAGGAAGATGGTGAAGACGTTGACGATGAGGAAGATACAAACGAAATGGAGGAGGCAATTTCAGAAATGGATAAAGAAGAAAAGCCTAAAGATGAGCTTTGAGGGGGTGTGGCCAGAGATTTTGTCTGTCCCTCCTTTAGAAACTCTGTCCTGTATTTCCCAGGGGTATTGTGGCTGCTGTGCATCCTTTCCCTGAGATTCGGACACAACCTAATTTGGGTGGGGAGGGCAAATGTAGTGAATGTGGGCAAGTGGATGTTATTGGACTTAGTTTCTCTTTAATTTTGGTCATGATATTACCCTGTTGCCCCTGAACTGCTGGATTGATTCTAAGGTTTGTCCATTCCTCATTTTGTAATAACAGAGAATAAGGAGGCACTGACACCCACTGTTTTCTTGATTTTCTTGATCTCTACATCTATTTGATATGCAGATTCCCTTGCACAGGTCGCACAGTCAACCAGAAACTGTGATAAAAATGACACATTGAGATTTACATAGAATAAGAGTTAGCCATTCAGAATTTAACTTCATTGTCCCCGGAGGAAAAAAAACACCTCTTGCAGCAAAAAATGCACATAACTGAACATATAATGCATAAACTGTAAGACTTACTGCGAAAAGCTAATCACAAAATACAGACAGAAATCAAGATTGTATCATAACTTATTGTGATTGTCTGTGGCACTGACTTTTTATTTTCCCTCCCATACTCTTTAAGGCATAACTGAATGAAGTGTTTAGACATAAAATAATTTTCATCAAAGCGCAACAATTAAATCGTTTACTACGTTGAAATGACTTGAATGTCTTCATGGTAATGTAATGGGACCTGCATTTTTCTTGAAAGTCTGGAGAAACAGATGGTGAGCCCCTGCTTTGACTCATGACATCACTGAGAGTCACATACTTATTTTTATTGGACAGAATGTTATTGATACCAAAGTTTTTATTAAAAGATTATAACCTTATTGCTTGGTCATATTTTGTACTGCATTCACACATTTTGAAAGTAGGTTATACAGAATTGAAAACAGAATTTTGAGCCTGCCATATTACAGATTTTAAAATCTAGATTTCTTTCTCAGGTGGAAAAATGTATAATGGTAATTGTCAGTTCATCCTCTGGGGGAACTTTAATCTGTGCTGGGTGGGGGAAAAAGTTGAAATTTGATTATGGATTATAAATGATGTCCTATTTCCTCTAACTGTTAAAACTAATAAATAAACTTTAATAATTAGGACTTAAAATTTCATAATGGTGACATAAGTGGAGAGATTTCCCAGAGAGGCACAGGTTTGTCCCAGTGGCTTTGAACTGTTCATGTGTCTTGTTGCGTTCAAGCACAGCAAATCACACATGGCTTGTACACAATATTTTGACCCAGAGTCTCAGGTAACAACCAGCACTGTTGCTGCTGGAATAGTACCCAACATATTTGTGGTAGTTTGCTTGAGCATGTAGGATTATGCACCATATAGGCAGAAATGTCACAAGAAAAAAAGTTACATGGAGTCCTGACATGACACCATTTGGTAAAAATACAGTTTATATTTTAATATTAGGGTGTTTACTCCTACAAAAAATTGCGTTAACTGCAGACACCACACACACTGAATGTAAGAGCCTTTGGGGTCCTAGAGCCCAGTAGAGGCAAAGGCAGGCAACCTTGCCATTTCATAAGGAATTTATAGTATGAAGCTGGATGAACGCACATTTTGAGAAACAACATATCAGCCTGAAAAAAAGAAACCAGAAATACTCATTCAGTTACACTTCTGAACACAAAAGTGAGTTGGGATGCGGTGAATTATGGGATGGGCACATAAACAGCACTGTGTGTACACTACTACACAGGTCACTGCCTGTGTCTGGTTACATGATGTGTATTTTCATAGGGGCTGTGACTGTGACATATCCCCAGTGGTGGAGGAAGTATTCAGTCCCTTTACTTCAGTTGAAGTACTATTACCGCACTGTGAAAATACTCGGGTAACAGTAAAAGTCCTGCATTGAAACTGTTACTTAGGTAAAAGTAAGTATAATCTGGAAAATAATCTGGACAAAACTCAACATTATCTTAAAAAATATTAGAACATTACTTTAATGTCTATCAAAAAAATCTGTCAATCAGCTAACTGATTGATTAACTAATTGTTTTAGCAGTACTTGTATAAAGTGTTGGGTAGATTAATTTCTAACAAAAAAATCTGATTTATAATGTTTTTAATGCAAAAAAAAATCTTAATTTGTAAAGTAACTTGTAACTAACAATATCAGATACATGTAATGAAGTAAAAGGAAAATATGTCCCTCTTAAATGTATTAAGTATAAGGTGGCATGAAAAGAAAATACTTCAGTAAAGTACAAGTACCTCAAATTTTCACCTAAAAACAGTACTTGAGTAAATGTACTTAGTTACATTCCACCACTGCTTATCCAGCCAGAGTGTATGACTGGGGAAATATATTTTCCCACCTCTTAATCGCTCTTAATCACTCAGACAGTAGTGTGTCAGAGTTTAGTAAGGCCAGTGTCCCTGGTGTAGTGGCCGAGGCGCGACACACACTCACCGGAAACACAGCCTCTCCGATCCGTCGCCGCTCGTGCCCGCTCCGTTAAGGGGCGTTTGCGCACTCCCGAGACACCAGGAAATATGGCGGCGCTCATGACTCTCAGCCAGGTAACAACTCCTATTAGCTCAAGAAAAGTCTCAAATTAGTATATTCTTCATTATCAAGTGACAGTGACAGTATTTAGACGGTCTAACCTTATTACTAGTGTATAAGCTGTGGTGAATATTAGCCGGTGTAGCCGCATTAGCAACCCTTGGTTGTCACTAAGTTTACATGGTTAGCTAGGATAAGTAGGGATAGCAAAGTTGCTGTAAAGGAACAGGGAAGCTAATGTTACTATTGCTAGGAAAGCAGTAACGTCAGCAGCGAGGGTGGTAATGATAAAAAATAAAAACGTGGCTAACTAGTGGCTAAAACGGAACATAACAAACCGTTTGTTAGTTAGCTAACGTTAGCCATCAGAACTGTGCCCATCTACTTAGTGCTCCTTACGGACTAGCTAGCTTCAGTCTGCTAACGGTACAGAAATTTTATTTAGCTTTCTGGAAACTTAATTTGATGTAACGTTACGGGCTAGCTGACACTCTCATTTGTAACTTAGCTGGTGTTGTATTTCTCTCCTGTCTGCTTCTCCAGTTATCAAGTGGAAACCCAGTTTATGAGAACTATTACAGACAGGTAAGGTTTGGTTACCGCTCTCATTTACACTCCTGCTCTTTTACTGTTGGGTCAGATGAGTATTATCTGTCATATAAAATCCCTTGATGAAAACAGATGTGTCTGCTGTATCCACTTAGTGTTTTGTTGTCGATTCTTTTGCAGCTGGATCCACTAGGCACAGGCAAAGTATCGGCTGGAGATGCAGCTCAGTTCCTCAAGAAATCAGGGCTGTCAGATAGTACATTGGGAAAGGTGAGCCTAAAACTCATGTACATGTTCATACAAAATCACACACATATATTTAATCAGTAGCATCTAACGTTTTGTGTTGTTTTGTTTTGTGTTAGATTTGGGATTTGGCAGATTCAGAAAGAAGAGGCTATTTGGATAAACGGGTAACACTGAATTTCCCTGTACGTTTGCTGTTATTGGTGGTGCTGATGTGTGCATAAACCCCGGATCTGACTTGCTCTCTTCCTCTTTCGTAGGGTTTCTTCATCGCTCTGAGACTTGTAGCCTCAGCACAGGGTGGAAATGATATCAGTCTTAGCAACCTCAACCAGAACTTAGCTGCACCTAAATTTGTAAGTGATGGCGTGACTCTCTTGACAATTGCAGCATCTAATGATGTGGTATGAACATACAAACTACTTCTTTTGCTCATATGAGTAATTAATGGACACTGAATGTCTCACAAAGTGATACTGTAAGGGGAACTGTGTCCTTACTGTACTTTCCCCAGTAACTGTATTTGCTTGCTCTGCTTGTTAGTGTCTTATTCTCACCTTTTTTTTTCTTACAGAGAGACACTAACAGCCCTTTATTAAGCGTTTCAACGACAGGACCTGACTCACAGTGGGCAATTAGGGTGAGTTAATACCATTTTTTCAGAAACATTCCTGAGAGAAGTGAACTTATCCCTTAAACTTGACTTAATTTTCTTCCCCAGCCTGATGAAAAAGGGAAGTTTGAGGGCATTTTTGAGAGTTTGGTCCCTGTGAACGGTCTCCTCTCGGGTGATAAAGTCAAGCCAGTTTTGATAAACTCCAAGCTACCTCTGGATGCATTAGGAAAGGTAATATTACATGTTGGAGTGATGTAACAGATAACACTTTTGCAATGTTAACAATTAAAAACAGGTAAAACTTGTTCATTTTGGCATTTACTTAATTAATCTGTAGATTTGGGACCTAAGCGATGTGGACAAAGATGGGCACTTGGACAAAGATGAATTCACAGTGGTAAGCTTGCCCCTCATGTTCTTAAGCGTTGCTGTCGCTTTAGCTTTTAGGAAGCTAATCCTTTATATTTTAAATTAAGAGAAATTCTTTTGAATAACAACAATGATCTGATTTCCTTTTGTATAGGCCATGCACCTTGTTTATCGTGCCATGGAGAAGGAGCCCGTCCCAACTACTTTACCCACTTCCCTCATACCCCCATCTAAAAGGAAAAAGTCTGCAGGTGGGCTGCCAGGTGCTGTGGCCGTGCTGCCTGCTCTCTCCGGTTTTACGCCAGGCTCGGCTCCTTTCAAAGACTCCTTGCGAAGCACTCCTCCTTTGGTCCCAGCTGCTCCCCTCAGCACCAGTGCTGTCAGCCTCTCCCCAAAACACTCCTTTAAATCCAGCTCACCGGTATGTTGCTTCACCTGTGTTTCTTTAGAGGTGTTTCTGATGTTTGTGCAGTGACCTCATCACTGCACTGATTAGTCTGTGAAAGTGCTCTTTTCAAGGGCTGGGCAGTATAGTTAAAATTATTATCACAATGTTATTGAAAACACATTTCCTATATTGCTATGCATGACAATATAGACACTGTATGAAAAATCCCACATTCAGTGAAACTATAATATACGTTTCTTTGTCACATCAAACAACTCATAAGTCATGTAAAACAGAGAACATAAGATTTTAGATACAATTCTTGCAGAACAAGTTATTTAGACAACTGTATTTTGTGAATTTGTAACCTGATACAATCATATTTTCACATATAATTCTATCGAAAGTTCATAAATGTTATTAGAAAATTAGTGCCCAGCCCTGCTTCTCTGTTAAAATATGTAAGTGTAGTAAAAAAAGTTTCACTTATTTTAACAGTTGTTTTTTTACAAGTCTTGTTTCCTTCCTCTTGAAGGAAACAAGACTCACAGGATGTTATGCCTGCTAGCTTGGGTGGTTTCACTTGGCTTCACTAAATGTGTTGCATGCATCATCTGTTGCTCTAATTGCAGTCTCATATAGTCCCAGGTAATCTTGGGCTATATCAGGATTTCACTTTTTGAATGTGGCTTGTTATTCTCAAGTGGTATAAAGTGAAAAACACAAGAAGACATTAAATCCTTTTGGAAAATCAATAAGATTAGTTTTCCATGCTCCTCCTTAAGTAAGTGTCCGAAGGGCAGAGCCTGGAAACCAGCATTTCATATATCAATCCTTTTCTGTTGCTAATGGGTAGACTTGTTTTGCCACATTGTTTTGGGCATTGTGCACAGGCCAGTGTGTGTTCTCTCTACCCTGTGTTAGCTGCAGGGATTTTTCTTCCGTGTCTTTTGGAGAAACAGGTTTCCTTGAAAGGGAAAAAAAGTAAGACTGTGTTCACACTTGTACCACGATCACCTGACGTGACTGTCATGTTATGATGTCCTTTTTTTCCTGTTCTGCCACATCTCATTCTTGTTTTTATCTCCTTGCCAGTTGAGTTGCTGTTTCTTTCTGTTTCACTCAACCCAAGGCAAAAAAAGTTACTGTTCATACCAGATTTCTTAGAAATACAGTTTTATTACACATGTACCGTCACTTAAATTAGCTAATTTATTATATTATTTTCAACTAAAATGTAGATTTTATATGATGATTTTTTTTTTCACTTTTTATTAAGAACATTTTGCTCTTTATTTTCAGCCAGAGGATTAACACAGAATAATATATAAACACAGAAACACACAAAGAACAAATTCACATGCAGTAAATAAATTAATAAACAAAAGCAAACATCCAGGTTCACGTCAGTTTTCACTGGACAGTCCCTCGAGGATGTTGCACATTGGTTAATGCAAATTTAACCAATTTCTGTGAATTTTGCGCAGTTTTTCTGCAAGTTTGACCAATTATCATAGCTTCCTGCAAGTTACCAAACTCCCTTTCCCTGTTTTTGGTTGGGAAAAATTGGGAAAATTTACCCCTAATGACTGTGCAAGGCACTTCCCTCATGTTCTGCACAAAGCAAGAGTAAACTGTTATGCAACACATGCAGCTTTGTGGTGAATGACATAGATTGACAAACACTTTTCTACTGCAAAACACTCAGAATGGCTAAAACGCGAGGACAACAGACAAGCTACATCATTGTGACAGAGGCTGTTGCATCCATATCTATTGCAAATGCTAGTTAGATCAAATAGTTAGAGGTAGATCTAATATGCATAGTTAGTAATAACAGTATAAATCACAAACTTATAACTCATGTAGTATAAATCTCAAATTGAGGGGTGCTTGCCTGTTTGATAAATGTGTGTGTGTGATATTAAAATAGATAGGGGAATAGAAATTATCAAATAAACTGTTTAATCATGGTAGTATGGTTACTTAGAACACTCAGAACAGTGTCATTTCATTGTCACTGGGACAAGTTGCCTTCAGTTTTTAATGAATTACACACACACACACACAAAAACCTACAATAGTATTTGCAGTTTTTTACGTGCTCCCATCATATCGTTGCAATAAAAGCTGCCGTGAAATTAGGCATTGTAGGTCGTATCAATCCTAAAACAAGCCAGTTATCCTTGAGGGGCTGATGAGATTCATCATTAAGACAGCCATCTTTTTTCTATCTGAGGGAATCTTTTACTTTACTTTTCTTTTACTGTCTCAGAATCACACTATGACCTATTGAATCACAAAAAAGAGAAAAAAAATGAAATAACAGTGGATATGTGAGGAGTTACACATTTACTTGTAACTAATTACAAACATAATAAAACATAATAGCATTGTCACATGAAAATTTGTGATAAGCAAATCTTTTTCAACCTATATTCAATTGAATACAGTACAAAGTTAGATATTTCATGTTCAAACTAATAAACTTTATTCTTTTTGTAATTATACACTCATTTTGAATTTGATGCCTGCAACACACTCTAAACAAACTTGGGACAGGGGTAACAAAAGACAACAAAACTGGAACAACTCCTCAGTTCCCAAGCACTCTCTGATTGTTGTTAAAAGAAAAGGTAAAGTAACATAGTAATAAGCATGACCCTATCCCAACTTTTTTCAAACATGTTGAGGCATCTAACTAAGAATGAGTGCATACACTGATCGGGAATCCAACTAAACACTGTTGCATACAAAATATCCCTCATGGCAATGATGCCAGTGTCGACTTGGCTCTGAGCTTTCAAGGCATGGACTCAGGACCTCTGGTCGGGGGTGTCCTGCTGTGTCTGGCACCTGCGCGTTGGCAGCGGATCCTTTGAGTCCTGTGGGCTGTGAGGTGGGGTATGGCACGTCCCCTGGATGCTCAATCAGAGTGGGATCTGGGGAAATGGCAGGTCATGTCCATGCCTTGAGCCCTTTGTCACGTTCCTCAGGCCATTCCTGAGCAATTAATATAATGTGGCATGGAGCAGTGTTTTGGCTTGTAAAACAAAGTTTATTAAGTTGAACAATACATATCTCGTCTTTGTACAGTATTTAAGTAAATATAGGTAAAAAGGATTTGCAAATTATTGCATCCTGTTATATTTATCTTTTACACAGGATCATCTTTTTTTTTTGATTTGGGTCGTATATAAATACCACCTGTTAAATAAAAAAGAAACTGAACTAATCTCCCTCATCTAAAATCACATACATGTTGTCTTTTCTTTATTCCAGCCAGTGGTGAACTGGGTGGTACCGCTGGCTGACAGAGAGCGATACGATGGGATCTTCAAGAAAACAGACAGCGACAATGACGGCCTGGTTAATGGAACTGAGGTCATAGAGATCTTCATGCAGTCCACTCTCTCCCAGACGATGCTGGCTCAGATATGGTGAGACTTATTTTTTTTTGCAGAGGTTTTCCTCATTACATCCACACTTAACATCACACTAATTCTTCCACATCTATGCATAGCTAGTCTCACCAGGTTTAACTCTATACCTCCATCTAGTGGACAGTTTGAATTATAACGTTTTCTCCAGAAGATGGTTGCAACATATGACAGAATACAGTATCTTATGTTTGAGTGAGGTCTCTCTTCCTCTCCACAGGGGACTTGCTGACACCAAACAAACTGGCAAGCTGAACAGGGAGCAGTTTTCTCTTGCCATGTACCTGATCCAACAGAAAGTCACTAAAGGCATAGACCCTCCCTCTACTCTAACTCCAGACATGATTCCTCCATCAGAGAGGACTGCAGCTTCAGTGGCGAGTCCTGTGAGTCCTGACTTTAGCCCACTGCTGCCACTGCTGCTTCTTATTATTGCCCTATATATTGAAATTCTTCCAATCTTCCAAAGCCATTTTTTCTTGCAACTGTACCTTATGCTTCTTGCTGTTATACTCATTTTAAATGGTCAGTTCTGCTCTCTGGCTTTTCAGCCTTGCCTTGCAAAACTGTTTTGTATGCTTTTGCTTTTTTGAGCTCTTTTCTATCCTTTCTAACAGAGCTATGCGGGGCTTATGTCAGCTGTGAGACCTGATCTTGCTGCACTAGCTTATATGCGCAGAGTGAGTAGCTGAGCTTTGTGTCACAAGGTGGCGCTTTTGTTCTGTCTTATTCCTCCATCTCAGTCTGAAGCACAAAGTGCATCAGGACCATCTTCCTTGTTTTACGCATTAGTTTCCACAAATTATTTTCTCAAAGGGGAACACAGAATTTTGTTTGATCTTCATCAGTCTTTGGAACATATTTGTCATGCGTTTGATTTTCCCCAAATGTGTCTTTTCTTAACCTCAGCTGTGCTAAAGGCAAACACTTCCACCTGCTGCAGATTCATCGCCAATGGACTGTTACAGCAACCTATGTAAACTAGTTACTTGATAATGGAAGTAATTCAAGTAGTGTCACTTACTTTACTAGCTGTTTACGAATATAGAATATCAAGGTCTACAGATAGTATGCTTTGGCCAACCAGTGATTGAAGAGGCCTTTAATCTTTAAAGAAACATAAGATAATGTTTTAGATGTATTAGACCATGAAAACAGACATCAAGCTGCAGCATTTCATTCTGTTATAAGAATATAAGGCCTGAAAAGGACAGTTTATTAAAAAGGTAGCTTCATTTTTTTTTTTTACAGTTATGGTGAGTCAACACATATAAAATTTTTTGAATAAGCAGCCTAAATTGTGTCGTTTCAAATTTGACTACAAAGTCATCAACTAAATTATTAACTCTAGTGTAGTTTTCCCCATAAAAAATGGTTGTCTTTTGTATTTATTACAAACATATTGATGAATAAATGGATCAAAAATAATTAAGGTAGAGTATTTAAAGAAATGCAGTACAAAAATATACTCTTTGTAACTATTACACAAGTACTATTGTTAAAAAGAAATACCTCTTCCACAAAAAATTACATTTGAGGTTGAACATGAATCTTTAAAAAACAACATTAAGGGGGCAAACACTTTAAGTGTACCATATGTCTGACACATCCTTGAAGTGCTTGTAAATGTAGAGGCTTGACAGGAAATTGAACGCTGATATTTAAACCAGATTTCGCTGTAGTATTGAATTATTTTGTATTCTCTTGTCTGTGTGCATTTCTCCTCATTCATGTATTGTCTAGAACTCTTGTCCCCTCCCTAACTGTGCAAGGTGTTTGTATTTCCTTCCTGTGTCTTTTGTTTTGTTAGACATCTCAGCGGGGGGCTCCTCTCCCCCCCCCGCACACCATTCATGTCCCCTCCGCTCTCTTTCTCCCCCCTTTTTGTCCCCTTTCCCTATTTGACCATTCTACCTCTTGTGCCCTCTTTCTCGGGTCCATTTTCCCGTCCGACCCGATGTTGTCACACTTGTCGTCTCTGTTCTCACCTTCTGTCACCCCTGCTTCATCCATCGTGCTTCCTCACCCCACTCCCCTTTCCTTTTCCCTCTCTTACTTGTCCGTCTCTGCTTCTCGCCTCAGGACAGCACCAGCTCCACGGGGTCGGCCGAGCTGACAGGCATCAAAGAGCTGGATGACCTCAGCCAGGAAATAGCTCAGCTGCAGAGGTGAGCCCCTGAGTAGCAGGAGGATAGCTTTGTTTCTCTTCCTCTGAGAAAAAGGCGGGTAGGTTGTAGTGAAGTGATGTTCAGGTTCAAAGCTCTTTTCAACTCTTGGATTTATTTTTTTATTAAAGAGTGTTAACCTTTATTTAACCAGGTGCTCCTGTTAGAGTGTTTTTTTCCAAGGGGGACTTAGTGAAGAAAGCTGTGTCATCATGGAGCCTGTCTTTAGGCCAGTTAAAGCATATTTTACAGTGTGGGCTTTCAGTAACATGTGTATCAAATTTTTGGGATATAACCAGATGCAGTACTCTGATTATTGCAGTTGTGATGCTAATACCTTAACTAGGTTAGCTTACATCTTTAAAAGTATAAGTTGGAGTAAATATAACACAATGTTGAGCTCTGGAGTCAATATTTCAAATTATTATTGTTATTACACTGATATACTACTTAATCTGATGTCTTTTAGTACCTCAAGTCTTGCCACAAAGGTCATGAAAATCAAGAAAATGCTGTTCAAATGGTTGCAATAGTTACCCCATCTGTTACTGTTTCCTTAATGTTTGTTCTTTGGAAATCCCTCTGTGTTCACATCATGCCAAAAGCAGCATCAACAGACAGCTATGGACCTTTTGTGGCCCATGAATGTTCAAGTTTACCACATCAGGATAGTTAGTTACCATTAAGGGGAGTATATTTTTCTTTGAATTTACTAATGTTTTGCTGCTCATCATCCTGTTACGGAGTGTCTGCAGGTCCTTAAAAACTCTTAAATTCAAATTTATAAATATTAAAAGTCATTAAATGATCTGTAAACCTACCACTGAAACTGATACTGTCTTGTAACTTTATACTCGCAATTAACTACATAAATCCTTCCTCTGCATGAGACTATATATACTACTTACCTTTATGCCTACCTGCTTGATTAAGAAAAAGATGATTTGTCAGTCTTTTTTTTTTTGTTAAGATATTTTTTGGGCATTTTGCCTTTAATGGATAGGACAGGCAAGTGTGAAAGGGGGAGAGAGTGTGAGTGAGAGGGGATGACATGCAGCAAAGGGCCACAGGCTGGATTTGAACCCCGGCCTCTGCAGCGACAGCCTTGTACATGGGGTGCCTGCTCCATCCACTTAGCCACCGACGCCCCATGATTTGTCAGTCTTAAATTTAGTTCAAAATTATCTTGAAAGGGTCCGAAAAAGCATTATATTTCGGTGTCTGACACTCGTAGACACCCTGTGTTTTTGTTACAAAGTAATAAAGCCATTTATTTCTTACCTTGTCACCTTTCCCATGTTGTTCACCTACAGAGAGAAATTCATTCTGGAGCAAGAAATCAGGGAAAAGGAGGAAGCCATCAGACAGCAAAACACCGAAGTTCAGGTAAGGCCGAGCCAAAATAGTTTTCAAGTTATTCGTTAATGGTTGAAATGTTAGTTCAGAGTTGATAAAGATGAGACTCATTAGCTGCACCATGCAAACACCTGTGCTTTTGTCTGTGTTTGGTGGAACCCTCAGGAAATGCAGAATGGATTAGACAGGGAGAGCAGCAGCCTGCAGGACCTGGAGTCGCAGAAGCAGGATGCCCAGGAACGTCTGGAGGAAATGGACCAGCAGCGCTCCAAGCTGGAGGGAATGCTCAACGACGTCAAGCAGAAGTGCCAGGAAGAGACCCAGATGGTTAGAGACTTGACTTATTAAAGCTGCATGCATATATGAAAACAAGAGATGCTTTAATCTTTTAATCTGCACTTCTGGTGACATGGTATCACACAAATAGTTGCTTTGTGGTTTTGATGAAATCTTTGCCCGATAAATGTTTAGGTATTTTAAGTGAAAACAAACAGTGAGGTCAGGTCAGGTTAAAGCTACAGCTGGTAACTTTTATTAAAATTTAGGTCATATAAAACTGACACTGCATCCTGACAGTAGTACATGACACAAATAATCTGTGAAAAAAAACATGTTTTTCTGCCTCTCTGTAGTGCCTCAGCTGTTAATCACAGCTTGTGACCTGCAGTCAATCTGTAAACCTAGGCAGTGCTGATCAGATATGATGACTCAAGATTCTGTCAATGCATTGTCTGTCTCTTACCTCATATGTTTTCAGAAACATACTTTAGTGTACTGTTTAGCTGTAAAATAAATATGTTTGCTCTGGGTGGTGCGTCACTAGACTGTTTTCAACATTGCAGCAGGGACACGAATTTTCTTATTTAAGTAAACAGTACACTAAAATATGTCTCTGAAAACATTTGATGTAAAATATAGATTTGATCGGCGCTGCCTAGTTTAACCGCATTTCTCATGATTGACAGCTGCATTAGAGAACCCTCTGCGCTGACTGGGTGTTCTTGTTTAGGCGACGTGGACTCTTGCAAATGCTTTTAGGAGCACGAGGAGAATTCATAGGAACGTGATTCTTTTCACAAGACTGTTTCATGTACTACTGTCAGGATATAATGATAGTGTCATCAAATATGACAAAACTTTTTTCTTATAAAAGTTTAAATTACAGTTTTAAGAGTGTTTTTGAAATGCTTTAGCTGCTATGTGTTAAGCCTACTCTGTTTTTGAAATAATCTGTATATTAGCAGGTGAAGCTTCACATTCTTGGTTCTTTCAAGCCAATAAGTAAAAAAAAAAGTTACATTTGGACCCCCATCTTACTGTTATGCCAACCTTTTTATTTTCTGGCATCCTCCTGCGAGCAATTTTTAAAAAATATTGCTTCTTTGATCTGTCCTAATAAGAAACTTAAGTCTGAAGTAAATGAGTAACTTAAATGTATAGCTATTAAAATGTAATACAGCTGATGAGGCTACAAATATAACACTGATTCCCTTATTTGTGTCTTCCCCTTCCAGATCTCGTCCCTGCAGAGCCAGATCCGCTCTCAGGAGACCGACCTCCGCAGCCAGGAGGATGAACTGAGCCGCACCAAGGCGGACCTGAGCCGACTGCAGGATGAGGAGGCAATGCTCGAGCAGAGCCTGCTCTCCGGTCGGGTCCAGCTGGACAGCATCACCAAGTCGCTCAAAACCACTCAGGAAGAGATCAACCAGGTCAGTGCAGATGGAGTAACTACAGGTTACATAAGGATGTTTTGCCACTTTTGGCCAATAAGCTCTCTGATCAACTCTGTATTTTGTAGCTTGAAGATTGGCTTTGAAATTAGACAGATTTTTGAACTGGAGGAAGGAATTAAGCTCTGGATAGCCAATCAAAATACTGACTTCCATGTATGTTTATGTACTATCTGTGGAATTTGGACAGAGAAACATTAGTTTTACTTTTACTTTCATGACCTTTGTGCTAAGTTATTTAGCATGCTCTGAGTCACACCCATGTAAAGCACACTGGAGTGAAACCGTTGTATCATTGTGGTTTGTGAATATTTTTTGATCGACTTTACCACTTCTACTTTTGCTTTGAAAAGCCTTGTTGTATGAAAATGTGGCTTCAAATCATAGTAGCTCATTTATTTCTTCAAGGTGGGAAATTCCCAAGTGTTGAGCAGCTCTGACAATGATTAGAAAGAGGCAGTAAAAGAAATTGAATCAATATATTTTATGGCATTAGATATGGATTAAATAGTCTTCTCTGTGTGTTTTTAGGCTCGCAGTAAGCTATCACTGATCCAGGACAACCAAAAGGATGTGACCAAGACCATTGAGCAGTACAACAATGCTTTGAGCGACATCAACGGAGGAAACTTCAGCAACCTGCCAGATTTAGCTGAAGGCTTTGCTGAGAAGGAGAACGGAGGTTTCAGAAGTGCGGTGAGGAGATTATGAATATATATTCTATTTTTCACTACAAGAATCTGGCCTGGAACTCAGAACATTTAATCGCTTTTACTCCTAATGAGGAGCACTTTTCATATCAACTCCTAATGTGTCTGTTTCAGATGCCAGAGGAATGCAAACACAAATATGCTCACGGAACCTTTTAGTTTAGTTTAGTTTTGTAGTCCCAAAAGTTTTTAGCTGCTATATTTTCTTGCGTTATCATGTTTTGTATTGTTTTGTTTTTTTACTGTGTCCTGACATAATATAGAAAGTGATTTAAAAATGATCAGTTTTTGCTCAATCATAGTCAAGACTTCACTATTTTCTGTATCCATTCATTAGGATGACTCTTTCAAGTCAAGGATAGCCATGTTCAACAACAGCAGTGCAAAGGAGCCTCCGGCTGACCCCTTCCAGTCAGAGGACCCCTTCAAGCCTGACCCCTTCTTAGGTCTGAATACCATCTTGTATCTTTTTATTATTTACTCCAGTATTTCTGTAAGGTTTAGGATTATTCCCTGCTCTGCTAGCTGTTCACCTGCATTAACTTTTATGCCCGTGTGATTAGGCACTTCTACTTAATACCTGAAATGTACCTGTATAGATGTCAAATTCTGAAGTTTTAGTGAAACGGAAATGTTTGTATGTTTCAGTCTTTTTGAATTTGTACTATGTAAAATATAAAATAAAAGAAAGTTCTGATTATTTATTGCTAGAGGCTGGAGATAATTAAAGTTCATTCAGCATGTTATTGGTATTGGCCAGTATCGGCTTTTAAATGAGCTATCAGAATCGGCTAACGTGCTTTTTCTTATTTTGCACAATGAAAGAATATTTCATAGATTGAAAAGCATTTTATTTCCTGTCTCCATCTGCTGGTGGGCCATCGCAATAAGAGTATGCATGCGTAGTATGATGTAACTCCACTACAGAAGAGACTTGATAATAACAAAATTAGATTGGGAAAAAAAGTGGATGTATCAATATAAGAGTCGGATATTGGCAAAAAGTCCAACATCTTGCATTCTCCTACACACCAGTTGTTCTCCTCTCACTGACTTACTCGTTTTTCTAGATCCATTTGGTGGAGATCCTTTCAAAGAAAGTGATCCCTTCAAAGGCACCTCATCTGATGATTTTTTCAAGAGGACAGACAAGTCAAACCTGTTTGGATCCTCAGACCCCTTCAGTAGAAAACCCACACCACCAGTCAAGGTATCAAACATGTATTCTTTTTACCACTCACATAATGTTTGTTGGGAGTGATGAACCTTATATATGCAGTGCACTTTTGTCTTAATTTTAAAATGAAACTTCCTTTTTTATGTTTAATGACTTGCTGTAGTTGTCACAGCTGATACAGACAAGCTCTGACATGTCTTTACTATTGTAGATAACTAGAAAAACAAACCAGTACTACAGAGGGAGATTTCTAGTGGTTATGCTGATGTGGCCATTGTGTATGTTTGTAATTGAGATAGCTTACCTACTGTGCTTCTGCTTTGCTTTGTTTCTCTCAGCCAAGTGCACTCAGCAGTAGTGACCCTTTCACATCAAGCAGCCCAAAACCAGGTATGTTGCAGGTGTCAAGCATAACAGGATGTTGGCACACATCCTGAGTGAGGTTTTACTTTGGGTCTTGCCAGTGGTAATGTAAAGGTTAACCTGAGGTAGTATTTGTTTGTGCCAAAACATGTTGTTGATTCTTGACGCCTTGCCTTTATGTAGTAATAAATTTTCTCAGTTTAGCTTTTATTGTGTTTCTAGTTTTCTTTATTGTAGCACAGACTCGCTTACAAAATTAAATGTTTTATTTGCTCCTCTCAGTCATTTTTAAGATGTAGGTTGCACATTTTCTTAGGTCTTATTGCAGCTTTGTTGAATAAAAGCACAAATGCGGAGTCATCTCTGTACTATTTATGTATGTATAAGCTGATTTTCCGCAGAGATTTCCCAGAATGTGACTCTATTAACTGACATCTGAACGCTCTAGTTGTGAAACACGTCTCAAAGAGTCATTCTTTGCCATTCTGGGTGACGTGTTACATTTAGCTTTTATTTTTGGGGGCATCAGGGGCAAACAATTTTTACTCACTGTGGCTTCAATTTTTCCTGTGGTTTATGGCTATTTTTAGTCGAGTACCTACGCATTTAACTACTGGCCAACTAAAAATACTCCCCCTACCCTGGAAAAACAGGAGGCTTGCAGGAGCCAAACATAACAGAAACTCTGTGACTGCTGGTCCTGCTCTACTAGAATACACTGCCACTCCTTTAACCAGCTCTCCACTGCCTCTGTCCTGTCTTTATATCTGCTGCTGTTGCACTGCTCTGCCTCATTCGATACGGAAGTTGTTTTAAGTTAGTGGCTACCTCTGGTCGATGCTCTGCCATGCTACACACCTTCAGAGGAACACAGAGGCAACTGTAGGCCTGAGCCGAGTTACTGTGCGTAAAAGAAAACACTGCATACTCACGCATGAATGGGGTCTCTTGTGGTCGCACACTCACAACAAACATATTCTATTACAATGTTTTGTTTTTTCACTGTAACCATCTGCAGTTTGCTGTTTTTTTCATTAAGCGGCCAACCGCTGAGCTTCAAAACAACCCCGGCACAGTTCTGGTTAACAGTACGCCAACTGACGCCTTTAATTAGCTGATCAGATGCATACGTCAGGTTAAACAAAACCTCTGCTTTCCAGGTTTTTTTCGCGGAATGTCATGGAAAATTAAACGGTCGTGCCACATTCCCCTCGCTGAAAATAGCATGAAGGCCCTTTCAGAATAAGCAAGATGCAGAGATGATTTTTTGAATGTGTGGTTTGAGGCTGAACTTCATTATAGTTTCAGGCTCTTTCCGTAAATGCATTCAAATGTTCCAAATGCATTTCAATGTACTCTTGTCGCAGATGTGTTTGGGACAGCGGACCCCTTTGGAAGCAACTCCTTTGGGGGCAAGGCGGGTGGATTTGCCGACTTTAGTCAGATGTCAAAGGTAAGCTTCGGAGGCTCAGAGTTATGAATCAGTTGCACCATAAAGCATCATTTTCCACTTGAGCTGGAGAAAGCTGTGTTGTTAATTTTACTCTCATCATGAGTGATTTTCTAGTTTTTCTGCCAATTTATCACATCCATGACATCTCTCTGGTATAAAGCCAGAGGCTTTAGATGTTGGCTGACATTTCTGTTCAAGTCATCATTTCGTGTGATAGCTGAAGGTTTTTTTTGTTGTTTTTTTGTCTTGCTTTTCCCTTGTGTGTGAACAGAAGTCGGACAACCCTGTCCTCCCATCAAAGAAAAATGTGCCTAACCGGCCTGCACCTCCCTATGGTAAGCCCTGATTGTGTGTGTGTGTGTGTGTGTGTGTGTGTGTGTGTGTGTGTGTGTGTGTGTGTGTGTGTGTGTGTGTGTGTGTGTGTGTGTGTGTGTGTGTGTGTGTGTGTGCTTGAACATGTGTGTGTGTGTGTTTGTGTGTGTGTGTGTGTGCTTGAACATGACTGTGCTTGCAGCTTAACTTGACATTAATGGTTCAGTGCTGTTCATAATGAGCATGTAATGTTTGGTTCAAGCCAGTTGAAATCAATACAGTTTATCATGCCAGGGCTGTCAGGACTGCATTTGAAGAACTTTCATTTGCTCTTTGCCACAAAAATGTAATGGCAGCTACATTTTTGCGTCACTCATTGTCATCGACTGTTGCCCCACTAAAAAGGTATTTTGTGCCCTGGTGGTATGCGGAAAAAAAAAAAAACAACTTCCCTGTTGAGCTGTTAGGGTACAGAGAAAGCAGTTTCTTCTTTTGAAGTTGTAAACAGGAAAGCTGTTGTATGGTAGTACTATGTGTTTACAGAGTGTTATTGAGACGACAGTTAAAGTGCAGTGTTAAGTTAAACTCGTGAATAGTGTGATGATAACTGAGCTTCTTCTCTACCTTTTGGATGCATTCAGCCTCATGTTTTATCTTGGGTTGTTTTTTTCACATGCATGTTAAGTCACACGCTTTCTATAGCCATGCCCAGCACATGGCCTTCCGTTGTGACCTTGCACTTATTCCTTTAGCAGAAGCCACAGCGTGAGAAAGTTGGTGTTCCCCTTTGCTTTGCCACACAGTGAAGGGTTGAGATGAGTAGCCACGGTTAGCCAGCGAGCCAGCCCCAGAGATGTGCCTCATGCATATGGGGAAGTAAGAAACCCACACATAGGTTGGTTATTTAAAGCTGGAATAGCCCCTGTTGTTCTTTATCAGATAGAAGAGTTTTTATTTGCTAGAATTTGCAGATGCAGCTAGTGCGGCGTGGTGTACAGAGTTTCGAGAGATGAGTAATTATGGCCGCATAGTAGCACTGTCCTTGTAGGAAATGCGTTCAAATCTCACAGTAGACAAGGGTGTGTCCGTTTTGTACAATCATGTGTTCCAAAAAAGCAACGCTGTGCTTGTTACGCTTCAATGCACCAGTGAGCCTTACTCAAAAACTGTGGTTAACACCTTTTTTTAAACCAATATCTCTCTCCCCTGGGTAACTTCACTGCATGCCATGAGCTTCAAGCTGTTTGCTTCCTGTGAAAATTCAGCAGCACAATATTACACGTTAGTCTTTAAAGTGTGAGCCCATTTTCCCAGGGGGGCTACCTTTTTTTGGCTTTTGAAGTGAAGGCACTAAAGTATGTTGTCTTACATGGCTTTTCGTATTTGTTTGAATGTCTTCCTTCTCCAGGAGGTATGCTCAGTTTGACTGCATCAGAGCCGTTCCAGAACATTCGCTCCACAGCAGACACTAAAGACGCTTTTGTTACGACACACTCGAGTAAAGCGTCCAAAGACTGCCCTGTGGGTTTTGCAGATTTTGGCTCTGTACGTGTATTCCGCTTACAGTTTTCAAATGGGTCAAGTATCTTTGTCTGCATGAGCTGCTGATCTCATGATCTCACTCTAGAGCTGAAGGCTCAGAGGTGTCAGCTCTCTGTCACTGGGCCTCTACTGACAACTTTCCCTCACGCAGTGACGTTAGCGATTGCAGGACCGCCGTGCTTACTCGCTTTTAACTAACAACTGACAGAACACCCGAGAGCTTTTAAAGGCCTCGGTATAGTAGGAAATTAAATGTTTGCATGACTTCCATGGACAGTCCTCACACATCTGTCTAACTCGTCGATTGTTGCGTCCAGTCACTTGGTAAAGGGGCTTTTGCATGCTTGTTGTCGTCTCTGGCTGTAGACTTGGCAGGAAGTCAGGATTTACGCAGTTTTAGTCAGTGAGCCAGTGAACTTGCCTGGTCAGGTAGCACTCGAGGAGCATTTTTCAAGTCTTGAAGTACAAGCTATAGGCTTATTTGCTGTCAAAGCATGATATGCCTCGAAGCAGAGCACAACAGAGTAAATCTGCCTCTTTGTCCTCCACCTTCCGCTTCTTTGCCATCGTGTAAACCCTAACGGCTGAGCGTGCTCTCATGTGGAGAAGAGATGCATGGCAGGTTTTTGTGTCTGGTTTGTACCATTTGACATGACATGAATTTATTTTATCTCTCATGCCAGCATGACATTTGTGAAAGGGATTTTTTTTTTATCGAGCTCTGTATTGTAATTTTTTGTTTTTCTGCCAGGATCTGAATGTGTCAAGGTAAGACTGTACAAGGGTGTGGTGGTCAATCCTTTGCATGTGAAAAAACCTGTCCGCACTGCATAATCTGAGTACAATGATTCATGAGCACGATTGTTTTCAATTTCACATTGATCCAAGCACTGAATGTTTATGGGAGAATTGTGGAACTAGTTATGGCACTAGTTTGCCGCTGCGTTTTGTGTAGTTTAGTGTTGCTTTTTTGTGAACGTCTGTATTTTTTCTGCAGTTATTTTTCTCGTAGTGCTATATATCAAATCATTTCAGTTTTGTGTAATGTAGCTTTTGATGTTCTGCCTAATTAGAAAAATTTGATTTTAAATTTGCATCCACCGTTCAATGTTACATCCTGCTTTTGCCCACAGACTTGTATTTGTGCTGACATTTTAGGCTGTATTTTTTGCACACATCTAATGTTTGTTTCTCTGCTTTAGTTTGGAAGTGAGACCGATCAGCTGGAGTGGGCCAAGCGAGAGAGCGAGCGTGAGGAGGAGAGGCTGAGGAGGCTGCGGCTCCAGGAGCAGCAGGACCTGGAGCTTGCCATCGCTCTCAGCAGGGCCGACATGCCCAGCGCCTGACCAGGCATGCCCCGCCACATCTTTTTGTCCTCTCTCCTCTGCCTTACAGTCCTCCGTCCGCAGGCTCATGACAACAGCACCAACACTGGCCCGACACAACCCGGAGCCCCTGTTACCAATTTGTGCATGAGACCAGTGTTTCTCCAGCTACGACTGGACTCATGTCAAACGACTTCACATTTAGCAACCAGTTATGGTTCATTGCTACCAAACTACACGGCGACTATAATCAAGGACAATACGGAGCCACTCTACTGAAGCCTGGCTTCACCCTGCAAGAATGTAGTGATTTAACACAACTCAAACCAGCTACATCTAGCTCCATATCTTGTAATGGCTAAATCACCTTGCCTTATCCAAAAGCCTCCCTGTTGCAAGAAAAAAAATAACCTTTTAATAATATTTTACTGTTTTATTTATATACAAACGCAATCTGTGGTGTATGAAGTCCTTGTAAAATGCACTGTATAAAACTTTTTATATAACCTTTAATTACTCTGGTAAAATTTGTATTCAAAGTTAAACCAGATATGCTAGTTAGTCTGGCCTTTCAAAGAGTTTGTCCAAATTCTGTTTTTTTTTTTCAAGAAGCGTCGTCATGCACTGTAAATATTGTCAGCTGACGGTTTTATGAACAAGCCCTGGCACAGTCCATCTTAAAAAATAACTTGTGCTTAGTGATCCAATCATCCATTCGCATGGTTTAGGTTTTTATTTTAAATGTCACAACTCGCAAGTGTTTCTTGCCATTTATGCCTGCATATGGAATATGCATTATGGCCTTAAAGTTCAAGGAATGAGGACATTTTAAATATAATCAAACCTGATCCACATGATCAAAGTAGAATTATGATGTTTTGTAATCCCTGCTAAGCGTTTAAGTCCACACATGGCTTTGGTTTAATTTGATTCAACCCCATATCATCGGTTGCCTCTTGCATTTGCAATAATTAAGACGCTAACGATAATCATTGAGGTCTTCCCTTCTTATGAACAAAGTTAAGTCCACCTGCTGTTGCACCATCCTCCAATGTCAACAGCTTGTGCTTGTCAAATGGTTTGTCATTGGTTGCCTTGTATACACCCTAACAACTTGCACTCCCATACAACTAAAAGCCTCTATGAAATAGAAGTAGTGTAAACCTACATTGTTTATACTGGTGCTGTTACATTTACTTTTTTCATTTTTACTTCCTCACACTACCGTTGATGCACAGTGACGTCTGCTTCCAATTTTTTCTTTCTTTTCTCTTGAATCAACCATTGGATCTTTGTCTTCTATGGATGTTTTGTCATCTTGATTAATGTCTTATGATCCAGTTGGAGGACATTTGTTCAAATATCGCATCCTCGTAATGATATTACACTAATCAGGTTTATTCGGCACATAATGTATGCACTGTATATTCCAGAGCGTACTGGACATGTACAGAGTGACAGCGCCTTATTTATCAACATATCAACATTGTAACATGTAATATTGCACAGTATGTATGTGATTATTAAAAAAAATAATCTCTGTAATAACTTTTAATTGAATAAAAGTGATTTTTAACATTCCTGGAACAAGGTAAGTCACATTTTAAATGAGATCTTGTGACAACTGCAGAGAGAAGTCAGCTAGTCAAACATCACAACAACAACATTATCTCCGCAATTTACACACAGTGTGTTATGAAGGAAGTCATTGGTGAACCCTATTCCTAGATTTTATCAAATGCTTTGATCAAATTTACAGTCATACCATGCGATCAAGATCGATTGTTTACATCTTGGTTGAGTTGGTATTGGAACAAAAAAAAAAGTGAATTGAGAGTGATACATTTGCATTTCCCACTGCAGTTATTTTTAACCTAATGTGCACTTCCTCTTTTTAAAAATATGAAAAATTCTAGTAAAGTTTTCATCAACTCATCCAAGTCACATTCTGCTCATATGTTTTAAAATGGGTGCATTAAAAGTATGAGACAACGGTGGAACTGCGAGGCTCCGCATTTGCTGAAGGGTGTGGTTCTTTCAAGTTGTTTTTTACGTTTTCAAATTGTCATAATGAAACAGGAAGGGGAACTTTGTATTGATCTCAAACCAGATATTTCAAGAATATTATTTCATATTTATGTACTCTTTAAAATGCCATCTGGCTTTGATAGATCTCAACGCAGCCTTTGATGCGGGGGAAACAAATGCTCACTGACACCATGCAGACATAAAATGCACGGAGTCAAGATACTTTGAAACTGTAGTGCAGAGTGACTCTGTGTAATTGTAGTATTAAGGCTCTTTGATGTCCTACTATAATTTCTACCCATCAGAAAGGGAGTCTAAGGGCTCCCTGATGAGGGTTTGCTGGGCCCCTCTGTCCAGACGGCTCCCGGCTCACTCTGTAATTATGGAAATGGAGTGTTTGTATTTATAGGCTAAGCCCACAAGCGGCTGCCCTTCTCTGCCTTGCAGCTGCAAAACATCACAGTGGAAATCAAGTGCCCATGTTTTAAAATTGAAGTGGGTACACAATGGCAACATGTATGACCTATTTAGTGTAACTGATCTGGTGGTCTGCTGCTCCTACTTCAACAGGTTGTAAGCTCAGTGTGAAACCTGTTGTTGAGTGGGTGGATGTGGTTCATAAAACAAAATGTGTGAACAAGGTGTTGAATTACTCGACATGCATCAAAGTAAAGAGTTTCCCAGTCAAATGTTCAATTTCATTGTTTTTAATATTTACAATAAATATACATTTTACAGTATAAAACCATGTACATATTTATATAAATTTAAGTGAAAAATAATGCACAGGACGTCAAGCCCTGATAGTGAACAGAGGGGCTGGATCCAAGAGTTTTTCACACGAGAGGAGACAACATCAACTCCAAATAGGAAGAAAGCAATAAAATAAAGCAGTTCAGGCCGTTCAGACATTGTGAGGCAGTTTAAATAAAACATTGTCTCTGCACATGTTGGGCAACTGTATGTGCATTACACCCCTGTCGAGAAGAACATGTACTGTTTTGTGGCCATGTCGTTTTGTCACTAAGAGTTTTACAGTAGCACAGTCATAGAAAGGCACTTTTGTGTCAAACACAGCGTTCCAGTTCTGTCAGAGAAGAGTAGTATATACAGGGCCAGCCCCTTCTTGGTCTGTCTGCTCTAAAGCAAACAAAGCTTTTCTAAAGCTTGTATTGAACCAAAGTAGTACCAGCTACGTTATTAGAAAATAATAACACTAAAACTTTTTTAATTCAATATTATATATAAAAAAAAAGACTTTGGTCATGTGGACAACAATTTAAATAAACATTACATCAGTTGAATCACAAATAATAACAACCCCTTCCATGAACCCCAAGTCCTTTTAAGGGCTCCTTCACATGTGTCTCTTCATGTGAAGTGCCAGGTGGTCAGACCTGGAGAAGGCGCGTTCGCACAGGTGGCACTGGAAGGGCCTGTGTCCGGTGTGCTTGCGGAAATGACGGGTCAGCTCATCAGAGCGGGCGAATTTCCATCCACAGCCTTCCCAGCTGCAGTGGTATGGCTTCTCACCTGCGTGGACAAAAAAATGGTACATTATTAGGCTGTGCTGAAAGGGGAAACAGAGTTTTGAACCATGCGGGGCTGTGCGTCATTGCGCACAGATGTGGTTTTATTTATCAAACTCAAACTTACCGGTGTGAGTTCGGAGATGTGCCTTCAGGTGTGAACTCTTGGTGTAGGTTTTTCCGCAGCCAGCGAAGGTGCAGGTGTGCGTCGCTGTGCGCTTCCGCGGCCATGTACGACGTCCTCTCTTTGGTTTGGACTCCAACAGCTCGAGGGGAGAGGAGGGCGGTGTGAGCATCACCCTCTGCGCACCTGGCTGCAGGCTGAGACCTTCATCGTACATGCCAAAGGCAGTATGCGGAGCGTGGTAGGGCATTTGCATCTGGGGAGCCTGAGGGTGGTGTGAGAAAGCCGTCTGTGTGTGATACTTGTGTGGAAAGTTCATGGGCTGGCACAGCTGTGCCTGGCAATCCGAAGCTCCCTGGTCATCTGGGCTGAGAGGCGGGGTCATGTTGCTGGCTGCCCGCGGAGAGATGGCCACCCGAGGCTGCTCGAAGGACATCATGCATGAAACGTTCCCTTCTTGTTTGATCTTGCTGCAGCTCTGGGGCACCATGCCCATAACGGGGCCGTAGCCGTCCATGTGTGGCTCCACTTTGATCTCCTGGCGGGGAAAATGCGCCGTGTTGACATAAAATCTCCCCTGGACGCAGGGGTTGCGCGTAATGCCATAGTTGCTGGTTCCTTCGGAGCGGAGGAGCTCTGTCATGAGGCTGGCGCCGTACGGGGGCGGCGGGGAACGGTGGTCGTCTGCTTGGTAGGATGGCATAGAGTTTCCCGTCGTGTACATGTTGGGGTCAACTGTGCTCACAAAGTCCGCCGCGCTGTCTGAGCCAGTCGTGTTGGCGAGAATAAAATCCAGATCCAAATAATTACTCAGATCCTCGTCGTCCTTTTTGCTGTGATTGTCCAGGTTTTGTACCATTTCAAGCATGGAGCAGCTGGTGGAGACTAGTTTGTCCATCTCTCCTTTCCACCTCTGAAAGAATAAATAAATCATATTAGATATAAGTGTAAGAAATAAAATGTGTGCGCAATTTCCCATGATATGTAACTGGAACGGCAAATCAGCCGAATGCGAAGTTTTAGATTCTTAAAACAATAAATTAAGTCATTTTTCTAGCTTTCCTAAAGTAATTAATTCGTTCCGATAGATTTACAAGATATTTATATTACCATTCTAATCAAAACAGGTGAAACAAAATGACACACATCTCATCCACATACTTTTAAACAAAAAATGCAAGATCATTTTAAACTTACGTTTTCCCAGGTTTTTTCTCTTTGGTTTGTGAATGTCGCAAAAGACGGTAGCATCACTCCGGATAAGGCCATCGTTCGGTAGAAAATAATAACTATCTCTTGTCAAAGTCGCGTTGTGTTGAGCGGCAGCCGCACCACAGTCTGTGCGTCTATTTCACTGTCGCCTCTCTGCAGCTGCGCTCCGAAGTCATGAACAAGTTTAAAAGTGGAAGGAGGTCCTCCAAACTTTATAACTCTCTAACCCGAGGACCGCTGGCCAATTGTGAGGGTTCAGGAAACAACGTAAAGTTCGGTAAATTTAGCTCTTTATAAAGCGGCTCCTGCAGGCAGCGGGGCTCAGTGCGCTGTATGACAGGCAAGGCACAGCAGCCGAGCCTATAAAGTGTAGCCCCGCCCCCAGCGGCTGACGAACACTCACAGGCACCACCCTCCTGAAGCTGCTGGAGTTGGAAAAAAAAAAAGCCAAATTACAAACACACGAGCAATATAGCAACCATAGATACTTACGTAATATGCTGAAAAGAACAAGCTTAATGACAGAAACTGCTGGAGGCCAAGCCGCACCAACAACTGAATATAAAGGCTGTCAGTGCGTCAGTTAATCATCACAGCAACAAACGAGATGTGGATTTTTGGATGAACAGAAATAAGAATATAATTAGATTCACAGGGAAGTGTTGAAACTCTGGAGGCAAAGACACACAAATAAGTTTTCTTTATAATAAAAAGCAGGCAGAGGAGATTATTGCATGGGAATATAATGAGACCCAACTCACAAATCTCTCTCAAAAGTCATTTAATTTCAATCCTCAGAACACTTCTGTCTATGCTTTCTTTGTTTTCTCTCCATTATAATGACAAAAAACTCCAAAAAATGTGCTCTATTTTTCTTCAAACTTTCATCTCATCTGCTATAAAAGTGTCTAAAAAGTTTAAGATAATTAAATATACTGCATATAAAGATGAAGATGTTCTGTGCCGTGTGCGCAACGCTGGCTCCACCTGTATGGCGCGTCTCGCTCTCGGCTCATTATCATTAATGGAGGATGGTTTTGTTCTCTCACAGCAGGCTTGTCCAAACAGGCGCCAGGGTCGTCTGAAAGGGTTGTCGCGGCTTTTTAACGCTCTAACCTGCCGTGATGTAAACATGATTTAAGGTAACGTGTCATTCAGGTGTAAATAACGGACGAGGGGGCTGCGGTGTCGATTGGAGTCACATTTACATCACAACTCTGGCCTGCTTGTTGCTGTTTCTGCCGAGAGATCTGGTTTCTGAAGCCAAGACAGTCAGATTGTTTTCCCAGCAGGAATCCTCTGGCTCCAGAGGTCATTAGGCCAACTGTAACTCTGCACCTTGTACCATCTCTGAACCCTTAAACCCTTAGTTGAAACTTCTCCCTCGTGCCATGAGTGAACTCCCGGTTAGGATTCCTTCAGTGTTCATTGATCAGGAGGTTTTACCTGCAGAGGGTCTCCTCCTCCCCAACATAAATGGAACAGGTAATTAAAAATGGTAAAATTACTAGATAAAGCAGTTTCACATTAAAAAAAAGTGTTTTGTCAGCTCTTCGCAGATGGGTCGCCATCCCAGCACCTGCTAATGTGTGCTCACTTTTTCTGAACATAATGCATTTTTTGTCTGATAACTCAAGATGCAGACATTCAGGAGGTTTTTTATCACGGGCTGAATTATCTGCAGAGGTCTCTTTCTCTGTAAAACAAACAGCTATGGGGGTTTAAATAGGTAAAAACACTGAAAAAAGCAGTTTTATGTTAAAAATCTTTCTTTTGTCGTGATGTTGTTCGGCTCATGGTGGACTGACTGCTGTCCTGGGCTATTGTAGAAACACGGCAGGCTCCATAGACGAGGATCCACTCCGTGTAAAGATATAACCGGCTCATTCTAAGGGAAGGAAAAAAACACAACAATCCTTGTTTTCAGATGATGATACACTAAAGAATCTGCTAATATATCCCCCTAAATCAAACACACTGGACCTTTAATAGGCTTTATCTTAATATGCCTTGTAACAAGTATCTGTTTACAGTGTAAAATATTGCATGTTAATTGCAGTGCAGTTCATGTATAAAGGAGTATGAAATGGAAAACTAAAAATATCTCAGAACTGCACTTGAATAAATGTAGATACTTTCATACTCTGTACATAGTAACACATATCTTATCTGTAACCCCAGAGAGGGAAACTCCCTCCCCTTCTGCAACAGGTGTTGTACAAAAAAAGCATAAAAGTACTCATGATGATCCGAGAAAACGCAGCTCAGCTCCACATGACAGATACATCACCTCTCATCAAGCTGTCATGTCCACCATCACCAGTAAACTCTTGTCAGTGCAGCTGTGAGGTTTCCACATCCTGATCCCTGATCTGCGCTTGTGTGTTCAGTGGAAAGTGCGTCACACGGCAGGAGTCCAGTAAGGCCGGAGAGGAAGTGTGTTTTTAGTGGCAGCGCAGCGGCCGGCCTGAAGTCTGAACCCCTGACCGCTGACTCTGACCTCGGCTCTGTGCAGCAGTCCTCCCCTGCTCTGCTACCAGTGAGAGTGCTCTCACTCTCACTTCCCCTCTTACTCAGCTACCTTCAATGCTTTGTAATGCTCTAAAGTTTCAATTTAGGGAACTTCATCCACTGCTGACCCCCTGTTATATCTAATAATTTACTTACCAGAAATATCAGTTCTGTTTTGCATTTAATGCCTTTTGCAATATCTTGACGGTCTGTGACCACGTTGAAGGTTCTCATCCACTGAATATCAGAAGCTGTGAAAATCTGACTGTACTTCAATAGTAAAACCAGCCTATAACAGAATATCACGTATGTGCTTTTTGACAGCAAACTTTTCATGACCTCACTCATATGAGATTCATTTTTAACTTTTATCCCAAGCAACTCACATTTTAGTTCAGGGCTCGGCGCCTTGCTTAAAGGAATAGTTCAACATCTTTGGAAAAAACTCTTATTTGCTTTCTCACTGAGAGCTAGATGAGAAGATTGATACCACTCTCATATTTGTGAGTTTAATATGAAGCTACAGCCAGGAGATGATTTGCTTGGCTTAGCATAAAGACTGGAAACAATGGAAACAGCTAGCCTGGCTCCATCCAAAGGTAACAAAATCTGACTCCTAGCACCTCTAAAGCTCAATAAAGCCCCTTTCACACAAGCACTGCAAACCTGAAATTATCTAGACATTACCACTAAAATAAAATCTATGTAATGAGCCTATGTGTGAATCAATCGAGTAGGTGTGTTGAGGTCGGGGCATTCACACAAAGACGCCAACAACTATGTCTAACAGGAGAGATGATGAAATTCAGGAATTTCAAAATCATCAGACAAATTCAAGGAATGGCCAGAGACTCTGTTGTTTATGACCAAATTATGAAGTGGCTTCATGACCACGGTGTAATCCACTTTATGCCCGCTCTACCCAGCTGCACTGCACATCTAAACCAAATGGAGTATTGCGTTTGACACAGACAATCTCCTCTTGTGTGTCACATGTTAAAACAGAAACTCAGGACAACGTCAAGACCTGGATTTTCAGTAAAAAACAAAATGTAACTGTGACTTTTTGGGGTTTTGCAACAGGTTTATGTGCTGGATTGGTGCAGTAATTACAAAAGCTGTTGCTGAGAAAAAAGCAAATAAGCTTGTTTTCCAAAAAGTTGAACTGCTCCTTCAACGACACTTTGATTTAAGGAACAAAAAAGTTGGATTAGGACGTTTGTGAGGCTCGACAATATGGAGAAAGTTAAATATCATGATATTTTTGACCAAATATCTTAATATCAATGTTTGACAAAGGTCTGACTATTGGTGCTTACATGAAATATTTACACAATCAGGTTTTTGATAAATAATGATCAGTTATGTGGATATAATGACTAACTGGGTTGAACAGATGATCTGGCAAGTTCAGAAAATGACGTCACTTAACGGTAAACCAGCGTTTGAAACTCAAATATTCCTATAATATCAGTATGTAGCCTTGCCCTTATCGGGACTAAACTTTAGTTCAATTCAATTTTAATCAATTCAATTTTATTTATAAAGCCCAATATCACAAATCACAATTTGCCTCACAGGGCTTTACAGCATACGACACCCCTCTGTCCTTAGGACCCTCGCAGCGGATAAGGAAAAACTCCCCCCAAAAAAACAATTTAACGTGGGAAAACCCCGTTAACGTGGTGGACTTTACTTTGAAAAGACTTTGCATGTTACCTAAACCCACCTCATCAGATTTTTTCTGCTCTTTAATGTAACATTTACTTTACATGTTACAGACCAAACATAACTAGTTCTGACCAACACTCACACCACAATGGAAGCTTGTCGTATATTCAGTCAAGCAGGTTTATCCATTATTTATTTGCACACACTCAAACAGCTTGACGCAGCCAGACCTGGTTAACAGGAGTATTGCAAAAGACTTCACGAGACGACCCTGCACCTGGTGGATTCAAATGTCAACCAGACAGAAGTGAAAAATTTGCACTTGAGTAGCCTGAAACCATGTGAAACTGCACACAGCATGCTCTGTGACGTGACGTGCAGCAAAGTGATGAGAAATGCAAAGGAAAAAAAAAAAGAGAAAGCTGCAGTTGGGAAGTCTGGTGTTTCCCTGAAAGGAGTGCTCACCGATGGGCATGACGTTTCAGAGACAGGTTTGTATTTCACTCTGATCCGTCACTTCCTGTGGAGAACTGTACGTACCCGACAAGAGAATTTTATTTGGGCAAATTGGGGCAAGCGTACAGGGCCTCACATACTATGGGTGGGACTCTCTTTTGACTGCAGCAGCCCACATAAAAATGTGTCTCAGTTGAGGTTTCAGCTAAAGAGATTTGTAAGAAGTTCATAAAGAAGTGGTGGTTAATTGCTCCCTTTAGGGGAATTCTCCTTGTGCTTGCACCCTTCACAGAGAGGTCAGAGGTCAGAAGTAGGACAAACACCTTGGAGCTTGCAGGGAT
Organism: Epinephelus awoara; assembly: GCA_035609425.1. Classification (NCBI taxonomy): domain Eukaryota; kingdom Metazoa; phylum Chordata; class Actinopteri; order Perciformes; family Serranidae; genus Epinephelus; species Epinephelus awoara. Next base: position 23,106,274 of record CM069306.1, on the reverse strand, counting down.
TCCTTTAGTCCAAACACATTCTCCCAACCTGCAGCGCCATGAGAGCTGCACATCTGACTTTCCCTGCAGAAGAGGAACCACCAAAATAATTGTATCAAACAAGTGTATGTGTGTAATTGTGTGTGTGTGTGTGTGTGTGTGTGTGTGTGTGTGTGTGTGTGTGTGTGTGTGTGTGTGTGTGTGTGTGTGTGTGTGTGTGTGTGTGTGTGTGGATGAACAACATTTCCACAGAAGCCTCCGAATACTCTTTCCCTGAACTGACATTTACACAATACTTTTACCATTGGGTAACCCACGCTGTCATTTCACAACTGTAAAGCTCGTACTATTGCGCCGCTGTCTCATTTATACAGTCAGATTAGCAGGTTATCAACAGGTTGTCAAGATGTTAACCAGTCATGAAGTTGTTGACATGTTCTCGCAGCACTCTTCTTAAAGCATTTGTCCTCACAAAAAACTTTCTCACGAATAACTTTGACCGGTAATGTTTGGAATTTTAAGCATTCGTCTTCTGTACCCAGGTCTTCTTTTGAGATTGTCTGCGTTATTAAGACTTGCAACTTTTATTTTGAAGTACGACATCAGTTCATTAAATCAGAAAAAAAGACACAGTGTATTTACAAACGGAACTTCCTTTTCCCACCCCACCCAAGAAAGAAACAAGAGGGCTCAACCAAAATAAGACGAGGCTTTCTTAGAAATGAAGCAAAAAAGAAAAAGCGCAAAAGTATAAGTCATACATGTACATTTTTTTTCACCTCATCCTTTCACTTGTGTATCTATAAAAGAAAAACATGCCCCACTAGAGACCAATTTTTCAACTTTTGGACAGAAACAAACTGCACACCTGTGACGTATATTTGTTTCCAGAGGACAGCACAAAGGGTGGGATCCATGGCCCGTCATATAGATGTGTGTCTCATATTCTCCATGACGGAACCTCATGTTTTCACATACAAGTTGTTATTGGGCTGTTCGAGTTAGTGACATGAATGCTGGCATGCATCACGTCTGTGTCAGGTCTGTAAGTGTTCCGTCACTGCGGTGAGGATTTGGACACATCAGCTCTGCCTCATGTGGCACACTCCGTTCACTTCCATGGAAAAACAGTGTGTAAGTGCGAGAGGTATTGCCGGACCTGCACGGGACGTCCTCACAGAGCGAGAGTCAGTGAGAGTTTGAGAGTGAGTGGGATCCTGCTCTGGGCTTATATAGCCCAGTTATTTTTAACCGCCCACCCCTTGCTTATTACAGAGTTTCCCCCCGGACCACTCAGGAAGCACGTTTGGCTCCTTTTCCTGCTCACACGCGGCCAGATTCAAACAGAATCAAAGAATGATAGCATTGAGGCTCTCCATCCCCCTGTTGGAAAAAGAAGGGGGGAGGGAGGGCCAGAGGGGGGGAGAGAAATGTTTAGCAGAAAAGAGTTGGCACGCGCCAACGCCATGACATTCAAAGAGCTGGCTCTGGTCCTGCTCCAATTTCAAAAAACCTCAAACATTTGTTGAAAAAACAGCACAGGGACAGGGCAGACGGTCCTGAACACACATCTCTACCTGCTGGGGAGCATTCAACTAACTCTCTTTAGTGAATTAGCATAACTAAAGAACAGTTGAGTTTCACTGTTAAAGATAACTGTCACCAAACAGAGCTGTCAGTAACCTTCAGCATATACAGTAGTTAATGGCACAGCAGTTATTTGAATAATGTGTTGCATGACACTGACTGGTTGTTTACATTGTTTAGATGTTAAGCAGTAGATATTTGAGAACACAGGGAGACTAACTTAACTACACCAACGGGGGGCCACAGCCACTTTGATACAATTGATAGCCCCCTTGCTACCTGAATCCAGCTAGTGCAAACCCCACTTCTGGGGGAACCAGACAGCCCAGACCTCCTGCTGTATTAGAAAACTTTCTGTTGCTGCCTTTACACACACTAGACCCAGTGCTGGGGGATTTGCCCTGGCTGAATTTGAGCTGCTACAGACACTGACTGAATGTCTGTCTCCCAAGCTGTGGCCTGCTCTCCTCCTGAGGCGGAGGGACAAGGATGTCTAGCTAGCTAATCCTTGTCTCATTTATGGTATGAGAAACAGAGAGAGAGGGGCAAGGTGGAGGACGGAGTTTCAAATCCAGATTTTTTTCCCAGCTGTGTATTTTTCTGTTTAAGGGAAAGGAGAGCTAGCTTAACACATGTCTCCAGATACAACACAACACATTAAAACAGGATTGTTGTGGAACTCAAAGTGTGAACTGTACCAGTATCAGTCTGCTCACACAAGATAACATGTAACATTAACTGTGAAATAAGAAACAAAAGTGCATGTGATTCCTTAACTCCCACACTAACATAGTTTACAACTAGCCTATAAACTACAGCAGCATAATAAAGTTCCTGAAATTTAGTTATGGCTTTTGGTTTTGGTGTTCCACCCTAAGATTTTCAGCTGCATGCCTGGCCACCCCTATGAAAAAATTCTGGGTGCACCACTGCCACTCACACAAACAAATCTACAATATTTCATGTATTTTTAGTTTGTAATTGTGGATTTAAGTTTTTATAGAGAACAGTGTGTTCAATTTAGGCACAAAATACTGTCAAAATTCATTCATTATACCTTCTTCTAACATCATGATAATTGATGTAGAGGTCTTAAACACAGCTGACAGGTTTTTCCAAACATATTTTTTCCATCCCATTTACATCAATGAGGGCTGACAAAATGTTAAACGCATATATTAGCAAAGTGCAATACAGATAAACAGCAGCACAAACTACAACTGAGCATAAAGCTGCATCAACACCTGTCTAAAGCATCTAAAAGGAAAGTTGTCACTTTGATGAAGGCTGTGTAGCTGCTGTATTAGACAGCATCACTTTCAGCAAGGTGTAGGCCTATAGTAAACTAGCAAGTGTACGTCAGGTATACTGTAGAGAAATGTGTGTTAAAATACCTGAGAAAAAACTCCTCTCTTGTATCTATGGGAAAAAGTTTTTAGGACAAAAAAAATCAGAATTTTGCTTGCAAGTCTTTTGAGCTAATAAACCTGTTTATAATCTCTACACACTTTCCTGAGGTGAGACTTTGGAAAACAAAGGGCACATGCTGGGCCCCGCTGCGTTCCTCAGCACCTCTGCATTAAAACAGCCAGCGTCTGGCTTCCACAGAACCAAAACATGTGTCTCGGCAACCAGTGTAGCTTTCAGCGAGTGTTATGGAAACCCACCTTTTAAAAATATGCAGCTCACTCTGGCTAACATGGCAGGAATAATGGCTACATGTGGATATAATTGAGCCAGTAGAGCACCGGGGGGATGGGCCCCAATTTATTAGCTGTTAACACCAGGAATCATACTGGTCCCACTCGTCATACCACACACACATGGCTTCACTGGCTGTGAAAATGTTGTTTTTTTCTCTCCAAAGTGCTAAGAAAGGTGCTTTTTATTTGATAAATGAGAATGGGCAGGCTCTCAGGGGCTTGAAGTGGGCCACTCTGAGAAGACTGGAACATTTTAAGACCAGCCTTCTTTGGACACATGACAATTCAAAGTGCTGGCCAGGCTCAGTGAACGTCATGACATAAAAGTTATTGAGAATTTTTGTTTTGCGTCCTCTTCACCTTAAAGGAATAGTTTGACATTTTAGGATATTCTTATTAGTTAGAGTTAGACCAGTGGTTTTATGCAAATCACAAAGTCATAGCCTGAAAGCGATTAACTTAAGTTAGCACAACGACTGGAAACAAGTACAAACAGATGGTCCGGCTCCTTCCAAAGCTAGCAAAGTTCATATATCACCAACTCTAAGGCTCAATAATTAATACCTTATATCTTGTATGTTTAATCAGGACAAAGGTTAACATGAAAACAAGAATTTGAGCACAACCAGGTGAACTGTTTCCACCCATTTTCTAGATAACTGGCTGCTGGATGTGTGTGCTACAGTTGGTGGGTTTATTTTGGTATGAAGGAAAGACTTCCTGCATGAAACTGCTCACAACAATGTCTGTGGATTATCTTGATTAACTTGATTATGATTTCAGGGAAGAGAAATTGCTGTTTAGTTATTCAAATGTATTCTTTTAGTGCTTGGAGCACCGCAAGCCGAGTGTCATCTAGTTCCATTATATTGGAGAGAAGGCAGACAGCTCTATGGCTGATATGTCCAACACCAACAGTCTAGACTGAGGAATAGCAGGTAAGAGGGAAATATTTTTTGATGAACTGTCCCTTTTCAAGCTCATATATTGACTGTGCATAGTGTGCAGAAGCTTTCACCGATAGTTAGACTTGGCCATTGAAACAGCATTTTGCCCTTTCTGTTCTGTTTGTACTGATTCCTGGCACATGTAAAGTCAACAGGCTAACTCAACTGTTCGATCAACACTTTCAGTAAGATGACACTGTATGAAGTTGAGTCTATCCTGCTGAAAGCTCGGGGAGGCCTGTGTGTTTTTTCCTCGGTGTGGTACGACAGCCTCAGACCTGTGCACATTTGAACATGCCGAACTAAACTGTGCCAGCTGTTCAAATAGCATAACCCGGCCTCGACACAGGTTCCCCATTGAAGCCACGCTTCGCTTGATGGAGTGATCCAGCCTGCAGAGCACTTTATAGTGTACACACCTCGAAATGGCGACATTTGTAAAAAGGCTAATAAAAACATTCCTGCAGCAAGGAATGCTCCAGGTATTTCCTCTTCTACACCTGGTTACGATTCCTTGAGTGCACTCGTCTGTTTTCACAGGACCGCGCTCTTTCAGGGAGTGGATTTTGATCCTGTACTCGTGAATGGCGTCGTGTTTTTCTAAATGGATGACATTGAAAACACGCTTGACGCCATTTCAGCCTGAGCTGTTAGCAGCTTATCGGTAAGTTGATTTGGGAAATAAGTGAGTATGAGTTCCGCAATAATGATGAAATGAATGGAGTTGCGTAGTGAGTAAGGTCAGAGTGCGTGAAATCAAGTGGGAGGCAGCGACAGGTTCACAGCTGAAGTGCAGGGTTCAAAAGGTCGGGATGTGTCTGTCAGTGTGACAAACCTACAGCAGAACTACATGACTAAATGTGTTCGAGGGAGGTTTCTTAATCTGTGTGTCAGGTCAGACCGGATATCTTAAGACACATGAGTTGCTCTTCAATTCATCACTCCACTGATTTTACTCATGAGGTTCTGTTTACAGAAAGGCCACAGCAGAAAGGCTTCGAAATTAGGAAAGTCATGTAAAAAAAGACGATTCACCAGCTACGTCAATAGTGGTGGCCATCAAGACACTGCTTGAACAACACAAAGAGGCTGAATTCAAGTTCTCCTTCAGGACACTGCAGTCAAAATTTGATCAGATCCTATTGAAGACCACAGCTGGCGCTTCTCTTCCGTTGACGCTGTCTACACGTTCAGCGTATGACTAATTGTGAGTGTCTTCAAGATATGTGTTACCAAGAGGGCATTTATGCCTCTCTTTCATGGTTTGGCTTGACTTGACGTGACTCAACACATTTTGATACCAGGTCTTTTCTCTATTTCTATTTCAACCTCTCAGCGTAGTCGGGATTCTCATCTAATCGCCGTAGTGATGCTGTGCGAAACTGCCATGACATCACCTTCAGTGCAAGATTTAGTGGGTCCTTTAATTTTAATCATGTCTGCACTTCGCAGTTCTACAATGTAGTTTGTGAAATGTAGTTGTGCAGGCTGCCATTTTTTAAAATCTTAAGAGTTGCACAGGATGGCCCATGATGCACTAACAACTGTTCTCTCTGACCAATCAGTGTCCTCCTCTCGTCTCAAGCTCAGCTCACCTGGGGTGATATAAAAAAAAAAAAAGTACTAGGTACTATTCATTACTTTTAGTGATGGAAAAACACAAGAGAACAAGTTGAGTTGAGCAGAGCCGTGCTGTAACATGCAGTGTGTGTGTCATCTACATCATCTATTGACAAATTGAAAGTTGTCAAAAACTCTAATTACTGGAATTATGACAGTTAATAAAGCAAAAGCCAAGCAACCACTGACAAAGAGTGATTTTTAAAGTTTAAAGTGAGTTATATGTTTGTACATCCTCTATTCATGGTAAGAGTATAATTATTATAATTAAATATCTAATGTGGGTGCTCTCGGTGAGAATACAGAATACAGAACTCAAATTCACACAGGTGAAGTCTGTTCTCCTCCAAGTCTCAAGGCCAGAGGCATCTTGCCTGCAAGCCGTCCAGCGCTCACGCAGTCAATAACTCACCAGGCTGTGTCACTGCGGGGGTCAGACAGGTTCCTCTGCACATTACAGATGCTATGTCAAAGGAGGATGGGGACATTAACCCTGAGTCAAACTGCCACACGTTTTTTGAGTGGGTGAGGGGTGAGAAAGATGCTGACGGCTGGCATCTCTTGAAGTATATTTAGTACCATGTGTTGTCTCACACAGCGCAGTATGGAAACTGCATTACTGTTTGACTGATTCAATTTTCATACGGTGATGGCCACAGTGTGAGTTTCATATTGAGAAAAACACAGATGGTTAAGTGATTTCTGGGTACAACAAGTGCTAAATCAATGTGTTTTTGACTTTGGACAGTTAGAACAGTTGAAGGGAGTGTTCAGGTGCGGAGGGTGTATCTACAACTGAGTAATTTAGATTTTTGGGTTTGGTTGCAGAACGGCTGCGCAGATAACAACCTGTGGTTGACAAGCAAACGAGATCCGGTGTGTACCGACCATTTGGCACGCGCAGTATTCGTATTTTGATGTGTCCCTCTTTCACTCTTAGCCTGCTGACAGGAATTGGTGTTTGTAGTGTGGTTTTGTCAGCTAACCAGGTGGGTCCACGACGCACAGAGTGGATCCACGCCAATGCAAAATATTCAGTTCATCATGTGTGAAGTGTGCTACCTCAACGGAGAGAGTGGTTTGCTGAGCGGCATGTCGGTTTCCTCTCCAACTTTCAGCAGTTTCTTTTGTGGCTATGAGCAATCCACTGATGAAACCTGATTTTAAATCTGTACAAAAGTCGTTTACAGTTAGAGGATTTCCATCTATTTTAAATATGGTTGTGTTTAACTGCTGTAGCAGAACTGAAAACACCCGCACGGTGCCCAAACATAAAGTCAAAGATAGCTTTGAAAACTCCCCCAAGCAGCAAAGTGAGTCAAATTACTTGTGAAGCCGCATACCTAATTGATTTATTTACTACACCTGGCTTCAATAAACGGCACCAAAGCACAGGTTACTGGTCTATTTAACACTTCAACTAAGGTATAATTAACCCACTGTAATGGCTCAGGGGCCTCACCCGACTGGTTAACTTCAAACTCCCCGTCCTCCCCGCTGCTCTTTAATAACCTGTATCTCTTGTATCATCTGTGCCTCTTCACTCACTTCCTGAATGGGGCCCACCATTGATCAGCCGGTAATTTATGAGCTTTTTGTGGGGTGAAAATAGACGGAGGCTGTTTCTTATCATAGCTGAGGAGCTGAGGAGTGAAGACTAAACTAATAGCGTAGTTGAAATCTAAGAAGATGACGGCATGTGACATCAGAGTGATTATGACTACAGAACAATATAACTACCATGTGTGTCAATACGTGTTTTTCTAATATGTCACAGCAGGGTCAGGTCTATTTGTAAATGGCCGAGGTTATTTCTACAGGGAAGGACTGTTGACGTAACTGTGCCACGGTATTTTATGACTGAGTCTCTTATTCATCAACCAACTGTTCCCAAAATACGTGATCATCTTGTGCTGTAACAGTGAATAGTGACTACACTGCATACACACACCCAGTGCTTAGCAACGGCTTGCGCCGTGACGAAGTGGGGAAAGCCGATACAGAGCAACTCTCCCTCCTAAAAATCTGAGCCTGCCACCACGTCTTACAGGCGTCTTTAAGGGTCAGAGGTCAAAGTGGTGTCTTCTCTCAGGTGTCCCTGAATCCATGACCTCGAGAGAGCTTGCAGTCCCCACCCTCTTGACCTTGACTGACCACTTAAAGCTCACCATAGCTCTCTCTTAAGCACTTATCAGGCCCATCTTGTTTGCAGCGCAGCTCAACTGTCAGAACCTGTTCTCACAGCGGCTCGTCACAAGACCTGTCGCTTGTGTTGTTTCTTGAACCGCTGACACGAACTGCTAAGATAATGACTCTTGGCTCGATTAATTTCCTTCATGCTTTTGTTCCCATCTAAACCCTCGCAATCATCAGCGTGCCCGGGCACTTCTGTGTAACAGGACAGGTCATGCACTTCAACCTGCGGCAGGCCGAGGGGATAAACACATCTGATCCATAAATGCATGGGTGCTCATTTGTAAGAGGAGCCCTGCAGCTCTGGGTGACATTCTCTAATGCAGCTGCTCTGTTTAACCCGAGGCACAGACACTCCAGGAGAATAAGCTTTTGCTAATCTACCTGCTTGGCATATTATGCAATTCAGACATTCTTTTGTTAAAGGGATAGAGATGCTCCTTGACAAAAGCTAGCATGTGAGTGAGTGAATACAACTTTCTAATGACAAGGGGCTGCTTTTTTGAGACACTGCATTCCAGCACAAATGAGACTACTTGAATAATGTGCCTGTTTAAACATGTGTCTCTTGTGCAAATAAAGCCAATAAAATCCGATTTTAAGGAGGTGGTGGAACAGTTTTCTCAGTTCTGCTTTAGAGTTTTAAAGCAGTGAGATATTGCAGGTTGTCAGTGTATTTTGAGTGTAAGTATTACAGAGGTGTACTCTGGGTTAATGCAGCTGGTAACCACTTCCTGTTTTTTGAACAGTGAATCTTCTCACAGTTTGGCCATAGTTTCCTGAAGTGTGTGTTTCGTGTGTGTGAGCGCGAGCGTTTGTGTTTTGTGGGTTAACGCAAACTGAGGTGGCTTGCATGTTTGCAAAGAACAATCACAGTTCCTCTCTACTCGATGCACCTTTGTGAGCTGCTACCTTAAGTTTCTGGCATGAATGCACCAGTAACAGTTGTATCTGTGTGCTTGTACATGTGCAGTTATGCAAATGTGTGTACCCGTGTAGTTTCACATGTATGTGTGGTGGTGTCAACGGAGGGATGGTGTAATGGAACAAAATGAGCGTCCCTTTTTGTGTGAGTGGCATGTGTTGAAGTTTCTTTGTCTTAAACACTATCAGGAAACCAATGCATCATTCACTATTCTGGCATCGTGCTGTAACCTTCCTGCCCAGCTAAACTGTAACATGTGCGAGCTGCGTTCACATTGTCTCTTGATCTCTGCATCTCTCCTTTGTGCTTTGTCTACAATCAGCTCAGCAGCGTGGACCTCACACAGGCTCACGACAGAGATACCGCATTTTTGCCTACGCTGAGGCCCATGTCGAATGTTGTCTTTCAAATCAGGGATTAACGGGAACACATGTACACCAGTTGTGTTTATAATGTGTGTGTCTCTGAGTGAGCCAAGGGGACTGCCGGGCCCTAATTTGTTTTCGCAGACTCTGATGTCGACCGTGCTAAGATTTATACTCATCTGGCATTTTTCGCCCTCGCCCCATTGCGTTACACAAGCCTGACTGATACACTGTTGGCCTGGAAATACAGAGGAAGGGCTCACAGCTTGTTCTGTTCTCTGCATTCAATGCTCAGATGAGAGATTTGCAATTATGTTTTTAATCTTGTGTAAATACCCAACATCAAGGTCAAACTCAGTATCAGCCACTTATTGCTCATCAATGTGGTAGTTGTTTACATCACACACAAAAAGAGACCTAACAAAGAGAAAACAGATAATCCAGCAACCGCATCACAGAGGTAGCCACATGCGCCACAAGTTAGAGAAGTGGGCCTGACTTGTGGGGGAAGAGGTTCCCCACTGGTTTTACACACAGAGATAAACAGCACATTTTGCTGAAAATAGATCTCCTTCATCTCCGCTTGACCTAGAATTTGAGCGCCCACATTGAGGGTTTTCCACCAACCCTGTTGTTACCTGCTACTGACCAATTGAGGAGAAACTGGAGACATTTAGCAGCGAGGAGCTCATCCATGTTGGCCATAACCCAAAGCGGCCCCCAAAAACCGGAGGGTACTGGGTACTGGGTAAGATGTCTTCCTTCATCCTGAAATATCCTCATCAGAGGACAAAATGGGGTTATAATGGAAATGTATGGCAGGGCGTGGCGTGTTATGAGAATCCCACAAATTATGGGCTGGTGGGGAATTGTTCTAATCCAACAGACCAATGCTGCGGAAACGGAGCTGCCATTTTGGAGAAGGGGAAGGAGCCAGTTATTTCCAGGCCGACATCTAATGGATCGTGGGGAAGCTGTGTGGGCCTTGGTGGTGTTTTTTTGGGAGACGAGGGACCCCACAGTGTTGAGAGTTTGGGGGTTTTGCATCTGCGAGTGTATGAAAATACCTGTCAGTGAGATTGTAAAATAGATTCAAACAGCGTGACAGTTATAATTAGGGTCAGTTCCTATTTAACTACGGCTCACAGTCATGTCTACTTTTGATTTTCCCCCTCTCTGCAGGAAAATGGGAGACACAGTCATCAAAGATAGCATCAAATGTATGCATTCCAGTAATTTAAGATTTCAGCTATTTGCTCTGTCCTTGGCTTCATTCCTTCCTAATAATTCATTGCACTTGTTCAGCTAAAGCTTTCATCAGATGTTCAGACGCAGCAACATTCTGGATCATGTTGTGTTTCCGTGGCGCGCTGCTTTTCTTGGAATGTGTGCTGGCTCTTTGATTGTTCTGTTTCCTGTGATTTCAGAGGCCCTTTGTCTCTGTGTGGTAACTCACTAATCAGGGAACTCCGTCATAGCTCCCCGTCGCCAGGCCGCGCTCCCTGAATGTCACCCTCTGTGTGTAATATTTTTGGCTCTGCTCTCATGCCTTTCACAGCCCATTGTGACAAAAAAATTTGAAAACTGGCAAGAACAATCACCTTTAGGAATGTGCACACTAAAAATGAGATTGTGGCATCAGCGGCAGCTGAGGGGGTAACTACTCCGTCATGAGGCAGAGTTCCAAAAGTTAAAAAAATATCAATAAATCCTTCTCAACAGGTCCTTCCTCTCACCTTCATATGCCTGTTAGTTCCAGAATGATTTATGATTTGATATATTACAGGCTACTGGATACATGGATCATTTTTCTCTGTTCATAAAATGTGCAAGGAGAAACACATATGCCAAGACTGGAGAATCATAATGAGGTCAGTTTTTTTGCACTCTGGGTTTCCCCCATCTTCTTTTGCTTAGACTGTGGTTTCATGATGTGTTATGGGATCCATGAAACAACAATGAAACCAGATGTGCTTAGTAATGTGTCTATGTACAGTCTTAACAACTTTGCAGAAGTTGAGCTGAGAGCACATTGTGTGTTCACTGTGAGAACTTTGTGCCGTCTAAGCTTTCTGGTAAGGCCTCTCTTCCCTTTTATACCTCCTCTTAAAATAAGCCCCCTCCCATTGGCTGAGAGCAGTCCGGTCATTGAATCACATCAGGCCAATTAGAGAGTAACACTTCCTTTACGGTGAAAGATGTTTCCTGTTGATAGTAAACGTGTGGCCTGTTGAGGAGCAGAGAAAAGGAGGGGAGGGGGGAGCTTGTTGAAATGCTGCCAGTGTTTCCCTGACCTTTGTGGCCTTCATGGCGGAAAAACTGATGCTGGCGTTGGACTGAGGTGTGTGTTTATGTGTTTGCGGGTGTACAGCGGTGGTGGAAAGTAAAGTCCATTTACTCAAGAACAATGTCATAATACTTGTACTTGCCTGCCCACCTGTGCATTTCCACTTTATGCTACTTTATATATGAACTCTTCATTTCAGAGAGGAATATTGTACTTTTTCTTTTGTGACATTTATCTGACACATGTAGTTACTAATTACTCTTCAGGTTAAGATTTTACATAAAAAAATATGATAGGTTTAACATATGAGACATACAAACAAGTGGTCTTGCCTCAGAAAAGAGCGGCGTACAGTCGGCCAGGCCCATTTTACATTTCAGATGTCTATTCGTGGGTAGGGTCGTCTGTCCTCTGTCCTAGAAAGAGGGAAGACGTAATATTGTTTCAATATGACGGTGCACATTTTCAGACATACATATACTTGGACTCTCCTGGAAGATATAGTGTAGTTAACAAGTTAAAGGTTCTGTGTACGACATTCAGAGCACTCAAACAGCAGCAAACTACTGTTTGAGATGACATCCTGAGCGGAGAATGAAGTCATGGTGTCTGTGTGTGTGTCACAATCTGAGCTTCTCTGCTCTCTTTTGAGTCCCTGTGTGTGTATCCCACTGGCGTTATTTTTTCCATGGCATGTACCGCCTACTCCAAAACACGCTTGGGAAAATGAAATTTGCATCCCACTGGCTAATTAATCATCACCTTACTGCTGATAACTGACTCATGGTGGCGAGAAACCAACGCTGAACCTCAGGCAATCCCCACATTCTCAGAGCGTGACCCTTAGGAGGAACCCAACCCAGGCTGGGAACCATTGCACTAAACTAGATAACTGTATATAAGTTAAAAGAACAAGTACTTTTACTGCTACTACTTATGTACTTTTAATTAAAGGAGCTGTAAGTGACAATCTAAGCATATCTGGGGCTGGACATTCTTCACACGGCTCTCAACATGGAGGTGGCTTAGCTGGTGGCTAGCAGCTAATGATGCTAACTCAGTAAACAGTGCTGACTACGGCAGCAGTGCAGGTGATTACCAGGAGGGAGCTGGAGGTTGGGCACTACGCTTCCGCAACAACAGCGTCCTTTTATCAGCAGTAACCACAGTGAGCGCAGTGCGGAGCGATGGTGATTAGCTAGCCAGTGGGATACACACATTGCACGTACGGCACACACACATAGTCTCTGCTCAGGACGTCACTGCCCCACTATATCTTTACATAGCAAATGATTTATATATTTTTTTTATCGTATTTTCTTAGATTATATTTTGAGGACTTTTATGAGTATTTTTTTTATTGGTACTTTTCCTTTTGCTAGCTCTTAATACTTACTCCACCACAGGTCAGGACAGTGACGCGCAGGCTTGACAAGACAACTGTTCGAGTCGGAGCACGCACACACAACATGGATGTACAGCGACTGATTTCTGCCATGTCATGTCTTCCCAGCGTCATCTGATCCTGTGATGTGAAGTGGTTTACTCCCAGTGGGAATGACAGCTTCGCTCCCATCATCTCAGGCAGATCACATTCTGAGGGTGTATTTAGAGCAGCAAACAGATCTGATGTTTAACTCTTTGTGGCACAGATGTTGTTTTTTCACAGCCGTCTAAACAAACACAAACCACAAGGGATATTTTTCTTCTCCTTTTTGATGTCCGTGAGAAAATCAAACGTACAAAACGTTCACAATCCTTGAAAACTGAATCCTCATGGTGTCTCTGTAAAGCTTTGGGGAAGATGTTCCGTCTGTTGACCTCTAACAGGGTTACAGTGACCAGTCTCACCCCTCACGCCCACCTGTTTCTGTGGCCTGCATAGACTCAGGGTTGTTTACCTCTAATGGGACTCTGCTGCAGAGTTAAAACCGAGGGGCCCGACGGTTGCGGCCACAGGTTGGAGGAATGTCTACCGTCTGGACGGGAAAATGTAATCAGCTGAGATCAGCGAATTAGAGGCCGGTTTCTCTTTCTCCCTTCGCGCTCTCACTTTCCCTCCATGTGCTTCTCACGCATGCAGCTTTTTCTCACTCACCCTCTCTGGGTTGCACGCACACACACACACACACACGCACACATCACACATACGCACTCTTTCAGAAGAAAAATGACACCTTTTCTTTCAGCTATTTCCTCTGTTTCTACATACTTGGGCCCAGGGTACAAGAGGCAACCTTGTGTTTTCATGTGACAAAACACACAGAGGTCTGTGTGGATTTGGGAGAGGTGAATAGCCTAATTCATCATGCAGGGTTAGGCCTGTCTAAGCTTCATCAGGGAATATCTCTATCTACGCTTAAAAAGTGGAACTGCTGGCGCTGTCTCTTGAGCTTAGAGAAACTACAACTCAGTCCTGTCCTCTGTTTGACTGATGACTTCTCTGGAGAATCCAAATTCCACAGTTAAAATGTGGTTTTACCTAAAAGCTTCAAGCCTGCGTTTCTCCTCAAACGTCCTCCCCGTTTGACACAGGAAACAGCATTTTGCTTAATCCTTTAGCTTTTTTTGGCCACATTCTCGAAAAAACAAACATCAGCAGTGGAAGACGACTCCAAGTCCTTGATTTAGGCAAAGATAGAAGATAGAAATACCATGATGTGAAATCCTCCCTTACAGGTAGAAATCCTGTATTTAAATTTGACAAACACATTTTATCTTTATCATCTTGTCACTTTATGTTTACGATTTAATTTTATATACTTTATTAATCCCCAAGGGGAAATTCAATTTTTCACTCTGTTGTCAATTACACACAGGTCCGAACACACACATGCACAAACTGGATCTATACATGCACGACTTGGAGAGATGTCAGAGTGGGCTGCCCATGACAGGCGCTCTGAACGGTTGGGGGATTTAGTGCCTTGCTCAGGGGCACCTCGGAGGTGAACTGGCACCTCTCCAGCTACCAGTCTACACTCCATATTTTTGATCCAGACTGGTACTTGAACCGGTGACCCTCCTATGGACTGAGCTCCTGCCACCAATTACTGACTGAATATCACAGTGGGGGATCAATTTGGTTTTTATATACAGTTTTATGTGTTGTTTATCCTAAATTCAGTTTCTATAGAAACACAAGGATGCCAAAAAGTAAAGTGTGCCATAGTGCCAGAGTTTTTTGTATTTTGGTTAAGGACAGTACCCAGTTTAATGCAGGACCAGTACATGACAGTGAGGTTGCAACGATTAGTCGACTAATCGATGACTAATCAACTATCAAAATAATCAGTGACTATTTTAGTAGTCGACTAATCAGTTTGAGTCATTTTTCATAGAAAAGTACTATAAAAGTACCCCAAAATACTCTTACGGCAGCTTCTTACGTTCAGATATTGGCAGCTTTACACACTCTCCCATGACGGTGAACGAAAACCCTTTGGCGTGAGTACGAAACAAGACATTACATGACATCATTTTGGGGTTTGGGAGAGACAGACCGACATTTAACAACATTTTAAAACATTTTTTGATAAAATGATTAGTCGACTAATCAAAGAAATAATCGACAGATAAGTCGACAATGAAAAAAATCAATTGTTGGCATTGTACATTTCTGCAAACTACGAATACGTTACATAAGCGTCATATTAATGTTTCTAAAGTGGCCTAGTGTACGAGCTCACTTTGTCATTGGGCGGTTGAGTGAGTGGTGGACAGTGTGATCTATGCGAGATGTCTGCCAAGATTCAGACCACTGCAGACCCCTGTTCAAGACCAACAAGCAGCAAAACTGGTTGAGTTCAGCAAGACATAAGCGACATTTCCAGCTGCGATTGTGCCACCAACATTGGGTGTTTTTTTTTTAGCAAGACATGGGCAGCATTTCCAGTCATGATTGTGCCACTAAACCTGGGTGTTTTATGCCAAAAAATGATCTTTTCCAAACCATGACCTGGTGTTTTTGTGCCTAAACATAACCACACATTAACCTAACATATCTGCAAATGTACAATGCCAACATTTATTCTGCTAATTGGGTTGTACGTAATGTGTAAGCAGAATTTCATTGTTTTAGCTGGTTGAGGAAATAATTTTACTTATCATGCACCATTATAAAGGGCAGCACAGTGGTGCAGTTGTTAGCACTGTTTCCCAGCAAGAGGGTTGCGGATTCAAACTCACCAGTCAACTGGGGCCCTTCTGCAAAGAGTTTGCAAGTTCTCCAGCTTCCTCACACAGTCACCTGAGGTTAGGTTAAATGGGGACTCTTAATTGCCCGTAGGCGTGAATGTGAGCGTGATGGTTTTTTGTCTCCACGTGTCAGCCCTTTGATAGTCTGGCAACCTGTCCAGGGTGTATCCTGCCTCTTGCCCAATGTCAGCTGGGATAGGCTTCAGCCCCCCTGCAACCCTATCATGCAGTGTTTTTTAGTTTAATTTTTAATAATGTATCATATATTATAAACTGATGATTTGTTGGTGTACAAAATCTTAATCTGCTGAGTGACTGATACTATATCTGTCACATAAATCTTTGGAAATACAATAATATCCTGTGGAATGTAGTGGAGAGAAACAACAACAAAAAAAACCTCAAGTAAAGAAAAAGTTCCTAAAAACTTTACGTAAGTCAGCCTTGAGTAAATGTATTTAGTTACTTCCCAGCAGCATGCACACTTGTCATCAGCACACTCATGTATCACACTGTCTCACCAGAGGCATTATTTCTGATAATTAAGCCTCCGCAGTGGACGTTAAGGCTAACAGGTCAACCACAGGCACGCTCAGCCTGCGCTGTAAAGTCCTCCGCTGCCCGTCTCATACACTCACTCTCACACATTCTCACTCGCTCTCGCACACATGTTGATAACCGCACTTGTAATGTGAACCTTATACTGCTGAGCAGAGCAGGCCTATAATTACAGGGCAATGGTGGGAAAGCCATAATCACAAAGACTCAAATAGAAATCTGAATCAACAGATGATTCCAGATTGTTTCATTCCCTCTGTTTACACAAGGCCGTTTTGATTTACGCTCGGAACTGGAAAACCTATTGTCCCCTGCACAAATGTTAACATTTCTCTGATTGAGCCTTTAAGAAGCCTGTAAGCGGTGATGTGTAATTGTGCTTCTGTGTTTTTGCTTTCACTGAAAAGCCACATCAAAGGTGTTTTTCTCTATCTCGTCAGCAGTATCTGCTATTTTGCTCATAACCTGTTAGAGAAAAAAACACAACACTGATTTGAATCAGTGGCCAACTGTGAATCGCGCTCCTGTGTTCCCTCACTTACAACAGATGCTTCAGTGTGTTTCTGTTACACACACAAACACTGCATTTCCAACATTTCAGCCCAGCTGGCGGAAACCGTTAAATGAGCAGAAACTATGACACCTCAGTGGAATGAAAATTAGATGTAATGCACATATTCTTTCCATAGACGTGTATGTTGTTTTAACTGGAGGTTTTGTCACCTGTTTATAGACTTGTTGATCATGCATGAGCTGCACTGACCTGTGTAATGAATACCGGAGCTGGCAGGACATTTGCACCATTTTTCTTTTTTAATGACGTATTCTGAAATAAAACTTTTAATTTCCTTTCTGTAACACAACATAAATTCTGTGCATGATCTTTGTGATGTGTCTACATATTTACAGTATTTCCTGAGCATGTGACAAATTTATTTTCGGGGTCGACAAAAGTTCAGAAATGTCAGTCATCCACCGATTTCACTTTTAATGCAACACATTACCGGTCAGAAATTAGTGTTTTCTATGCGTGTATGGTATCTATCTATCTATCTATCTATCTATCTATCTATCTATCTATCTATCTATCTATCTATCTATCTATCTATCTATCTAAACAACTCTTCTTCTGTTTGCTGCATCAAAACTCAGCCGTTTGTAACTGTAGCTTTAAAAAAAACTACTGTTTAAAACACTGTCGTTGCTCAATGGCAATTGCCTAAGACACCCCATTCCTGGGAAATGAATGCGTGCCCTTGTTCCAAATTTAGTTTTTGCCCGCCACCATGGGCTGCTATTTGGTCTGCCATTTCTCAGGGTTGTGGGCTTCTTTAATGAGCACTTTGATCCCACTCAGGTCTGGAGCTGGTGTTTACGCGACCCTGGAGAAAAAAAAAAAGAAAAGGAAGAAAAGAAAAAACGTATCCCATTCTTTACTTGAGACCTCTGAGCTGTGGTGTCCAGTGCAGCGGCCACATCAGGACCCCGGGGACCTCGTCTTGATCCTCGGACCCCGAGTGACCACAGAGAGAGGTCGTGGCTGCACTTTCAAGCCACTGCGGGGCGGATTTTCTTTGGAAAGTACAACAGCAGATGACAAATGTACACTAGACGAGGGTCATGAGGGCCAAAAAATGAAACTGATCGTGAAACATTTCCACTCAACCTGTCAGATTCCTTTGGATTATGAGTTCTCATTGCAGATGTCACTTGCAGCTGGTTTATTCAGGTTCATTTGTAGTATGACATGTGTTTTTGATTAGGATTTCCCTTTATCAGTCTCATAAATTTCATAACTTAACTACAACAGCTTCTTGGCTGGTACTTTATTTCCAGCATGGCTTTGACATGGAGCAGCTGTGCTGAGAGCGCTGAGGTTCAAGTACTATTTGAAAGTTGCTGCATCTGTTTGCCTTTGCTGTAACCTCCATTAACTCCGCACTTCAAAATATCCTGAATGTAACATGCAAGTTGTCCAGTTGAGAATCTCAAATATGTTTAAAGTTCAGTCACGGTCGCTCCAAGTCAGCACAGAAAGTTTTCTTTATTTTCTCTCATCACTTGCTGCTGCCATGAACATTGAAAACAGATGTCTAACCAACAAGTGGCCATGAAACAAGATTTGTGAAATGGATTATAGCCAGCAGTTTTATCAGTTATCACAAACTGGTAAACTGGGAGGAATTTTGCAGGTTGTGGCTTATTTATGATTCACACATGATTGTGCCAAAGCCGTTAAACAGTTGAAACATCGAACACAGTTGAGATGAATGGCAGAAACCATCCACCTCTTATTCTTACCATGCATGCTTTTAGTAATAGTCATTTCACTTTTATCATGTTCAGCATATTAAAAAAAATCCTGAATTCAAAAGCTTTGTTTTCACACTGGGAAAGTCCAGGGAAACCTTAAGGGACACCTCATCCCAAAATCAACGTATTTTCCTCTTACCTGTAGTGCCGTTTATCAGTCTAGATTGTTTTAGTGTGAGTTGCTGAGTGTTGGAGATATCGGCCATAGAGATGTCTGTCTACTCTAATATAATGGAACTAGATGGCACTCAGCTTGTGGTGCTCAAAGCGTCAAAAAAATGCATTTGAAATTTCAGCAGCAAAGTCTCTTACCAGAAATCATGACCCTTGTTGTGAGCAGTTTCATGTAGTACATCCACCAACTGTATCACGGCGCAGAAGGAAGCGTGCATCTTCTCATGGACGAGAGGCTCATGCTTGTGACAGTGCGAGATTTAAACGGTAACTGTGTCCTCCTCAACTGAGCTGTAATGTTAGCTAGCTCAGTGGTGCTAGGTGAGCTAGCAGTAGAAAGCTGACTATTCTGTCACCTCACATCGCCTGCGTCTCGGCCAGAGAGTTGCACATGGCCACATTGCAAAAACTAGAGGCGATGGCCAGCCAGCATTTATGTTTTGCACCTGCATGAGAGGAAATAACTCCGCACCAGCAGATGGCGGTCATCTGTAATCATCATTCAAAAGGTGAAACTGGAGGACCAACAGAATGCTAGTTAGCCAGTTAGCACATTAACAACACAATCCAATGCTGAAAGAAGAAAGTGTATTTACCATGCGCCAGTGAAAAACACAAACCATCACGTTGCTGCTAAAGAGCTCACTGGCTAAAGAAAAGTAATGTTACCTCATGTAACAAGTTTGTTTTGCTCTCACTCCCTCTTGATTTTAGCCGTTTGTTTACTTTCCTCACTTTCGTTTCTCTTCTCTTGCGCTAAGCTGAACTGCCAATCAGAGTGATTTCATTCTCCATTGTGCTCTGCTGTCTCTGACACTGATTCAACATGCTGAACTGGCTGAAAAAAAGCTGTCCAGGGCCAACGGTATGGGACACACTGCAAAGACTAGGACGACAGATGCTCGCCGATGAGCCAACGTTGACAGACGACCGCCTGTCAGCTTAGTGTGTCAGGGCCTTAAGTCATGAATCACTGTATCACAGCTGAAGTGATCCCATCATAAAACAGTCTCTGGTTTTCTTTATTTGTACATGCAGATAAGACAAAAAGGTCCAAAGCTTCATAAATATGCCACATTACTCTTTTCAGTCATTTGATTTAGGAACATTCTTGAGACAAATAAAATCTCTCCACACCACCAACAGATTTTTGTTAGTATGTGCACTGTAAGACTTGGAAAGTCATCAGGTGTTTTCTTTTTATTTCCCTGAGGGCATCAGCAGGAATAGCTGCATTCCTCTAAATGAATTACAAACTGTATGGGCACATATAATTTAACAAAGAGCTTTAAACAGGAGGACTGAATGTTCTAGAGTCATTCATCGTTTGGCACGGATTGTCATCTAATGTCAGGTTGAAGAAAGCTTGCCCTGTTTCACTCTGTGGGAGCACCCTGTACCAAATAACCAACCGAGCGACCTTACAGTAACCTTACAATACCTCAACTGGCAGGATTCACATGTCACAGCTGTATATACTCTAGTTCCTGGAAAACGGTGAATAAATATACAGCATTGTGTTTTGCATCAGATTGATTTATGTTAGCTTGGAGGAGATGTTGGCTGCTCTGCTTTGTCCACTGTGAAATGTTAAGCTTTGAATCCTGTTCAAAAAGGAAGACAGGATATGCAAAGCCTGCATAACTGCCAGGGTGACAGGTGTGTGTGTGTGTGTGTGTGTGCGTGTGTGTGTGTGTGTGTGTGTGTGTGTGTGTGTGTGTGTGTGTGTGTGTGTGTGTGTGTGTGTGTGTGTGTGCGCGCGCGCGTTTGCTTTTGAAAATGTGATTGGAAATTTCAGTTAAAAACAAAGCAAACAAACAAAATCACATCCATATATATAAACATATTGTAAACATATTTCACGTACTTTTCAGATATATGCACAAATAACTGTGCCACGCATTCTGAGCCAGTCAAGCAGACTTGGACAGTGTGATGGGAACTATTTAGAGCCAAAGACAAGAAGACAACTTGCATGTTGACTTAGTGACTCACAGCGAGGTTGTTGCTGTTTGCACTGGGCTGTTAATCACAAGAGTATATGGCCATGTGAGCGGGTGTAGGAGCAGGATCCTGCTGCAGTTGATGGACCAATCCGGACACACATTAACACAAGAAAAAAAACAACAAAAACAAACGTGCAATGAAACCAAAACGTATGCATTCACATGCATTTACACTCTTACAGCTGGGTTTGGAGGATGGTTTGGTTTTAGTTAGATCAGGGGATTTATCCAGGTGTAAATGGCTGTCAGGCTGGATGCAGCAGTCTGTCCAGACTTGCCTGTTTTGTGCCCATCCACGTGTTCTGGATGCCCATGTGTCAGTGGTTATGAGTCACGCCAGACAACGCTGTTTGCCCAAGCTGCCTTGAGTCATCGCATGCTTGTTGGATGGGACCAGGACTGTCGATCTTTTCTCATGCCTTAAGTACAGTATCTGTTTGACTTAAGCTTTTGTGAGGTATTCCTATCTGCGTTTTTTGCATGCTAGCTCAAAGACAACAGAACATCTCTCCCTGCCTGTTTTTCCAAATCTGCATCTTGCCTGTTTTGTTTGGTTTTTTTTACATCTGAAGAATGCGAGAGTCGGATATTTCCAACGAAGCACACTCCTAAGTGCACACACACACATTTCTTGGCTTTAGGAAGCATGCGTGGGCGACTGTCAAAGCCATGTATCTCTGCCCGACCAAGGGTTAAAGCCTGGTGGAGACGGTGCTGATAGGGAGACAGTATATGTGTCTTATCTCTGCCTCTGGCTCCTTAAGTCAGCTATACACCACTTCAACGACAGGATTTTATAGCAACAGAAAAAATGGCCATAAACATAAAATGACTGACTGATAGCTGCACTCTGCTGAAGGATGCCCTCTAATTAGTGTGTTTTATGAGCCCAGGATCCGCAGTGAAAACATGTTCGTGCTGCGCCGAAGAGCAAACACCGCCTGGGAGGTCATAGCTTCTACAGGGAGCTCTGGAGTGTCCTCAGACCAAGTTCAGGGCACGTCATAGGATGTCTCATGGTGGACCTCTGGAGCCCACATCATATTTGCTAATCTTATGGTGAATTACAGTGTGAGCAAGGGGACTTTTCAACACGTAAAGGTATGCGAGAATTAGGTGTTCAGCAGCTGATATGTTCAGTAGATACAGAGCTGTCACCTGACAAAAATCACCTTTGAATAAATCAAGCTTCATCAGACATAATTTTGTTTATAAGTACTCTGGCAAAAATCTATCCTTTGTTGGCCTTTTTTACACAACTAAAACAACCAAAAAAAAGAAATGTAACCTTTATTCAAGGACCTGCATGTGTCACACATTGTATATTTCTGTCCTGCTACAACAATATCCTCAGCCGCCTCACAATATCTTCATCTACAGTTGGTTTTAGCTGCTTGACCTGTTGCAGTAGTTAGCCACATCTTATATCTCTGCCAGTAATGTTAGCTAATATTTCTTGAGGGGAAAAATAACAAATTTATGAATTATTAATCACCCCCAATCCTAAAAAAAATTAAACAAGAGACAGTAACCACACAGGTGGGACATGCCACATTAGTGTAAAGTTACAGTCATGGAAGTCATAGGTGCAGGAAGAGAAAATGTTATCTTTGCTCATGCATGCAAAGCAAATTCCCCTTAAAGCAGCAAAGGTTTCATTCATTCATTCATTCAAAGTGCAAACATGTTTTTTTACTTAATTATCATTATGAAGTAAATATGTAATGGATATAGAATAATGACACCATCAGCATAAAGATTGTTCCCTATAAGCCTCGCTTTCACTATGTCTGCCACAGGGTACGATCTTCCAGGAAAATGAAGACTCGATGTACAGCACAAAGGAAGTGTGTCAACCATTGTGCAACAAAACAGGAAGAGGATAGCACTTTTGTTTTTTCCCAGTAGCTGTCCCCACTTACCAAAGAGTATCAATTGCCCTTTTTACACAGAGACCCCGCAATCCTGCCGCAAAGCAGACCCTTCATCACGCTGGCTCTGCTTTTGTATACAGAACCAAACATGGTGGGTATAATGCAGCCCCAGCGTGTGATTTTAGATATCATGCCAAAAGAGGTGTGACAGGCATGACATGTAACACAACACAACAGAGTCGACCTCTAATGTGACGTATAACATATGTGTCGAGGAGCGCTTCCTAGACAACAACAATGGCATACCACTTTTTACACAGACATGAATTCTAAACTGTTCCTGCCTCCGCTGCCAGCTTAAAGGTGACACAACTCTGTCCCCTGGCTCCATTTTCAATGTAAGGCCTTTGCAGCTACTGTCCCCAGAAGCGGACGGTGTAACGACTGGAGTAACTATGGAAACTGAGGTGGTTGCTGTGAGGAAAACAGAGAGTAATCCGGTTGTCTTTGTGACAGGGGCAATAATAATAAAACCATCACCAAGCAGTTTTTCCAAAATGACTAAAGTAATGTGAGAAAGTGAAACCACCTTGTTGAAATCAAATGAAACCAGACTGCTGTATAGCGTAGATATGATAATGAGTAACCTAAACTCTTGACTGACTGAATTATGAGTGATAATGTTTCTTTTATATTTGGTCACTTGGTAACAAATCCTTGAAGAATTCCTCCAGTGTCGGCACTCAGACACCCATCATCTCCTGTTTCACCTGCTCCGGCACAAGTGAACCAATGAGCTCTCGTCTCCAGCAGCGCAGGCCGACCTCTCAGCAAAGAAAAGCTCTTTAAATGATTGAAATATTTCAGATGCTCCTCCAGACAAAAGAAGTAAAAACAAGGCAGCTGAGTGAGAGGCAGGAGAGTCCCCCCCCCCCCCCCCCCCCCCCCCCCCCCCCCGACCCTCTGGTCAACCAGAAAGTGGGAAGGGTTAATCCTGGTTTACACTGACTTCACTCAGCAGCTCCTCAGCACTGGAGTGATAAACATGAGTACCAGGAGGATTCTCCTCTCACCTGGAGACAACGCAGTGCCCCGGGCCTGACCCTGGAGGTGACGACAGACTTGACTTGACAACTCTGCTGTGGGAAAGAGACAGAGAGAGATGGAGGAAAGGTGAAACAGAAGCAGAAGAGGCGATAAAGATCACCCATTCAAGACATGCAGGAAATTAGTTATTATACAAGGTGAAAGACTGTTTAGTGACACAGGAAATGTCTTTTTTATATCCTTCAGATGGATACACACACCCTGTTCACACCTGGTATTAACATGCCTTCAGCGTGATAACATCACAAGTGGATATCTTTATGTACAGGTATGAATGCACCCAATGTGTCTGATGAGATCCGATCACTGAGACCACATTTGGAGGTGGTCTGGGCTGCATATGGCCACATTCTTTCAGCAGTGTCTATGCTAATGTGTGCTGGACAACATTGAAGGGCCGCCTACTCAGCAGACATCCTTGCTGATCTGACTCAAACTGCCTCAGAGCTGAAGGGCCGTCTTCAGAGCAAATCTCCTCACTGCGAAGGGTCAGTTCAATGTCTGTCATCAAGCATGAGCTAACACAGCAGTAGCAGCGAATCTGTCTTCAAGTAAGCGTTAGGTGTGATGCTGCCTTATGTGTGCAGGTAGACTCTTGCAAACTGTCCCCAGCATGAAGCTCACTCTCACAGGAGTAGGCCCAATACTGCAATCTCCCGCAGTCTGTACCCTCAAGGCAAACTAATTAGCTTGCTGCTAAAGTTTTCACATACAGCAGCACAACAAACAACTTGGTGCTAGCAAGCTGAAATGATATACATATTTATTTGCATATAAAGCAGGTAGGTAAGATCTGATCACAAGTGGTCACTCGAACCACATGTGGAGATGGATTCTAATGTCACGTGTGAACAGCCAGACTTACGTGGTCGGATCACACAAGACGCATGTTAAAATGTCAGGTGTAAACAGGCTCTGTGAGCGAATTCGTCTGCTTCACAAAGACACACACAGGGAAACCGATAAGATCCTACAACCGTTTTCTAAGGAAATGCACTTCATGTGAGCCAGTATACACTGACTTCAACGATTTTTATTTAATCGAATAGTTTCAAAGACATCTCTGCCCCTGTGATTTTTGACTGAACTGTGGCAACGCTCCAAATGTTAGTCGACTTGGCTGTTCTGCTTTCTTTCCATTGTTGCGTCTCATGCTGTTTCATGCTAACACTGGCCCAGCCACGCAAAAATTATGCCAAATTCTAGGATGAAAGACAGAAATGCTCTCCAAGTTCCAGGTGGCATGTTTAGAACAAGTTTGGACCTGCTATGGTGTCACAAATCCAAACAGTCCAAACTGCAATGACTTTTAAAGAAAGGGACAGATGAAAACATAGATGGTTGCGAAAAGAGATGGCAGCAACGATAAGAGAAAAGGGGAGAATAAGTGATGGAGAAAAAAATCACTCATGAAATTCAGCCTGCCGTTTATCAACCCTCTGTTTTCTTCTCCTCTCGTGCGCTTGGAGGAAATCAGCAGGCTTTTCTTTGCTCCTCTCTTGCAACTGATAAAATCAATGCTATCGTTCAAGGTAAATGCAGAGTTCAAAGGATGTCAAAACTGTTTGCAAAGCATTGGGCGTTGACATTAGCTTTGCAGCGATTTTTTTTTTTTCATTTTGGACTTATCTTTATTTCTATTGATAAGGTGAAGCTGATTCATCAGTGTCAAGGGGCTGAACTGGATCGCTTCGGTTTTAATTTTTCAAAGTGACTAATGTTAAAGCCATACGTAGTGTACATAGTTTTTGTACGATAGCATGGTTTCTATCTGGGGCTTGTGTTTGGGTAATAGCTATAAATCAACCGTAGACATGTTTTTGTAGCCATGTAACAGTGTAGGTGTGTTTTGTGTTGAACAGGCTTATAAAACTATTACTACATTCCATCAGCGTGTTTACCTGTCTGCTCAGGTCTCATCTTCGACCACACCATTAATGTGTTTGTATAGTGACAGCTATGGATTCATATATTCCTATTCATGACAAAAAAGTACTTTGAGGAATCTCAAATCGCCTGCATGTTTTTACTGTATTCAAAATATGCTTTTTAATTTAAACGTTATCTAAATCTGAGGAAAATTCTGCCACAATTAAAAAACAGCCAACTTTTTTCAGTTCATAGCAACAGTTTTACTGTATTTCATTTCCAATTTCCTGCTTTAGATATCTGCAGGTACATCTGCAAAACGAAAACTATCAAACACAGTGGATCCACAGTAACCTTAAACTAGAAAATACAGTTTGATGTTGTAACTTTCATGTAAAATCAGCAGCAGAATTACAACGTTGCCACCTGGAGATACCCACAACACAGAAAAAATGTCCAACAAAGTGAGAAAACTTCTGCAAACCATTTGAGAGAGCTGTTTTTTCCTGCTCTGTTTACATCTTAGAGCAATAAAACTGCAATAAAATGATCCACAGAGGAGCTGCTTGAGCGCGACCTCCCTGTAAACTCCCTACCTGAGACTCTGCCAGTATTTTAATGAGCACATCATAAACCGAATATGCACTTCTGTTGACAGAGAGAGAGAAATAAAAGAGCACTGACTGCATTTTGTCTGTCCTTTGACAAAGCTCTTTCTGTGCTACATCTATTACTTTGTAATTATTTACCATTTATGAGGGAGCATCAAGTCATGCAGGTATGGCCAGTTATGGGTTTGATTTTCTCACAGGCAGCCACATGAAATTCCTTACAGTCCACTTACTCCTCAGAGTGCATGTGATTTTTATGTTCAGTTTTATGTAACTCCTGACTCAACCTGTTTGTGGAGGAAGCCCAGGATCCTTCGGTTGGTTGTTAGCTTCTTGGCTTTGCAAGAACTCTTTCATCTTCTGCTCTTTTCCTAATAAAGGACGCTAAAAGTGGTGTTTTGAGCCCGGTGGCTAAAGAGTGGAATCCAGAGAAACTTACTGTGTTAGTGTGATTCAGTCAAAATTAATTTTTGGATGCACAAGGAGTGTAACATTGGATGGATGAAGGTTACATCAAGTCAGACCCTGACTATCAGCAGCTTCAGTTGGGCGTGCTTCCACACACACTTAAATATACACACTCACACCATGCACCTGTGCAGGACCGCGCTGAAAAGAGCTGATAGTAGAGTGAAAGAACTTGACATTTGTTTTCCTAATCACCTCCGACATCTCCTTTCTGTTTGTGCAGAGCGAGAAGTATCGCACAGCTCAACAAAGGCCCCATTTACTCACCGTCCTTATTTGTCCAAGCGTGTTTCCCTCCAGCTCCCTGAAACCACAAGCTCATTATTTCATCCTCCGTAATGTTAGCTTTTAAATCCACATCAGCACACTCATTTGGTTAGAGATGGTAAATATTTATGTGGCGTGTCGAAAAAACACACGCGTGTGTACACACACACACACACACACACAACTGGCAAACAGACACACACACGCAAGCACACTTTTACCCTGCCATTTGTTCTGATTTCCTTTTTTTCATTTTCAATTTGAGTTGGAACAGTTTCCTGCTGGATTCAGAAATTATTGGATTATTTAAGGCCAGAGGCCCAGAGGGGCTGTGTTGGTTTGCCCGATTGTTTCTTTTTGTTGCTTAGTACCTTATTTTCTCATGCAAAGTGGCCCTAAATTGACTGATGAATGTGTATAGGGATAAACAGCTTCTGTGGGTTCATTAATGGTGCTTTGGGTTTTGGAGCTGATCGCTGAATTTCAAAATAAAAGTCCCCAACACTCAACTAAGCTTCTTCTTTTTCTTCTTCTTCTTCTTCTTCTTCTTCTTCTTCTTCTTCTTCCTATGATTGGCACTGGAAAGATACTCGTTCATAGCACAAAGATTATACTGGTCTGTGACTGATGGTGGGTCAGGCCCCAAGGAAGTGCATCAGGCATAGAGTGCTTCAGGGATGATGTTTTTCTGTAGGCCAACGCAGTACTTAGAATCGTCCTGGTGTCCTCGTCAGAAAGCCTGTGAGATATTTCCTTTGGATCTTTGATTATTGCATAAAATAACATCTATGAAAAAAGCCACGTAATTAACTATCGCCAGAAGTAAAAAGTTAAAATTAGGGTATAATGAAGTACACCATGGCTGCATGATATAACATCACCACCACAGAGAAGATGTAATGCCATGTTCAACATGATGTTCTGTAGTCTCATTTAGCCACTTGTTAGCAACAGTCTTTTTTAAGATACAAAAAAAGCTTCAGAATTCACAAGTGGGATATTTACAGATGTATCTTATGTCATAGAACAAAACGTGGAAGTCTCCACAGACCTTATTTGAACCAAAACCCATTGAAAAAAAAACCAACCTTCTTCAAGACGAGGGAACTGGGAGTGCTAAAATGCTAACTCATTTCCAGGTTTGAGGCTAATTTTTCGTCACGTAATGCCATTGGCCCTAAAAAGACTTTTTCCTACGAACTTACATTGTGAAAGAGCTGTCGATAAATCAGTGGGTACATTTTTTTGAGCATGACAACCCCTGCGTAATGACTCGTTTTACCACAGGAATTTATTCCATTCAGTTCAATAATATTTCGAAAGTCTACAAGAGCTGTATGACTAAGTTATTTGGGCTCTATGGGCCCAGTGATGTGGAAGCAGCGCTGATCGTCAAGGTAATTTTATGTACAATAGTGGAACATTTTTGACTTCATGCACCACTGAACAACTTTCATAGCAATGAATGGGGTCCCGCCTCCAAAGCTGTATCCAGGTCTCATATATCATGTCGTGCTTTCGGCTTCCGAAGTAAGCTAGGCTTCTCCATCTGGATGTGCGTGGGTGGAAATCACACGTCATCATGTCACATCAACTAACCAATCAACATGTTACATCTAGCAACAAGGAACATGCATGTAAGGGGAGCGACTTGGTATAAACTTAACTACTGTTAACTGCCTTACAGTACAATCATGTGGTATGTAAGCTGAGGTCCGATTGTTACTTATTGTTCTTCTATTTCTTCATCTTTGTAAACAATCTATGTTTATGGATGCCATTCGGTTTTTTTTTTTCAATAAAGATCTGAATCTTAATGTAAATATTTTGAAGTGAAATACCTGTATCATAAAGACCACCCTCAGATACTTAGATGTGAACTCCTAATGTTCATTAGATTTCCTCCGCTTTTTATTTATTTCATTGTGAGGATGTTTGGCAGCCTTCTTCATCTTACGTCTGCTTCACTTTAAAAACAAGCTGTTCTCTTTTTGGATGCAGGCATTCTGAATATGGATGGGGTGATTGCTGTCGTACTGTGGACAAAGTACTGCAGATAATATTAAGTATGCGCTCTGCAGCTGTGCTGTGTATAAAATACATGTCTGAAAGGAATCAG
Source organism: Epinephelus awoara (assembly GCA_035609425.1). Taxonomy (NCBI): domain Eukaryota; kingdom Metazoa; phylum Chordata; class Actinopteri; order Perciformes; family Serranidae; genus Epinephelus; species Epinephelus awoara. Next base: position 23,077,105 of record CM069306.1, on the reverse strand, counting down.
TTTGGGCATATAATTAATATCAAAGGACTTCGTCTCTTGAGGTTTTGACTTTTCAAGGAGAAATGTTAATAACAGTCATTTCAAACTGAGGCTTAGGTGGGGTCCCCAGACTCCTTGGGCCCCTTGGACTGTGCCCAGTAATCCATCCATGCCCTCACTTATGCTACAAGCTCTTAGCAAGTATGTCGGTGGGATGGAGCATTGTCTTGATTTGGGAGAGAACAAGAAAAGTTGCTCTGTGGTCCAGGTAAATATGATGTCACTGCATTCCCCTCTCAGCTAGAAAGATGCCACAAGAACTGACATCAAACATGACAAAATAAAATTCTTCCCCATCATAGCTGGTGAAAACATTTGGATGTGATGAAATCATTTGTAGGTTTGCCCAGAAGTTTAGCAGAAACATTAAAAACTCGCAAATGTTTGGTAAATCACCAATACCTCCTTTAAACTGTTTTTAAGGGACGTTTTTTTTTTTCTTCAAATTATTCATCTCTCCACCCCTCCCCCTCCCTCCACTCTGTGTCTCAGGTTGCCTGCAGTCAGGTAGGATGGCCCGAGGCCTCAGGTTAAATCCCCAGCCCAGACGTCTGCGCAGCCCTCAGTCTGCCTCATTGGGAGTCCTGCATTGATTGCTGCTTTAGTCTCCGCTCATTGTTAATGGGAGCCCTGCATTGTGAGGGGCCACTTGCATTGTGAGGGACCTCTTGTAATATTGTCTTGCAGAGTGCTGGAGGAATGGTTGTATGGGCACCGAGCTGCCAGCAGCTCCTGTGAGGTCCTGTTGAATGGAGCCACCTGAGAGTCTGTCAGGGCACCAAAAGACCCCGACAGGTCAGAGGAATGTGGAAAACTGCTGACGTCTGGATTAACAACAGTCTCAAATAGTGACCAAATACAATGGGAATATGTCAGTGGAACTTTATTAACACATATGATCAGAAAAATGAAAAAACACATGGACAGGACTGGACTGTAGCATCTGAAACATGATGGTGCGTTATCATTTAAGCAAAACTGTTTTTTACTGCTGTTAGAGTGGAGCTGGGGTAATAATTGACTCACAGTATACTATTAACTCATAAAAATCATCATTTATTAAAAAAAGTAAAAAATTATGCAAGCACAGTGAGAATATTTCAGCTTGTTTCCAGTCGAAATAAGCTTGTTTCAAGAATTAAGACATGACTCAGTCACAAAGTGGCTTAAAAAGAAGGATGTTTTTTGCAGTGTTTCCATCCTAAACACATAGTAACCTGTTAAACTGCTCTTTAGCAGCATTTGAAGCTGCATCATCAAGGTGTGTAACAGCGTATGTGAAATGAAGCAATTCTGGACTAGTCTTACGTGGATAATGTCTCAGATAAATAATACCTGCAGTGGCCGTAAGGGGCAAACATGCTAAATGGCCCCAAATTTTTCAACTGGAAGGAACATGCTGCAGTTTAAAAACCACGTATGAAAATCCAGAACAAATACAACCACAGAAACATGCTGCAAATTAAAAAACATTCTGCAGAAAGACAAAATAAATACAACAGCAAATACGATGCAAAGTCAAAAACATACAGTCCTCTGAAACAAACGTAACACAAAAATGCTGCATCTTCACAATGGAGGTGTTCCAGGCCTCTGGGGGAAGTGCAAAGTGGAACAGCAATTTTGACCTGAGACACAGAGACTTGTGGTGTGTTTTGAAGTGGAAAGAAAAGAGGAGTAAAGAAGCAACAAGTATTCTTCTTTAAATTTGGCCTTAGTCTTTTACAATTGTATTAAAGTGCAACAGATTTACATAGCTCCCGCTACAGGCCTGAAAGTACCATAAATATTTAATAAATGGTTTTTAACACACTTTTTTGACAACTCTGTTCTGTATTATTACAACTATTTGGGGTTGCAGTGTCACAAACATTTAGACAAACATGCGGTAGCACTCATGAATGCACACATGTACACAACATGCTCTACTGAAACGTACACAAACAGTGATTCCACATTCAAATGCACGCAGCTGTACATTCAGAAGAAAGGAATGTGCCATATCTTTGTTTGGACTCCATGTTGTTCCTGCAGGATGCTGTAATTAAACCTCCAAACCAATATCTGCTTTCTTTCTCTCTGTGGCCTTGTGTTATGATTTCGCTCTTGCGCTCCGTGCAGAGCCATTGTTTCGCTTAGCTAATCAAAGACTCCGCTGCTATCAGATCAAGGAACATTTTAGCGTCTGTCAGCAGACTGAACCAGCCGAGCTGCCACTAACAGCCTCCCTCTCAGCACGCAAGATGATGCTATAGAATAACTTTGAGGCGGAAGAGAAAGAACTATGGAGCTAATTTGGGACATTTGTTTCTTTTTATGGAAAAGGATGAGGTTGATATTTGCAGTTCACATTACATTAACTAATAATCAAAACTAGTGGAGCTATTGTGCGAGGAAAGTGTCGATATGTCTCACTTTTTCTGTAGTTCACTTTCTCCAAGGCCAGCAGAGAAACAAACAACGAACCCAGCAGTTGAAAAAAGTGGCTTAAAAATGAACTGCTATGCCATTCTAGCAACCAGTGTGGAATAAAATCAGAATAAAAGTTATCTGGGTTGTTTCGAAATATTGGCTGTTTTACATCATATTCAACATGGAGAACTATATTTCCAAATGTAGAAAAAAACATATACAGTCACATTTAGAAACATAATCCTTTATATGCAACCTAATACTGACGGTCACGCAGATAAACGCGAGGTTACCTCTTCAGTGGAGTCACTGGAGGGATGTGTGCTGGGCTCATGTAACTGAAGCTCACAGTGAATCCCGGCGAATAATGATGGTGACTGAGCCTGCTGCTATTGTTCACCTGCATTGTGTTACATGGGAATGAGGACGGCAGGAAACCTTGCTTTTGTTGAACTCTTATATTTTGTATTACCACACCAGTGCTGGTGCTTTCACGTGCACGACAGCAGAGCACACACCCACCAACACACACACACCAACACACATCGACATTAAATGCAAGAGAGCTTCACCACTTCAAAGGCTTCAATCTGTGCACAAAGCAAATGGCAGGAGGAGGAAAATTAGAAGGGGAGCACGGGTGCTTCTTCAGAGGGAGAGGAAGCACATCGGAAGAACCTTTAATCTCCCACAACTCTGCCAATTTGAACCCCCGGAGGAAATGACATCACATGACTTTCTGTAGCGATATCACATTGCAGAAATACAAAATTCATTTCTGCCCCAGATATTATTGTCCCCAGTGTGACAGAGGTCATGTTTCGTGATATTGTATGCTTCTCAGTGAGCAGCTTCTTGGAGGTATTATGTTGCTAATCCAAGCTGACAAAGGGAAAAGTGGTCCAAAATAATATTGAATGAAATTGAAATTCACAATGAGGTGAAATGACAGATGTTGACTCACTTTTTTGTGTCTGGTGGTTTGTGTGTAACATCTGTAAGCATGATGTTTTTACTGATGAAGACATCAACATGCTGTATTTAGGTTTTTGAAAAAAAGATTCAGAGCTAAGTGTCCCAATATTGCATTGGCAAAGGTATACAAATATTTATCTCTCAATGAAATCAGGTTTTTGAGATCAGCTATATGAATTTGTTTTGTTCTTGTTTTTTATTGGTTCAAAGGATAGTACACAAATCCAAAGTAGTGACAGACAATACATGGAGATGTTGTTACTAAGCTTGGTTATGTGGTGTTCACATGTGTATGTGTATGGGTGTGTGTGTATTTGCAACTGACATGGAAGAGACAGAAGAGACAAGAAAAACTGAGCAAATAATAAGGTGAAAATACATACTAAAAATAAAAAAAATAAAAACACTAAATAAACCAACCCATTCTCATCACAACTCATCAAATGCCTTTGGTTTGTCAGGGGACCCTAAATGTCAAAATCTGAAGCACTGAATAACCTCCTGTGTCTGTTTTGGACACTCATGGACAGCATCTTGAAAATAAGTGGCTTGAAATAAGTACAGTTCTTATATAATGTCACATCACTTGATATACGTCATGTGACACGAATCACAGGTGTAGCATGCTAAACATACTTGCTCATTACGTTGTTATTAAAATAACTCCACTGACTTTAATTTTCACATGGCGGGCTCATGGGTAAAAGTCTGGTGTTTGTTTGACCAACCCACCCTAAACTGACTTTCTTGGTCTTTATACTACGCTATCTGCTGGCAGTGTCAGAAATACCCGCCGCTCAGTGCATAACATACCACTGGGTTGTCACTGTGGCTGGTCAGTTCTTCTGCGATTCTCTCATAAGATGGCCTGTCCTTCACTGTTCCCGTCATCTGACGGTTAATGGCCTCTTCGTTTGCAAAGACAAGGAGGGCGCACTATTCTTTGTCTCCCCATTTGCTCATCTTTACAGTGTACTACTAGCTGCTCGCTAATTCCTGCTATGAGCTGTTTCCTGTTTATCCACCGCCAGTGGGTCGCACGTGCTGCGTCATCCTCTCACAAGTCATCAACAGCCCCTCCCGTGGCGGAAGGGCGCCTCGTTCTTTTTAAACCGAAAAGGTTCTGCCAATATGTTTACCTCTACGCAGTGGAAAATTGGGCACCTCGGATCAACTCGCCAATCCGGCTTTGTGTGTCTTAAAGCTCGCAGCTTACCTGCAAAACGGCCCAACATTCGCCGAAAATCTGGCAGTGTGAAAGGGGCTTCTGTCTAATGCTGACATCCAATGATAAAGCGACTGTATTTGACAAGTTCAATTGTGGCAGGTTGCGTCAAGAAATAGCTGCGTATAAAAGGTGCCTCTGTACATTGGTTTCTGACAAAGCAGCAGTATTTGTCGAGCTGGGAGTAAGAGGCAGCTGAATAACCATAATAATAAATAAAGTATAATAAAATACAGGAAAAACAAACAAACAAAACAACCAATAAAACCAAAACACCAACCCAGCTGGCACCTCTGGTCACCATCCATGGCCCTGCTGTTGGCAATAAACTTTCCAAAACTTTGTTTTGTTTTCAACGTTATGTGGGCTGTTTTATTCTGTGTGTTCTGTGTGAGCCATTCAAAGACAAAAATCCTTTGCCTTGTGATTACAAGTAGGTTTTTCCAAATCTGACCAAAAACAAGGCAACACACACTTGTTTGTTTGCCGTCATGATCCTTGTATTCTGTTTACAATGGTAGAAGCTGGAGGGCTTAAGCCTGCAGTCCTATTGTTCTACAGTGCGAGCACAGAGAAAAATAAAAACCCAAACACAACTCTTAAGTTATGAATTGAAAAGGATGAAGCTCTAGAACAATGTTTGATGTAAATTGTAACCTTTAAAATGAGCCCGAGCCGTTCCAGCAGCCCAGCTTAACTCATCATCTCTTGCTTTGTGACAACCTATAATTGCAGACTTTTTAAGCAGCCCTGGAGATGTGTTGTAGATAAGCCATCCAGCTTAACACAGTCAAGGCTTCTCGGTGGTTTCCTTTAGGCACGGCGTTCCCGCAGGCTGCAGATTGTGTGCGGCGGTGTCATATTTCAAAGATGTTATTTGAAACACACATTAGAGTAAGACCACTGATTCATCTTGTAATTAGCAGGACAGAAATGATCTGAAATGAATAATGAAGTGACAAATGTGTCACTGTGTATTTTCTGTATGTTCCCTAAGCTAAAGGAGACGTGGATCCACGTGGATCATAAAAGGCCACCGGAGGACAACGGTTGTTGAAGTGATTAGTGGTCACAGCGTTTAGTAAAGGCAAGCTCTTTAATTACAGAAAACACCAATGGAGGTAAATGCTCCGCCGTCTGATAGCATCTCGGGTAAAGTAACCCCCCCCTCCCCCTTCCTCCCATCAACACCAAACACTAAGTGCAGGTAACGAAGATGTAGCCCTGAGGTCCCTCTGTCTTCAAACTCATCAGGAATGACAATGGAAGCAAATCTCATTTCTATTGTTAGAAAAAAAATCAGGCAACATGAAACAGAGATGTTTCCAAGTAGGAATTTGATTTAACAAATACCAGCGAACAGAATCTGTGTTGGGTAATATTCAGGTACATGATCATCATACTGAATAAACTTACTGGAACAGCACAATGTGGAAATTTCTTCCAAGGAGGATGTCTTGTGATTTCTTGTCTGAGGCTGATTAACATCCTGCTAAACTCAAAACGAGGAAGAGCTTGCTTTAACTTGACTCATCCAGCAGCGGCTACCTTTGATTAGCTGTAATTAAAACATTCAAGCCGGTTAACAGTGCTCAACCTCCAGTGCTCAAGAGGATGTAAAGAAACTCCTACAACTAGTAAAACAGATAAAGTTAAGGAGCCAAAGTTTAATAAAAAAAAACAACTTTATGATCCTGTATGAGTAAGATTAGTGTTGCCAGCTGAAGCTCCTCAGGCAGGACTCTCCAAAGCTAAAAGGCAGCTCACCTTTGGTCTTTAACCTTGAAAGTCAGGACATTTCTGCCTGAGGGCCTCAGGTTGCATGAAGGAATCAACAGTCCAGAAAGAAAGCTGGCATCAAATGAAGCAGCAAGGACACAACGGTGATCATTAAAATTTGCTAGCCAAATTTAAAACAGGTACATATCAGTGAAGAGATGCTGAAGGGAAATTTCCCACAGATGTGTTACTCTTTTGGTATTACTTTTGGTTTCACATTTAGACTTTGCTATATTTTGCTGATAATGTTTTGGCTGGAAACCCACAGAGCACAGGGCCCTGACACACCAAGCTGACAGTCGGCCTCCAGTCAATGGTGGGCCATCAGCAAGTGTCTGTCGCCCTTGTTTTCAGGTGTGTCCTGCACATTTGGCAGTAGTCAGCCCTGGTCATTTTTTTCAGCAGATTCAGCATGTTGAATTGGCATCGGAGACAGCAGAGCTCATATATGTGCTGGTTGGCTGTTGGCTTTAATCATTGTGGTATATTCAATGCAACTTTTTGGCGACGTGAGGTGATTCAACAGTCGGCCTTCATCGGTTAGTTCTGTGATGTCCGTTTGGTGTGTCTGGGCCTTTACGCAAGAGAGTTCACTTCCAGTTCATCAGTTACTCCTGGAAAAGCGAGACCCTATCAAGAGTTCTTACTAATTTCTTCAGAAGAAAAGCCTGGCCAAATAAAACACAAACTTTCTCCTGTCTGTATATTTTTATGAAAAAGTGAACTGACTCCTTAAAGTAGAAGCAGTAAATGTGGTCATGCTGTAAACACGTTGGACGTTTTCTGATACTCTCTGGTGAAGACGGATGAATAAACTGTTAAGATGCCTGGCAATAAATCATTTAAAATCATTTAGAAACTCAGTTGTATCACTGAATTATTTTGGATGCTTGTGCGTAATAATCATGTGAGGAGATATGAATGTGAATATGCTGCACTGTAGCACCGGCAGCTTGATTTTTTTAGTATGAGTCACTTTTACCACAACCATGGGTGTGCCGTTTGTTGTCCCCCACCAAACTCCATTTTCCTGAGATAACAGAATTTGACCAAGATGGGATTTTGGATCATGTGAAAGAGAAATCTGTCCAACATACCATGCTTATTTCTCTCTCATCTCCATTTTATATTTTTTAAAAGCTATCTTACGTTCCCAGCTGAAAGAACGCTATAACCTTTGCCTCTTTTTCTCATTACTTTTAAAAACATTGAGCAACAAACCCCAGGATTTTATTTTTCTCCAAAATTAATATAATCAATTAATTTAATTTAGTGGAGATAAAACACAGCTTGAGTCTGGTCCAGCAAATTTCTCTGACAATCGGATACCTATATGAGCTCTTAGATAAGATAAACCACACGAGGAGACCTGCAGATCATTTTCCGGTGCCTTATAAAACTCCTTGGCATGAATCCAGTCTCCTCCTGCTGTAGATTAGATTAAAAACTGGCATATCACCAGATTCAATAACTTCTGTAGTAAATGTTTTATTTATTCTAAACCCGAGATAAGGCCTCAACTTTTGCAAACAGTTCGCTTTGGGTGAGCGTGCGGCTTGGAAAACAAAAGCGAGGTGTGGACTGACTGCAGCCCTGCAGGTCACATGAACTGCACAGATAAAACATGTGCTAATTGCCTAACACACTGCGGTCATCATGCCTGATCCTACCTTACACAGTGAGTTATAAAGCAAGCCGCAAATACATGTCTGCCTTCAGAGCATGTGATGGACAGCAAGACGTTAGACAGACAAGTTGCGGCATAGCAGCAGCAGCAATTATCGTTTCTCACTCTTTGTCTCGTTTCACATTAAAATACCTCTTTGGTGAACTTAGGATGAGTAATGAATAATAGCACGAACCATGTGCAGTCTTGTTCTTTTTGCTACCAGCGATACTGATGAGCCGAATGACTCTCTCTCTCTCTTACTGTTACTGATGATGAAGTTCTGCAGCAAACATCGGCTGCAGAGTTGCACTGTATTGCTGTGTGTGAATCACCTTCAACAAGCAGAAGTGAAATCGTGAAATATTTTACCCGTAAACAAGTACGCCCATATTTCTGCACAAACCCAGAAAAAAGACATACTTGAAAAAAGATGTTTACTTTTCTTTCCTTTTGCTCAACGCCAGCATTTAGTTTTCTTCTGTTAAGTAACTCTTTAGAATTTATTTCAAAAATACAATTTTGTCCTTCTGTTTTGACTGCAAAATAAGCAACTGTTTTGGTATTTTAAAAAGGGTTGACACACATAGAATTGTTGGTTGTTGTGCTTTAAAAAAAGAAATACTGTACATTGTCAACACTGAGTAAAATTCAACTTGATGCTGCTTATCAAAGTACAGTAAAAGTCTATTTCATATTTTTTATGGGAGTCAACAAATCCCATTAAAAGACCAAAACCAAAAATGCATATGTCTGTCTCACAAATATATAGTTTCATTTATTATTTATGCTTTTGTAAACAAAACACAAACAAACAAAAACAGCTGGGCACTGCAGTTTTTAGCAAATGCTGCCCAAACATGAGCAATTGGTGCACTTGTTGGGACTATTTTCAGCTGTGGATGAATACACATTTGGTGGTCGAATGAGAATTTACAGCGGCAGTGGAGGAACATGTCATCAAATATAATAGTGCGGCTCATTTATGTGTTTTTAAAAGAGTTTGGACAACATTGGAGTTCTATGGCACAGAGGAATAAGCTGCATCAAGCTTAAAATACACAGACAATATTTAGTTAGCAGGGTAAATTTATTGTTGGTTTCAATTTTTGCATGAGAATTGTTGGCAGTAAGGAAAATGTAAAATATCACCAGAGTCCCAGGAGCACAGGGAGAGGCTGCTACTTGTGTTTTTACTTTTAGTCAGTAGAAGCATGAGAAAAAGTGAATAGGTGTGTGCTCTGTTTACCTTATTTACAAAAATAAACATGATCTTGCCTTCTTTAATTGTTGTAGCGCTGTACTGAATGTACAGTATCTGTTATGGGATGGACAGCCCAAACTATTCTTATTATCCTCACCACACTCATGTCAAAAATATTTGGGAATTACTCATACAGAGGATAGAAATCCGATGACTAAGATTTTACTTTCCCCTGAAGCACAAAATGGCCATAACGCACTATATATTTAAAGCTTTGATAGAGTTGTCAACCAGGCCCAATGACTCACAGATTTAATTTGCCAAACTCAGAAAGTTCTGGCTTTCAGGACTCACTTTCTGGCCAGTACGCCATTAAAACTAAGGGAAAGTGCTCCCTGGCCATAACAAGCATTTCAAGAAATTGCAATTTAAAAAAAGAAAATGGAGTAATAAAAATAATGGTTGTGCTGTTCTGGGTCATTATTTATTATTTCATTCCATCAAACACCTAACTGTTTGTATTTCTTTCTGTGCAGCAGCGGTGTTGTGACATTTGTGAGCAAGCAACAAACACATGTTGCAACACATTTCTGACTCAAAAGAGTAAATGTTGAAGAAACCTTACTCGGCATTGTGACTTATTATTGCCTCAGTAGTTGTTTTTGTATTTCAATATCTGACTGTCACGTTCATGTATGTTACAGGCCACTATAAGCTGACACTTGCTGTGTTGTATATTGTTGAAGTTCCTCTACAGATCAGCAGAGGTGTGGACTCGAGTCGCATGACTTGGACTAGAGTCAGACTTTAGTGACAAATGTAATGTCTTTAGACTCGACTTGACAAAATCAAAAACTTGCAACTCGACTCAGACTTGAACACCAGTGACTCATGACTTCACTTGGACTTGGGCAAGCCCAAAAATAATAACTTCTAACCACATTTAACATTTAACGTTGCACAAAGAACGGTAGTTAACATTAACATAGTTAGCGAGCTAATGCAGAGCTAACTTTATTACTCTGTCGTTAAAATGCCATTATGTTGGGTTCATGACTTGTTTAGGACTCAAAACTCAAAGTTGAGGACTTGGGATTTGGCAGTCTTGACTCTAGATCTGATTTAGGACTTGTCAGTTTTGACTCTTGACTTGATTTGGGAGTTGTCAGTCTTGACCGCGGAGTTGACTTGGTAGTTGCTTGACTTGAGACTTACTTGTGACTTGCAAAACAATGACTCGGTCACACCTCTGCAGAGCAGTAAAACTTAATGATGCCCATTTACTCCCTAATAGATGCATGTAATTACCTTGAGAATCCACCCATTGTACAGTAACCAGAGTGGCTTTAACTAGTTACACCTGTTAAACTGGGAACACTGTGTGTGCCGAGTCTTTTCTTGGATGATGCTGGAACTGGAAACGCTTTTAACTCAAGTAAACGCCTACAAGATCATAAAATCCCCAAACTGGACAATGAAACTTGAGTTGTTAAAAATTTTATAGTGAAATACCCCTGCCTGTTCTCTCAGCCTCGTACACACAAGCAGAAGTCAAACATTTACTGACCCTAAAAATAAATGTTTTCTGCCGATTGTATAATTACATGGCGCGGGGAGCGGGGATGTTAGTGTGTAATGTGATGCTGCCTTGTGTGTGTTTGTGAAGGGAAGGGGTTGCGGAAAGGGGAGGGATATGGGGCGGGGGAGCTTTGGTACAATATAATTAAAATAGGATGGCCTTCGCAGGGCTCAACTTGTTATTGTCTTTTCAACCTCAAAAAGACGGCATGTAAAAATAGACATGTGGCAGACGTTTTTCTTCTTCCTCCCCCTATGTATTTGGCAAGATTTGGTGAATGAATTCTGCTTTGAGGTGGTGACGCCGATCAGTATCTTGATATCTAGTGAACTGACAGCCTCAGCATTCCCTCAATCACTTTTTTGTACCTGCACATACCAGTTGCATGTATGTCAGCTGTAAACCTGTCAACACAATAAATCCTCTCTCTTTGAATAGTACTTAAAAACTCCAGGTAAACCTTCAACCGTTGGTGTTCCCTGAGTTTCACCCCGCTCTGGCCAGCGCTTGCTTTCCTGACTTATGCAATTCCATCCAAGAGGTATTTTATTGAAGTGGTTGCCTATTTGCCCTCACATTAAACGCCTGAGGAATTCGTCCCTGGGTTTGCTGAGGTTGTTTTGATGTGCATTCAAAAAGCCTGTGTGTGCAGAAGGAGCTCATTCACAGCTCACAGGGACTCAATGGCTTCATTTGTCCTTGAAGGTAAACACTCACAGAGGAGGCCCTCAAATATGGCCTTTTCAAATGCCAAGGCCCCCTCGACTCTCCATCATATGTGACAATGAACAAATTCCTATTCAAAAGCACTTACTGTGCGATAGCGTAGCATTGTGGTGCCTTCAGCACACCTGAGTAAATGAATTAACCACATCACTGTGGAACAAAGCATGTTTATAGTTTACTTGAACTGTAAATGTGACATCCATGTATGATGCACTTAGGTTGGACGAGTGCCACATTTCATTACTGGAAAACCAGTTGGACACATTGACATCAGACCAAAATAAAGACATTTCACTAGGGATTAAATCCGTCATGAAGTATCGTCTGAGTTAGTGGTTCCCAGCCTTTGTCGTCAGCCCTGATGAGATAAGTCATACAAGAGAGGTTCTGCAACACCACACCCGTCACGTTCCATGTTGTCATGGATGGATTATAAACTTAAACCCTTAATCTATTACTGTCAGCAAACATTTTTGGTAACTTTTAGACAGCGATTGTAATTGTTTATTCATTACTTTTAGCAAACAATTTTAACTGTTTATCCATTACTTTTTTTTACTATTAATTTGTCACTTTTAGTGGGATTTGTGAGGTGCAGTTTGTAAACGCAACATTGTTGGCCCCTTCTCTCCGTCTCAGCAGCTCCTCCTGGATGTGTGCCATGAATGTATTAGAGAATTGGATGCTCTTTTTATTATATATTTTATCCATAGCTCACTGATGTAAAAGAGACGTGTAGAACTTTTGACACGACACCACCAGTTATAAACATTACTCACTGTATATAACATATTTTTGACATGAAGGTTTAGTCTTTGTAAAACTTCCAAAGCCCAAAAAAGTATTTCCATGTTCCATCATGTTGCTTCTCGGGAACAAGGATGCTTGCTATGTTAAAGCAAAAGCTGTAGAGATGTGTAAAAATAAAAGGAAAAGCTGAATAAATAACACAAAGGTTCGCCGTCTTTTTCACACTTTAAAATATTTTGATTTTGTGGTGTGTAGACTGCTGCTTGTGCCCCGTGTGAAACCAAATGTCAGTCAAATGACTATGCTAGTGACGGACGTCATGTGACATTACATTATGTAGGAAAATGTATTTCTTTTAAGCCAAAACATGATGTTTTTTTACCTAAACCTAACTACATACTTTTGTTGCCTAAAATTAAGGAAGTAAATTTAAAAAAAGTTTTTATGAACATTTATTTTGAAAAGAGGCTGTATTTAACAAGCAAAAGTTTATTTTGAAGAGACACAATGCATGTAATAAGTGTAAATTGACACACTGTCCCTGAGCATCCAAAACTGGAGGGGTACCTAGAGTGTCATAGTTTTATGCGTAAGGCTGCTGAGCAAGTTTCAACTGTTGAATACATTACATTTAAATTACAGTTTCAACCATTTCCAACTGCAGGAGTACCTCCTGGGGTGCATGTAAGTTGGGAACCACTTGCTCTGTTCTGGGTTATTATCTCAGATATCTTTGTCTCCTTGGTGAGAAGAAGTCAAATAGGCCCCCGCATTGGACACCTGCGTGCACACAACCATTGGTATCATTGTTAGTGTCAAAAGCAAAGTAAAAACATCACGCTCAACACAATACACTTGTGGAATCCACTCCTCAAAGTTAAATGCAAAAAACAAAAGGCAAGCCTTCTAAAAATAAAGCCAAATGCCATCGATCTTGTCTGGATCTGATAGTCAAAATACCACGACACCGCAACTCATTTTACCCTGCAGGTTCCCAGCGTGCCGCAATGACTCATCACTGCCACTGTCTATCCCAGGATGCACCACGCGGTGCAGCCATGTGTGTTTTTAAAGGCATACCCAGGTGAGGTGTGTGTGTGAGACTGTCTGTCATGTCTTTCATTGTGCCTATTACACACAGACAGCTCTTGTGAGATCCTGATGGTGATCTTTGTCAACGCTTCACAAGGAGATTCGCAGAATAACTTCAGGTCCAACAACAACTATGAAAGTATGAGACTGTGTAGGTTTGAAGATCTTTGTTTTGTTTTTTTGTAGAGGAGAGACTCGCATTCCCACAACACCTGTAAAATTCCACTCTGGATTGTAGTGTTGATGCAGCCAAGCGATATCCCACACAAGCCGACACGCTCATACTTTAGATAAAAGAGGTGTACTCTTGCGTGACCAAAACCCACAACATTTTTACCTTGTCACTGACAGTTTGTTCCTGCAGCAAATATTCAGACATGTTGCCAAGGTGTGTTGTGTTTTGACTTAACTCATGCTGCACAACAAAAGAGATTCCCCATACTTAAAAAAAAAAAAAACATTGACTGAGTTTGACATTTTATTCTGGTTACTTAGCTAGTAGGTTAGATGTGAAAATTCTCTTTATTCAGAAGAGAAGACAGACATTAAGGGCAGACAGAGGACTTGCACAAACATGTTCTTAGAGGCTGTAAAGACCTCTAATCCTATTGTACAAAGTTTCATTCATTTTATTTTCAGTTTCATTCATTGAAACTGAAAATAACATTGCTATCGCTGATATAAAGGTTAATGTTGCTGTTTGGCATTTTCATAAAGTAAGTTATTGTGTTTCACATCCATCAAACCAGCACAACAGGAAAATCCAGGCTGATGTTTAAAGCGATACTTTGCCAGTTTTCAACCAGCTTTGTTTCATGACAATGTGGGCAGTATGTGTAAATGAACTGTGGTAAACTTCTCTACATCTTACCGGTGCACAGATCTCCCTGTTTAAATCCACTGAATCCAGCGGATTTTCATCGGCTTGAGGGCTGTTGCTTGAATTACAGATTGTACTTCAATATTTCTGTATGCCCGTGTGTAGAAGTGGATGGAGAGACCCGCTTGTCTCTCTCAAACGCTGACAAAACTTTGATCAAATGGTATAACTAGGATGGCCGTGGCTCAGGAGGAAGAACAACCTCCTCAACCTCCAGAGCCACAGCCTGGCTAGTTTTACAATTAATCCCTCACTATTACCAACCACTACCAGTCCTCTAATCGAAATATCAGCACTTCAATCAATGGCCCCTGCAGTCCACCTGCATACTGTTTCCTGTATTGTGTTAATGGAGGTATAAAATACTGAGAGCTAATAGTAAAACTGTGTAAAATACTGTGTTGCCTATTACTCACCTCCAGTTTTTTCAGAAACAAATTTTAGCTTACTGGGTTTTTTTTTTTTTTTACTGTAATTCAAGATTGTTTGTTACCAGCCAGCCACCATATTGTTTCCTGTGTCAAAACCATTGGTGTATAAAGAGAACTGGGATACAGCATTGGATGTGGGACCCCATTCACTCCAATGAAAGTTGCTCAGTGCCACAGGAAGCCCAGAATGCTCAGAATTTACAGAATTAAATGGCGCAGATCTTCCGCACTGTGGGGCCCATAGAGTACGCACACTTACACCCACCAAGCACAGCCCAGCGGCTAGCTTCAGGTTTAGCACTTGAATAGGGAGCATTTATTTGTCAGGTGCGGCATTATGCATTCAAGTAGTTGTAGGTTTTCAACCTCTTGAGCAAAAGCGAATACCACAGCTGTTTTCTTCTGTTTTCTCTGGTCATGTAGCACCAGTTTCCAAAGTATTTGTGTCGTTCTACTGCATAGCCAGCCCAGTTTTATAAAAAGACCATCTTTCCAGCAGGGAAATACTTCTTGAAGGATGAATCTTCACAGACTATCGTGAGGTTCAAAAAGAAAAACTTTTGCAGCAAGTGTCAGAAACTCATTACTTTTGTTTTTGTTTCACATCTGGATGGAATAAGGTTTTTTTTGTAGCACAAATGGTGCGAGCTTTGGCAAACACCTCTCACTTCCTGTTGCTCGTTCATAAAACTGTTTGGCAGCCAGTCTCATTTGCCATCTGATACGTGCAAATGAATTCGGCGAATGAGTGACTCTCTAGTGTTCAGTGTTCCGTTCCTGTGTGACAGCGCTGCTATCTTACCAGTGAATGAAAGTTGTTTGTCTTGTTTTCCTGTGAACTCACCGAGCTCATCTCTGATTTTTCGATTGCTCCACTGACCTGCACTAAACAAAGAAAAAGAAACTTCCCCAAGTATACACTGCATCAGCATTGTCTAAGCTCACCCCATCAGCGTGCAAATCATGTAAATTGCAGGGAAGGGTGGGTATGTATGCTGTAATTTCAATGGAATATGTGTGCTTAAATTAGAGCGCGGCGTGGTTAGGGGGGCAAATGTACCGAGGCGCTGGGGCCTCTGGCTGGAGATTGGCTGTGTGTTGTGCTAACAGACAGGGCCTTTCCACTGGTCGTGACGGGCGGTTCTGATGTGGCCGACCACGCGGCTCTGATGACGGGGTTGCATGTGTTCCTTGACCCTGACCATAATGGACAACTTTTACCCGCCGGAAGAAAATTACAGCCCCTCAGGAATGTTGCTGTTATTATTTTTCCTTCTTCCTATAAAATAGAAGAGGACATTTCAACGTGTAAGCCATTATAAAACCATTGCAGCTAACCATCCGCAGAGGGAAATGGGCTTTTTTGTTGTTGTTGTCCATGTAGGAGGGTAATAGATAATTAGGAGGGAGTGCAGATGAGTTTATGGGGATGTTCTGCTAAATTAGACAAGGACATTCAACACATTTGACTAATTTCTTCCTCTGTAACCCGCCTACCACTCCACTAATTCTCTACCACGGCTGAAATGTATCTGTCACTCAATTTCTGTCAGATGCAGAGGGAGTGGATGTCATACATTGTATGGCAGTATGAGTCAACGAACACAGTTTTCCCTCTGAGGGAACATAAGCCTGAAGACTTTCCCACACAAGTGTCTAACAATATAACTCAAACACTTTAACACATCTACTGTGGGAGTACAGCAAGTTAAACTCCCCTGAGTTTTAAATCATTGTGAAAATATATCTCCTGGAGGATTCCTTCAAACCAACCTGTGCATGCTGGTAAAACTAAAAGTAACTCACTAAAGTCGACTCCATATAAACTGAAATTGCTTGATATATTTGGCTCGAGCCATTTGGGTAAATTTAATGGGGTCTGTAAGAAGCTAAATAGAATTACCACATGGGTCAACACTAAAAGTGAGGCTGGTTTGGCTACGGCGGGTCCAGCATCTGTTTAAAAGCTACGAGCTCGACACAAACGGGGGAACTCTGGCTCACCCTCTGCCTCCTTTGGAGAGTGGAGCCCAAATAGCACACAAACAGGTGGCAGGGCTGAGCTGTTTCATCCCTTTGGTAGTGAAACTCCTTGTTAGGATTTAGGTCAAGAGATTCTGATGAACTTTGAGACACAAACAGGTTTTTTGGGTCCTTTGGTCCTTTTTTTTTTTTTGAAGTGTGGAGATAAAGATCACTGAGATTAGCGTAGCTTTAATGCAGGGAGATGACTCTGAAGGTCCTTTGGGGTGCGAGAGGGGGGGAGGATGAGGTACTGGCAATGATCATATCTGCTGTGGAGGATCAAAGCAGAACAGCTCAGCCCTGAGGGATGCTGCTGCCTCTTGTTGCTTCTCACCTTGCTTCACCTGTCCTGTCAGGTGTGTTTGAGGACAAGAGAGGAGAAAACAGAGAGAGAGAGGTGGGAATATTCAAGCTATTATGTGACAGACGAACAGAGAAAGGAGGAAGGAGGCAGCGAAGAATTCCTTTCGATCTTTGAATGTTGCACACAGTGTTCAGGTAATTAAAGGTGTCCTCGGGGCAGATCTGGATCCATCACCTCAAACAACCCGAAGGTTATTCAAGGACGCAGAGATGTCTAAGAACACTCAGCAACCACAAAACAATCCTTTAATTTAACTTAAGAAATGACTAAGTCCTTTTCAAAACATCCATTTTGCCGATTGTTCTCGTCCTTGAAGCACCAGCAAAGATATCATGGTCTCTGCACACAGCTGTGCTCTCGTGTGGCATCTCTTTGACACCTTCTTTCTCTCTGCCCTTATCTTACCTCTCCTAAAAAAGCCCACCCTGGATCCAGAGGTGTTAGCCAACTATAGACCAATATCTAATCTTCCCTTTCTCTCAAAGATCCTTGAGAAAGCAGTCGCAGACCAGCTGTGTGATTTTCTCCATGATAATAATTTATTTGAGGAATTTCAGTCAGGATTTAGAGTGCATTTTAGCACTGAGACAGCACTAGTTAAAATTTGAAATTTCTGAGCAATCCTTCTGATTGCTTCAAAGGACTCGTCTCTGTACTTGTTTTATTCGATCTTAGTGCGGCGTTTGACACAATTGACGATCAAATTCTGCTACAGAGACTGGAACACTTAATTGGCCTAAAAGGTTCTGCACCAAGCTGGTTTAAATCTTATTTATCTGATCGTTTTCAGTTTGTTCATGTTCATAATGAATCATCCTTACGTACTAAAGTTTGTTTTGTCTTCCTTTGATCAAGATTTGTCTTTTAATTCTCATTTAAAACAAACCTCACGGACTGCATTTTTTCATCTGCGTAATATTGTGAAAATTAGGCCTATCCTGACCCGAAAAGATGCAGAAAAATTGGTCCATGCTTTTGTTACCTCTAGGCTGGATTACTGTAACTCTCTATTATCAGGTAGCTCTAGTAAGTCCTTAAAAACTTTCCAGCTACTTCAGAATGCAGCAGCACGTGTACTAAGAAACGAGATCATATTTCTCCTGTTTGAGCTTCTCTGCACTGGCTCCCTGTAAAATCCAGAACTGAATTTAAAATCCTACTGTTAACTTACAAAGCTCTAAAAGGTCAGGCTTCGTCATATCTTAGAGAGCTCATAATGCCATATTATCCCACCAGAACTCTGCGGTCTGAGAACGCAGGGTTACTCGTGGTCCCTAAAGTCTCCAAAAGTAGATCAGGAGCCAGAGCCTTCAGCTATCAGGCTCCTCTCCTGTGGAATCATCTTCCTGTTGCGGTCCAGGAGGCAGACACCGTCTCCACAGACTTAAGACTTTCCTCTTTGATAAAGCTTATAGTTAGGGCTGGCTCAGGCTTGCCTTGTACCAGCCCCTAGTTAGGCTGACTTAGGCCTAGTCTGCCAGAGGACCCCATATAATACACCGGGCACCTTCTCTCCTCTCTCTCTCTCCCTCTCTCGTGTCCTATTGTGTGTGACGTGTGTGGTTGTGCTGCTGCTGTGGTCCAGCCAGATGCCTCCTGCTGCTGCTGTTATCATTAGTCATACTTCTACTGTTATTATACACATATGATTATTGTCACACATGTATACTATCAGATATGAATATATTATTATTAATTATAATATTATTACTTTCATTAATGTTGTTGTAAGCTACTGTCATTTCCGCCTGTCCTGCATCTCTCTCTGTCTCTCTTTCTGTCTCATTGTGTCATACGGATTAATGTTAATTTATTATGTTGATCTGTTCTGTACGACATCTACTGCACGTCTGTCCATCCTGGAAGAGGGATCCCTCCTCAGTTGCTCTTCCTGAGGTTTCTACCGTTTTATTTTCCCCCCGTTAAAGAGTTTTTTTGGGGGAGTTTTTCCTTATCCGCTGTGAGGGTCCAAAGGACAGAGGGATGTCGTATGCTGTAAAGCCCTGTGAGGCAAACTGTGATTTGTGATATTGGGCTTTATAAATAAAATTGAAATTGAATTGCAATCTCCCATCGCATCTCTCACTGGCTCCCATCCAACAAAAGCAAAACACAAAAGTGTGCCAAAATACTTGAAAAATTAATCGTGGAAACTCTTGTTTGTGCACTGAGCAAACTTGTTATGCAAGAGACTGGACTAAATTCAAACAATTCTTTCCACAACACACACGTAAGACAACTGTTCTTGGAGCTTTCTGAAGTGCACTAGTAAAATATTCTCTGTCTGCAGCTATACTTCCATGCGGCAATGAAACGTCTTTGACAAAGAACTAAGAGCCAAAGATATGTTCATTTAGATAAATGATCCAGAGGTCGCATTGATAAACATAGTAAAAAAAAGGAGGGCTGGTCAGTTTGACATCTGCCTGCTCAGCACAAGCGAACACAGCAGTCGTTAAACCCTTGAATAACTGTAACACCTGTCTAAATTTTGTGTTTACCAAGTTGGTTTTCATATGATCCACAGAAACCACTGCCTAGATGTTAGAAAATCAACTCTAAAACTTGAAGGCATTCTTTGTAAATGTAAAGTATATTGTTGTTAATGGATGCAAAACCACAGACATGAGTCTCTTATAATCTCACTTAAAGTCCTTTTTGCTCTACTATGAATGGCTATGCACATATCTAAAGTAAGAGCTCATCTTATGAAACCGAAGTAGGAAATCCTGTTTAGTTGACAGAAGGCACTGGTATGCTGTCCCAAGCTGTGACTCAACCATGTGTCCTGTTGGGTAGAGCAGTAGCAGCCAGGTGATTTGCATAACTCCTTATGATTATTTCCTTTCTATTTATATAAGACAATACCGATGACAGTGCTGATACAGTCGAAGGATCCCTGGTGTATTCTTGCTAGAACAATTAGTTGAGCATGAGGTTACGAGTAAGCACATCCTATTTTGACACATAAAACAGGAATAGCTGTGAAAAAATTTCCACGCTGGTGAAATAAATGTTAGCAGGGACACATAATTTTGAAATATTTCCTGTGCACACAACTTGGAGCCGCAGTCTTTGATTCAGTCTTGTAATTTATCTCGTGAGTGCCCTGTGATCTCCTGTGGGCATGCTAGTAAATTGCCCCTCTGTGTAGATGTTGAGATAGTGATCACAGCACGACAACCTCAGCTTTGGTGTGCTGACAGATGGCAGCTGAAGCCTTTTTAGACACTTGTGAGTGCCGAGAGCGGAGAAGTCAATTAACCTGGGGTGAAAAGGTCAATTTCAAAGGATCTTTTCACTGTCAAATGTTCAGGATGCTCAGATACATAATGTAATGAGTTTCCTTTTCTTTACAACCTCTTTAATTTTGGGGGGCTTTTTTCATCTTTATTTTATCATACATTTGAAGATAGACATGAAGGGAGGGAGAAAGTGGGGATAGCATGTAGCAAGCGCCAGCCAGAGGTTGGTCACTAAATTTTACTTAGAGACAATTCTTTTGTGAAAGTGAAAACCCCGCAGGCCTACATCTCGTTAATTGCTTTTGAAATCAAGGATTGCAGATGTCCTGATTGTGTTGAAACAAGACAAGCAGCCCTGTGAGGCTGTCCTTAAAGCCAGTATGTTGACATGCTCACAGTGACAAAGCTAACACAGCTGATGTGCAGCATGCAGAAAGTTCACCATTTTAGTTTAGCGCAGTGGCTCCCAACTGGTGGGTTGCAGTCCAAGAGTGGGTGAGAGGTCCATTCTGAATGGACCAAAAGTGACTCGCAAACTTGTTAAGTTTGTAAAAAACACACTTTATCTTAAGTAGAGTGAATTTCCTACACAGAGCTTTTCTTTTGAAGCGCTGTTTCCCGCTGTAGAGTGAGTGACTAACAGCTACTTGAGAGAGACAGGAAACTAGCTTGACGACATGGCCAAACGCAAGAATGACGCTGAATATAATAAACTGTGTGGACCTTGAGCTAATGACTAAGGAGAAATTTGGATCCCGTGGCTGAATCAGTTGGGAGCCATTGCATTAGACCAGTTCAGGATTTTGGCCGCCGCCATCTTGGATCTTTTGAGCCAGAAGTGACCATACTTGGACAAAAGGGTGTAGCTGTGGAGGGGCAAGGGTTGGATTGACTGAGAGCCCTGGGACACTATGTGGGTGACAGCTAGCAGACAAAGCAGACACACCCTTGATTATTCGTAACTTTAAGCCTAAAGAAATGTAAACTGGGGATTTATATTAAAATTTACCCCTGGTAGAGTTGTCATAAAGGGGGAAATTTGCAAAAGAGTACCAAACTGTTTTTTGTACCAGGCTATAAACGTATACTTCTGCTACTACTACTACTTCTAATGTGATTACAATGTACAAAAATTTCTGGCAATCCATCCAATAGTTAAGATATTTCAGTCTGGACCAACTGTCTGTCTGACATTGCTGTACCTATGCAGCTAGCGTGGATAAAAATCTACACTGGGATTAATCTGTCTCACTCAAAAGCCACTGTGACGTTTCAAAAAGATATTTTTGCTCATTTAAACGTAAGATCTATTACGTGTCCTCATTTCAGAGTATAAAGAGCTTAATAACTAAATAAACGTTCAGCCTGTCTGCACAAAAGCATTTGAGCTGTTAATGAGCATACGTATGTCCCAACAGATTTTTCTTTCCATTGTGAAATACTAACTGTTACAATACCTACCAGGTCATAAATCTGTCTCGATAATTATAGACAGTAATCTCTGTAATTACTCTGAGGTAGGCGAAGATTGTGTCTCCATGTCTGCACGCCTCATACCACATTACAGGTTAATCAACGTGGGAGGCAGTGGGCGGTGACCACACCTCGTAATACACCGCAGTTACTACATCAGAATGTGATATGAAGACATGCTGTGTTTGCTGAAAGGCTGAAAAATGAGCATCAGTTGATCCAATTAATTATGTCTAAGATTAAGTGGCATTCTCAACATGTGAGTTTATTTTGGGAGTGTGTGTACTTTACATTTAAAGACTTTTTATATATATATATATATATATATATATATATATATATATATATATATATAAATGTTTCAGGATGTTTGAATTCCCTGTGCCTTATGCAGAAGCACACAGTAAGCTAACCACGTGTGCAACCACCCTACCCCAAATCATAAATGGGGGCAGCTTTTAAAGCTCTCTGAAGAGACCCCATCATTGCACCACTGAAATATATACCCATCAAACAAGCTATTTCTGGTCTCAACTTCTTCATGTGGTTGAATTTCTATTTTTGCCTCACCCTTGAATTTTAACTGAATGATATTGTATACCCTGACCGTACTCTCTACGCAAATTATATGAGGGGAATCATCTGCAGATAGGATGAATCACAGTAGTTTATCGTAACCAGCACAAAGTCAAGCACAAGTCGTCTTCAAACCCCTGTCCCAAGGATGCATCCCAAAGGTTTATTTTTACTCAGCTGTGAATGGTTATGGCAGCAAACCACCATATGGCTGTAAGATTGAGTGGTCTTGGTGGAAAATGGGGACGGAAATTATAGAGGGAGAGAGCTGGTGTCACACAGGCCTCTCATTCCACCTCTTCTCCACAAGCTGATTGGGTAAATACACTCCGGGACTGGGAAGCAGTTACTGGTTGGGTTCATGAGGATACTGGTCAAAAGCATCACCTGCCTTTGTAGTTTCTACTTGAACGTTTCATTCAGAGAGTTGTGACGCAGGGCCTGCTCTTTGTCAGCTGTGTCTAACTTCACGTTGACCTCTTGTTGTGGACATGAATAACATGAAGATCCTGTTCCTTTACCACAAAGGGATCATGTGACAGGCAGCGCCACAAATGTCCATGTGCATGTCGTGTGAAAAGGTTTCTTTTTAAAGTCAAACAAGTACGACAAGTTTAAATAACGGCGGATGTTAGGGTTTTTATATATAGGTAGCTTAAACTAAGACAAATGATAATGGGGTTTGGCTAGAATGAAGTTTAGGGTTAGAATTACAACATACAAACTGAGAATGAAAACTTCACTCGCAGTAAAAGTCACAATCTGACAGATCTGAGGGCAAATCCTCCTGAACTCCTCTGTTTTTATGTCTTTTTATGTCTCCTTCATGTAATCCCTTTATGTTGGGGAAAGTATCTTTCAGACTTTGCCTACATGGAGTGAATTTTAATGTCATTTCAAAACATTTCATAAGACAAAGTTTTGTGTGACCTAATATTATTTAGTAGCTGAACACACACATTTTAGCTGTTAGGCATCCACACCTGGGAGCCACTAAGCATTTTTTTTTCCACTGGATCATCAGTAGCACAGCTGGAGCAATTTGCCTGTTGACTGTTTTGATTATGAGCTTCTCAACAGTAGTTGTTATGGCAGGACGGAGCTCATTCACTTTCGCCTGCCCAAACTGTCACTGCGCATCAGGTTTCTGAGTAATTCGGTGTTTTAAAGTTGCTTATGACTTCGCCCTTTGATGTCGAGCATGTTGTACATGGCCTGATAGTCTTGGAGAGTTTGTTGTGGCGCAGGACACACTGTACTTTTTGTGTGTGTTTACTCTGCTGCTGTCTATCCAGAGCCCTTTTCAAAGAGCTAGTATAAACAGCAGGCCAAACAGATTCAAAATGAGACACAATGTTGGATCCAGAAAACCATTTAACCTCAGCGAGCAGGGCCGTCCTTAAACATGAGCTCATTGATTGGACTGTAATTACACTTTGAAATCGGCCATTGTCACCCGTTAATTTAAGTGGAGTTTCTGCGAGGGGACAATGAAGCCCCGCTGCAAAACGTCTAGCCAGTGACACTGATGTCAAACACATGTTTCCCCCCGCAGCCCAACAGAAATAGACAAGCCTATTTAGAGGGCTGGTTTGCATGCAGGCTCCAAGGACTGATGTTTGCAATCTGGGAGCCACAGTGGGTTTTTACATGATCAGTAATTCAAAAAGTGGTCGGCCAAAGAATTCATCTTGTGCCTCTTTGTTTTGCTGTTGCCATGCACTTGTGCTAAAATATCATTTGGTGCAACAGGCCGGCATTAAGACAGCAGAAAGTATGTCGGACGGCGTCCAAGGCCTATCAAATGTCCAGAGGAGCGAGAGACGGGAAAACACAAATATTTTCAGTAGCAGGGAGCGAAACCAAAAGGCGCTCTGGTGAACAATCAAAGTGAATTAGGGGGTTTCTGATGAACGCGTCAATGTTTATTACAGCTGTAACTGTCCAGATAATATCCAGATGTAGATTTTAAGCTATTTAAAAAAGCAATTTGAAGGACAGGGCGCAGAGGTTTGGGCTCTGTGGTACAGCAGAAGGTCTGCAATTGTCATTATCCAGAGCGCAAGGTGTCTTTGTGCCCTCTGTGCACTTGTCCTTCTATAAAAGAAGAACAGAAGGTAACTGAAAGCTCTTCAAGGCCTTTGAACTTACATCTAACAGCCAGGTGTCCTGTGCTTCCTCAAAAGAGGACAGCAAGGATTTTACCCCCTATTGTGCCACAAGAAAAGACTTCTCAATCAGCATTCTGCCTCAAGCAACATTAACTTGACGGTTTTGTTCAGTGACTGAGAGGAGTGAAAGACTTCCTGCTTTGTGATAAAACATAAATTATGCCCAGCCAGTGCTGTGAGAGCACACGAGATGCTTCTTTATTATGTTCTGGCATTTGATAAAGGAAGACGTCCTTTTTTCACAAGACAACTTCCTTCTCATACAAGCCAGACACATCTATATTTGTTTAGTGGGGGGGTTGTTTACTTTTCAAGACCAGCGCCATAACAAACAGTTGTCAAAGGAAAACAGTATTCAAACTGCCTTGTAGGCTTTGCCTGAGGTTCCTCAGAACGGTCATGTCATTTTGTCATAATCCTTCACCAGCGCAGGGCATGTCGTGGCACTGTAACTCCACAGCACAGAGGAAAGACAAACACATAAATACAGAGATAAAGAATGACCGGGGGCATATTTAGAAAGCTATGCCTTTTGTGTTGACATTGAGTTCATAAAAGTGTAAGAGGAGGACACATTTACTAACTGACAAAACAAACAGAGCTCCCCTGACAGTGAGCGGTGAGTGCCGTTTGTGTTTCAGATGCCATGACAGTATCCAGGGGAGTTTTCCAGGAATATTAAAAACAGAAGTCTGGATGTCAGGCTGAAAAAAAATGAAGTCAGACTTCCAGTTATTGTTAGTGAACCGACTTTGTATTACATATTGTTTATTAGTAACGTCTGAGGTTGCAGTGCCTGTTTCTAAACATATCTGTGAGTGATTCATAAAGTTGAAACTGCATTTGATGAAACATTTTCCCACCAAGTCACAGGATGAAACAACGTATGCGTGACAGTGGGCCCACAGTTCAGTGCTTCCCAACCTTTTTTGCTTCGTGACCCCTTAAAAAGAAAGTTTCATATTTTAAGTAATTTTTCGTTTATTTTCTTGTTCCAACTTTCAGTTATAAGAATTTTCTGCCTTTCTCATTCTTATGTGATAGTAAATTGAATGTTTTTGGGTTTTGGATGGTTGGTCAGACAAAACAAATGATTTAAAGACCCAGACATTGGGCTCTCGGATATTTTGAAGGCCCTTTTTTAAAAGGAAAAAAATATTTTCTGACATTTTTTGTCCAAACAATCAAGACTAATCAATAATGAAAATAATTGTTAGTTGCAGCTTCAAAGTGTCCACTTGTAACCCCTCATCACTGATGGCCTTGCAGCTCAAAGAGTGTTTGTCCAATTTAAAGGTTTTTAAAAGGTTGGAAGGAACAGAATTTTCTAGTAGGCTGCCAGAAAAGGCAAAATATGACAAAAGTAAGTATAAATAATCTTTTTTTAAACATTTTTTAGTGAAGTAGTTTAATGTTTTAGAGAAATACGCTTTGTGGCTTACATGCTGAAAGTTAGATGGTAAATTTATAACTGGAGCCAACAAGGACTAGAAAAAGGGGAGCAGAGAATCCAGGAAGTATCTTGCCTGCGGCTAGTGACTGTATAGAAAGCTGTATAAAGCTTCTCCACCTCCTGCAACTGTACAAAAATGGAGCCAAAATATCCAGGATGCGGCCGCTGCCATCTTATCCTTGTGACGTCATTTAGAGCCAGAGTCTGCGATATCAAATTCCCACTAATACACCCATCCAAGCATTTGTGAGCAGCACTATTGAGCGCAAGCACACTAATTGGCACACAGAGCTGTCAATCATGACGTCAAACCCCCTTTAAATAGCAGCAAATACCTACTGTAAGAAGTTGAATTCATTCTACATTTATGTTTTTGTACAGATTAAATTTACATGTACAGTGTTGTAATTACTGACCTTTGGGCAGAGTCAGGCTAACCGTTTCCCCCAGTTTCCAGTCTTACTGCTAAGCTGGACTAACTGGTGTCAGTACCACAGGACATGAGAGTGATTTTGATCTTTTAATCTTACTCTGTAAAGAAAGGGAATAAACATGTCTCTAAGAACATCTGCTGACCCCTCTGATTTATCCTGGGACCACTTGGGGGGTCCGTCCCACAGGTTGGGATCCACTGCCCTGGCAGTCCATAATGATATGGTCCGTGTGTTATGAAAGGTTGATAATACGGTTGTACGTGCTTTACTGTACTTGCTGATCTTTCAGACTTTGGACTCCACACTGACTGCTGATGAGTCAGTTTCCAAGGCAAAGACATAACAAAACACTTGTTACATGAGATCTCATACTGGGAAGTAAATAAAGCAACGCTGCCAAATGTTTACTCTAATGTGCACTTTAACCCCATGACACTACAAGGAAGTGACCCAATGTGAAGGCTCCGATGAGGCTGTATGACCCACTGGCACGTACTACACTGGGCTGTCTCAGCACACTATCTGTCAGCGATGTGTGGGCTGGAGACACTGAAAGATTACAGCAGTGTCTCAAGGCCAGCTAGGCTGAACACTCAGCTATATGCTCTTTAAACCAATATTGTTCTACAGTCTACACAGGAGGATGGAAATTTCCCTGCACTTGAGGAATACCCAGCTGTAAAGCTAGCACGGACCACACACAGAGCTGCTGGTGTTTTTCAGCCAGTGTTACAACTCTGTCAAGTTTCTGTGGGAGGAAGTCCCTCAGATTCTGCGGCTTCACCTATAGAGAAATACCTTGTCTCCACTTACTGTCTCCAAGTGACTCATCATCATCTATTTGTATTTCATAACTGAGGGTGAAAGGCTGCACACAGACGTTCATAGGGGCACTTTGCGTGCCTGAGAGGGGAACAACCTGTCTTGACGTCACGCAGGGATCGGAGTCCTGATGCGACGAGAGAGGATTCCCTCGGTTGCTAGGCACCAGGGTTCCGTGTGTGGATAAACACGGGGTTCCTCGTGGCACACCTGTGTTTGAAGTCGACACTGCCACGCTGTCAGACCTCCACCTGTTGCTTCATCACACTGTTGAGTAACCATAGTTATTTTCCATTGGAAATAACTGCAGTGAGGCATCTCCTATAAAATCTGCAACAATAGTGAAACGGTGTCATGGCAACCAAATAACTCCCATGAGGGGAAAGGTGAAGCTTTTATTTCATTCACCTGTCACCTAGTTATGCTGTAGGTATGAGTAAGCTCATTTTTCTGTTTAATATCCGGTGACAGCTTAAGATAATTTGACCGAGTGGTTGGTGCAAAAATGACTGGGTTACATCGACTTCCTTCATTTTGCTGTGATGCTTTTAAAGATACAATAATTACATTATAATTTCTACCATTATCCAAAGTATGAATTCAAGAGATAATGAAGTGAGTTAAAGTCAATGTTAATGTCATTTTTAATTAAAAAAAAATGTTATTTTAAATACCATGTAATGAGAAAAGACTGGTTTAAAAAAAAAATGCACCACGTTAAAATAGATTTTTTTTTTTTTTTTTTTTAAATAAGATCTCTAAATTTAAAGGTGGCATGTGTATTTAATTGTCATGATCAAGGCCAAAAAAAACCTATCCTTTTTCAATTAATTCATATTAATCCGTTGATTATATTTCTAATTTTTTGTATATTCAAAAGGTTCACAATCCCAGTACTTCTTTTTTTATTTTTACCAAAAATGTTTTTAAAAAGCTGTGGCGTAATGTAACTAACTACATTTAGGTAAATCCTGAGCTTCTAAGTACTTTTTTTTTTTTACTTTACTACGTTAATCTGACAGCTATGGTTACTTGTTATTTTACAGGTTACAATTTTAGATACAAATTATATAATGAGTTTAAACTACACTATACAATGAGGGGTTTTCTTCGAAAAAATCCTTCCCTTCCTCTCACTCATCACGTATTACCCACTACAAGTGTGTGGCAGTGTATAAAAGCTCTGCCCTCTGCCTGTGTTTTCTTATCATCTTATGTTGTTATGTTCCAGGACATTCCTGGGTGTGTAAACCCCCATGGCGCTCAGGTGAGCTCAGGACTTCATAAAAACGTAGCGACCAGGTTATAAGCTGCAGGCATCTGAGAGGAAGCTACGAAAATAGTGGACACGGTGCTTATAAAATGCAAATACCTGCATAGTGCGGCGAAATATCTTAATATCAATACGGCTTACAACAGTCACTGACAATTCCTGCACAGTATACCTTTAAATACATGCTATAAACTACCATATATATATAAAATTAGCTTCACCTCAACCAGCTACCAGTAAAAAACTGCTTACACGAGGGCATCAGTGATAAATCTATCATTTCATATATGATAATACAACAGGACAGGGGCCATTCTGCTGATTTTACTTTTAGCACTTTTACTTGAATACAGAACTTGTAATGGTGCATGTTTAAATGGGTGTGTTGCTACTTTAACTTGAGTAAAGAATGTCAGTACTTCTGCTTTATATGATAATGAACTTCTTCATAATTCTTTGGCATGTTTTTAACGTGAATGAGGAACATCTGTCTTTGAGAAACATGTTATGATAACCCTGTGGTTAATCTTAGATAAGAGAGTATATGTTAGTAGCAAATATTTGAGAGGATACTTGGGTTTTGCTGCGACCGAGCCCTCTGTAAGCAATCTTGCAACATGAGGTATATGTCAGGTCTCCCCTCCGACTCCCCAGAGGTTGAATTTGCTTCATGAATGCAGCCTTCTCATCGTGTGCCAAATACTATATTCACATGCTCTGCCAAGTATCACAGAGACCGTTCCCCAGTGAGGGAGAGCACACGTCGACCGGTGACTCTGTTCTACCAACGGCTGTGCTGTGAGGATTTTATGACTTTGATTTAAATTATCATGTGAGTCAACAGTTGTAAAAGTGTCTGTATGAATAGACAATCATGCGGAAACGTCTTGTTTTTGATCCAGGACCAGACTGTTACAGAGGTCGATGCAGACGAGATAATATTCAATCTGGTCTGAGTAGGTGTTAGTGCCAGTCTCATTCTTGTCATTCAGATCTGCCGGATAGGACAAGTATTCACATGCTAAAGCGCAATCTAACACGGGCACTCGCTCTGAGATTAAATCTGCAAATCGACGAAAAAATTCAATAAACTCGCTTTGCCTTTCTCCGACTTGTTTTTTCACACCGTCTCAATTAAGGCAGGAAAATGCTGCTTGAAATCACACATTATTGTAAAATTGGAGATGTTATCTCAGAAATGTTCATGTACGGCTGGAGGTGGGAAAAAAAAAAATACAGCTGAAGATAAGAACTTGAGCAGCTTGCTTGTTTCAGTTACAGGCGGGTTAACACTTAACTTGATCTTGATGACTATCATGAACACTGAAAGCTGAATAACACGGCTTTCTCTCTTTCTTTAGAAAGTGACTCATACAGTATTCTGTTCCTAGACTGGGCACACCTGCTCTGTAGGTGCTCCAACAAAAACAGGTGCTTGCAGGAAGAATCTGAAATAAAACTATCTAGCTGAAACACCAATGAAAGAATCAAGTCCATCATGCGACGAGTAATAAGAACAAATCTGGTGTTTCAGGTCATGGGTGACATGGACCTTCCACACCTGCCGTGAGTGACTCACATGAATTAAGAGTATCACAGTCCCCTTACAAGACAAACTTAAGGAATGACCTCATGCAGGACCACTGCAGTCTGGCTAGCAATGAACAATAGCTGGTCTGTGCGGGTCCATCCTACGTTTCTTTCTAGCACGTCTGCGACCGTTGACCACAGCTTGAGTCACATCCTTCCCCCTGCTCTCCTGCATGTTTACGGAGTGCTGGCACTCAATTGGCTATGATATCACGGGCCCTGGGTATTAAGAGTCGCACTGTTTGAGAAGACCTCCAGGATGGGGTGGAAAGAACCATCCAGGGTTTGCTACAACCACAAGCCTGATACAGGAAACCCCCTCCTCTGTCTCTCTCTGCTGAGTTTTCCCCTGCGTTCAGCATTCCTCGTTTGCCTGCGGGACAGGTGCCTAAAGATGACACTGTGACAGCTAACTGCGATGACTGCAGTGACATCACGCAACGAAAATGACGCAGGGAGGCGATGGAACAGTTTTCTCTAAATAGACATTTAATGATTTAAAATGTGTGTGGTTACAGACAGGGAAAAGGGAAACGGGTGTCAGGGTGGAAAAGAGGGGTTTTCAACTGGTATTCTGTTTACAGTGCGACTTACACTTCATGTTTTCTGCAAAGCTGAATGTCAGGAGTCAAACTGATGATAAGCACAACAACCATGCAGGAGGGCTTTGCTCTGGCATGTATCAATGGCATCACATGGAGGCAATAATACCAAAAAAAAAAAAAAAAAAAAGAGAGAGAGAGAGAACTTTGCTTTTGAATGTACAATCATCGAACAAGTAACACTGAAGTTCACTAACATGTAACAAATATATACACATGATCAACAAACAGGAATTGTAGCAGAACAAAGCAGCTTCATATAAAAAAATATCCTACTCAGACTGACCGGAGAATGTGTTATTGTTACCTGTGTGAAGGTGATTACAGTAACTTTAAATGAGAATTGTAACATACTCTTTTAAATCATTTGACCCACTGTGATAGATTGTGTACATCTCTGCCCTGTATGTGTTGGATGTAAACATAACTCCTGCTTTCCTTGGCCTCGCTCACGTTAGGAGCCGCACAGTAGTAAAACATATTTACTTCTTTTTTTTTTCGCCTTACCTAACTGACAGCTCCATCTAATATTTGCATTGATCAGAAATCAATAAAACTGTAACAAATACAAAAACTAAACAAAAAAAAAGACAGTCCTCTGGTCTCATGACTGACACCTGCCATTGATAGCGCATTAGCGGCTCCACTCCGCCCCCTCTGATTTCCACCTGCCTACTGCCGGCTGAGGCGCTGCCTACTGGGTCCGGAGCTGGTAATCTGAGGAGGAAATGGACAAGACTTAATCAAATGCACAAAAGAATAGGGAGAATCGGAGAGAAATCAAGTGGAGGCAGCTGATGCTTTCCACCCAGAATGAATGGAACACAAAGGAAATGAGAAGAGGATGTTTGGCAATTAGTGGCAACATTAGCGAAAAGACCAACATGTGCAACCTTGGTAATCTCAGCATCGAGATCGGGGAAGCTCGACAAAAAAAAAAAAAAAGTTCACTTTCTCACATTTCGCAGGACGTTGCCACATTGCCTCATGTTCTACACTGTATCCCCTTTTCATAGAACTGCATCAGTTCACGGCTGGTTCCCACCACATTGCACTGCATTGCCCAACTGTTGCCTAAGAACTGCACATATGGGCACTCTGCACAAGTAGGAGTGAACTCGTAACCTACCTCCATTTTGGGTGATGTAGCGCACCCACGGCAGGGCCTGATATCCACTCTTCTCAATGATCTTCAGGTAACGCACCTGCGGAGGGGAAAATAAACTGAATGACTGCTAAGAACAAATAAAACACAAGTGAGTGTCTTTTGCCAACAGTTTTTTCAACACTGTTATTTGATCATGAATTATCATTGCAGACGATGATGTAAATTGCTGGGTGTTGGTGTAATAAATAACACAACATTCCCAAAATCATTTGTGGACATTACTAGCAAATCCGACACAGTTTCCATCCATAGTCTATATTTATCCTGTGCAGGGTCACAGGGTGGGCTGGAGCTGATCCCAGCATGCACTGGAAGAGCCAGGATACACCCTGAACAGGTTTGTATCACTGGACTTCTGCCCTTTCTCCACCAAAAATGTGTGCGTATATGCAGTTTTTTTAAATGCAGGAAAACACATTAAAAATAGGTGATGGACTCCTTTTCCACTACCAGTAGACCAGAGCTGTGTACATGGCTCTGTGTTAGACAAGCATGAGTACTGCAATGTATTTTTTTTTTTTTTTTACTTTAAATACAACGGAAAACAGATTAGTAAACTGTAGAAGCAGTATGGAGGCCAGTGAAAATGTGAAAACTTCTTTTTCATATCTGTTACTCATTCCGTCTCTCTTTGAAACTTGGTGCTGACTAATTCGGAACGAATGTTGGAGCGCTGTTTGGACAGAGACAGAAGGAACTGTAGCAGTGTGTCATTGAAACGTGCTGGAAAAGGGGCAAAAATTAGCTCATCCTTCCACCTAGGTGTCATATTTCCATCCCTGTTGACTGAAGCTGATTGGAAATGCAGCCAATAAACACCCGTGAAAACTGGAGTCTATTTGTCCCAGGATTAAACGCCAATTGTAACTTTCCCACTAAAAACAAAAGCCAGATGATAGTGGGTGTTTGTGGGCTTTTTGTCCAGTGGGAAAAGGGTTTGACATACAAACCAAAATATAATACATTCCATCCTACAGACACAAGAAGAGGATGCAAACAGTATCCATAAAAAGATCCCAGCCAACTGGTTTGAACATAGGGCCTCCAATCAAGCACTCAACAGTTAGGTCCCACTTCTAAACTGAAAACTTATTCTTAGCAGGTTTCCAGTGTGCAGTGTGTTCAAACTGGAATTGTTTGTAACATATATAACATGCAGAGTGGTGAACAGAGTATCAACAGGTATGGGACATTAAAAGTTAATGATTTTTAAGAACTTTCACGGTCATTTTTAACCAAATTTAATACAGTTTTTTGGACAAATCATTTTTTTGTTACTCACGGATTGCAGATAAGTATAAAAGTAAGTATATTTGGAGTATGGTTATTAGAGTGAATTAGATTTATCTACATTTTGCCAAAAGAAAAGCGCAAGTGTAAAGTAACAAGACAGTATTAAGTTTAGTCTTCTGAAGTGCACGAAAGTCCACATCAGAAATGTGGACTTTCGTGCAGAAAAGCTTGACTAATTTTGACAAAATTTATAAAAATTTTATAAAGTTGATTTTAAGACATAAATAATTTCCCCTCGGGGATCAATAAAGTACTTCTGATTCTGATTTTAAGACCTTGAATGACCTGCATACACCTTGGGTGAAGTACATTATGCTGCAGAGATGGTGTGAGAAGTTTCTATGAATACTTCAAACCAGTATTTTGACTTTCGAGTCTCAGCTGTAACGAATCATGCCTACATCACTTACAAAAGGAGAAAGCTAAAAACTTTTCAGAACCACTTTTTGAACCTGGAGTAAGTATTTGACGCTCAAAAGACAGATTTTCAGCAGAGTACTCCTTTACGCTTGCAACAAGCTGCGCGCTGTAGTAAGAGTAGTGTTGTTGATGAGGAAGCAGTAGTATGACTCACACTGAGAAGAGGGAAGCAGATACAAAACAGCTTTCAAGGGACACAAAGTGAATTTACATAACTGTATTTTTTCGAAGCCTGGGAGGACAAAAAAAAACATGCACATCAGCACAATCAAGATACAACTTTCACAAGCCATTAACCGACCAGTGTTACCACAGAACTGAATGTCGAGAAGACACTCTAAAAATACCCTGCTGTCCTGGACATCGCTGAACATGATTGTTTTTCCCCAGTCAGGTGGAGAAAAACTGTTTAAATTTTAAAATTGGCGCAGGTAAGTTAGATTAATAGTGACTCGACTTGAATGATGAAATATTACTTCAGTAATAAGTATCTGTCACTGTGCACTACAACAAAAAAAAATACATGGTATACGTGCATCTGTGTGTCAACCTTTCTGCTAAAAAAAGACAGATATGCGCTCTGACAATTAGCAGGGATGAGGGCACAGCCATTTTAAGGCTGACACGACCCCTCTCAGAGATGTCGTCGTGCCATGTCTCCATCATGCCTGTTTCCCAGCCGAAAGCCGGACAGACAGGGCAGGAATTTGTGGGTCGAGCGGCTGGTCTCTGGTAAGGCCTCGGTAGTGGCCGCCTTGTTATTACCTTCCACTACACAGTGAGGTCAGAGAGAGAGAGCGCCGTGGCCACCAGACACATGACGACAAAAACATAGACACGGGATCACCGAGTCTGCCGGCACAGCACTTCTCCCTGAACCCAGCAGCCAAACATGCAGTCGGCCTGACCGTGGGTACGTAGTCAGCAAAACGGCATCAAAAGCTGTCCTCCGCAAAATATCATTATGGCTTGTAAGATGAGAAGGGGAAAGGAGGATGTTTGTTGTATCTCGTTGGGTAAGTACAGACTACATGTGTGGTCTGGCGTTATCAGGCTTTTGGTAGAAGCTATGACCCAAAATGCATCTGCCAACTTGTTTGGGTTCCCTCACCGTCACCTAAAGACGGGAGATTTGAAAATGTAACTGCACTTGTGCTGTTATTGCCACTCGGCCAAAGTGTGGGGTTGTTCCATTTCTAGTTAAATTTACAAGGTGCAGTTACGTGCATCATGCACACTTCACATGTGCACTCCCCTACACTTAGTGGTAGAGTAAAGAGGAACTTTCTCATGCTTTGATATTTACATGTGTCTAATTAAGCTTCACAGCCTCTTCTCACACGTAGAGAGTGGCGTTACTGGCTGCATTAGAGTCTGAGACCCAGTCTACTGTTGCCCTGTAATAAGGGAAAGGTTACTGGTCTGACACAGGAGTTCGATGGGAATATGGTTCTTAATAGGGTGCCTCTGGGATGGTGGGTGCACCACAGTGTGATTGCAAACTTTTGGCTCGACAGACGGATAAACTGCGGAGGCCTACAACAACTTAGGGACCGCTGAGCTTCTACAACTAAGTAAATATCCAGATACTTCATGTTGATCACACATGCCAGTGGAGAACATTAATTCAAATATTGCTCTTTACCTTTTAAGCTAACTATTGTCCTTTAAATACAAAAAGTCGAAAGTACAAATCAAGCTCTGGCTTGAAGGTCATACTTCCAATCGCATGATGTAAATGTCATCATCCATCCATGCCTGCAGGGTCCACATGGTCCACATAATCAATGTCCATGTGTAGCCTAAATCTGTGACTCCTGTTCCACACCACAGTCCAGCTGGTGGTGCACCTCTAACTGGTTTGTCAAGATTAATAAAAAGAAGACAATAACAAAATGGATGCTTCTTTTAAAGAAAGGTTGTGTGAGGAGATACAGCATTACCCACATTTAAGTAGGTTGTTGTTAAAGGAATTTAAAGTAAGCCAAATGGTGTTAAACTCCTTGAATTTTCTTTCTTAATGTCCATGTTTCCTTTTTGATTTTTATGGGAACAACGTTATGGTACATTACTACCACCAACTGGGATGGAGTTCGGATCTGGAAAAGCACATGCCAGAACCCCTCACTGATGCGCATCCTAGAATGTAGTGTATATGGGACTACATGCACATCTGCGCAACCATTCCAGCTTTCTGTGGATGCTGACAAGGAGAGTGTCTGAGCCTTAACCCTTTCACATGGTCCTCTCAACTATTTATTACAGCACAATTTGAGATGTCATATCTTATAGATAAAATTAGTAAATTAAATTGAAGTTAATTAAAAAAAGACACCTTCCTCCTGCAGCTCTTCCCCACCTGTCCTAATCCCTTCCCGTCACACAAGCTCCAACATCATACAGTGACCCAGTGTTCCCCATACACTGATATATTCAGTCTTATGTTATTGTAGTGTTGCGTGCAGCCTTGCCGTGCTGAAATAGCAACCTTTTCTGCAGAATTCTTAACATTGCAACAGACTTTCACTGATGGTGCATGCACGCCCATCTGCATTTGTAGAGCAGCCAACAGGAAGGCCCTCTCTGACCTGTGATCGTCTCAAGTCTCCCCTCACAGGCGAGATTTTCCAAAGCCTGAAAACAGAGCCAAGAGGAGGTGCAGAAGTCTAGTTTTCTCTCAGTCCACTTGAGTTACAATATGCTGAAAGGTTATTATGGGATTTTTGCCCAGTGACGCCAAAATTAAACTGCCTAACCCGGCTTTAATTCAACCTGACTGAGACATCTCTAGCACTCACTTAAAGTATGTTAGGTCCTCCCAAGAAAAAGTAAAAGAAAAACAATCCCCAGGGCACACTGCGGTTTTCAGAACTCAACCTTTTCAGGTGGCTTGCTTCCAGGATGTTATAAATTTATCACCAGGAAAATCACTCTCGACATTTAGCCTGTTGTTTTGCTGTAAAGCTTCATGTGTTTTATCAGATATGTTTTAATTTAGCTTAACCTACTAAATTTGAATTCTTCAAAGGGTCTGATGACTCTCAAATAATCCATAAAGATGCCCATTAATCTTATAGGTAGTACTGCTGAGAGTCTTTTACAAAAACTAGCCAAATTAAAAGACACTGACCATCTCACTCTGATCACTGGAGCCAGTGACACTTCGACCGAAAGGGTGTGTCCGGATTGAAGTGAACAGGAAACACTCAGTTTTCTTGTGTGTGAATACAAGCCAGCAATGGTTTGTGGAAAACCACAAAAAGAGGATCCATCAACCAAACAGATGAGCAAGTCTGATCTAGCGCTAGAAAGACTGCACTGTATATTGCATGACTAATTGCTGTTTTTCTATCACTCGTAGCACATTTTTTATTTTACTTATTCTTCAAAGAAATGTTTTATGTGTACTTTTACTGTAAATGAAATGCATTTTTGTCATTTACCATTTGATAGAAGCTTGCAACTGAAAAACAACATTGTCAATTATGAAGTTTTCTGTTGTTAGTGCCCAAAGGAACCTTCGCACACAAAAAAATCCATTGATTTGTTTTTCTAGGTGGGACCATGAAAGAGTAAGAAATACTTCAGACACTCATTTTTAGAAACAGCATTAAAAGTAAAAGCAATTTCTTATCTAGATATTTAAAAAGGACTTTTAACGTATCGTGAGACAAGGCACTGTCTCCAGGATATGCAAAGCAACTCGACACCTGCCTCTGTCACTGCACAATGATTTAATGCGCTTGTTTTTTATTTGAGCATCTGTTCATTTATGGACTGGCAAAGATTCGAAAGGAAGGAAGGGAAAAGTAGATTACTTCTTTCAGCTGCCAAATTACCTTGGAAAATGGCGAGCATTCTTGTACTGCCAAAACCACCCCAATTAAAAGTATCACATATTTCAATTATCTTGCATTCAAGCTTCTTGTTTCCGAGTGGGCTGCATAATGTCCACACAACTTAATGAGGTTTTATTGACTATGATAGGAAATGTGGAGAAGCTGGAAAATATGACCTCCTGGGTTTTTTTTTTAAATGAGAGAAAAGCAGTGTTTTAAGTTAAAAAGTGAATAGAAGTGAGTTAGAAGGAGAGATTCTGGCCCCCATTAGTTAAGAAGAAGAAAGTTACTTAGATAGGTTGATGTTAAAAATATGCTGGTTGCTATTAAAGTAAGCTTCACTAATTGCTATTGAAGAACAAATATTTATATTTGCTGTGACTTTTATTATAACTCTGGCATTAAGCCTTTACGACCCATCACTTTTAGGTCTATTGATTTAAAGAGACTGGCATTGATAACTTGTGTGTGTGCGCTGAAAAAAAAAATATAGTGTTAATACCTGGCCCTGATGCACAGGAAAGGGAAAGACATTGCCTTTGCAATGCATGTAGATGAATTTTGGGGCGTAGCTTCTCATGGATCACTGACGGACAGGGTGCATTTGTTTGGGTGTTGAGTTCAAATATCACCAACCAGAATCACTGACTCCACCTTTAGATGAATGCACCAGTATTTTACAACTTCTGGTTTAAATATCACTCGAGAATATTAAAATTCAGGAGCGCTTACTTTAGATAAAAAAGCACAATGTCAAATGAGATCTGGTTAATGTGACACTGAGGTGGAATTGTGTGTATGTACATATGGAAAATGCTGTTTTCTCTTTTTCGGGTAATAGTATGATATTTTCAAATGGAGTTTGTCAAGTTGCCATCGTTTCCTCACATCAAGACATGGGAAAACTTAATTTTGTGTTACTGTGGTGCTGCACATATAATCACAGGACAACTGTGATTATACAGTAAGTGCAGCACATCTGTGTAAGTCTGTGGTCAGCAAAAGTTTTCATTCAAACATGAAGGGAAAAAAAACATCAGCTCCTCTCTCAGCTTCATGGGAATCACAGTCAAATTCCAATGACCCTCCTTACCTGTATCTAAGAGTGACATTGTTTTTTCATCACTGTGATTAACATGAAGGCAGAGGGCCAAGTCCAAGTTGATGAGCAGTCGCTTTCTGGTTTGACAACAATAGACATTTTCTCTACCACAAAATGAGTCTCACAGTTGAGCAGCGCTCCCTTACTGCCCCCTCTGGCCAAAAGCGAGACACAAATATGAATTGTTTAAATTCCTGCTCCAGAGAGAGAGAGAGAGAGTTCATGTGAGAGACACTGCAACGTGCCATAAATTCTAAATCCGGGATGACAGGGAAACAACCCAGAACCACAAGATATGTGGACTATGCATGCATGTGAACAAGGCAATAATCAAACAGCAGGTGCACATAAACTGCAGCATTTGTTTGAATCCAATTCCAGATGGTTCACTATGTAGGAATGATAAACAAAGTTTGAACTGTAAACAGATTTGACCAATTTTCCTGTCATGAACACCTTGGTTTGTGTCCTAGTTTCAGCTGCAAGTAGGTTAAATTATATGTGGAATTATTTCTGAATACTGTTTGACAGAGTTGCGTGTGTGTGTGTGTGTTGTATGTGTACCTGGATGCCTGAGGTGGTGAAGTATGGGATCTCAAATTTGACACTAATTGGTGGCTTTCCTTCCTTGTCCTCAGCCTCTACACTTGGCAGACCAAAGTGGGCGCGCATCAAATACTCCTTTCCACCCTGTGAGAAATCATAACACAAACTCTAACACAAATACAAAACTTGAACTCTGGAAGCCTCGTGTGTCGATAATCTATCATTTTGTCAGACAAAACTGATGACAAGGTGAAAAACACCAGCAAACTGCAACCAGAAATGTCCAGATAAAACCCAACCATAAGATGACACATTCATTTCTTTAACCATCTGTATGATACTCATGAGTCATGCTCACAGGGAAGGACTTGATTGACCAGACGATCTCGCTGTTTTCAGGCACCCACTTCACACTGCCCACTGTGGTCTTGAATTTGGGTGAGTCAGCGTCTGTTGGCACAGGAATGTGGATCTCCACGTTGTTGGCCGTGGAGCGCCTTTTGAACTGACTCTTCGCCTGAGACGAGAAACAAGCAGGTCGAGTTTAACATGGTGTCCTGCCTGAGCAGGGGATTAAACCCAGAGCTTAATGGTGGCTTTAAATAAGTATTTGCCACGCATGAAAACTAGACACACGACATAAGCAGCAACAAAGTCTATGAGTAACTATGGGATGCAGGCTTAACAGTAACAAAGTTGCTGCTATAAATGACGTGGTGAATGAAAAGTTGACCTACCTTGATCATGTACTCGATCCGACTGTGGGAGTGCTTCTCAATGACAGATTCGATCCAGATTAAGGGCTTCACCTGAGATTTAAATAAACATACTTTTCCAGTATGAAATTCATTTTAAACAAGCTCCATCACACTTAACATACATGTCGGTTAAAATAACATGACACTGTCACCACCTGGTGGACAGCAGGTATTACTACAACAAGAACCAACATAAAAAGGTTTGAGAATAGGACAGACATTTGCAAACAAAAACAACAAATAGCTATAAAGTAAAATTTGCATTGTGTTGAATAGTGTGTTATCGATTTCTCGATACATATCGATTCTGAGTATTTGAAACAGTTTCAATTCCCATTTTCCACAGCATTGATACACCGGCACCAGCTGCACTTTCTCAGTCTCCCTTATTTTTACTACAGTCTCCCGTTCTCTGCTACTAACCTAGAAAAGTCGGCGTCATGTTGTAGCCTTGGTGTATTCATTTTTTAATTTAAAAAAATTAATTGTATGCCCTCAATGTCAATTTTCAGGGTATCAAAAATGCAATCGAATATCAATATTTTTCAAGGTATCGTCATCAAGTTAGAAATTCCAGTATTGTGACAAGTGTGGAATCAGTGTTGTGTTCTCTCAGTGTCGTAGATGAAAGCAAGGGGAAAACACAGATTGCGCAACACTTGGGGGGGGGGGGGGGGGGGGGGTGTAGTTGTGTAACATGTTTCTTAGTGTATCCACTTAAAAAAATTTGTAGACTTTTGAGCCTGCAGGTGATATTAATATAAAGGTAAACAATTTACAGTTTACTTAAAATGAAGAATGTAACTTTTTTGTCGTTGTGTTGAATGCCACTACATTTTGGGGTATATAAAAAGAGGAGGTGTGACAGGTATGATAGAGCAATATGCTAATTTTTTTTTTATGTATAAAACCAGGCACTATGTGTTCAAATGTGGTCAGTCTTTTAACAAGACGTGTCTTGGGTAGAGAATTACATAGTTCCTCGTAGCTATAACCGGAGAGACTTCTGCTCCACTGTACTACTTCCCTTCCCACAAGCTTTCTGGCAATCCTATTGCGAAACATTTATTGAGAATTTAATGCCAGTTTAAACTTCCTTAACCTAAAGGGCCTCCCTTCAGCCTCCCTCTTTCCACATTACATTGGATTTTCCACGTCTTTTCATGACTGTGCTCTTGGTATTTGAAATGCTCTTGGCCTGGCTGATGATGAAACAATCTGGTCTCATTTGAGCAAAAGCTGGTTTGGCTTAAGTCCTGGTCGCTTTTGTTTTTTCCAGGTTGTGAGTTTTGTTTATAAATATTTACCTAGATACTGACTGTGCCTACGAAAAAAAAGTTGCTGTAAACATCTTTGCTCAATATAAGCTTATAAATGATTATGATTTACAGTTTTATAAATCCAAACCAGAGGGACACTGTCCCCTGCTTTTATGGAGTACCAGATGTTCACGAATCATCATCATCATAGTTCATCTACTGTAGTGTTCAGTCATAATCCATCTGTTTTTACCACGAGATAGATAGATAGATAGATAGATAGATAGATAGATAGATAGATAGTCAGTCATTGTACAAGTTCAGGGAAAGAACGTTTTATTTTTGAAAAACAAATTCTGGTATATTTTAATCTGGCATATTTCCAATAGATGTGGCCAACGTGACTCTATGGGTCAAGCTAACTCTGCACCCTCCACCAACGTAGTAGAGCTTGCTTGCTAGCATCTAGCTAGTTGCAGTAGTTGTAGTTGTATTGTCAATGGGTTTTTAAAGACATCTTGCATTAGCCATAGGCTTGTGCCATTTGGAGAGCCTTGACATGGAAAGGTTTGGGAACCCCTGTCTCAGATCGGCAGAAAGTGATCACAGACATTATCACCCTGGAATGACCACTGTGGCAGAGGGATCTTTCCATGTTGTAAAATAGTTGATCTGTCTCAGGGTTCCAGAGCCATTATTTAATGTAAAGCACTTTGTTACACTGTTTTAAAAAAAAATATTATATATTAGCTCAACAGCTACTCTTCCTGGGGTCCACGAGCACAAAATCCCGACTGAAGGGCTACAACTATCTTTATAGAAGAGTTACTACATCATGACATTAAGAGGGTCTCTGGGATTCTTGTACTCTAGACGCATCCTCATTTAGTGTTTCCTACAGCTGATTCATTAGTTGACATGGTGGCCCGCAATGACACTATCTGAGAACATGCCAAGTCAAAAATGCAGTAAGAACTGTACTAAAAACGTCATCATCATCTCAGAGAATTATCAGCAAGTGTAACAGCCTGGCAGGTGTTAATTTCACACGTCCTCTTGTTAGGGGACAGTCTTTCAAACCACCAGACCCTGCTAGTGGAACACACAGGTGGGTGGAAGGTGCCTGATATATAGTACTCACGTGAGTGTTGAGGCGGTAGGACATGAGCTCAAACTCTCCATCGGGAGGAATGAAGGAGATGGTGCGGTCGTTCTCAAAGCGAGACAGACGGACACACTGGTGAAACTTCACATCTTCCAGCTCTACGGATTTACTCTTTCCTCCTCCATGAAAAAACAAGAGATAATATTAAAAGAAAAAAAATACAAGAGTGTATCTGCATTGCATGAACTAGTATAACCCAGGCCTAGTTGGGACTGCATTTGCATAGAACTTTTAAGTTATTCTAAGGAAGTGTTGTCTGACTGTCACTCTAGTATACTTTGAAAGGGTAATTTATTATTGTTAAATCCTCCATCAAACATCTCATCCAACTCAAGTCAAGCATTAACATAACCAAACGTAACGTAACCAAAGTCTATTACAGGAGAGAACTCACTTCCAGTGTTTTCAAACAGAACCTTGTCGTTCAGGCCAAGCCGCAACTCAGGCATTCCAGACAGGAAGACACGCATCTTAATGGAGCCAACGATCTCGCTACGTAGAACATTACCATTGGCACTAACCTGAAAAATAGGGAGATTACAAGTGTCACAGAGAGCCACTCAAAGGCAGCTCTCACAGCAGCCCATAGAAAATACAGCAATATCAACTTGCTGATGTTGTGACGCACACACAGGGAGGAAGTTTACAAGCACTGTGACTGACATTCCTTAAGCAACACAGCGCTTCTAAAACAAGGAGTTCCTACCAGGAGGTTGACTGACTCAATGACGTCCAGGAAGACCTCATTCTTCCTGTACTTGATGCCCTCTGACCTCCAGGAGACAGCATTGGTGACTGTGGCGGGGGGTCGTGGGGCGCCGGTGTCTAGCTTGTGCCCCTCCTGGGTTATGTATCTGAGCCAGAAAAAATGTAAACACTGAGGCACAACAGACAAAAGGGGAAATCAACTATCTGCGAAGGTAAGTTCCCAGAAAGCATCAAAGAAGAACAGAGACTCTCACGGTTACTAAAGGGAGGACTGTCTGACTTATTACCGTACTCAGAACGCTTGGGGAAAATCCAAAGTTAGC
The DNA here is from genome assembly GCA_035609425.1 of Epinephelus awoara. Classification (NCBI taxonomy): domain Eukaryota; kingdom Metazoa; phylum Chordata; class Actinopteri; order Perciformes; family Serranidae; genus Epinephelus; species Epinephelus awoara. The sequence goes on along the minus strand of CM069306.1, from coordinate 23,033,738 downwards.
TTGCAGCATGTCTGCTTCAACCACAATCTTGTGAGGTTAAACGGTCACTTACAGTACATATTGGTGAGGACAGTAAGCTCCTCGTGCTTTGCGGATATACAGAGATGACAGGACAACATCACAAATCTGATAAAAAACAATCTGTGAAACCTAACTTAGCAACAACACAACAAAAGGGATGGGAATCGAGAACCAGTTTCAGTTGAGAACCAGTTCCAAATTGTCCGATCAATCTAAATTGTATGCGTCAGAGTTTATCAATTCCTTTTATCAATGCCGGCATGCTTTTTCCTGGCAGCTGCACATTGCAACACGATGACATTAAAGTCTTGGCTGATGGAAACTTGCAACAAGGAGTCATGCGACAGAATCGTCCAATGCGTGGCATCATTTCACGAAGAAAGATGACAACATTGCTGCGTGTTATGTCTAAAATTATCATTTCAAGTAAGAATGGAAACTGCAGCAATATACTGAATCACCTTTCCACCCGACATCAGCTTAAATTTCAGGAACGCAATGTATGTGACACTCTACACACAGGTGCCACTGTTCTGACTCAGTTGCATTGATGCTGAAAACCTGTGTACTCCCTCCTTTTTTCCACACATAAAACTGATCAGGAATTAACAAGAGAATTGATAAAGACTCAGACTGATAAGCCAAATTGATGATAGCATTAGTATCAGTAAAATCGTATCAATTCCCATCCATACACAACAATCAATGTATAAAAATTGTACTCCATAAAGCTGGTTTAACACGGTGTGCTACACTGATTGTTAAAAACACAAGGAATTTCATCATGAATTTAAGAAATACTTGATCAACAAATAATTAACAATTTTGATAATTTACACGGTTGATTACAGGTAAATTCCAAATGTGCTGATTAAAGCTTTTACACTTTTACAATTTGCAGCTTTATTCTGTTTCTTTTTATTGTTAATAGAACACATTTGCATTTTTTGATTGCCGGTGAGACAGAAGAAACATGTTAAGATATCAGTTTGGATTCTGGTGCAGACTGATGACCATTTGTCTTTTAATCTGGCATTTTATAGATGTAGCAGCTGCAGGAAACAACCTAAAAAAGTCGCTGAGAGGCTGTGGCTGGGCCTGCTAACATGTCTGACACGGCAACAAAAGATTTGCTCAGATCCAAAACTATGTCAAATAAATCTACTAATGAAAAAGAATCAACTTATAAACACGCACAAACTTATGATCAAAATGATCACAGAAAACAAAGAAAAGTGTGGTCAACAAAACATACGCGAACCCCCCAGCCCGCTCTCTCCAAAACAACAGTCAAAAATAAACCTTAAAAAATGTCAGTAGTGGCATTATTCGACGGTTACAAATGCACATAAAGTTAACTGCAGTGAGAATATGTCAAAGAGGATACTCACTCCTGCAGAATTTTGCTGTCAGTGGTCTGAGGATAGCCAAAGTCCATCAGCTCATCCATCAGCTCGTATATGATGACAAAGTTATCTCTAATGCTCTCTTCCTCCAACTCTTTGAAATACTCTGAAAAAACCTGAAGAACACACACGTTGTTTTATTAACCAGCACACAGCTTTGTTGGTGCTGTCAATAAAGTTAAACTATAACAGATGAAAGCTTATAAAGCATTCAGTCCTACCTGGACAATTTTGTACAAGAAGGAGAAGACCAGCGAGACGCTAGCGTTTTTCTTGGATGTTGCAACCACTGATGCCATGTGTGTTAAGAATTTTAGCGACAAAAGTTCAAAGTCCAAGCAGTACAAGCACATACAATAGCAAGTGTTGGGTACAAATACTGTGCAGTGAACAAATAAGGATACAGTAGAGGTTATTGTGTTTGATCCACATGAAACGGACTCCCCCATGGGCCAGGATTGGCGAGAGGGTCCCCTCCTCCTCTTTGTCCATCAGAAGAGTCATGAAATGCTCAATCTCTGACATGTCCACATCTCCCCGGTAATTTCTGCACACCAGGACCTGAGAGAAACAGAAAGTATTAGTGTGGCTTGAATGTTACTAAATGTAAGCAACTGTGCAGCACTGCTGGTAATGCTGAAAACATGAGAACTGGCATGCATATATAGTGATGGCATTGATGATCAAAATGTTAGTGGTTAGTTGCCAGTACAGGCAAAATCAACAGCATTTTCATGTGTGTGTTCATTGATTTGTAGGTTTTTTAATCTTAAACCACCTATCATGACATAAGAGGGTGTGGTGTTTGTATGCAAACGACATTAGACATTTTAATCTAGAGACTAACACCTTTACAGCATTGCTTGAAACGTTTTTCCTTTAATAAAAGGTCCACCCTTCAGTTAAACACACAGGTAGGCTAGCTGCCTTGCTTATGATGCACCTGTTACTTTAGTTAACCGCTTGGTTTAGATAAAACACAGCTGTGGGCCGCGGCAGCAGATGTTACACTTTGTTCTTGTTTAATTAAATGCATCTCTACTAATGACGCCGATTTCACCAGAGGACGCTCAAGGTTGAAAATAAGCTATACGTGTAGCATGTAGTGTGTGCAGTGCTTTGCATATAAGCAAAGAGAAGTGAAACTGTGCCGTTTTAAAGGGAGTTTTGGTAACCGTTTCACATTCCCTGCTGCTAACAGCTGGTCACCTGTTTGTTTTCTTGTCATTACGTGGCCTAATATTTTCCAACTTAACAAAACCGACAGTCTAGTTCAGATGCAATTTACTGGTTTGTTTTACAGGCCAAAACCTTAACACGGCGTACCAACCAGTATCCCGCTGTATTAGCGACCCTGCTGCAGATTAACCCACATCATAATCTGTCATCCAAGAATGTGTTAGCAAGGCTACAAGCTAGGCTAACGTCAGGTTAGCATCGGAGCGGGTTGTGCCGTTATCTTACCTTTCCTTTCAAATCCAAGACGTACACCGCACTCGCAGACATCTTGAACTAATTTCAACGAGCTTAGTTCAGCTCCTTGTCCACCGCTTACTAGTAATGTTTGATAATAACTACTTAGGGATAAAATCAAAGAACAGACTTTCATTCATAATACTGAAAAGAGGAAAGCCACCCTTCCCTTATTGTCACACTATCCATGGATCCCACGAGCGCCCCCTGTGGAGCGGGAGGATGTAGTGCTGCAGATTAAAAAAATAAATGATCACTTGACATTTTGATATTTGCTCTTGTTGCATCAGGTTATATCAGTTGAATGGAATTATATTTTCCCAAAGTATAACGCAAAGTCTTTTTTCTTTACAAACCTGTTCAACCTGGTCATTGATGAATGAATGAATGAACTTTAATTATACAGCACTTTTCATGCAGAGAATCAGCGGCAGAGACAAACAGCAAAAAATAGAAGAATAAATTAATTAGTCATTAAATTCATTAATCAAATAATAATAAAAAATACATATTAAAATATTAAAACACATAGCTGCTAGTTATGGGCTATATAAAAAAGATGTGTTGAAGTCGTCGTATCCACTGAGCCAGCAAGTCTAATATTTAAAGGCAGGGTGTTCCACATTTTTGGGGCACAGCAGCTAAAAGAAGCATCCCCAAAGGTTTTTGTAGTGACATAGGAACAGTTAAAAGAGCAGCTGCAGAGGATCTCAGAGTTCGAGGGACATAAGGTGACAGAGAGTCTATTATACAGGAGGGGGCGATGCCATTAAGAGCCTTATAAACCAAATCAAAAATCACTTTTAAAAGATACTGGGTGTCTGTTTAGGTTCCATAAAACAGGAGTTATATGGATTCTCTTTTTAGTTTTTATAAAACCCCGGCAGCAGCGTTCTGAATGGTCTGTAGTTTTGCAATTGCAGTTTTAGTGTATAAGGCATTACAATAATCAAGATGACTGGAAACAAAAGCATGAACAAGCTTCTCAGCATTTCGCTGGCTCAGTTGAGGTTGTACCCTAGCTATATTGCATAAATGATAAAATGCCGTTTTAGTTAATGAATCAAAATGAGCTTTAAAATCGAGATCAGATTGCTTAACTTTATCAAATGTCAAATTTGCTAAAGTGTAGTAATATTCTCTTACAAGTAAAGATCTTGCATTCAAACTCTCACTGACTTAAAAATACAAACTTATCAGCATCAATATATACTTAAAAAGTACCAAAAGTACTCATTATGCAAAATGGCCCATTTAGTAGTCATTTATATTAACGCCTTGTAATTATTGATGCATTAATGTGTTGCACTGTTGAGCTTAATGTGTGATAATATATCTTAATTTATTAGTTAATTGGAATTTGATTATACAAATCTGCAACATAGCCTAATAAGTACTGTTGTCAAATAAATGTAATGGAGTAAAAGGACAACATTGGCTTCCAAAATGTGGTGAAATAGGACAGTAGCATGGAAAAGTATAAGTACAGACACCTCAAAATTGTACTTGAATTACAAGTACAGTACTTGAGTAAATGAAGGCCTACTTAGTTACTGTGCATTCCACCACTGGAAACTTCTCAATTGTTCCCTTGTTTTTGTCTTATCCCATTACTTTGGACATGAAATGAAATTCTTGACTGAGGAATGTCCATTGTCAGTTTCACACACATGTCTTACAATCTTTTGTGAGAAAGCATGTGTATAAGTTTTGTTAGATAATGTGTGGATGTTCTGCATTGCAAAGTGCAATGTTCATTTATTGTGACAGTGTTAGAACACAATGTACAGTGACGAATCAGGTTCAAGACAACTACAAATCCAGAGTTTACATTTCTTACATGCACACACACTCTTAAAAGATTTCAGACAATGTTAAAATCTTGAGTGGTTTCAGAGCTGTGTTCATGGTGCACTGACCTACATCTATCTGACATCAGCCTTGCTGTCATCCTGTGGCTCCCCCTACTGGATGAATGGTTGACCTGCACTAGACAACTTCTACAACCACCAGTACTAAGGTAAAACTGCTCTTGCCACATCATGACCACCATAAAATAGCACCATTTTCAACTGTTTGGATCAAACTGCAATGCAAACTGTTGCCACAGAGGTGGAAGACACACTGTTGTCTCATATGTCATTGTATATACTGTGGCATTAAGATTTTCATTCACTGGAACTAAATGGCATAGATCAGGCCACAAAGAAAACACTTAGACCACAAGAACACAAAAGTCTTTACACAGATTTGTTGAAAATAATCCAGACGCTGATGTAAAATGTGGCACAGAGGAGACATTCGTGCTTTGTATGTGGAAGCGCCAGAAGTTGCACATTTATTGGGTAGATAGATGGTAACAACTATTTCTGGTATGTTTCGGTAACATGATCTCTCTGCTGACATTTTTACATCTTGGGTCTCTTTGCTGATATGGAATAACCCAATATGAGGTAAAAGTGCTCATTCTTTGTATCATACTGGCAAAATATTTTACTGTTCTTTAATGGAAAAAGTCTGAAGCACCAACTATTAATCAATAACAGAGTAGCCTCTCAAGCAGCCTGACCATGGAAAAAGTGACGTATGCTGCTAAAGATGCTTTATGCACTATACCTGGAGAATGAAGTTACTAAACTAGCTCTGTACTTTCTGATGAAGAAATGTATCAACAAAATTTTGCTGTTGTTTGTTGGTGTTGTGTGGTTTTCTGTTGCGTTTTGCTTTTTGTAAATGGATTGCATTTATTTAGTCTTTTCCGAGTCTTAGTAGCACTCAAAGACAAGAAATATATTTTACAAGAACACATAGGCACATCAACAAGTAAGCTTGGGCAGTATTGAGGTATTACAGCGTACCCGGGTATGTAGAAATCCTGAAGGTATGATTTTCAATACCGTCAAAAATACAGATGCTCATCTTTCTATTAACTGACACGGAGATGCTGTATTGTAGTGTAGTGCACAGCAAGCACCACCAGACGTCAGTGTCTACTGATGGAACAAGCTGCTGACCTGAGAAAGATGGTGATTTCAATTGGTGGGGACAATGTTACAGGACTAGTAAAAAAAAGAATAATGCCTCTGCCCTGCCTGCTTTAGAGTCTTGCCACATATAACTCGATCTCAAGATAACTTCCTCCATCTTCATTCATTAGCAGTTCCTTAGCCACATTCATTTATTCAAATGCCAGTCTGCCACCACTACCCACACATCTTCAGCTCACTGACGTGTCAACAAGTATCAACAAGCAAGACTCGACTGAAGAAGAGCACTTATTTTCTAATTATTCATTATAATGAAAGTCATACGTTTTCAAACCCAGTGAGGTAAGCATGTAGGTATGACGGTATGACATAGACACTGCTCATGCCTATTGCAAAGCATTTTGACATACATTAGGTCATCTTGTGTAGCTAGTTGGTTGGTTGGAAGATGAATCTTTCATAATTAGTTAATCACTATGTCTTTCCATTGCAGTGGTGCAAATATGTGTATCTAACCCTCACTAAGGTTGAACGTAGATTTTCATGCAGCTGCACCGAGTTTGTGCAAATCAGTTGGCATAAGTGACACTGGTCTAAACTTTACACTGAAACTTAATGACAACATTATCTTGCTGCCTATAACTGCCGATGTGCAAATCTTAAAATGACAGCCGAGCAGCAAATATTGGTTTCATCTGAGGTGAAAAGACCCCTGAAACATAAGCAGAAGCGTTGCTGCTTCATATATCTATAAATAAACGACAGATTAATATGTCAGAGTGTTAGAATACACATGGCTACTGAAGTAATTATTGAGGTAGTACAGGCTCAACATTAAAATAACTTGGGTTTTAAGCCTGCTCAAGTGCGCTAACCCCAAACAGGTGGTAGCGTTCACCTCTGTGTATGACAGTGACAGACTGTGAAGTGATGGAGGACAGAGAAGAGATACAACAGAGCATGTAATGTGTGACTGAACAGTTGTGTAGTTTTGGGTGAAACACAGTGTGATAGTTCTGCATTAACATTTGATAAAGTTAAGTACGGATATAATTAAAGCATGGACAAAAAAAGACGACCTTCCAAGTTTTGTTTTTTTTTTCCTCCAAGAACCCTGTCCCCTGTTGGCGTGAAAAGCCTTTCAGCACTTGGCTTTCGCGAGACAACTGTGCCTCATCACTGTGACAGACCTCTGAGCCCTTGGCTGGTAAGATGCAGTCTAGACATTGTCAGGAGTCATAGATACAACTGTACTGAGTTACAGGGCCAAATATAACAGATTGCCACTTCCCTCAGCCACTTCCGTACTCCGCACACAGTGTTTGTGTTCGGGCCTGTAGGTGGGGATCACTGGATGTACTTACGTAGTTAATGGACGAGTTTGTGCAGGAGCCTCAGCGCTCAACGGTGCTGACGTGTTTACTTTTGCTGCCTAACAGACTTGTCTCACCATGAGTCAGTGCATCACGCAGGTGTTACATATTTGATAAGTCACATGTGCAGGTGTTGCCACAGCAAACTTTAGGAATATAGCTCATTATGATTCCCTTTAGATTGCTGTAATAAATATGTTTTCAGGGTGTAATATTTATCACACAGTGGCAACATTTAACAGAACTGTAACGTGAGCGTCCTCATATGCCTCGCATGACATCAAGCACTTACGGCTGCTAAAACTGTACTAGTTTGTATTCTTCATGGTAGCGTTCGTATACACTCTAATCTGTTCCACCATTCCCATGGCTTTGTGATTTATACTTAGCAGGACTTTGACTCGACTCCCATGGCGATCCTGTGGCTTTTGGGGGAGTTTTTACCATACAAGGAGAAGAGGAGTTTAGCTCGGTTTCCTGTGGGAGGGTTCTGATTTCTCCCACTCTGCATCTGATTCACTCTGCCTCTCTCTCTCTCTCTCTCTCTCTCTCTCTCTCTCTCTCTCTCTCTCTGTGTGTTCTCCTGCTCCAATCCTCCTTTCTGCTCACTATACAACCTCAAAGGAATTTTATCAAAAGAAAACATCACTAAAACGCCTCCAAAATCAATATTTGTTACATTAAATTGGCAAAATTCTGTCTGAGCAAACTTTTATCATAACATTGTGTGCATGCTGACAGACCAAATAAGGCACACAGTCACCACTCTTATCATTGCAGGTCATGTTGTAAAGCTTGTGTTGACCCCAGGATTGTAAAGCTACTAAACTGCCACCACTTTCATGAACTTATGCCAAAAAAGGCTGCAGTTTCCCTTTCCCTCTCCTGCTAGAAAGAAGCCTATGAGTCCACTTACTGGTCTCAAACTCTCAAACAGAAAACATCTGTGTATCTACTGGCTTTTAATCTGCCCACACTGGTACTATTGCTGGCCCTTCCTGGCAAAAATAACTGTAGGCTGATATTATTATCTCTAAGAGGCTGTGGCACGCTTATTCTTTAAGCAAGCGCCAAGGTAGTTGTATCTTGCAAACTAGATTTCTAAGGCATCCATTGGTACCAGCCATGTTGGCATAGTTTGTCGGAAGGCGGGCTAAATAATGCAATGCAGCAATGTTGTTGCGCTCAAATGTTAATCAGTCTATCCACATCAGATAATTACAACATTTTAACTGTGAAATAAGAAACCAAAGTATATTAGTGTGCAATTCCATAACTCTCCATACTGACATAGCTTTTAATTGGCCTTTACTGTACACTTAAACAGTAAAAGCAAATTCCTAAAAATCCAGTTATGGCTTTTGGTTTTGATGTGCCACCCTACGATTTTCAGTGGCTCCATCTGGCCACCCTTATGAAGAATTTCTGGGGACGCCCTTCAAATGTTCTCAGTCTAACATGTCATGACTGACCCGTGAAAATCATAAATCTCCTAAATGAAGCTTTTCATACACTAAGAAAAACAGCATTGTTTTAAGCTTTGCAAAAATGCATTTTTCATATAACTGAAATGTTTTATAATAGTTCGTTTAGCTTAAAAAGTAGGATAAGTTTCTCAACACATAAAGGAAAACTTGTGGATTTCACTGGACATCAACAATATGTTCCTCATAACTCAAGCTACTCACAGAAAACACTCCTCCTGAACAGTGTTCCCTGTCTGTCTAAGGAATAACAGCAATTATAAAGGACTACACACTGCAATAATGGCAATGCAACATGAAAAACAAGAGATGCTTTTCTTCAGATGTCACTTAAATGGTTGTTGTATGCCTCACTGTTCTTTGAGTTTCCTTGTGGTCTTTATTTTTAGCTGGGGCAGCTGGCACACAAGAGTTGAAAGCAAGCAGACAGGTCCGTTAGTGCTGATGTCACCAGCACACACACAGACATATGCACCTCGCTCTCACTGTGACAATTTCACAATTACCATACTTAGCATCAAGATCAATCAGAAATGACAAAATATCATGTCTAATCTTTTTTTTTTTTTTTAAATCACGTGATTTCTGATACAAACTTTCATCTGCAAACAGAGAGCATGAAGTGAACACCAAGCATGAACCACTTTCCAAACATCTCATAGGTGTATAAAGTAAAAATTCCTGGAAAACATCTCGGAAACAAAAGTCATAACCAGTCAACAATGCATTTCATACTGTGTGCCTTACAAATTACAGAAAACCGATCTAAAAAAAAAAAAGCTCTGTCAGACCAATAGTAATTAAGAGGATCTTAATTGCAGTAGACTTATGGTTTATGTCTGCGTAGCTCGACTGTAACGCTCCAGCTGCCTGGTGTAGATCACATGCAGACAGCTATTTCTCCAAATTGACTTTGGCTGGATCATTTTCCAACAGCCCTTTTTCATTCAGCGGTAGAATGAAAACTATGTCCTTTCTAACCAACTCTGGTATTAACATCAATTTGAACATTCCTAAGTAAGAACACAGGCATATAGATATGCAGCCTGGAGGAGGAAAAATGAACCTTCAGTAACTCATATAACTAATGTGAACAATGTCCTTTTTGATGTCTGACTTCCAGTCTGTCTCCTTCTGCTTCTCTGCTACTTCTCTCCTGCTCAGTTCCAAACAAAAGGACCATGATCCATATAAGGAGACGGGAGATCTACACTATGTTGTTTCTTCAAGAGGTGAAGCTGAGATTAGGGAGGGGGGCACTGGTCTAGAGTAGCCAATGTGGGGAGTGGCGGAACGGGCAAACGGTGGGAAAGGGCTGTCACTAGAGACTGGGGCTGTCTCCAAACCTCCAGTCAAGTTTAAATCACATAGAGCTCCACCGACTCTCAGTTTGCATCCTCCTCTGCTCTCCTCTCTGAGCTCCCTCTGTCTCTCTCCTCCTCTCTGCGACTGGTCGTCACCTTGCAAGGGCTCCTGTGAGGCGTCTTCCTCTGAACATCTGCAACAACTTTTCACCTAAAGAAATAAAAACTTTTTTCCCCCTTTGAAGCCTGAGACCCAACTGTCACCATGGAGGCCATCAAGAAGAAGATGCAGATGCTGAAGTTGGACAAGGAGAATGCCATCGACAGGGCAGAACAGGCTGAGTCTGACCAGAAGGCAGCGGAGGATAAATGCAAGCAGGTGAGACGAGGCTGACAGATGTGATGGACTGACACTAATTTTAATTTCACTTTTTTACGAGTTAAATGTACAATAATTTAGTATTATATACTGATTTTCATATGTATATATATATAAATAAGACAAGATACATTTTGTTGATTCCACACAGGAAAATTGAAGAAAGAAATACAAGAATAGGTCCATGGAATAGAGAGTTACCACAACAATATAGATATAATTGTCCAAAATGTATTAATCTAAGTAAACTGTAATTTAAAAAGTAACAAAATTAACTGCTTAAGTTGTTGTGTGACATACTGCATAACATTTGTTATGTGATTTTGTGTATATTTTCCATCAAAAAGTATTCGTACTAATGCTGTCATATTGATTTTAACTATACTGCACAGCCCCGTCTAAAGTGGGAAAAAATATTATTATATAAAATATTATTATGTCATTGTGACATCTAGTTTCTCACTTCAGAACAAAGCTGGAAATATTTTTTGTATGTTATGTTTTTTAGTCTCTTTTCATCCTCTTATATGCCAAATTTAATATAGGCAGAATAATATGTGAAAACGATGTGATTAATTTGCTCAATTCACATTTAATATTAATATATTTGTATTTTTTTATTACAAAGATAATCAGGTTTAACATTAAATAAATGAATACCAAACTATTTGTGCAGTCTGAGGAGGAGCTCAACATACAATGTCAAGTATTTCCCAGAGCACCAAATGCTAAATTACAGAGAGCAGCTGATACTGAGCCCAAGGGCCTTGCCTTTGTTAGGCAAGAGAAAGTGGAGGGTACCCACAGGAACGCACAAACAAAATGGCAGATACCCCTCTTCTACCAACATGGAACTGATTTTGTTCTTGTTCCTGCCGCTAATTTTGAACTGTTTCAATTATTTCAACCTGAAAAGTTGGTTATCAGCTGGAACCAAAAAATAACAGGTTTTCCTTGACCTGAAGTGCGAATCATTAGTGGGTGCATCATATTCTACAGGTTGGAAAAAGGATAGAGGGATTTGTGCTTGTTTTTGGGTAAAAACAAATATCTCTAGTATGAGAACAAATGGTCGCAGGTAATTGACCCTAAGCTCCGCCCCTATGTGATGGTACATCAGGATGTTGGAGCTAGCATGAAGCCCACACTGTCACTAACTGCACTCCCTGAAGAAAATTATCATATTTTTGGAACAAAAAAAAAAGAGATTTCAGAGAGAAGCAGACCGAAGGGTCTACAAAATGTTTTTGGAGGTTATATTCAGGATGTCAAACTCACTCTGCACTAAAAATAGGTTCAAAAGATAGGTAGTGATTAAAGCTTGGAGCTCCAGGGGAAGCTAAAAAAACATTAATTTGCATACACTACAATAGCTGGCTAGTTAGCCCTACACTTTTCAGGCTTCGATTTTGGGTTTTGGATTGGGGGACAAAAACATATACCTCCTTTCAACCTCTCTGGGTAACAAGCATCATGAATACACGTGGCCCAGCACAATGTTTGGCTCAAAATCCACAAAACCACCCTGAAAATGAAGGAAATCTGAAATGATAGCATGAGAGTCTATGGAGCACAGCCATGTTGTTGTTGGACCCTTGTCGGAGCTGGCCAATGTTACGCTATAATTGGCCAGTCTGCGTTTGAGGGGCGGGACTTAGCGAAGGGTCAGTCAATGTAATCCACCATATTTACTGCTTTTGTGCGTTTTGATAACACCGAATGGAATGGAAACGGTTCAAGAACCATAGCTAATTTGGTGGAAAATGGGTAATTGTGACAACTGCTGGACAAATTATCCACAGTGAAGCAGGGGGATTACTTGAGGTTACCAGAAGTGGTGCTGCAGGTGTTTAAATGACTCATTTGTGACAGTGGTTGCTCCGATACTTAAGTATGAGAGTACTGCATTACCCAGCGTCCTTATCAGCAAACACCAGGTGAGACAGAGCAGACACCAAAGCCGAGTGTCATCTAGTTCCATTATATCTAAGAGAAGGCAGACATCTCTACGGCCAATATCTCCAACACTCTGCAACTCACGCTAAAACAATCTAGATTAATAAACAGCATGACAGGGGAGAGGAAATATATGTGTTTTTGGTTTTGGAGTGGACTCTCCCTTTAAGTCTGCAACATATCAGAGAAAACCTCGCAGATTCCAAATATCGGCACATCCATATTTGGTGCTGCAGGGTGAGAGCGTCAGACTGTTTGACATTTATTTCGAGGGCTAACTTAATGATAGCGTACTTGTACCACTTGACACAAGCAAAGTAGAATCTAGAGATGCAATATGATAGTTAAGGCTTCTAAATAGAGACAATTATTGCACAGTGGGACATGGTGTCATCATCATGGCAGTACAAGAGGAATGCTAGAGAGAGAGAGAGTTGGAGAGGCTCGGACAAAGCTAGGATCTACATTAAAGCAAGTGGAAAGAATCTTCTCTCTGGTTTCCAACGCCCTAATCATACCCTCAGAGAGCACAAGGAGTGACAGTTGTCACTGGCACTGAGCATATGGACCCCCATGTCTTCCACATCAACAGTCAGCATGAAATCCTAGAAGATAACGCAGAGCTCTTTAGTTTGTTTGGATGGCACTGATTCAAGCAGTGCTGAGATATGCTTTCTTTGCTATTCTTGGCACGATGTAGCGAACATCAGAGTGGAGTCAGGCTGACGCAGGGCTCTGAAAATACACAAAACTAATACTCAATCTTAACATACATCGCAGGCAACAGTCTCCAGCAGCAATTAAGGGATTGGCTTACCAAATTACAAAAGAATTTTAAAAATTCAGCAGCAATGGGTCTTTTCAGAAGCAGTGGCCTGTTAATAATCTACAGACTTGATCACATTGAATTTACAATGAAACTACTTTCTACAGAGAAAACAGCCCTGACTAAGCAAAACGACAGCAAGTTCTGAAGATTACAGACACACTCTGGTCCAGAGTGAAATATTTTTTTTAAAGATATTTTTTTGGGCCTTTTTTTGCCTTTAATAGACAGGACAGCTAAGTGTGAAAGGGAGAGAGAGAGAGGGGATGAGGGGCGCCTGCTGAAGTGAAATATTTAAACAACTATCTGATGAATTGCCATGAAATTTTCTTCAGACATTCATGGTTCACGAGGAAGAATCCTAATAGTATTGCTGATCATCTGATGTTTCTTCTTGCACCACCATGAGGTTAATATTTGTGCTTTTCAGTGGAATGTCTAAACAACTATTGGATGTATTGCCATGACATTTAGTGCACACATTCATGTCCTCCAAAAATGTATTGTATGGTGATCCTCTGATCCATCTTGTGCATTCATCAAGCCAAAATTTCAGTTTGTACAGTATTTTGTTTTACAACTATATACCCATAAAACTGACATTCCCATCAGCCTCAGCTGTGTTTTGTGCTAATTAGTAAATGCTGTTTATCAGTCTAGATTGTTTTGTTGTAAGGTGCTGGAGAAGTTTGCTGTAGAGATATCTGCCTTCTCTCGAATATAATGGAACAATGGCACTCTTGAGGTGCTCAAAGCACACACAAAAAAAAACCTTAACAGCAAATGTCTCTTCCCAGAAACCAAGACCCAGGTAATCAAGATAATCCACAGACCTTATTGTTAGCAGTTTCATATAGGAACTATTTTCTTTCTACTGTACTACACCAACCAGATCACTGTACAGAAGTGCAGATCTACTGCTAGCTCACCTAGCACCGCTGAGCTAGCTAACACTACTGCTCAGCCGAGGAGGACGCCCTTAATGTTTACATCGCCCCAGCCTCTGATACATGAGTAGATGCACACTTCCTTCTGCATAGTTATACAGTTGCCGGGTGTAGTTCAGTAAAAAGAAAATCGTTTCTCCATCAAACTGCTCACATGGTCTGTGGATTATCTTGAGTAACTGGGTCATGAGAGGCATGGCTTTTGAGATTTTCAAATTTTTGGACGCTTTGAGCGCCACAGGCTGAATGTCATCTCGTTCCGTTACACTCAAGTGAAGGCAGACATCTCTACGGCCGATACTGCCAACATTCAGCAAGTTCTACCAAAAAAGTAACACTACACGTAAGAGGAAAATGTGTAGTTTTGATTTTGGAGTGAACTATCCCTTTGAGTGATTTTAATCTTAGTTTTAACACATCAGCACACCCTCCCCCATCACTGTATCAAAACAGTGCTTGATTTTTCCATTCAGTGTTTCATTCATACTCACTAAGTTTGGCTTGGCTGTACCCTTCCTGACTCTCTGTCACATTTGTCTCCTTCCAGCTGGAGGATGAGCTGCTTGCTCTGCAGAAGAAACTAAAGGGAACAGAGGACGAGCTTGACAAGTACTCGGAGGCCCTGAAGGATGCTCAGGAGAAACTGGAACTGTCGGAGAAGAAGGCCACAGATGTGAGTTAACCATAGCGACGCCATCTGAAACACATTATCCACATAACAGTGGAACACCACAACGTCTGAGTTTCAGTCTTATAACCTATTGATTACCGCTCGTTCAGACTGGACTGACCTACATATCACTCTGTGACTGAGAAAGACCAGTGGCAAAGACACAGTCAGGATTGGCAAACAGAGGTTCTTTGCTATGAATGTTGGTTTAAAAAACATTGAACTAAGGGCCTTATGCAGTGACTGAGGATTGCCTCTACTTACACTCCCATTCATGGACATATCTGGACTCACCTGCACAGGGAAGGGTTTGGTTGTTTATGTGAAGCATAGCCGCAGAGTGAAAATCCCCTTTAGTGTGTTAAACACGGGTACTGTACAGTATATATGTCAGAATATTTACAATACATTCCTACTTTCAATGTGCTACTCAGCACCTACTCATCAACCACAATGTAGAAGGCAACTAACAACCCAGAAATGAGTCCTGAAATGACCAACTTGTATTTTCTGCTTCACATAGTGTTGAGAATCACTGAGCTATTGGTGTCTTTGTGAGGTCTGTAACGGAGCCATTTCTCAAGCACAGACAAAACTTGGCCGGCCTGTAGCCGACCAGGAATCCCAGGAATGCAGCTTAAGCAAACAGAGAACCCCGTACTGCAGTGTCTAATGAAATCAATGCTCTGGCCTTTTTTGGGGGCGGAGATATCACACTCAGCTCTGTCTGGCCTTACAGTACATACCTTATCACTGACAATGGTGAATGACCATTCATCTTTAAAGAGCATCTATTTCATTTATGAGCTTTCTTTTACACCTCAAAACTAAATCTTATGAAGTGTTATCTTTGATCTGCAGAAAAATGTTCTGGAAAAAACATTAAAGGAGACAATGAGGCTCAACTTAATTTGCTTTTCATAGGAGGTCATGACCAATTAACCTGATGACTTTCGCATGTAATTGATTGGTCTACAAAATGTCAGAAAATAATGTACAATATATTTTACATTTTCTTACAATCACAATTTCCTAAAGCCCAGCGTGGAGTCTTTAGTCCAAACCCAAAGGCATAGGCCAGGGGTGCCAGTCCAATCCGGCCCACTAGATGACTAGACTAATTAGAGGTGCCAGATCTCAGGAGCAAGTTCAACAGTGCCAACTTCATGTAAAATTCTGCTTCAGAGGCTTTTCCATCCTGACCAGAACACAATCTTCTGATATAACAATGCATACTTACTGTGGCCATGTTTAAAGATATGAATATTGTGCAAAATAGTCAATCAGCAGCTTCATGTCAAAAGAATTTGTATCAGGTAATGTGTGGATAAATGCAAATGTAAAATGGCAGGGAAAAGTAGACTGAATGTGGAAAAACTGATTTTTCGACAGGCTGTTCATCTGTTTAATGAAAGGATGACCGTCTACAGAATGGAATTCTTTACACCAAAAAAGGGAAGATATTGGAGCTGATGTTACTTATTATGCGATGGTTTTAGTGGTCCGGCCCATCTGGGATCAAACTGGGCTGTATGTGGCCCATGAACTAAAATGAGTTTGACACTTTTGGGTGATTTCCTGCATTTTGGTGACTTTTTATCCACCAATTTTTGCCTTTTCTTATTTGGTTAATGGCGGAAATGTCTTTCAAGTCTTATAAATAAAAGTCCCCTGCTACATTCATGTTTTTATCAGGGGGGACACACATGCACATGTTCTAATATCCAGGCTACAACAGTCTAACCAACAGTCCAAAGCCCAAACATATTCAGTTTACTACTAGATGAAAGTAAAGGGCCGCTGAATGTTTTGCATCTTAGTTGAGAAATAATTAAAATGTTGAATCGATTGTCAAAATAGTTGCTGACAATTCTTAAAATAATTGATTGTTTCGATTAGGCCTACACTAAAGTGAACCTGAATATGTAGCATGAAATGAAAGAAGCCTCCACAGTGCTACATCGAGGCTAAACTACCAGTGAAAGCAGCTGAGATAAGGCCTCAAAAGGTTAAAGGTCAGATTACAAATGATTTCAGTCTCAGATGACCCATCAGATCCACACACATCTGCTTTTTGTTGCTCTGTCCACCACAACTTCTTCTTCTAATGTGCTTCCCACGGTTCATGAGGGTTGCCGATACATAGAGGAGTGATGCGAGGACAGACAGAGAAAATAATTGGGTTTGTGCCTGAACAAGTGAGAAGAAGGAGGAGGAGGAAGAGGAGGAGGAGGCAGAAGGGGGTGCTGAAGGAATGTGTCGCCACCCGATGGCTGCAGGTCACGTCTGCAACCAAATCAATTTACATTCCAGGCCTGTGCAGGTCAACAACCCCTGTTGAAGAGGATTATTATCGCCCCACCCCACCCTTGACCCCCCTCCTCCCCTTCCAGGATCAGATCTTTAGTAGTTTGATTTTTTTTTTTTTACACACTTTACAACTTGCCCTTAAACTTTTACTTCACTTTTCTCCCTCTCACAAACATATCCTGTTCTGCTCACACTGGATATGATTCATATATGTGAATCAGCCTGATGAATCAGATGAGGCAACTCCACTCCTCCTCTCTTGATCTCTGTGCCCTCCTCCTTTCAATCAGAGCACAAAAATGCGGCCCAGGCAACACCTTACATTTGCCATATAAGTCCACAATAGAAAGACTTGCGCACTGACTTTACACACCTCTTTTGTGGAGGAAAAGAGCAGCGCCTTCCCCTCCTAAATCCGGTGATGTCATCTGAGACTGGCTTCTTCACGGGATTGGACGATCTCGCCATAAATTTCCTGAAAACTCCCAGCCCTTTTCCCCCCATCCCAGCCCCGCACGTCCCTGACTTCCTGCCCGAGAAAAAAAAGTTTTACTCGGTGCCTGCAACTTTGACGCAAATCAATAACTTCTTAAGGACGCGGCCAGTCGATCCAGACGGCTACAATTTTGGGTTTCCTTTTTTAAATTTTTTAAAGAAACAAAGTAAACGAAGTAATGGAGGCCGTGAAGAAGAAAATCCAAGCCCTCCAGCTACAGGCTGATGAGGCAGAAGACCGTGCACTGGAACTACAAAGGGAAGTGGACGTTGAACGGGAACAGCGCGAAAAAGTGAGATAATTAATAATTTATCTAATTTAGTCGCCTTTTTAAACTCAATCTTTACTACCACATTCATGTTAAGCATCTTTTGTAAAGAATTAACACGCAAACTGTCAGTGATGGACCCCAGGTAGCGATAATGATACTCTAATAACGCCCTTGAAGGAATTCCACACTTTTCCTGCCAAACCCAATAGGACAATTGTTGATTTTTAGCTTGTATCGTGTCATTGTGGTTGTTTTAGAGGTTTGCGGGAAACTGGGGCATCATTATTGCGACATCCCTTCCTATACTTTTGTTCGGCTGTGTTATCTAACCCAAACCCGCCCTAGATCGTCTCAAACACCTACAAATGCAACGTAAGCCTCCAGTTTTACATTAACCCTCAGCGTGGTTGTGTAGCAATTAAGGCGTGGCAGGCTTATAACGTTATAAAAGTGGGGATTTGTTTCCCAGTTTATGCCAGAAACAGCTGGAAAATGGTTTATGATTTGTTTCTCGAACATACAGTTTATTGTCTGAGTAACTTTTGACACATATCTGGAATTAGGAGTGCCTATCCTCCCTCCTCCTCCTCCTCCTCCTCCTCCTCTTTGGCCTCTACACAGGAAGAAGAGAGCAGACATGGCTATCTGTGATATCAGTCCCACAGGAAACAGGCCCAAAAGAAGCACGCTGTTGTCCTCCAAACATACATGAGTTTACGTTACGAAGGTCCGGCCAGCTGTGCCACTTCAGATATGTTAGGGTTAAGTCTGCCACTCTTGTTCTGCATCAGCAGTTTTCAAAGTATCTAGTCAGGCGAAGTCCAGAGCTCATCGTGGCTGTTGGGAGGGAAATTGATTACATGGAGGAAATCTTACTGTACTACACAGCAGAGAAAAAAACTGGAATATACACCCCAGAGAAAACTGAGATGGGTTCCAGGGAATAAATTGGCACAAATACCAGTAAATAACTAATGCTGTAATAAAAAAATATGCTGATTACACCTGCAGTATTAATGAGACCTTCCACGCAAAACCAATCTAACCTATATAGCTAGTATCCAACGTGGCATCCCCGACAGTGTCCTTCCTCTTCTCCTGTAGCTTGCTTCCTGGCTGACCTCTGACCTGTAACCTCTATCCCTCTCTGTGTTGCTGTAGGCGGAGGGCGATGTGGCATCTTTGAACCGCAGGATCCAGCTGGTGGAGGAGGAGTTGGACCGCGCTCAGGAGAGACTGGCCACAGCCCTGCAGAAACTGGAGGAGGCTGAGAAGGCTGCAGATGAGAGCGAAAGGTGAGAATCATGACGCATTGGCCACATATTGTTGACACCAGCATACAAGATCGGAAAATCTTATAGCTTCAGGGTCATACTGTGATCAAAATTGCCCATGTTTTGATTGACAGCGGTGAAGGGGAGCCTCGTAGGACGAGTCGGATGGTAATATTTTAGTTACAGGAAGTGGACGGGGGCAAAGGTGCTAGTTCTGTAAATATGAGATGAATAAAATAAGATCCCCAGGAGGGAAATGAGGTGTTGGCTGCACAAGAAATAGACCTGATAAAGATAGATAAAATTAGAAAATTCGGAAGCTAAAATTATTTTTTAGCTATATAAAGATTAAAGACTACATAATATGTACAGAATAAGAGGAAGATATTCCGAATCCGTATCACCTGTTAAATTAAACCACACTGTCTGTCTTTCTGATCACCAGAGGCATGAAGGTGATTGAGAACAGAGCCATGAAAGATGAGGAGAAGATGGAGATCCAGGAGATGCAACTCAAAGAGGCCAAGCACATCGCTGAGGAGGCCGACCGCAAATATGAGGAGGTGCGGGCACGGAGGAGGTCAAATTACAGCTGATTTTGGTTCACACATCTCATTTCTGTTTTTGCTCAATGGTGATTTTGTGTCTTTCTAATGTCAGGTTGCCCGTAAACTGGTCATCCTTGAGGGGGAGCTGGAGAGAGCAGAGGAGAGGGCAGAGATTGCAGAACTGTAAGCATAAATTGAAAAAGTTACATGCGAACTTGTGGGAAAACATTTAAGATACGGAGAAAAATTTACATGTATTTCCTTTATCCATACAGTAAGTGTGCTGACCTGGAGGAAGAGCTGAAGAACGTCACCAACAACCTCAAGTCACTAGAGGCTCAGTCTGACAAGGTATAGTGTGGTTAATCTCCCGCAGTGGCAGTTTGAGGGTGCATTTCATCTCTATCAGCCTGCTGTTTGACCTTAAAACAACTTCACACATTCACAGTCAAAGGAAGTAAAGGAAGTGTTACCCATTCAATTCACCTCCTGAGAATGAGCCTAAAACTGTTGAACTCTCACCTAACCTTCTAAAAGAAAGACAAACATCATGTAATATGTGAATTAATAATGTTTACAACATAGATAATGAGCATTAAAGGTGTAATTTTCACATTAAATGTATTGTTTTGCAGTGAAATGATTTTCTTTTCTGTCTTTATAGTACTCTGAGAAAGAAGACAAGTATGAGGAGGAGATTAAGGTTCTGAATGACAGACTCAAGGAGGTAAGTTCATGTCTGCTCAAGCTGTATTCTCTGAGAGAAGCTGTGTCGGGGTGATTAATATTATTTTTGTCGTTTTAAAGGCGGAAACCCGCGCAGAATTCGCAGAGAGGACAGTTGCTAAGCTGGAAAAGACCATAGATGACTTAGAAGGTACGCTTCATTTTAATGCTTCTCTTCGTTCCTACAGCTTCTTAACTCGACCTTTGTTCAAAACTTTGATTTTCCTAATCTTTGATCTGATCTCTCTCTTTTTCCTCCTTATTCTCATCATCGTCTGCTCAATTCTGCCTTGTCCTCCACCTGCTGCCTATCTCTCTGCCCTTTGACCTGCAGATGAACTGTACACTCAGAAACTGAAATTCAAGGCTATCAGCGAGGAGCTGGATCATGCCCTCAATGATATGAACACCTTGTAAACCTTGATTAAGCTCGTGATGTCGTCACTTTCCCCTTTGTCTCCCCTTGCCTGATCTGAAGCACTTTGTCTCTTCCTCGCTCCCTTTGCTCTCCCTGCCCCTCACTCCTTTTGTCTTAAACTAAAGCTCAATAAAGATATTTTTCTCTTTTCATCTGTCGCCTGTCATTGGAGTTACGCGTGCTTTTCACCTCTGTGCAGCTTTAGCACTGAATAGTTTCTTTGTGTAATGGTTATAGTTTATTATTAGCATACCAATTGCACCTCTGTGATTAACCCAAACATTCTCTGATAAAGCCACTGTATTTTATATCTGCTGTTACTTTTTATTGCAGAGAGCCTATCGCATGCGAAAGAGGAAAACATAGGAATGCACCAAACCCTGGACCAAACACTGCAGGAGCTCAATAGCTTGTAAAATGCCGAGAAGAACACCGAACAAGTTAAAAAAAAAAAAACATTTGTTTTGTAAAAGATATTTTCTACATGCCATCCATTCTCCTTTTTAATTTCACTCTTGCAACACATGTAACCCTTTTATATATTTATGGTTCTTATGTTTCTTTTCCTTTTTTTAAAAATGGTTTTGGGTCCATATGGTAATCAGTTCGGGTGCTGCACCTTGTGTCGCCGACCAAACTCTGAGCACAAATAAAACTGATGATGACGCCAGTGATGATGACGTTTGATGAGTTTGTGTCGTGAGTGTGTGTGTGTCCCTCAGGCAATTTCAACACAGTCTTAAAGTGTAACAGCAGAAGAATCTCAGCCTTCAATTTACATGTGCTAACACGCACCGCTCTGCCAACAGTGAATTCATCAGACACGAAACTGGAGATGAAGGCTCGGCTTAGCTGCTGGATCATTGGTCCCACGTTTGTAATGTGGCTTTTTCAGTTAAGATATGTATGAGTAATAATTCAGTCAACAATAATAAAGTAGCATACACCAGATACGTTTAATGTTAAAGATTATATTGTCCTCAGAAAGACTCAAACTTTTTGTGGCCTGTTTGTGTATCAAGGAGTGGTAAACACTAAATCATAGTAACCATATAAACAAATTAACTTGATGGCAACTGACCAAACTCCACCCGCAGAGGAATCCCATGTGATGTGGTTGAAATCTCAAAAAACAACCTTATTAAATTGACCATGTGTTGAGCTATTGACAACATAGCTCATTCTGAAATGCAATACCACAATGTTAAAGGTCCAGTGTGTAAGATTTGGGGCATCTTTTGACAGAAATGTTATATAATGTTCATAAATCTATGTTTGCATGCGTTTATAATCACCTGAAAATGAGAATCATTGCGTTTTTGATACTTTAGAGTGAGCCATTTATATCTACAGAGGGAGCCAGAACAGAAAAATCAAACACCTGCTCTGAATAGGGTCATTCACATTTTTGCATTCTTGCACTGTCCACCATACTTCTTCTACACACTTGGCACATGGGAGAACTTAGTTCTGTGACATCACAGCTAGATGCCACTCAATCCTACATGAGACCTGTAAGTCCTGTGTTCAGAGTGTTACTGAAGGAAAACAAAAGAAGGAAAAAATACACAAAATATCAAAAGTAGAAGTTATCATCTTAAATGCCTCCTTTCTGAGTATTATTGTAACATATTATTAGGTTAGTAATATGTGTGTATTATCATGTTAGTGGTATTTTTTAAATACATCATAGTTTTATTAACTGAACACATTTTGTAATTGAAATCTCAGTGTGAATAGCAATTGTTAACTACGCTGCCCTACAAAGGCTGATTGCAGTAACTACATTTTTTGTCAAAACTGAGTTATGACTAAAATCAAACCTTTGGATATCTGTTTTATCTTGTGACAAAGTTTCCTGGTTTAGTCTTGTTCTGCTCCAGACAAATTAGGATGTAAAAAAAAAATGTAGTAACTACAAAATCCTACCAAAAGCTAAGGCAAGCCTCGGTAAGTGTAGTTACTGTTCTCGGCCTTGGGTTGCCGGACTTGGGATTCTATCAGGCCAAGGAAAACCACAGTCAGGGTATTGCAGTGAACGGATGTGAGAATGATGAAGATGCCAATGACAAAGTAACTGATAAGGTGACAATGACCACAGCTAGATCAGTGATAAAGATGATGATGTCAGGTAATCATTCTTAAATTAGGTCAAACCTAAAGGTGAATATAACAACAAAATAGTACTGGAAGGCTGGTTAAAATTTTGTCTGTCACCAATTTTAAAAACAGACATTTTCAAGTGAAATAAATACAAGTTATATCTGGTAAGAACTGAAAACAGTTCAGTCATACTGACAAACAATGAGACACTACAAAGGCAGAGCGCATTAAGGGACTGTGTGTTGTTTGTGAGAGGGAAGGGGGTGTTGCAAAACGGGGGAGGCACTTCAAATACTTTTCTGAGCATTGTTGTATTTTATATTTATTTTAAATACCCTCTGTACCCCATAACCCACAAGGGATTTTTCAAGGAATGCTTTATTTAAAAATCTCAAGAATCAAATCATTTATCTTGGCCAGAAACTGTGAAATATGGTTATTTATAGTGAGAGGGTCATGTATTTTTCCCCTGCCACCAAGGGAAAATGTATGTATCTCTGGGGAGGGTCATGATGTAAAGAAATGGAGACACACCCCAGTCACCCCCTACTCTGACAAGTAAAGTACAGTCCCTAACTACAGTTTTAGTGTGTTGTGGGGGTCAGAGGTTGAATCATTGATCATTGTTTTTAGGCAAGAAAAATTACTTTATGAATTCCTATTTAAACAATAGGAGCAGTCCTACTTTTCTACCCATAACACATTTGGCTGGACAGTCTAAAAACGTTGACGCCATGTAGTGAAGTAAAAACACAATGTATAGGCTGCCTCTGAAAAGTGCAAGTGTTAAATAGCATTAATGAAAATATTCAAGTACAAGTACTTCAGAATTGTACTTCACTAGACGAAGCCATTTGAGTAAATGTACTTAGTTACTTCCAACTCTGCAGAGGACAGAAGTGAGTAAACGCCCACTGGTCGCAGTTACAGATAAACTGCAGGTGGATTCCGCGCCAGCAGGGGGCGTCATTTCCGTACATTCACATCGCTGCTTCGCCGGGCGGGATTTCCGCAATAATATCAAGTATGGCGAAGACATACGACTATTTGTTTAAATTACTGTTAATCGGCGACTCCGGTGTCGGGAAGACCTGTGTCCTCTTCAGGTTTTCAGAAGACGCCTTCAACTCAACGTTTATCTCAACCATAGGTACGAGTTTGTGGATGTAAACTGTCTATTTATGTCTGTTTACAATACGCCAATGGGCTGTCCCGGAGGTTCTGTCTACTTGCTGGAATGCTAGCTATGCTATGTGTAGGGCTGGAAGTAGTTTCTTTTTGTCACGAATAACGTTACACAATCGGTTATTTTTCAAGTGTCATCCACATAGTTAACTCGGTAAGAAGAGATGAAAAGATGAAACGCTGTTGCCCTTGTGTTCTGCTTGTGGCTGATATAAGAGTAGAAATGTAGGTGGTGTGTTTTATGATGCCGGGTGGTTCCCCTGCCAGCTAACGGTTGCGGTTAGCTAAGTAGCTCTAGCGTTAGCCGTTGGGTGCCGTCTACATTCTGGTAAGACACCGGAAAACCCTATATAACACGTCGTAGCTAGCTAACATAAGCATGTTAGAAGGTTTGTTGTTCTGTAAGGCATATGTTACGGCTACATGGCATGACATGAAGTCGAGTCGCCGTTTATTCCGAGTCTACAAGTATCATTTTTTCGTATCAGTTGTGTCGATCAGTGTTTGACAGGTAGGCTAGCAAGCTAACGTAATGATTTACATGATCATCCTTTATCCCTCCAGGCATTGATTTCAAGATTAGGACGATAGAGCTCGACGGCAAGAAGATAAAGTTACAGATATGGTAAGTTTATCATAATGTAATCACTCAAATGCAGGATGTGTAACACGCTGGCAGTATCCTGTCAATAAGTTGCTCATGAAGTATGGATGGTACACGTTTTACTCAAGGCTCCTTACAGATGTAGGGTGCCTACAGGTCATTTACACTTTTAAAATGTGAATTATCGCCCTCAAGATTTGTTTCATTGTTGTAAAAGCTTTTGTACACGTTCAGTATGGTCGTTTTAGCAAAATTCATTTCACTCTTTATCTGTAGTTTATGTCTTCAGCAACAACATGACAGGATTTATAGCTTACAAAATTCATCAATATAATTCCAACCTGTAAATTGACCGCTAACATACCAGAGCTTTATACCTCCCTGCTATACAAGCACATTGGAAAAAGTCCATATAACACAAACTAACCTTTTCAAGGAGCAACTTGCAGGTTGAATCATTTTTACTACATTTATTCTTAACATTGTCTGAAAATTAGCATTTGAAAAGTTGATGTGTAAGTAAAATAATATAGGTAATAAGTTATTCCATCATTGGCATAATTGACTGTAGTGAAATAGTGATTGAAACTTTCCCATATGATTCATCCAAATAACGATCATAAAGATGTTTGATATGTATTTGTTTTTCAGGGATACGGCTGGTCAGGAGCGCTTCCGAACAATCACAACAGCCTACTACAGAGGGGCAATGGTGGGTGTCTTCACGTGTAGTCAGGCATAAATCCACTTCCCCTGGAAACCACAGCTCGTGAGCTCTCACTATCTTAACATGTTTGACTGACTGTTTGTTACAGGGCATCATGCTTGTCTACGACATCACCAACGAGAAGTCGTTTGATAATATCAAGAACTGGATAAGGAACATCGAGGAGGTATTTACTGACTCAAGTAGACAATTTACGTGCTTGCTATTCCTTTAAACATCCAAATGGCACTGTGTATATTGTTGTGCTTATTAAATATCTCTTCTCTTGATACAGCATGCATCCTCTGATGTTGAGAAGATGGTCCTTGGCAACAAGTGTGACATCAATGACAAGCGGCAGGTGTCCAAAGACAGGGGGGAGAAGGTGAGATGAAGTTAGACTAATACATTGTCAATAGGTTATGCTTGATAATAAATAATAAAATTGGTGCACTTCTATATTGATAAAATTTGAAAAATCATGTCAGCATGCTTAACTTTCTCCCGTTGTCTTTCAGCTCGCACTAGAGTATGGAATAAAGTTCATGGAGACCAGTGCAAAGGCCAACATCAACGTGGAAAATGTAAGTAGCCGTTTCTCTCTGAGTTATAAATTGCTGAACAGATTATGTGTCATCAATTTGACAACATGGTTATTTGCTCTGGTTTACAGGCATTTTTGACGCTCGCCAGAGACATCAAATCAAAAATGGACACGAAGTTGGTAAGAATTCTTTGATAATACAACTTAGTTTTTCAAAACACAGACACTGATATTGGAGGTTGACCGGTCGTGGATTTTCAAAGGCAAATTTAATAGTAGTTTGGAACAGGTACAAGCTGATCACCCCTACACCCCGCAGAAAAAAGTTGACTGCATCAGAAATGAACAATTTTTTTATTTTATTAGAAACTAGATATATGTTGAACTAAACCTCTAAGTCAAAGAGACTTAGTGGCAGCATTCACTCAGTCACAGACTAATGGGGTTGCTGTTGTGGTCTAGCCACAAAATTCTTGTATGAAGAACAATACACTGTCACACACCTGTGACCTGCTTTCTCTGGAGGTGTGCCCACTGATCATTTCACACAACCCATCCCTCTTTAGCTTTGGTCAGTGATGTAAGTCATTGAGTAGCTGGTGGAGGCCGCGCAGCCATCAGCCACTGTCTGAGCCAAGTTCTTTCAATACAGATAGTTTGTAAAACATCTTATCAGCATAAAGAAAGTTGCGAAACCGTACAAGAGCAGCCACTGAGCCAGCAGTTGTACATGACAGCGGTGACCTGTTAATTTGTCATTTTGCAGGAGGGCAACACGCCGCAAGGGAGCAGTCATGGAGTCAAGATCTCAGAGCCTCAGAAAAAGACCAGCTTCTTCCGCTGTAGCCTACTCTGAGGACCGAGGCCTTCGATACTGGCTGCCAGCTGGCTGGACATAAATGGACTGTGCTTGCTCTTAGCACTTCCTTCCCCTTCCTTCTTTCTACCCATCCATGGCCTGTCCTCCCAGTCCTCACAAACCAATATATTCCCAGTAAGCAGAGGACTTCCCTTCCTCTCTTCTACTTCTTCTTCTGAACGCTTCCAGTGGTGCATCTCTTCCATTTTAAGGAAATCTGTTGTCTTCATGGGTCAGAGTGCTTGACTGGTCGAGGACTCAACCAGGAGCATTGTCCAGATGTCCCTTATCACACAAAAGACAGGCTCTTACTTCTGATGTTAGTCTCTTTGTACTACGCGCTCACATTTCACACAGCCAGTAGCACAACCGAGGATGAGAAATCATTCAATTAATGTCAAGGTTTTGGGATTGCAAATACAAATGTGATATTTAGATCTATTTTTCTTAGTGCTCTTTTCCCTTTGTAAGTGATAATTGTCACCCAGAGACTGATAGGCTTGAACTCCAGTGAAACAGAGTTGCACATGCTTTCATTTTCATTCCAGCAGTTGAGAATCATATCACGCATAAGGCACTCAAGGATCAGAGAGGAACTGGTTTGAAAAGTTTTCTGTTTGAGCTCTGCTCCAAATAGAAACCTTTTGTAGTCCATGACAATCATTTGATTTGACTTAAAATGAGTGTTTCATCATGCCCTGATCAACACACACTGCCTCCAGCTCTTTTTAACTTTCCTGCAATAGCCTTCAGGCCCTGCAAAGCAATTTGGCAACACATAACCTAAAAACACAATCTAGATTTCTGCCTCTGTAGATAAAGTTCTGTCACATCAGCAGAACAGTGGTGAGGCGATGTGTGTCTGCTTAGGTTTGCTTGGTGTAGTAGCCAGCAGGACAGTATTGTAAACCGTGCTGTGAAAGTGAATTGCTACCAATGTGTAGGTGCACTTTGTAGGAAAATATAAAGATGTACACACTCTGTATAATATAAATAATCCTCCACAGTTGATTATGATGTAATTAGAATAGGGCTGCATACAACAATTATTTTTAGTATCGCTTATTCTGTCACTTATTTTCTTGATTTGTGTGTTAATTGTTTGGTCTATAAAACATCAGAAAATAGTCTCTTTAAAAGTTTCTGAAACCCAAGATGACTAATCTTTACACTTGAAAAGCTAGAACTAGCAAATGCTTCAAAATTGACATAAACTGATGATCCAAAAAAAAAAGTCTTATCTCAGTTTGACTGACCGTTTCAGCTCTAACGGTATCTTTAAAGTGTTGCCTCTAATTTGACTCGGAAGGTTTTGTCGCAGCTCTGGTTCACAGTCAAGCTAAATGACGTCTCCGGTGATTTGACCAGCGTTTAAAATCACTTGAAGTTTCGCACTGTAAGCCCCTTCTCCTGCTATCCATGCAGCTCTCCTTGCACTTTACCAGTAATTCGTGTTTTGTGTGTAGTCTGTGCCAAGTGATAGTTTTGCAATACAAAAATTACTTAGTTTAAAGCGTTTCAAGTCTCGGTAATATAATGGGCATAATTCCTAAAAAAAATTTTTACTGCACCTACTTATAAATGACTTGATCTCCTTTGCCATTTCACTGCTAGTGTGATCCACTGTCCTGGTATTAGATCACTGAACAACATTGCCCTAACGTACTTCAACAGCTATGTATATTTATAAAAACGAAAAAATAATAAGCAAGTCTGTTTCTATGCTACTGCCCTGCCAAAATGTAGTTTAAAAGTGATGTTTTCTTGGCTTATTAGATGAGCGCCGGCTTGAACGAAGTTGCAAAGATGGTCCCGTTAGTATTATTGTACACTATGTTGTGTGTTTGTGTTGTTTGATTGTGGCCCTTTAGTTTGACAGCTAGGTGGCACCAGAGGCACAGTCTGCAATATAGGTGACCATCTGAACTCCAATTTTAATCAGTATTTTATTCAGAGCGCGAGCCGCAGTGAACTAGACTTGTGCGATCCAAACTTGTACCCACTATTTAACATTGATGTTGAGTCTCAATCTGTTTCCTCTGTTCCTCATGCTTTCGCTCTTACATTTGTTACTAGTCTGAAAATCAAACTCCTATATGCACAATATCGAGGGAGGATCTGCTTTTGCTTGCCTGCACCTTTTTTTTTTTTTTTTGTCTTTCTTTTTTTTAATATCAAATAATTTGGGACCTCATGACTACCATGGCCATTTGTCTTAACCGCTAATACTCAGTTCTGTCAAAGGTGAGCTATGCATTGTGAATCTTGGACCTGTGCATATTTGTGTGATGTAATTTTCAGACATACTTGTAGACCTGTACAGTTGAATGTATGGGCTTTTTGTTTTGTGTCATTCACTGAGCCAAAAACAGGACTCTGTCTGTAGAAATGGCAGCGCTACAACAGAATGCGAGTGGAATAGAGCATGTCGGAAGACGAAGCAGGAAGAGTGTGGATGTTGAAACGTGGAGGTAGTGCTGTTGTCTCATGCGAGTGATACTGTAGCTTTAAGTCATAAACAGAAACATAGGGAGCAGACTGTTGTGGGACTCAAACTGCATCATTTTCAGCTGAAATGATACTCCCTCTTTGATTATGTTTTTAAATCATATCCTTTAATAACATACTGTACATCCCTTTTTACAGCCATATTTTCATTCCATTGATTGTGAAGTACACAGGGAGAATAATACATTTTGAAAAAAAAAACAAGGTGGAAAAAAACATTGTATATATCACATTGAAAAAAAGAGATCTACTTAAATTGTACTGTACTTTCTAAACCCACATGAAAATGTATCTACAATTTGTAGATATGTGTACTTTTGATTTAATAAAATAAGATTATAAAACTCAGTTTATGTCTATTCAGTGTTTTTATTGGCTGGCTGGCTGTCAGAGGAAACTGAACTGTCAGTTGACCCCCATGCTCCCACAAAGGAGCCTGACTGCTTTCATGACAAATGGCTCTCCTTTTTATTGGCTCACTATCACACACTGGAATATTCTGGCATGTGTTTCTTTTATAGTCGAGTGTAACTGAACCCCTTTCGATACAAAACACAAATCTACTGTTGACGGTCATAACTAATGAGCCTTGTCTTGATGGATTGGTTGATACCGGCATGTGATGATAGGCCTTCAGTCACACCATGACCGCTGTTATTTCTGCTGGTGCCGTGAGAAAAGAAAAATTGGACTTGGACACAGTATGTTTATATAAACATCTGATTTTCGTTATGCTCCTATTAAAGACGCCAATCCGTGATTTCGCATAGTATTTACTCTGGATGCTAAATGTGAAGGTCTGATAATCTCTGATGAAGATCAGAATGTTTCCGATAACAGTTCTTACAAAGTAAAACACAAAAAGCAAAAATCTAGGTATTCACAAGATGAGAGTTGGTTTTTGGTTGAGATGCCAGGATTCCCCCACTTTCCAGATATTGCAGTATCAAAAGTCCCTCCTTGGGTGCAAATCAGGAAACTCACCCGGCTCCTTCATTTCTTTAAATCCTTATGTGGAAGGTGCTGTGAACAGAAATTAGAATAGTTTGATTTCCTCATCAGAATTCAATCAAAGGGGCTCTATGCGAAATTCAGAGTCCACATGGAGGTGACTGAGCTGGTGGCTAGCAACTAACGGTGCTAACTCCATAAACATTGCTTAATAACTGCAACAGTGCTGACAAAGCTAACGGTGCTGACTGCTGTCCCAATATCAGCGGTATTAGTGCAGTGCAAAGCAGCAGCAATTAGCTAGTTAGTGGGATACAGACATGGGTGTGCAATCAGACCGGTTCACTACGACAAACCACAGAGAAGTTCAGATTACAACACGTACAGAGGAAGCGTGACTTAATTCTCTGGTCAGGACACCATTACTCCATTATATCTTTACATAGAAAATAGTGGTTTGCTTCTATATTAATGCTCTGAATGTTGCATACAGAACCTTTAAAAACAAATGCAAGGATAAGACAAATAAGGGCCAACACATTGTCACTCTGACCTCACCACGACGCCGCAAGTCACTGCCCAAGCACCGAATTTCAACAACTTCAGAGTGAGACCGGGCTCTAAGTGCACATTAGATTAACAATCATTGACAATAAAATATAAAATGGATGTGATCTTTTGTCTTGTATATAGGTGGGTTTACCCTTCATTAAAGCCTCCAGTTGATGGTTACCATTGGCCTACCTGAGGAAGTCTGGAGCTCGAACAATCATGTGCTGGAAGTCTTCCAGTGAAAGACGTCCATCGTTGTCCAGGTCGGCCTCATCTATCACCTTTTCACACACCATCCTCACCTCGTCTTCCGTCAGCTCGTTACGGGTCAGCTTGTTCAGTGTCTTCTCCAGGTCTGACTTGCAGATAAAGTCATCGTTGTTGAAATCTTGTGGAAAATGGAAAAGAAGGAAACATCTTATGAAGGAGGAAACGTATTTTGATAATCAGTTAATCATTTTTTCAAGTACAAATACATCTTATTCACAGCTTCCTGCTTCTCAAATGTGAGTTTGTGCTGGTTTTCTTACATATTCGCTCAACACACCCAGTCCTTCATTAGAAGGGTTATTTCAGGTGTCTACTCATCATAACAAAGCTGTGCTTTTGCAGTGTGTCACCTTTAATGGTTTTTCCCCTCCATTGTTCTGAATAATGAATGAACAGTTTCCTTGACCCATGACCAGACGATGTATATGAAACGTCTTCATCCATCAGCACTTGTTATTTAGGGGGGACACTGGTGCTGAGCACAGACTGGGCTTTGACCAGCTCTTTGCCTCTATAATGAGCTGGTTAATCATTTATAACATTCCATGCACCATCCGTCATGCTTACAGCTCCAAAGCCCTTCAACATGCCCCCTTTTCGTATGCTTGTACCATTTTATATTAGGGAGGGAAATAGTCCAGTAGGGGCAGGCAAAGTACACTGAATTCAGGGGTTGTAGGTAGTTTTGAACAGATCTGTTCTGAGGATTTCATACCCAGAGAAAACCCAGAGAGAACATGCAAACTCTGCACAGAAGAGCGCCCCCACCTCGGCTACGAACCAGAAACCCTCTTGCTGTGAGGCAAGGGTAACATGTTATCTGTAAACTTCTGATGGGGGTCCAAGGGACCAAACCTCTTTAACAGCCAAAAAAAAAAGAGAAATTTATACACACTTTATCTGTGACTGATTTTGGCTTTGGTTGTTAGAACTAACCTGCCTGAAGTCTATTTGGATTTCTGTCGTTGAAGTCCTACAGTTTTACAGTATAATTATATTAAGTCACTAAGTAAGAAAACATACTGTATTTCTTCTGTGATTGAGTTTTGGCAAACTAAAGGAATATATATTTGTTTATACATTGCACATACAAAACATGAAACATATTATTATTTAGTGTGATATCAATGTTTTATGCTCATTTCTGTATTTTGTCAGCTTCATCAAATGCTCAGTCTCAGTTTGTGACAAAGGGAACAAGACTTGAACGCCGCCACCACAACTAGACTGTAAAGTGTTTGGCATGGTGGCGCTCTGTAGTCTCATTTAGCTAGATATTAGCAACCTTCTTTTTTAAAAGCTTTAAAATTCAAGAGTGGGGTACTCACTGATGTATTTTATGTTGTAGAACAACATGTGAAAGTCTAATTAAAAACCCATTGACTCTGAGATGAGGAAACCAGGAGTGCTAACTCATTTCCGCATTCTAGGACTCATTTCTGCAGCACTCTGTATAGCAGATAGCAGAGAGATCTGTGGAGCCCCAAAAGACAAACAAATAAAGCCTCTCAACAAAACACAATAAAAATTGGAACTCCTTGTTTTGTATTTTTTTAGCCATACAACTTCTGATATTTTACCATATATTTTGAAAGCGTAGTAGGCCTTGAGGTCACGCGGCGCCATCTCACTCAGGACTGAAAACATGTCCAAGAAGTCGTCCAGTGTCATGTTTCCCTCTCCGTCTTCAGAGAAAACCTCAGCGATCCTCTGCCGAAAGGGGTTGTCCTGGACAGAGGGGACACCAGTGCATCTATAACTGTCCAGTTAAACTATTCAGTGCAGTAAATACTATACTATACTTGACTATGAAGTGGTGCTTGTTGGATTTAATGACGTTCACGTGCTCCATGACTGTGCGCTTTTATTTCTTATTCTTTTGTTTTTGTTTTTTAGATTCATGCAAGCTCTAAAATTTGGAGTAATGAATGACTATGAGGGGAAAGTAAAGTCTAGCTCTCCCTTTCTCAGGACATGTCAGTGACCGGCGTGTTAACACATCTGTTTACCTTGCTGTCATTGTGTAAAGAGGCATATAATTGACCCATTTCCAACAAGTGTGTCCTGAGGGACTCACCAGCATCCTTCAAGTTTAAAGGAGTCCGGTAACATATAACGTTACAAAGAATTCTGTCGATTAGTTGGCCATTAATTATGGATTGGGAACACAGGGAGAGAGCGGGTCTGCAGGGTGTGCGTGGGCCAGTGGGTCTACCTTCAGCTCTGGCATGCTGCCAATCAGCTCATATGGTAGCTTCACATCTGGGTGGCTGGTGTAGTCAAGGGGAACGAGCTGCGGAGCCAAATCCCGGTAGCGGTCGAACAGTCTGGGGAAGGTTTAAAAAATTTACTTTCAATATTAAATTACAAGATATCTTCCATATTATGCAGTGGTGTACTGTAGAGGTGCAACTGGCTGTGAAGAAAAAAGTAAAAGTGAAAACTACTCTTCATCTCCACTCTATTTCTCTCTGTTGTGGTGGAAAAAGTTTCAGCACAGTAAAAGTCCTGAAGGCATGATTTTAAATACCATGTGCTCTTAACGGTAGGCTGCCCCACAGTAGGACAGGACTGCTGATACTGTAGTTTAGAGTTACAGCGTAGTATTGTGCAGAACACAACAAAATTCATGAGTGTAATGCGTGTCCATTTTTATATCAGTGAAATGATTTGCTCACCTGAGGATTTCTTTTCTTGTAAAATATGTGCAGTCCTGCAAAAACAGTCAGATCATGGCAAAAGTGAAGTTAAGAGCAGTAGGATGCAGTTCTTATACAGTCTGGTGTTAAATGACTTGTTTTATGCAGTAATGGAAGAAGTACTCAGATATTTACTCAAGAATGGCAGCACCACACTCTAAAATACTTGAATACTAGGAACAATCATATATCTACATTTTTACTGGAGTAAAAGGCTGTAAGTGTTGCAGGGACACCCCCACAAGCTTTTCATAGGTGTGTCCAGATGGGGCCACTGAAAATCTTGGGGTTGCACGCCAACACCAAAAGCCATAACAGAATTTTAGGGATTCTTTTATACTGTTCAAGCACATAGGCTTAACCCTGTCAGTATGAGAGTTGAGGAATAATGTACTGATTTACTTTGGTTTCTTATTTTACACTTATTATCTTTTGTGCATAGACTTCTTCAATTAGACTGGTTGTCCCTTTCCTTAAAAATACAAATGCACATTTTTCATTTAAAGGAGTACGTTGATTGTAAGCACCAAAATATTTAATAGGAGCAAGCCTTCTCGAGTTTAGGAGAGATTTGTGGGTACCTAAAGAACCCACTTTCAGTCAGGACCCCTTTGAAAGCAGTTGTTTCATTGCCAAAATTGCTATGCCTTTGGTTGTCTAGTTTTCCATTATACCACTAACTCTGCTTAAAAATGAGCATGCCACAGCCTCTTAGTTAACATCTTTATATACGTTTTGGGTGTTTTTATCTATAACAATGCATCATGTGTGCTATGATAAGTACTCATAACTGTAAAATAAATGTAGTGACTGAAATACAGTGGAGTGGAGGTGTAAAGTAGCATCAAATGGAAATAGATTCAATTAAATTAGGCAGAAATGCCTCAAAATAATACTACAGTAAGGTGACTAACTTCCACCACTGTTCTTACATGCAAACAAACAGCATAATTCAGATAACACTTCACCACTTCAATGAAAGTAACTCCAAACACTGTCACTGACTTTGAACCATGAATTGCCTCTGAAGTGCTGACTGTAAAATGTCCAATCTGAACAGCAAAGTTGGAGCATGTGACATAAAGTCTGACAAGTGTATTAACCTTGTGTACAGATGTCGGTAGCTCGTATTGATAAGAGAAGCACCGTTTAAAGTGAGTGAGGCTGCTCGTCTCCCTCAGAAAGACAAAACAGGATTGGCACCAACCTGATAGGCATCTAGCTGCTGTGCTGTAAAGATGGTCTGTTTATTCCCCATGTCTGAGCGAACAAACGCCAAGCCTCACGTCCATCGCTGCTCCAGCATCAAGTGCTTTTTTAGGGTGTGTGGATATGTCAGATATGAAATGCTGGGACAAAAGGAAGCCAGAGCCAAAGAGGGGATCGGGTGTCGGGCTGCCACCGGGCCCTTTGGTCCCCATTATAATGGCAGCATTTCATCGTTTTCTCCATAGTGAATAGCAGCCCCTTTGACAATGAATAAGGGCTGTCGTTCAGCATCATGCCAAGTGGTATCAACCCCCTTTAGTGCCACTCTATGGCCAACGCCTCGGTCAAAGCTCAGGTTACACTCTTTGGAGACAGGGTTTTGTAGTGGGCAAATAGACTTTTTGATGGGAGACAACTTTTGTTTCAGCTGAGAAACACAATATTGGATAATTATGCAGTTATTGAGCACATTTTTATTTTCAACTTTAGGTCAAGTATTACATATCTGACCCATAACTGAACTTTAAAACGTTTGTTGTGAGTTGCAAGCATTACTGTAGGCGCTGAATTCAAACTTTACCTTTTATCCTGGCTTTATAATTCAAAATAGCATTAGCACTCAATGACTAATGCATTTTCCACCTTCAGTTCATTCTCTTGTATTTAACATAAGCAATAATGTTGGCATTAGGTTGAACAATTACACACAAAGAAAGGTCTAATGTAAAATCAGCTCATATGTTTTCTTTAGAAACTCCCACATGGAAAGGTTTTGTCGGGGCAGGCTACGTCGGCGGCTTCCAGCCTTGGGGTCAAAAGACTTTAAGAGGTCATCAAGTACTTCCGTGACATAAAATATATATGTATTCTTTTCAGATTTTGCATCTTTCCCCTGAAGATATTCAGCCCAGCATCTTTAGGAATTATGTCCTGATGATTCTGTACCTCTGTTACTTACCTAACCCCAACAAAAACCTTAACCACATTTCCTTTGCCATGACCATTATCTTTTCCCACCCTTAACTATACCACAGTTTTCATGCACATACATTGTAGAAAGCAAGAGTTTGGAATTGGTGGTATTAAAATCTGAAATATGTTCTCCTACCTGCTGTAGTCAGTAACGCTAGTTATAAAATATTTTTGTACCTGATTGAAGGCTGTCAGGAAATGTTGCGAAAACAGCAAACGCTGTCACTAGCTACAGTATATAACAAGCCTTGTGTAGAGTTTAGCAAAAACTTAAATTAATTATTCTTTGAGTGATTGAAAACTTTTTCATTGATTTTCTGCTGCTTATCTGGGTCTTAATTTAATTATATCATTAGAAATTATTGTTATATTCTGATGTAAAAATGTTGTCAACTGCTGCTGGTCTGAATAATCTCTACTGCTTTCCCCTTATACTTTGGTCAGTATTAAATTGTATTCTATGTGTTTTTAAAAGTCTAAAATCTAACTTGGTGAACACTGCGGAAACCCCTGAAACAATCTAAGACTCAAAGACAAGGGGGGAGAGGCTCCTTCAGCAGCCTCTACCTGCCGTGCATCGTCTCTGTTAGCTTGCTCACAGCCTGAAGGGTTTATATCCACTTTAAGGGAAGTGATATGCCCTGAAATGTTGCTGTTTCGCCAAGTGTAGAACCACACAGACAAGCCATTTCAAGCAAATAATGTGATTAACACGCATTAACAGGTGTGTCACCCAAGGGTCAGTGTTACCTGCTGGTCAGATCTATGAAAATGCCAATGATTGTTTAATCATTGATGGCCCAGGGGAAAGGAAGAGTGTGGCACTAATAAAAACAAAGACATGAAGTTTTGAACTTACACTAAAACCAGCTCAAGTGGCAAGAGGGAACAATCTGAAGCTCTCCAGCTATTTTAAAGGTTTGATTCAATGATTTCTTTCCTGAAGCTGACAGAAAATGAAAAGGGAATTGTAGTTTTTCCTTCAGCACCACCAGAATTAAGAGTGCTTGAGGACTTTTCACTACATATTAAAGGAGTTAACTTTTAAATTACTTTTAAAACAGATTTCTGTCGACCTCCTTAAATGTAATATTAAAGGTTTTCTCAGGAGAAATGCTTTTGTTCTTCTCACTGTGGCTGCTGGTCCTAGGTAAGTCTCTTCATGAAATATTTGTTCAAGTTTAACTTTGTTCTCTTTGTAAAGTCTTGAATACATAGTTCATACATGGTGTTCATTTTCATGCCATGTTAGTCTACATACCGTGTTGGATGTGTAATTCTGGGATGAAACTCTTCCCATGTGTGTCTGTCATGTCTCCTTCCATAGTCACCAGATTACTCTACTTAATTCTGGGCATGAAGATTGCACTTGTTTCTCATGGTTTAATGCCAGTTTTTCCAGCAGTGCTCTATATGTTGATTGCACAACATTTGGTATTTTCTGTTATTTGACAGATGCGCTGACATCATGACCTTTGTCTTTGTTTCTCTGAGGGCCTGGGCCTTGCTCTACAATCCACTAACATAACAGCCTGAGATATAAATATTCCACCTTTCCTGGAGAGCCGTTGATACGGATGCTACAGATGCTGCTGCTTCCTCTCGTCACCTCCAGTCTGATTATAGGCGAGATCCCCAAATGTTACAGTCAAATGGCCCCACACATGCCATTGTGTGGCTATATGTGTATGCACTGTAGTGTGTCCTGAAGAATCATATCAACCTTCACATCACCCATGTATCTCAGACGAACCTACCTTGCAAAGAAAATGTTTAATTCAGTGATGTTAGTCACCAACAGATGCTCATCTTAAGAACACAACATGTTTTTGTTTTTTGAGGCAGGGGACACCAGAAATTTTTGAGCATCAAACATTTATTTTCCTGCAATGTGGTTATTTTTCATGCACCAATTTGTGCCTTTTCTGCACCAATATATGGTGTAAATATCTTTAATTTCGTCATGTTTTTACTGGGGGGAGACAAATGCCTGTGCCTGAAATACTGAGGGGAGGATGTCCCCTCTATGAATATTCGAAGCATTATCATTCCAGTGCAATCCATAAAAGGCCACACCACCACTTACTACAGCCTAAAACTTGACTTAAAGGTTCACAGAGGTAGGATTTATTGCCGGGCTGTTTATTTAGTTTATTATGTTCATATATAGTGTGTTTGCTGTGTGAAAATGTTTGAATAAGCACAGTGCTTCTTCTTCTATGTTGCCAATATGGTATATGTCAGACAATTTCTTTTGTCTGACATATACCATATTTTTATACAATACAGTCTCTTTTCATTTCAGGAATGTCATCTGTGGACAGGAAGGCTTACAGGAAAATGGGGCTCCAACCTCTTTGCTATTACATAATTACAACCCTCATAGCTGTGTTCACTGCCATCATCCTAGTCGTTCTTATCCAGCCAGGGAAGTCAACCAGGAGCTCCTCAACACCCTCTGGTGGTAAAATGGAAGCTTCGCAGACCATAGATGGCTTTCTGGATTTCATCAGGTGGGCATCAAAAAGGATCAGTCTACTCAATCACATGTAAACTTTCAGTCTAAGCTAACCTGTTTGCTGTTTCTTTGCTTTGCAGGAACATGTTTCCCTCAAATCTGGTGGCTGCTTGTTTCATGCAGGTGAGATCCACTGTGGTCATGGATTTATTTAATGTGTGTTTTTCAGAATGGTTCCTGTCAACAATGATGGTTTTTGTCTTTTATTTAGTATAAAACAGTTTATTCTGAAATCAGAAGTCTTGTTGTGGTCAATCTGTAGACTGTTTTTATGTGTTAAGATATAATACAATGTCATACATATTCTAAAAGAGATTAGACTTTATAAAGTTGTGTGTGATTGTAGACAAATCATACTCATATGTGTCTGACCTCAGAACTTTCTGTTTGTTGGTAGAGATCGTTTGAGGGTGACCACCAACGTGCTGCGTGACTGTTTCGGTGTGGGTGTTGTGCAGCATCTCTGCAGACATGAGCTGCAGAGCAACAGTCCTACAGAACAATGCTTAGTGGAAAAAAACCCCAAAGTAAAACCTTCTAACTGAGAAACTGCACTTTTATTCAAAATACATGATGGCACCAAAGCAGACATATCATATTTGTCTCTTGTATACAAGGACAAATAACTGTCTGATGATACTTAATTCCCACATTGGATTAGGTAGATTATAGATCCGTGGTTCCCAACTGGTGGGTCATGGACCAAAAGTGGGTCGCGGGTCCACTCTGTTTGAACTGCAAGTGACTCATGAATGTGTCGTTTGTCAAAAACACACTTTATTTTGAAGTACAGTGAATTTCCAGCACAATGAATGAATAAACAATGAACAATGGACAAAAAAACCCTAATGCACTATGTCACTTTACACATATCCACACCTTTTATCTTGTCTATTTTTACAGTTTTAATTTCATACTTGTTTTTAAGATCTATACACACTGTGTGTGCTTTCAGAATCTGTGTTGGGCAATTGTTTCTAATCAGTGTATTGTCTTGTCTTGTATGTGGAGCCATGTCGAAGAAGATTTTCTGTTACGACAGACAATAAAGTTTTCTGAATCTGAATCTGAATCTGAAGAGCTTTTATTCTGAAGTGCTCGATGCCGCTGTAGAGTGAGTGAATGATGGAGAGCTACTCACCAGAGACAGCAAACTAGCTCATCATCATGGCCAAATTCAAATATGAAGCTGAATATATTAAACTGTGTGGACCTTGAACTAATGACTGAGGAGAAATCTAGACCTCGTGGCTGGACCAGTTTGGAACCACTGATATACATTACAGATAGTAGAGCATTATTGAAACTAGATGATTTGATTGCATGAAAACTTTATAAAGCTTTGAAATACAATAGTTACTGTAGCCTACTGTAAATGATTTTGCTGCCTTCGTCATCAGATTTAGAAAACCTTCATTTCAGCAACATTTTACGCTTTACAGTTGTTTTTAACAAAAAAAAAACAATGTTAGAATTAACAATAATCCTGAAAACTCAGTATGATCTGACCCAATGTAAAGGAATTGTTATGATAATGTCTTCCTCTTCTTAATCATTGTCTTTTCCCTTTACACTTTGACCAGAATCTCCCGTTTTTTTCCCCAATGGCTTCAATCAGAAACGACAGAAAATATTTTAAAATGTGCATCATGTTGTGAGAAACTGACATATTTAAAAATAGCAAGACCTTTTGGATTAAACCTAATTGTTTGGTGGAGCCTTTGAAGGAAAATACACACCCTGTGTATCCCCATGTCACTATGATATTATCTTTCCTCCTGAAATACCAAGCCTGGTGATAACATAAATGCAAGGAAGATGGATTCATGCTGTGACTGAGGATTAATTTACTTTGAAATCATCTGGTGACAATGCCTGTGGTTCAAATTTAGTAGAAAACTAATCACTGAAGGAGACTGCAAACATTCTTGTGTAAATACAGCAGGGATTGGGAA
The DNA here is from genome assembly GCA_035609425.1 of Epinephelus awoara. NCBI lineage: Eukaryota > Metazoa > Chordata > Actinopteri > Perciformes > Serranidae > Epinephelus > Epinephelus awoara. The sequence continues at coordinate 22,993,234 of CM069306.1, read as the reverse complement.
AATTGTTGCAGCAAGAATTGTGAAGGTGTCCTTTACTTTGACTAAATGTTGACGACTGTGATAGCTAAAGAATTTGCCTTTCTGTCATGGTCAGTAACACTTTAGTTCAGCCTGTAAAATAATGTCACATGTTTGAGTGTATGCCAGTAACTTCATTCTACAGTCTTTTGTTTGAAACATTTATTCTGACTGCAACAATTCACAACAGAAAGCATAAAATATACACATTCACATCTTTCACACGATATCACTTCCATCACTGCCATATATTATAATTTATGGATATTTACATATATTACAATGCCACCTATGTGACACACTGCACATAAAATCATTACTTACATTTGAGTTTTAAAGGGCAGCTGGCTATCTATGTAACAAAACTATTTACATTGTATTTTTTAAGTATGTCTAAGCATAAAGTAAGTATGTCTATGTATCCCGACACCAATGACTAGCTGATGTCAGTGGCAGCCGCAGCTTCCTGCCACCATGTCATTATATTGTTTCAGCACCACATTCTCATCATCATCAAAGTAGAGCAAGTTGATGGAGAAGAGCTTGTCCGGCACGCAGCACGGCGTCTCAATGCCTTTGATCAGCTTCAGGGCATTGATGATGGACTGAACGGTGGCGTGGTTCGTCGGCTTCATGTTCTGACCCAGAGGGAAGGGGCAGGAGCCTTTGCAGTGGTAAGCGTTGTAGCCCCGGGGAGACACAATCCAGCCCGACCAGCCGATCTCCTCAAAGTCGACATAGAGGGGCAGGCGCTGGCAGGGCGAAGACGCAGCTTCCTCCTCACTGTAGTCCACGGAGCGAGCGCTGCGGGAGGATGGACCTGACATGGGGGCCAGGGGCAGGCTGGAAGAGGCTGTGGAATCATTTGGGTCTGGTGAAGGGAAGGAGAACGGTTTGTTAGAAAAGGCTTGGGTACAGCAGGTCCTCTAAAGTAGATATTTTTATGTCTTTTCTTCCCACTTTTCTCTCACTCTAGAAAAGTGATGAGGTAGCAAATTAGCACTGAACATCAGCTTTTCCTTTAAAATGTATCTGATAACTGATTGGTACAATAATGCATTTGTAAATTATAAAATGTACAGAAATTTGCCACAGACATTTGTGTCATAGACTGATTCCAGGATGATAATGGGGGGTTTAGGGGCCCACGGCCTCCCTAGGCCCCGGAAATCGTTTCTATACCCCTGCTCATCTGGAGGAAGACCGCAACAATATCTGACCTCTGTATGTTTTACTATCACTGGACATAACTTAATCATTCAAATGACATTACTCTAAATCTCACCTGTGCTTTCAAGAGCAGTAGAGTGGCGGCCATCGTCAGTAAACAGCACCAGCATGGGCTGTTTGCTCTGGTGGTGGTTGCGTCCTGAAGCAAAGCGGATCAGTTTCAGATCCATCTGGCTTCCTCCTAGGGTCCGAACCACAACATGGAGCCCGAGGTTACTGCCCTCATCTATCATCCAGGAGCGGACCTTCATGAGGAAGTTCACATTGTTCAATTAGAACACAGAGTTCAAGCAGTAATGCTCAAGAACACACCCACATAAGTCAGTGCAGGCCTTACAGAGAAGTGGGTACTTACTGCTTGTGTAATGGTGAACACTTCCCAGCCAGTAGAGTGGACTGGAATGAGTCGAGAGGACAGCAGCTTCTTCTCCTGTGTGTTGTTTTTGCTGGTGTGGAGCACCTGATAGACACTAACCTGAATCAAACAGAAGAGATGAAGTGTTGTGGTTATGCCCAATGGAGAGATGCATTCAGGTGGATTCACTGTATTTCATTCAACTGTTCTGTTACCATAGTTTTATCTGGTGGTACATACCTGGCAGAAATGGTGCCTGTTGAATGTCAGTGTTGCCTGAGGTCGCAGCTTGAAAAGATGGAGCTCTGCAGTGAGAATCTTCTCAGTTCTGGCAACTGTGGACAGATTGAACCTGAACTCCACCTGCTCACTGCGCACTGCAATGGAAAAGTACACCATTAACGACCAGAACAAGCGGGACCACACTTCATTGACTACGGCAGCCAGCAGCAAATGAATCCGTGCACAAATCAAATCTTACATTTGTCAAAGAAGCTGCGCACAGTATTCCCCTCCAGAAGATACGGGTCCTTGGTCACACCGTCCACATCAGCGACCGTGTTGTACAGATCGAGCATGTACTGAGGTGGCTGCTTGCGTCCATGGATAGCAGGAGGGTCCTCCATCCCAAAAACTTCCAAAAGTCTCTTGATAGCAGCTGAGCGTACTTCCTCTGACTCATTCTCAGCTATGAAATGATTCTCCAGGTAGCTGAGTGAAGGCCGTGCAGCGGCGGTGCACACCAAAGCGGTGAAGCTGATCACGAACAGCAGCATCTCTGAAGTCTGAGTTGATTCCTTGTGCGTCCTTGTGCTCGAACCATACAACCTGCCAGCAGCTTGGAGTTGGAGTGACTGCAGGGGCCTGGAAGCTCGACTTTTTATATCAAATGCGGCCCTTCACTCTTCAGTGCCCCCAAAGCCTTGGTAAACAGCAGTAAAGATGCTATTTGGTCGCAAATGTAAATCACCAATCAGCGAATATAAAGGGAGACTAATGGCGGCGTTAACAAGGTGTGAACCCGACTGTAGATTTTAGTCAAGCCCATTGTCCCAACGTCTGGCAATAAAGGCTCAAATAAACTAATCTCAGCCTTTGAAAAACCCTGGTGCTTACTGACCAGTGACTTTGCTGTTCTAGGATATATTTTCTCTGATGTACCACGTTATAGTGGATGGATGTAAAGAATATGAACAGGATATACTTGGAGCTGATCTCTTGAGGAAGTGCACTCACCATGGGAGGTAAACTGCGCCTAAATGAATCCATTAATTTAGAATAATGGGCACAGTGTCTTAGGTGGAAACCAATTACTTCGATAAAGAGACGGGTGTCGCTGGCTACACGTCGCGAGATTTACATAACCGCTTATCCAGTTACAGCTGGATAATCAGCAAATTTGCAGTTTGATTATGCAACAGAGCTCCGACTGGACTGACCTCCTGCGATGGTTCAAGCTGATCTGGTGCTAAAAAGATTACTGTGACTTCCAGCCAGTTCCTTAATTCTTCCTCATAAAGAGGTTTTTTTTGTTCTATAAAATTTACAGTAGTTCGATATAAGTCTATCTGAACATTGCTTTCATTGTGAATTTCCTGGACATTTGGGTACAGCACAGTATACTGATACTGGCATGTGCACTGGGAATTTTGAGTTTCGCTCCAGACCACCACAGATACAGAAATATATATAAATTAGATAATTATTGTTAACCCTGGATTCAAAAACATTCTCTTCTTTAGACTTTCTTTTATTCCCCAAAGCCAACTCAACCCTTTCCCTTACAAATGGCTCACTGTGCCATTTGGTCGCTTTGATCTTTACGCACGATTACGCACGGGCAAAAAACAGACTGACACTGGAAAAAAAAGTGTTTCCACCACTGTAATAAACATTTAGGACATCAAAGTTTTTTTCTACATGACACCTTGTAGGCAAGTCATAAAACCCCTTCTCTTAGGATGGGAGAAAAACAACAACAGAAGAGTTGTTTCACACGTTCATATCAAAATAAGGAGCTATTACCGACTTGCACGTGTGTTTTTTTAAGGGACATTTACAACAATGGTTGGCTTTTCATGTGCTCCTTTCTAGTGCTGCTTCAAAGCCTGCTTTTAGCTCTTTGAAACTTTAGACCTTGATACTGATTTATACTTTAATGATTCATAGATTGTCGGGTCTGAAAGACAATCTGTGAGGCCTAACAATATTACTCCTGCTTCTGCTACAAAACTTGATTTATTCACTCAAAAATTAGGTTTATGTACCTATTATCATAATTACAATTTATATAAGAATTTAAAATATGGCTACACACTGTATCTTCTTTTTGGTAGAATGTCTTATACGCCATTTAAGGTGTATTTTCTTTGTAATGTACCTTTCCAAGATGTGTTATGTTTTAGTAGCAGTTTGGTAAAAATGTTGTTGTAAAGCCTTCTACCCCTGCAACCTGGCCCCACATAAGTGAAAGAAAAAGGATGAGTGTTGTACAGTGGTCCAAGGACAAATCCTTACAGGTTTTCGTATTAAATTTATTTACAAAATTATCATTTTTACATATATTACATATAATACAATAAATCTTTGGGGCAGCAAGGTCTTAAACAAATGTTATAGTATCTGATGGGGTCATCATTGGACTGTGAATAAAAACACTCCTGAGAAGAGATTAGCAGTTGTTTTCCTGTAGGGGGTGCAGTATTCAGTTTTGGCAAAGGCAGGAAGTGATGGAGAGGACGGTGCGTATCTGCCCATGCTGATTGAGGAAGCTGTGGCTCTCATAGCCCTGAGGAACACAGGAGCTGGACTGTCTTTCGGCCCATAAGTGGCAGATTGCTGGATCAGATGGACTCCTGCAAAAGACAATAAAAACAAAACAAAACATTAAAATCACTTTTTGTACTACACCAAACAACAACTCAATATGCTATATATCCTCCTGAGATATGAACTTTTGTTTGTATGCATTTTTATTTTCTCATTGCTATTTGGGGTCAGTAGGATCCCATAGGTGTAAAAAACTAATCACTGTCAACAATAATAAAGTCCCAATATCCTCAAATGAGACAATAAAGTCCAAATGTCCTTCAACAAGCTGATGATAAATTCACAGCATCTTAGCTTCTTACTGTTGCTAGAATTGGTCAAATTTGTTGTCACATCAAAGTTTCACAAGTTTCAACCATAAAATGTGATCAGGTTTGGCAGAGAAGGCTGCCATCTTGCTTTTGCATGGATTAGTTTAATGTGGTTTTCCTATTCCTAAATGGGACAACAAAGGATGAGGACAAGAGGTCTAAGTTGACTAGAATGAAGTATAAGGTCCAGTAAACCCAAAATGTGATGTCCTCATATCAGGACACAGGGTCTCAGGATGATATGTCGCCTGAGTAAGGTTGCAAAGGTATGAGATTTTCACTACGATAAGAAAATATTGCAGCTTCATCGTCTAACGGTATTACATTTTTAGAATTTTTTATAAGTCAGGATGACTCTTGAAGGAATGAAAACAGAGGGGTTATTTTTGGTTGAAGAAACATTTTATTCTATTATTGAAACCTGAAGGAAGTCTGTGTAAAAAGTCTCCCTTTTGAAAATAACTAAACTAAAGGTGAGATTCTCCATCCAGTTGCATTTTTTCCCCAGTGTTGTAGATAAGCAAACAGCACATGGTATGATAACTGTCAATTTCCATTTCACGCTATACCTTGAAACCAGTGCACCACTGCAACCCTATGTCTGAAGCATATATCTTTCTCAGAGAAAATATCAATGAAATACCTGAATTATCTGTTGATATATCCAGTGACACCGTGACAATCAGCTTTGTTATGTGAGGTTCTTTTATGCTCATGTTACGGCCGTCTGTCCACAGACATTTTGGAACTTTTTACTGTCCATTTCAATGACAATAATTCTTGTGCCAACTTGTAATGAGGGTATGAGTCTGATCAACGGTCTGCTGGTGTAAATGTATTGCAACTTTGCAATACACAAAATTAATCCCATGCAGACATGCATTAACCTTTTGAACCCCACTGACCCACCTTTGGGCAGGGATTTCACAGAATTTTTTTTGCATGCCTAGTTTTTAAGTTTTGAAATTTTGAAATTTTAATCTGACACCTTTTCCTTGACTACTGTAACACTGGAATTTCTCAATTGTGGGATCAATACAGGTGTATCTTATCTTATCTTATCTTAAGCTCATACTATATAGTAAGAAAATGTGCAAGGTCACAAAACTTGATTTTAAATTTGAGTTGAAAGCCCAGAAGTTTCCAAACATATTGAATATGTCAGGTTGAATTTGGGTACTTTTTTTTTTTTTTTTATAAAATAAGGTACAATACATCTAGAATATAAGAATTTGATAAAATGGTGTGGCTATAAAAACAAAAACATCAACAACAAAAAAACACATATAGAGTCTTGGAGTTTTTTAGTCAGTGTGAACACCATAAAGCTTCAATAAAGAGCTTAAGGTTGATACAAGATATTTAAGTGTGTCAGAGAGTGTGGAAAAACATGACTTCAACAACCTTAAAGCTACCTAAGGGGAAATTAAAGGGGGAAACTTCAAGTAAGGGGCTGATCAAATTTAAATGTATTTGTTACTCTTCATGCCTTAAAATCAAACTACAACCATTTGATGACGGAACTATGAGGTAAATTAGGAATATGAACCTTTTATTCTTTTCTTATATTCCAGATAAATTATAATTACACTATGATAGGTCTGCAATCTTAAAATAAAATAAAGCAGAAGATAAAAGAGGGACATTTGGTGAAGGAATTAAACATGAACAACATGCTGAGTGCAGAACGTGTCAGAGCTCACAGGCAATTGTTACGAGAGAGGCAGAGGAGGTGTGTGTGTGAGGGTGTGTGTGTAGCAGCTGTGTTCATGCTTACCTGAGAAGGCAGCGGTTTCCTGTAGTGCAGCCTCCCAAACATCTGCCCACGTCTATTTCCTGTGGAAAATTAGCAACACAGAGAGAGGGCAATCAGCTCACAGCTGGTCACAAATATTGACCCAGTTGAGTCGGGGTCCAGCTGCTCTTTAGCATGTTAAGTGCTTTGATTCGACACCTGCAGCGGCCATTTGTGTTTGCACTGTGCTCGCACCTTTGGTGCTGAGGCCCAACAGATGACCAACTGTGTCCAGGAATACAATTTAAATCTTATGTTAAAGTTCATCAAGTAAAGTTTGACGTTAAAATCACTATTGATCTTTGTGCTATTGAGAGCATCATAGATGAACTTTATAATAACCGCTTCAAAGTGGGGCTTTTGTGAAAGGTAGAAGTTTAACAGAGATTAATGAGTATAAATCCTCATTTTCTCCATGACCAACAAAGCAGTTTAAATCAGGTTTTAACAGTATTTTTCCCTGAGTGGAGCTGAGCAGGGACTTCTCTCAAATCTGCCAGTCTATCATGTGTATTGTTGCAGGTTGTGCATGAATAAGCAATGCAACACATCCTGCAGTCCAGCCTCTGGCCAGTGGATTAGCTTGATTAAGTGCTGTCTTCCACACATGTGTCTGATGCATAAAGATACTTCATTACTGTCTGGCACCCATCGAGAGCCTCATTTCCTTTCAACTGGACTACAAAAGAGAGTGTGAAAGCAGCATCACAAATGAATCACCCCTCTAGTGTTAAGTACGCCATGCTACTCACAGGAGAAATTAATCTTATTTTGAAAGGCTGGATTCAAATATAAAGCTGGACTCACATACATCTTTCTGTTTCTCATAAACAAGACTGATGACTTCTGGGAATTACAAATAAAAACTTTTCGTCATAGTTCAGAGTTTGCACCTACTTTGAGCCTCTCCTCTTTGACTCCATCTGCATGTTGGACTATTTCATAGTAATACTCCACGTATGGGACCCTGTAGCAGCTTTCCTTCAGCTCACAGGCTGCCACTGTCTGGATGACGTCCACTTTGTTGGGGGTTTCCACCAATGCGGAGTCAAACTTAGTGGGGACACAAGAAAATCCCTCTGTGAAAGATTAAAAAAAGAAAAATTAGGGTTTACAGCCAGGAGGAGCAGCTCTATTGTAATCTGTGATCCAAATGTGAACAGACCAACAAACTTTGTGATCACTCAAAACTGACTGGCAGGCCTCTTGCTACACTAGGCAACAATTCTAGTTGTATTTTGTTCTGATGCTGTTAAATTATAATGTTTATCAGGAATGTCTGGATATTTACAATTTGATTACAATCAAACACACTATATTATGTATGTACATTTAGTTAAAATCTTGATATAAATCCAACTGGTGCATTGCCAACAGTGCAGCGGCTCTGACTATGGGCCTCCAGTAAATATCAATATAACTTAACTATATAGGTCACAAACATGCTGTAGTTTAATGTGTATCAGTAAATCAACATAGTGACACTGTACTCTTTGTATCAGGGTAGTTTTAAAAGCAAAAAGCACTTAAACTGTTATATTATTTGGGTGTAAAATACAAATTATGTGAAGGCTGTGAAAAAAAGTTCTCTCTCTTGATTATTCTCACATCACTGAAACTCTTCATACCAATTAAAGTCCTTTGATTTATATTTTAATAGGCTAATTTACCAACTGACTGCATATTTTTGCAGCCTCATTGTTGATAATATTTCTATCCAGGTGGCAACTTCCCACCTCTCAGTCAGCCATTTTTCATTTGTTATGCTGCTCTCTCTTCAGAGGAGCCCCTCTTCCTGTTTTGGTTTGTAGTATCTGAAACAGACAGGTACACACACACACACCTGGTGAGCCCTTGGACTTGGAGCATCCTCCCACGTCGATGACTGTCTCATAGGGAGTCTCGGAGTAATAAGTCCTCAGTGCGGGGACGCGGATGCATTGGGTCAGCTTGATCTCACAGTGGCACTGCTCGATGACCTCCACCTCCCGCGGTCCCTCCAGCAGCAGCAGCCGGTCCACACGCATCCCGGTCGGCTCACACACCTGGTTCATCCCGCAGGAGGGCAGCTGGTTCAGCGGTCCCGGGCTCTCTGGAGCTGCGGGGCCGGGCGCTCTCAGCTTATGTAAGGCAAGAGGTTATTGTTTGGTTTAGACATGTCTAAGCATGTTTCTATATGCTTTCATGCAAACAATGCAAATTATTCTCGAGATATTTGTGTTTTTAGACTTGTAGTTTATGATGAGTAATTGAATTGCATGATGTGTCTAAAGTTGCTCATCAGAACTAATCTTATATAAATATTAATAATGATTTGAATGCTTAAATAAATGCTTTATGGCGTTTCAGTACCATGAAAGGGCCCACCAGAGTTCAGGACAACTTTGTCAGACAGTTACAAATTTACAGCGCCCTCTAGTGGCCTACTGGGGGAACTTGCTACACAAAAGAAATGTCAGGCAGATATATAGGCCTAGATGGAGAGCGGCTGTGTTAGGGGAGTGCATGTTTATTTTCTAACACTGGCTGGTACTTGGATTGTAAATAAACTGGGCTTATTAGATATTTATTTAATTGGGTGGTAAATAGACTGGGGATTGTTGATAGTTGTGAATAAATTTGGGAATTTGTCATAAAAAAGAAATGCAAGAAAGGGTTAGGGACATACACATTTTACTTCTACCTACTCCTTGTCGGACGCTGTTATCTTTTTTTTTTTATCGGTTCGAAATATAGCCATTCGTTCATTCATTCGAACTTCACTTACTTTCTTGCTCCTGAGAAATTCCAGCATTGAGGAATGTTTGGAGTAATCCTGCGGTCCTGCCTCATGTGACGGCCTGGATGCTCCCCCACAGTGAGACCTGCACATTCCCACATCAACACTGACAGGACTCCCAGAGATGTCTGTGGAGAGAGGGACACACACATAATCGATCTGATGTCAGACAGAATTTTTGTCATAAAAATGATTACATTATTATCAAAAATACAGTTTTTGTTTATCTCAGTTGCTTGAAAATTTCTCGGCCTGTTTGAGGTCATTCTCTTGTTTCTGTTAGAGGACTACAGACATTCATTTACTGTTGGACGAACACATGGTGGTACTTTACCTTGTCCAATGTAGACAAAGTGGCTTTGTCTTTTGCAACACAGTCTCTGCCTGACCAGGTTTCTGTGATCTATGTGTTTGCTCAACACTCCAGTCACTAGAAAACATAACGCAAACATCAGAGAGTTAACATTGTTAACAGTTTTACTTGATGTAGAGTAAGTGTACTCTTTCTTGACGAGTGCTTTAAAACATCATATTTTTCCAAAATGAGCATAATCAGATCCTCGAGAAAACATGGGGTGCAAAAGTGAAGAAATCCAATTTTTTCAAGGTCATTTGTTAATGAAAAGCTGTAATTAGTAGTTATTTAGATGGATATCTGAACCAAAATCACTCTTAATCATTTGTTTTTCATGCATTTTGCATGATTGTGTTCTTCTGGAAACATTCATTTTGGATATGCATGAAAAGAAGAAAAACCTTTTAGCTATTTCAGCTATTTAGTTCAATGGAAGGTGAATGACCCCACGTTGCTGTGCAGCATCAAACCCTCCTCTACACTCATGTTTACCAGTCATAGCAGAAGATATAAGCAAGTACATTGCTGTCAGTCCAGTTAGTGAACAGCTATAGCTGCTTCTGTACACGTCACAGTGCAACTAACTGCACTGAATATTTCCACAATTAATTAATTGTCTATAAAATGTCAAAAATTGAAAAAAATGCTCATCACAATTTCCCAGAACCCAGAGGAATATCTTTAGATAACTCCCTTTGTCCAACCAACAGCCCAAATCCCAAAGACTTTTCATTTTCTATCATAAATGACAAAGAAAATCTCACACACGTGAAACTACAAGCAGCAAATGCTTGAAAAATGTCAACACGGCTGGAGATTAATTTTCTTTCCATCAAATGATCTGTTAATCGACTAATCATTGCAGCTCTACTCAGAATAGAATAAAGCAAGCAGTACTTACAGGTCAGGTGGAGGGCACACAGGAGGAGAAGAAATAGCCGGGGTACATCCATGGCTTTAGTCCGATTCTGCTCCTCAGCTGCCAGATACTGAGTGTCCCTCTGCTCACTGACGCCTCTGATATTTATATGGGATCAAGCTTCAGCCCCAGATGTCACCTGAAAACAAGCTCTCAAAGTGGTGTGGGGTCAAAAAAAAAGTGAGAGCTAATTAAATTTCCATGCTGAGTTCTTCCAAGTAGAGGCCACTTCAAAGGAAATCTCTGCAGCTTCAATGTTTCTGCTGTGAGGGACCCAGTGGCTCGAGTGTGTCGATCAGCCTGAGCTTACCCTAATGAAGTGCTTAAGTAGCCTCGGGCCATTAAAGCGTTGCTCATTCAAAAGCATTAATCATCTTTTATCTCAGGGGGAAGGTGTTTAGCACCTCTGACTTAAAACAAAACCCAGCCCAAGCACATAAACAGGATCAGCGTGGGGGCCGCAGCCTCCCCTTCAGAAAACTCCAGCACCTTTGTGTTTATTCAACGTGACACCAAATGGCCAGACTTCTCAAGAGCTCCTCTTCAAATCTCAGCTTCTTTTTCTCCTCAGAGGAAAACCAAAGTTAAGAATTAGAATAATATACTTTATAGGTGACACGTTGTCAGACATGTCGGTAAGTTTATATGGAACTTTTTTTGAGTTTTTATTCCTTAACTAAAAACAAAGTATACCATCAGCAAAGCCCAGAGTACACCTCATCTAAAAGGTCCAGCCTAAATACTCTGTTTTGTCTCTTTTGCAGATATATCACGTCATATTCTAAAAAGTCTTATCTGAAAAGATGTTTAACTATGCTCTAATATTGGCATGTTTTACCGATTCTTTACTCATATCTTAATAAGGTGTTAGGTCTTCTTTGAAGTGTTGATATGATCCCCTCATTTTCCCCGGGATCAACGGATCATCGTTCAGAGAGTCGTCGGCACTCAGACACCTTGATTAAGGTGACACCCTCAACAGTTTCAATTGTTGATTCCTATCATGGAGTTTCAGCAAATCTTATTGAAGTTAATCATAATCCCGGTAAAACTCAGATTAAGTTGTAGTAATTACTTGATTTAATTATGTAGATCATATGATATGTTCCATTAAACTCTACTGAGATGACCACAATTGGTTTTCAGACTTTTAAGGGGCACTTAACCGGGGCAGGGAGGTCCACAAATCTGTGATGCTATTTATATAATTAATAATGGTGTTGTGATTTGTTATGTTCTGTAAAATGTGAAATGTAATCACTTTTTCAATAATCACTAGGGATCAAGTTTGAAACTCAAGATAAAAAAATAAACTTTATGAGATCGATAATAAGACTCACAGCTCACATAAAATGAAATGCTGTGTTGTTTCTGGAATTTTGGATTGTGTCACATGGTATTCCTCAGCAGATTAAGTTTGCCCAGATGTCATGGTTCATGTTTAAATTTATATTTCACAGAGTCTTCCTCTAAAAAAATAGAAAGTGGAAATGTAAACACATACAGTTCTCTGACAAAAAAGTCAAAAGTCAACACCCTAGAATACTTTTTTTTGTTGTAGTGGGTATTAAATGTACAATTAGGGGTTGAAAATCTTTTGTAAAATAAGAAATCATAAAGTGATACCTTAACTCTCAAACTGACATAGTTATTAAGTAGCCTATATACTACAACAGCCTAATGTAATTCTTGAAATTCCTCAGGCTGTTCTCATGCACTGTTCGTACGTATATCTATGAAAAGTAATGCATCACAATTCGTATATAACTCAAATAATCATGATCAAGTGTATTCGTGTGTAGCCCACAAAATAGAGAAGGCTGCGATAGCATGAACAATGCGCCGATGGGAGTAAAGAAGGAAGTAGCATGACAAGCAAAAGACTGCATAAGGAGGACAGTTGTTGTGGTGTGTGAGTTAGTGTTAGTGTTAGTGGCTAGTGTTCAGAAGCGACTGAAACCAAGTGCTTTGAGTTATTTTTTTACGCAGATTATCACCATGATTATTTTCCTGAACCTAAACATAACTTTACTTGCCTAAACTGAACCCACGTAATTTAACGTTAACTTTGTAACATGACAACACCCAACTGTGTTTTTTTTCCCTAAACCAGACCTACGTAACTTCACGTTAAGTCCATAACTTCACGTTAAGTTTGTAACATGACGATGCCCAACCATGTTTCTTTTCCTAAACCTATCCTACATAACATTACGTAACTTAACATCAAGTTTGTAATGTATTAACTCCCAACTATGATTTTGTCTTAATTCTAACCTAAATAACTTAATGTTAAATAAACTACAGTATATTGTGCATAATTATTTTTCTGTCCAGCTGGCTTGGGAGCACGACCTAAATAGCTCTCTGACTGCTTCCCAGTGGAACATGATTTGGAGGTCAGCTTTGAGATCTTTTAAATGACTGAGATTTAGGATTACACAGTTTAAGATGCAGAGCATAAATTAGTCCTGTTAGATTGTCCAAGATGGGTGACAAACATCAAGATTACTGGTGGCATAATTGTGGTAACCAAGATTCTTTATTCTGCTTGCTCTGGGACTGTCCAGCTGTTGCTGGGCCTGAAGTTGGACAATAATGTTGGAGTTCTGTCAATTGCCTAAGGACACTGGGTTGCTTATCTACTAAGAGACTAATTCTTCTAAAGTGGAAAGTGTGTAAGGCAGCCTGCTTCACAAGGGACACTTTGCTGAAGGAATACCTGGACTTATCAAACATAGAACGGGCAGCCTGCCTGTGAAAAGACTTTGATATGGGGCTGGAAGACCACTTAGACACAGTCTGTATGCTTCTATAACATATATACACATATGCATGTATGTATGTATGTACGTATGTATGTATATACAGTATATACTATAGTATATTGTAAATATGGGTTTAAAAATTCACCCGAACAGAGGAAATTACGTCTTTAATGCTCCAGATTTTTTTGTTGGAGGACCCCTAAATCTACAGTTTCATATGTCCCCACCCAAACGTTGAAACAAAACCCACGCCCTTCCCGGTAAACCTTTCCTCAAAGCGTACCCTCATTCATCCAATGTTACACGTGCTGAGATGATCACTGGGCTGGTGATGGGATTATACTGAGACATACAGCTTATGCACGATGACTCTTAGACAAGCAGCGTGTACAATCTAGACAGCAGAGGTGGACGGGAGTGACGGGTTGCAGACAGTGTGCCTGTGCAGACAGTCTGGCCTGGTGTCTGGTTGGTGTCATGGTCTGCGATGTGGGTCACTGTCAACCGGTCAGAAGGCCACAGTCTCAGACTCTGGGTCCACATCCATTTTGGTAGAGGTTGTGAGGTGTAAGTCACATGTTTTTGTCTTGATTTGGGGAAATATTAAATACATTTGAATAATCATTTGTTAACAGTGCAGCTTTCAACAAAGCACCTCTGACAAAGTTGAAGATTGATACAGTTTAAATTATCATGTAAAAAAAGTTCCAACCAGAAAGAATATGAGCCACGTTAGTGAAAGTAATAACCTTTCCTCAGCACCTTGACCCCTAACAGTAATGCTGGTCATATGCACAACATCGCAGCGATAATCCCATCAATGTCCTGTTCATGCATCCGCATCAGGCATACTGCATGTTCACGTCTGAGGCTTAAAGAAGCCTCTGTAAAGCCTGTCTATTGTCTGTCTGCGTGGGTGGAGTCCAGCACTCTGGGATTACAGGGTGACATGCAGCACTTCTGGATTATACAGCAGAAGACAACAGCACAGTGAGACAGCAGGTGAAAAAGAGCAGTGGTCCGATAGGAGCATCTGGACGAGCAGTTGGATCTCTGAGAGACCTCATTTTGGGGCATTTTTTCCTGATGCATGCAGATGCTAGTTTTAAATTCACGTCGTGCTGCTCATATAATTTTGAATCCCTTTTTTCTTTCAGTTTTTATTTTGTGGAAATTTGTTTTCTTTATAATTTACCACCTTTTTGTATTCTAACATCACCAGGAAGTCGGATTGCAATAGAAAGCAGAGTACCATCTGGTGCCTGGGATCGCAATCATGTATTTGAACAACAGAAATAATGCCATCAACACAGAGAGGAGTAAGAAGAACATCAAGGGGAAAACATGTGAGTATAGACATATTGTAGGATTTGTATAAATATGATATATTGAATGCAAAATGATGCAGCCAGTTATAACTTTAATCATGTAAACAATCATTGCTGATGCATCCCTTGATTCTTTTCTCTTTCTCAGGGGCTAACCTGAAGACAACCCCACGTCAGGAGGAGACCTTCACCCAGACATTTCCAAAGGTGGGGGCAAAGTTGGAGCTGAAGAAGAACAAGTCAGACGAGCAGGAGGTGATGCAGCTCACTGCGTTTGAGAAGGCCTTTTATGATCTGACTCATTCAGAGAAGGTGATGAATGATCTGACATTTGGACGACGGGTGGGGCTTTACGAGCTAAGAGGAGAGATTGGCTCTGGAAACTTTTCCCAAGTCAGATTGGGGATACATGACTTGACCAAAGGTGAGATTCTGGGTGCTTTGCTTTTTTTTTTTACCCCAATTTTCTCAGCTTCAGTGAGCAGGTTGGACACAAGGCTGTAGACTGACGCCTTAAGTGTCTCAAGGGCTTAATCCTGATCTTTATTTGGGTCACAAGAACAATGTTTAAACTTCTCACATTGTTGTGTTTTCTGCTGATGCTTTAAAATGAGAAAATATGTGATCCAGGTCATAGATGGTTTAAAGGCCTCTTTCTGCCTCTGTAATACCATCTGTGTCCCTGAGTTATTGCAATTAATCTGTCAAAGCAATGATGAATTAGTAAGAAATGGCCACACCTCGCAAATCTCTTACAGGTAAAACATTTGAAGCACCACTGCAAACACTCCCAATAAAAATGTGGGTCATGGTAGCTTGCCCAAACTGAATTCAACTATCATATAACAATTTCTGAAACTCCTTTAATTTTCCACTTATCTTATATTAAGAGAAATTTGTATTGAATCACATTTTCCATCACATATCATGAAAATTAATTTTTATAGTTTAAAATGTAGCCTATTAAATATGAAACAAAACTTTAATTAGGCTAAGCAATGTAGCCACAAAGGGGTAAGGGAATGAACAAGACCAGACTGGAGACTGAATACAGAATAACGAAACTGCAACTATTGAAAAACAAAAAATAACAACACAGACACGTAATGTTGTTCTGAGGTTTCTTCTATGTGTAGCTTACCAGATATTGCCAGTGGCACCACCAAGGGGTGGCCAGTGGGGGCCATGGCCACCCCTCTGTGTGGTGTTTTTAAACTTGAGTAGGCTTGCTCCCACTAAATGCTTAGTTCCTCACAATCAAGGTATTCTGCCCAATTAAAGCTGCATATATGCCTTTTTTTTTTAGGAAAAGGATAAGAACAGTTAATCTTCTAATACATTGATACAGATAGGAAAAGACATTATAACAGAATTGTTGTGGAAGTCAAATGTTAACTGTGCCAACTTTAGTCTATGCACATCTGGCAATTTGTAATATTAACTGTAAAGTAAGAAATCAGAATGTGATACCTTAACGCTTATATTGAGAAAGTTTTCATATAGCGTATATATACTACAACAGCCTAATGTAATTCCTGAAATTCCTCACGCTGCTCTCATGCACTGTTTGTACATATATCTATGAAAAGTAATGCACCACAATTTGTATATAATCCAAATAATCATGATCAAATGTATTCATGTGTAGCTCACATAATTGGGAAGGCTGCGTAAAGAAGGAAGTAGCATGAAGGGGTGAAAGTCTGCATACGGAGGTAGGTTGTGGTGGTGAATGGGTCAAACAGCACAGGACTTTCCCCCTTGAGGCCAGTGTTCAGGGGCATGTGAAACCAAGTGAGCTTTGAGTTATTTTTCAAGTACATCATCACCATGTTTCTTTTCCTGAACCTAAACGTGACTTTACTTGTCTAAACTGAACCCACATAACTTAAAAGTTTATTACATAATTTTACTTTAGGTTTGTAACATGACAATGCCCAACCATGTTTCTTTTCCTAAACCTAACCTGTGTAACTTTCCTGTCTAAAATGAACCTACTTAACTTTACGTTAATTACATGACTTTATGTTAAGTTTGTAACATGACAACATCCAACCATGTTTTTTCTCCTAAACCTAGCCTAAATAACTTTACGTTAAGCACGTAACTTTATGGTAAGTTCGTAACATGATCACGCCCAACTGTTTTTCTTTTCCTAAATCTAACCTACGTATATTTATGTTAAGTACATAATGTGATGTCACCATTTGTGTAGTGCTAATTCATTAGATATCATACAAGCCATTGTGTGTGCATTTTCGTAAGATATCGTTTAAATTGTTGTATGAGAATATATTGATTTCAGTTGCAGCTTTTGTTTTTGACTTGCCATCCCAAGATTTTCAGTGGCCCATCTGGTCACCCCATCAAAAAATTCTGCAGGCCCCCCTGTCTACTGTAGAAGATTTAGGGAGAGCAAATGACTTGTCACATGATTGACATATTTGTTGGAAATTCATGGGAGACACTTCAGTCGGCAAAGCTTAACAAGTTACACAATGCCGGTCCAGCTTTGGTCATTCCAGATGGTAGACGGCATGTCACCATTTGCTAATCCATAATGTCTTCAGCCTTCACAGGCAGCAGCTTGTGTGCTGATAACCATTCCTTAGGAATTCATTAAAGGTATTGATCGAGACATAAGGGAAAAGCTATACTTGATAACATAAGGAAGACTGAGTAATAAAAAAGGTACAGATAAAAAGTTAAGTGTGTATTCCTTGTGGCCTCACTGCCCATATTTGTCATCATCTGATAGAAAGAGTTGCAGTAAAAATCCTGGATAAGGTGCGTCTGGACAAGCGATCTCAGGCACTATTCGTGTCAGAAATCTCTTGCATGGAGAAGCTGGCTCATCCCAACATAGTGCGACTGTATGAGGTGCTGGAGACATTCAAGAGGCTCTACCTGGTGATGGAGTATGCCAGCGGAGGAGAGCTGTTCTCCCGTATCAGCACCAGGGGGCGCCTGTCAGATCTGGAGAGCAAACTAGTGTTTTCACAGGTCCTGTCTGCAGTCAAATACATGGTAAGTCAAAAGCAATTCTTTAGGGGAAAATTGTGAGCAGTATATGCTGCTGTAAAATCCCCAGTGCAGAATATTAAAACTAAAGAATGCTTTTAAAGGTCCTATATTGTAAAAAGTCAGATATCCTGTGTCTTTTTATTAAAAAGCAGGTATAGGTGCTATTTAAATACTGTGAAAGTATCAAAACACTCAGTCCACAGACAGTCCATAATCAGAAATTGTCCCTTTAAAGAAGCTGTCAGGACATCTGTGAAGTTGTGATGTCACAAATGTGCTGTATAAATTAGAGACTGCTTATACAGTGCCCTTGCAGTCATTGTCCAGCTGCAATGACAGCGCAGAGACACTGAGATTGTAGATTTGAAAGACCTGAAAATGCTGACCGGTCAGAGCAGACTGGGCTTTTTTTTTTAAAGAGATGGGGGCTTAAACGGAGCGTTTCAGACAAGAATGCGAATACAGGTTTTCCAGTACAGACAGGAGGAAAATAAAGTCCCTTTCAAATATTAAAGCATGTAAACATGTTCTAGTAGAAATCCCAAATACAAGCATGAACCTGAAAATGAGCATATTATGGGCCCTTTAGAGGATAGGGCATCATCCTGAGTGACTTTTTTTAAAAGATAACTAATATTTAGTTATGAATCCAAGCAATGACAATGCTTAAGAATGACTCTGCATTTAAAAGTTCTCATATCTTCTGTGCAGGAGAGCTAATTAACTTTCTAATGCCTCAAATGTTTTTCTCTTTTCACAGCATGATAATAATATTGTCCACAGGGACCTGAAGGCTGAGAACATCTTCTACACCAGCACCTACTGTATTAAAGTGGGTGACTTTGGTTTTAGTACATCCTGCAGCCCCAACGGAGTCCTTAACACATTCTGTGGCTCTCCACCTTATGCAGCCCCTGAGCTGTTCAAAGAGAAAGGTTACATCGGTCAGTATGCAGATATTTGGGCGCTGGGTATCTTGCTTTACTTCATGGTGACTGCCACTATGCCATTCAAAGCCACTAACACAGGCAGGCTCAAGTGTTGTATCCAACAGGGCTCCTATGCCATTCCTTCGTATGTACCCAGATCATGTATGGAGATTATTAAGGGCCTCCTGAGGCCGGTACCTGTGGACCGCCTCACCACGAAACAGGTCATGGACAGCAACTGGATGAGAGGTATTGAATACCCCGAGGCCTACCTAGCTTGTAGCCCTACACCCTACTACCTGGCTGAGTCTTCCAACAACCTCGGCTCAGATGAAATGAGTGTGAAGGCAGCGCTGGAGGATCTTGGCATCACCAAGAACCATCTTGTCAACAACAGCATGGACTTGAAAAGCCCCGTAACTGGGGCTTACCGGATTTTGCTGCACCGCATCCAAAAGAGGAGGTCTGTGGAATCTGTGGGCCACAGCCAGAGTTGCAACAAGGAGTCCCAGAACAGACCCACATGGAGAGCAGGCTCAGACAGCATGCTAGACAAACGGCACTCTGAGGTTTGTCTCATCATGTAGATTTGTTAAGGAATACATCACCAGTTACTCAGCCTATGTTACTTTGAATTCCCAAAGAAAACTTTATTTTTCTTGCATGCCTCTGCAAGCTGAACAAAGAATCCAAAAAACTGAGAAAACTGAAGTCATAGGGGGCCATGTTTTACAACAGAAAAATATTTCAAAACTTCTGTGTACAAACTAAATAAATGCAGTATAAGCACTTGCTCAGTAATTCACAATTACATGCATTTCACTAAAACCTAAAGTTTTTTTCAGGTATTCAGGGTAACATGGAGTGAGTGCTGTAATTGATTTACAAATAATCATTTTGGGGGTGAAGTATTTCCTCTAAAAGAATAGTTCAACATTATGGAAAATGTGTTTATTTGCCTTTGTTGCTGGTAGGTGTATTTTTGAGCTTTGGAGAGAGCCAGGCTAGCTGTTTCCCCCCTTCTTTGAGTCTTTATGTTAAGCTACTGACCACAGATTCGTACTCACTCATATATTAAGACTGTTGCATTATCTAACTCTTAAAAACAGGGAAAGCAAGCATATCTCCCAAAATGTCAAACTATTCATTTAATAGTGTTTCTCTGTTTTTTTGTGATGCTTAATAGGCAGAATGTGACATTGAAAAGCTTGATATTGATGATGTATTTCCATATCACGCAATTGCACATCACTGTGAATTAAACTGTAGACCCCATGACACACTCTGGTACAATACCTGGCACTCTTGTGTCCACTTATATAACATCTTCAGTTTTTATCGCGTGAGCTTTATTTAAACCAACTGAGCGTGAAAGAAATTTCACATGAGGGTTGACAATGACCCAGAGATTTCTCTGTCATTTAGGCAACAGGAATGTGGAAACTTTTCTTTTTTTTTTTTTTTTTGTTTAAAAGAGTAATACGGCAATCAGAAAAGGGTAAGGGAAAGCACTGGCGGTGAATAGGAACCAACTTTTGGACACATTTTAGAGTTTTGCAAGATCCGTATATCTACAATATATATATATATATATATATATATATATATATATATATATATTCCCCCAGGTTTTTCTCTCCTTAAAATTTAGATATGTTTTTTTGATTTTGGGTTTCACTGAGTTTCTTTCATTTCTGTTTATTAAAAAAGATACATGGTTAATATTGTAGACATAATAATGCTGAACTTCCCAAAAATGTCCTTACAGATCTTTTATGCAAAGGAGGATGTACTGTATAGGTAATATGTGATAGCACTTAAATCAGGTCCTTTTAAGTTATGCAAAATTGTGAGTTCTTGTATGTCATTGTATTTCATGTGTACAATAGGTTTCATTTGATTAAAAATAATTAAAAATGTGTCTCTACACAAATATCTTGATTCTGATCTCAAGCGATTCCTTGAAAGCTGGATTACGGCAAACTGATTTCAACCTTTTTTTTTTTTTCTTTTTCCCTACTTGTCTGCATTGGTCTTCATAGCTTAGCACCACAAAAGGGTGCAAGCTTCTTGTGAAGATTGATGCACTGTTAATCTTGCAGTCAAGTATTTTATACCCATAATGTGTGGTTGTGACTGATTTCAACCTTGACTGTTACTGAACTTTTAGAATGACGAAGAACTCATTACATTTATTGGTGTTACAACATATTTCTGTTCATGATAGTATGATGCGGTAAAGGCAAACGCTTCTTTATAATCCTGCAAATAAAGTTGACTGCTCAAGGTGAGAAAAGTAGCTGTCATGACAGTTTTTGGGCTTTGGTTTAACAGTAGGAAATATTATGGCAATAAATATAATGTAATTTTCAAATAACTTTTGGCGTGCAGTGCTTTATGACTGCTTTCATCTTTCTTTCTTTTTAGTTTCCCTTTCCAAACTCTCATAGAGATCATGATTTATATTTCCAACACCAAACTTGCACAAACTTCTGTTGACATGAATTTCAAAGTTCATGTGAACAGAAGTTATGAAGGTGGCAGAGATACAACACTCGGAAGCAACAAGTCTGTGCTATGACTTCACATATTTTCTGTTTTTCTCTCTGCACACTGCCTTGTATTAATGCTGCTATTTCCTGTAATACATGACATTTGTTTCAGTGTAAAGTGATTTCCTCACACACTGTTTCCCTCCTTTCATATTTTCCTTTCATGGTTTTTCCCCTTGATAAAGCTAAAATTTCTGATCACGATATCAGCCAGCCATTTCTTTCTGCCCCAGCATGCAGAGAGCAAAGCACACAGCACATTTGTCAGCATTGTTGTGATATAAACAAGAAGAAACGAAAGCCTCTGCACCACAATCCTTTTCATGCTGCAACCCAATTCTTTGACCTCTGAAGTTGGTGCATCTGTTAGTCATACTGCAGGTTTGAATGTCCATCAATATTAAATAGTCCATTAATGTCTCGGTAATTGCAACATATTTGTCAGGTTATCATTCACTGGTGCCTTTGGGCAAAGTTGGCAGCCTTTTCAAACAAACACCTCGTCTGCATGCATGGAGGATTCACAGGGTTTTTTCAATGTTGATTGCCCTACTTTAATTTCTATTCTTAACAATAATCCCATCACCTCTAAGACACCTGCACGTTAGCTGACAAGATGTGTCACACCTCTCCTTTAATCAACAAACATCACATAATTAACACACTGTAGTGCACAGGCCTGCACTGTCTGATAATGTTGCTATGTAGGCACACACAGTATGTAAGAAGAAGCTTCTGCAAAGCCAATTGTGTGGAAGTCATAAATCTTCGCAGACAGCGCAGTCAAACACACTGCGTTACTCATCGTGAGATTTTATCAGCTGCATGTCCCAGCAGTTCTTGAGAATGCCCATGGAGATGAGAGAGTAATACACAAAGATCGATGAGTAAATCCAGCACCTTGTCAGATCAGATACTGCTGCTTGTAAATCAGCACAGAGCATTCACAGATACTCTCATTTAAGGTTTATGTGTGCCTACTGTCTTTCTGTAAATATTTTGCAGTGCAGTTGTAATCAGATTATTTCAATTTTGGGACTGTCAAAGTTGTTAGATCTTATTAGCTGTGCATCCTCTGCAAAGCAAATCAGCTGCAGTTGAAATCCTAAAGGCTGTGAAATTAAAGACAAGATAGGAAAGTACAAACAGGTGAAAAATGTGTGTGTGAAATTATTGTAGCGTCTATTTGACATTTGAAAAGCAGCCTACATCCACATTATTTGTTTCACAGAGCCATTCATATACAGCAAGTGGCAACACTTTAGTATGTAAAAAGCAACATGTGTCACGTCAACATTTGTTTTACTATAAATGTCTGCATGAATTCAGAATTGTGTTGGACTCTTTTACTGCAGTGATCTGCAGTAGAAACTGTGTCACTTGTTAAAGGTGCGATTGGTTACATACCTACTTGTAAGGTTGAACTTTGTGGTATTTAAAGTGTGTTAAACTGCAAGCTTGAATTAAGTTTGACGATGATAACATCAGGTGATGAAGGATAATTATATTTTAGAGCAGTCTCACGAGGAAAGTGTAGACATTTTAGAGCTCCACTGAAAGGTGATTGTTTAGACTGTCACTGCTGTATGCCTTGTGTTAATACAACAGATTTTCAGGTGGATTATGTTCCTTATAAAATTCAAGCTCCTCGTGAATTTGTGCAAGCAAGAACGGGGAGTCCCCTTTCCTCTTTTTATTTACATAATGTGTCCTGTTATAATAAAATACAATGTAAAAATGTGTTTAAATTCACATAACACACAATAAAGTATCAGTGGCGCAGGAGGAAAACATGACATAAAACATTTATTTGAACATAATCATAAACTTTGAGACACTAAGCAGGAGGTGATAAGCAGGTTTATTGTAATAATGCTTTTATTGGAACACATACGCTGTAATAAAACCTATACACATAATGTATGAAAAGACAGACACTTATTCAGAAGAAATTAAGATAACAGCTCCTTTTCGATGACACACATTTCAGACTCACATTCAACAACTTACATTTGCATACAAACAAGTATTTGCTAGACATTCAGATGAGAAATACTTACATATTATTAACATTTACACTCCATCACCATCAATTAAACAGCTTATTGAATACCTCATGTTTTGAAATGTGAGAAAACATAAATATTCTCATTGAAGCAGCCATGCTATTGAAGGCGTTTATACATGGTGGCCAGTCGGCATCAGTAGTTCAACCCTGCAACAGCAAAGTGCTGCTGTGTTCTACCCAAGCTTTGACCTTTATCTTAGTGCAGAGTGAAAGCAAAAGTAATGCTACAAGATTTCCTTGGCTGGCCTCGTCAGTTGACTTCCAGTAAGACGCTATAAAACCACCATAAAAAAGTGTTGCTTAATGATGCGATTTGGCAGATGGAGGACAGATGAATGGGGGACATTGTAGCAGGCAGTCGCCCTCAGCCTCTGCTTGGCCGTCGGTGCTGTGGAGAGCAAAGAAATCCATTTGAACGTTTCGCATATTCGAAACTGTCCTTTCAAAACTCATGTATCGTTTTCGTCGCAACATGGTTTATTGTTTCTGATGTCAAGATACAAACACAAATTTATGGAAAACATATTTATTTATCCACTGGGAACTGGTTCAAACCAGGTTCAAATATAGACAGACTCCATTAATCACCTACCTTCTTGGGTTTCTTTGGGTTATTTCTGACAACCTTTTCGTCAATCTTCTTTATCAGGTCTGTGACCCATCTCTCTCTGGGGTCTGTGCAAAACTCACGCCCCCTCCTCATTGAGAAGCTAGAGGATAAATGACACAAACAGATGTTAACTTCTGTTAAAATAAGAAGTTTAGGAAGATAATACCACAGTTAAACAGTGGATGTTTTCTATGCACGTGTACTTACATTACAGCAGGGATGTTGCAGCCTCCATCTGTCACCTGCCATCTGTACGCCACTGCGTGCTTTTGAGTGCCCGGGTTCATTTTTTTCACATATTTCAAACAGCAGTCATCATAGGTTACTGAGGGATTAGAGATCCAGAACAGTAAAGTTAGGAATCACCACAGTATTTACAGCATCATAAACTTTGACAGTCAAGTCACATAAATTAATCAAAAGGTAACTGACACAATCAGGGAATGCTAAAGGTCTTAAGCAAGGCAATAAGTACACAGTGAGGCCACATCTGCCCACGCAGGTGCTCAGGTAATAAACTTGCCTCACTGACCCGCTCTTTATCTTTGCTGTGTACTACATGTGACTGCAAGATACCAGCTGCTCGTTTACAGTGACTTACTTTGTGCCAGTGCAAGGCAGAGGCAGGACAGGATCGGCAGGAAGAACAGCGTGTTGAATCGCATGGTGCAGTCTGTAGTTGCAGCCCTGAAAGAAGCCAGATGGATGCAAAGAGTTACAATGTTTACCTGCATTTAGCGTTATCACTCCGGGCTTATTGCACCTCAGCTCCTCCCACGCCTTCCTTATTCACACGAAACCTTGAACCTTGAACAAATATTTCACATCTGCTCTCTTTGTATAAATGTACATACTGCATGTTTCTAACTACTCTGACTTTTGTAACTCTACAACTCTCCACTATTTCATTTCAGAAATCTCCTTCTCTTTGAATAACTTGCAAGATTTTGACATCTGTTGAATAAAGCAATCACATCTAAAACATTAACCAATTCAATTTTGAAGTCCACAGATGTTTCCATTATGTTTTTGGTCCTTTGGTGAGTAGTTAATTTTGATCTTTTGGTAAGAAACAATCATTGCTTTAAAAGTGATGATTAGAAAAGATGTCAAATCTGTTAACTAAATCTGTTCTCTACTTAAAATCAGTTTGATTTCAGGCATATAATTTAAATTATTAACATAAACCTGCCCAGAGATTACAAATAAAGATTTATTTTGGCAAATCTGACACATTTACACTAATGTGTTCTGAAATGATGAGTGATTTTATTGATAAATTAAAAAGTAGCCCTCCAGAAAAGTGCAAAAAATTCTATTAATATTAAAGAATCTTAGAAGACAGAATACTAATGATCATTACAAAATATTTAAGAAACTCCAGATTAAAACAGTGTAGTGTCTCTTTCTATATTCGGCATACAAGCTACTCACCTCTTAATGTTGCTCTCTTCTTGTGTCTGTGCAGGCGAGGTGAGGCACTCTTATAAAGGACTCAGGGAACTTTGCCAGGATCATATTTCCATAAACGCAACTCACCTTTGACTCGACTCATCTTTCTTTTTTCTTTTTTTCCCCCTGACTTAATACTGAGTGTGTTTTTTTCCCCTCATGCTTTCTCTCCCAAAGCATTTATGATAGACATATTAAGAGTTGTGTGTGTGTTGCTTGTAACAGTGTGTGCCCCCCACCTGATGTAGGGTTTACGTAGAAAGATACAAGTGATTTAAGTAAAACAAATTGCAGCTGCAGTCAGTAATTGGAGCTAAGGTTTCCTGACATCTTCGAAATTCTCAAGAAGCTGGAAATTCTCAGTGTGTGCGTGTGTGTGGGGAGGTGGAGGGTCGATTTTACAAATGACATGTCTCTTCGTTAACATTTAGATGTAGAAATAGGAAACGCACATTATCATAGAGTTCGCTCCCAGGGTGCCTGAGGTTGTTGTAATTGGAGTCTGGCCTGTTAAACTCTTAAAGGTTTTAAACGTCCACTCACGCTGACAGTTACATATTGAGAAACACTCAGTCTTCCACAATGGCTGTTGAATGACAGTGTTTGATGCCAACATTCTTGCATAATATGTTCTCAACTTGTATCTAAAAAGCTCCTCTCAGTAAATACTCGCACTTAAGAACAGCATTTAGCAAAAATGATGGAATAGAGACATAGACAATTGAAGTTTTGTTTCAAGATGCAACTGTTGAAGTTATCCTTTCCATAACCTTGGCCTGATAGTGTTTTAATTGTGTTAACATAAGCAGCAGATCAGATATTTGTATGTTCTTGTCTGCACAGTCACCACAGGAAAATGCTGGCATTGTACATTTTTGCAAATCACAAATACGTTACATTCCCACGCTTCACACATATCATATAATTTCTAATGTCACGTAGCGTATGAGCTGACTTTCTCATCAGGGGGTGGAGGGGACTGTGGATGGCATGCCACCTAGGTGAAACACCTGCCAAGCTTCAGACAACTGGGGTGTGTTGTAGCAACCTGTCGCTGCTTTTCCAGCAGAGATTGTGCCCCCAAAACTGGGTATTTTAAGCCAAATCATGACCTTTTCCTGACAATAACCAAATGGTTTTTGTGCCTAAATCTAACTGCACGTTAACAACTGTGCTACATAATAATGTGCAAACATATCCAGGGTTTTTCAGTCACCATATATTTATTTATGTCAATATAATAATTGTAACAATACAACATACCATATATCTGCACATAAATATGAATATGCATTTTCATCTAACATTCACAAAGGAAAGCGCTGTTTATATTGTGTACACATGCACTGGCATTTAAATATATATTCAGTTCAATTTAGTTCAATTTTATTTATAAAGCCCAATATCACAATTCACAATTTGCCTTAGAGGGCTTTACAGAATATGACATCCCTCTGTTCTTTGACCCTCACAGCGAATAGGCCAAAACTCGCCCCCCCAAAAAACTTTAACTGGGAAAAGATGGAAATTTCAGGAAGAGCAACTAAGGAGGGATCAGGGATCCCTCTTCCAGGACAGACAGACGTGCAATAGATGTCATGTGTGCAGAACAGGTCAACATAATAAATTTACAGTAATCCATATGACAAAATGATACATGAAGAGAGACAGAGACAGAGAGAGATGCAGGGTAAGCAGTAATGACAATACCTACAATAACATTTCACACATGTAAATACACACACATACAGAACATACAGCACATGTAACATATACATTTAGGTGCATTTAAATGCAGCTTAGTACATAAAACAGGCAAAAAAGCATACTGGTAATTAACACCTCTCAGCAGACCCCTTTCCCCTTTAAATACTGTCATTCTCATGTAGCTTACAAATTATATATAACAACTATACACATGTTTCTGCAGTGGTTATTACAGTATTAAGGGTTCATGCTACTTAACATATGTTTTAAAAAACACGTTCTGAAAAGGAATGTGACTTATTTTGGATTCATTGCACATTTCAGCCTGCTTTTCCTCAGGGCTGACAGCAGGGTATGTCACTGTCATCAGTGTGTGTGTGTGTGTGTGTGTGTGTGTGTGTGTGTGTGTGTGTGTGCGTGAGAGAGAGAGAGAGAGAGAGAAAACTGTAAAGCCCTATAGATAAAAGTGCCACCTACATGCAGTTCATTAACTGTTTGTTTTTCACATACTGTACAATTACCAGGTGATACTCTCATATGAGTATCAGAGCATGATGACATTCATAGCTGTATTAGATACAGAAAGAAACCAACCACACTGCTCAAAAAAATAAAGAGAACACTTAAACAACACAATGTAATCACACTTCTGTGAAATCAAACTGTCCACTTAAGAAGCAACACTGATTGACAATCAATTTCACATGCTGTTGTGTCTGTCAGCGTAGTGTCCAGAGCATGGAGGCGCTACCAGGAGACAGGCCAGTACATCAGGAGACGTGGAGGAGGCCGTAGGAGGGCAACAACCCAGCAGCAGGACCGCTACCTCCGCCATTGTGCAAGGAGGAACAGGAGGAGCACTGCCAGAGCCCTGCAAAATGACCTCCAGCAGGCCACAAATGTGCATGTGTCTGCTCAAACGGTCAGAAACAGAATCCATGAGGATGGTATGAGGGCCCGACGTCCACAGGTGGGGGTTGTGCTTACAGCCCAACACCGTGTAGGACGTTTGGCATTTGCCAGAGAACACCAAGATTGACATATTTGCCACTGGCACCCTGTGCTCTTCACAGATGAAAGCAGGTTCTCACTGAGCACATGTGACAGACGTGACAGAGTCTGGAGATGCCGCGGAGAACGTTCTGCTGCCTGCAACATCCTCCAGCATGGCCGGTTTGGCAGTGGGTCAGTAATGGTGTGGGGTGGCATTTCTTTGGGGGCCGCACAGCCCTCCATGTGCTCGCCAGAGGTAGCCTGACTGCCATTAGGTACCGAGATGAGATCCTCAGACCCATTGTGAGACCATATACTGGTGCGGTTGGCCCTGGGTTCCTCCTAATGCAAGACAATGCTAGACCTCATGTGGCTGGAGTGTGTCAGTAGTTCCTGCAAGACGAAGGCATTGATGCTATGGACTGGCCCGCCCGTTCCCCAGACCTGAATGCAATTGAGCACATCTGGGACATCATGTCTCGCTCCATCCACCAACGCCACGTTGCACCAATGACTGTCCAGGAGTTGGCGGATGCTTTAGTCCGGGTCTGGGAGGAGATCCCTCAGGAGACCATCCGCCACCTCATCAGGAGCATGCCCAGGCGTTGTAGGGAGGTCATACAGGCACGTGGAGGCCACACACACTACTGAGCCTCATTTTGACTTGTTTTAAGGACATTACATCAAAGTTGGATCAGCCTGTAGTGTGTTTTTCCACTTTAATTTTGAGTGTGACTCCAAATCCGGACCTCCATGGGTTAATAAATTTGATTTCCATTGATAATTTTTGTGTGATTTTGTTGTTTGTCAGCACATTCAACTATGTAAAGAACAAAGTATTTAATAAGAATTTTTCATTCATTCAGATCTGGGATGTGTTATTTTAGTGTTCCCTTTATTTTTTTGAGCAGTGTAGTAACATGTGATATTAAAAATGTCAAATATTTGAATAGCAGATAAAAACACGATTTAATAGGCTTGGGTCCCTGGGCATGTACCGTAGTCCTACCAGTCCCTTTAAATGATGCCCTTGCACCGATACCTGCTCTGGAAAAACGATAATGATAATCTCAGGTTTAGTCTGTTAATTTCCCATAACATAATTTCTAAGATTCATTTAATAATTCAAAGCATATCCACCATGTATAGAGAGGTAACATCTTTACTCTATTTTATGGGTATTATTTTATTGGTTATTTATTTAGGTTTTACACATAATTTTTACGATGAGATAAATTACGTCTACTGTCTCTGGTTACCTGTGTGTGAAACATAAACACTGTGTACCACTTAGAAAACATTAGTTGATGCACAGTATAGATCTGAAAGTGCTGCTGTGGTTCATTTACTTTAATTACGTGTGGAAGTTCCCGACAGCTGGTAAACAGTAAGTTTTATCAGGCCATAAAGGCTCGATCTCAGAATCAATAAAGCTTACCTGAACTGACAATTAAGATTCTGCAAGACCTTTTTTGACCCTTGGAGCTGACAGGAAAGAGGAAGTAACAAGATTAGACACTGTATCTCAGGGCCTTGACACACCAAGCTGATGGTCGACCGCATCTGTCAGCCTAGTTGTGGGCGGCATGTCCCGCACCGATGCCTCTTGATGGCTAATTTTTGCCCAATCCAGCATGATGAATCAGAGATGGCGGAGCCTGTCGGTGAATGAAATCATTCTGATTGGCAGTTCAATTCAGTGCCTGAGAGAGAGTGTGAGATCAAAGCAAACTTGTTAAATTATCAACCTTTTTTTTTTTAGCCATTTAGCTCTTCAGCAAATTTTGTATGTGTCTTGTTCACTAGCCAATATAATTTGCTCTTTCAACTCTGGGTTTTGTTTTTAATGTGCTCACTGGTTATCAAGGGTCTTAAAACTGTGCTGCCAGTCTTGCAGTTTTCCTTTTTTAATGACAAATACAGACTATGGCAGTCTACTGGTACAGAGAGTTATCATAGTAGGGGGACAATGTACGTGCTACTTGGTCGTTGTAGTCCTTGCAGTGCATTCAAGTGCAACTTTTTGGACACAGGCGACATGAGGCAGCACAACAGGTATTTTAAGTCATTAATATATGTGTATCTAAAATTAATGGCCTATATGTGTCAACTTTATTAGTCTGATTTCACCATTTCCTGACAATTTATGGATAATTATACTGACTTGAGAAAAGTGTTACAAATTAAGCAGTTAGAAAATTTATGTTGCTGTCCGTTCTCAAGCCAAAATTGAAAATACAACCTGTCTTATGTTTAAAGAAAAAAATAAAAGTTGACTCTCACATGTCACGCTTGTCAGTATTTCCAGGAAAGCTCGCCTCTGATGCATGACATCAGTTGTACAGAATCAGATATGAAGCATCCGCCCTTAAGACACATTGTCTTCTGACAGTTGGGAAGCTTTGCATTAAAAACACTTGTCAGCGTTGCCATATCGCGTATCCACCCGAAGATTTCCCTGTTGCAGAACGCTTTGTGACAGGTATTAATGAGCCCTGAGTGCCTGAGTGGACACCGGATAGCGCTGTTCACTGTTTATACTTTTAGTTACATCCAAACACCCAATGAGGCATTGCATGGATCTGCCCCTCTCATTTTCTTTGCCTGCAGGATAAAAGTGTTCACTACATTTGTTTACCACACCTCTACTCCAGAACACACGACTATAAATTGTGTCGTATAGTCTGAGAATTTCCTCTGCCTTCCCACTTGCCACCCAGGCATTAAAGCAGTTCATATAAAATTTGGTATGCTGTGATTTACTCACTAATCGCCTCAGTCTCTTTGTGCGATTCTGGTCTTGCTCCATGCGAGGCGTGTGGGTTCGATCATAGTACAAAATGAAAGAATGTTTGTTGGCAAAACAATCTGTGACTTCAACAAGATTGAAAAAACACTAGAGCGTTGGCTGTGGTTGTCTTTATTCCTGGTTGCGATTGCATCTTCAAAATATCCTGATGGATTAATGGCATTAAATATTTGTCAGGAGATGATGGTCCACCGCCAGAGGTACTTGGACTCAGGCCGTGTGATGATACAGTGTGTTGTCTTCAGCATTCCTTTCAGACAATATGATATGTTGTTCTATTCCTTCACCATTGCTATCGTTTTGCATGCAAATGAGAGAAGACCTCTCTAAGAAGCCATTCATCAGTGTATGATAAACTTTACTTTGGCACACAATACAAAAAAACACTACAGCAGAGATGAGAACAAAGCTGTCTTACAGGCTGTAGACTGAATAATGACACTGATTAAACATTTACTTCTTTTGCAACCGTCCATTTGTAAACTGCATGTGCACGAAAAAGAGAAAACAATCAAAAAGAATTTCGTCTCTACCGGTTGTCATTTCTTTCCTTCTTTCTTTTTTTTTACTGATTTTGAAGCATCAGACGGGCTTATGTTTTCTGGGCGTGATGATGACAAACCAAAAGGACAAGGAGTTTCAGAATGTGATGCTTTTCTCCTTGTAAAGGCATGAATGTGCAAAGATGACAGATGACTATGTTAATGCCAAAGGTGTCAAGAGATAAGTTCATTTGATAAGTGTAACTCTGCACTGATTGTGTTAGGTGAGGAAACATAACCAAGATCAAATGATTTCTTACTTTTGGAGCCATGAATATAGACAGCAAACTTCATCGCAACCTACCCACTGCTTTTCAAATGCCACCGACGAACATAAAAATAAATGACCAATAAAGGCAATCCCATAATTGACAGAGGGAAAAAACAAACAAAAAGGTCCAATGAGATGGTGTCATGACTAATGCAATGAGATGTATTTATTTTGTGACAGGATGTTAAAATTGGGACATTAGGCCCAGAGTGAAGGAGATTTATGATGTCTTTTTTGGTTACGTCCACTATGCAGCACAAGATCACCGTTGACGAGGCTGTGTTGTTTTCCCAGTCCCTATTTCATGGGAGGGAGCTCTGTACAATATTTAGAGCATAAATATAGCAGCAAACAACTCTTTGTTATGTAAGATATAGTGGAATAATGACATTCTGAGCAGAGAATGCAGTCACGCTCCCTCTGTGTGTGCTGTAATCCGAGCTTCTCTGTTAATTGTTGTGGTAGACGGTGCCGCTGGTTGTGCATGTTAGCGCAAATCCTGTGTGTGTTTCCCACTAGCTAGTTAATTGCTGCTGCTCTGCACCTGTGTACATGTGGCAGTTTTTGCTGATATAGGGATGGCGTCTACTGTCCAGGTCCTTCCCTGGTTATCTCTGTCAGCACTGTTGCTGTTGTTAGCACTGTTCGCGCTGTTAGCACAGTTAGCTGCTAGCTGCCAGCTCTGCCACCTCCATGTTGAGAGCCGTGTGTAACATTCAAATCATAGATATGTTTTGAATATTGTACAGAGCTTCTTTAATAAAACAATTACTATTTTAAAATGATTTTTTTGGATGACCTTGATGAAGGCAACACGCCGAAACACGCTGGTCCATTAAGAGAAGTGTTCTGTCGACTACAAGTGCTGCTTGAGTTATATCCTTTCAGTGGGGGCAGCTGGGCATCAAGAAGGTGAGCACACTTGTGAAAGTGTTATGTCAAGAACGCCTTGAGCGAAATGTCCACTTTGACTCAGTGATCAGCTGAATAGATTTTAGTAGTCAAAGGTCAAAGATCACAGTGACCTCATACAACATTTTTGGCCATATCTCAAGAATTCACAGAATTTCACACAAAGGTATTGAAAAATATTAAGTATCTGACCAATGTGTGTACTTGTGAGCCTTTTAACTATTTTAGCACTCTACTGATTGACTGAACACATATGAATACAGAAGTTAGCAGTAGTTTGCTGTATACTGTGACTTTTTCCTTTTTCCAGGCACCTTGCACGTAGGTGAAGTTGTGCTGAAAATCCTCACTCTGCTTCTTCAAAAGACATTTTTCCAAAAAGCACTTTGGTACAAAGCATAAAATAGTGCCAGTTTAAAGCCTCAGTGTGTAGGATTTAGGGGGATTTAGTGGCATCTAGTGGTGAGGATTGCACATTGCAACCAGCTGAAGCTTCTACAAATTAGAATTCCTTTAGTGTTCATTGTTCAGGAGGTTTTTAGCGAGAGCTGAATTATCCGCAGACGTCTCTTCCTCTCCTAAACAAGCAGACCTGGTAATTAAAACCAGTAAAAACACTAGAGCAGATTCACGTTACAAATCAGTGTTTCTCTCATGGTGTTTGGCTTATTGGAGATGAGCTAGACTAGCACCTGCTAATGTGTGCTCACCTTTTTTCTCTGATAAGATCCAGACATTAAGGAGGTTTTTACCAGGGGCCGAGTTATCCACAGAGGTCTCTCCCTCTCCATAATAAACAGACCTGATAAAAACATTGTGTAAAGCAGTTTCACGTTTAAAAAAATCATTGTTTTTCTGATGTTGCTCATTGTGGAGGGGCTGCTAACTATAGTGGCTGATACGAAAATGTGAAAAAGTGACTGGCCCTATCCAGACCCAGTGTTTGGTTTGTCTGTTCTGGTCTACTGTTGAAACATGGTAGTGCAACATGGCAGATAGATAAACAGCTTATTCTAAAGTAATTAAAACCTAAGGATTCTTATTTTCAGGTGATTACACACAAGAGAAAACACACTAACTATATTACATTGCAAGTTTGCCAATATATCCCCCTCAATCCTACACATTGGACCTTTAACACCGTTAATAAACACTAAACACAGCCAATTTAGAAAAATCGAATTACATCCAGGGCCATCGTTTAGTGCCAATGCAGGAAGTATTCCTTTATGTAGTATATATGGAAGGAGGTGTTTCATATCTGACTTTTGCACAGGAGACTGGAGTTCCTGTCCCTTCACAGACCTGCAATAATATATATATTCGTACCTTAACTATGATCTTTCACCAATCTCAACCATAGCTGTCATGCACAGATATTGTAGACAGAAGTTTAAAAAAAGATGCAGTAACTGGATGCTTCTAAATGTAATTTGGGGTTTTTGCACAGATGTCTAATATTAACATCTGGCATTAGTCCCCTGTGGTTTGGTTCACCAAGAAAAATTCCTACACATATTTGCATAAGTGACATTTCTTCAAGCTGTCCCACTGCACTATTGTGAGTGCAGTTTTCAAGCTAGCATTCTTATTTTATTCTGATTTATTCATCACACGGCTGTATTTAGCTCTACCCAGAAGCTGTGTTCTTCAGATGACACCGCTCAGAGGATAAGATCAAATATTACATCACAGGAGAAATTAGATGGTTTTGGGTTTTGTGAAAGAGTGTTTGCCTCGTGATTACCCTTGTTTTTTTTCCGGTGAAATTCCCCTAGGTTTCACCTTTAGGTGTTAGTTACAATCATCTGGTCTGTTATGTAACAGAGTATGTCGGAGGTCGTCTTACTTCAAAACATTGCATATTATTACATATGCATTAAACTCATGAGGAGGAAAAGAAGTCAGCAAATTCCAGTCACTAATGGAGCCACTTTTATTATGTTAACAATGTAACAGAGCCTGTTTGGAAATCTGCAAACTGGATGGTAGCACAGACAATTTTGTCAAGCACAACAAAGAATGCACAAACATTTAGCTGGCGTATAATTGGAGTTTAGTGAGAGTTAAGCTCCCTGGCCTGCAACCAATAAAAATGTTGACTTGCTGATTTACAGTGGACATTGGACGGCGGCTACGCTGATGGATAAGAAGAGAACTGAAACTGTTATGGCTCGAAGCTGAAGCCAAGCTCCCTTGACAGATGAAGGCTTTTGTGGCAAACAGCATAAACACATGCAGTGGCTTGTTTGAGTTGTGCCTGAAGGGAAATTTGAAGTATGATTCTTTGCTGAAAACGTGGTCGGTATTGTGCAATAAAAACTCTTATGAAATGTGCTCTACTCAGTGTTCCCTAACCATAACTGAACAAACAACGCAAACAACTGGTTTGTGTTTATGTCTGTGCTGGATTTGTCCAATGTTTTCTGCCTAACTCCTGCTTCTATATCTGGCACTGGGTCACTTTCTAATGGAAACATTTCATATATGTTTGTGTAGAGGCCGTTGCTTCAACCTTTCTACTACAGCAAAGAAACATAGAAGAATTACAGAGAGATTGTGATCAATAAATGTGTTTCATTCCTCAACAGAGGGCAGCTTAAATTGTAATCATTGGTTTAATCCTACTATCTTAAGACAATCAAACAATTATCTCATTTTATCCGAATGACAAATTAATTTTCTGTTGTTAGCAGGTTAATTGTCCTGTTATCTTCAGACAAAGAAATGGTTTTTACATGATAACAGAAGCTGAATTGGGACGTTTGTTTAAAAAAAGATACAAGGAATTTGACAGTATTAAGATTTCACACTATGTGAAATGTGGGTATGTCTTGATTTACAAATATGTGACAACTGAGTCCGCTGTGAACCTATTCAGGGTTGGCGTAATGCGGGAAAGTGGGACTAGTCACTCAGAGCCCCAGTGGAAGGGGGGCCCTTATAAAAGCCTGGAATGAAAGGTTTGGTTTTATTTGTAATTTTTTCTTAGCAATAAGTGCCATAACTAAATTAAAATTGGCTGAATAAATCACTTGAAAAACTGCACTTTGTATAAAACATTAGTGGAAGCTCTCTTAAGCCCGCTCTCACCTTAAAGTCGCAAATGGTTTTGTCTGCCCCTGCACTAGGATTCATCTCTAAATGCAGCAAGAGCCGAGTGAGTGATTGCCTATGCCACTGAAGTTCCAGAGTACTCTGTCATGTCTTCTTTCCCCGTGTTTGGGAAATCAAAAATGTTTCAAAAATGAAAAGAAAGACGGTGTATGAGAGAGACATGGATCAAGAGAGGAAAAGCAGGGGACCCACGCCACAGAGACTGCTTATGCACAGGCCCAGAATTTATTGCTACATGACTGAACCTCTTCACAAGTTAAGAAAATACTGATATCCTGCGGAAAACTCAATCTTAGATCAGTGGAAGGAAATTAGATAGTTTCTCTATGATTCTTTCAACTTTCATTGCCCCTGATTTAATGACACCCTTAGGATAAAGTAAAAAAAAAACTCTTCAAATGATTTATCTAAAACCTGCTCAAGAGTTGAAAGCACTAAAAAGATTACTTTTCAGTTATATTTTTCAGTGTCATATTATGGTGCGTTATGTGGGGAAAACGTTTACACAAAGAACGATGAGTTAACTGTCTTTGTATAAGGAGGGCTTTCCTCCAGCTTTAAATGTTGTTGCCCTCTGGTGGCAGATGCACTGAACTTCTTTGGCTTTAAACTGGAAAATGACACATGCAGAGCAGCAGATCACTTCAGCCTGTACACAACATAAAGCTGTAAAACACCCATATGAAAATAGCTGGGTTAGACAAAAATGTCAGTTAACAAGGGACTGTTCTTTATTTATTACAAGAGGGGGTGGCCGAGGTGTGACTTTGTTTTATTTTGCTTTGTTTTGTTTATTTAACCCTCCCCAAAGCTAGCTTCCCTAGCTTGAGTGATTAGGTGAAATGCATGACCTTCCCTCCACCATAAATTAGATTTAAGACTTTTAACACTTGCCTTTTAAAGTGTGAAAGTTAAAAGTTATAAAATTGAAATCCCAGAGTTAAAAAAAAAGCCTCAGTTTTTCCACTCTTGTTGAGTATCATGGTTAGTTCATGCAAACTGTTTATTTTTGGCCAAATTAATTGTAGAATAAAGTGATATTGATGATCTATTTCTAATTTAAACTCAGATTTTGTTGGGTTTTCTTTTCCTAAGTAAGCATTTGTCCCACATGATGTGTTCAAGGACTGTCAGAAATATGAAAAACCCATGATAATTTCTGTTTTTGAATTTTCTGGTGATGATAAATGGTGTAATTTTGGCATTTTTTTTTTTAAAGCTTTTTAAACATAAAAAAATTGCTTTTTGAAATTCCAACCAAATTACAACCATTTAAAGTTGTATGCACCTCCCCACGCCAAAATAAAAGACATATGGCCCTTCCCAGTGCTTAAAACAATGCTATCAGTGCTATCTGACATGCTTCCCTCTTTGTGCAGCACTCCCTCCCCTCTCATAAATAACAAACAGTCCCTAATGTCCAAAGAAAACTAACTAAAAGATGTCAAACTTCATATTCATGTTTGCTTTTGTCTAGGGACCCCAAATGCCAAAGCATGTGCCACTGCTGGGTTTGATCAACCAATCAGCTCTGCAGTGCTGCAACAGTCCATGATGTCTGATTCACAACATAGTAAATGTGGCCTCCATAAAAGGTAGTGATGCAATGAGTGAAAGCTGGTGGAAACAATGCTTGTTTCAAAACATTCAAAAAGGGTTTTGCAAATGTTTTACGAGGGAGGAAATGTATTCAAGATGATTGTTAGATCTCACACAATGTGTTTGGATGGCAACACTGATGTTAAAAAAAACTCTCAACAGGCTATCTTTAATTAAGTCTGTTTAGTGAAATTACTCATTCCTGAAATGACTGCAGACCATTGCCAAAGCCTACCAAAGAGCTTTGGATTTTTGTCTTGATTAAAATCCCTTTCATTAATGTCCATAATAAACATGCATGTTAATCATCACGACTGTTTTTATCCAAGGCCCAGCTGTGTGGTAGCTTCAAACTGTCTCACTGTGAGGAAGCACTGCGCCACCTTGAGCATAAAGGTAAAAATGATGAGAGGGTGTTTGAACTCATGAAATGTGAACTATGCTTGTTTGCCTTCACATTATTGGCTGTCACAGCAAATACCACCACCGACTGTGCAGCAACACTTCTGGAGAAGGCTGTTGACTTACTCCCGCACCTGGAAAAGGTAATAAAAAGCAATGTTTGAAGAAAAAGAATAGTTTGTGAACTGTATATCCAAGACTAGAATAACCCTCAATGTGGGAAGGGTTTAAGAAGAAACCATTGTGAGAGCCAGTCCTCCTTTTTTTTCCAACACAGTGCATGAATCTATTACTATATGACTTATCTATGACTCACCTTTGCTATTGATTCACCCACCCTCCTGTCACATCTGACTTGGAGTATTTATCTTTACTGCAGAAGCTTATGTTTTTGACTTTTTGTCAGCTCCTCTCTTGTCCTGAAACAAGGCCTCCTTCTTCGCCTTCCCAAACCTGTTATCCCTCAGGAGCATCTCTTGAGGTTGTTGTTACTGTTTCACTGTGCAGATCTTTTTATCTTTTTATTGTGGATGCTTTTGCTCCTGCACCTTGATCTCTGCAATATTTTCCTCCCCCTGGCAATTTGTCTCATTCCTCAAGGCCTTGGCGGCTTATGTTTTTGACATCAATCATGATGAGCAACAATGATGCCAACTAAGCTATCTCCATGACAACCCAAGAAACTCCATCCTCTGGGAAGATCAGATGTGACCCTAGAGATATGAATGTTTTCTCTGTCAAATTACTCTTTCCAAGGTCATAAGACATGTATGTTATTCATATTCTTATGCAGACTTCTTGGGCCACTCAGTGCAACATTTACTACTTTGACAACTCCGGTTTAATCTGTTATCACAGCATGGTAGGCTACATTTCTATAGGGGCCTGAGGAGTTGCTGTAATAGTAGGTTATGCTATCCAAATCAACTTTTGAGTTGTTCTTACATGCTGAAACATGTGCTCCACTCAAAACATAAACAGACTGACAGTATTATTTTTATGTATGACTGACGGGCACAGGAGAGAGCCGGGGGTCGCTCACTGCAATAGTAAACGGTGGCAATGTGCTCTCTGCCACTGAAAACATTTCTGCCTCAACTTGTATTATCTGCGCGGTGGGTTGTGGGTGTGTGAGCGTCGAAGTAAAATGGCGGACTTGGCAAACGAAGGTGAGTAAGTGGCAGTATGAGAAAAACAATACAGCTACTGTGCCGATATAAACGGCGCCTATACATTGTCTGCATATTTAATAACTGGAGTGATGCCGCCTGGCCGCATGTTAACAGCGAGTTCGGGTGAATTACAGCTTCGCGGCGTTTACAAGACTACAACGTTAGCAAGCAGGCTAACAATGCTAACGGCTGGGCTGTGGGTAATACCTGGAATGCCTCGGAACGCCCTCGAATGCTGCCTGCCACTAGCTGGCTTACCTCCCTAACGCTAGCGCCCGGCTATTTATAGGCAGTATGTTTTGCCATTTGTGGTGAGCTAAAAGATCTATTGTGGAGGTGAAGCAAGGCTTTCTAGGCCAAAGATGTAAAAGCACTGCTTGTAACTCGGCTAACAGGGTGATGTTTCAATTGATCGGAAACGTTTTAGCACGACATCCTCCTTGCTTAATGTAGTTAGCGCTCACTTACAGGGTTGCCTGGCGTTCATTTAGGCGCGTAGAGAGAAAAGCGTAAGCTAAGGGACAGTGCTGTGTTGTAATCGCTTATCCCTTTCAATTCTGCATTTATTCTGCTCAGATCTACTCGTCATTATGTTGATGCATTAAATATGGAGTAATTCAGTGAGTATCTTGGTGTCATTGCTTGTGAGGCGAGATGACTCATGCGGGATGGAGCGCATTAGCAAGCTAACTATAGCCAGTAAGCTAAGCTACGTGCGGGGCTTTAGGGAACAACCGGCGGGGCCGACTATTTGCTGGGTCGGGTCACATAGTGTAAATGCTAGCTGGTTATCATAAGCCGGGAGCGTCGCGGGCTGCTTGGATTTCTGCAGTGAATATCAGTGTTGCATGCCGGAAATGTTACAATCAGTAGCTGAGATAGCTGTCTGCAAGCCGCAGAGGGATCCAAAGCTGGATGTTAATATAGGTCACACAGTAATCTCTTGTTTTCTGCCATTAAACGTGGTCATACATAGACAGCTAGTATTAGCCATGAGGGGTTGTGTTTGACACGGCGAATCTTGGTCCAGTAAACAATCCTGGCAATGTGCTGTTGGCTATTTGGCTGTAACCGCGTGTATTTCTGCCCCGGCAAGGCTCTAAACGACAACGATGCTACACCTGCTCAGTGTTATAGGCCCAGCCCAGACAGAGGAAAACCTTTGTCTGCTAACGTTATAGGATTACACATCTTACAGAGGTTACAGTGTAAAGGTAGACGCATTAAGTGGCCTGAGGTGACATGAAATTATTATCCTACCTGGTGATGGCTATTATGGGTTAGCCATGACAATAGCTTATAAGTGCAACAAAATCTTTGGTAGTGAGCTGAAATAAATCACCTTTTTGATTACTACAGTAGCTACAGTCTCTGTGTGGCCTTGTGGAGTCACTGAAAGTTTGACTGCTATGTGATACATTGCTATTTACATGATTGTTCAGGTTAGATCAGCATAATGTGATTTATTCTTCCTTGTAGTCCTAATAGCATTGCATGATTTTCTGCAGTATGATTAAGAGTTGAT
This sequence comes from Epinephelus awoara, assembly GCA_035609425.1. Classification (NCBI taxonomy): domain Eukaryota; kingdom Metazoa; phylum Chordata; class Actinopteri; order Perciformes; family Serranidae; genus Epinephelus; species Epinephelus awoara. The sequence continues at coordinate 22,952,863 of CM069306.1, read as the reverse complement.
TTCTGTTGACTGGCTGACATCATGGTTGGAAATTTACTTTTTTGTCCACCTGCAACTGTGACTCGTTGATTCCAAATCTACATGCCACTCAATAGATTACCACTGGGTATTTTTGGGGCAGGTGAGTAAAGAAAATCTAGCAACCACTTGCATATTTTTACCAGCATTTGATAGTGGCTGCTGCTAATTTTCAACCCTGGCTGACATTGACTGAAATTCGACATTGTTCAGCATTATAGGCGTGCATTTTCTTGAGTCACCATAGTCAGATTGTTTTTACACTTCCCTCTTTTACGCTTATTCTTTGACGCAGCTAAATCTGGCATATAAATAAACTGTTCACAGTTGTGTTGTACTCACTGGAAGCTTCATCAGAAGTATTTATAGAAAGGCAAGCAGTTTAAGTTTTCAAACAAAAATTGTCCTCCATACAGTCTGTGAAATGTAGGATGTCTAAATGCATCTTCGCATATTTTTGGTTGGTTATGTTAATGCCTGCAGTGTCACCGTTCATTGAAAGTTGGTGTTTAATTTAGTGCAAGATGATTATGCTTATTAGTAATGCAAATAACATTCTAGCGCTATGAGAACTCATGTTGTTCTCACTGCTTTTAAGAGGAAAATCAGAGCCATGAAATGAGAAGAAGAAGAATCAAACAGATGGGATTGCTGTAAACTTTAAGTTAGTGCTTGGATGACTAGCCTACATCTTCTCTTAACAGACAAGCCTGCCATAGCGCCTCCTGTGTTTGTTTTCCAAAAAGATAAAGCACAGAAGGTAAGTTTCTCTACATTATTTTTATGTATCGAGACTTAAGCCATAATTATGATTTTGCAGACTTTATTTATACGGATATTCAGTCTGCAAAAAACACACATTGCAGAGGAGTTGTTGAGCTCAAATCCTTTGCTTTTCTTGCAGCGATCTGCAGACGGCTCAAGTGCAGAGGATGGAGAAGGTAAATTTAACGTCCAGACTGGCCACTTACTTTATTAATATTATCTTTCTCATATGTTTATTGAAATTGTATTATTATTAATATTTTGTTACCATTTTCAGATTCAGATAAAGATGAGGGAAGCTATTGCCCCCCTGTGAAAAGGGAAAGGACCTCATCGTTCCCACCCCCACATTCTGGTAAGGGCACGTGGTGACTAAGCAGAGCATTTGTTTTTCTTAGTTTCTTGCTTGTGGTGTACACATTGATTTGTATGCTGAGTGCAATGCCTGTTCGCTACTTTGCAGTTCCCAAGAACAATGTATTCATGCCCTCAAGTTTCTGCCAGTCTCCAACTGGGAACTCTGACTCTGAGCCAGGTGAGGCAACCAGACCACCATTAGTTTCTCTTCATAGCTTAAAGGCCCCCTGCAGTAAAAATCTTTGTTCCATGGGTCAACAGATTTAAAAAAAAAAAAAAAAAAAAAACGTTTAAGGCAACAAATACAATAAGTTGATTGGTCAACAGTAACGTTTGCTCTTTTTCTCACCCAGGCATTTTATGTCTGGAAGAATTTTGTTTGCATATGTTTATGTTTTCTAATGTTGTGACATCGGTAGTTGCAAATAAGATGTCAGTAAAATTTTGTGTATTCCCTGCCTGCAAATGCACCCCATTCAATCTGAACAGCTCAAGTTAACTCGCATGTGGTAATTTTACTTATGAGCTAGCCCTTCAGGTATCTGCCGTTGAAGTTTGACGCTATTCATGGAATGTAGTCACAGAGTGACATGGACAGCCAAATTCCAAAGGCATGAGTGATTTTAAATGATATGAGAATTTACAGCAAAAGAAATTTACTCCAAATTTCCCTTTTTATATGTAGTATTAATCCAGCAAAATGAATAAAAATAAAAGGGAAGAAACTTACTGTGCCAGATAAGTGCAGTCAAGTTGGACATCAGTTCAGGCTGGTTTGTTGCATTTAGCTCCTGGTTGAGGTCTGGTTATTTCGAAATGATTTGGTCCTCCTCTCTTTATGTCTATGGCTACACCAGTGGTCTGTGTCACGTGTTGCAAAAAGAACACACAATATACCCAGCAAAGAGAGGTGAAGGGTTTTTGTTGCAAGCTAGTAAGCTAATTGTCAGTTTTAGTGCAGTGCCCCTTCAAAGCATGCCTGTTCGGAATAGGCTGATTCCTTGGCCTGTAGTATAGTTACTTGCAGCTTTCTTGAGAATAATTTCGCACTTGACATTGCACTTCTTTGGGCCCTGAGCAATACACCTGGGCCCAGATTTATTATGATGTTTAGGTATGAAAAATGTCGATTGATGTGGCTATTCTAGCTCATTGTACAACAAAATAACGATCAAAAGCCAACTTAACAGTTGACTACCTATAGTGTACTCCTACCTCAGAGGAAAAGTGCCTACATTTACCTCATAGAAACATGTTACAGGTTACATTGCAGATTCAGTGTTTGCTCACAAAAAATATAACAATTAAACTATTAAGCATTGTATTAGAGTGGAATGTTTTGCCTTAAACAGACATTACGTTAATTTAAGTGCATTACTAATAATGCCTCTCTTTTACTCTTCACTTGAAGTAAAAATTTGAATGCAGGACCTTTACTCTGCAGTATTAACAGATTTGATATTTATGTTTAAGAGTTTCACTTTAGAAAACAAAGTTTGGAATACTTCTGCTATTATTGGCAATACCAACCTTCCCAGTGAGAGAGAGAGACTGACAAGTAAAGCAAGACAGTGTTTGCCTGGGGCCCCTGATCACTTAATCTCCCTCTGACAAACACACCAGTAAATATTAATGGATGTAATAATTTCCGAATGGGCGTATTAGTCACTTGCTTTGACTTAACCACTGTGTTCATTAAGTAGACGGTGGATTTTAATAGCAGAGGCGTGTGGCCAGCGGCCTGTGTTTTAAGTTAGCAAGGCAGACTTACACAATGACCGTAGGTGAAGATATGCTTGACTCAGTCCACACCACTGCCGTTATAAAGTAGAGCATCGATTTAAATAGCAAGTTTTTTATCACGGGGACTGCTTACCCAAATAACTTCACACTTGACACAGTGCTTCCTTGGGTTAGACAAGCGCTAATTTCCGAACGTTACATCCCTAACATTCGGAATGTTTGTGTCTACTCCATTGTAACATCTCGTGGCTCTCTTTCTTTATCTGATGTGACGACTCTCTGCAGAGCCCTGTAGCCCCATGCCACAGAGCGCTGTTTGCTTGTTAATGCAAAGTTTATTAATGTTAAACGTGTTACTTGTCTAAATCACACCACATTTGACACTGCATATCCTTGGGTCCCCAGCAATACATCTGTCGAGTGTGAAGTAGATAAAATGAATGGTTCCCAAGAAATGCGAAGGACACACACACATGTACATTTATTTATACAGAGGTTCCTTGCATTAGAGTTAGCTTAAATTGATTAGAACATGCAAGACAAGAGCTTCTCAAAATCTCCAGTAATTCAGAGGTGGCCTCTTCATTGTGGAAATGACCTTGTAAGACCCATGACCATGCTGGCACAATATGTACTTCTGGTCCTGATTATAACATTCTGAAGTGCCAAGTTCATCTTGGAAACAAGTTCTAAGTTTATCAACCAAATGTATGATGCCAATATTGGAAAAAAAGTTGTGCTTGATATTGGTAACAGCGGAGGGTTTATTATTATATGGTGCCAAAGTGTCCTGTGCTGGTAGTTGGCTGCTGTTTGTTTAGTGCCACTGACTCTACATGTCAGAGGAATGGCTTATGAGGGATTATAAGCCAGTTGTGTTTTGTGTCAGTGGGCTGCTGTGTTGTGTTCTGTAAAGATTTACATATATAATGGCTGTCCCCAGATTAGTTATTTCCTGTTTGAGAGAAAGCCTTTCTTTCTCTCTTTAAAAAGGAATAAAATATAACATTGACCGTGGGTCTTAAATTTTGTCAGTTCAAGTCGGTAGGTTAGGTCCTAAACATGCATGTACCGAATGGGTTCGGCTTGTGCACACTATATGATGAGGTTTGAGATCCCCTGTGGGTCAGACATACAGTATTCATCATATTGTTGTTAGTAGCAGCATGCTGTTCACCATCTCTGAAAGAACATTTCACCATGTGCATTCCATGGGAGGGAGTAATGCAAAACTGAAATCACACTGTTATTGTGGAATTTTGACTGCAGTGGGACTTTAACAAAAATGTATGTGTGTTTTTGTGAATTATTTAAAGTGTACATCTCTGCTAATAATGTGTGTTATTCAATTTATTTGCTTTGGATTTGATTGCTTGAATTCTAATCAATGGCTCAATTGTTTAGAGTTGGCAGGAGTAATATCAGTATTTAACACAGCTTTTCAGAGAGGACACAGCATCCGCTTGAGTAAACAAACAGGGCGTTATTAATAAGCGCTTTTAGCATACTGCATAAAGCACATATTTGGAAGTGAAAACTAAGATGAACACACTAGGACTCAAACACTGATTGATTGTAAAACTGCACACACTGCACCTCCATGTCCTAAGTATTATGCTGGTTAGTAAAATGAAGTAAAGGCCTTGGTTGTTAAAAGATGAAGAAGTTTTGTTTAAAATTTATGCTCGCTAGAAAAAGGAATGATCTCATAAAAATACTGCTGAAAAAGAGGATGCGCTTTTTACAAGTGTTCTCAGCTTTCTGCTTTAGCACTGATTAGGGCCAGGTCATGTCAGGCTAATAAAGCCACTGAGATGGAGAGTCAGAAGTAGAAATAGATCATAGGCCCTAGAGCCCGCCATGTTACTGCACAGGAGTTGGATTGCTGCAACAGAACTCTTGAGGCTCTTCAAGGGTTGCTGTGGTAACAGGGCCTGTGGTCAGAAAGGTGCAAAGACAGAAGGAACGTACCCTTTATATGTTGCTGTGTGACTCTTGGATCTTTTTTTAATGTCCGCCCTCTCTTGTGCTCCCTCTCACCAGAGGAGAAGCCTGTGGGATTCCGTTTAAAGCCACCAACTCTCATACATGGACAGGCACCAAGCTCAGGTTGGTGTTTGAGGTTGTAAGCCTTCGTGGAATTTTTTCTCACACTGACTTGACTGAAACGGAACAAAGACTTGACGTTGAACCCAGACTTGCATCCTTTATATATGACCCTTCTTAGAAATGGAAATGATACATCCAGACTTGAACATGTAGACCCAGAACATATCATTGTGTTCAAAAAGTATGAGACAAGTTGGCTCTGTTGCAGGTGTCCCAAGTCAGAAACCCAAGGAGCAGCAACGCAGTGTCCTCCGCCCTGCAGTCCTCCAGGCGCCGCCGCCCTCTAAATCACATATAGAGTCCAGTGGGTGCAGCTTGGAATCAGTTGTTGATACTTATAAAACATTTTCAAGTGTCTCATAATTCAGCTTTGATTATTAATAACTTGTGTAGTGTGTTTTTGGCATGTGCCGTACAGGCTAAATATTCTTTGGGACAGCAGTAAGAAACAAAAGAAACTATCTTTGTCCTTTCTGTCTGTTCATTTAGATTCCAGTTGTGGAACCAACGGTGTGAAAAAGTCATCAGATGGGGCATCTGTGACCCAGTCCCTCTTCCTAAACAACACAGAGCACTCAGCCAGCTTGGCCAAGTCACAGGTGAGGAGTGTGTAAATCTGCCTGTTATAATCAAGGGTTTGTTATTGTTTCAAGAATTAGAAAGGAAAGTGTGTAAAAGCATTAAACTGAAGGTCATTTACAGAAGATTTGTTATTTCCGTTCTCTGAAATGAGGAAGTATATTGTATCTGGTGTTGATGAAAAGTTATGCAAATGTTAGATATCAAAAGATTCACGGTGTTATTTTACTGTATGTAAAAGTTGCTTTCAGAGCTATGTTAAAAGCAATGTTTTAGATTATATTAAAAAAGGAAAAGAAAAGAGAAGTCGACTTATAAAGTTGACACTGCTTTTTTTTTTTGGTTCCCATTTCAGAAACATGAAAATGAGGAAGATGGAGCAAGTGGTGACAAAGATGGAGACGAAAGAGAGAAGAAGGAGACAGATGTAGCAATATCTTTTGTGTTTGGTCAGAATATCAAAGACAGAGCAAAGGTGGGTTGTCTTACCACTCGTCTTAGTCTTGTTTTTAACCTGCAGTAAGCATGCAGACCAGAGCTGAGAATGTGTGACAAACCAAAACAGCTATGCACAGTTAAATGTGGCAGACAGAGTAGGGGCTTTTACACATTTGAGGTGATACTCTGTCTTATCATAGTGTACATTTTTTGTAAGTGTTTCTATTCTAAGACTTTGTCATGAGTCTCAGTTCTCACTTAGATAATTTCCTGTTGTGTTCTGTGATCCCAGTTCCTGATAAGAGATGCATTTCCTGTGGTGTTCTATAAAGTGGCTGATATTTTTCTGTATTATTTTGAGGTCAATCTGGAATCTGGACGTTTGGCCAAGATTTTGAAAATGGCCACTTGCTATGCTGCACATTAGGAGTTTCATTAGTGTGGATTCATAAAAGTTACTTAAAGTTTGGGTCATTTTAAGTGTAACCCCTAATTTAACACTTATTTTTCCTCCAGTTGGAAGAAAACAGTACAGAAGGCAAGTCAAAGGATGGTGTGCTGCCGGACTCTCAATCAGAGGGCACTAATTATTTCTTACAGTACATCTCTACCCCAAGGTAATACAATTGTGTCCTCCTTCGAGTATTTTTAGCAGCTCATCTTCCTTCATGATTAACTGTCATCAACTCTTTTTATTCTTCCCTGTGTCCTTTCAGTTCAAAAAATGCCACAAACAGTACAGACAGTGGGGCAAAATTTGTTTTTGGGCAGAACATGTCTGAACGAGTTCTGGTGAGTTGATGCAACCTGTTGTATACGGAATCTGCTGTCTGCCAGATGGAAAAACTCCTACAAGTTCCACTGATAACCTTTGTTGTGTTTTCAGAGCCCCCCGAAGGGCGAGTCCGCAAATGAGGAAACTAAAGAAGTTTCAGCTGCCCCTGCTTCAGAGCCCTCATCACAGGAAGCCACCCCAGAGAAGGGTAAAAACACAACTCCACTGATGTTGAAAAAGTGTTTGACTGTACTAATAGATTTAAGAGACATGCTTGGCTGCAACCCAGTGATGACTAAAAACAACAAAAGCAAGATCTGGTGTGATAAGATAAGCAGTTTAACAGAAGCATATATATATTATTAGGCTGGATGGTTTATCGACTTTTTAAGGTACACCGAGGTACTTTCAAACGAGATATAGGATGAGACAATGCAGATTATATTGATATAATTTGCTGTTGTGTTATTACCCATTTCTTCGTAAAGCTGTGGTGTGTGCTAGGGCTGTCATGAGAACCAGTACTTCAGTACCAAGTTGATGCCGATACGCAAAAATTACGTTGGTACCTGTTTTGTTTTTTTGTTTTCGGTACCTTAAGTAACAGATACAACTTTGCCCTCAGTGCTCCTGCACAGAGGGAGACACCGGGCAGTTTTAAATCTGTTGCTGTTGTTGTAAACAACGTGCTACGCAAACATCGGTCCCTGTGATGAAAGAAATTCCCACAGTAGCACTCATGCAACACAGCTCTGCTGTGTGTGAGCCACTTGTGTATTTTAGTTGGGGGTTTGTGTGCTTTTTGTGAGATGTATCGATAGCGAATTGCCATACAAATTGTTAGTTGTAGTCTATTGTGCGATGGTGAGACGCCAACAGATGTGTTTATAAAAATGTATACAAGACGGACAAACTCTGTATTGTACAAATATTTCAAACAGTGTCTGCATTTTGCTGTGCTATATTCATTAGAAAGGTCATGAAAAATAAAAAAATCGCAAAGTCGCAAATTACAATGAACTAGATACCTTTATTCTTGTGCTACAATTTTTGGGCTGTGCTACAAAGGGCTGCAACTAACAATTATTTTCATTGTTTAATCTGTCAAAAATGTTCTGAATTAATCGATTGTCTGGTCTTCAAAATGTTAGAAAATTGTGAAAAATTTTATAGTTGATAACTAATCGATTGTTGCAGCTTTAGTGCTACAGAACTTTCAGCCTTTGTAGCATCAGTGCAATGTGCAAAGAGTTAACGTACAGCCCTGCTATTTGTTTCAGGTCATTTTTCATTTACTTGTTTTTACAGCTGTTTATATTCAAACCTGAAACCCTGTCTTTGCACTTTAATTTGATTACAGTGGTTTTAATTAAAGTACATCAGGCGTCTCACATGTGGCTTTGACTTACAACTGAACATTTTGCCCACTTTGTCGGGAAAAAAAACATGTAAATTGTGTATCACCCATCAGCCTAAAAACACCAAGATATGTTTTTTGCCCATGTCACCCAGCCCAATATGTTACATAAAGTTTTTAATATCCGCATCAGATTTAGTTGGGAGCAAGTGTTTGATTAGCACCTCATAAAGAGCTGTGGCGTAATAAATACTACATCTTTGATTTAAGATCCAAATTCCAAACCACTGGTGATATATCCCACCCATTTCCTGAAACACTGAAGCAGTTGTTTAGTTACATTCTCCAGAACAAAGTTTATTCACAGTGAATGAAAAAAACTGCTTAACAGAAACAAGGTGCAGCAAAGAATTCTTATCATACCAAGAGTGAAGTGAATTGAATTCAGATTCCCTAGAAAATATCATCTGCTTGTTTTTAGGGAAAAATAACACGTCACATATGTAACACTCGATACTGCATGGCCTGGTTTGATGAAAATGGTTACAACAATGGAAGCTATGACTTTATACTTTTTTTGTTTTGTTTTGTTTTAGAGAATGGTATTTATTAGGTTTTAATCATGACCTCCTGCTTCATAACTAAGGGTGACTTGTTAACACAAATAGTAGTCAGCTAGATTGTTGGCTCAACATAAAAGGCCACTTCACCTACTGGGATAATACTGTGCATACATTGGGGGGTTTGACAGCATGTTTCAGTGACTGTCTTGTTTGTCCAATGACAACGAAAAGACATTCAGCATTTCATAGCTGCTGCGTGTGCAAGCATTCATTAATGTGATCTCAGCTGAAGTGGCTCCTCTCTGCAAATGATCTGCAGCAGCCTGTGCAGCTCCTGTTTTAAGTGATGGAATGCAACCCTGGGTCTTTCACTATAACCCTTCAGCACTAGTTCATCCAAAATTGTGCAGAAAATGTTTTGTTTGTGTCACTGCGAGAACGATATGGGGGTGAGAGGAAACTCTCGCAAAGCATCCATCCATTTTCAGCTGCTTATCCAGCACCAGGTCGCGGGGGCAGAAGGCTGAGCAAAGTGCTCAAACTAACATCAGTTTTTGATAATAATCTCAGAAACCAAATGTTAAACCAAGCGAGGTGTAGATTTCTAACCCGCTGTATTTTATCTCAGCAGTGAACAGTGTGTCAGAGTCTTTGGAGGAGTCTGCAGCAGCTTACACCAAAGCCACAGCCAAGAAGTGCATCTTAGAGAAAGTCGACGTCAAAACTGGAGAGGAATCAGAAAGCAATGTTTTACAGGTAGGAGGCGGGCTCTCTTGATACAACACGTGCAGTAAAAAAAACATGACATGAAGCAATAGTTTGTCGTCACTCTCTCTGACTTCAGATGCAGTGCAAGTTATATGTTTTTGAGAAGACTGCTCAGTCGTGGATAGAGAGAGGTCGAGGTTTGCTGAGGCTCAACGACATGGCATCAACAGAAGACGGCACGCTACAGTCCCGTCTAGGTAAGCACACCTGCAGAAATTTCTTGGGGCTGGAGAAAGTAAATAAACATCTGACCGTTAAGAATGTGCACAGCTTTGGTTTTTGTGGTTCATGGTCAGGACATGGTTTGGTTGAAAACTTGAATGATTGTGTTTGTTTGTGAGCTGAATGTTGATTTAGAGATAATATAAATGCCATTTGTATGGTTTTACCATATGCCTATGGTAAAACCATACAAATAGTGCTTGATTGTGGTTTTTATCGCCATAATTATTACAGTACCTGACACTGAACACAAGGGGGAGCCCATTCCTGTGATATATGCTTCTGTGGCCAAGGCACCACAGCATGCTGTTAAATGCAGTGTGTATGTGTGATGGTAGAACAGTTGTCAAAGAAAGAAAACTATAAGAGTTGAAGGGAAAGTTGTTTTTACTTTAAAGTTGTTGTTGTTGTTTTATTAAAAAAATGGTATTTTGCATTACAACACTGTTTCATAGGTTCATGGTGGATAATATTTCTGACCCTGTATTTATGCTGATGAACATAAAACTACTACATTAACATCTCAGTTAATATCCTTAGTCATCTCACATCATTGCTGTTTGTGTTTAACCCCTTCCAGTGATGAGGACCCAGGGCAGCCTCCGGTTGATCCTCAACACTAAGCTTTGGCCCCAGATGCAGGTGGATAAGGCCAGCGAGAAGAGTGTACGAATCACTGCCATGGACACAGAGGACCAAGGGGTCAAGGTCTTCCTAATATCGGTGTGTATCGCCAAACATTGGGTTGTGCAGTTTGTTTGTTTTTCAAGCTTGAGGAAGATTTCTTTCCGTCACAAATACTATAACATGTCCTTTTATGCAAATATGGGCTATTTTTTTTTATAGTTTTATAATATCACAAGCAGATGCTTCAGTTAAATAAAGCATGGACATCTGCTTTAATATCTCAGTTTAACACAAACAGGGCAGAAACTGAATGCTTTGCCGTCACTGCTAGTACTTATTGACAAGGCATCGTCAGCCTGATCTGCAGACTGCTGGCTATGTAGCTTCTTGGCTGTGGGAAATGACAGATAAGTTCATCAAAACACACAGCCCATATCTGTGAGTCTATTTTTGCAGCTGATGACTCATGTAAAGGTTATGTTAAGATTCACTGCAAGTTTACCAGAGCCAGCAAGCCATCTTGAGTCACCACCATCCCATAAACACATTTAATATAACTGTTCACCTCACAGTTTATGGGGCTGTTTTGACTCTTGGGGGATAATAAAGCTAAGTGTCATGACCTTTTGAGCTAAAGTAACCTTTGTGTGCTTATCTCCCAAGCCTAGGTATACCATAAAATAGCAGTTAGTGACCTTTATTTACCTAAAGTGCAGAGACAATGTGGGCCTACTTAAAAAGATGGGTTCAAATTAAATACAGGACCATACTGTAGTTCTATTTTAGTAAAAAGCATCACTGTTTCTGACCTGCATCTATTTGATTCTGTTTTAGTAAATTCTTTATTTTTTAACATAAGTGCTGCTTATTAATTTCTGTTGGTGCCAAGCTACTGTTGAAATTCAAAACTTACTGTGCAGATGTTTCACATCAGAAGTCTTCCACTGGCTCAAAGGGTATAATCCCTGTTTCCTGGCAAGCTCATAATGTGAAACATCTACAAGAAGAATTGAGTTGTACTCCAGAGCCGCATTGATCAGGTTTGCTTTTTTCCCGCCAGTGTGCTGAGTGGTTTCTCCCTCTGTGTCTCTACTCTTCAGGGTAGCTCTAAGGACATAGGTCAGCTGGCTGCAGCGTTACATCACCGCATCTTAGCCCTGAAGAGCAGGGCGGAGCAGGAGCCCGAGACCCCAGCAGCAACCATCCCTGAGGCAGAGGTACCGCAGTCCAACGAGGAGGACAGCGACGAGGAAGACAACGCCTCTGCCTCAGCTTCAGCCTCCACTCCTGCTACGAGTCAGTGATTTTTTTATTTTGTTTGTGTGTTTGTGTTGTGTGTGGGTACTTAATCTTTAGTCTGGCTTACTGAAAGTAGACTGTGGGTATAAAACCTGTCATTGGCTGCCCCAGTTGAGACAGTGCTGCGTTAACCTTTTTCGAAGTTGCCACGTGAAACTAGTCTTGCACAGCCGGACTCATCTTCACACTTCGTTTTAGCGCGGTTCATGAAACAACAACTTCGAAGCTAGCAACCTACATGCTAAAAGGTCTTTTAATGTTTTATGTGGTGTTTTCCTTTCTGGGGATTTAGCCATAATGCCAGTTCACTCCTGACATTGTTTTGCAAGCATCCTTGGCATAGCGGCGCCCAAGACGGTTGTGATTGATACACAAACAAGTCAGAGCCTTTTTTGTTTCCTTAGTGCAGACTCATGATGTTAGCCAGACCTTTATCCAGCGCTGGCACAATGCACGACTATTTACTCCTAAACCAAATGAGCGCCTTGATTTCCACATTGGTGCCACAACAGCAGTTTGTTTTGCGTGTTTTGTATATATTTAGACCACTGGCCTACACATCCATGTCAACCTGCTGTCACTTTGCTCTCCTGCAGGTAATTCAGAGGGAGGAGAGAGCCAGGCAGCAGGAAGCACATAGCGTCTCTATTGGACAGCCTGCTAAGATGCTGCCGTTGAGGCATTTTGCTGTAGGCATCTCCATGGACACCCCTTGACCAACATTGGTCCTCCAGACCAGTACTTTTGGATATTAGAAGTCTAGCTCCAGGAAATAACCCCTTGTGCCGGAGTGTCTCACCCAACTCGTGCAGTTCATCTTCTTCTGCATTCAGCGTAATATCTGGAGTCGTTTCTTCCCTCCCTCTCCTGTTTTGTGTTTTATTTTTGTTTTCGAGTATTTTTCCTCTCCCCGATAGCAAAAATAAAGACTTCAAAGCTTTGGTTTGGGACTTTTCTGCTCATCATATTGATGAGTGTAAGGGTGTTTTCCTCTACATTTTAAAGTATGGCACATGTTAAGACTGCAGTTTCTACTTTGGGACCTTTTTACTCACTCTACAGCCGTAACTCTGGACGCCACACACCCAGAGGAGCTTCATTCACAGTGTATTTGACTAGTCATCAGTCAGTTGTTCCTACATTGAGCCCAACCCTCATCCTACTCCCCCTCCATCCCAACCAGTCCGTGCGTTAGGTTTTGGCAAATGTAATTTATTTTGGATCGTCATTTTCATGAGGCATCTCAACACATGTGCTGTTTGTAATGGCTAGCAAAGACCACTCAAGTTGTCATTAATAGCAGTTTCTTATATTTCCTATTGACCTATATTATACAGAATAAAAGACTGAAACAATGCAGTTTCTGCTAATGTGAGTTAATGATGTGATGACAAAATGGCAGGATTCACCTAAATTTTTCTCTAAATTAATAAGATGTGTTAGTCATTCACCTTGTGGGTTTTTTATTGACTTTTTTTCCAATTCAAGAAAATTAACTCATCAGTCTACATTCTGCATGTAACTGTTATTTCTTTTTTTGTTTTCCTTTTCAGCATCCCATGGGTTTACTGTGTTGATACATATTTTTATTTTGAAAATATACAAACTTTTTATCCATTTTCATTTGGAAAACATGTTGGAATGAAGACTTAAGTTCATGTGTGGAAAATTTGAGTGATAACTGTAATACCCTTTTGAATGTCATGTACATTTGAATATATCATTTAGTAGCGCACCATGTTTTCTCATCTCCTCCAACTACCCCCTTTACAAAATAAACCATTTTGGACTGACATCTGGGATTTTTCCTTCTGAAACCTGATGAATAGCTGTACTTAAATTAAAATTGCAGAGTAAGACGTCAATAGAGTGTGGTCTAGTTTGACATTGATTGTCTCCTGTCGATGTATTAAATCAAAACAACAGGCGAAGAAAGGGAGAGCGCTTCATCTGTTCTGTATTCATGTGTTGAGTCTGGCCCACAGGTTGATGTATGCTGTACCCCGACTGCTCGGAGCAGGAATAGGACCAAAACTTGCTTATATACAGAATGCATCACGCACAAGGTCATGAATATTTGATGCATGTACCTATCATAACAGCCCAACACAATCACAGGCATTCAGAATATAGGAACATAACTGCTCCCAAACTCTCCTCCTTATCTGCCTCCCTGTAGTGACTCGGTGGGAAATGATTTTTCCTCAGTGTCTTCCATAAATGAGCTGGTGCAGACCTCAGATGTTGAGACGGTATGAAATAAATGTATGTATGAGAAGAAATGTCACACACGGGTTCTTCGGTTTCACCCAATGATGTGATTTCACAAAGATTTTTTTGAGTGGCTATTGGAAATGCACAAGCAAGCAAACTTTATATGATGTAGGAGTTTTATAAACAAGTCACAAAGTGCTTTGCGGGAAGAAGAAAAGGGAAAAGAGGTGGATAAGGCAATTACAACCGACATAATAATACAAGGTGTAAAAAGCCAAGAGAAACAACAACAAAAGTGTGAATACATTTAATTTTCAGCCATGACCTTAAACACCCAGAGGCCCCTGCTCTGAAGATGGGAGCCTACATGGGTCAGAGTGCACAACAACTCCTTAAAGTATGAGCATATAATATAATTTTGATGTTCCTTAATTAGAAAAGAGGAACTCGTGGTGATTTCAATTTTTTATTACATTTAACTGCAAATTTGTGCTATATGTGAGGACTATTTTTTTTCCCGGAATACCTTGGACCAAGGACACTGTTGTCAATAACAAGGGTAAAACTGACTGACAGACCATCACTCACATTTCGGGGCAGTTAAGAGTCTCTGAAAACAAACAGGCAGAGCATGCGACCTCACTGAACTGAGACAATGCAGAACAGAAAGCACCCAGATTTATTGTTAGCATTAATAAATCATATGATACAAGGTTACCACATTTTCTCCAGTCAATATTTGGCTCATGAGTACATGAATAAAAATGGGGATCTGATGCCCTGTTAGCTCAGTCACTGCAGGGATAAAAGCTTTCCCGAAAAGCAGGTAAACACCTTGTCCAAGATGTTTTCTTTTTAAACCTTACATGTCCCCCACTTGTACATATCAGATCTCTGTACCATCCAGCAGAATTCCAAGAGAGTATCGCAGGAAAAAAAATGTAAAAAATAAAAATAAAAACACCCCAGTAATAATCCCGGGACACCTTAGCTCAGTGGTTCCCAACTGTTCCAGCCACGGGCTCCAGATTAGTTCAAGGTCCACACAGTTTAGTTTATTCAGTGTCATACCATGTCATCAACCTGGTTTGCTGTCTCTGTCCATCACTCACTCTACAGTAGGAAACAGCACATTAACGTAAAATTTTAATCCAGAAATTCACTGTACTTAAAAATGAAATTTGTTTTTTACAAACTTGACACGTTTGTGAGTCACTTGAGGCCCATTCAGAATGGATCCGTGACTCACCAGTTGGGAACCACTGCCTTAGCCCTATCTCATGACCCCTTGTGGTGGCCTTGACCCTTTAAGCTGGGGGACACTGCTGTCCATGACAAAAAAATTGTACAGGAGCAGCATATTTGTCGCAGTGATTTACAATATATGATGGATTCCATGTTTTATTTGTATATGGTTCATGTTTCCTCAGTATTTTACATTCTGCTCAAATCATAGTCTTAAAAAAAAAATTCACCCCCAGATGACCATGCGTTTATCAATTACTCACCCCATTTTAAGTTGAATACCGGAAGAAAACTTTGTTTTTCTTGCATGCCTTCTGTGAACAAAGGATCCAAAAACTGAGAAAATTCCTGATGAATTAAAGGAATAGCTGACCATTTTTAACAACAGCAAAACTATATCAAAAGATTACGATTTTTTCATTCATTCAGTGAAAACTCTGTTTAAGATTCAGGAAATCAATTGAGGGAGAACCTCATTTTCAGTGATGGCGAGCATGAGCGAAGACATTAAAAACAATCATTAAGCAAACAAAGAACCATTATGCATTTCAATTAAAACAGAAATGAAATCATGTAAAACAACAATAGCAATAAATGATCACTAAAAGAAATACAGGCTGATATACATGCTAAGGTGTAGGTGTATAGTTACAAGCATTTGCACTCAATTAAAACAAGAACGGAAGTAAGGCATTGAAACAGCCATATGGATGGCAGAGTGTCCACATTTAAGGTCTTTTGCAGATTATTCCATGTATAAGGTGCACATTATGTGAGGACAGAGTTAAAAGGGATGAAATACAGTGTCAAAGCATCTGCATCAAAGCTTTATAAACAAACAAATACCAATGCTGTTTCCACCTCACAGCCAAATATGGCCAGCAAACCTTTCGGTAAAGATGGCAGTGAAGGGTGCTGTAACAATCACCTGTTATGAACCTTAGGGCTGAGTGTTAGACAACATCCAGTGATTTCAGCGTAGAGGCAGCAGCTTTTCCCTGTATAACATCCCCATAATCTAAAACAGACACAAATGCAGATTCTACAATTCTTCTCTTTGTGTACAAAAGGAAAACAGTTCCTATTTCTGTATAGAAAGCCAGCATTGTCCTCAGTTTGGCAGTCAGAATTTCAATATGGTGCTTAAAAGATTGTCGTCCAGCCAGATACCAAGGTATTTATACTGTTCGACTCTTGCTATGGAATGCGCCATGTTTACAAACTCTCACACAACTTATGCAGTAGCTGTAATCCATGTCTCACTGATCCAGTGCTATGCTCAGCTGTTACCAAACACAGCCATTTCAGACTAAGAACTGAACTGACAGTGATACTACGCTCTCTTCAAAGGCTCCATTAACAAAACTGTAATTTTACCTCGAGCTACATGTCTATTGCTGCCTCATTTGGTAGTTAATGTTATAGTGTGACTATGTTGAATCCAAACTAATCCTGTAAAACACCAAAGTCTCGCAATAACACAAACTAAAAGCAAAGTTTTCTTCATTATTTCAAGGTGATTAATAATACACAAATGAGGCTCAGCGTAAGTTCAGTCAGGAAGACTCTTTCTCTGCTTCATTCATTCACAATTCTTTCTTTCTGTCTCACTCCCCCTGCTTCTTCCAGTCAGCTGATTATGGGCGTTCACTCTCATTTAAACCAACCAGCTTTGTGATGAGCTCTATATGTTGCTGCTGTCAAACTTTAAATCTGTTCTCCTCTCTGCTGCTGTCACCTGTCATTTCAAGCGGAACTGCTGCATCCTCCTCCACCCCATCCACCTCCAGTGCCCAGGTCGAGCTCATCAAAAGTTGGCTCTCCTTGTGTTTTTTCTGTTATATTGGGATCAAATTGAGACTTCTCTCTCTTCATTCGTACGCATGCAGTCAGAAGAAAAAGAAAGAAAAAGACTCCACTCCTCTCCTCTTTGTTGATTTATGCAGCTTTGGGCCATTCTCTCCTGAAAAGGACGTTACGTAAGAGACTCAGCACCAAACTAAACAAACACTCATCCGCTGGAAAATAGGAGAAGTAGAGTTAGTTAAATATTCAGAGGTGGTCTTACCTGTTGCCAAGTAACGCAACTGTTTTTCTTAATCACGCCCTTTCTTTTTATTGTATGCTTTAGGCATCAGGGTCATATAGGGATAATAATTATCACACTGACAACATAATGACCATGTGTTGTTAGAAGTACTAGGCGGCACTTTATGGTAAATATTTTTGGTGTATGGCAGTAGTTACTGACATTTTATCCGAAGAAAAAAACTGTCAAAATGAAGTCACAGGAGGTCTCCCTTTATGTTGTTTATGGTTGTTTGTTTGTTGTCATCTTTAGCCATGTTAGCGACATGGCTCTAGGGATTACTTTTCTGTACTGAATTATCCTAGAATATATGGGGTGGCCATGGAATTTGGTACAAACATTAATGTACTACTCACAATAAATTGATCCCAAAACTATTCACCCAGCACCATCATCAGGTCAAAATTTGTCCAGTATGTTTTGTTAAGTTGTGCCTTTTGTTAGTGAACACTATTTCCAAGTTTAGTTTGATGAAACCCTTATGTTAACTTGTATGCTTTTATGTGTGCAAAGGTCCAAAGTGTGAATCAATTATTTGCCTGCTACCTCCCTTATTTTATTGGCTTCACTGTGTTTATCTTGGTATCTGACAGGATTCAACCAACTACTGTGTCCCCACAAATTAATTCAAAATGTATTGCTATTATTCATTTACTTGGGTGAAACTGAGGCGTAGTGATGGAGGTCTAACTTCACTGAATGAATGCACACACCTGGAGTCAAATGTTAATCCCAGCCCACTCCCATGCCTGACTTACTCAACTGCACAAACCTGAAAGTGGACATCAGTACTTCATTAAGTACACAATTATGACAATGCTGCCTTTGAATCATGTTACACCAGTATATTTGTGTTATAATCCTCATAAATCATTGGCTGCATATAAGAAATAAAGACGCACTTGCAAAATGCCCTCTTGGTTCTCCAGCAGAAAACCAGAGCACAGTTTGGGTCAGCTGAAGGGTGCTTCTAGGCTGTGGGATAGAGCCAGGCGACTGAGAGTCAAGCCAGGGCCCACAGAGACCAACCCATAGCATCAGTATTTGACAACCTGGGAATGAGACTCAGCATTTCTCCAGAATTGCATAGGCTACTGCACCTTTTCTATTATACCTTCAAGCATGGCGGAAAAAACTGCTGGCTGACGGTTGACCGTGGTGGACTGACATGAAACATCTTCCTTCTACAGCATTGTCAGAGGAGCGACCAGGCTAATTACACAATATCTTGTACCCTGTCCTGTACCTATCTGTACCTTTTATCTTATATTATCTTTTATGCATCCCATTTCAGATGTCCATCCTGTTTGTCTGAATCAGCAGCTATTGGTACTCTGTCTGCACAGAGAGTTTGTTTTTATCTCTTTTCTGGTCTCATGAACCCAGCAGCACAGCCACATCACACTCATGTTTGCCCTGCCAAGTGTGTCTGTAGTGGGCCAAATGCATTTTTGCTAATTTTGTGGCCAGGTTCACCTGGCACACATGTGGCACAGGTGGGCATGGAGTGGGATCAGGAGAAACTGTCCTGAGGGGGTTATACATGGAGCGAGAAGTTTTAAGGGATCCGCAGATATGAAGCTCTGTGAACTGTTCTCAAAGTGTCAGTCTTCAGTATACCTGCTGATGTGCAGAATAAACTGTGTATCAAAAATAATTAAACAACATGTGTGATGTGGACATTAACACAGGGCGGTCTGTCATTATTTTACAACAGTCTGATGCTGGTTCAACAAACCATGACTTTATGCCTTTTTACTATTTACTCTATCATGATATTTCAATAGCCTACTGAACTATGATATTTCTATGATGTTTTGGACCATACTATGATATTTCACATACTATATGGCATAATGTGATATTTGACATAAAAATATTCAACTTTAGTATGAAAATAAAAATACAAAAATAAAAAACAAAAATACAGAAAATGAGTCATAGTATGGTATGTCGTCCAAAATCATGAAATAAGTCATAGTATAGAATATCATCCAAAAACATGAAAATAAGTGATATTATAGTATTTCAGCCGAAAATATGAAAATAAGTCATAGTATAATATGTTGTCCAAAATCATGAAAAAAAGGTCATAGTATAGAATATCATCCAAAAACATGAAAATAAGTCATAGTATTGTATGTCGCCCAATTCATGAAAAAAGTCATAGTATAGTATGTTGTCCAAAAACATGAAAATAGGTCATAGTATAGTATGTCGTCCAAAAACATGAAAATAGGTCATAGTATAATATGTCGTCCAAAAACATGAAAATAGGTCACAGTATAGTATGTCGTCCAAAATCATGAAAAAAGTCATTGTATAGTATGTTGACAAAAATCATGAAAAAAAGTCATAGTATAGTATGTCATCCAAAATCATGAAAAAAAGTCATAGTATAGTATGTTGTCAAAAATCATGAAAAAAAGTCATAGTATTGTATGTCGTCAAAAATCCAGAAAAAAGTCATGACATAGTATGTCTTGAAAAATACAGAAAATAAGTCATAGTATAGTATGTCGTCCAAAAACATGAAAAAAAGTCATAGTATAGTATTTCTTCCCAAAACATGAAAATAAGTCATAGTATAGTATGTCGTCCAAAATCAGGAAAAAAAGTCATAGTATAGCATGTCGTCCAAAAACATGAAAAAAAAGTCATAGTATAGTATGTCGTCCAAAATCACGAAAAAAGTCATAGAATAATATGCGGTCAAAAATCATGAAAAAAAGTCATAGTATAGTATGTCGTCCGAAATGATGAAAAAGTCATAGTATAGTATGTCGTCTAAAAACATGAAAGTAAGTCATATTATAGTATTTCTTCCAAAATAAATTAAAATAAGTCATAGTATATGTCATCCAAAATCATGAAATAAATCATAGTATAGAATATCATCCAAAATCATGAAAATAAGTCATGGTATAATATGTCATCCAAAATCATGAAAAAAAGTCATAGTATAGTATGTTGTCAAAAATCATTAAAAAAAAGTCGTAGTATTGTATGTCGCCCAATTCATGAAAAAGGTCATAGTATAGTATGTCGTCCGAAATGATGAAAAAGTCATAGTATAGTATGTCGTCTAAAAACATGAAAGTAAGTCATATTATAGTATTTTTTCCCAAAAAATGAAAATAAGTCATAGTATATGTCATCCAAAATCATGAAAATAAGTCATAGTATAGTATTTCATCAGGAAAAATGAAAATAAGTCAGAGTATATGTCATCCAAAATCATGAAAATAAGTCATAGTATAGTAATTCATCCAAAAACATGAAAATAAGTCATAGTATAGTATGTCGTCCAAAATCCAGAAAAAAGTCAAAGTATAGTATGTCTTGAAAAATACAGAAAATAAGTCATAGTATAGTATGTCGTCCAAAATCATGAAAAAAGTCATAGTATAGTATGTCGTCCAAAATCACGAAAATAAGTCATAGTATAGTATGTCGTCCAAAATCATGAAAAAAGTCATGGTATAATATGCGGTCAAAAATCATGAAAAAAAAGTCATAGTATATAGTATGTCGTCTAAAAACATGAAAATAAGTCATAGTATAGTATGTCGTCCAAAATCATGAAAAAAGTCATGGTATAATATGCGGTCAAAAATCATGAAAAAAAAGTCATAGTATAGTATGTCGTCTAAAAACATGAAAATAAGTCATAGTATAGTATGTCATCTAAAAACATGAAAATAAGTCATATTATAGTATGTCTTCCAAAATCATGAAATAAGTCATAGTATAGAATATCATCCAAAATCATGAAAATAAGTCATAGTATAATATGTCGTCCAAAAACATGAACAAAAGTCTTAGTATAGTATGTCTTGAAAAATACAGAAAATAAGTCATAGTATAGTATGTTGTCCAAAATCATGAAAAAAGTCATAGTATAGTATGTCGTCCAAAATCATGAAATAAGTCATAGTATAGAATATCATCCAAAATCATGAAAATAAGTCATAGTATAATATGTCGTCCAAAAACATGAACAAAAGTCTTAGTATAGTATGTCTTGAAAAATACAGAAAATAAGTCATAGTATAGTATGTTGTCCAAAATCATGAAAAAAGTCATAGTATAGTATGTCGTCCAAAATCACGAAAATAAGTCATAGTATAGTATGTTGTCCAGAATCATGAAAAAAGTCATAGTATAGTATGTTGTCCAGAATCATGAAAAAAGTCATAGTATAGTATGTTGTCAAAAATCATGAAAAAAAGTCATAGTATTGTATGTCGCCCAATTCATGAAAATAAGTCATAGTATAGTATGTCGTCCAAAATCACGAAAATAAGTCATAGTATAGTATGTCGTCCAGAATCATGAAAAAAGTCATAGTATAGTATGTTGTCAAAAATCATGAAAAAAAGTCATAGTATTGTATGTCGCCCAATTCATGAAAAAAAGTCATAGTATAGTATGTCGTCCAAAATCATGAAAAAAAGTTATAGTATAGTATTTCATCCAAAAACATGAAAATAAGTCATAGTACATAGTATGTCGCCCAATTCATGAAAAAAAGTCATAGTATAGTATGTCGTCCAAAATCATGAAAAAAAGTTATAGTATAGTATTTCATCCAAAAACATGAGAATAAGTCATGGTATAATATGTCGTCCAAAAACATGAACAAAAGTCTGAGGATAACGGTCGTCAAAAATCCAGAAAAAAGTCATAGTATAGTATTTTCTTGAAAAATACAGAAAATAAATCATAGTATAGTATGTCGTCCAAAATCACGAAAAAAGTCATGGTATAATATGTTGTCAAAAATCATGAAAAAAAGTCATAGTATTGTATGTCGTCCAAAATCATGAAAAAAAAGTCATAGTATAGTATTTCATCCAAAAACATGAAAATAAGTCATAGAATAGTATGTCATCCAAAATCGTGAAAATGAGTCATGATATAGTATTTAATCCAAAAACATGAAAATAAGTCATAGTATAATATGTCGTCCAAAAACATGAACAAAAGTCTTTGTATAGTATGTTGTCAAAAATCATGAAAAAAAGTCATAGTATAGTATGTCGTCCAAAATCACGAAAAAAGTCATGGTATAATATGTTGTCAAAAATCATGAAAAAAAGTCATAGTATTGTATGTCGTCCAAAATCATGAAAAAAAAGTCATAGTATAGTATTTCATCCAAAAACATGAAAATAAGTCATAGAATAGTATGTCATCCAAAATCGTGAAAATGAGTCATGATATAGTATTTAATCCAAAAACATGAAAATAAGTCATAGTATAATATGTCGTCCAAAAACATGAACAAAAGTCTTTGTATAGTATGTTGTCAAAAATCATGAAAAAAAGTCATAGTATAGTATGTCGTCCAAAATCACGTAAATGAGTCATAGTATAGTATGTCTCCCAATTCATGAAAAAAGGTCATAGAATAGTATGTCGTCCAAAATCCTGAAAAAAGTCATTGTATAGTATGTGTCATGAACAAAACCAGAGGACCCAAATGCAAGACTCAGAAACGAGGGAGTTCCAAAAAATCGTCGTTTAATGACAGACCGGGTTCGTTACACAGGAAGGCTGAAGACGAGGCAGAGGTATCCAAAACGTGGACAAGAATAATGCTGGGACGTGACTATGAAATCAACGAACTGGCGACGAGACAGAGTGAGACAAGAGGTAAAATACAAGAGGTAATGGGGAGTGATTGGAGACACGTGTGGGAAGGCACAATCAGGGACAGGTGCACACATGATGGGGGTAAGGGACAGGACACGAACCTGAAACAGAGACAGGGGTGAGTGATCTTCAAAATAAAACAGGAAATACAAGACATGAATCATAAGAAATAAAAACAGATGCTTAACAGAAACATGACAGTATGTCGTCCAAAATCATGAAAAAAAGTCATAGTATAGTATGTCTTGAAAAATACAGAAAATAAGTCATAGTATAGTATGTCGTCCAAAATCACGAAAAAAGTAATGGTATAATATGCGGTCAAATGTCATGAAAAAAAATTATAGTATAGTATGTCGTCCGAAATGATGAAAAAGTCATAGTATAGTATGTCGTCAAAAAACATGAAAGTAAGTCATATTATAGTATTTCTTCCAAAAAAATGAAAATACGTCATAGTATATGTCAACCAAAATCATGAAATAAGTCATAGTATAGTATGTCGTCCAGAATCATGAAAAAAGTCATAGTATAGTATGTCGTCCAAAATCATGAAAAAAAGTGATAGTATAGTATGTTGTCAAAAATCATGAAAAAAAGTCATAGTATAGTATGTCGTCCAAAATCATGAAAAAAAGTGATAGTATAGTATGTTGTCAAAAATCATGAAAAAAAGTGATAGTATAGTATGTCGCCCAATCCATGAAAATAAGTCATAGTATAGTATGTCGTCCAAAATCATGAAAATAAGTCATGATATCGTATTTCATCCAAAAACATGAAAATAAGTCATAGTATAATATGTCGTCCAAAATCACGTAAATAAGTCATAGTATAGTATGTCGTCCAGAATCATGAAAAAAGTCATAGTATAGTATGTCGTCCAGAATCATGAAAAAAGTCATAGTATAGTATGTCGTACAAAATCATGAAAATAAGTCATGATATCGTATTTCATCCAAAAACATGAAAATAAGTCATGGTATAATATGTCGTCCAAAAACATGAACAAAAGTCTTAGTATAGTATGTCGTCAAAAATCCAGAAAAAAAGTCATAGTATAGTATGTCTTGAAAAATACAGAAAATAAGTCATAGTATAGTATGTCGTCCAAAATCACGTAAATAAGTCATAGTATAGTATGTCGTCCAGAATCATGAAAAAAAGTCATAGTATAGTATGTCGCCAAAAATACCGAAAGTAAGTCATAGTATTGTATGTTGTCAAAAATCATGAAAATAAGTCATAGTATAGTATGTTGTCAAAAATCACGAAAAAAAAGTCATACTATAGTATGTTGACAGAAATCACGAAAAACGTCATAGTGTAGTATGTCGTCCAAAATCATGAAAATAAGTCATAGTATAGTATGTCGTCCAAAATCACGTAAATAAGTCATAGTATATAGTATGTCGACAAAAATGATGAAAAAAAGTCATAGTATAGTATGTCATCAAAACCCCCCCAAAAAAGACATATGTTGTCCAAAATCATGAAAATAAGTCATACTATAGTATGTCGACAAAAATGACGAAAAACGTCATAGTGTAGTATGTCGTCCAAAATCACGTAAATAAGTCAGAGTATAGTACGTCGTCCAAAAACATGAAAATAAGTCATAGTATATAGTATGTCGACAAAAATGACGAAAAAAAGTCATAGTATAGTATGTCAACAAAAATCCTGAAAGAAAAGTCATACTATAGTATGTTGTCCAAAATCATGAAAATAAGTCATACTATAGTATGTCGACAAAAATGACGAAAAACGTCATAGTGTAGTATGTCGTCCAAAATCACGTAAATAAGTCAGAGTATAGTACGTCGTCCAAAAACATGAAAATAAGTCATAGTATATAGTATGTCGACAAAAATGACGAAAAAAAGTCATAGTATAGTATGTCAACAAAAATCCTGAAAGAAAAGTCATACTATAGTATGTTGTCCAAAATCATGAAAATAAGTCATAGTATAGTATGTCGTCCAAAATCATGAAAATAAGTCATAGTATAGTATGTCGTCCAAAAACATGAAAATAAGTCATAGTATAGTATGTCGTCCAAAAACATGAAAATAAGTCATAGTATAATATGTCGTCCAAAAACATGAAAATAAGTCATAGTATAGTATGTCGTCCAAAAACATGAAAATAAGTCATAGTATAATATGTCGTCCAAAAACATGAAAATAAGTCATAGTATAGTATGTCGTCCAAAATCATGAAAATAAGTCATAGTATAGTATGTCGTCCAAAAACATGAAAATAAGTCATAGTATAGTATGTCGTCCAAAAACATGAAAATAAGTCATAGTATATAGTATGTCAACAAAAATGACGAAAAAAAGTAATAGTATAGTATGTCGTCCAAAATCATGAAAATAAGTCATAGTATAGTATGTTGTCCAAAAACATGAAAATAAGTCATAGTATGTCGTCCAAAAACATGAAAATAAGTCATAGTATAGTATGTCGTCCAAAATCATGAAAATAAGTCATAGTATAGTATGTCGTCCAAAAACATGAAAATAAGTCATAGTATGTCGTCCAAAAACATGAAAATAAGTCATAGTATATAGTATGTCGACAAAAATGACAAAAAAAAGTAATAGTTTTCGTCCAAAATCATGAAAATAAGTCATATGTCGCCAAAATGACGAAAAAAAGTAATAGTTTTCGTCCAAAATCATGAAAATAAGTCATAGTATAGTACGTCGTCCAAAATCATGAAAATAAGTCATAGTATAGTATGTCAACAAAAATCCTGAAAAAAAAGTCATAGTATAGTATGTCGTCCAAAAACATGAAAATAAGTCATAGTATAGTATGTCGTCCAAAATCATGAAAATAAGTCATAGTATAGTATGTCGTCCAAAAACATGAAAATAAGTCATAGTATAGTATGTCGTCCAAAAACATGAAAATAAGTCATAGTATATAGTATGTCGACAAAAATGACGAAAAAAAGTCATAGTATAGTATGTCGTCCAAAATCATGAAAATAAGTCATAGTATAGTATGTTGTCCAAAAACATGAAAATAAGTCATAGTATGTCGTCCAAAAACATGAAAATAAGTCATAGTATAGTATGTCGTCCAAAATCATGAAAATAAGTCATAGTATAGTATGTCGTCCAAAAACATGAAAATAAGTCATAGTATGTCGTCCAAAAACATGAAAATAAGTCATAGTATATAGTATGTCGACAAAAATGACAAAAAAAAGTAATAGTTTTCGTCCAAAATCATGAAAATAAGTCATATGTCGCCAAAATGACGAAAAAAAGTAATAGTTTTCGTCCAAAATCATGAAAATAAGTCATAGTATAGTACGTCGTCCAAAATCATGAAAATAAGTCATAGTATAGTATGTCAACAAAAATCCTGAAAAAAAAGTCATAGTATAGTATGTCGTCCAGAATCATGAAAAAAAGTCATAGTATAGTATGTCGCCAAAAATACCGAAAGTAAGTCATAGTATTGTATGTTGTCAAAAATCATGAAAATAAGTCATAGTATAGTATGTTGTCAAAAATCACGAAAAAAAAGTCATACTATAGTATGTTGACAGAAATCACGAAAAAGTCATAGTGTAGTATGTCGTCCAAAATCATGAAAATAAGTCATAGTATAGTATGTCGTCCAAAATCACGTAAATAAGTCATAGTATATAGTATGTCGACAAAAATGATGAAAAAAAGTCATAGTATAGTATGTCATCAAAACCCCCCCAAAAAAGACATATGTTGTCCAAAATCATGAAAATAAGTCATACTATAGTATGTCGACAAAAATGACGAAAAACGTCATAGTGTAGTATGTCGTCCAAAATCACGTAAATAAGTCAGAGTATAGTACGTCGTCCAAAAACATGAAAATAAGTCATAGTATATAGTATGTCGACAAAAATGACGAAAAAAAGTCATAGTATAGTATGTCAACAAAAATCCTGAAAGAAAAGTCATACTATAGTATGTTGTCCAAAATCATGAAAATAAGTCATAGTATAGTATGTCGTCCAAAATCATGAAAATAAGTCATAGTATAGTATGTCGTCCAAAAACATGAAAATAAGTCATAGTATAGTATGTCGTCCAAAAACATGAAAATAAGTCATAGTATAATATGTCGTCCAAAAACATGAAAATAAGTCATAGTATAGTATGTCGTCCAAAAACATGAAAATAAGTCATAGTATAATATGTCGTCCAAAAACATGAAAATAAGTCATAGTATAGTATGTCGTCCAAAATCATGAAAATAAGTCATAGTATAGTATGTCGTCCAAAAACATGAAAATAAGTCATAGTATAGTATGTCGTCCAAAAACATGAAAATAAGTCATAGTATATAGTATGTCAACAAAAATGACGAAAAAAAGTAATAGTATAGTATGTCGTCCAAAATCATGAAAATAAGTCATAGTATAGTATGTTGTCCAAAAACATGAAAATAAGTCATAGTATGTCGTCCAAAAACATGAAAATAAGTCATAGTATAGTATGTCGTCCAAAATCATGAAAATAAGTCATAGTATAGTATGTCGTCCAAAAACATGAAAATAAGTCATAGTATGTCGTCCAAAAACATGAAAATAAGTCATAGTATATAGTATGTCGACAAAAATGACAAAAAAAAGTAATAGTTTTCGTCCAAAATCATGAAAATAAGTCATATGTCGCCAAAATGACGAAAAAAAGTAATAGTTTTCGTCCAAAATCATGAAAATAAGTCATAGTATAGTACGTCGTCCAAAATCATGAAAATAAGTCATAGTATAGTATGTCAACAAAAATCCTGAAAAAAAAGTCATAGTATAGTATGTCGTCCAAAAACATGAAAATAAGTCATAGTATAGTATGTCGTCCAAAATCATGAAAATAAGTCATAGTATAGTATGTCGTCCAAAAACATGAAAATAAGTCATAGTATAGTATGTCGTCCAAAAACATGAAAATAAGTCATAGTATATAGTATGTCGACAAAAATGACGAAAAAAAGTCATAGTATAGTATGTCGTCCAAAATCATGAAAATAAGTCATAGTATAGTATGTTGTCCAAAAACATGAAAATAAGTCATAGTATGTCGTCCAAAAACATGAAAATAAGTCATAGTATAGTATGTCGTCCAAAATCATGAAAATAAGTCATAGTATAGTATGTCGTCCAAAAACATGAAAATAAGTCATAGTATGTCGTCCAAAAACATGAAAATAAGTCATAGTATATAGTATGTCGACAAAAATGACAAAAAAAAGTAATAGTTTTCGTCCAAAATCATGAAAATAAGTCATATGTCGCCAAAATGACGAAAAAAAGTAATAGTTTTCGTCCAAAATCATGAAAATAAGTCATAGTATAGTACGTCGTCCAAAATCATGAAAATAAGTCATAGTATATAGTATGTCGACAAAAATGACGAAAAAAAGTCATAGTATAGTACGTCGTCCAAAATCATGAAAATAAGTCATAGTATAGTATGTCGACAAAAATCCTGAAAATAAGTCATAGTATATAGTACGTCGACAAAAATGACGAAAAAAAGTCATAGTATAGTATGTCCTCCAAAAACATGAAAATAAGTCATAGTATATAGTATGTCGACAAAAATGACGAAAAAAAGTCATAGTATAGTATGTCGTCCAAAATCATGAAAATAAGTCATAGTATAGTATGTCGACAAAAATCCTGAAAAAAAAGTCATAGTATATGTCGACAAAAATACAGAAAGTAAGTCATAGTATAGCATTTCGTCCAAAATCATGAAAATAAGTCATATTACTGTATAGTACGTTGTCCAAAATCATGAAAGGACATCACAGTAAAGTATGTAATCCAAAATCATGAAAAAAGTTATGGTATAGTATGTCATAAAAATTTGTGAAAAAACATCATAGTAAAGTATGTCGTCCAAAATCACGAAAATAAGTCAAAGCATAGTATGTCTACAAAAATACAGAAAGCAAGTCATAGTATATTATTTCATAAAAAGTCATAGTATAGTATGTCATTAAAACGTCATAGTATAGAAAGTCATGAGAAAAATAATGAAAAAAATCATAGAATATTATGTCATAATAAATCATAGCATACTATACTATGATATTTTTATGACATCTATACTATTATATTTTAATGGCCTAGTACACTATGATATATGTCATAAAAATATCATACTATGCCCTAAAATGTCACAAAAAATTCTGTAGTACAATATGCCCCACAAAAAGTCATCATAATATTTACTATATCCTGATGATTTTTTCTAGCATACTCTACAGTGAATTTTAATGACATTTTTCTGACTTTTTTATTTTAATGTATGACATTTAACATTTGTATGGCATTATATACTGCAACACTATTTAAAATTATTGCATAAGGGCCACTCTCTGGAATTGCACATAAAACAAAATATCATTTCCATATCACCTCCACGTTATACCGCAGAGTTGTCCACTGAAATCATGAACTTTTGTGATCACAATACTCGTGAGATGCCACTATTGTTGTACAGTAGCTTTCTTCAAGTTGTTAGTCCTTCCTGACTGAGGCTTGTTGCAGAGTGGTGTATTAAATGTAGGCTATTGAAAGTATAGTAGATGGACTGCAGATGAATCAAACATAATGCATGCATTTTATGTGACATTCAGGAGATGCACAAAAGGTTTCCGAGGGCCTCTATGGGCCCATGGGACACACTTTGAGAATCTATGATTTTGAAAAAAATTTTAAGTTGCACATTGTTGACATCTGGGTTTGCCTGCAAGATTGCAACGTACCAAGGTCCCTATTTGTGTGCACGATTCAAACAAAATGGGGACCATCTGACAAATGCATTGGATCCATACTAACACCACATTAAAGTATGCTATGAAAAGAAAAAGAAAATCATACGGTACCTATAATGTTTTGATCAGGGACTGGTAAAATTGTTCTGTATCTGCACAGAATTAATTTACATACAAATTGTGTGTTTCTTCCAGGAAATGCAATGACACACAGTAGACATGCATTACCTCAGACCAGGTGGAAGCTGTTGTAAAGTGATCCCCCTCAGTTACAGCAGCTCCTGAACTTCTGTAGACTTGAACAACTTTCAAGCCTATACATGTCATGATGTCAGAATGAGAAGCACCTAATATGCATTGTTAAAAAAGTAAAAGCCCAGGAATTAACCTCTTATGTCATTACTCACACAGCTCCTTTTAAGAATTCCTTTCACAGAACAAATCACACCTGCTTACACTAAATCCATGCCACTTTTTCACACAGCCTGCTCTGGTGTCATAACTCAGTGAGCATTAAAAGGGAGTGCAAAATTCGAATTACCGCCTCAGACACCACATTTTTAAGACCTGTTATCACCTGTGAGTTGAAGCATGTTTACAAACGGCAGGTCTGTAAATGAGTCATACAGCCCTAGTCGATGTGGGAAGTTTTGGCAGCGCTTTAAGGACAATCATGTCAGAGTGGATTAAGTTCAGAGGGGGAAGTTGATAAAAGAACTTGTGGAATGCTCTGATGGAGATGGGGGAGTCGTGTTTTTATATCACTGAAAAGAGGTAAATATCTATCAAAGTCACACTATATTCTTCCTTCTGACCAGCTAGGATAAACATCAGGCATCACATAAAAAAGAATCATCAAAACTAGAGTAACATTTCTATGATCTCCCATAAATATAATTCTTTATTTGTGTCGTTTATCTCCTTACAAGGAGTCAAAACTTTTAAAAGAGGACGGGGGAAATGAGAATCACTGCAACGTGACTTTTTCTCCTTTTATACGAAGCATCCTCATCCAGGATGAAGATGTTATATAAATAAAGTAAAGATTACTAACAGGAATGAATGAGTAAGCATGACGTGGATTTTTGTGAAAAGTCCAAACCTCACCCTGTGTATAAATAAATACATTACTCAATAATCGGATAAGGTTTCACACTGTCATTGGAGTCAGGGGACGCTGACTAGAAACAAACGTTTTGTCTTTTTTCCACACCGATGGCCTGGGAAGATTTGTCTGATGGCCAAGACCTCCTAAACCGAGACCAAGTCATAATCCAGACCAAGACTGTGAGGGGTTGAGACCATGTCAAGACTAAGACCAGACCAGGGTGAGTCCCACTCTGCGTGACACAATAAAATGTGCAACATGCAAACCACCAGGCACTCCTTAAATTGATCCACAATCCCATAAAAACACCCACAGAGAACAGATGATTCATCTTCATTCGCCTGTTTTGTCGCCATATATGCTGTATGTGTATGTTTAAGTGTACCATTAAAAAATCACAAGGCATTGCAGAGGTTGATGTTATGTGTGGGAATTTCCCTTTGTTTTCAAAACACAAAAAAGCTGAAATCAATTTAATATTTTTATTAAACACTGCTTTTTTTGTTGTACGAAACCAAGACCAGTCTTCAACATTGCAACACTGCTGATGACAACACCAAAATAAAATGCTAAGACAAACAAAATTGTGAGAAAAGTCTGAAGACATGTGAGTATTTCTTACCATTCTCATTGATCTCAGAATAAACTATAGCTACAGTACGTTCACTCTGTGGCATTATAAATATTCCCTGGCAACTGCCCAGGGCCCCACACTTTCAGGGGATGCAAAATGGCCCATATTCATTGTGTATAAGCAGTTTTTTTATTTGATTAACTGCAAATTTTCTGGAAATATGCACCAGTACAGCATATCTAAAGTACCATCTAAAACCATCAGGACCTTACTTATGCATGTATTTCACCACATTTAAAAGGCAAATATTGTTTATTTTTCTTTGTCTGAAAGCTATAGTTTAACTTAATTTAATAATTTACATAAAAACCATATTGTACACTCATAAATTATGAAACACACAACAACCCAGCAATATGAAGTAGCACCTGGTTGAGCACATTAATGCATCAGGGAGAATAAACTAATATCCTAATACATTATAACGTGGACACAGCCACTCTGCCAGCACAAGTACAATTAGCTATAGTACAATATATCTGTATTTTTACTTAAGCAACATTTCAAATGTAGGCATTTTACTTGTTTTGGAGTTCTTTTCACATTGTTTTACAACCACTGTAATACAAGTTCAGGATCTGGATATAATCATTTCACAGCTCCCAGTCAGCCTGTGATAAAGATATGAAAGATGCTTTTGATTGCATTATTCCTCTATAGTTATTTGTTGTTTTATTTATCTATTTATTCAGTGTTATGTATAGTATTTCAAAGAGATTCATTCATCCATCACATTTAAATACGGCCTGCAGTAACCCCAGATACGCTGTAATGTTCTTTCCTCAATCGTCATTCTTCTGTTATTCCACAAGGGGGCGCTGTCATGTGAACAAAATCCAAAGGCTATGTGAATAACTGATATTTCCTAATACTGCAGAGTTAATTTATGAATATCAGAATAATTACAGGTGTAAATCACAGCTCAGCAGCAGGTCCAACCCTGTCGGTGCGTTATGAATAGGACTGTGGAGCCCTGCAGATAACGGGCAGATAAAGGGAAGTCTGGCTGCAGAGGATCCATGTTGACTCTGTTAGTTATAATGAGAGTATAAAACTGCAGGTGATATCCCCTGTTCTGGAAATGTGTTACTATGTGAAGACTGTAGAATCAGTATTCTAGCTAAAAGTTGAGTCCCAACAGGTCCCTGCACAAACCTTCTGTCAGACAGGAGGGGACAATTATATCATCAGTCATCTCTTCTGTTCTTCATATCTCTCTCTCTGATTCCAAAGCTATAATTAAAGCACATTTTTGAGTATTTTGTGTTGAAATCCTGATGTAAGATGTTTTGCTTGTGAGAAAGTATTCTTGTTGCACAGCATGTGCTACAACTGATGGAGATTAAACACTGGATGCAAGCAAAATAAACAGGGTGTATATGAAATCCTGGATCCAGGTCAACAGCATTAAATATGGAGACAGGAAGGCTCCTGTGCAAGTGTTCAACAATAAAGTGCATGCGGTGGAGAAGGGGCCAGAGGCTGCAGCCAGTGAATTGATCTGCAGGATCATCACTTCCTCCCAGCTCTACACCTTGCCCCACTTCTCCCTCTGCTCGCTCTAATCCTCCTATTCCATCAAATCCTGCCACTCCCAATCATCGCCCCACCCCAAAGCCCCTATAAAACACTCATGCATACTACAAACACTCACACACCCACCCAAAAGGAAAAATAAACATCCTGGCACGCACAGACTTTTTTAAAAAAAATATCTGACTCAAATCAAAAGCATTTCACCCGAAACTTAAATCGCACCCTAGTGCCTGTACAGTGTTTTCAGACTGTGGAGCCTTCATATAATGACACAAGAAAGCCAATGAGAAGGGATTAAATGAAAGGTTTTACGCACAAACCACAAACTAATGACAAATAGACAGTGACAGGAAACGATGGCAAACAACAGCAGCAGAGCGAGTAGCACGCAGAAAGAAAGGAGTATCCTAAGGCAAAGATAACTGTGTCAACTTTATAACAAAGGCCTGACATATCTCTGCGTACCATCAATAACATTAATGTTGATTGTTGAACAGTGTGCCCATCTGCAAAATGTCCAAACAGCTCTCCACAGAGACAGCTATCAGAAGCATCTCCACAACCACATTCACCTCAACAAGAGCCAAGGGAGACTGTTTGCAAAGAGGCAGACTGCAGGACGTCAAAAACCCAGCGAACAGAAGAATCTCTGTTTAGCCAAACTCACGCCAGCCCGCTCGCAGAATGGCCGTCATTCTTTTCAACAGCAGAGATGGTGCCATCCAAGATCTATTTAGAGACACTCTGCCAAAATTAAGCAGCCTTTGCTCCTCCAGTACCACCCCTTCAGATTCAAACCAGCCAATCAGACAGCCACAGCGCTGTGGCCATTGCACCATCAGCAGCCCCTGTGGACCACCTACTCCAGACTATGTGTTTACACTGCTCACATGTCATAGTCATTTATCATGAGTGGAATCAGCCGTTGAATAGTTCTTTTGAAGCACAAATCGTAGTCATGCAGTGTCATCCTTTTCAATCAGCAGTTATATAAATTCAGTGAATTATTAATGGTTATTTAGGTTTAAGGCTTTTAAATATTTATGGGCTTGAATAGCAAAATGCACATGAATTATGAATGAATAAAAGGAGTCAACAAGCACATCTGTCTCTATTATGAAATGATGCATCCGTGACCTCACATCTCCCCCCCTCGAACCGACCTTGTGTAAATCTTAAAATGCAATTAAAAATGTAACGCCCAATGTCTTTATGTAATCACTTCATTATTTAAGGACAAAAAAAACCCAGCCAAAATGGATTGTGTTAATACATCTTTGGAGAGTTTCGTAGTTGCTCAGGAAGAGGAGAAACACCTGCTTGCAGCAGTTGTTCAGGCCGTCCGGGTCCTCCAGAGTCACCGCTGCATCTTCCGTCCTGCTATCTTCCTCTAAAGATGTCTGAACTCACCAACATGCTGCAGCTGGAGATGGGAGGGGGTTGTAAAACTTTGGCATGTTTATTGTAGATCTTGTCAGCGCTGTTACCAACAACAGATGTCTTGTATACACCAACACTATTATCCTGCAACACACTACAATGTTGACACGAATATTGAAGGGCTTTTCCTTTAAATCTGCAAACATAACTGTTAATTTGAGCTTTTCACCAGCACCCACATGAAGACAGCGTGGTGGCGGATTATACAAGAAACCTGCAGAAAAAACACATAAAGGAGAGTTTAACAGGAGAAGTGAGTTCCTTTAGTCCTGCTAAGTACCTCCTCTGTTCAGTATAAATCCCCTGTTGGCAAAGAGTTTCACTTCTTTCAATTTGGAGTTCATTAACTCCCACTGGCCCAAGGTCTAACCCGCCATTATCACCCCATGAAAAATATGTCAGGAAAAACAAATAGCTGTAACGATTAAGTCTTTGAAAATGTCAAACCACAGTCCAAGTGTGGTATGAATTCCTCTCGATTAATCATACTTTGTGATCAAAATGGATGCCATGTGTTATTATGCAGTTTGATTTTCTCTGAGTGTTGCTTTCATTAACTGTCTTTTCTTTCCCTCAGGTCCTGCAGTTCTTTAACGTGGGTGTGCAGACGTTTTGGTTGACGACCATTTATTGCAGTGGCAAGTAGCGGAAATATGTGTTTATAAAGGAGGTAAAGTGGTTCCACTTTTTTTCCTTCTGTAAACATTTTAAGCATATTTTGGGTGTTAAAAAAAAAAACCCAAGAAATGACGTTAATAAACTAAACAACATGCTTTCCGAATCTTCCTCTTTTGCTCCTGTAACTTGAGCCAAAGTTCAGTTCAGTGTTTGAGGGCCGAACCGTTTGATGTTCAAATCGCGTACATCTCTGTTATACCCGTAGTTGGCTTTAAAATATGAAATTGCTCAAAATACAAACTGTTGAAGTCATTTCTCCCCCACAGCTGTAGTAAATACAGTAAGTCACAGTCAAATTGAAACATGTGGTGTGCTTGGCCAAATAAAACCCAAGAGGGAAAGATTATTTTTTCACTCACAAAAATACAACAGCCACCCCAGATCATCCGTCAGCAACATCACTCCGTGTGACCTGCCTCTGATCGCCTATAAACTCTGATAACTCAAGCTGACTTCTGTTACCTCTCAGTGCCTGCAGCCATGGTATAAACTCCAAGAGGTGGTGTTGCATCATTGAAACTGTGCAGGAAGTTGTGTAAGTTTTGGACTTTTCTGGGATTTGTTCTTCTGGGGAAAACAAGTCTTCATGCAAACATAATTCAGGAGGACCTTCTCTTGCTGAGCATAGCCAACACTCAGGAGGCCAAATATGGTGATAACATAATTTAAGTTAGGATGACTTATATCCAGTGTCCAGGTTTGTAGCACGGGTGAGCCTGGAAAACAGACCCTGCCTCCAACAAACAGCACTGTACCATTATTACTGTTCACTGGACCTGCTGTATATACTCGACTTCATAAAGACTCCAAGTCAGAGCTGGCATCTGCAGGACTCAAACAAATATTGTTCTTGAATTACCTCCACATGAAAAGGTTATTTCCAAAACAACACAGTATGTACTGTATATATCGCTGCCGTCACGTGAGAACCCTCTGGCCCCACTTTGTTGTGCTGACTTCAATTTGAAGCAAAGCTCCTGCTCAGATACTTAAACACTGATGTATATTATCAAATGTGATTTTCAATCTGCTAAAACAGTTGTCATGAGGTTCTGTTTTTAGCCTTTCCGGTTAAACCACATCCTCTAAACCCGCTTCCTCCCAGTTAGTGAAACCCGAGAGTGCATTTTAAACGTAACAGTAACAGCAAAGACATTTGGACTATTCCCAGCAGGAAAATCGAAGGAATGCTTCTCCCACAAAATTAGCATTTGTATATCAATTCCTCACCCTGTGTTGCGTTGAATTTGTGACGATACCTTTTTCTCACATGCCTCCATGGTGAACAAAGAAGCCAAAATAGAGGAAATTCTTGATGAGCTGGAGTCATAGGGGCCTACATTTAACAACAGAAAAACTATATCAAAACATTCGCTTACAAACTCACAACTTGTGCAGCGTAAGTCTCATTTATCCAGTCGTATGCTCGGCACTTTCCAAACACATGCATGTTCACTAAGACTGTAATATTTAAAACCCTACAGCATAAGAGTACGGCGCATGGGAGAGTACATGTGTTTGAACTGTGCTCATGCTTTCCAATAAGCAGGGTTTCAAACACACTTGCCAAGACACTCTACTCCGTGTGTGAGACTTGTTTATGTGTAAGTGTTTCAAATAGTCAGGTTTTAGTGAAGATGGCATGTGTTTTGGGAAGCACGACTAAATGAGACTTGGATTATA
Organism: Epinephelus awoara; assembly: GCA_035609425.1. NCBI lineage: Eukaryota > Metazoa > Chordata > Actinopteri > Perciformes > Serranidae > Epinephelus > Epinephelus awoara. The sequence goes on along the minus strand of CM069306.1, from coordinate 22,916,169 downwards.
CTACACAAGTTGTGTGTAAACAGACATTTTGATATAGTTTTGCCGTTGTTAAACGCAGCCCCCTCCCCCCCTTCTTAAATCAAGAATGGTTTCTGTGCTCTGATTCTTCATTGACGCATGCAGGAGAAACATTTCCCCAGAAATTCAAGGTGACACAGGGTGAGTAACTGATAAACAAACGCTCGTCCTGCGAGTGAAGGGTTCCTTTAACTACTAAAATCATTATGGCTGTGCTCAACGTCGGTATCCCACTAAGTCATGTCAGTGAGTCAGCATGAACAACACCACGGCCCTGGATCAGACACATGTGAGAGGAATGCAGCTACAATTAATGATATCAATTACACCTGTGCTTTACCTGCAATGACATGTCAGGAGTTTTCCCTTGAGTTGCAAACAAGCTCCCGCACACAGTCTGACTCAACTTAATTCATCTGTCATCTGTATGATGTTTGAACGTCAACACTAAACTATGCATCCTGACAGAACTTTCTTTCTTGGTCTTTATCCATAATTTTTACCTCTAATCCCAGTGAGGTCCTGGGGTTTTTTCAGTGATTCACATCATGTGTTGTTTTGCTCACTGCTGACAGTTTCCTAGGTTGAAAAATACACAGAGCCAATAAGGACTTAGAATGAAGACGTCCCCTTCTTGTACCGCGGCCCTGAAAATGGTGACAAAAAGTGATGCACAAATTGAGACACATGTAGATGAGATCAAAACAGCTGTATGTAGTTGAAGTAAGTTCAGAAAAAAAGCAACTATTAAATCTGCATAAAATATCAACCGCAGCACAGCTTCTGTGTGGAGTGAAAATTACTTTGGCAGGACAAATAAGTAAATTGTCACTGAATTGTTATGACAAAACAAACTGAAAACAGCTAACATGGACAGATATCAGACTGAATAATAAAGTGAGAATGAAACAGCTGCTCAGTCTGACATTGTTAACAGACCTCACCATGAACAGTTTTCATCAGAGCCTCTTTCTACCAAGGTCTTTATGAAAACAGTTCACAGCTGAAAGCTGAATCTAAAAACCTGCGCAAATCTAACCCAAAATCTTCTGCATAGCTCGATACACTGAGGTTATTATTGTCATCAGTCTGAATATGGATGAAACTACCCCTTAAGATGGAGATTATTTATTTGAGACACAACGTTCTGCTCTAAAAGGGGATTCATTGTACAAAACACATTCCCTGAAGGTTCTTTTCTCTTTTCTTAATATCTACAAACCACACAATGTGCACACTGCTGAATTATGTAATTTCACTGAAAGGATAAGGTTGGTGTTATTTAATTCTTTTCTTATTCTCAGCAAATCCCAAACCAAATTACTCTCCCTCATTTACCTCCTGACTACCCTGTCTGTGGTACTCACCCCGAGCCCGGCTTCAGTAATTTCCCAAAACAGCTGGGCACTCTTGTTTTCAGTGAAAGTTTCTCAAATAAGAATCAATAGCATATCTGTTGGGGACTATTTTCAGCTGAGGATTAATACATATTTGAAATAAGTAGGTGTCACAGTTACATCCCTGCTGATTTTTCCTGCCTGCTGGAGGGATCAAACTGTCTGGTCACAAGCCCTGTTGTATAAGCTTATGTCATCACTGCTGCTCAGCACATGGGCTTCGGAGCTGCTGTATAATAGATGTGAACCTCGCTGAGTGAACCGGCGTTATCGAGAAACGTTTAGATATTAGCATGACAAAGGTGTTGTGTTTTTATCTGCCATATGGTTTATTCAGTGTCATCTGATCGTTAACTTTCCCCACAGGGATCCCCTTCCTACTGTATTTCATTATCAACAGCATCTCCACTGATAAGAGTTTTATTATTTTATTTATTTATGTATTTATTTTAAATACAATCTGAGTACAGAATATTTGACACCCACAGAGTGACAGTTTGGGCAAAATAATGAACATCCATACCTCTGAAATTATGTTTATTCAGCAGTCAATATAGAATGTTAGATAAAACATTTTTTGGCACAGTTGCTTAATGATAATAAGCTGTCCCGTTTCTGTGTGGTAATCTAAATAAATATGCAAAACCATAATTTACTTCCCAAATAAATACAATATAAACTACAATAAAGATGCACCGCATCCGCACCCCACAACTGCACCTCCTCAGGAAAAAAAAACAAAAAAACAAAAACATAATTTACTGTACTTCAGGCAAACAGTTGCAATGGGTTCAAACCAAATAAAGTTTTTAAAAGGTGAAAAAAATGCTTCATAATTCATTTCAACAGCTTATTTTTCCTCTAAGACTCTAACAGGCAATACAACAAGGAGGCATTCGACGGGCCAATAGAAGGCTGCACTGTGGGCTTTGGATCATAGCAAGTTACAGGGTCTTATGGATGGGTGCAAACACATTTCCAGATCCTCACTCTTCGTCATAGTTTTCCGTCAGCAAGAAAAAAAAAGTCATGCCACTACTGATCACTAAAATCATTCTTCTTCTCTTTCACACCTGAGCCTCAGATTAGCTAAAAGTGTAAACATTCACAAATTACATCCAGAGACGATATTAAAGAGGTTATATCACCTGGAACTTGAGACGTGAGATATTTGCGAATCTACGTTTGTGAATTCGTCATGCGTGTTGAATTGACTTGGTGTGTTTTGGCAATTCTTTGTGGAACATAATTCCAGAGGATTATGGGTAATTACAATAATGGGTTATTTGGGGAAAGTATAAAAAGACAGACTCGAAATGACAATTTCTTGTGATGAGTGTGTGTGATGAGTTATTCTACGGAGAGCAGATGGGATCAATTTTCACGTTGTTCCAGTGAGAGAGTATTTATGTGTTTTGAAACCGGTCCTCGTTGTTAATCTACACATCAATATACACATTAATTAAAGGTGGGTTTCAAACCTGGAGCTATAGGAAAGGAATTTTCTTTCATCGTCAAATTTGTATCAACAAAACTTGTTTCTTTCACCTGTGTAATAACACTGCGATGAATAACAGCAATGCATACAAGCAGGGAAACAGGTCGCAGTCATGATCCCTGATAACAATAACTCAACACACCTTTAGGTCAATACACTTCCTGGAAACAGCTAATCACTAGATTACATTTTAGGTCAATGGTCCAATTGTCTGTGCAGAGTTTAAAGTAAACATTGGTGTATTATATATTATTTTATTTATGGCTTTGGAGTTGATTTTTGAGCACTTTCCTGTCTGAAGGTGATTTTCTGTCACCATTTATCATGTTAACTACAAGATTTGGATTTACTGAAGGGAGCGCCCATGGCTATGAAGTGTAGTAACAGCAATAATATAGTCCCTTGTAGCTCATCTATCGCATGTACTACGACTCAAATGTAATATCACAGACATAACGTTGCTACATTGTTGTTACACCACAGTTTACAGTGTTACTACACAGATAGAAAAGATATTAAAAACATATTTGGTGTGAGCAGTCATTTTCTGTCTCTTTACATGGAAGCCACAAAACACAGCACTTGCTGTAAATGTGATTCGGTTCCAATTTGTGTTGACAGACGCCCAAAAAAGAGTCAAGCCTGCCTGTCATAAAAAAGGCTGCCCTCGAGCAGCCTTCAACACATTCCCGCCCTTTTGTCTTTTGCTTGAGATTATATTCCATGTTTTGTCTTTTGACAGCATTCACGTGCAACTCTTCCACTGGAGGACGAGAGCAGCATGAAGAGGTCCATGTCTCTGGGTCATACACACCCACAGTTCTTCGCTGACACGTTCTGTATCGTGTGATAGCGGCTCTTGTTGTCCAGGAAAGAAAAGTCCTTCTCGAAAGCAATGGGCCGGCAGCAGGGCCCGTTGCTGACCTTGTCCTTGCGGCCCTTCTTCCTGAAGCCCGTCCGCATCATGTGCTCCATAGTGATGTCATAGTTGTGCCGGTGAGTCGTGCATTTGCCGCTGCAGTAGCGCAGCAGCACCGTCTCGTCACTCTCATAGCCGAGACCCAGTTCACTCACGGTGAGCTCCAGCTCCCTCACAGAGCAAGGTTTAGGCCTCCGGGCTCTTTTAGTCCTTCGGGCCTGGTTTTCACCCAGGCGTCTGCTCTTCCTTCGTTTCCTGTCGAGCAAGGTCCCGACCACATGCTGAAGCTCGCCCTCTGTGAAGCTCTGGAACATCATGGAAACTGGCAGAGAGGAGATAAATCACACGTCTGTAAACAGGTTGTAGAGGGATTATCTGATTTCTGTGTACTTTAGTCAAAACAATCAGATCTGATTCGCAGAGAAAGCATACTGTACTTGAAAGGATCATGAAAAGTTGTGTGGAAAAAGAAGAGCAGAAGTTTGTTTTATCTGACAGGATGACAGCTACAAACAAGGCTTATCATTATCAGCATCACAGAAAGAGTCAGACATCCCTTAGGCGTATTTAAAGGAATACTTCACCTACAAAATTACCTTTGGTATGTTAGTGATGCCATGTTACCTGAGATTGTGAAGAATACTTTGTTTTTCTTGCAGTCCTCCCATAGACTGTAAAAAATAATGGAGGTAGCTACTGTGACATCAGCCATTGGTTTGTGAACTCCCATTCTGAAGCCTCAAGTTTTGTATTTTAGCCGCCGCCATCTCGGTTTTTTTGGAGCCATATTTGTACAAGAGGCTGGAGTTGTGGAGGAGATATGCGTGGATCCATGAATGTATAAAGAGACCTGGACTTAGCATTGCAGGCGAGGCCCCGTTCATTCCTTTGAGAGTTGCTCAGTGGTGCATGAAGCCAAAATGGTTCAACTGCCACGTCTAAAATTACCCAGATGATCGGCACTGCTTCTGCTATTGCTTCTGCACTGTGTGGCCCATCGAGCTGTCACACGAGAGATAAGCTCAGCCGGCTACTTCTGGTTTGGCGCTTCGTTAACTTGAATGGAGATAAAACTTTTCTGGACTCTCCAAATGTTATCGGACTGAAAGGATTGAATCCCGACAGTGTAACAAGTCATTTCGCTGGGGTTGTGATGCTCAAAAGACTTTATCCACTGATTTACAGGTGGCTCTTTTACAATGTTAATCTATGGGAAAAAGTCTTATTGGGCTGCAGGGCATCATGTGACGAGCTCAGAAGTTGTAATTCCACCAAAATTGGATTCAAGCCCGGAGCACTGGGGGGCTATGATGGATCTGTCTCACAGACTGTAGGAATGTGTCACAGACAGCTTGTCATTTAAGCAGCCCTGTCTTTAAATATGTGTAACTTTAAGCCTAAATAAAATAGAAATAGGTGAGTTATATAAAAAAAAACAGCCTGTGTACAGTTGAATGAATGTTGAAATTAGCTATAGAGACCAAAAACGTTTCTTTGTACCAGGCTGTAAACATGTTTATTTCTACTGTAAAGTTGGGCATTTTGACATTTGGGAATTTGCCCCGTTTCAGAGCCAGCCTCAAATGGCTATTTGATGAACTGCAGTTTTTGGCACTTCAGCGTTGGCTTCATTTGTCACACTTGGAGGTTGCTGCTAGATTCCTCCATTTCTAATGACAGCAAAACTATATCAAAACATCCTCACACAACTCGTGCAGTGTAATCCAAGTCTCATTTATCCAGTTGTATGCTCGGTGCTTCCAAATCACATGCATTTTCTCTAAAATACCTTTTGGATTGGAGTCTGGCTAACATAGCATGACTGATACACAAATGGTCATTTTGTGGGTGAAGAATTCCTTTAAGTTGACGAATGCCACTCAATGAGGCTGTGTGAAACCAAAGGAAAGTGTCGTCCTCTCCTGAAGGTTAGAATAGTTCTATGGAGAGCCAGTGAACTATGAGGTGCTAATTGACTGCAGCTTATTAAAACCTGCTCCATAAACAACAGAGTCAGGTACTAAAGTGTCTTGTCTGAACTACAGCCGCCCTTTCACACGACACCTCATCCCAGACCAGACAAGGAGGGAAGACAATAACAGTTTATCTTACACTCTGAGAGGAGAGAGTTCATGTCGTCTGCTGAGCGAGGTCTCCGATGAGGACCACCCGTCTGCCGGGACAACACTGCTGATTCTGCTGCTGCTGCTGCTGATGATGATGATGATGATGAGGGTGATGGCGGTGAGGTCTTGGTTGTTGATTCTGATGATGAAGACTGTCTTGATGAGGATGAATATTTGTACAGGTATTTTGTCTTAGGTTTGAACTGTCCGATAGTGGCCATGTTTCTAACGAGGAGGATGGACAGGGCTGCGCCACAGAGCATGAAGGCAAAAGTAGCACCTTTCCATAACTTCATCTTAGAACGTGGAGGAGCATTGAAACTCTGTTGAGAGAAGCGAAACGGACAAACGTCAGACATGTTCAAGCAGTTACACCTTCAGTGGTGTAAACAGTCTCCTCAACTTGTCACATTAAAGCACAGAGAACAATGTAAAAATTGATATCTCCTGTGCCATCACATTTAGTTGACCTTGCCATAAATCCACTTCTCTCACCGGGGCTTTTATTTTACCGCCAGTTTACTTTTTCTGATTTGGCTGTCAGCTCATTTTCACTCTAAGTGGGATCATGATCTGCAAGCTTGACATCTCTTGCTGACACATGAGAATGCAGTGTGTGTTTAATCATGGCTGCCTGGAAAAAAAACAACCATAACTACAATTTCTTATTTGAACAGAAGGCAGGCGGGATTAGTTTTGCAACCCCTTGCCCCTTGAAACCTCTTAAAAGTTTGTGTATCATATCAGAAATACCTGATGTGAATGACAATGTGAGCTCTTCATTTCTGGAGAAAAAACACCTTTCTCTGCAGAAGTAAATGTTCCCGAACCATCCTTTTAGAGGGGGGGGAAATCCATTCCTTCCTTCCAGGAACCACACCCTTTTTATAATGCTATGTATGATGAGGCCACAGTGAACATGTGTGTTTGTACATCCCTTTATCTTATACCGCCCCAATAGACACTGCACCACAGCAGCCACAAAAACTCCATTTGCAGGAGTTATACATTGCGTTTTCTCCCTCCTTATTGTCATGGCTCAGGTATTTGAGAAGTTTTACAACCTTACTTCTTTGTATTTTTCATATCATGTCACCAGTGAGCAAAACATTTCCCCAGAGCCGGAAATGGTATACTGGCAGTGACTAACAGCAAATCCAGACCGGCCTCACAAAGTGTTTTGCCAGACTGAATTCTGTAGTGTACATATACAGCCTGCTGGAGTGTTTACAATGGGACAAAATGACACATATCTTTGTCTAGCTTGGTACCGAAACAAAAATCTGCAGTGAATAACTACTGGGAATTTTTCAGCATGTGTCCTGCAGATCACATTAGCCATAAAAAGTTTATGAAAAATACAGGAACATTTTCTGGTGGAATTAACTTTTTGCAGGGAAGTAAAACAAAAGAGAAGTACTATATGCAAATTGAGTTAGCACTCGACAGTGTCTGACTGTTTTGGGACACCGCAGTAGGGAAAATACAAAGAAGCTGAGCGCATGAGCTGCAGTGGTATAAACAGCGTATAAACAGGTATAACCAGTCCTATCAGTCAAAGCTTGACTCATCACTCATAATTCCATATGGGTTTGACGTTGTAAGCAGCCTTTGCACAATGGAGGGGTAGAATGGTATTCATTTGAAAGTCAAACATTTCAGCTAACAACCTCATTTGACACAGTCTATGTAAATCAAATGTGGCGCTGCGGCTGCTGCAAAATGCTACTCGGTGCCCGGCTATATGTCTGATGTTCGTCTCTCACTGTTGTATTTAATTAGCAGACATGATAAATAGAAGCCTCTGTGGAAAGTCTCATTTTGTTTCTGTTGGTTCAACACCAGAAATCTTCCTGCTCCTGCTCTAAATATGATAAATTTCTAATTTAAAATGAGCAGGTTTGTTATGATATACGGCAAAGGATGAGATCATTGTTTTGTTATGCTTTTAATGGGTCAGTTCAGAAGAATTATTCAGTCCCGGAGTTGGCTGTTTCACACGGCCGTGATACGTCAGTGTCTGTGGCCTGTTGGCTCCGTGGCTCATCTTGATAAAACGATTAGCTCGTAAAGAACAGATGAGCCCTCCAATGCCTCACCCGCTGACACTGGACGAAGCCTGGTCATCAAACACCGATCTCATGTCCCTGAAGACACTTTGATTGTCATAATTACTCCACTCAGAAAGACATTAGTCCCATCTGCAGTCAATTGGCGCCAATAAAAGTGCCAAGGAGCATTGTGTAGCTTGTTCAGATGGTCATGGATGATTAATCCACACAGACATTTAATATGTACCACTGGCCTCCCGCTGTCATGGACATAAATATACAGATACTGATGGGGGAAGGGGCACCGGTGTTTTCTTAGGAGAGCAATGGAAAGCTATGAATGAGCAGTCCACTTCCTGAAAGGACAAATGCTGCTGTTTTCCAGCAAACAGAGAGGAGCAACAACACAGAGGATATAGTGGAACCCCTGAGGACTCCAGCAGAAGGAAAAGCCATCCTCAAACTGAGACACAAAAGTGCAGATGAGTTGCAAAGACAACTAAAACAGCTCCCACACATGTTTGGCCCTCACAATGCATCAGTGACACACCGATGTGCCCATGCACGCTCCTGTTTGTGCAGATAAGGACGGTCCAACGTGTGAGGCCCAAAACAAACGCTGGAAAATCATCCATTCACAAGGAGACAAGACAAATTTTACACGCATGAAAGTTCTCATTAGGGTTTTGTGTTGTTAGTGAGAGTGGGAGTGAGTATGAGGTATGTAAGAAGAGCACACCTGATGTTTGCTGCCAGCCATATGTCACCTGAAGAGCTACCAGCTGAGTGAAAACAGTCCCAGAGGATTATTAAGATGTTTGAGGCAAACCATGAAAGTGAACTGCTTGGCTGCGAATTCCTCCATCTGTCAAAGCCATTCCTGAGACATTATGTATCCTCCAACGCATGCATCATGCAGTTGGAGCCCCATCCTCAACCCTCAACCGAGCTCTTGTTGTATCTCAAAGATCGCCATTATTTCAAATGACACAATAAAATTGATGTTTTCAAGGAATAATTGGGTCAGTGGCGATGGCGCTGCTAAGCCGGCGGTAATGTAATTACAGCAGCATGGCACTCGGGTCCTCCCCTCCCTCCCGCGCCAGAAGGAGACACTCAACAGAATGCCACAGCCTATGGAAGATGAACTAGAGATCTGTCAAAATGGGGATAAGGGGCGTCTGTGGTTAACACTTCTGAATGAAGCCGTCAGACAGGGGGTGCCTTCTTGTCAGCTTGCTTGGATCTTGACCAGTGTGACATGATTACAGCGGGAGAAGATCACAGAGAAAGGAAATGAATGAAGAGCGTCTTTGTGCTGGAAAAAAAGCAGATACCAACTTTTATGCCTCGCCACTGTGTAGAATCCGCTCCTATATATTCCCTAAATACAGCCTATTCTGTCTCACTCACCCTCCCTCTGACTCACACATACCATAAACACACACACACAAGCAGCACTTGCGTGGTTTCGCTTTTCCCAAATCATATGGCACGGGCTTGTGTAGAAATCAAGACAAAGTCTAACCTTCCATTGTTGTCCAGACACCTACTTCACCTCCTGGGCGCACACACACTCCCAGCAGAACCATCACACAATAATACTAGATAATCCATCTTACATAACACTGCTGCTTCTTGATATCTAGAAATGTCCACAGGTCTAAGCATTGTGTATTTGCCACTGCACAACCCGAGGCCTCTACGTACAGAACATTATCACCACGCTGTGTTCCTGCTCAGCTCCACCCATGTGACCGCCTGTCTCTGCGCTACTGTGAACACACCCCATAAATACCTGCACTGAAAAGATAACAGAGGAGCATAACAAACAGCGGGAAAGGCACCTACTGTGTTGTTCCAAGGAAACAACGTGCTTTAGTGAGTCCTAGAGAGGCCTTGTCTTGTCTTTTCCCTCTTAAGTGAGCATCAGGAGGCCTGGGGACAGCTAGAGAGTGCTTGGGGAGGTAATAGGGACATATTCCAAAGATCAGGGCGGGATTAGCACTAATGCCTGCCGGCTTTATCTGCAGTCACGTGGGTTAACACCTGGCTGCAGTATTGGTGGCGGAGCTCGAGCCTTGCTGTATGTGTGTGTGCGTCTGTGTTAATCCATCAGACACCTCTAACTCGAGTTAGACCAGCATGCAGGGCCTAACGAGAGAGAGCACCAGCAGACGCTTCTTCTCCTCCTTCCAAAACCTGTCCTGCTTTCAGTCAGAATAATAGAGAGGAAAAGTGACGAGTTCAGTTAGTTAGATCTGTTGTGTTGGCACCAGGGTGGGCGAAAAGGCTGTAAAATAAAGTGGATGTTCTGAGCGAGGATTGGCTGTTCTAAATCCAGCCTTGGTTCTAATGCAACTGAAAAAGGCTTAGGTTAGACTGCGCTGTAATTTTGCTGGGCAACTGCTTCGGTTGGCTCGCGTTCTGTCACTCAGTAACCAAAGCATAATTAAAACAAGCCTGTTCCTTGTTAAAAAGGAAAGCTGCTGTTCATTATTGAGACCAAAGAAAAGGTTGAAAACATCTGTGGGTGATGCCAAAATACAGTGATAATTTTTACACACATTCTGTAAATACTAAACAAGATTCCTGCATCCTTTGTGACGTACTAGATGGAGGTGAGTGGTTAAAAAGATTCGATTTTACTGTGGAAGCTTCACTATCACATCTCATGGATTTATACAGATTAATCCAGTGACCCAACAGCCTAGCACGAAATCTCACAACTCAAACCTGTTGCTGTTCAGAGTGGCGTTAATGAGGTGTGAGGGGGAAGATACACTTATAGATGCACATTTGACACCTGTCCCAATATGTCTGCCCTTTGCTATTCTGGGAAGCGTTGAGTCAAGGTGTAGCTCTGACATGCATTTAAATAGCCTTTCTAACAGACAAAGAGCTTACATGAGGCTTGGCAGGAAAACGTCGTCTTGCCTCATCATTTCTGTGCGAGCTGGTTGTAAGATTGATGATTGTTGTCTTGGCTACTTTCTAAAGAAGAGTCCATAAGCTGCTATTCTGGCTGCTAATCTGTCTATGCCAGATCCTCTATTAACACAACAGCATCACCTCTAAACCCATGTTAAACACGTTGATGTTGCTGTTACAAAAGGTTGACTGCCATCTGGCACACGCTGAATACCACTTTCAAATATGACCCAATACAAGCATGCACATGCAAGTACAAACATCTGAAATATGATGACATTTTACGTGTTTATAAGCCCGTGCTCACCTCAAACTACTAACATACTAATTATTTGCATTCACAATGTATATTTTGCCAAGGATCTGACAAAAAGTGCTGATGATATGTTGACAAATGGTGCAGGAGTTCAGCCTTCCCCTTCAGTTTCCTCCAGTTATGACCAGCTTTGACAGGTTATGACAGTTGAACGGCTCATTTGACTTCAGGCTTAACCTCTATCCGGCCTCTTGGGGCTCCGCTGGATACAGTATAATCTCTAAGTATGATATGGGCTTAGTGAGAAGGGGATCATCACTTCAGAAAAATGCACACAGTGAGTATCATCAAGTTTGCTTCTCTCAGAGTACCTTCATTATATTTTTGGATGACAAGTTCAGCAATTTGATCCAGCTCCCTTTAATTATTTAAACTATTAAAGGTGCAGCTCTGCAAAAAAAAAAGAAGAGTCGATCTCTAAAGGGATGACCGCAGAGAATAATAATTATCTGAAATCACTATTTCATAAGTGTTCAAATAAGCGCTCCAACTTTTGGGAAAGGAAAGCCAGAGAGCATTTCAGGAGCAATTACGCATGATAATGAGGTAAACCACCATGCTGGATAAGTGACAGGAAAAGAAAATATTCCTCCCTGACAAAACAAACTTGTCTCTGCGGTGAGAGGTTGTTCAAATTCTGCAAGAAAATTATAATAATAATTTATTGTTCTTGTTGCTTTTCCAACATAGTGGCATGCCCCTTGTAATCAATGGTAACCACTCTGCAAACATTTCGTGACAGGCCGCTCTGCGCTATTGACATGCGGTTCCAGCAAGGGCCGCTTGTTGATACAGATAATCCAACGTGTGTTTTCTGCCACTCAAGCACTTGGTGAGGCTTCCCTGTCAGCGGCACCTAACGCCTTCCACATAAGCTGCTGGCTTAAACTAACAAAAGAAGATGTGGTGTCCTTACCGTTCGGCCGGCTAATCCAGACTTAGCTGCGTGGCGTCGTCTTCAGCTGACCTCCACAGGCAAGTGCTGGCTGGGTAAGTCCATCATCATCACAGGCGAGGAGCGAAGGCAGGACTCCTGCTTGTTCCTCAGAAAATCATCACAACTCCCTGTGCTTACAAGTAGGGGAGGTGTCCTGACTTGATTCTGATCCAGACTGTTATTATTCTTTTATCATATTTGCATTTCCATTGAAAGCTTTTAGGTTGCAAAGATCAAGATCAGCATTCCTCTGAATGTAAGCGTGCGCTTCATGGCACTCAGGTTGATCCATTCAAAAAGAGGAGAGTTGGGTGTTTAGAGAAGCCACTGAGTTGGCGTCTGGTTCACTTCAGAAAACTTCTGTCATCACAGATCTCCATGCAAAACTTCTGGTCCTCCTTTTTGCACAAATCCAAACCTGAAACAGAGGAACAGAGCAAAACACTGCCATGTAGCAAACAGATCTTACAGATGCCTCAACTTTTATTCCATCTGTTGTCAAACTCCACTTTGGATCATTCTATCTGCACACAGCAGCACAGTTGGAAAGATAATGCACATCTCCTTACCTCCTTTCCAGCAGCAGGTCTTCTCTTCAGCTCCAGTGAGGGGAACTCTGCGGGTTGAGAAGATGGGTTAGGGTGAGGAGGGAGAGCGTGGTTACCGTAAGTGGAGCAGAGAGCTTCTCTGATGCCTCTGCCTCCTGCCTCCCCCCCTCAACTGTTGCTCCTCCTCCTCCATAGTTGTGCTTGTGGGCCGAGTCGGATTACTCCTGACATGATAATCTCCCTGGCTCTAGCTCCAGGAGCACTAAAGGATGCTTTGGCCTGAGCAAGGGCTTACATTTACCTTCTGCCGCTAGAGAGTCTGCCATCTTAAGTGGGCGATTGGTAATAGCCTCAATTGGGCAGATCAGAAGGGGTCTGTCGAAGCAAGTGTTTTCCAATCTTTTAGGGGGAATTAAGAAAGTTCACAATTGGTTTAAATGGTGCTAAGACAACACTAAACCCAGTTAAATGGAATTATCACAGCGGAGGTATTTCATGATGATTCAATTTTACAGTTGGCTTGAGATAAAACCAGGGATGTTGTTGTTGAGAATCTCACGTTCACGTCCCCTCCAATACAAACCAGTATTATAGCCCTTGAGCCTCGAGCGGCAAATGAGGAGCAGATGGTTGTGCTTTTGGAAGGTATCAGGCACTCCAGACTGCAATCTAAATAAATACCCCATCCACGGGGGAAATGCGTCAGGTGTGCGGGGTCAGTCATGTATAAACAAAGGCCAACCAGTTTGGAGACAAGTGAAGCGGTGCGTGAGGGAGGGAGAGACGGGGGAGATACACAAAGTCTTGCATGTGCTGTTTGGGGAACGTAAACCAGTCAAATAAATCTACAGGTACAATGTTGATCTAAGCAGAAGCGATGGTTTTAGAAATGTGTCCACAGCCAACGATGTTGAAATAAAGCAGCGATCTCTGCTATGAAGTCAGCATCACAACAGGAAACAAATTATTTGCGAACAAACATCCCATTCTACGGCCATGAGTCATTCTGATAACCTCGGGCCAAATTATACACAAATCACGCTTTGCAAAGTTCCACTAGTGAGGCGGAGACGTGGAGACCTCGCGTTAACTTTCTAGGACTTAAAATTCCTTCAGTGTTGACTGTGAGAAAGGGGGAAAAACCAAAGGAATCTTTACCTAAGCTTTGTCTCACACCAGAAATGTGTATTGATGGATATTCTAAGGGTGTATCTCAGTGACCCAGAGTGTAGATTTCATGTTAAGTTTGAAGCGCAGCCAACACAAACTCTCCTTTTCACTGATGGAACACTTCAGCGCTGACCTGAAATGTAACTCTTTGCCACAAATCAGGACATTTGTGCTCAACGCTGCAAATACTTTGGTCAGCAGGTGCAAAATTATCCAGATCCCTTCCCCAAAAAACTGAGAAAACATGAGAATTATTACAACTAACTTGTTTGACATACCCCTCAATTATGCCTATGTAAAAGCATAATGACTTCCAGTTAGCAGGGGATATCGTGCTTTTCTAGCCTTGAAAAGAAACTATCAGCACAGAAACATTTCCTGACATCAGGGAGGAACGATTTCTACTCTATACATATTGTCCGCAGATGTGTAAAGTTTTTGCAGACCAGCCTCTGCTGCAATAAAACTCCAACAGCTGTTAATTGCTACAGCAAGTCGGAGACAATAAGAGTGACACACTTGATCCGTATACAATGTAAAGTCTCACTCAACAGCTAAGATTACATTAGCCATAAAGACAGTCTGACGTTCGGCATATACAAGAGACAAAAAAAAACAGCAGGGTATGTTTCCAATTTGAATATGATAGAATCCCATACACATCGGATTGAATCTTTTCCACTGGGCGTGGATGAGTGAGGAAACACATTTTGTTTAGGTTTGGGCAAGATTTTAAGGAAGCCCTCAATCAGTAACACTATAAACACACCATTCCAGTTGAGGTGTCATTAGAAAGGCTGGAAATAAGGCACAAACCTTACTACTACGCTTGTCTTGCACAAGATGTGGTTTGATGATTGGACAAGTAGCCTTCAGCCAAATGTCATCTTGGAGAATGGAAAACTACTTTTTAGAGAACCAAAATGTAAACAGGCATTCGTGAAAAGATGCAGTGGGACAATGAGGGCTCTTTTTCTGAGCGTTTCATGTTGAAAGACGACACCTCTTTCATGGAGAACGTGGTAACAAGGTAAATCAATCCTGGCCCAAGAACAAATATACATTGCAATTTGCAGTTGTGACCAAACGAGCTGAGGTGGGGCGCAGAGGCCAGTGGTGTTTCATAACAGGGCCTGTGTGGATTCAGAGACACTTTTACTTTAGTACTTTAACACCTCAGTTTGTGTAACAATTTGTACCTCTGGCTAATATGTATTGTAGTCTATTTACATGCTTTGCAGAGTATTTACCTCCTACGCAATTACAACTTGACAAGGACAAAGTGAGTGTTTAAAATCACACAGTAATGAGCACAGCTAAATGCTGCCCCCATCTGTCAGTGGTTTACAACTACATGTACCCCAGAATAAACACATCGCCCACCAACAGAGATACCAAGACCTGGATTGCTTTTTTTTTTAATTTAATGCAAAAAATATTTTATTTCCTAAACAGCTTTTTAATTTGTGTAGTTGCTCCATAAATCTGCCTGTGTTATTCAGCGCAGGTGGTGTTACTACTTCCAAGAGAGAGTTTGAGCTCTTCCTGCTACAGCAGGTTCAGTCTGGCCTGAAAGCCCTTGGTGCCATCAGGACCAAAGGGCTGACGCAGCACTCTCTGCATCAAGATGGGCGCGTGCATGTGCCCAGCACCGGCTGAATTTCTGCGCCTCAGCACCCAGGGGCTCTGAGAATTCTTTTTATCACAGTCTCCAGAGCACCAGCTCTTCTTACTGTACCTCTGATTCAAACTGGAGAAGGGCTGGTTATTACAGCTGGTGGAGATCTGCTCAGAGGTTCTTTGCACAGAATTATCCGAGGGCTTTCGGGGCTGAGATGTGTCTGGAGTCTCGTCAGAAAGTTTAACTGGCGAAGAGGGTTCCTCCTGGAATGAATCCTCTGAGGTTTCCAGTGGATTTTGGGGAGGTGTGTGCTCAGATTGGTCCTCATTGTTTTCCTCTGCTGCTTTGTCTTTGGTGACATGGTGCATTGACTGGAATCCCAAACATACCACACACATGCCCTCACCGTTAGACTCCTCCTCTTCTGCTTTCAGGGCGTTGTAGGCTTTACGAACTTCCTCCAAATGATCAAACTTCACCACTGCACACAAATGTTGGCTGAGCTCTTTGTGACGCTTGGTGTAGCACTGCAGCTCAATGGGGAGCTCTTTGCCAGGACGCAGGATCCAGAGTGAAGTAACGTTGCCATGAGCACTGAACTTTTGGAGAGCCCTCTCTGCGAGAGAAGGGTGCTCCAGGCCTCGGGCCGCTGCATCTTCTCCAGCTTCCTCCACAATAAAGTTCCAGGCAAGGAGCAGCTTGCTGGTGTGGGAACACAGCAGCCACTTGGGAAGCGGTTCTCTCCGCCTCACTTTGGTGCATTCATCATTCACCTCCAGAGTTTCTGAGCATAATGCTGCTGCTAGAGTTACGTGCCAGTCTGTGGTCAGGACCTTTATCTGCGACAAACAAAGGCAACCTCAGCTTTGTTTGCATTTTACTGGATTCATTTTATTCAAACTGGTGGAATGTAAACACCACAGAAAGTACACCAAATCTTGCTATTGTTGGAGAGTGATATTTCCTTACCTTTCTCAAGCAAGTGAGGAGCTTGAGACTGACGTAGCCCTGCTTGTTCTTCAGCACATGCTTCAGTAGGAAGCCGTCCTCTGCCAGGTGGCTGTCGGAGAGCAAATCCTCCAACTGGGCTTTAATCTTCAAGCAGAGCAACTCACCTTCACGGTCCTTTTCATCTTGAGCAGATTGTGCATCATCTCTACAAGGACACACAACTCAGCATCATGATATACTACAATGTAGATTAGTCAACCATATGTTTTCTAATTTCCTTACCCAATCGGATTACTCATGGTATCTCCAAACAGTAATGATAACAGGTCACTGAGCTGTTTCTTAGAAAACTAAAGACGGGTATTAAGGAAAAGTAGCAGGCTAGATAGAGTTAATACTCCTGAATGAGGAAAAATGCACCTGGACACAGTTCATACAACCACAATGTCAGTTGGTTCAGTGGGATCCAAAACTAAAATTTGGAAAATGCTACAAGCAAAATTCCAAACTAAACTATAACACCAACAAAAATAGAATTTGTGTGTCATTCTGTTTCTATGATAGCACCTGATCACATAGGTGATTATGCTAACCAATGCTAATTATGCTAATCATGTATATTTCTTAACATATGCAAGTTAGTATCGGCCAGTTTCTAAATGCTGGGGACCCATTCTGTACATTTCTTACATAAACCTTTGGGGAAATCAGATTCCCTGAATGCTTAATGACTGAAAATTCCAATTTCTCTGATTTTATAGTGACACATTTAGGCCGAAAGTGTAATTTGGGAAGTTTTCTATTTACAAGTGAAGCAGTGACATTAAACACAAAGTGATGAAAAATAATCATTTTCGGTGAGTCATTTTTTTGTTCATTAGGGATATTATGTGTGATATTTTGAAATAGAATGGCAGCAAGCCCACAAATCTTATTTTGCTACTTTCCAATTTGAGTCAGGATACTCCTTGCCAAATTTCATACTTGTATGACTATTAATGCTATCGTAGGGCCCTAATAATTGCATTTACATAATTTCACCATAGCATGTCCACAGAAAGGGGTCTGGTGCCCCCTGAGACCAAACGGCCCCAAGTTGGGGGTGCTAGTTATCAAGTTATGATGGCCCAGGGTACATACAGGCTAACAGGAAATAATCATGAAAAAAGGCTGGACCTGGCTCCCGGCCTAACCTCTACTGCTAATAATGACTCGGACTTATATGTATGAGATAAAGTTAATGAATTATTTGATGTGAAGCAGAGAAGGGGTGGGAAATAATAAGTGCATACTTCCTCCTGCTCTTTTTCAAACATATGAGATGTAATTTGTGTTATGGGAAGTAATTTTATATATATACGTGAATAAATGTTTGACACGTTAAAAAAAGGGAAACTGTCAACAAACTATTAGCTGTCATAAGCATAAGGATATTATCACTGTTAAAATTAAGGTGCATTCTGCACAAAAGAAACAACAGCAATGCAACAGTATTAATATTAAAACACAAAAGAGCAACATCATCAAAGGCATGGATTTCTGCAACGTGGCTCAGAGCTAAGTGCACAATCAAATCAAAAGACATTTATGAAATTGTACATTTCTGAATTCCCAGATGCACAACACACAGCAGCACTTCAGTATAAACCAGCGACTGTATATTATTTCTTGAATCCAGTTTTATATCCTGTTTGTGTGCTTTTGTCTTGAAATAATTCCTCTTCAGCATACTACAGTGACAACAAATCCATCTGCTGCCCATTTATTTCTATGTTTTAATTAATATATCCTCCATATGTTATCAGAGCTTTGCAGGTTTTTCCACAGATACAGTAATCCAACCTTTCCTTTTGCGTGACTGTTATGTGACACGGCAATGATTTCACTGGTTGTGTGGGCTGCTGTTGAGAAGCAGACTGAGCAAGTTACTGAGGGGACTGGAGATGATGAAGTCTTGCTATGCGCACACACACATCCGCATTAAATACACACAGATAGAAAGAGCACAGATGCTGTTGCAGTATAAAAGGTCCTCCAAAATATCAAGAAATAAATAATTCAAATAAAGCACTAAAATCTAGCTAAAATCATCTTCATATATTATATGATAAGAGCTTGAAGGAACAGTTCACCTCAATCAAAATACAGATTTTTCCTCTTACCTGTAGCGCTATTTAAAGGGATAGTGCACCCAAAAATGAAAATTCAGCCATTATCCACTCACCCATATGCCGATGGAGGCTCAGGTGAAGTTTTAGAGTCCTCACAACACTTGCGGAGATCCCAAGGGAGAGGGGGTAGCAACACAACTCCACCTAATGGAGGCTTACGGCGCCCCAGATTCAAATGTTCAGGTCGTGGTTTCTGGAAAGACACATTGCTGTCGAGTTTTTTCAGATGTATTTTTTGGCGCTTTAAGCACCACAAGCCGAGTTCCATCTAGTTCCATTATATTAGAGAAAGGACAGACATCTCTTCGGCTGATATCTCCAACACATGGCAACTTGCACAAAAAAATGACTGATAAATAGCACCGCAGTTAAGAAGAGATATCTGTATTTTTGATTTGGGGGGTGAACTGTCCCTTTAAGACTCAAAAACCAGACACTCTGCTTCATCAGGTTTGTGTTGGTGTGGTTTGATCTGATGTGATTGACAATGGCATCTCCGTGGAAACATAAGTAAACAACCCAGTAACTGTCTCTGTGCTGTGGGATTGTTAGTAGAACATAATGTACATGCGATAGATGATACTGGTTTTGATGGCACTGTATAGCAGATACAGCTGAGTTAATCTGCTACACCAGGACTGTATAGGCGTCTCCATGGTAACATTAACAACATAAGACTGATTATTATACTGTTAGATTATGATTGGTCCAAGGAAATAAGAGACATCATCTTTCTCCTACAGGGCCTCACCCACATTAAACCAGTCAGAAGTGCACAAACACAAAACAAAATCCTAGCTGAAATTACCTCGATAATTACTGATGACAACTAAGCCATCTCCATGACAACCAGGCCAACTCCTTTCGTCTTTGACGTGTGTGAGATGTGGAAGAAAGCCTTCAGAATTCCTAACTACACCCCTGCAAACACACACAAGCACACACACATACATACGTTAAACTATGTCAACTTTAAGTTGCATCGTTGGAACAAGAAAGCTTGAAACAAAGGACACAGTGGTCATACATCAGGAAATATTTTTGGGCAGTTCAACAGGCAACATTCCTGGAAACAGGAGATAAACTCTTGGCCCTTGGGGACGCCGAGGGGTGAAGGATAGAAGCAAAAGCGTACACTATGAAGGATTTATCGGTTAAGAATTTAACTGTTGACATTTTCCAAACAACAGGATAAAGGAACAAAGTGTCACAAGCCAAGATTTGTACAAAAACCCAATTATTTAACTTTATTAACATCAATGTTTTTTCTTTTTCATCAACAGTTTCTTTTTAAATTCCAGTTCTTTATCAACAAATAGAAAACAGACTGTGTGTACAACAGATCGAACCCCTACAGCACTAAGCATTCACAAGGTAAAAATGAACATTTTTAGTTTTTCGCCAGCGTATTCAAGTCCCCCCTCCCTCCCACCGCCGCCTCCACCACCACCGCCACCACAACGTGTCGCCATCAGACGCTCCCCTCCTGCGGCTCGTGTGGGAGAAGATGTGTGCTTGAGTGGTGCGATTGAGTGAGGAGTCGTCCATTGTTGATGGGTGGGGTGGGGGGTTGTGCTGTTTTTCCTCATTCAGACGGACAACCAGCTGTCGAAGTTACTATGGTAGTACAGTAGATACAACGGTGTTTCCATTAATACACACTCTAGGACAGCAGGCTCTCTGCAGTGTCTCTAGGGTTGGTAGATCAGCAGAATTAATCCTTTTTAACAATATACCTTTGAAGCTGTGTATATATCTATGTGTAATTGTACATATATATAATCAATCATAATTATATATATATTTATAGTTCTATTTCTGTATAAAATAATATCAGGTTTCAGTCCAAAGGGCCGAGTCTCTTTCCCTCTGGTAGGAATGGTTGATTCTGTACAGGTGCCAGCGTTGATGGCTCTACTCCTCAGCCCATGTGAACCACTTCCGCTCCTTTCGGTCTGTGTGGCTCAACTCCAGCAAACTGACCAGGCTAATGGGCAGCAAGGAGATGGGAGGGACTTGAAGAGCAACTTTATTCAGAGATCAGGGAGTTTATTTTCTGTCAACTACCCTTTGGGTACAAAAGTCTGTTTTCCTCAGGTAAGTTCTCCGCTGTGGAGTATGAAGGCCTCAATGCCATAGGCTTCTGATGAAAAACAAAACAAACAAAATAACATGTAGAAATCATGTGCTTTCCATTTCTGTACACCTCTGATTTAGTCTCTTGTAAGCTAATTCACTTCTTGTTTTATAAGTAGCTACCACTTTCACAGGCCAGACTTTAGCAAGTGTGTGCTCTGAAATAAATTTTCTCAAAGTTGATTTTTTTTTTCTTTAACCAAAACAGCGAGTCAAAAGGCAATTTTTTTGAGCTATTGAACTGAATAAGACCAAACAAAATGTTTATGACACATATAATGAATAAAACAATTATATCATATGACGAAAAGAAATCTGACAGCAGCTCAGAGAACAGTGGTCCTCCTGTATTAGTATCTAGGAACGTGTTAAAAATACATGTCCCTTGTGCTAAAGTACCCTAAAATAAAAAGTAAAAATAAAAAAAAGTACCGATTATGACAATAATGCACGCCCCAGGCTGGGCAGTTTAAGACAGAAGAAATGTCTGATGTTAAAATGATTATTAAAAACAACAAATATACTAAACAATAACATTTGACATAATGAATCATAATATTGACAATATAATTAAAAAAAATAAAAACAAAAAAACAGAGAGAGTGCTCTCTTAGTGCTACCAGTAGCCTTTGACAATCAGGGAGGTTTGGCTTCGACAGAGCAGAGAGGCGAGCTGCCAGTCTGCGCTGTCGCATCTGTACAAGTTGTCATTTTTGTCATAGTCACTGTAATGTTTCTCTTATTATTTTTAAAGCAAAATCTCATGTGGTTGGTTAAGTCGGCGTGGATCTCTGTGATTGGTTAAACCCGTCGCCGGGTCTGCAAGCGTGTCCCTTTCTTCCCCTCCCCTCCGGTAGCTGTGAGGGGTTGGGTTGTAGGGGGTCAAGTGAGTGGATGGTGGCTGAGATGGGACACTTGGCACACTCCTGAGAGGTTTGACCAGGGAGGCTGCTCGGTGGGAGTGGTTATGTTGCATAGTGGTCAAAGCTCCCCAGGTACTCCAATGCTGCCCTGTAGCACAACTGGTACTGGTCCTGGAGAGGAGAAGAAGAAGAAGAAGCCTCAATAAGACAGTCTGCACGCATGTCTGGAATATCACATATCAAACCCACAGTTTTATTTTTCTGGTCTGCTCTGTTGACACTACTTATATTGCACATCTGTCTGTCCTGGGAGAGATATTCTTGTCCTTGTGCTTTTCCTAAGGTTTCTTCCAGTTTTTCCATGTTGAATAGTTTTTTGGGGGGCATTTTTCCTCATCTGTCTTAGGGAGCCGCATTTTTTGCACCCTTAAAATCATTGTCTTCAATGTGGCTGCGTGGCAGGTACTCTTAAATGCCACAGCAATGCCGTCTCGGCATGCGTGCATTCCTGAGCACCTATTTTTCAGGGCCCAACGGCTGTGCCCCGAGATAAACTTGGTTTATCACTTTCAGATCACGGCAGCGTGCACTGCATGTCATGTGACGAGAAACAACCAATCACAGCCAACAGATATCATTCCCTTCTTCCGTAAATATGGAAAAGTTTTTCATTTTGGTGCAGAGCTATAAAAGCTATTCAACTGTCCCACAGACGATATGCCCACACACATACACGGTGCCTTGAAGAAGATACACTAAGGATTTGAGGTAAATAGGTTATGTTACTGTGACTGTTAAGGTTGCTTAGCAACCTCAGACGCAACCTGCTGCTGCGCTTATGAAAGCTGGCTCAGAAAAGGCTCAAAAGTAGCGCCCAGTGTCCGACCTTGCATTTTCCAGGCAGTTAAAGACAAGGCATATGTACAGCCCCTAACAGGGTTCCTACAAGTTATGGCAAGTTAAATTAAAAATTCTTGAGACTTTTTAATGCCTTTCATAATAAATTTAAGACCAATTCTACAATACCAAAAATTTTGAAAAAAAAGGACTGACATCAATTATGTAGGGTTGAGGACAACTGTGTCCCAATGGTTATCTTATCACAAAACATGAGTTCATGTTGGCGTTTTCTTGGTGATTTTGTATTTCTCACTCTCTATTCCACTTCATTGAGGCTGAGTTTAAAAACCTTTTGCGTGAATACACTAAGCCTCCGAGCATACCCTTGTACTGGTTTTAGCCATGCCACAAAATCTTGGTTAAATGGAATGGAAATGGAAAATATCAGTGTTGTTGGTTCCACTATCCTGATCTGGGGGGCGTTAATATGAGGGGCATTTGGTAAAATAAAAATATAAAAAAAATGACCAATTACTTTGTGATTTTACAATGCAACATCAGAAAAAGGAAATTCATAAAATACTTCTTCCCATGTCTTAGCTTTTTTCAGACATTTTAATACCGATTAAGGCCTTATTTTTAGATTAATGCCCTTTAAGACTTCTTCAGGATCTGTGGGAAGCATGACCAAAGACAGAAGGATATTGTAGACTGCACGGATTGAAAAGCCCCTTGAGACAAATTTGTGATTTGTCATATTGACCTGTATAAATAAAATCTAGTTGATCTGACTTCTTGTGATTGTGGCTACATTTTGGATAGCTCACCAGTACTGTACATACATTTTTATACTGTGCTGAAAGTTTTTCAGCAAACAGCTGGTCTTGTTCTTTTGTGATTGCAGTCTCAGCAGTGAAGAGATGAATTTAATCTCACTGTTGTTACTTACTTACTGATCCTTTTTTTGGCCATAGATACATATTTAATTTTGCATTTTGGTAATTTAAAAATAAGGAATGTAATAATGTGTGGTGAGCTTAACCATCATAATGTTATATTAAGTTTAGAAGTAATAAAGTGACTCTTCTCTGTAACTATACTGTAGTCTTTGGAGTGTTTGCACTAGGGGCACAAATGAAATGACAATTTTCTGTCATCTAAACTTGAGAAAATCTAACTTATTTTTACCTTAAAATGTTTATGAACTCATTTAAATTCACACCATGACTGTCTTCATCAATATTCTTATTAATATGCATTGCCTGTTTGTTATGAAATGTATTTATCAATTCTTGATTTAAGGGAAATTCGACACTGTCCCTCTCTGATAGCACCAGATGAGTTTGCTACGGGATGTCTGAAGCACCTCTAAAACCTCTATCAAGGCAAAAAAGGACACTTAACGAGATAACATCAAGTTTGCACCGTAAAAATATTCAGTAGTGACTTTGGAATACCATCCTGTCAGTGTGGGAGTCTGGACAATCTCTGTTCTTACCTCCGTCTGCACCATGGCAGGCCGCTGGGTGCGAAGTGTCTTCACTGTCTGGAAGAGGTCGACCACTCCCTCGTACCTCATCCTCTCCAGCACGATGCTGAGGGTGATGAAGACTCCGGTCCTGCCCACCCCGGCACTGAGAAACACACACACACACACACACACACACACACACACACACACACACACACACACACACACACACACACACACACACAAACACACACACAGTCTTTATTACAGGCTCCTGAACTCTTTATATATTTCATGTTAAACATTTAAGAACTAAAGCTCATTTGTACTGTACAATTTTTGGTTTCTTGGAATATGAATGCAGACTAACATTTGTTTTCATTAAAAATGTACAGGGAAGAGAATCTGAGCTGTAAACATGTGACATGAATTATAATACACATTTTTATTATGTTTGACCTTATTATGCACTGGATGTGTACAGAACATCTTAATTTATAGCATTCCTGGGTCAACATGCATATGAATATTTTGTCAACCATGACTACATTCTGAAAACCATCAAGGAAAATGTAACACAGTTAACCGCACTACAAACCACAGCCTCCTAAATTACTACAGAGCTCAATAAACTCCTGTTTAAAAGAGTTTCGAGAAAATTAAGTCTTGTCACAGACCCTGTTTTTAAAGTTTGAAACATTTAAATGTGATTTTCCACCTAGGATGATCAAAGTGCAGGCAATCATAGGTAATCTGAACTTTGGTATAAACCTCTGTCATTATCTAACGTGTACTTTGTGCATGTTGAACACAGGTTAGATGCTATTTAAAACTGCAGAGACAATTATATCAACCCTGGTGCTACATAATCATTCAAGCATGTACAAAGCTCAGAAGCAGCAGCCAGCCTTTATTACTACAGATTTGTCTTAATACTATGCAGGATTTTCCAAAACAACAATGTACAGGCTCATACAGAGATAATCCCTCTCAATCATCACTTATGAGCCACTTTAAGTTTGTGGTGGTGTATTTTTCTGTTATTTTCTGTGCTTGGGATATTTACGGGCGTGTACCGCCACAGTGCTAAGGTGAGGTCGGGGCTTTATAAAAAGGTAGTCCTAATGTAAGCAGCACTGAAAAAACCCAAATGTAAGAGGCGAAATGCCAACTGAGATTGAATCTGGGATTTATCTTTACTCACTCTGTTTACACACATTAACTGAAGATTCCTGTAGAGTATACCTTTAATTTCATGATTAATTTGTCTTACCTGCAGTGTACAGTGATTGGTCCGTCCTGTCCAAACTGTTCCTTGGTTTTGTGCACTTGTCCAATGAAATCAATGAAGCCTTCTCCAGTTTTTGGCACTCCTTGCTCGGGCCAGTCAGTGAACTGGAATTGGCGGATTGTTCTGGACTGGCCATCCTGAGGGGCAGCAAATAAGGAGTTTAAGTGTATTTAAGAGGCACAGTGCCTGGTAGAAAACCTGGCGTGTACTGTAGGTATACTATGTGCATAATCCAGCTGACCTTTGTTCGTTGCTTTTATCTATCTTTATGAGCAAATAACACAGTGCTGTACTTTTCACTTTGTGCTCCACACATCTCTCTCTGCAGCCTTCACTCTAATATGCACTCAACAGAAAAAAACCCACCACAGCACAGCTTCTCAGTCGATGTCCGCGACTACCATAACCCTGCTGGTTTTCACTGCTGCCATCTAATCATCCAATTTACACCTGGGATGCAATATGAATAAAGCTGACGACCTGGCAGGAGAAGAAACCAGCAGGGCTGTGGCACTTGCAGACCAGGACCGACAGACTCTTAACTGCAACATGGAGTCCCACACTTGACAGCACTGTGATGCCAGCATGTGTGAATTAAATGTTTTTCTTGCATATTAGGAGTATATATCTGAATCTATCGCTCTTTCAATGCACACACTGGAGGAAGGCGTGGATGTAGGATTAGAGTGCTATGCTGTGGGCCTTCTGATGACAGTAAAGTATATTTATAGCCCATTGAAACTACTGCATCACAGGGAGTTGCAGTACTGGCCCTCAGGGATTGGAGGCTATGCTTTTCATGTATTTTCACACAGTGCAACACACGCACGCACACACACACACACACACACACAAACACAAACACAATCCATAGAGCAAGCACACTGTTACTAAATCCGGGTAAACATGTTTGATGGTGCATTCACTTGATGTCAGCCTGTCAGGAGAAATAACACGGGATGCGTTCTGATCATCTCTACCTTGAAATCACAGTCGTTATAATTCTTAACACTTAGCGCGACTGTCGGCATTTGTATGAAAACCTAAAATTAAGATGGATTTGGGTTGGCTGGTTGTATTTGTGTAAAATGCCAATCAATCCTCATTCCCTCCACCACCACTAAGACATGCACACATAGACACATAACAAAACACACACACACACACGCGGGTAAACCCACAAATATTCACACACACAGAGTGAATCCAACATACCCTGGCATCTGTGACTTTGAACTCTCTGAGGATGTACTGGGGCATGTTGTACTCAGCCATTGGATCCACCACAAAGTACTGGTACCTGGCTGAACGCTCTGCTGGCCAGTACTGATGGCACTTCTCCTGCAAAAGAAAAGGGAGGCAAAATTTTTAAGCACCTATATTTAAAGAATCTTTC
Organism: Epinephelus awoara; assembly: GCA_035609425.1. Lineage (NCBI taxonomy): Eukaryota > Metazoa > Chordata > Actinopteri > Perciformes > Serranidae > Epinephelus > Epinephelus awoara. The sequence continues at coordinate 22,889,518 of CM069306.1, read as the reverse complement.
AGGAAAAAAAGGACTTTTACATAATGACTGCCTGGTGCTAAAGTGCAGGATATTTTTAGCACGGGTTTCTGTAAGTTATTAGTCATTTTGAGTCATGAGGAGGGCTCTGCTCACAAAGGAATATCAAGGGGAGACGGATCTGTTTTGAAATATTGTCTGATTCATTTCAGGAGGCAAAATATTTACATCATTTGTTTGTGTTGGTAACCACTGTGATAATATGCATGAGGGCTTTTGTTCATAAACTGTGATTATGGATAAGAGGGTGATAAAAGCTATGAAACACAGTTCAGTGCTGTTGGAGTCACTCGCATCATCACCAAAAATAACTCAGTCAGATATTATGGATTTAATCAAACTGGTACCAAGACAAAAACACTATTTTTTCCTTAAAGGTCCAGTGTGTAAAATTTAGTAAGATATATTGGCAGAAATTGAATATAATACAATAAGTATGGTTTTTTTGTGTGTGTAAATCACCTGGAACAAAGGATCATTGTGATTTTGCCAAACTTAAAATGAGCCCAGAAGTAACACTGGCTCTAGATAGGGCCATTGCCACCATAGTTCTCCAACACACTTGGCAAATAGAGGAGGTTTCTGTTGGTTGCAATCTGCAACCTTAGCTGCTAGGTGCCACTAAATCCTTTGAAGTGTTGTATTGGTTAGCTTAGCTTAGCATAAAGGCTGGAAGCAGGAGACAATAGCTACCCTGGCTAAGCCCAAAGGTTAAAAAACCTGCCTGTTAGCAACTCTTTGGCATTTTTGTCTTTATTAAATGACATGCAACAATGGTTTTAAGCTGGAAGGCAAACAAGAATCCAAAAAATCTCTTTCCAGCCTTTGTGCTAGGCTAAGCTATCCATCTACTTGCTGTGGCCATATATTTATCAGTCAGATGTGAAAGTAGTATTGATTTTCTTATCTAACTCTGGGCAAGAAAGCATATATCTCAAAATGTCAAACCACTATATTTAAAACTAACTTAATTCTCTTCAGGGTCAAGTAGGGGTGTTATTACAAAATTAGGAGTGTATATCTATGCAAGGACTGCCTCATTTTTTTCAGAATCACGATTCAGTTCCCTTGTTACCAAAATAGGTCCCATTTTACACAAAGTGTGATGCAGTCATGCAGTCTGAGAATTATCAGTATGCTTGGAATGCAACTTATTATTGACAAGTCTGACACAGTAGCATGCTAGTATCAACCCAGTGTCTTTATTCCAGCCGTGGCGATAAGGAAGTGAACTTTCAACCAGAGTTACTGTAATGAAATAATATTTGAGCAGTGTGATGCAGTAGCTTAGCTGAGCTGACCCAGCATATATATTTTGTATCATTCCCTGACATGTCTGCTGCGTGCACTGATGTACAGTATGTGTTCGTGTATTACCCGTCCCATCTCTCGTAGCTTGGTGAGCATGACGACGATGGTAGAGTTGTGCTCCCACAGCATCCTCCAGAAGTCCTCAGTGGTCTCTGCCAGTGGTCCCTGTGTAGCCAGGTAGGCCTTCTGCTGTCTAAAAACGTAACACCACATAGAGGAGGCAGATATTAAAGATTACACATGATAATTATGAACTTTATGGTGCTTTTATAACTGGTATTATAAAGCACATGACAAAGCAATAACCAGAAATGGATTTAACGATAAAGGAGTGCTGTTGTTGTAGAGGCTGTTAATCCAACTCACACCCCAAAATTTAATAACAGACAAGATATAAGACATGCAGCAAAACTGGTGTCTTATAAAGTGCTCAGATACACTCAGGCACAAATTTATTCAAATAAAATGCAAAGGCTTGGGAAGGGCTTTTCGTGTTGATCCATTTTTGTTCTATGAAAGCATCACAAACCATTTAGTGGACATTTATATACGAAGCACCTGTAGTGGTATGATTTGTAGGAAAGGGAATCAAAACCCATGCGGCCATGCTGCTTAAAAGCATTCAGCTGCAAACAGTAGAGTAAGTAAAGTCCTGTTGTCCTTGTGCTGTTTGTCAAAAATTTCTCTACCCTAGTGCCAACAAGACAAATTCCTACACATTTAATGAACATAGCAAATAATCCTTGGCAACTATCATCATCACTGAGCTGTTTAAGCCTATATAGATCCTCTACATCTCCCTCCTAACGCTCTGTAAGGCACCACAGAATGAGAGAGAGAGAGAGCACTTGATATGCTCACAAAACCAGAGATGAGCTCATCCACTGAGCCAGAGCTGTGCTGGTGTCCTACGTGACTTTGGCTCAGCTGAGCAGTTTTTCTGTCAAACAGCAGGTGGCAGCAGAGCACTGATCAACAGTGAGAGAGCCAGCTGAGTAATCCAGCACAAAACACACGCATGATCGTGCACACGCACTCTCACATGTTTGCAGCACATTTAAGTTTGCATTCAGGTGTACGCATACATGCGTGCAGTAGTTTCACATGTATATTAAGATACACTACTACACACACGCACACAGTCACACACTGAGCCATGGCTGAGCAACTAATGAAGGTGCTGCAGGCAAAGCACTAATGTGGAACCGGGAGATTAGAATATGCTCAGGGCCTCGCTCGCACAAATAAAGAAACAACAGATTGGTTGAGAGGAGAGGAGATGGCATACGAGGAGGGGAAGGCAACAGAGTGAGGAGTCAAATTAAAAAGATGAAAACGAGGAAAAGAGAAATGCAAAGTAAAGAGAGGAGATGCACAAAGTGGAAGGAGAAGATGTAGAGGGGAAAATGTGAGATGAAAAGAGTGAGCACTGCTCTCTCTAGCTGGTCATCAGAGTGCAAAGTAAAACTGACTGCTGAGGAGGAGAGCAGAGGAGAGAGAAGAAGAGGAGAGGAAGGGAAAGGAGAGGAGAGGAGAGGAGAAATTGTGGTTGTAGGAAAAGGGACTGTGAGAGCAGAGGAGGAAGAAACGGAAGCAAAGCAACGCTAAGCAGGGGATGAATGTTAAATTTCAAATTGATAGGGTGGACCCCTCTAACCTCCCCATAATACAGCCCCTAGCCAAAACAAAAACAATTCTAACCGTATCACACAATACTGACTTCTCTGCACACAGTGTCCTGATGAGCGCGCTGCCAAACAGCACAAAGCACTCTCTGCATCATCCCACATGACTGCAGTGCTTGAGGACATAGTGTTTCATTTCAACCTCATTACAATGCTAAAACTCCAGCCTGCATTGGAGCATATCCAGGGCTCCCGCCCCTGATAGCATAGCTGGAATCAATGGTTCGCCTCTCATTAGCTTAGCATATTATTGGCTTTTCTTGAAGACGCTGGGGTGAAGGGCACTGGAGGCCCCTGTTTAGTTTTTATTTATGCCCAGGCTTTAAAAGTGGCTTAATCACACAGTGCCGCCGGTGCACACAACAGGTCCCCACCCGGATATGTCTGTGTCTGCCATGATGTTTGGATGGAAAATTAAGATGGCGAGTGGGAGAGGACGGTGGGAGGAGACAGAGAGAAAGAGAGAAAGAAAGAGAGGGGAAAGAGGTGCGAAGGAGATTAAGGAGAAGAGAGAGAGACAGAGATAGAAAGGGGTAAAAATGAAGAAAGGAAAATGAAGGAAAAAGAGAGACAAGCAGAGAACATGGAGGACAGAAAAAATGGAGGGAGGAGTTTGGAAAACACACTTCATTACACTACCCTCTTGCTGCAATTATACTATTTACACAGCAACAATAGAGGGTCTGCCTCTGCGGAGCACCTTCTCATTAACAACAGGGCTGGAGGAAGAGGAGGGAGTTGAGGCGGTGGGGGTGGGGAGGTGTTGTCTCTGTCACGGCCCGGTATGAAGCAGAACCCCATATGGACTGAATGGCATTTCACACTCGCTAAATCCATCCCCTCGCTGTACACTTCAACCACAGACGAGCCAGCTCTGTCTGTCACTTCTGTGGTACTTATATAGATATAAAACAGAGAGCTGCCTTTTCATCTTCCTCCCTCTAGGAAGCAATTTGGACTCACAGAGCACACAAGGACATGCAGTAGCTTCGATATGAAAGCGGTAGTGGCTCAGCAGACGAGAGCCACATTGACAGAGCCGGGAGTAATTCTTGCAACTGGATACTGCCCACTGCGGACTCATCTTCAGTCCCCTCCCATACATTTTCATCTAGTCCACTGTGGATACCTACGGTGTTTTTCACACCTGTAACAATCTCTGATGCCAGAAAACAACTGCAGACACATTCAGTGCAGTCCGGAAGGTATTAGGACAGCGATGCAATTTCGGTTGTGCTGGCTCTGTACTCCAGGACATTGAAAATTGAAGAAAACAATGAGTGTGAGGTTAAAGTTCAGACTCTCAGATTGAATATAAGGATGTTTACATCCACATCAGAGGAACCATAATTGATTATAGCCCTATTTTAGGAAGCAGAAAGTAATTGAAAAAGTTGACATATACCTTTGTATTTGGTTGCGAATCCTGCAAAAAAAAAATGTCTGCCTTGAGGTCTGTTACTCATTAACATCACCAGGCACTTGGTACTTTTTCCCCAGGACGGATTGGATGGACCCTCAGTTGGGTTGACAGGTGACTTACTATGTCACTGCGGGGCTTTAAAAAAGATTGCTGGTTGCCTTGTATGCATGTTTGGATCACTGTCCTGTGTCCTTGTCTTAAAATTTGGGACAATGTATTAAAAAAAGGGCCATTCACGGTTTTGATTAAAAGGATGTGTGCCCTCAAACACCCTGAAAGGATAAGGCTGGTGTTCCATATTTTCTTATTGTGAATGAATACCATAAATTGATGCATAATTTTAAGGACTGCCTGTGCTTTCAAAGCCTGATGCAGCTTATTCCTCTGTGCCATGGACCTCTATTGTTATCCAAAAAGTATTAAAAGCACATCAATGAGCCACACTGTTACACTGGGTCCTGCGGCATTATTTACTCACTAGAGCACCAAATGTGTATTAATCCGTTACTGAAAATAGTCCCCAACAAATGCTCTCCTTAATCCTGTTTGAGTAACATTTGCTAAAATCGACAGTGCCCAGCTCTTTCAGAAAATAACCAAGCTTTAAAAAAAACCTAAATATTTGTGACTCGTTTAAGATTTCCATCTTCAGAGAGAACAAATGAACTCAGGGATGAGAGCCAAGATAGCGTAGTGTGGGTAGTAAAGCTAATGCATGGTTGATTTCAGTTCTTTTCATGGAATCTGTTGACAATAAGATAAATATAGACCCTTTCAAAACTGACAACATAAACAAAAAGAAGGAACGGTCATGACTACACTGAGAGCATTCGTTTTCCTTGTTATTGGTCTCCAAACTGATTATAGCTCTGTCCAACAGAGGCTGGACAGCTGCTGGACAGAGACATGATCTGTTTAGAGACCACTAACAAGGAAAACAAACACACACATTAAGATAAAAAACACCAGTCAACATCACACAATGTGTGTTTTTTAATCTGGTGGAAGAAATTTTCAGTGGAACAACAAAGACGTTATGGGTTAAAGCTTTCCATTGACTCCAATAGAGCTTACACCAAGGTCAAGCTCCTTGAATGCTGTCACTGTAGTCATGCCCGTTCCTTCTTTTATATTTTTCTTGGTGGCTCACAGGAAGTAAACAGGGACCAAAGCTGTTCCCTGGCAACAGAATAGCAATCGAACGGGTACAGAATAATGCAGCCTGTCCTTTAAAGCTCAAAGTCAGCACTTTAATCTCACTCATCATCATCGTATTCAGCTATTGAAGTTGAGGTCCTTTTGCTGACCTGTAGCCATCAATGCAGCTAGCGTTGATGTAGTCGGAGCCCTCGACGCCACGGATGGGCTGCAGGCAGACGCGGGTGGACTCAAAAGGCATGATGTTGACCAGGCGGTTCTTGAACTTGTTGCAGGGCAAGTTGGCGCTGATGAAGCGTGACGTGTGGGCTTTGGAGTTGGCCAGTCTCTGTTTAATAAAAGGTTGGGAGAAATCAGACAAGGAGAGAGATGGAGAGAAAAAAATTAGTGACCTGTGACCTGCAGTAAACAAACACGCAAGTCTTAAACGCTCGCCTGTCAAGTCTCTATTTAGACTCAGACTTAAGGTTTCCTGTCGAGAGAAATAAAAAGTGCTGCTGGTAGGTGCAGTGGACTTGTCTTCCATAGAGTCCAAGTGCTTGGGAGGACTGTGGGCGTGACAAGCTCAGTTCTGGCAGTGGACAGAGCACAGATGGACAGCACAGGAGTGTGTATGGACAGTCATGGTACTCCGGGAGAATTTGTGTGTGTGTGTTGTGGCCAGACTGTGTGGGCATGGAGGCTGTGGCCCCCACATACGCCGCAATCATTCTCTCACTCTTTCATTCTCCGTTGTTGGCAGGAGTGTAGATGCTATTATCACTTCAAACAGAATGGATCATGGTCATAAGAGGGCTAATGGCAGAGCCGCGCTGGGAGGAAAGTGTGTAATAACATCACAGTCGATGGCTATTGACAGAAGGTGTGTGTGTGTGCGTGTGATTGCGAGTCACCTTGAACACCAGCTGTGTGTATGTGTGGGTGTCAGTCATTTTGTAATTCTCCACATGTAGGTGTGTTGATGTGTTTGTGTCTTTATGTGTGTTTGCGCTGGTCCATTTGTCTCTGAAACGTGTGTTCCTATGTACTGATGCCATCGTGCTACTGTAGCTGCTGGGATGTCTCAGCACCAGTATTACAGACATGCCTGTGCACTGGCTTATTTGCCAAATTATTCAAACTTGCTTAAACCTCTATGTGATCACACTGGCACAATAGCGACACCCTGGACAGAAGATCAGAATTTGCAACTGCCGTCTAATGCCCTTTTCATAATGTCAGACATTAGAAGAGTGAGCGCAGCCTGGTGCTTCCAGATCAGAGTGGATTGAAAATCTTTCTAATTTCAGATTATCATTATTATTATTATTATTATGAAAATCTCACTTCCTGTACAGGGTTACAAAGCCACCCCTGCAAACTAAAAAGCTGTTCTGAAATGTCTTTCTTAAGTTAAATGTTTCATGACACCCTGTAGGAGCCAATTACAGCAGTGGTAAAAATTAAAAAATTTTTTACACAAAAAATTAAATAGAGCCTTAAGTAATACTTGTATGAGGTGTGTGCTTATCAGTCACCTTGAACTCCAACTCCATGGCAGTGACCGTCTCGCCGGGCGGAGGCTGGGTGAGTTTCTGGATGTGGGCGTACAGATTGCGTGCCGGCACCTCAGTGTTGCCGCAGGTGGCGGCCTCCAGCAGGGCTTCGTGGATGAAGATGTACTGGTCCTCAGTCTGGACCATGTAGTTCCTCTGGGCGCGCATGCACGTCACATGGCCGTAGATGTCTACAGATTTCTCATGCTTCATGCGCTCCAGCATGGCATCGATCACGATGAAGCAGCCAGTCCTGCCCACGCCCGCACTGATTTAGAGAGACGGAGAGAGAGGAGGGGTAAATAACTTTATGCTTCATTGTGTAAAACATAATTGTCTCAAGTGTGTTTACACTGTATAACAAGATCCACTCATAGTACAAACACATTGGTAAACACCTAAAGACACAAAAACGAGCACTACAGCACAAGGTTATCAGTGTTTAGCTGAAAATCCAAAGGACTTATAAACTATTTAATCACAACAGCACTGAGTTTAAGGCTAACTTTGGTATTTTTCAACCTGCTCCCTATTTTCCCAATGTTTTGTGTCTAAGTGACTAATGGGAAAAACAATTTTTGAAATTGGTCCGGTATTGAGCGAGACTGCTGCAGCCGGCTGCCACGAAACAGGCGACAATGTAACCACTCTAGGAATTTGGGCACCATCAATTTACGCCCACTTAAAGTGCTTGTTTTTGCAGCTGACAGCTCAGATTATTATTGTAAGTGTCTGAGAACATTAGGGAAAGGATCACTGCAGAGATAACCCTTTTTGTTAAAGAGTAAGATCCTTTTTTGTTTAACCAGAAACAGTCTTGAATTGGCAATTGAAAACCTACCAGACTCAACAGTAATTTTAACGTGTATAGAGCCAGCATATTTTCAGATATAACTGGGTGAACTGAGGGTGTCTTTCACATAACCAGAAATGGTGATTGTTGGAACAGTAAAAAGGCAAACCAAGACGTCATTTGTGCATTTTATTTTGTTTCTCTACACTTTGAATGTACTGTGTTTTACAATGAGAAAAACATTGTTTATTTAATCGGAGTCTGGCAGGTTTGACAATAGCGATTTCAGAGCTGTTTCTGCTTGCGCAACAAGTATCGTACTCTTTAATAAAAACATCTATCTTTCCTTTTCATAATGTTGTCAAAGACTTAAAATAATATTCTAAGCCTGTCAGTGGCAAAACAAGCACTTTTAGTGGATGTAAATTGACAGTGAACGATTGGCCATTAACGTTACATTGCAGCCTTTTTCACTCAGTGCTTGGCCAATTTCAAAATTGTTGTTTCCATGAGTCACTTAGACACAAACATGTGAGAAAATAGGGCCCAGAGTGAAAATAACAGAAGTTACCCTTTAATAAATCATCCAAAAGTATTGATCATCCAAGAAACAAATGAGTTCTGTGTTATAAAAGTGTCAGTTTTCACATGAGAATTTAATATCTCTAATCTTCAGTTTCTTTTGCTGTGTAAACCCTTAGTGTAAAATATATGAACTATATGTTCATCTAAATTCAACTTCATGTGTGTACGAATTTTCAAGATCTGTCAAGATGTATTGAGAATATTTAATATATAGGATAAGTTTTCCAGTCCTGTTATGTTCTCTCTGCTTCCCAGCTGAAAACTGGACATTTTGCTTCCCAGATAAGTTGATTTACTCCTTCCAGCACAAGAGCTGGACCATAATGAAATTGATGCTGCAGATCGTGCACACCATTTACGATTGTAGGGGCATCCTGAGAGGCTGTTCAACTGGCTGGAACATACAGAAATATTGAGCCAAATTCACAGTGATAAAAAAAAGGTACTGACCCTGAAAACAGGATGTGAACATCTCTGCTGTATGTGGTTTCCTTTAAAGTGTATTTGCACTAATCCTTGATTAAGGAGCACAACCCTGTCTTAAACAATACTTTTCATCAATGAAGAGAACAAGCAGTGCAAAATAAATATATGTGACAGTATCAGACACTGATCTTGTTCCAGTATAAGCCCACCTGCAGTGGACCACCATGGGCCCTGCATCTGGAGGATTGCAGGCCTTTACCCGCCGTAGGAAGGCCAGGATGGGGGTAGGGTACTCTGGCACGCCGTGGTCTGGCCAGGCCATGAACTGGAACTGTCTCACCTCTCTCTTCTCACTGGAGCCATTCTGCAGGAGAGTCAGAGGAGTCAGCAAAGTAGAAAGGTGTATGTTTGTGTTTTGTGGGATACCCTGGCTTGGCATACTGTAATTGGCTGCTTTTTAAAGATAAACTTGTCAGCCGGGAAAACAACATTTTGAACAGGTAAGGGTCACACTGTTTTGATGAAAGGGTGCTGAATTTCTAAAGTTGAAATCTGAAAAGCACGAGTGATTTAATCAGAAATGTAGCCATTTTAAGCAAAGGTCTGAAGTTGACTCATAACTTTGATAGGAGCACATAATGTGTTCTACTTCATGGCTGTGATCATTCGGCAAGTGTAGGTGTAGATAAAGTGTATAATTTTGGAATTGAACTCAGCAGTTTCTCAGACACGATTTCTTGGCATTATCACCATTCCTGATGGAAGCCGCTCCAGCTGGAGACTTGCATTTAATTAGGAATTGTAATAATGTTAGAAATTATAAGTAAGAAATGGAAAAAAGAATGAGAAGCGGTGAAATAAAGGACACATCAGTCACATCGTCATTGCTCTGAAGTATATGAATCAAAGTGAAAAAATGAAATATTTTATTGCCTTTTAGAGAACAAGAGACCAATCTTGGATGTTAAAAACCAATTACAGCAGCGAAAAAACGATTCCAGTGGTAATAGCCTTTATCTGTCTTCAAAAAAATAAGAAATTACATTTTAAAATGTGACCCCTGGTAATGGTGTACGGCAATTACCTGCTGGGAGCATGTCCCTCATGAGCATGCCTCGCTATATGGTTAAGTGCAAATGACAACGGCAGTACTGTACCTTGTAGAGGGCGAACGTACGGACGCTATAAGTGGCTAGCTCCACGGTGTCCAGCATGGTGACCTGGATCATTCCATAGGTCTCTGTTCCTCGCGACGGCCAGTACTGGTCACACTTCACCTGGCAGAGCAAGAGAGAGGGCACACTGTCAGGAGTGAACTGCTGCTAGCATCCACCACGAGGCTGGTGAGAGGCTTGTAGGATCACACTGATTAACAAGGAGGCAACATCAGAGAGGTCAGATCAAAGGCTTTGTCCACTGTCTAATTAAAAATGGAAGACTCAGAGTCAGCTCCTGTATCTGCTGAAAAATGAGCGCGAGTGAATCGAACATGTGCATGTGCACCCATGTGTGTCTACATTTGAAGCGGGCTTCAAAAGGCATTAAAAAACCCACTTTGTCTTTTACCGACCTGTGATCACTTTCAATTAGCTAATTGTCGGGTAGTTCGTGACCCTTTGTCATGTACGCTTTTGGCACATTTGTGATGATTGGACACTGCATTGTGGAGGGAGATGTGTCTAAAAGCCTGTTCTCGCCTGTCAGAAGGGGACAGCAGGTTCGGCCACCTGGCTCCATATGTGCACACAACTAACTTCACTGTAAATGAGGCTAGAATTCCTCCAAATACTGGCACTGAGTGGCTTTGCAACACTCTGTGTATCTTTGAAAATGACAGACTGGCCTTTGCCATATTTTTTTTTTTACTTTACTCCTTTGGTAAGGATCATTTGGCATTAGACTGGAACAAAAAAGGACATTAAATAGGGTTTAGTTCTTCACTCAACATTTACACGAACCCTGTCTCATCAGACTAATGAAAGTCTGGCTGTCACTGGAGTTTGGCTCTGGTTTTAAAACAGCAATAATAACGTGTCTGTTCAGAAAACATTGGGCAAATATGTCCTAAACTGCTTCAGAATAATTTGGAGTCAAAAAATAGGCCATGCAGTTGCACAATCATGCTTCACTTGATTTTTCTAACACCTAATTTAATAGTTGTTCACGGGGTCTGCAAGTATCTAGAGGCGATGAGTCACATCATTATCTAAACACTCCGGCATAGTCTGCTGATTGGTCTTGCTTCTAGCTTCTCAGCTCAGCCGATTCTCTGTGGATGTTTTCAAGAATAAAATCTTGTTTGGAATATCAGTTCTTAACAATTTCCTCCACCTACTATGTGTCTTAAATGAGATGCTGAACCCATTTTCAATCAGTCACAGGCACTCTGAATAACAGCATGAGCTATAAAACTAAAAAAAACTACAAGTGTGGGGGTAAAGTTTGTCATTTCACAGAATCTCTACAAGTCTGTTCAACTCCCTTTTTACATACAGGAACGGAGCAAATGCAAACTGTCAGGACTGCAGGGACAAGGACTCACTGCTATTGATTTGGATAACATGCAGAGGAAGAGATGTGGCGCGAGTAAGCTAATCATATTGATACTGCAGTACCGAGATGACATTTGGAAGCACCTCGGCTGTCTTAGCGAGCTGGTACAAATCGACAAAAACGAAATGCGCTAAAATTCACCCCCTCACATTTCACCTCCCCTGGTGACAGCTCCCATTCAGACGCAGAGGTAGACCTTGCAGGAGAAACTCAATTGAGTGATGGGGAACCGCTTGCAGTACAAACATATGGATTAGCAGTCACCACAGTAATGAATATCTTTGTGCTGGCTGAGGTTGGGTGGCATATTCTCCCTCACAAACACACACAGGTAAACAGATGCACACACACACACACACACACACACACACTGACAGAAACACACGCACGCACACACACACACACACACACACACACACACACACACAGACCACAGGTTTCACTATCATCTGCTTCTGCTTTGAACCTTGCTTCTCACATGTCGTCGCCTGGCCTTTTGCAGAGGACACAGACCTCTTATCTCGACACATACACACACAACCACATGCACACTACTGAGTAATACCTCTGGTCTCACTTCAAGTCCTGACCTTTTAGGGTTCCACTAACTGGTAATGATAGTGCTAGAGGAAGCTGAAATTTGCCTGCTGCTGGAGCTCATCATATTTGTAGAGCTCCTGTTCCGTTTGGCATGAGACATCAGTCCGGGTGTGTAGTGGGAGGTTAACTCACTCACCATATGTGTGTGTGTGTGTGTCTGTGTGTGTATGTATGTGAGAAAGAGATAGCGGATGTGTAGTCATGCAAAGGGTATAGGAGAAATTTAAAAAAGAACAAAAATCAGAGGAGGAGCATTTATCTGCTCATCAGGAAAACACTTCTGCATTTGCATCTCTCTTGGCCCGCCGTCTCATTCCTCCCATTTGGAAATCAACAAAGCCCCCTTCATTTATACAATAGGTCAGAGAGATGATGACCTCTCTCAAATTAGTCAGAGATTCAGTACGTGAGTCTTGGAAAAAGTTTTATACAACTTAGTCCCCTTTTGTAGGAGACATAGAAACTTTGTCTTTTGCTCAAAATAAGCCTTTTCATACACTAGCACATTGACGCAGCGCCTTTTTTCTACCAAAAACTTAGCACTAAGACATTAAAGAAGAGGATAGTCTGACTCAATCTTTATGCACACATCCTGCACACAGGTTTAAACATATACATATATATATATATATATATATAATCTTCACTATGCATGTCTAGTTTATTTTCACTTCAAAGTGAGTATCACTGTTTTGCCTCGTGCTTGCTAAATTTATTTGTATCCATGTGTGTTGAGCTTAGAAGTGAAAAGCTTGGTAATGGGGAACAAGGTTTCAGAATGCGAAATGTAGGGCTGCAACTGTATGAGAATTTCACAGTAAGATAACCGTCTTATTATTATCAGTCAGAATGACCCTTAAAGGGATGATAATTGTCAACTTTCATATCACAGTATACCTTAAGACCAGTATATTGCTGCATCAATAACGAGATGTCACCTGTAGCTTTGTACCTATTCCTCTGAACATAAAAATCCAAATAAAGTTTATTAAAAAAATAGCAGAAATCCCTCAAAATGCAGCATACAATGTGTCTAATAAGGACAAGGAGTACAGTCAGCTTTTTAATGTTTTGCCTTATTAAACGTGTATTCATTATCAACTTGGAAACATTGTTTGTGTGATGTAGTCTGCAGTCTGATAGGATTTTTCAGGACAGTTCCACATATTGGATAATTTTAATTTTCGGGACTGATGCAGAAACAGTTTAATCAATTCAATTCACAGTTAGATGCTTCATATTGAATTGGGGAAAAAGTCATTTAAAAACTGGGATAGACATTAATATCACTGAAATACTGCTAATTGCCATTTAACTAGAAATGTACTTTTCTGTATAGCAGAGGCTGTAATTGTGAATTATAAACAGCAGTGTTCAAAGAGTAATTAAACACAAAAAAAGTTATTGGAGATGGTGAAACATTAATATTTACTGTGTATGGAAAATTCTTTTATTAGTGTAAATGTCAGCAATGCAGATAAAAACTCTTCATGTTCTTTTTGTAGGTAGTATAATTAAACACCCTCTGCTGGTTTGGAAGTTCCAGCTCCAAAACTATTTGATGAAGCTACACTGAAATTTTCAGAGTACCCTGACGTGTTGGCCAAAAAACGTTTCCAGCCCCATTGGTGGAAGGCAAGTTTAGTTCTCCGCGTCTCTCTCCATAGTGCTGGCAAGCCAATTGATTCTCAGCTGTGTGTAGGAGGTGGGGACAGACTGAGAGGCTGTTTGATTTCTCTTTAAGTTTCTTATGTTGTGGTGTGGTGATTTTGTCCCTGAGTACGTATGTGTGGCTGTGAGTCTGAGATCAAAGCAGGAGAGCATGTTCATCTGTCACAGAGCTCTGAAAATTGCCACTCAGACACACTAAATATATATGGAAGGGTATTTGCGAGGATGTGCATATCCTCGCTGAGATCGACTGAACGTGTAATAAAAATCATCTTATCAAGCATATCCGCGCCACAGATATTCTCCAAGGTACAAATAAATGAGCTCAGTTCCAAAAAGACATAGTGTGCCCACAATTTGCCTAAATGATTGATTGCATCGATGGCTTAAAATTAAAACTGATGATGGTACATTTTGAAGGATGGAAAGTAATTTAAGTCTTTACTTGACAAAACGATTGCTTTTTTACAGACTCAATATAGATACTGAATAATGAACTGAGCGCCATGTAATGATTCCCTCCCACCCCACCAACCTCCCCAAAAAAATCAATGTCTAGGATTTTTGGAAATGAACTCTTTCATTTACAATCCCTGTTACTTCCAGTTCTCAGTCTGGGGACTCTCTTTCATTAGGGCACCCAATGCACACACTAATAAAGCACCACATAGTGGCAGGGCTCCACACTGATTTATTTTCTCCAGGGAATTCATGAGCATGATTTTGTGATGGTAATTAAATAACCCCATCCTGAATTTTGAATCTCAAGTTGCCCATGTGCTCCTTTTTTTCGCTTTTATTAGCCTGAATGTATTTTAAGGAGCACACGGGTGTTGTTGGGTGACAATCCTCTTAACTCCAACTTCAGAGTTTTCATTATAGTGCCGAGGCTTTGGAGAGCCAAATTCAGAGAGTGCGAACAGAAATGAGACACTAGATGAAATCCTGGCATAGTGTTGCAAAAATAAATATGTAGCAATCAAGTATTAAACTCTGAGAAGTTTCTAAGTAACAAATGAAATAGAATTTGCATGATTATGAAAATCTAAATTTGTCTACACTGTACATGTTCAGAATTTTACTGACTTTTTTTTTTGCTTATTTTCAGCAGAGGGTATGCAAGTGTTGTCATCATGGGCAAAGTTGCCATGGTAACTCCACCATAAATGGCAAGCAAACAGCAGGAGGGGAAATAGGAAATGGTAAAAAAAAAAAACCCGCTGTTGTGCAATTTTACTTCATAAACAGATCTAAAAGAAATTCATGGAGACGTTTTTAGAGATTGCTGAGGACTCAGGAGAAGAGAAGCAACATGAAGTGATGCTGTCCACAGACAACCAAAATATCCTTTGAAGTGCTTGTGACTTTGATCAGGCAGACAAATCCTGCTTTAAAGTAAGACCGGCGTCTATATGCCTTCAAGCTTTGTTGGGTGTACTTACATGCATATATACATATATTTATGTCAGGAAACTCCACTTATGGCCACATACCAGAATGTCCGGTACGTCATATTACTATTGACTTCAATGGCCTTAAGTTTCACAAGACAGTCATTTGGTTTCCTCATAGACCAACTCCTAATTCATAGAGGCCACCTACCTGTAGTGACATCATTCATACATTTTATTCTTCTTGCTGTATGCAATTGTGTTTTGATAATATTTCACATGAAAATGTATTTCTGGCTTCTTTATTTACCAGTTTATCAAAAATATATCACATTATAGTCATAATTTACGGCTTATTATTCACAATTAAATTATTCATAGTAATTGAGCTCATATGTTGTTTATAATTAATAAGAATTTAAGTACGCTCATGTCAATAAATTAGTACATAATAAAGAATTATCTGTTGTGGAATGCAGTCAGTGATTGTCAGCGTTCTCTAGTAAATGACACCATCTGTCCATACCCGTGACTTCTCCTCCAGTCTGGTCATCATCACGATAGTGTTGGATCTTTGCTCCCATACCATCCTCCAGAAATCGCTCAGCGTCTCTGGCAGTGGCCCCTGTGTGGCGATGTAGGCATTCTGCTTCCTGTAGCCGTCGATGTAGTTGGCATTGATGTAGTCACTGCCTGGAACGGCTGTAACAAAGACAAGTCGTACTGTAAGGATGCAGCTGATAGATAACAAACAATGGGTTATTTGATCTAATAAGGTTTCTCAGAAAGAGATCAGATTAAGATTTGAATCATTTTAATGAAAATGCATGATGAATCACTTGAGATGCTTGGTACTGTATTGGAGCAAAAAGGGTACATGTGCTCTGTGGTTAAACTGGGGATTTCTAAAGTAGGACCAGGCATACAAAATGTCTGTGGCACTTGTGAACGAGGTCTCAATCGATGGCAGCCTCTCTCAATGGCTATCTGAGGGGTTGAGTGGTTACATGAGCTCTTACCGTCAACAGAGGTGAGCACCACTCTGGAGTGGTCATAGGCAATGACGTTTGCATAGCGATTCTTTGGCTTGTTGACTTCCATGTTGGAGTTCTCCCAGGTAAACTGCTGGCCTGGATCAATGGACTGTGAGAGAGGGCAGGAGAGAAATGACACAGAAAGATGGCGAGAGAGAGAGAGAGAGAGAGAGAGAGAGAGTGAGCAGACAGAGAGACACAGACAAAAAGAA
This sequence comes from Epinephelus awoara, assembly GCA_035609425.1. Lineage (NCBI taxonomy): Eukaryota > Metazoa > Chordata > Actinopteri > Perciformes > Serranidae > Epinephelus > Epinephelus awoara. The sequence goes on along the minus strand of CM069306.1, from coordinate 22,873,123 downwards.
AGGAAAAAAGAAGCACAAAAAGAGGCTCTTGAGCGTTACATGGATAAACTGTTACCCATTCATCCGCAGCACACTATGTACAACAAACCCTTTAAATGGAACGTATACCAACATAATGTCTCTTGAAATGCCACAGCTGAACGCTGCAGGTAAGTGGTTTGTTTTATACAATGTGGGAGATTGTTAGCAGATAGCTTGAGTCTGAACAAAGTGCTGTGTTGTTGACTCTTCTGCAACCACTGCTGCTGCACTGACAAGTTGATTTTTTGCATGACATTTGGTGCCTTGAATGCTAATGAAGCAGAATTATAAAGGCAACTGTTTTGGTGATTTAAGTCAACATAAACCAAACAGAGTCCATGGATTGAGCCGAGAGAGCCAACATAACCAAATGTTCTTTTTAGCTGGATGGAAAATGAGTAAAGGTTTTGCTGAAGCTTGCAGCCAATGACAACAACACTCATCCTCTCCCTTTAGGATAGACCTATTAAATTACCTAATTCTGAGAAGTCACATGCATGACTTCTTGCGGTAACCATTATTCTTCTCATCCTCCTTCTGTCTTTCTTTTCTCATCTTCTATTTCTGTTGCCCTTTCCAATCTTGTATTTTTGTTTCACCCCCTCCCTTTCATCCTCTCCATGTTTCGAACCCTCTCCTTCTTACGTCATTTGTCTCTCGGGCTAAGACGACAGTAGACTGCATACATATTGATCCGGGGAGATATGTGACGGCCTCCCATCCCTCGGCTCGATAATGTCACAGAGTCTCTTGTTATTCCGAATCGATCCCCCCTCAGCTCACACCGGAACCATGTCCACTAATTCCCCAGACCTTTCGCCTCGCAAATCCAGCAGCAGTGTCAAAACGACACCTTCAAAATTCCTTCACTTACTTAACGCGGCTGTAGGACTATGTAATTTAATTATTAGAGGTTATCTCTTGTCGAATCTTGACAGCTCAAACATTATAGTAATTATTGGATAATGGATAAAATAAAGGGCACAGGGTTAGGCTTGGAGAGAGTAAGGATTAAAAACAAAGCGATGGGCAAAATAGCATTTTTAAAAGTGTTTTCCTGAGGTCTGGTATCCTGAGCTACACATGAGGCAGGGGTGGTTTGCCTTGGTGTTACATTGCTCTCCTATGACAAGAGTAATTTTCTTGCTCTCACAATTTTGTCCTATAGAATAAAGTGGCACCTACACACAAAAGAACCCACATAAAATGTATATATAAGCTATTTTAGACTCATACTATATTCCAGAGAAATCCATGTACATGCTATTTGTTTCTGAGCAAGATATGAAAAATGTGGAGTGCTCATATGCAAGAAATCTTCCACTACAGCTCCAAATTGCTCAGCACTAAGAGTCATGTGGGTATAGGCCTATTGCTGCTGATGAGCTCAGCACTGCCAATTTCTCTGTCCGTGCCCGCCAGTACGAAGAGAAAGATTTCATTTGCAGTCAAAACATGTCATATCCATTTGAGAGCTCAGTGAACACAGCAGGCACACCAGACTGATGACAACTAGCAAACAAGTACGGCCTAGGTAGAGATGGTAGAAAGAGGTGAGAAGCAAACGCCCAAGGTATTCTCGCTGACACACTGGAAATGCTTTCAAATGAACATAATGATGCTATATGACGACTGCAGCGTGATATTGCTTCCTGCGATAAAAAGACTGTCAGGGGGAGCTGCGGCATGTCAAATTCTGCTCATTACCCAGAGTGCTCATTGCTCAGTGTGATGTGGACTGGCGTTGGTGGTAGAGGAAGTGTCAGGCCGCCTAAAACATCAGGGAGAGGAAGTGGTGAAGCCTCTACAAATTCTGTGCCTTGGGGTAAGGCACAACGGGAGCAGCCGGCGAACGTGACTGTGACAAAGCGCCGTGAGCTCTGCCACAGCGGCTTGGCTGGCACAGAGATGGTCGGCCATCTGCCGGGCCATGGAGGGGGTCTTCCCTGGCTTGGAATGACTGGTGTGGAGAGGGAATGGGGCCGGGCTGGTTGCCTGCAGTCATACAAACCACTTCCCTGGCTTGATTCGTTTACACTAACTCAACAGGCCGAAAGGGTGATGTGCTGGAGGGGCACTGAGCAACACAAGAAAGCACTTAATTGAGTGCAGATTTTACCAATGCCTAATTATCTCCCCAGTTAGCTGTTAATTTCGTGGTGAATCACATATAAAGTCCATTAGAATTACATATTATGTTCTAAAATGTGCAACTTGGCGTACAATCATAAATGTATATTCTGTCACACATTAAAATGGCTCCTTATTACAGACTAAACTTTAGTCCTCCCTCGCTGATATGACGGAGGTGGACAAAATATTAGAAACACCTCTACGTGTAAAACAAGACAGCTTAGCTTGGGTAGAATAATTATACACACATCACGTAGGTCCAAGGCAATCAAAAAACACCTATACACTTATTCCATGCTACAAAAGTGTAATCGAGACAAGTTTGATCATCCTTGGACCTTCGTCAAGTCAAAATCGGATTAAACTTTTGTGGCAGGAAGTAAGTGTGCAGGCATTACATGTATACAGTTCAGCTACAACAAACTACAGCCTCCATATGACCATGAAGTTGAATTAACACCACTATAAAACAGTTTAGACGATAACTTGGCACTATAACCTTGCTGTAGGTAGGATTTATTGCATAGCCGCTGTATTAGAATGCATTACTTTCAGCTCAGAGTACTAAAACTCATAAAAAGTCATGTATGAAATCTGAATTAATTCAAGGATTCAACTTACTCATGCATGACAAAATGCACAAACACTGGATGTTAATGTAAGCACCATATATGGTTCTAAATTACTTTTTTCATGTGGGCGATGCCGATGGGTAGATGGTAGTGTCGAGCAGTTATGTAAGTTTATCAAATAGATGCTATTTTCACAGTAAACACAGGACAGGGCAGATAAAAGAACAGTTAAAAAAGTTTGGTTTCGTGGTGATGCTCGGGTAAAGGTCAGGAGGTCATCAAAATAAATGAGCTGTTTCTCTCGGGATTGTGAAATTGCACAACAAATTTCAAGCTGTAGCAACACATGCTGGTCACAGACAAACAGACAGAGGCAATCACAACTTTTTAGGTGAAGGTAGAAATAAGTCCCTCCAAAAAAGATCTACAATCACTCCAACAGCCTTGTTGAATCCATCAATGTGAGGAATAGAGCTGATTAGACAAAACAGATCGAACATTCAGAACAAATAAATAAAAGACAGCTCTTGTTTTTCTGTATTCAAGGATGCCTCTCCTCTTGATCTGGCCTCGCTTCATCCCCAAACCAACTATGTGCCACTTTAAATGCAAATTCAACCCCCCCCCCCCTTTTTCTTTTTCTTTTTTTTTTTTGAGGAAGAACACTGACAAGAGATAATCCCTCACCGAGTTGCATTGGGGAGACCGCCTGCAAAATAACATTCTTCAGGGAAACATCAAGACGCACACAGATTGCTTAAGCAACTTGCCACCTGCTAGTTTTGTGAAAAAGCATCTCGCAGCATTAAATTTAAGTGTTGGTTTCCTGGTGGGATTGGTAATAGAGTTGTAAAAATGACTGAGGAATGTCTGTGAAAGAAGTCTTCCATAATCCATTAGAATACATGCATATGGGATCAAAGAGGCATAAACACAAAACTTCCTCCCAGACACGATAACAAAGAAATGCATTTACACGCTTTAAAGTGAGAGGGGAACACTGATATGGCATTAGCGCATGGCTCTTACCTCATACTCCTGGGAAAAGCGGAGGCCGTCGTTGGCCTTTAGTCGCTCGATGTGGTCAGCCAGGTCAACGACAGGAATGGGTGGGTGCTCCCTCATTCCTGAGAGAGGAAGAGGAGGAGGAAGGGACAGAAACAAAGAATAGAGTGAGATTTAGCTGTTCATACATCAGACTTACACATCGACTTACACAAACACTGGTTGGACCACAGGGTGAGTGAGGCTGCCGGTGGGACCATGAGGTGGCTGTGTAACGGTGAGGAGAGTGCACTTTGTTCAACAATGCATGAAGAGCGGGAGAGAAGAGAGAGAGGAGAGAGAGCGCACAAGTTGAAACAGGCTGGTGACATTTGGTGACATTTGGTGACATCGTCATGCTAAGTGAGGAGGACAGAGGTGGGGCTGGCACGGCGATGCACATGAGTGACTGGGTGAGCATGCTCCTGGAGGGAAGCAGGAGGCAGACATCGCTCTGACTCCACAACGCTCAATTGGTGGCAGAGGTGGGATCAGAGCAAGAACCCACAAGTCTCTACAAATCAGTCACACTGTCACTTCCCAGAGAAGAAAAAAACTGACTGGTCACCAGCCAAAACTCATTTCTTTGAAAATCTCTTTTCCTACAATAGACTATCTTTCGGCCCAGCCTGGAGCGCTTGGGCTGGATTAATTTCAAACAACCCCCCTGCCGCTCTCTAGATTTCTCATCGCCGAGTTATTGGATGATTTATTGCTAATCTACCGACACAAATTCCCCCTGTGCCTCTGAACTTGGCAAGGCTCTGCGCTTAAACGGATTGCTGGGAACTTGCGTTATGTGTTAAAAGTTAACTGTATGCGACGCATGAAGAGGCTCTAAAGTTATACATGGAGCATCATTAACCTTACAGCCTTTGAGTCACACAGAGATCAGAAAGACACTTTAAAAAGGTATGTATATTAACATTAGTGCCTTTGGCTGAGCGCATCTGTAAGGTCATGGGTCACACTTTCAGATGAGCTACTGCTGCAAGCTCATTATTGCTGTAATGCTAATGGCTAATGGCTGGTAACTATGGCCACTGCACAAGATGAGACCTAACCAATTACACTAATTTAATAGTATCACACCGAGGGACCTATGAGCACATTAACATCAGTGTGTATGTGTTTGTGCATGTTCACCGAGGTCTTTTACAACCATGTTGTTGGGTAAATGGAGAGTGAAGCCATAGATAACGAGGCTAATGCACGGGAAGAGTAACTGTCCGCACTGCTCAACTATCCATGAAACCACCTAGTCCCCTGCTTCCGCACCAAAAAGGTGTTGTGGGAGGTTCACAGTCAAGAGAGGACATTCCTGCATCCTTGGAGCGCCAGAGGCTACAAGCTTGTGGGCTTGTGATGTCTGTTGGGATTGCGAAGGGGGAATGGGATCACGAGCGAGTGAGAGAGGAGGAGAGACTTCATGTGTGGGAAATACACAGTAGGTGAGAGAGCAGACTAACTTGGAGTGTTGGGGCAGCGATGAGAGCTGGGACCTGTGGAGAGAGGAGAGTGAAGGAGGGAGGAAGAAGAACACTCAATCAATGGGGATGGCTCAGGATCAGACCGGGGCCAAACAGTATCTGCAAATAACCTTTCAAGCTAGTTGGAGTGCGCAGCGGGTGGTGTTTGCCCTCTCAGGACAATTCAAGTAGTGTAGTTCGGGCTGTTAAACAGAAGTGCATACAAAGCCTGACTTTAAAACACTCCCCTGTGACTGCTCAGTGTGAACTGCACCACTGAGTACATGTTCAGTGTTAAATCTTCACTTCACTGTGGTTATGATGACATTATAATCATTAAAATGTTAACTGTGATCTGGGAACATGACATGTGAGCGGTCAGATGATCAGACAGGTTGTAAACAAGTCACTTTTACCAGATTATCTAAACCACTTTAGGTAGATAAAATAAAACTGAGCTCATCTGGATGTTCGTAATATCTCCTCATTGCACATTAAAATACTCCTCTGTGACTACTTAACTGTAAATTGCGCTACTCCGTAAATGGCACTACATACTTCATCTGAAGTGTCAAACACAAGTGATCTCACTTAAGTATTTGCAAATACTATCTGAACCAGGTCTGCCAAGGATAAACCAGGTTACTCATAGAATCACACGCCTGCTCCTGAAGTGCCACAAGGTGCAGCCGATGTCTGTTTAACAAACCAACATGTTGGAGACATGAGCTGCAATCGGCTGAACCACTTAACAACAATCAGAATCAGGGCAGGAATGATCACCTGCTGTGGGTGAATCAAAGAGAAAGAGAGCTGGGGGACAGAGGAACGAACTGTTGAATATTCGCACAGCTCAACCTTGGAATCTCACACGTTTTCGCGAGCTTGACACAGCCTTGGTGATTTTTGATAATCATGAGTCTTGAAGGAAAACAGCGAGGTGGAAAGGGAGAGAAATGTTGACGTATAAAGGGGGGGGGGGGGGGCAGAGTGTGAGAGAAAGAGAGAGAGAGAGATTACCCTACTGGGGGAAATGGAAGACAAAAGAGGAAAGAGGTGGAGTGGGAGGACGGGAGGACAGGGCTCTTTTAGAGCGGCAGCACTGCTTAATTCCTCTGCAGGGGTTCAAAGGGGCTGTGTGTGTTTCTGCGTGTGTGCCTGTGTGTGTACGGCAAATGGGATCTTTAATAACCCGTGAGAAGGGATGCACACATACACACACGCACAGAAAACACACAGAAACGCACACAAGTGCGCGTGCACCGGGGTTGACATTTTCTCTCAGCTCCATTGTTCCCATCCGCCTGGCTCACCTTGACATCAGAGGCAGCAGGACTCATTACCAGCTAGGGGGAATGAAAGGAGCTCATGGAGGGAGGAGGAGCGAGGAACGGGGGAGGAGGTAGGAGATCAGGAGGAAAAAGGAAGAAGGCTGATGCTGAGGCGGGCACCCTGACACAACACCCCCCCACCCCCATCCCCACTTCACCACAGCGCGTGGACGGAATCTGAATTCACTCGGCCTGACTCCATTGATACCGTCCAGAGCTGGGCATTATGGCGAGCATGATTTGTTTATTTTCTCTTATTGACCAATTTGTCTTTTTTAGAGAACTGGTCAGATTTACAGCCTGAGGATAAATAACAAAATAAGCAGGACACATGAATTTCATACAGCAACACCTGCTACAAAGCGCTAATAAACAAGAGATCCATCAAAAGAACAGGAAGGCAGGCGTTCGCTGCAGAAGTAGATTGCTTTTGGAAAGGCTGTTTAGAGTTTAGTTGAAGAAGAAAAAAAAAGAAAAAAGAAAAATCATTCGAAAATGCAATATCTACTATTTGAGGAAAAAAATAAAAGCTTGAAAACACAAGATGTTAAGAAACACTATTAAAGGTATGAGCCACCTTTAGATATTTTCTTTCAGCGTAGAAGATAGGATCATCTGATAAATTTCAGGGGGGATTTTCATTTTGGAATGAAGCCCTCTCAAATCCTCCGTCACAAAGGCAGAATACACTTTTTATTCATTGTTTAGGGAAGCAATATTCACTGAATCTGCACACCTGATTAAAATGCACACAATTAGAATATAGTATAGATACTCACACAATATATAACACACTTAAGACACAAAACTTTCTTTAGTTTACCACTAAGCAGGACTGTGAGGGCAAGTGGAGATGATCACTTGTTGATGTCAATCAGACTTAGGGCTGGGTGATATGGATAATTCCTCAAAATCAATATTGCGATGATATTGTGGGCTATTGATGCTTTCACAAAATATTTACACAAGGATATTTTTTATAAATAATCATCAGTAATGTGGATGTAATGTGGACATATAAAGTCTGTAAAAGCAAATTATAGAACAGCTGAGGAGTCTGGTTTGTAAAGTTCAGAAAATGACATCATTGAACTGTAATGAAACCAACAAAAGAGACTTGCGATATTATAATATCTAAAATCTAAGATGATATCTAGTCTCATATTGCAATATTGGTATGATATCCATATATTGCCCAGCCCCCATCAGAGTTATCATGAATCCAAGTTTCCAACTTGTAAACGGTGTTCATGTCAACATCCAAATTGCAATTATGACATATTGTGAAGTTATATTGTTCAGTGTTTTAATCCTCACAAAACCAACTCTACTGTAATACAATCATAAAGTTGTCAACATGGCAACCTCTCCATCTCTACCATCTGTTCCATATGACATGGACGCATTAGTTCATTTAAGGGCAGTTGCTGAGGGAAAGCAGAGCAAATGTTATCATATGTTGCTACATGAATGGTAATCGTTTATTACCTGGGGTCTGGTAGTTCAGTCTTCTCATCTCCACAGGGTCGGAGGAGTTGGCCAGCAGGGAGTCTTTCACCCCACCTGAGTGCTCATCCTTTGGTAGGGGTGACGCCCGCTTCCTGAGGTGGCAGAAACAGACAGTAAGGCGTTAACCACATCGTACCAAGACCACCTACGTGCTCAATACAAGAGCACCAACTCAGCCATCAATTCCTTAAGCTAACTGCAAGTGGGAATGACAGGATGATTGAGAGTGACATCAATGTTTCCTCTATAAGTTTGGGAAAAAGCACTAAAGGGAACACACATTTTCACTGTGGTGCACTCTTGATGAGGTTAATGACATAGTTAAGGGTTCTTGAAAGTAGTTCTGAGGACCAGCAATTCAAGAGACACTAGGTACCAGGGCATTACCCCCATTAGTTTGCCAACTGGAGTTTAATGTGTTTGAAGAAACGCCATCATTTTCCTGGAGTGGGCTAGGTTGGGTTTGTTTGCTGCTGGATAGGTGACAGCTGCTGTGTGGGTATGTGTACAAGAGCGTGTGTGTTTGAGTGTAGCAAAGATTTAAATGTGTGATTTTTGCTGCTGTGTGTGTGTGCTAACAACACATTGTGTTTACTGGCTTTCCAGATTGAGAGGAAAACAGGCGGATGCTGTAATTAGCTCATCAGCTGGGTGGCACAACACTGGGTAATTAGACCAGTTCTGCAGCACCTGCGCTGCCAGGCCCGGGCTAGCTGAATCTAGCATAGCACTGAACAACACAGCACAGCACGGCCTGGTTCGGCTCAGTCAACCGTAGCTTTGTCCATCAGGCGGAGAGAGGGAACAGAAAACGCAGTCTGCCTGTATTCTAACGTTCAGACAGCCAGCATCTGTTGACATGCGCACACAAACAGGCACACAGATGTACGCTTTCCCACCTCACTTTCACAACTACACACACTCACACAGATACAGCTGCAGACTCACAAGCCTTCTGACTGCAAATGGAAATGGGCGGAAGGAAGCATCAGGGCGCCCTGTGGAAATTTCACATCTCATTGCACTCCATTTGCAAGTGGCGAGCGTGGGTTTTAGGCAGGAGCAGGGCCTTCTGTTGAAGCCAGGCGTGGTGAGAATACATAAAGCTGGTGGTGCACACACAGCCTTAACCCGGTCCACCTCGGCCGTTGGGGCTTGGGCCTCACCGCCACCTGTTATCTTATGCTGCAGGGGCTTAAGCTAATGCTAGCAGCGTGACGGCTAATCTATGACAAGCATCTTTTCCTCTCCAGCAGAGAGAGCTGAGCCAGACCGTATCCGGTTTTCCCAGAGATCACTGCTGGTGCTGGGCTGGGCTGGGGGAGGGGGTGGAAGACTCGGGCATCTGCGATCTGTTCTCCACACCCCTCATCTCTCCCTCTGACCCAATCAGATGCCAATCTACATCACACTTTAGTGCCGGGCTAAAGTAAACATGGCAGCAATCTCAATGGGGTTATTCATCTCAGGCTAAAAGTGAGGGTTAAGACGTGTGAGAATGTAAGTACACACACTTACACACACGCACAGTGTGAGTGTACGAGTGTGTGTGTGCAGTACAGGGCGCACTTAATGAGGGTAGAACAGGGCCCTTTGTTGAGACTCCTGCCACGAGGAAGCAGGGAGAAGGGGAAAAAAGGCTAAAAGTGGAGGAATGGGTCTCAGTGGAAAATGTCAGCTTAAAAGATGGGAACATTTCTTTTTCAGCAGTTTCCCCGTCTGGCATTTACTTCACAATGGCCCATTCAGCAGCAGGTGATGCCTTGGCATATTCAGATGGGGCCAATCCTGGAGGGGCGCGCTGACACTGGCTGGATAATGAAACACAGCACGGAGACAAACCATGGCAGACAGGACGATCTGAGGAGGAGCACTGGCACTAGATGTGGAACATGCACTGGTACACGGACGTGACCTGGGGGTTCCTTTGACCCCAGTTATCAAAGGCTGCAGAGTCAGCTGCTTCTCATGTCTTGTAAAATGGAACAAATCAGATTAAAGAGGTTTCCTTTTATTTCTGTCTGAGTGGAGTGTTTTTGTGTAATGCCAATTGGAGCCGAGAGGAAGCTGACCCTGCAACCCTGAAGAGCTGATGAATACCACCACATTTCACAACACAGATGACAGGGACTTGGGTGGTGGAAGATGAAGTTGTGACCGATGTAACAGTGACAGTACCCACCTTTCCTGTTTGCTGCTTTCACAGGGGGCAAAAAGAGGGGGAGGGGTGTTAATAGGTAATTGTCATCCATGTGGATCTATAAGGTCTTTGTTTAAAGTTTGTTCTAACTCTAAAATTTTCAGAAAGCTAGATCCATTTCTTCCAAAAACATAAGCCACATCTTAATGGCACAGTGTAAAAAGTTACCTTATGAATTACTGGAGACTTTTGAGGATAACCTCATCATTGTTCACTGCTCGTATTGGGCTTGACGAATATGCGGGTAGAAATAACAGCCATAGCTGGAGTGTTATTATTCCCTTGCACATTTACTGCCAGTCCAAGGTGTAAAGGGCACGCAGCCACCTCCCCACTGTCGCTCCTGTCTATGTGCTGCTCAGCAGTGAGCTGTCTCAAGGCCTATTATTAACCAGTCTCATTCTAGGTCTGCTGGAGACGGTAGCATTACAGCAGTCTGGTAGGCTGTGGGTGGTTGGAGAGTGAGTATGATGGCAATTGTAAAATTTGTAATGGAGCCATCAGGAGAGGATAGGGAGGCAGAACTTTATCAGTCAATCATCGATTCCCATCTAAATGGTACCTTTATGGAGACCAAACCAAATTATTATTATTGTCTTCTTTGTGAACATAAAATAATTGTTTAATGCAAACATGCCTCACAAAAGGCCAGGAGTTGCAACTGATGGGTTATTTTAAAGAATTGCAACATTAATGTAAGTACCTGAATGAAGAAAATTCAATTTCTTCACTTTTATTCATCAATGTGAGAAAAAATGTATAGTTTCAGGCTCTCAAATGTGTGAGTATGCTGCTTGTTTAAGTCATTTATTATAGTAAAATTAGTGTTTTTTGTCAAAATGAGACATTTAATGAAATCACCCTGGGCTCTAGGATATTGTAATGGGCATTTTTTAACAGTTTTCGAATGTTGTTATGAAACAAAACATCATCTGGGAAAGGATTTGTCAGATTAATATAAAACAAAAATAGCCATAGGTTGCAGCCTTATTATTTTTGTCATCAACTAATCTGTTGAATATCTTAAAGATATTCAATTTACTATGATGTATCTAAAAAGAAAAGGAACGTTTAGTCACAGTTTAGTTGTAGTAGCAGCCAGGAAATGTTTGGCTGTTTGTTTTTACTTAATATATAAAACTAATGGAGTTGTTGTTGCAGCACTAGCTATCATTATCTATTTGTACGTGCCTCCCCAGCACCTTGTTGGCCTGCTTGTATCCACGGTGTGCTGCACAGTGGCAGCTAAAGTGCTTTTAAGAGATATTGACTGAGCTTTTAGTTAAGCCCTCTGTTGCAGCCTTCTGTTTCTTATTTGAAATGACCAATGGTGTTGGCCAAAACACATTTCTCACTCCTAACTAACGGTTTTTGACAGCCAAGCTGTACTTTTCATTAGGGAGGCGATGTCAGCTGCCGTTTCAACTGACACGTCACATAGTACTGTTAAAAACGACCAACCAGGCCAAAATCTTCTGGGGCGAAATGAGGATTTTCTAAAAGACAAATCAATCCACCGTTGGTTCCTTTCCCCGTCACACTGTATATTATGGTAAGGAAATTGGATGTTACAGTTTGGTGTGTGAGCAGCCTGGTGCAAGTGGCAGAGGGGAACATGTCTCATTAACATTCCTGATGCAACCAAAAGAAACCTACAATCACAAGTGTCGATGCAGTTCAACCTCATACAGACATGGAGGAAAATGACTGAGAACAGCCTCTTACTTCTTAAAGAGCAGGATGGCGATGACGATGATGATGATGAGGACCACAGCCAGCACTGGGCCCATAACCCACAACATTTCAGGTTGTTCCATCCCCTGAGCCATACTTGTTGTGACCTGGATTGGGTCTGAGTAGGGACTGGCAGAAAACGTCATCTGGAAGAGAAAAGAAAAGTGCAGGTGCATGAGAGCACAGTCACGTCAGATCTACAAGATGTATGCAAGGTTTTCCCTTCTTATCTAAACGTACAGTGACCTTCCTAAGGGTTTTTTTAAAAGCCAAGTTAAAAATAGTCCACACATCCCAGAGGAAAAGAGCTGAAAGTTAAGAGAACAAGCACGTTAGCCTGCTGTTAAAGTAAAGTAAACCTTTTTTGTTAATAACTTTTTGGTTGGTTTTCTCAAAGCATGCTGGCAAGGTGAAAAACTGTGTGTGCTTATTACCACATCAGCAACCTCCAACACACAGACTCAAGGCAAGAACAGTCTTTTTATGATGATGCTAGGATTACAAAAGGATATGGGTCATACACTTGTTTTCATGCATTTGAGAAGTGTCAGACAATGGGAGACAATGGCTGACAAGCTAACAACAACAGGCAGCATCCTTTATTCTCAAAGTGGAAATCGACCAGTTTTTGGCTGTAACTTATCATTATGAAGTAAGTGTTCATTGCACATGTCATGGCTACATAATAATGACACCAACAGTGGTTATGTTTGTTCCCTACAAGTCTTGCTTTCACTATGCAGCTCTGTTAGCTATCAGGTATGATCTCCTAGAAAAATGAAGGCTCGATTAACGGCACAAATGAAGTGTGCTTTTTGAAGGGAGAAGCGCTTTTCCCAAAAACAAAAGAGTTTGGGTGGTTGCGAGACAGTGTAGTAAAGACAGAAGTCATTTACTCTAGTACTTGTCTTATTCTCCTGGGTCTGGTGACGACCCTGCTCGAGGCAGCTTCTGCCAACTGCTCAATCGGCTGCGCGCTTTACCTTCAGTACCAATTTGTGTCCGGTAATAAACGTTTGCAAGTGCTGCGTTGATTAAAAGTTGTCTGTCTAGACTGTGAATTAAGAGAAAAACTAAAGAAAAAACAATTTAAGAAAGGGAATAACAGACGGGTATTATACATTATTTTTCTGGCTCATGTAACAATGTTGGAAATAATGACATATATAAAAATAAATATATTATTAGCTGCGTCTACCTTGAAAAGGAAAGGGAATCAAAATATGTGATTTTTGTTTCTGGCACCCTGAGAACTAAGTTATTTCATGCTAATAATAGGTTCACGGTTCAAAGATGCAGCAGAACAAGCCATAAAGCTATCGACCTAACTCAAAAGACACTTTCCCAAAAATAATAACCATCTCTGCTAATGAAGTTATTATTATGTTTCTATTAAAGCACTGCATCAAGTTGGAGATGATGGCAGAGCAAATGTGAGAAAGGGGAGTGAGAGAGGCAGAGACAGAGAGGCAGGGATGAGTGTGCGTGTCCCTTGGCCGCTGAGATAAATGGGGGCACAGGAGAGGACTCATCTCTTCTTCATTAGTGTTCACACCGTGACGGGAGAGGAGGAGGAGGAGGAGGAGGAGGAGGAGGAGGAGGAGGAGAAGGAGGAGGAGGAGGTGGCGGTGAGGGTGCGTTTCTACCTTGGTTGTAAATGAGACATCTCCATGCTCCTCCGTCTTCAAAAGACGGAGGGGAGGAGGGAAGGGAAGGATGGAGGTGTGTGAGTGTATGTCTGAGGGGTGGGTGCATGAGGCGACGCAGTATGGCGTTTAAAAAAGTGTCTGAAAGAGGAGGGAGTCCAACTGCAGGAGAGCAAGTTGACAGATGAGAAGGAAAAAGAGGGAGGTGCGAGGCATCTGTCATTAGAGCTCAGTGTGCTTCCTATTGAATGACGATGGGAGATGCAGGTCCTGAAGGGGAGGGGTATGTGGGGAGGCATGGGTGACAGATCGCAGCCCTCGAAGGGAATTGGGCTCCCAGCATGCAGCAGGAGTGGCGGGGCGGCAGGCAGCAGTAATCCGGATCATTAGCTGCACAGCAGCCTGCTCTTCGGCACACAGGCAGATATTAATTGGAAAGATAAGCTGAGATGAGCTCAAAGAGTCCTGCGTTCTGTCATATAGTTCTGTTATCTCTTGTACTCTTGGGCAACTGCCGGAAAAATGTACAGTATGGGTGTGTGAGTGCTACAGCATGTCTCACTCGTGTACGTGCAAACCAGCGTGCTCTGATATTAAGGCACAGGCGTGAGATAGCTCAAGTAGGAAAGTAAAAAGATTCACAATTTCATATTACAGCAGTAGTTTACAGCAGCAGTGTTTCTCATTTGTCTTTGTCTTCACACACATAGAAACACACACTAGGCACATGAGACCAGTACTCTCCTGTTCTGTGCGCCTTTGGGAGGAACCTATTATCTAAGAACAAAGAGAACCGGCACAGCAGTGGGACACTGCTGATGTGACGACACCACAAGGCTTCCTGTTCCTTCGGGAGGGCCCAAAAAAGGCTGTAGGATGTGGTCCTGCAGGGAATCCTGGGAAAAAACTTTTTTTTTTCTTTTTGCGGTGTAACAAATGACTGCAGCTGTGCTTTCAGAGGAGGATAAGGGAGGAAGAGGGAGAGGAGAGGAGAGGAGAGGGACGAACAAAAAGAGAGGGCTTTTTGTCTGTTGGTCACGGCGAAGTACTGGGATCATCCATTTGAACGGCCCTAATATCTGATAAAAGCTCAGTCACGCAGCTCCTAATGCCTCGCAGAGTGGTATCACAATAGAGTGATGGTGCAGTGAAGGAATGTGTGAGGCTGAGAGTGAGTGAGTCATACACAGTGAGAGACATAAAAGTAAGCACATGTGTAGCTCTGACCATGCTGAAACAGTGTGAATGTATGTGTACAGTATGTATGTGAGAGGTGGATGATAAATCCCTGGATTCGCTAACCTCAAAGGCTAATCAATCTCAAATCTTTGACTTACTCGTTTTCATTACGGATATACTTTATGATCGATGCATATAACATTCAGGTTGCAGGCTCTGCATATTTAACCTCTGCTGACCTGACACTTTGGTCGATTGAAATGCCTCAACTGTATCTAATTAACCTTGATTACAGCGATTTCATAGCTCAGATCTCATTTTCAGGTTGTGCTGACAATTTGTGAGAGGTAATCAAGCTGCCAATCAAAACTGAAGTACTTCTCCGTCAAAAAAAATGATTACAGACCTCAGTTAAACTTTATAATTGTATTTAACTTAAGTTGATTTAAAAAGTTACTTCTTCCCACTCTTTTTCAAATGCCTAAATCAAAGTAACTATACGCTGACAACTGCTTTTCATTATATCAATATCAAAGTTGAGAGCCAAACCTGAATAGATTTCATGAGGGAGTCAAATTCAGAAAGTGGATTAAATATAAGATGACAAAATTTTATTAAACCCCAACCCTACTGAGAAAAGACAAAGGAAAGCATATGATTGTGTGTGTGTTGACACTGCAGATAAGTATTATTACTGTACTATAGATACTGTATATACAACTGTAACTATTACGAGTGAATGAATGTATTTGCTTATGACAGTACCTGTGTGCATCAGTCAGTGACAGAAATATAAAAAAAAGTGTTTGATTGTGCGCAAAGCCTGTAAACAAATGTGTGTAAAAGCGTGTGTGTGAGAGCATACATGAGTTTTTCTGAGCCTTTTCTCAAGCTCCTCTGAGCCTCCACAAATGTGTGTGTTTGTCTAGGTAGCAATCGCTGAGTGTGTGTGAGTGTGTGTGTATGATTGTAAGTGTTTGTCTGAGCTGCAGTAAGAGAACAAGAGACAGAGAGAGAGTGGGTGATGAGAGATGGCAGAAAGCGAGGAGACAGAGAGAGATAGACTGAGGCAGAGGTGTTATGGTAGTAGCAGTATATCGAGTCTGCTATCTGGCCCGTGGGCTACACAGCTTCCCCAGCCGACCGCTGCTCTGCCATCCCCTGAGCGCAGAATCTGCTAAGCACGGCACAGGCACAGGCACATTTGTTTCAACTCGCCGTTGACCCCGCTAGCTCAATGTCTCTCCAAAAGTGGCTTAAATAAGCCGCAGGGGTGCGCGCCAGACAAACAAACAAACATGCAAAGACGGCCATTATGTATCTGCTGTTCTCTCCGCCTCCCCGGGGAGCCTGAGGAGCCCACACTCCTCATTGTTGCATGACAGAGGGAAAGACAGCGAGAGGGTGGAGGAAGGAAGGCAAGAGAAAGAAACAAAAAACGTGGAGGTACAAGAAGTGAGAGGGAAAGATGATAGCTTGAGTGAGTATGGCTTTATCTACGAGGAACAGATATGTGGCTGCAGGGTCTAGCCTACCCTGTATGATGACCCTTCTCCATCGTACTATAGCTCTCTTTTCATACTTCTTTTTTACTTCACTCAAATTTTTCGTTCCCATTCAGCACCAGAAACTGCACTTTTCCCTCTCTAGCTGTCTGAATACCAAGCATCCAGATATCTAGAGGGACCGCTAAAGGGAGATGCCTCTAGGAGCGGAAGTGACATCAGTGTTGCCTATATTCCTGCCACCCTTGTTGGAAAGTTGGGTGTGAATATGCTTACAACTCTCTGCTTGAAAAAACATCTTGTTTTCATAATTCTTTCTTGATATTGTTTGTCAAAGCCTTTTAAATTTTGAAAGCAGCCAGTCTTCCATGCTAAGGGTGTTTGGAGCCCAGAGCACCAACAGAATTAGTGCTACAAAGCCAATTCTTGTTGAGAGTGAGTGGAATATAAATGCCTGGATAACATTGCAAACAGAAAAAAATGTTGTAAACACATTTGAGCACTCCGTTTCTCTCTACGCCATAAGCTCACCTCTCCCTTATCAAAAGAAAAGCACACATTAGCAAAATCTCGTCCTCTTCCACCAGTTCAGTTTTCTCTCATTCGTGCTTCACAGGCTGGACGGGACACAAGACAAAAATGTTGCTCTCCTCTTTTCCTCTCTCCAACACCACCCCTCCTCTCTGTCTCACATCACACAATATTTCATGCTACCTCCCTCCCTCACTCTCTTCTCGCATTAAATGATACTGTTTATACACACCCAGCATCTATCATCCCATTTCACACTTCCCCCGGCTTGTTTATCTGCCTTGGGTGCTGGGGAGACATGAAGGCACACTCTCTTCTTCTTTCTCTCTCTCATCCCCCTTTGCCTTCCTTCCTTCTCTTCTTCCCTCCAACCACTGCTGGCTGCTCATGGCCATTGATATACGAGGGCTTATTAAGCCCTGGCGGTCCTGTTTGATCTACGCTGAGGGAGTTTGGGTGGTGGCGAGGAAGTGTAGTAAAGACACAAGTCATTTACTCCAGTACTTGTTGTCTTATTCTCCTGGGTCTGGTGAAGATCCTGCTCGAGGCAGCTTCTGCCAACTGCTCCATCTCGCTGCACGCTTTACCTTCTGTACTCGTTTGTGTTTGGTAATAAACGTTTGCAAGTGCCGCGTTGGGGGTGACAAAAACAAACACTGCTGTGGTATCTGAGTTTCCGAAAGAGTGCGGTTAGGGGATTTGTGTGGCGATCAATGACAGCACTGCCTGTACTCACCACCTCAGACTGCAGTATGTTTTCATGCACACAAGAAACCAGGTTACTAGGAGAAATGAGGAAATCAAGGTGTTCACATGCACCGCGGTAATCATGTTACTGTAAATCCTGTGTTTACTATATGCAGCAGGTCAGTAATTGGATTACTTCCCTAACCCTTACTGTATATTTGAACCAAGGATGGCGTATTTTGAGTAAATTTGTGACACAATGTGATGCTGCAGCCTGAAGAGAATTTAAAAAAAAAGATGAGACTGCCAGTTTTTCCTTTCTATGTGCGCACGTCTAAGAAGTCTTGTTCAGCTGTGGATGTCAACGTGGATGTCAAGACTTCTTTTTCAGTCTTAGCATTGGTCTAACTTTAGATATAATTATTTTGGGTACAAGGATGCACTGCAACAAGTAATGATCTATTCTATAATCCCTGTCACAGTGACACCATCTCGTCTAAAATCTTTGTGATGCACATGTGCACATGTAAAAACTCTGTTATAAAACAGATGGAGTTCATACATGGCCAATAAAAAGTTCCTGCGGCAATGTAGCCCTGGTGATGTAAACCTTTACCCCAGTTAAGTAAATCAGGCGTCTCATTTGCATGAAGTTTATGAAATAAGATTACCACAGAGAGGCGTCAATAACCAGGTTACTGAAGTGAAGGTAAGCACACTGATTGACTCACCCTATGAGTGAAGCCTGATTAATCCGAGCGATTTAGTTTAAAGGTGGGAGGGTGCTACACAGTTTAAGGAGGAGGAGTACACAGAAAAAGACAAATCTTGAGCGCCACTGATCCAACCTGGTGTGTCTGGCAGGTGCAGTGAGAGTGTTGTGCAGCGATGGGGTTTAAGCATCTCCTTTGAAGTCAAGTGTATCATGGCTGCCCACTATAGCCTCCTTCGCACATCCCTCCCCTTCTCAGAGCGAAGGAGTGGGGGATTACTGGGGAGTGGGGGGGCTTTAGGGACATTTAAAGCAGCATTTCAAGGGAATCAGGCCTGCTTTACGGACTCCCTAGGCCCTGTGACCAGGCCCTCGTCTCCCTCTTAACTCCAGCCACACTAATCAATCTCCTCTGCTCTCTTCACGGTTGAGAAAGATGTGGAGAGGGAGAGAGACACAGAGAAGCAGAGAGCGCGTGGAGGAAAAAGAGCTGAGAGGGGAGAGAGAAGAGAATGAAATAGGTGAAAAGTCTGGGATTTGGTTTCGGACATGGAGCGCTCGCTCCCTCTCCTTCTGTGGTTGCCCAGGGCCCAGCTACTGAATATGCATGTCCCGGGTAGTGGAGGGGCCCAGAGCAATCGCAGACTCTCATACTTCCCGCAGAGAAGTTTACTCTAGACCATCCCATGGAGAGCTGGGCCTCCGTGTTAGTGCTGTTTGACGAGTGCATGGGGCCTTCACTTAAAAAGCCAAGAGTCTTGTTGAGCATTGTAAAGAGATCTGCGCCGGGCCCTGCTGGCTGCCGAAATGGCAAAGCTGGATCTCTGATGTCATTGTCGACTGATAAGGGAGTTATCTGGACAAGCTGCAATGACTTTTAGAGGCGGCTGTATTAAAGGGTAAGTGGCAATAAAAACAACAACAATTTGGCTTGCTGCTGCCATTTTGGAAATGCTTGAGGGGTAGCGTGGTTTGAGTCTGAGGCTGGGTGATAAACTTAAAATAGTTTGTCCAAAAAAATAAAAAGTGACACGTACAAATATTTAGAACTCAGCTCAGGTAAACAAATCCAGGAGGGGCCTTTACTCAGACACAAAAAAAAATACTTATGCTGTCAATAATGGTTGTCTGTGCTTAATCAGTGTTTGGAAAATTTAATTAACGGGTTAGTGTGTGTCTCTTACATAATTAGCAGTGCTGTCTGTCCCTTCGTATCGGAGCACGGCCAGGACAAAGCAGAGGTACTCCTGTGAACTGGTCAGGGGCTTGTTGTAGAAGCCGTTGTACCTCTTCTCATCACCCACGGTGAAGGAAGTCGGCAGTGAGGCCAGCTTGGCAGCAATGTAAGGCTTGGAGGAATCAAGGTGACGTCGGCGCCTCAGGACAGGGCCTTCACTTGACCTGAGCAGCTGTGGAAAACATGGAGACCAAAGGTTAGGTCAAGTCTGGCAACCAAGATTCAAAGTTGGTAGGACCCTGACCTCTAATCTAATTTCATTGGATGAGAAAGAAAAAACAAATTTCTCATTGGTAAAGAGACTGAATTTACTGCATCATATTGTAACATGGAGATCAAAGGCTCAATCTTGAAAACAATCAATGGGACTTTGGGCAACAAAATCTTTGTGGGTTTTCTGTGAAAAAAAAACCTAACTAATTTATGTGCATTAATCAGCTTCCATCAACTCTTCTCAAATCTCAAAATCTCAAAACAAACCTTTTGCATTCCCACTTCATGTCCAGGTCTGGTTCTCACTATGCCTCCAAAGAAGAGATAATGATTGCACACAGCTAACATGCCCTTTGCTCAGTGATATAACTTTGCAAACAATGCAGCCAAGTTACGAAGTGAGCAATTAGCGCTTGCTCCAGCACACAATCTCAGCATGACTGCCAGCCTGCTTAATAAATGAGCAGTAGCATACAGCACTGCGGCATTGTGTTTTCGGCAGCATTTTGTTTTCTGTCAGTGATGTCTCGTGTGCTGCTCCAGATGTAGCTTTATTAAATCATTATGTCGGAGGGAGGAGACAATGGCCTGCTCAATGCTTAATGACTCAGGGAGTCCCATCTCTCTCCCTCTCTCTGTCTCTTCTGCTATTTCTTCAGGGAACTGGAACAATAGCGATCCAAACCAACGAGCCTCGCAGTTTACTTAAAAATGATGCTATTAATATTCAGGCATGTCATTTAGCTTCAATTCTCTTGTGGACAAGAAGGACCTTTATTCAATAGAATAATAAAGCAGTCATAAATCTTTATCCTCATTTGAATACCTTATGTAAAACTTTGTTTGGGGTTGTCAAAGCCTGACTATAGAGACTATAAAGGAAAATATGGGGGTAGAGCAGTGATTTGTAATTACTGTTTAGAAAAGGGCTACTTGCACAAAATTCCCATCAATAATTATATAACATTAAGATTATGTTGTGTGCAAACTGTTTTCTTGATTCAGCAGATGGGTACTGTCTGCAGACCTGGCGTCTGATCAGGACATTCCCCACCTGCCCGAGTGAGTCATTGTTTAAAATCTCTGCCCTGCCACCCCCCCCCTCCCTGAGCCCAGGAGGGTAGAGCTAATTAGCTACAACCAGTGACTTCCTACCCAGTTGGAACAGGATATGCAGTTGGGGACCCCTGACCTGGCACATTAGCCAATCAGCCACCGGCTGGCACTCACCTCATCCAGGTCCATCTCGTCTGGATTCTTCCACCGCCGCGTTGCCTGGGACACCGGCACCACCACGATGTAGTACCACCTGCCAAGAAAAATAAAGCTCGTGTTAAGACAGACTGACTGAAGCACATACACGCTGAGATCAAAGTGGGCCAAGCGCATTAATAACACAGTCAAAACATTTAGTAAGACATACTTTCACTGTGAGGCTTGCTGGGCTGAATTCAAAACTTGAGTGGTATACAAGAGGGTCCGACCAAGGTCGAACACCAGCAGATTGGCACTGCATTCTCCAATTAATGGCTAATCACTAAGAACATCTGCCATGTAGACTGGAACAAACACTATCCCAGTGAGAGGAACCTTCAGCTAATAGAGATCCCCATAGGAATCCTTAGGTTAATAGGACCAGCTATGTGACTGCTTGTTTGTGTTCTTTTACTGCTATCATTATAAAGACCAAAAATAGAAGGAGAAGAAAGGCATCAGAAAGACATTTAAGAGCTTAGGGTCAAACTAAGGAGTAAGGTAGTGAATGACAGAATGCGCTTGTGGGTACACAATGTACAAACATCTGTGTCTGCGATCATTTATGTGCTCTCTCTCTCTCTTGCTGCCTCTCCCGGGCTCTCCCCCAGTCTGTCTTCTCTCAGCTCAAAGTTTTTCCCCCACTGCGGCATTCAACCACTTGTAAAATCAGCTGCTACTGACAGTGAAAGCAGCTGCTTCTCTCCCCTTCTCTCCAGCCCTCGACTCTGTGATTCAACAGTCAGTCAAGTCTGGGAGTGGGAGAAGACATGTCTAACAAGACTCCTCTACCCCCCCTCTCTCACCTCCACACACACACACACACACACACACACACACACACACACACACCTCCACTCTCCCCATCCCCAATCACGTGCGCGCTTTGCCTGTCAATCTGAGCTGGAGCTTGGCCAGCCCTGACAGCCCTGTAATCTTTTTACCAATCCACCCTGTGCACTCCACTACTCCGATGTGTCTGTAAGTGTGTGTCTGAAGGAAAAGCTTTACTTGTCGGGGTCAGGCACAATTCTGCTCTTAACAATTTCAGTCGAAAGATAATACAGCTTGACCTGATGTTAAAAGTCTCGATTATCATCAGCTGCCGTGTCATAAAGTTGGCCGGGATTAAAAGTTGAAGTTTTAAGTTTCAAAACAGGTTTAGTATTGATCAGATTAATGTGCCACTTGTGCTGTTGGTCCACAAACAAGAAAGGGACACATTTCAAATACAAATTTCCTTTGTTCATTTCTTGTCTTATAATTTGATTGCGTTTTATGGTATTTATACACTTGAACAAAAAATTAAATTGTAAATGCACTTTTTTATAAACAGTCAGTAAATGATTCAGTGATTTTTTGAACTGCTAAATGTCTGATATTCAGCACATCTGCATAAATGTATGCAAAAACCAGTGTTGCCCGATTAAAATGTCACCATGTTCTCAGTGCCACAGAGATGTTTTTGAGAGATAATACTTTCAATACTAACTGGCAGGAATATACTATACCATAATATACTATGCTATGCTATGCTATATATGCTAAATAATAAAAGACAAATGAAGCAACATTATCCTCTATGCCAGTTCAAGAAAATTGAGTCTACTGGCTAACAACAACCATCATTACTGCCCTAAGTCAAAGCTGGCCTGTGTTCGCTCTCATGTGTCTCATTACTGACCTGACACGTGTGGTGGTCTGGACCTTAGGCAGGGTGATGGTCATCTTGCCACCCTGAGCCTGAAGTGTGCTTGGTTTGGTCTTGATCAGGTCAGGGGCAGTGCGGATGGACACCTGCTGCTGCAGACCCCCAGCAATGTTGCCTCTGCTTGTCAGCACAAAAGAGTAGTCTGTGTCTGGCTGCAGCTGCGATATCAGCTTCCTCTTCAGGTTTCCCTGCACTTCCACGCTTTGCTGGTTGTACAAGATCTGCGAGCACACAAGGGAATACCCAGAGTTATGGTTTAAGTTAACATACATACAAAAAATGTATTTCATGCATGCGGACAAACGCAACACTGTCTCCCTCTCATTCCCTCCTACACACACTGTTGCACACGTGGACAAAAGCGGTATGGTCCTAAGGGAGAAGCCCATCTCATCTGACATTTCATCTCATGTGTTTGGGTGTCACACCTGCCCATTGGTGCATATCCAATAGTTTTTTTTACACTTCAAATTGTCTTTGCTCCATTACCATGGGGTGGGAATTGATATAATATCATTTTGTCAGATTATTACACCTCATAAATGTGCATGGATCCGGCTTTTCAGATTTTTTTTTTTTTACTGCAAACGGACAAAGTCAATGCATCACACCCTGGCGAATGTGTTAACAGCTGATAGTGTGGAGCTGCAATGCTATTATATTATAAATATATGTACACTACACATAATGCATTGTGTTGTAGTAACACTGACAGTAATGGCTTTCCCAGTGGAAAAAAAACTGTTTCCATTCTTGTATTGTATTTCTGTGATTGGAAATTTTAGATTTTACAATATAACACCAAGTATTATAGTATATGAAACCACTGAAAAGTGACCATTAGAGTTCCAGACACATTTTAAATAATATTATGTTCAACATGGTCTTCTCACATAATAGTTAAGAAAAAACTCTAAAAAGGGACTGGAGGCAGATTTACTCTTTCACTCTTATTAAGAATTTGCTTGTGTTGAGTTTCACTTTCCGCTTCCTCCAGCGCTGCCCAAGCTTGGTTGGCCAGTGAAAGAACAGCATGTATCAATATGGCTAACGTTAGCGTAAGAAGAAACATCAGAACACTGTACATGTTGAGTCACGTCAGACCCAGACTGGGATGAGGGATCTGGTGTGCACTAAAATCAGTGACTAGCAGACATATCAAAAGGGTGAGTATAATTAGCATCTTGTATTTATGTTGTTTGTTAGCTTGTTAGCTTGCTGGCTAACTAACAGTGGCTGGCCAGGGAACCTTGTGGCTGACACAACATTGATGGTTGTGAAACATGCAATATCTGCTGTGGTGGGGTTTTTGAAAGTGGAAGGAAGCTCCAGTGTCCAGTTTACATCTGAAAAAAAGCACATTCTACCACGTTTCCTATCAAAACCTTTACTATGCTAAAGCGAACTCTTGCTCTCTGACCAGTCCGCTATGAGATTGAGGTCTCAGGATTCTGTGCAGATGTTGTGTCTAAGTCATTTCCCCCATTGAGCTGTGTTTCCTGTATTACACACCAATTAGCTGATTGCGTGATCTAGCTCACCCCGCCTACATTTGAATCTCAGATTTTAGGGAAATGCACAAACATAGCCCCCTTAAGTAGACAAATGTGAAAACACCGCTGTCAGATACAAGTCAGTTTAGTCAAGGTCATTCATCTTGGGGACATAAACCTGACAAAAACACATTTCTGATCAGAGTGGGGCTGCAAGGTAAGGGCTATGTGTATACAAATTGTGTTTGTGGCATTTTTTTTTGTATCCTTACGTAAATGGATGGGGATGTTTTTATTTCAGGATTGCTGAAATCTTGGCACTCACCTTGAAAGGCACTTGAGATTTGTAGTTTGGTGGCAAATCCCAGGTGAGGAGGACAGATGTTTTCATGACAGCTTTGACACCAAAGTTCAGGGTGGGAAAATCTGGGGTGGGAAAATCCTTTGATTAATATCTCAAGTAAGGCATCTTGTACACCACAAAATATAATCTCTGTGCGTAATTAAATTTCACACCACCGTACAGCGAGTAAACAACGTGAACACACTGCACGGCAATACCTTATGACCAAACTTGACAAGCCACAGGGGGGTACAAAGAACATCAACAATCTCATTCACGCTTGGTTATAGATCACATAAAAATAGCCTTCATCTCCCTAAGCCTGTTCCATTTATTACTCCCCGAGACATACGCAACAGGCAGAGATCTCTGTGATTACCAAGAAATGTATATGGCAGTGGGAGTGGCAACATGTGTCTTAAAATAGGCATCACGCACAACTGGTTATAAATAAGAAATCTTACATTTATAAGATTATAAAATGCATGAGGACGTACATGCTGGGTATGCTTCAGATTTGTGTCTAATGGGAGGGAGGATGAGGAGGCATGGTAATGTGACTGTAGCGTGTAATGAGATTAGTACTCTATAAATCAATAAACACAGTGCTGTACTGTACTGAGTGGTAGATGAGAAAGACATGGCACTGATAAAGAAACAAAAAGAGCCAACTATAGTGTTTAAGACATAAACAGGTGTTGACGTATATGTAAACAGGTGTTGACGTATGTGCTCACAGGTCGTGGGCTAAGCTGCATGAGCAAATGTACATAATAGTAGAACGATTATGTGAGCATGTATTAAACCCTGATTCTCTGTTTTCAAATCAAACACCTCTGGCATGTTTATATATAAATGTCAGGCATTTCTTACCATTGGACATGGTCCTGCTTTGAATGCTGGGGCTGAGTGGTCCTCCGCCCTTACTTGTGAACGCCTGCACCCGGATGTCGTAGGTAGTGTCAGGATTAAGGCCCTGGATAGTCATGTGCGTGTCGGCTGTGCGGTTGGTGCTGTTCTGCTGACTGTTGATGTCCCTGTACACAACCACGTAGTGCACAATCTTGCCGTTCCTTTCGGCCACTAGTGGGGGCTCCCAGGTCAGCTGGGTGCTGGACTGGGTCAGTCCTGTGACTTGAAGGTTGAATGGGAAGCCTGACGGCACGTCTTCAGGTGTGCTGATCTCCTTTACGTAAGCCTCGCCGATGCCTGCACGGTTGCGTGCGCTGAGGCGGAAGACATAGGTGGCGCCTTTGTGCAGCCCAGTGACAGTGTAATGGTCGTCAGTCTTTCTCAGCTCGCGTGACGTGAAGGTTTCTTCATCAGTGCGCTTGTATTGCAGCTGGTAGCCCATCAGCTCACCCACCATTTCCTTGGGCGGCTGCCACTGGATCAGTGCTGTGTTGCCCATGGTGGTGCTGATCATCATAGTGGGCTTGCCAGGCACTGAAATAAACATTACAGTAAAAAGAAAAGCGTAAGTTGTGTTGCAGTTCTTCTAGATAAGTGTTTCTCATATGGGGGTACGTGTACCCCTAGGGGTACTTTAGAGTACTGCAGGGGTTACATGAGATTTTAAATGTTAATTTCAAAAATATCAGTCATGTATTATTCCAAAAGTAATTATTTCACTAAATTGTTTGCCATTAACTAAACATCTGGAATATAGCAATACAGAATTTTTCAGTTAATGATTGTATTGTGTTTACTTGTTTTTTTGTTGTTGTTTTTTTTCCTACCAGAAATATTTTGTGCTGGTAAAGGGGTACTTGGCGGGGTACATTATTACAGAAGAAGCCCTTAAATTAAATTTGAATAGTTAAACATTTTGGAAAATATACTTATTTGCTTCCTGGCGAAGAGTTAGATGAGAAACTCTTCTCATATCTGTCTGTTAAATATGAGGCTAGAGCCAGCAGCCAGGTAGCTTAGCTTAGTGCTAATACTGGAAATGGCAAGCCTGACTCTATCAAAAGGTTAGGAGGATATGAAGATCTGAAGGTTATATGCCTTGCTAATAGCCCTTCAACAGTAGTTTGTGATCTTAACTAGTGTAGGTGTTGAAGCTAACACACACGTAGCATGCCATAAACACTAACATGACATTCCAGTTATGCACGCAGTCTTCTAATCATACTACAAGATCACAGAGGTTATCAGTTTTAAACCTTGAAGATAATACCACAGTATTCACCGTAAACAGATAGCACATGTTGTGTTTTACATGATAACCCTGTTAAAACCTGCTCTGACCTGCTCCAGTCGTGGTGATGACTTTAGCTTTGCTACGAGCTCCGTCTCCCTTGGTGGTGTACGCTGCTACGGTGACAGAGTAGGTGGTTTCGGAGTGCAGTCCACCAATGATGGCCTCCTGCAAAATGACAAAAATCACAAGGTCGGTGTTAAAAAGGAATCAGTGAGTCTGTGCGGAACCGCCTCAATGGCAAAAAATAATAAAATAAACCCCCTGTCACACAAGCGCCAATCCCCTCACACAACACACAGCACCAAAAGAAAAAAATAACGAGATTAAACCCCCTCCTCCATCCACTTGTAGTTTCTTGATCAATTTGCCTATAATAGGAAAAAAGATATTTGAAGCATTTTAAAGGCACACAAACAGGACCAGGAACTTTTCTTAATCAAGAAAAACTCCTGGGCCTTATCGTAAGGCACACTCTGAACCCATGAACCAACAAACCATCCAAACGACGAAGAACATCACCAGTGTATCAGTGTTCATGCCTGCTGCATGGGTGAGCATGAGATTATACCCAGAGGATCATCACTACACTGCGGTCTATTAAATCCCACAAATAGCACACTTCTGACTGTGGGATGATTGTAAAAAAGCTTATAAATCTTAAAGATAGAAAATAGCAAACTAATGTTATATGTTCAGACTAATGTTACATAGTTCATGTATAGTTTTTTACAGTTAAGCTAGATTTTTGGTATTTATTCTCCTCTGGGTTCCCATGTAAGTTTGCTTGAACAGTCTCAAAAACACAGACACACTGAGGTGGTTGAACATTTCAGTAACTCAACAGTCAGGAACAAACAGACAGCAGAAAAACAACAAACAACTGAGGTAACACACTGTTATTGGTAACCTGCTGCAGTGCTGGCACTCACTTCACCAGACTGCATCAGTCTGAACAAAAAACACACACCCACACACGCTGGAATTAAACATTCTCTGAGCTTGAACAAAGCCCATATGTAAACACACACACACACACACACACACACACACACACACACACACACACACACACACACACACACACACACACGATGTACTGTATATAGTCTAATGTATGCATGCACGTACAATCAAACCATTAATGTTCACACAATGATACACGCAGACATGAGCACACACTCCATACCAAGAACAAATTAATGCCTGTGGCTTGAGCACACATGCTGGAGTTGTCTGTTCTGACTGGGGCCACTGAGAGGATGAATACGCCAATGCCTACAAGCCTTCCTGCCGGAACTCCTTGCAAACTTCTCATACTCTTGGAATATTATACGGCTTTGCCCTAATGCTGTTTCTCTAACTAATGAAGTTTTAATTTCCCAACCATAGAAGAACATTTAATAGTCTATATAAGCCAGCTCTGTTTGACAATGCTTTTTACTGCTCCTCTCTTTAAGGGACATTTGGTGCTCCCGTACTAGCCTTTAAGAGAGACGGGGGAGAAAATGCTAAATTACTGTATCATAAAACCATTTTAACTTTATGGACGAAGTCTCATTACTTTAATCATACAAAATGGCTTTAACAGTCTCAGCAGTGGCAGCCGCAGAGATCTCTTTTCCCCTATTCTGGCAAGGTCAAATCGGGTCTAGTAACACTTTTGAAACTCTGCAGAAATAGAAAAAGCGAGGCTTCAAAGTTTCCTTCAGAGCAAATGCTTAGAGCAGCACCAAAGGGCATTACAGAGATTATCAAGTCGACTAGTTATAGAAATGGATTCTTCTCTACAAGCCTCTCAACACCACTATCCTCACTCGGGTAGAGAATGTCACAGGAAAAGGGGCAGCACTGTTAAAACAAATATATACGCTTCAAACATTTTATTGCTCAAGTAAAACATAAGCGTTGTGCTCTATTTGTGTTAACTTGCATTAAAAGGTATACGCTTCAGGAATCATCATTTATGACCCACTCTCAGTGTGTGGTGCTATGTTTTTCTGCAGAGACTCTGCCCTCTGCCTGGATTTTGTTATTTTCTGTGTTGCGGACGTTTATGGGTGCGTACCCCCATGGCGCTCAGGTGAAATCAGGGCTTTATAAAAAGGTAGTGACCAAATGCCAGACCATAAGCAGCAGGCGACTAAGAAGAAATTACGCAACTATAATAGGATGAAACACCAAATGAGAGAGAATCTAAGGTTGGTTTTTACTCTCACTTTCACTGGCAACCATGTCGACAAACACTAACCGACAATCCTGCATAGTATACTTCTAAAAAAAAGCCACAGTTATCTGGAAAAAAATAAACTTGGTTCAAATTCCTACTCCCTGTGAACACGCCATGGGTCAACAAGAAATGCTAATGTTTTTGCTGTTGACATCTGTCTGTGGCTAGTCACACTACATTAGTTACCTGGCACACAGACCGCTATCGCCAAAACATGGCTGCTAAAGAAATAATAAAGATGTGTGAACAGATGTCTTCCTCTGACAGCGTCTAGCTCTGTGTCTGTCAGGTGTTAATCAACACATTAATAGAAGAGGGAGAGGAGGCAAGCCTGACTCATGCCATGTGGGTGTAGCTAAAGGAATCCGTCCATGTGTGCCGTGCAAACAGATTTCTGTTTAACTGGCTGGTATAAAATAAATAAAATGATCTGCTCACATCCCGCTGGCTCTTTTGTAAAGAAAGAAAACATCCATTGTTGATGTATAAACAGATGAATAAAAAAAAAAACCTCAGCATCTATCAACCTTTGCAGCTGGTCACTGGATTGATTAACCACTTTTCTCTTGTTCTCTGTGAGAGAGGAAACTAGCACCTGGAATTGCTCAAATTAATTTCTTAAACGCGATAAACCTTTTTTTAAACAACTTCTTTGCCCTTGTTTGAATGCTGACAACAGTATTTGTTATTCTGGCAGGTTTCTATTGAATTTCTGACTCGGAACAGTAAGTGGCTCTGCATTTATGCTAGTGCAATATGACGTCTAGGAGGTAATAAGCCATAACAAAGGGCTGTGTGACAGCTATGGAACAGTGAGCTGCCATCCACGCAAATGAAAAGAACATGAAAGGCTAGTGGCAATCTTGGAGATGTGTGGAGCTGATAAAACACACAGCTCCTCCCCTCAGATAGATATGTCATCTGGAACAGTAGGGGAGACAGCAGGTTAGGCGAGCCTGATTAATGTCAGCATCACACTGGGATAGTGACACACAGCCTTTGACTGCACTGTACGCTCAATGGCGGGGGGAAGCGCTGCATGCTCGCTGCAGTAAGTGCTTCAGATCCAAGTGAATGCCCAGCTGTTAATATGAGTTTGTCTCATGGTAAAATGTTGAAATATTAGACTTGTACGCCATCATCAGTGGAAATAATCCTCATGCTTTGTCGCAGCTCTTAGAGAACATCACACGCACACATAAATATAAAAACCAGGAATCATCAGGACACATGTCTTGCTGTGGTTATGATGGGGTTATGATCTTTCATGAGAATTCACACCGAGTGGATTACAAGCACGACTTATACACAAATAAACACACGCATACACACAGACACGCTCGACTCATAATAACACACAAGCACACAGCACCCCCAAATTGCAGAGGGGAGAAGAGCCTGCCCTGCAAGACAACCCAGCAGCACACATGAGGGTTACTCACATGCTCGGTGGACTCCTCAATATTCCACTGATGGGAGAGAAGACACAGGACACAGGATGGGGAGAGAAATGAGTCAGAGACAGCACAACAGGAAAAAAAGAGCTTGTCTTTTTTTCACTCGGAGACAGATGAATGTAGGTGTCAACAGAGTCATGCGGCAGAAAAAAAAACCACACACACAGAGGGAGAGAGTGTGATGGAAGTGAAGGGAGTAAAAAAAAAAAGAAAGAAAGAAAGAAATGAAGACAACTTGAGTGGCACAAGACAAATGTGCAGCCAAGTTGAGCAACGGTTGTGAAATGTATTGTTGTTTATGATGCACTGCCTTGTTTCTCATTTGCCTACGAATCCAATAAAAACCTCTCTCTTCCTTAATCACAGAACACCTCTATTCAGTATGATAACTATCTCACTGTGGACATAAAGCATAAAATATGCAGACTCTCTCAAGCATTTCCTCTTTCTTCTTTTCAGAAATGGAGGGAGGGCCTTTTATTCATTATATTTCAATATGTTTTCAAAATGTTCTCCTTGCTCGCTGTGCTTGGCCAAGTGATTCCCGGGGGAAGTGAAAGCCCATTTCGTGCCGCGGGGCTCCGTCGGTGCCGAGCGTGAAATCCTATTACCAGTGCTGCTATGCTAGCCCTGTGACATCAAACCCCATCGATGCAGAACGCAACTGCTGGTGTTTACCAGCAACTCGCTCCACAGTTCAGCAACTGCAGAGGAGTTCACTGATGGGTGGCCTGGCTGACAAGGGGCAAGAGAGATGACACTAGTGACACTGATGTGGGACAAAATGGAGAACATAGCAGGAAGGGGAGGCTGAGGTTACAGGGTGATTGAGGGTGGTGAGCGATTACGTTTGAACATTAGGGTGCGTAACTACAGCAATTGCTGCTGGTGGATTAGGGAACAATAGGAGAGATGGAAGAGACTGGCAACCAATGATGCTAGGACACGAGGGCATCAGGGATGGAGGCGAAGGAACCATCGAGAATTCTAGTTAACGGTTCGGTTTACCTACATTATAAAAAACATATTTTCTCCTTTACCTCTGACAGTTTGAGTTTTATTTGTCCAGATTTGAGGAATCCATATTTGAGATTTTCATCAGTCCCATGCATTGTTTGCATGCAGTATAAATGTGTTGTTTTCGCCTACTGTATTTGAATATTTCTGCATACTGGGATCTCTAAACAGTCTTAGAATTGCATAAATTGGTTATAACTGCAAAGCTGAGACTCTTGTGGATTCAATGAGCCTAGTTTTATTCATATGTGATAATGTTAACCCCCAAAGTAGCCATTTTATTGTAGTGACACCATTTCTTTGAAACAGACATCACTGTATAAATGACCTCCGGTGACATATAGGATAATCAAAGGCTCATGAAACTTAACAACCACAAACGAGAGACTCTGGGCATTCAGACGACTGATAACTTTCATAGGTAAATTAAAAATACGGAGGTTTCTTTCCAGGGAAGAGGTGTTCACCATCCAGTTGTGGAAACATGCAGTTCTCACAGAAATCTCCAAATGTCAGAGGTTTTAGATACCAAATCACAGCATGGCATTTTCTGTGTTAATTCACAAAGTCTTGGTGTTTTAATTTGGTATGTGAGAGGGATTTTTGACTATTTTTTATTGATTCTCAAGAGGTTAAAAAAAAATTCTTGAATTTAGCACATCTGTGTAACGAATGGTATTAACAAAAAAAAATGTTGCAAAAACTTCAGAGACATAATTGAGCAAGAGAATGGCCATCATATACTTTCACCATAATATTCTACGCCCCTATACACTCTAAACCTTTAAAAAACTTTAACAGGTGTCTAACCAAAACACAATGTTTATTACTGACCGATTCTAGAATTACTTGACACACAGTGCTGAGCTGCATCTCAAATTAATCGTCAGGTTCCCTGCTTTCAGATGATGTAGACCACTTCTTTGTGACACATACAGCTGACCTATTGTCTCTCTCTAAAGATCCACTGTCCCCCGTCCCCAAAAAAAAGACAAAACTATGTCTGTGTGGATCTCAGAGGGTTAATGCGAGACAACAATAAGAGTCCTCACTGCAATATCAAAGCATTGTCAGAAGAGAGTCACAGACCTTTGTCATTATTACCATGCTTGTACAATTTTGCAGCTGTGGTAAAAAAAAAATACATAGCTGCCTTTAAATGTCATTATATATTTTTAAAAATAATTGAGTAATGTTGTTAATGCCAACAAAGTAGCATCCCTTAAAATGCTAAATTAGCTTAATTTTTCCATGGAATATTGGCTACCTTAATTTGTAAATTGACTTTTCTGCAGCTGAAAGGTTTAAAAAGAAGAGGACCCCCAGAGGCCCTAAACAACAAACTAAAGCAGGCAACTAGGGCTGCAACTAAAATGTATTTTCATTTTTGATTAATCTTCCTATTATTTGCACTTGGTTAGCCAAAAATTCAAAGCATGAAGTCAGGATATGTTACTTTTTAAAAAAAGAGAGAGACTAAAACGATTATTTGATGATCAAAATAATTGCAAATTAATTTTCTGTTTATCGCTTAATTGAATAACTAATCGTTGCAGCTTCACAGGCAACTGCATCAATATATCAGAATTTTTCATGTAAAAATAAGCTTGTGAGTGATTATGCCTATGCTTTGATTAATGCAGACCACCATTACAGGCCTGGGATTGCAATATTTGTAAGCAGAAATTTGATTCGATTTTTTTCATCAGAGTGATCAGCCCTGAAGGCAGAGTAATATCTCAAAATCTGAGCAAATAAAACCCAATTTATTGTTTTTAACTACCATCTAGATAACATCAGAGGTAACTGAGATGTATTTTTGTAATTTAGGTGTACTAGCCCTTTAAGAAGAAGACCATGAATTTTATACAGCAGACACATGCCTTCTTAGACAAAATCCTGCATTGTCACCTTACTGCTTGCCCATCTTCTGTTCCTGCCACTCCAGACTTTAACAAAGGGAGTGAGCCTCACACACTGCTGATATATTGTGCAATGGAGAGACGTGTTCATCATCCCCCGTTGGCTGTTGGCATATGAAAAGACAAAAGACCTAAGTTCTCCGTCCTCCTCCCTGTGGATGGGTGTTCATCAACAACCCGCTAACTGAAGCATAAGCAAGGCCTCTTTATGGTCCCAGTTGCAACTGGTCGAGACGCTTCCATCAAAAACTGCTGCCTCATGCTCCCCTGACATAGCGGGGCACTAAAGAGTGCCATTTAAGAACAGCTGCTACTTAACTCCATGAATAACAGTTTGCGACGTGCCTAATTGCTTAATTTGTTTACCGTTGACTACACTCAGTATGTCAATAGAGCAGCGAACACATTAAGGTTTGCAAGAGTTCCTATCTCATCTTGGGCTTAATCCCTTTCTATCGCAACTGCTTTTGCTTTCTGCTTAAATCCATGGGAGAATTATAAATTATCCCCCATTTATATTTCGAATGCCAACGCAAGCTGAAAACACATCATTGCTGATAAGCGTCGTTTGTGGAAACGGAGCGGTATAATTTGCAGGCGGGTGAATGCAAATGTGATGACATGGGCTGAGATGTGTGGCTATAAAAATGGGAACGAGGGGGGAACGACTGATGTGGAAGAGAAGGAGCTGTCATGATTGATGGAGTGAAACGGGCTGAGGTGCTTCTTTTCTCTTTTTTTTCCGATTCACATTCAACTCCAATCTGAGGCAGTGAAGGCCGCAGACGCAGTGAAGCATTGCCACTCGCTTGCTCCCACACACAATCGCACACACACACACCACAAAAACGCATGAGTGGTCAAACAAAATGAACCTGGAAAAGTAGTGCTGAATAAAGGCAAACTTGTGCAGAAAGGAAGACTTGTGCAGAAAATGTATGGAAGCACAGACAGTGGCTAATGGCTTCAAAGTCTATCAAGCTGTTTTTTTGACAACTTTTATAGATGGCTTTACGAAACATACGAGCCTAGAGGTTGCTGTGAGTGCACAGAGATGGAGCAGGCTACGTAGTGTGGAGTTGCCCACTCAGGTTCAGGCCACTTTACCAATAGAAGCATGGTTGGAAAGGGGTCGATAACATCACACTGTTAACATGGCCTCTGGTTTAAATTTAGCAGGGAAATGAGGGCGCTGTGTGGGCTCCTGCTTGAAAAGAAAAGAGGCGCTTAAACCGCCCCCGCACAGGCAAGCTCTCCTAGCTCTCCTCCCAGCGTTTCAGCTAACCCTGAGAGAGGGTGAAGAGGAGCGAAGGAACCAGAAACAGAGAGACAAAGACAAGGGGAGAGGTTATAGCGATTCTGACAGAATCTGCAATCCAATCAGTCTGCTAAGATTTGTGATTGAAGCCTAAGGTGAGGTGCTATGGTGTGAGGTTTTTTTTTCTGCTCCTGGCAGGCTCACTGTGCATTCAATGCAGGTGAAAGGGTGGTTATGGAACCGATTTCACAACACATTAGGCAAATTCTTGAGAGAAACACTATAGGATGTGCCAAGATAGAAGAAAATTGTTTTTTTCCTGTTATTCATCATCAATTACAGGTGTGCGTTTGTGGGATTTGCATGAGTCTAGGATGAGTCATGAACTCTTCTCAGCCAGCTGGAACGCCTACTGCAAGGTTGATCTCACAGTGTGCATGTCTGCTCACGTTATCTCTGTTGTTTTTTTCCATTTGTTGTTGGGGTGCGTGAATGGAAAGATGTGTGAGAAAAGGAGGGATTGTTCTAAAACCAGTTGGGCGAACACGGACAAGGGAGTGTCGGCTGACTGTGTGGTCTTTAATGACGTCTGGGCAGGTCCTTGCAGGTTGGCTACTCGGCGCCATCTCATAGAAAACAATCTGTTGAGATGACTCAATCAAGGGTAACCAACCTGCACGCAAGCCTCTGGTAATTACTCAATGGGCTTCTCAGGCAGGAAGGGTGCAAAAGGAGGACATGAGGGAAAGGGAGGGGAGTTGGAGGGAAGGAGAAGAAAAAAACATATTGTAGGAGGAGGGAGGAGAAATTCAGGTTTCTGCCAGGGCGGGGACGGTGAGTTTCAGAGGTGTCCTGGACACCGAACTGGAACATGAGAGCTATCCTGAGCGCCAAATTGCAGTGAGTCTTAGTGTTTATTGTGTGAACCTGGCACAAATGAGACATGGCGGCGAGTATTGTTTGCACAACAAGTAGGGTCATGTTCAGTTCAGTTTTCATAAAGCAGAACAAAGTCACGCTAAACCTGTCCAAAACACTTCCAGGAAGACAAGCAGCCACCATGTTTTTGTTTCTTTCAGACCAAATGATGCTGTCCTGGCTGTCAGGCACCTTTAGTACACAGTCAGATAACAATAAACTGTGAGCAGCAGCTGCCAGAAAATACTGCAGTAAAACAAAGGTGTTAGACTGTGTTTGGGAGTTGAGGCTAGACCATTTTGCCAGGTGTAGAGACATGGGTGATGTAAGCAAGAGCCTCACTCACAGTAATTCTCAGCTCTATCCGGCCAAAATTCCCTTAATGTTAATTTCATGCTACATAGTCCCATGTGAGATGGGCCACTTGAGTAGCTTCACATCCACACAAAAAAAAATACTCATTATGTATTTATCACTGAATGCCCGGTTACACAACTGGGATCGACAAGCTTCTACTTAGCGTCACTTGGGATGTAGCACATTTGACACGTCATTCGAAGGTGACATTGACAGTGCTTCGTCTCCGTGATGATAAGACTTAAGACAGCGGGGTGTTTGCCAAAGCAAATGAGGGTTAATAGCTCTACTCAAGGGCACAACAGTGTGCACTCTCTGGGAACTGAACCAGCAACCTGTTGGTCTCCCTAAATGCCTCTGCAAAGCATTTATCGGCAAACGCTGCTCAGAGACACATGCAAGGCTGTTCAGATTTTTTTTTGCGGTGTCCCTGCGGCCAGGGAGCGCTTACTTGTTCAAATTAGATGTTTTTGTGTGAGGCCATCGGGGGTGCGAGTGAATGCGTGTTCGCGCAAATGTTACTCCCGGCAAACAATCAGAAGGAGGCTCTTAAGCTGGTCTCTCCTCTCCCAAAGAGAGGGAAAAAGTGAGAGTGGGGTTTTTGGTTTTAAGATATTCATGAATCTCTGAATCCCTCTTAAGGATTACAATCTCTCATCCATCTCATGGTGTCACATAGCTTTGGGCGATTCGGAGCAGCCTGCATTAATGTGTAAAGGGTGGCATCAGGAAAATAACTCTAATTTATAAACATGGTAACAAGGCAGTGCATATGTATTGCTGCTAAAACCCGCAAAGAGAGGTGCATTGATTCCACTAAGCCCCATCCTGATGTAACACATATAAAATATTTAATAGCTATTACTGTAGAATTAGAATGGATCTTGTTACGACTGCTAATCCAAAGCTGTGGGAGCAGGGTACCAATTTAGAGTCAAATGTCACATGTGAAGAAAGATGAGAAAAAAGGGAGGGCTGCAGCCGTTAGAATGAAAATTCCATGTGTGTCACATGTTGGGGGAAGAAGTGTGAACTCAGAGAATGGAAGGGTATACGGGAGCAGTGGAGAATGAAAAGAATGGAAAATTAACATAAAGCTGTTACAGACAGTGAAAGAAAAGACAGAGAAAGACTGGACAAGAGTAAGAGATCATCCAGTACCTGTGCCTCTGGCAAAGCAACGTCCATGATGTTCGGCTGGCCTCGAGGTTCGCCGTTCTCAAGCCGAGAAAAGATGACTTGGTAGCCTCGGATTTGGCCGTGCTGCTTCCCCTGCAGGGGCGGCTTCCAGGTTACCCGGATTGCTGTCGAGTTTATGGCCTCAACCTCCAGCTTTCTAGGGGGTGCTCCTGGCACTGGTGAGCACAAAAAAAAGGGGGAAGGAGAAAGGGAAGGAAGGCAGAGTGTAAGATAGAAAGAAGGTGACAGTGAGGTAGAGAGGGAGAGAACAGGGGCCATCCCAGGGTTTTTAAAGGAGGTGGCACAGGGGTGGGGGTGGGGGTGTACCGGACGACACCACAAACCCATCAGGGGGGTGGGGCCCATGGGAAATCAGAAAATTCATTGAAAATTGGCTTAGAAAACATTGGGTGTGATTTTCAGACCAGGTGCTCTGATACAGGTGTTGTCACATGAAAAGTGACGCTGCTCAAGAGCCTGAAAATCATTTTGTTCTACTAATACAAAACATCACATAAGCATCAATTACTCTTTTAACTTGCTTTATTTGCAGTACAGACATAGCAGAGCAGTGCATGAGTATATATGTGTATGCACGCATGTGTGTGTACGTGTAGGTTAGTGTGTATGTGTAGTCGTATGTGTGTGTACGTATATGTGTACGTGTATTCGTACGTGTACATGTACATATAGGTATAGGTATAGGTATAAGTGTATGTGTACATGTAAGTGTGTGTGCGCGCGCGCGTGTGTTCGCTGGCAGCGGATTAGGCAGCAATTGAAAGCACTCTGATCCAATGGTGTTGGGCATTTCCAGACTGGCTGTAATCTAGCCCAGTGGTGTTAGGGGGGAAGAATCATATTTCAGGGTGGGTGGGGTGCCACCCTGTGCCACCTATTTGGACACACCCATGGGAGGGAGGAAAGAGACAAAATAGGCTGAGTCGGTGATTTTCCTCGCTTCACTGTGTTTTGTGATGAGGAGCCAAAAACGATCAAAATAATGACTCCTGAGGTTTTTTTTATAGTCTTGGGTGCTCTGTAGAAGGAAGCGATACTAGATTCGGCCATGAATCAAAATCATCTCTACTTTAGACCTTCTATGTCTAGCGTGTCCCCAAAACACCCTATGCGGGACACCGTGTGGTCTAGCGATGTCTGTAATGCCCTTAATTTCCGGATGAAATTAGCTGTGTTGCGGCAAACTTCAAACACATTAATTATAGACGACTCTCTCTTAGGAGCAGCCGCTCTCTATCACACTGCAAACAAAACGAGGAACGAGTGAGAAAAAGAGGCAAGTGCGATAGAACGAAGAGGGGGAGTTCTGCTCGAATTCTATTCCTCAGAACAGAAGAAAGAAAACAAGAAGGCATTTAAACAGTGAAGCAGAGGAAAGTGGTGCAGAGCCGAAGCCCGGGGGTGATGAGCCTTAACCTGCCAAAGATGTAAAGTGTTAAAGCTATAGGGAGGAAGCTCCAGAGAGGGGAAAAGAGGGAAGGTGTCCCCCCTCTGCTACCACAATCGCCTCATCAACTCAAAATTGCTCAACAGGACTTAGAGAAATGTGCAGTAGAAGTTGAAGAGAGTGGAGGGAACAGTGACAGGCAGCCCCAAGCAAAAGAGAACTCTGCTTTAAGGGGAAGTGTCAACCTACCATCCTCTTTGGTTCTCATCCTCACTGGGGCACTCTCAGGGCCTGGGCCCACATCAGTGTGTGCCCTCACCCACACCTGATACTCAGTCCATTTCTCCAGGCCTTCCAGCACATAGCTGGTGGCGTCTGCGCCGATGCCCGTCACCTCATGCCGCTCCGTGTCCTCTCCAGCCAGGGCCTGGTAGCTGACTGTGTAGAGCACAATGGCGCCGTGGCGACTAGCGGCGGGCGGTGCCACCCAACTCACCTTGAGGCTGGTGGAGCTCAGGCTGACCAGATGTACATCCTGAGGGGGGGCGGATGGGGCTGCAAGGGGAGGGGAGCACAACCACATGGACGGGGGCACGGATCAAGCAAACAAAAAAAAAACTAAAACACAAGCAAACATAAGGCAAAATGCTGGAAGCTTTCTGTATGGCCGTTAATGTGAAAATTTAAATGTAACATTCAAAATGTCAATGTTTTATTTATGAGTCTCCCCACCCACAGTATGTATATAAAATTAAGCTACATATGAAACTGTATTATTCTCCTGCTCATCTGACACTTTTCTCTGTTGAGCAGATTTTTGTTTTTCTATTGCACTGGATATGCATTTTTAAATAAAAGCCTAAATAGAGCCAAGCATGACACATTAAGGTTGGAAAATGAAAACTGGAAAGTGGCATTAGTCTTTTCAGTGAAAAGTAATGTTTATGTATGATCCTAATGTTTATGCCTATGTACTGCCAATATACGGAGAAAAAGCTGGGTTTTAATGTAATATGGTACATGCAAAAATTGGACAAAGCCATGTCTAAATAATTATTTTTTCAGATATTGATTCTATCTTAAGTGCATAATATCAAGGTCCATGTTTTGTATATGTCCTTCCTTGCAATGAAAGTCTGTTTTGAGTCACTTTCTGAGCTGGTAAGATTCACTATTCATTTGCACTCATACTGTAGGTGATACATTTATTACACTCCACTTTAGAATATCACATTTTCACTTTCTATACTGAATACAAAAAGCTTCCATACTAAACAGGATGCTGCCTCCAGACTGAGAGATTGGCTGCGAAAACACATTACCAGGCTACTGCTGAAGCTGTGTTTGGCACCGCACTTATGCGAGAGGCCATGAAACTACAGGGTAGGCTGAACCGAATGTAAAATGTGCCAAAATTTTACAAGGCTATGTTTTTATAAAGACGTAATTTGTCCCTAACTGCCCTCTGCCGCTGTCTCTCGCAGTATGCAGAGGGAGCAATAAACTGGCCATGGATGTGCCAGCGTGTGAACAAGTGCTTGACAGTGTTGACTGGTGTTCACACATTGATGCAGAAGCTCTGGGCTTCACAACGGTGTATGTCAGACCCTGCTCGGTGCTGCAGCTGAGATACACTGGGCTGTCTCCGAAGTCATACATGAAGCAACAATTTTATAATCAGTAACAGTCATGACAGTCCAGCTATTGTCAACATCTGGTTTGTAGACACCGCAGTGGAAAACAATACTGTTATGATTATCAGATGGGACAAATTCCTAAATGTTTAAGATTTACTAAAACAACATGCTGCTCTGTCATTAACACTTCGGATTAGTATGACTGTAATTGAACCAGCAATGTTGTAACAATATGGTTTTGGTCCTAAAACTACGACAGGGCATCAGCGTGATTTTCTTAATTAATGTCTATCGAAATGCCAGATTCAATTATATTCTGTCCACCTCACCCTGCAACGTTTGATAATTACAAACTCTGGCATGTCCCAGTGTGTGCAGAAACACAAAAAGCAGCAGAAGCAGTAGTAGCATAACGTGTCTATATAGAGTTGGTCTGGAATAATAAGATTACTGCAATGAATAAGATTGTTTGCAGCAGTCGCAGTATAAAATACATTTAAACTCTCAAGTCCAGAAGTGAAAAACAGAAAACCAATAAACTATTTTAAAACAGGGGGGGGAAACACAGAAAACAAACACAATAGCATTCATATATTTCATGCATCTAACTCAATCACAAACTTATTGAACTCTACCAAAAAAAGACCTCTTCAAAAGAGAATAAAATAAACCAAGTAAAAGAAAATTCAAACAAAGGTGTTCTCACAAAGCATGCCTATGAAATTCCTTTTTTAATAATCAGAGCAATGAACAGTTAGCTCAAATATGAATCAAATAAACTAATGCCAGAACACGAAATTCCACCTTTCCAAAAAAACACTGGAGCTTAACAGAGAAGAACTGAGTCTACGCAGGTGGTCCCTTATCCACGAGAGAGGGGACAGGAAACTACAAAGACCTGACGACACCATGTGTGTTACAAAAAGGTGACAGACAGAATCAAAAATAATGTTTTATAATTTGCAGAATAGATTGTGATATTGAGGTCCTGATGAAAAATCTGATGGATCAAAGTCAAGTCTGGATCAGGGGAGGACAGCACCGCGAGAAATACACAGACCTCAGAGGCAAAACTGAGACAAAAGACAAAGAGATGGCCTAAAATAGAGATAAAATGATTGAATAAGAAGATAAAATACTTCTATCAACCTCTCCCAGAATATAATACAAATAATAACCTGTTTTACTGCTGTCTTTAGTCTGGCTTTGTTTAAAATCTGATCATGAATTGAACCTTGACCTAATGAGTTTCACTTACCTTAACCACTTTTTCCTAAATAACTTTCTGTTCCCTTTAAGGCAACAACTTTTACAGACTGTCAACTACTTGGCTGAGTAGCTAAGTTGTAGTGTTTCATCATATACAAACAGCAAAAATGTGAATACAGCTCAGTTATGTTCATTGCTCTGAATCTTAAAAAAATGATACTAACCATTTAAATGCAGCACTAGAAAATGTCACACTTCCCCACTGCCTATTTGCCTCAGAACCGTCCCAAGGCTGCTGCTTATTTCATGCACACCATCCGCATGAAATCCAAATTCTGCTCTCCAAATTCTGTGTCCTTGTGACTCCTGCTGTTAGGCGGCCCAAGGACAGAGAGTCATCCCCACTCGCGATCTCAATTGACAGTTACATAACTCGGTGGTTGTCAGAGGTGTTACCTTTTCAGTGATTTTGTCTGGATTTCAAAAAGAGATATCGGTACCTTTTGCCTGGTCTATTGTATTCTTTTCTATTCTAAGGTTGCAGCCACAGTGATTATGTTTACATGTACACAAATATTCAGAATTTAATAGAGGTCATGTCAGCATATTCCGTTTGGATATCCTGATTAGCCCTTGAGCTGCATGTAACATTTTCAGATTAAGATATGAGGGATATGCTGGTATTATTCAGATTTTGGGAGCATTCTTTCGCAATGTGTAAACGCATTCTGACTAAGCATCTCGACTGGGGTTATCGCAGTTGGCGACTCACAGCCTCTTTCCTATTGTCATAGATGTGTTGTGCACAACCAACATTTTGCAAGGCTGGAGTAGGGATGCCCCACCCTAAAAAAACCCCCAAAAAACACACATTTCTGGGCTGAAGGAGAAACACACCTACTTTTAAATGATTAGAAAGACTTGGCTTTAAACAGGTTTTTTTTTTTATATGCTCAAAGATTGCAAAGGTAAGATTTCTAAGAAGGTGGTTGAACAAATGAAAGATGGAGGCTGTGTTTACACAAGCCACCATGTCCGCCACCAAAGCTTTGAAAAAATCCTTTTTTGATTCAGAAAGAAGCAAAACAGCACAAGTGAATGACGGCGTTCCAATTTTCTATAGTTTGATGTTATAAACTACATGTTTGAATACATTTACCAGCATATGCACAGCTGCATGTAAACAGGAATATTAGTGGAATATTTTTATTCGCCATGTAAAGACTAAGGTCAAAATTAGGAATATTTTGTGCATGTACTACTGACTGGACAGAAATTTCAATGTGGAGCATTACTGTTTATCTGATGTTATTTGGAATTTCCTTGAAGCATTTAAAAGTCATCTACTTTAAATGTACCAATATAATTTCGGTATTCAAAAACCTTCTACAGACTACAAGATTAGGGTTTGAAGTTGCGAATGTTAAGTAATGTACTAAAA
This sequence comes from Epinephelus awoara, assembly GCA_035609425.1. Taxonomy (NCBI): domain Eukaryota; kingdom Metazoa; phylum Chordata; class Actinopteri; order Perciformes; family Serranidae; genus Epinephelus; species Epinephelus awoara. Next base: position 22,830,363 of record CM069306.1, on the reverse strand, counting down.
GGGCAGGCATTTGCAAAAATAAAGCAGCTAAAATTAGATCCTTCCTTTTCTGCTCTCCACTGTGTTTTGTCAATCACAGCCTGCTAGTGTTGCAGGGCCCTACAGTGCAGCATTTTGCAACATATGCCAGTGAAAATCAGAGTGTGTGAATGTGCGCACCGGTGCGAGTGCGCACAAATCAGCTGTTACTAATTAACGTTAATTCCATGAGCAACTTGATGGCAGGCCAAAATTGAACATGTCTGTTTTCAGGTTCATATGCTCTGTGCAAGCTGGTGTTTGTATTTAAAGATGGTGTGTGAGGGAAGAAGCGTCACTTTGTAACACCTCTGAACAACTGCGAGTGAATGAGTAGTTCCAACAGTTTTCTCTCGAGCAGATCACTTCATGTCAGTTTCAGGAGTTGCATTTTTCCAGTTAAACTTTTATTCATAACATAGAAACAGTATGTAAATATTAAAAGAAGTTACAATATTCATGTGAAACTTTTGTTTTTAATAAGACGAAGCTCTGCACTGAATTTGTGCAAAGCACACAAACCTTCTGGGTGAGGTGGCACAATTATGGTGCCACCGCAGTAAAAACAACAGCAGTCAGCTGGCAGAGAATGACATTTTGAGTGCTCGCACTGTAAAAGCACATAGTGATATGAGGCGAAAAAACACAGCACAGCTCACAAATGTGGGAACAAGACACATTAAACGTACCTTTGACACTGAACACAGGGCCTGCCCTCACATAGACGGACAGGAGGATTAGTGTTGGTGACAGAGGGGAGGTGGTGGAAGCGTGAGGCTGGCCGGGTTGGCTGCACTGTCAGCATTTTATGTTGTGCTCAAATTGACTTGACATTCAAGTTGCCAACGCTGTCTGATATAAGCTTTGGGAAAATGCCCTGTCTAAACTTAAACCTGCTTCAGCCGGCTGTGGGTGACTGTTGCTCTACAAAATCACTGGTTAGTGGACAACAAGGAGAAGAGACAAGAGAGGAAAATTGTGGACTTACTGGACTGGGCGGTGCGAGCCTCGATGGGCTGAGTGTAGACACCCAAACCCATCTCAGAGCGGGCTGCCAGCGAGAAACGGTACAACGTGTCAGGTTTGAGACCGTCCACAGCGTAGGAGCCAGCTGGGTTGAAGGACACATGTATCTGGAGGGTTTCATATAAGACAGAAAGATGCCACTGGATTAAGACAGCCACACACCTCTTTCATGAGTTGAGCTATAGGGGTAGTGCTTGTTGTATTATTTTGACATGGAGAAATGAATCCCCAAGTGAAATCCTAAAGCCTGGACTGCTGTCTCTCCTTCCTACATGAATACAAAGTAGAGAACGCAGCCAAATGTGAGAGCAGCTTGTTCCAAAAACAAATCGCCCTCTAGTTTACAACTAGTGCAATGGTCCAGCACAGTTGAACAAAGGGTCACAGCTCCGAGAGACAGAACGTAACAACTTTGCTGTCTGTTACTACAGTAAATCTTTCTCATCAGCTGGGGAGCTGACTGCATCACTACAATAACACTGCTGAAGCCGAGGCTTCCCATTCAGAGAAATTGCATCATAAAGAGCAAGATTCATTCTTCTGCAATCTCACAACAGAATACGAGAAAAGTGTAAATGAGATAGATAGATAGATAGATAGATAGATAGATAGATAGATAGATAGATAGATAGATAGATGGAGATGGTATGTAGCAGAGGAAACTAGGTCATACATTAGTTATAACTTCACTTTGTTATTCTAACCTTGTTCTCTGAACCGTCCTCCCAGTACTGCAGCTCATACTTAGTGATGGGGTCCTGTACGGGCCACAGCCATGTTAGCATGATGCGGCTGTCTAGCTCGGCTTCAGCCTCAAAGCTGGACGGCTGGGCAGGGACTGGGCACAGAGGGGCGAGGGGACAGAGGTTGAAGAATTAAAAAGAACAAAAAGAGCACATTACTGAAGCTAAATGTTCTCCACTGTGTCAGCAGCAATAACCACCTCCGCAAAACTGACTGTATGAGAAGGCATTTGCATGGCAGAGACAAAATGATACAGAAATAGCCTTGAGGGCTCTTTCACACACGCTGTAGGTGCATATAATACACACAATATTGGCACAATAAAATACTTCAGCTATGCCTATGCTAAGCTGTTACCTTGTCTGACACTATACTGTGTGTAAGAATAATTAGAGGCACTTGAAACTGTACATGCACACATCAATTAACACTAGGGATGGGTACCGAATTCCGGTATTGAACGAGCCCCGGGGCTACATTCAAGACCACAGTATTGGTTAGCTCTGACCTTAACGGTTCTGCTATCGGTACTGGAGCAGTCGGGTTTTTTTGTTTTGTTTTGTTTTGTTTTTTTACAAGATAAATGTTATCTTGCACATTTATCTCACCAACTTCAATTATCCGTCACTGTATCATAATTTTCGCTATTCTCCCTGAAGACGAAGAAGATCTGTCTCGCTCACCCTGGCTGCCTGCTGTGTGTGAGTGGAGAGCAGGGGGGCGGGACTGTTGTTCCAGTGACTGACACACACACACACATACACACACACACACACACACACAAGACAGCGCATACACCAACTCAAGCTCGTAGCCTACCTTGAGATAGATAACGATGGCGGAGAGAGCCAAACGGTCAAAAGTGTGGCTTTACATTACAAGAGTTGATGCAGACACAGCGCGTTGTGTGACACATGTTTTGCGTGTAAGTGCGGCAACAAGTGCATCATATTCAGACAGAAAGATGTACAGTGTTTGACTAGCACAGCACAGCTAGTTCTACGTCCAGTCCAGGTTTGTAACATTATGCTAGCAGCCAACAGGTGGAGTTAATAACCATTAGCTATTTTGCGACCCTATTTACTAAATAGGGTTTCCAGCACAAGGTAACGGCTTACCGGCGACGGAGAGGCCTGGCTCCAGGTCCAATTATTTGGTACCATGACAACACTATTATTTTATGTATTTTACATTTCAAGTTGTAAAATGTAAAATGTTTTGTTAAAAAACTATTTTGTTGCATAATGAGAATTGAGAAAATAAAGCAATATATGTTCTTAATTTGTTTTTTTCTTCCTAAAAAAGTATCGATAAGAGTACCGTTAAAATACTGGATCGATAAGCAGTATCGATAAGAGTAGTGGTACCGTTAAAATCTTAACGATACCCATTCCTAATTAACACACAGAGCCACACACAGTAGCTTGTTGCTCACCTCCCTGCTGGGTTTTGACTTGCAGGATGTCAGAAGGTGGCCCGTCACCTACAGAGGTGAAGCCCAGCACCCTGAGGCTGTAGGTGATATCAGGTGTCAGGCCGGAGATGGTAGTCAGACTACTGTCATCTGTGTTGTGTTTCTGCCAGGCACTGAGCGGAGCCGTCAGGTCGGAGCTGTAGTAGACCCGGTAGCCCCTGATTTGCCCATTGGGTTCCTCTGGCGGTTCCCACTGTACAAGCATCGTGCTGGCACTCAGCATGCGCGCTTGCACATGCAGAGGTGGCGAGGAGGGGGCCTGTTCGCCAGTGCGTGTTTCCACGGGGTCGCTGGGTGGCCCGCGGCCAATGTTGTTGACAGCCATGACACGAAACTCATACTCAGAGTAGGGGCTGAGTCCACCAATGCTGTATCGGGTTGTTGCCACACCTTCCACTTCCTGGAAGCCGTTGTCTGAGGACTTGGCTCTGTACTGGATCATGTAGTAGGAGACGGGTTCAGGGTTTCCAGAGTCCCAGGTAAGAGTCACACTGGTGGCTGTGGTCTCAGTCACAATGAGAGAGGTGGGGGGCTTTGGCAAGGCTGAGGAGAGAGAGGGAGGTATTAGATTTGATGTCAAGAATGGACTTTTAGGACTTGTGGGTAATTTGTGAGAAATTGGATGTCTGACACATTTGAAACCATGATTCTCAAAATGTAGGCACAATACAGCAAAAACTAGCTCTTGTGGAGAAAAGGCATGACTGGTCATGTAATTCTCCATTCTGTAACTCATAGCACTGAAATGATTGTTTCATAAGCTAATCCTTATAGTGCTGTCAGCAGCCATTATTCCCAAATGAATAGAAAAGCGAGACTGAAATCCCAATTTTGTGTTTTATAAGCGGGCTGGTCATTACTGACAATACAAGAAAATTGCAGGAGTTGTTCCCCTTTTGAGTGTGCAACAAATACAAAACAAAACAGAGGGTCTTCATTACAGCATCCTTGTAGAAGGGGGTCTGTACTGCTGTGGTCCGTCTAAATGACTGTGTATCGATCAGCTGAGTAGAGAGTGGGATCAATACAGACAACAACTGATAAAAGAGGCTGCAATGGGTAGACAACAAACACAGGTGGGTGGAGCTGCATTCACACAAACACTACGATACCAGAAAAAAGGACTCAACAAACATGAAGAAAGGATCACATACCGGCCCTGACCACGGCACTCACTGACAAAGAGTGTGCAAACAGCCTTTAATTTTAACCTCTCAGTATCAACAAAAACCACAGGCCGCCGCACAACAGCAGTGATGATTATGTGCAAGAAGTTTCAGAGGCCTTTTGTATCATAACATTTCATTATCAGATCTGTGGGTGACACAGCGAAGTTCGCATCATCACAACAACAACCTCCCACACAGATAGATGGAGCAAGTTTGAACAATGGTCCTCACCTTTGACAGTGACCTGAGCGGTGGCTTCAATCATGCCCAGAGAGGAGATGGCCACGCAGGTGTAGTTGGCTGACTCACGAATGTTGGTGACCTCTAGCACGTTGCGTCCCATTGGCATCTCTTCCTCCTTGGTCAGCTCCACCGTGCCCATCGTCCACTTGACATAGGGCATCGGCGAGCCCACTGCCACGCATGTCAGGTTGACGCTGCCGCCTGGCATCACCTCTTGGTTGGTGGGTGGAATGGAGAATCTGGGTGGGACTCGTCGCACTAAGGGGGTGAAAAGAGGCAGGAGACGGTAGTGAATAGGTAGGATGTGTCAGGTGGATATGATAAGTTTTATGGGATTTCATGAATTATCATACCCCACATGACACCATGAGGCTAAAAGCTAACTCAGAAAAGCTAACCAAATGGAGGGCTGATCGCTTTTGTCCTAATGTGCAGGCAAGCACAATGGGAACAATAGGACTGTCACAAAATGGCTCTGGAAATTCACAAGAAAACTTTGAGGGGGTGTTTTATCCTCTTGCCTACAAAAGGGGATATAATCAAAAAATAGCCCAGTTTTGCTGGAGACTCTGTCTGGCCCTCTTTTGTCAGAGTGTCAAATGGTAGCGAGAGTTGCATCATTGAGGGACCCTGTGGAGATGCCATTGTTTGATTTCTCCTCCCGCTCCCTCTCTCTGGCTCCTTCTGCTCAGCCTGTCTTTCTCCCTCTCTCTCTCTCTCTCTCTCTTTGTGCAGTACTGATATGCAGATAGGCTGACATTAAAAAGGGTTCCCATGGAGACAAGAAGGGCCTGTTGACGTCGCCAGGGACAAGGCAAACACCGATGCAGAGGCTCCATGCAATACTGAAAAGCTGGCCCAGAATAAACAGGCAGCCAGCATTTACATATGACTTGTTTTCTGTCTAAATAAAGATACACAAGAAATGCCTGCCATATTTACACACTTTAGATCTTTTCCTGGTAACTTCTGGCAACCGTAACAAACTTGTCCGCTTGACATGGCAAAGAAAATCCAACTTGACAGTGCTATGTGAGCATCCATCAGTGTCAGACCAGATAAATTTATGATATGCTGAACCTTTCCATAGTCAGCGCTCAATGTAGGAAGGAGGAGCTCTGACTTGTTAACCTTGGTTATGTAGAGATTGAAGCCAAGCCAAACATTTAGCTCCCCTGCGAGGACCCATTATTGCTACAGTATCCCACCACTGCTGGTCGTATGTATTCAAAACACAACGGCATGAAACTATCCCTGCAGAATTTATACTGCTTGTTTCCCCTAATGCACTACAACATCTCTGTGTCTCACTGGAAAAAAAGCCCTTGACTGTAATTGCTCTTTTGCACCGGTCTCCATGAAAATGGATTTTCAAATGTGAGTCTCCCTCCACCTTCCCTTTCCCCCCACCCTTCACCCCTCCCTCCCCGATCTAATTTGAACCAGAACGTTGTTATAGCCATGCTTGTTATTCCCCTCATTATGTGGCGAAATGGAAAAAACACAAAAGCACCTTTTGAGATTCCAGTCAGGAGAAGGCTGCTTCTCTGGACCGCACCATAATAAGGGGGACCTGGTTCACACTCATCTGAATTTTCCCAAAATAATTGAGGTTCCGCATATAGACCTGCTGCTGTGTGTGTATGTTTTTTTTCCAAATCAATACCATCACGTGGACTTAAACTACATGGCTCAATATCTCATAAAAGTATTAATATCGCAAGTCTGCGCCACGAAGCACGCTGATTCATGTATGTCTTGGAATTTGGGACTTTGAGTTTGTTTTTCACACAATTACCCAGATAAATCAAAACTTTGCAGTTTGCTTTATAAGAACTAACCTTTTCAGAGGGTGTGTGGCAAACAAAAAATCAATTTAACGATGAGAACAGTTAAGAGGTCAGCAAAGGTTTAGGACGAAGTAATGACGACGGTTTAATGATGTAAAAGTTGCAAAATGACTAAATGAACAAGTGGGGACAAATCTGGTGAGTCACTGGATTATACAGGAGGGTTTCATGCAGGGAAAAGGTGACACATATTAACAGTCCAGAAAGATTAACATCAGCCATGACATCTGCTTCCTGAGGTTCACAGGCATACGGCTGATTTTTGAATTAAAACACTTGACAGGCAGAGTAGTGCCTGGGAACAGGACAGGGACGACATTCTCAAGCAAAGCATGCACGGGAGCTGAGGAAAGATATGGGATGGGATCACAAGCCTGAGTACGCTGGGAGACAAAGATAAAGGAGGAACTTGGTCCGATTTTCTCATATAAATGACTGAACATCTGATTTCCAGTATGACTAATGCACAACAGACTTTCCTTTGAGTATTTCCAGAAAAAAAAGAAAAGCGTTAGTATTCCACTTATGTTGGTGGCCACCTGTGTCTTCTCACACAACTGTAACATTCTCTAAGAGCTGCTATTTTTCACAACATATGCTTATGAAAAAGTGAAACCTGAGAGGAGCGGCCCTAATGTAAGACCATTAAGCTCAAAGTGTCTGTTATTCTTTCATGATTCCATAGACTAAACAGTGCTAAGAGCAGTCAGTCAATGGGCCCTGTGTATATTGAACACTTAATGTTGTGAATAATTCATGCAGTGCGGTTAAGTTTGGAGAGGTGCTGTGGAACAAAATGACTAGAGGGCAGGTAATTGTTATCGATTCCCCCGAAGCCTCTCTCCTGTTGAGAGCGGCGTTGAGAGACGGGCTCCGGGACTCTATCAAAACCACAAAATAAGCCCTGTCTCCACTCTGCAAGCCTGCTTGCTGGATACCTATAAATTTAACTGCCTTGACAAAGTGCCCAAGGATAGCAGAACCTGTCCAGTCAATCAATATCTGAGCAAACTGGCACAGAGTCAGCGGGCTCCCAGGCTTCCTGGCAGCAGCACTGGGCTATGGCTGCTGCCATGATGGCTGATCATCCCCCCTGTCAGCACGCTGCCAGCTCATTCTTAAATATTCTATAGGTCAGCTCTTTGAGCAGCAGTGTATTGCAGATGGTACAAGTGAAGAGATAATTTACAAAACATTAGCTGTCTCTTAGACAATGTCAGTGTCATCATCCATTAATTCTGAAGTAGAGATTCGGTCTGTAAATATGTCGACCACGGATCAAATCTCCTGATATAAAGTACGTCCTTTAAGTTTTTAATAGTGCTGATTCGGGTGCTTTGAAGCTTCAATCATGGTCGTGGTAATCAACATCCGAATCAGTATTTGAATGGTTCGTCAACACGATGGTATTTAAAAATTAGCGATCGTTTTGTGACTCCAACTCGCTTTCATCCAATTTTCAGTCATCAGCAGTCATGCACCACTGACACGGGGGGCAGTTTAACCACATATGATTTGCTAGCAAAATGTAATAAAAGTCAGGTGGAGCAGTTTCAAAGTGTGCCAGATATGATAAAGGAAACTGGCATACATAACAAATTTACAACAAGCTTGGCAAATCACTTCAAAACAGCAAAGTATGTTGTTTTTTTCATGTATTATGGCCAAGATTACTGCACCTGCATGCTAACAAAGTGGCTATTTGTTACATTATTTCAGGTAAATCAACTGAAAACTCATGTTTAAAAAAAGTCCCATTTATCTACCCATTATATATAATAATTATAATATGTGAATAATAATATGTAATGATTAGATGTTACACAGTAAATTAAGTGAAAGTAGAAGCATTTTTTTCCCCCAAAACTCTTGAAACATAACATAACAAACTATGTGAGGTTCCACTGTGCAGAGCATATTTTGCTCAGACAGCTTTTCCTGTGAAAGGGACAAATTGCTGGGACTCGCTACCTGATCACTTGAAATTTGCTGCAAATTTCACCACTTTAAAGAGAGCTACCAAATCCTGGTTAATTCATCCTCAGTAAACCTGTACTCATGTTGTTTTTAAATGTAATATTAAATGGATGTTTTAGTCTGCCGTGCTGTATTAGGTTTACCTTCTTTTTACCTCACTGTTCTAATCTTAGTTTCATAAAAACCCCTCTAGGGACGAGTGCTGCAAACAAGCATCTGCTGAAAATAGTGTGATACTTGCATCAGATACCTGTTCTCAGTTTGTCTATGTACATTGTATCTGCCCCTATCAAATAAACCATAAATAAATAAATAAATAATTTAAAAATATGTATTTCCTGTGGGGCCACCTGCTGCAACGTCACATGACGACGGGGTGGATGTCTGTCTTCTTGTTAGGGTAACATGTGCCTATCACATCCTTCAGTCTCTGCGTAGAGAATGCCCATGGCGGTAAAACAGACATAATCCCCTGAGAACGGCTTTGTCAGTTCTGATACCCATGTCCCTCAGTGGGAGAGCATGGGTGTTGCTGCCTAAATACCTGACAAATCCGGTTGCCACCTGAATACCGGAGTAATCCATCACACACCTCTGATGGGCCTTCACAGGCTGATGGAAAGTCTGAGGGTGAAAGGAGCTATAGTTTTTGTTGGATGTGGTTGACATTGGCAATATGGGTGTGGTTGAAAAGAATGCACAGCTACATAGCACGACAGAGACCTAGTAATCACTTAAGCAAACTTCACGGGGATTCCTTGTGTGTCTTGGCAAGGCTCATCGAAACACAGTTTGGGGGAGTGGCGTTGGAAGGCATGCACGAACTATTCAGGGATTCATGCGAGTAGACAAAACAACACATCTACACTATCAGGGATTAGGGACAGCTATTGGTAATGTTTTTGTTTTTCAGGGAGGGGAGATCAGTGTCTTCATCAGAGGATCTGGAGAGGATGGTTGACCTCACCTAAAATCTGCATCAAATTGAAGGAAGGGAATTAAAAGTGAAAATGACCCACCTTCACGCTGATCTGTTTGCGGATGAAGGGATTTGATGGAGGTGAGCGATGGGATGAAAAAACACAAAGTGGAGAGGAAGACAACACAGTGAAACAGAACAGTGTTTCTGTAGACAGTGGAGGTTAGTGACATGGCACAGATAGGCAGAGTAATGCATACATACAGTACCAGGGAGGGGAAATTCACTTAAATAAATGATTTGGTGTTGTTCTTTGATATATTTCATCGCCATCTTTATCATTTTGGCACTGCAGTTAACACATTACATTGTCAGTATCTATAATATCAAATAAAACACATGACACAAATGATATTCTTTAAGAAAAAAAATGATAACTTGTGACTTTTGTTTGACATCACACTTGCTGTAACATACTTGTGCAGTTAAATCTATTTGATTTTTTATCATTATGGATTGATTGAAAGGGCATTTCTCATATCAGGAGCACTTATTGATGTAAAGGATTCTACATGCACTCCTGTAATTCATCTTTTTCTTCATTAAACTGAAATGAATTGATCATTTTGTAAGTTTCCCTCCCTGACACTCAGGCACACACACACACACACACATAACAGCATGAAGATATTTTGGTAAGAGAAAAGCCCGACTGCAGCACTTTATCCTCTGTGACATATTGACATGTCACATGGATATATGAAGGAGTGCCAGCAGACAGAGGCTGACATCCCTCCTCCGTTGCGGGATAAGCATTTGACAAATGAGCGCTCATGCAAAATCACAGGACGTTTGTGATTCTGCCCACGTTTATAGAGTCCTCCTTTAGAAGAGGGTCACCAAAAGTGGCCCACAGCAAACAAGGTGTGCATGCACCTGCACACCTACAAACACGCGCACACTCTTAATGGATGTGAAGTGGAGGGACATAAATAGATGCGCAGACAGGAAGGGAAAAACAATCCATGAGCGGACCCTTCCCCCTCCCACACAGAAATATGAGGACATCATTCTCTGGTGGCTCTCAAATGTCAAGACAAGGGTGGTGATGGCAGCAGTGACAGTATGTTTGTGTACCTGCAGACAGGAATTAGATAAGGTAGCTATGGTAAGTGGAAGAAAACAGAAACACATTCGCAGACAAAACGCCAACCCATAACAAGCCATTTAATGGAAGCCTGACAAGGGTGTATGTGTGTGTGTATGTGGGCGGGTGTTAGTAGGCGGTTGATAGAGAATATTACCACAATTCATTCTCCCATGGTAATATTTCCATATGTCACCTTCAAGTAGTGCTAACTTTATTGACACTACAAGGCGACAAATTACTGTTCTACCCAGGGAGGATGGAATTCTGAAAAGGCGCTGGATTTAATCAAGTGATAGATTCTTATAATTAACTCAAAAGTTAAAAAAAATGGATACAGTTAATCTCAGCAGTGAATTGCAATATTTTTTACATCATGATGCATTAAGAATTGCAACGTTATTGTATTTATTTGTTCAGCCAAAGCATCTTTTTAATTTTGTGCTGGAAGTTTAGAATCAAGTTTTTACAGCCTGCTGCTACACATCAGCACTGTAAAAATTTAACAGTTGCCAAATGACACGTTTGCTTCCAATGCTTGTTCTGTTTACAAGTTTGAAAGCAGATGTTGTAAACCCCTAAATCTCTCCTCTGGTGTCTCAGAATAAAAAAAAACAACATATAACAACGGGAAAAGGAGAGAGGCATGTCAAAGGCCACTTGTCTTGAGTCCCTTATGTTTTAAACCCAATCAGGCAGCCCTGTGATAGCACAGCCCCGGGTCTCGTCTCCTCATTCTTGCAGCAGTAACAAAGACGGAGTGAAAACATGGCTAGAGCCTTTGTTCTTCATTCCAGACAAGCACACTTTTAAAAGGTTACGGTTGGTTTGATTTCTATCTCTCCACTGGTGTGGTGAGGCTGGCGGAAAAGTTGGTGTCGGGGCCAGCGGGTTGACAGCTACCTGGGTGGTGTTACAGACTAGCTGGGTCTCGGGCCCCTGCTGGCGCCACGCCACACAACTACTGTAATTACCTCTGAGGGGGGAAAAAAAGCTGCGTTTGCACCTGTGACAGACATGCCCTGATTAATAGACGAGACTTACATCCCTTCCTCGCCTTTGCTGTTTGGCTGACTACCTCCCCCTGTCAAGATTTAAGATCTAAACCTTCTGGAGCCCACAGTGTTTAATCTGTAAATTTGATGCCGCTGTGGTCCTTGAGGATGATTTTACCTCTGATTCCTCTGATCCAGGAGGAGGTACTGTCTGTTGGAAAAACATTTTTCTTGGATACGTTCCTATGAGAAAAACATCTCATCTCAGAGAAAGAAATGTTTGTTGAAAAAAAAAATAGTACTCTTAATTCAGTTTAACATTTCCTAAGCTGTGTTTTTTGTCTGGGTTCTGCTACAAGGGAAACATTTTACTCATTTTATTTTGATGGATTGAAAGAGACAATGGCATCACTCATCCATAAAATAGCCTCTATGATACAGTATATGCTTTTAACAAAATTATGAAGTGATAGCCGAGTGTGTCTCTTTCTTACCCTGACACTTTCACTCCCTTCTCCACCCACACTAACAACTGGAGCAGCTATTCTGTTTCATGTACATCAGACATGGTGGTGTTATCTGAAGGGGCTGACCTAGACTACTCTCTCTCCCATACCAGCTTTTTCCAGGATGGGTACAATGCTGCCCTTGCCCTGCATTAGTCTGCTCACGGAGACACCACAACAAAAACAAACCCTGAAACTCCAGACCCTTCCATCCCTTCAGGTGCTCTGGCTTGTGCGGGGGGAATAATGGAGTCTTTCGATACAGTCAAAATAAAAAAGAAATGAGGCCTGGCACGGCTTTCAATGCCAGCGGAGGAAACCGTTTCAATGCAGCTGTTTTCACAGAGGCCGCACCTGGTCGAATTCGCAGCCAAACAGGAGGTTGAGGTTAGTTCAGCTCGTTGGTATGGGAGGAATGGCAAGGCAAGGATAATAGTTAGAAGACTGGTGGAAGGAGAGAAAAGGAGTGAAATAGTGATATAAACATGGTCAAATGTAGAAATTACACAACAGTCAAAGGCTCTGGTGGTTTCCCACAGGTGTTTTCACCTATTCCAGCTAATTAGAACTTTGCTCAGGTTGAAGGTGGGCAGAGCTACGCAGAGAATTGCAACATGCACCAATAAGGATTACAAAGGTGTAATTTGTCCCACCCTGACAGGTGCAACAAAGCTCACAGGAAAGTGAGAAAGATGTCAATCATGCACAACCTGCACTCTCCTACAGAACTCCTGAGAAGCGTTCCAACTCAGCATTCATGTGGTGTGGCAATAACCGGAGAAAAGAGCTCCCTACTGGGAAAATTTGCGTGGACGCCCCCTCAAGTCACAACAAGAACTCAGAAAGTCGTCAAAGATGTTGGTACATAAGTTTCTGAGCTGAAATCACATATGTAGAAAGAAAGCGGATAATAAACTTTTCATTTATTCACATATTGCATGCCAATTTTTGTCCACATGTAATTTGCAATATGGAATTAGGTTGTAACTGTTAGCTGCTGTCCAGATAGGGTGACCTGGAATAGTTAGAAAAGCTATTTATTAGCATTAGTCGGGTAAAGCAATCTGAGCAATACAATATAACACATCTTCTTTGTAGCGTCCATGTAGTTTCCACATTACAACTTAAAGCTTGTTAATACACCAAATTTAGAGGAACAACTTCTAAACTCTGAAAATGGGACCATCCGAGCAGCACATGAATGCAGCAAAATGCTCCAGAATAACTGAAGTCACCTGTGTGGTTATACCACAGAATGTCTAGAGGCAGAAAGAGGTATTTAGATGCATAGTCACTGTGAATGAACAGCATTCAGAATGAAAGAGACAAGACATGTTCAAGGGTTGCATGGCTGTTTGTGGTTTGCAAATGCTTGAGACAACAGAAATGATTGATTCAAAAATTGAGAAAGACATTTGACATTACCTCGTACGTAGAGATTGGCAGGAGCGGAGTAACGGGTCCCAGCACTGTTCATGGCAACGCATTCATATTTCCCTTGGTCGGACTCCTCGCTGTTCTCAATTTGCAGAGCTCCTGTGTAGAGGATTAACAAATTTAGCCGCCTTGACAGTTGCGGAATATGAGATGTAATTTGGCATGAAACCACAGCAGATATCTGTATTGTGACTCGCTAGAGAGCCTGTAGTCAACTAGTCTAACACAGTTCATGCGTAATTAAGTGTCTCAGAACATGGACGCAGTTTTGTCAAGAAAATGCTTACAGCAACATAAGCATTTAGCTGATTTGGCAAGTTTAGTGAAACTGCTAACAGAATATTTGTCTGACTGTGTTAAGAAGAAAAAAAGACCATGACTGAGGGAGGGTCAATTAATCATCTGAATAACATGTCACAACTATCATAGTCTGATTAGACAATCTGACAAACCAAAGTGTTCATATCATAGAGGGTTATCTATCTCAGCATGACACTATAGGGCGAGGCTGCAGAATAACCACAACAAAGGCAGAGGAATGGCTAATATCTAAAGAACTATTCAACCAACTGCTTTTTAAAAAAAACTGCAATCAGTGTTTTACAGTTTTATCAAAGGACATTATTTACAGATACGGGCTTCATGAGAAACACTACTCTGATTAGGTATTGTGATGTTTTTAGATATCCTTATTGTTTAAATAAAATTAAAATGCAAGCATATCTAACCAAAATGAGTAAAAAGATAAATGTAACTGATGACTGCACTGTTCGTTTAAGTCTGTTTTTGCTTAATAGACTAAGATTTTGCTGCAAAGCAACTGCCAATGCAGGTGTCTTTTCTTTAATCTTTGTTGAGTCCGCATTTAGCAGTGAGGTCATAATTGCGTTCCTTCATTACCAAGTGTTTCACCATGTCTCACCGAAGCCCTCAAGGGAAACGCTGCTGTGCCAGATGGCTTAGATTAGTATTCACAATCCCAAGAAACTGTAGTCATCAGACAGAAGGCTAACCTGTTGTTTCTAACAAAGCATGAAAGCCCTGGAGACCTGTCTTTGTGTGGTCATTTTTGACACTCCATGTCCATAACCGTCATATAATCATTGATACTGAATTGCAAATGGCTGACAGATAAGAGGAGTTGTAATTTCATAAATTAAAAATAAGCAACCTAAAACAGCAAAACTTACCTGCATCCTGTTTTAACAAATACATGTTTAAAAACAAAACTACTTCTCTCAGCAGTGCATATGTATGTCAAAAGCGAGTGGTTAACACTTATTACGTGTCCAAAACAGCATGGTACTAGCATGAAAGGCAGCCAGCCACCATGCAGTTTGAAAATGACATTAATACTCAGCATTAGATGATGTCAGGATACTTATTTTTTCATGCATTATGAGATGAATGCAACAAACAGGTTCACCACCAACCAAAGGGGACTCGAATCAAGACGAGACCAAAAAAAAAAAAAAAAACATAAGCGAAACAGGGCGGGGCAGTAACATGTGATGATACCACCTCAGATCTCGTGACAACATATCTCTCCAAGGTGTTTGCACTGCACACTGAGCTCATTGCTGTCTGATTCAGCACTGATATGCACCTGCATACTAATGCTGGTGTCACCAATCTGTCAATCTGCCCATTCTCCCATGGGAGAAAACAGTGTGAGTACTACAGGCGTGTAAAAGGTTACTGCTATGGCACTTGTCAGACCTGCAACACTGAGCCTCTTCAATTACTTCCAATGTCTCGAACACTGCTGGATCTTCTACAACCTCGTTTCACTACTTAAAGGTGCAGAAGGAGTGCAGAGGCAGCCGTAACAACTCTAAGAGTTAAACATTTAATTCATTACGGGCTTTATTAAGAGCCTAGGATGTTAGACAGACAGCCTGTAGCTCCAAATACATTCAGCTTACCCCAGACATCTACTATTTACCTCACTGTTGTTGAGCAGAAATCATGCTTGCACTCAGGGGAGAATCACATGATTACCACAAAAAGAGGCTGAAGATTCCACCTTAACATCTCAACCAGGCATCTTGTTCCCATGCTGGGGGGGGGCTTGGCGGTGCTGCATAGGCTGTATGCAAATGCAGCCATCTCAGTTTACATTGAGGCTGCAAAGAGGAGGCAGGTAGATTCTCCTGTGGCCACCATGGCCTTTAGTTTAAAATGCAGCTCCTCGCCCCTCTTCACTGAAAAAGCCAGAGGAGAGGCTAAAGCGGAGTGATTTTTTTTCCATGTGAATGTGTGTGTATGTTGTGTGTTCATAATCATAGTTTGTAGGAGGAACCTTGAAAAAGCATATTTACAAAAAAACACCTTGAACTTGCTCTTTGCATTTTCATTCTCCTGACATGAGGGTTGGTGATCATTTGTTTGTTAGGGAGCAGACAGCGGACAGGACATGTTGGGGGAGAGACGAAGAGGGGAAGTGGAAGAGGGTGGGTTGGCGCTCACAGCGTGGATGAACCCGGTGACGTGGCGTTTGGGGGGTGGGGGGGGCAGGGGGGGCAGGAGTGTGATGTGGATGTGAGGGAATGGTGTGGACGTGATATTTTCCAACACACTTTATCATCCTTACCTCTAATTGGTGTACCACCTAGGTGGGAGTAATTTCGATGCAAACAGGGTTGAGAGATTAGTTAGTAATCCACTTATATCAGTGGGAGAGAAAAACATGGCTTCTGACAGGCCACAGATAAAACGGGAAAAAAACTGATACAGAGTAGAAGCCACTTAAATGCAATGTGACAAAGTTCAGTGCACTTAATTAATGCTATGAAGCAAGTATACATTTTGGACTGTACATGTCTATAAATGACAAAAAAACAGCTTTTAAGAATAATCCCCTCTGTCAGGCAAACATTTACAAATATAATGCTGCTATTTTTATATTTGCAGACAGCAGCTACACCCTCATTTCTGCTTGCTTCATAGTGGCATTAAAATAGTATGCAATATAAGCAGATTTTTTTATTAAGCTTTCTAATTTAAGATGACCTTACTCTTTGTACAGACTGCATTTGTGCAGAAAGCAGTTAGTAAAATGGGCAAGAGAAATGAATGAAAGTCATACACAGTAAATAGAATGATGCACAGCAGAAAGTACTCAGAGGTCAGAGGTATTAAATAGAAAAGTTAGTATGATTGGGATGGTGTGAAAAGATAGACCAAATGTGTCTGTGTGCTCACTAAAAAGAATTGAGCGAGCGTGATGCAATATGGAGGAACTGGATTTGCCTTTTCTTTTTAATGTATGGCAGTAAATGAATGCTCTCTTTCACTGCCATTGCAAAATTGGCCTCATTTCAGGTCATGTGCAGTAATGTAAATACTGATACGGTGGTAGATGTCAAGAAAAAGGTGGTGGATGAAAAGAATAGTTGTTTGTCGGAGCATATTTTCAGGCATTCTCACTATTTGTGAGAAAGGAAACTAATTAAAAGTTTGTTCCTAAAGGTAAAAAAACAAAACAGTTTAAGGCACAGTTTTATCTTTGTTATAAAACATTATCAAACAATGAAGTTGTTGTCTTATTATCTAATTTGTGATAAATCTGTTTTTTATTTGGTTTTTGCTTGTGGGAGGGCCGAATTTTAATATTGCAAAACATGGACAGTTCAAGTGAACATGCTCCAGTGACCTGTATTCAGCTACTGCTGGGCAGCTCCAGCGCCAGGCTTATTCTGGAGGAGCTCTCATCTTTAATCTTTGGGGCCTCAGACCTGCAGCTTGGCCTGACACTCTAAGTGAGATGGATTTAGTAAAGAGACACAAGCCTGAATCTGGTCAAAAGCCACTAATCTTTCCACCTTGCACCTTTTCAATCTGATCCAGGTCAGGCCAGCACTGTTTATTTATCGTGCAGACTGCTACCGTGGACAAAGAGCACCTCATCGTTTTTTTTTTGCAAGGTTGAATCCTAGCCAACGCATCATCGGCTGGCCTCATTGTCACCCCGCTGCATGTTTAAGAGGGGATTAAGGATTATTTAATATGGCGAAAAATTTTTCCTTCTGTACTTGGGGTGGCTACAAACTCAGGCATCACTGTCAAAGACTGCAGGGATGCAGAAACAACTTTATTCCAACTTCTGTGTAACTTTATAAGTGGCTGTGGCTGTGAGAAATGAAATTCTGTAAGAACTCAGAGGTGACAAACTTTGAGTAAAACTTTCATGTCCTTTTGTGATGAAAGAGAATACATGAAGTCATACATGACAACAAAGGCCTTTTGTGTTTTCACATCATCCTCAAGTCTAGCATGTCTCACGTCTGTTGGTATTTGGTGGCAGCTTGTACTCTGCAACATGCCTTTGTAATATTTACATTATCAGAATGTCAGGTAGCACCCTAGAGAAAATTAGATCAAATTGAATTGTACCTGAACGAAGCTGTTTAATGCGCCCATTGCTGCTGCTGATGTCCACAGGAAGCATGTCCTTGAACCAGGATATCTCTGGGTCCGGGTTTCCGCTGGCGGCACACAGCATGGTGGCAGTTCTGGTTCTTTCAACCACCTTCAGCTGGGGACCCATATCAATGGTGGGGAAGCCATGGGGGATCTGGTTCTCTGAAAAATTTGCAAAGGCATTTTTTTTAAGTATATACAGACCTATACAGAGCAAGAAATTAGGGGGGGAAAGAGGAAAACGTGTTTACAAAAAGATTCTGACAGAATAGGCTCTCAATTGCTGTGAGAGGCGTTGAGTGCATCAAAGCTTTTGAGCTGGCAAGGACAGAGAAGAGGATGAAAGAGAGCAAATACATTTCAGGTGCTACAGGCCGAACAGTAATCAGAAGACACACACGCAAAAAAAAAAAAAAAAAAAGTCTAAGAGCAGGGTATACTACAGGGGAATAGGAGATCTGGTATGATTTGGATTTCAAATTTGGTTGGAAAAAAAAATGTCTGATTGATTATCATAGCAGGCTTATTACCCGGCACGGGGAGTCTCAGGTTTAGACAGAGGAAGGATTGCAATCTGCCTCTGGGCACCCATGCATAAATGAGCCGCCTTAGGCTTAGCAAGCTAAACAAACCTATTTGAATAATCCAACTCATCATAATGAATGTAACAGCATATCCATGACAACACACAAAGTATAATCCTTAAAGCAAAAATTTGGTATTCTAAGGTGAAAGGTTGTTTTTAAAATATGTACTGACATCATATCAAAAGATTAGCAAAATATGAACAATATATAGTCCTGGGCTATTTCAGGCTCAGCCTCCCACCAGCATACCAGATTCAGCAAGAAGAGAAACATCCCAGTATACAGTATCGACCGCTGACATTTTACACTTACAGTATGTGTTTTTATTGTGGAGAAACCAACAGTCTAGGCATAACAGTAAACAGCTACTTAGCTGTGTTTTTTCTAGGTTGAAAATGACTGTCACCACTCAACACCCACTTCCTTTGCTGTCTCACTCTGTAAAGACAAGTTGTGTCACTGTGTACCATCACTCAGATGTTTTCAAACTAGGAACACTTAGGCAATTGTTTACCTCTGAGTTCTCTCTGATATTCAGATTAAACAATGTATTATCCAACTATATTGAGCTTTGAAAACATTTGTTGGAAAAACAGCAACAGAATTCTTATCTCTAAAAGTTGTCACAGGAAACTGTCACTGACATTGCCTGACTGTGCTGCAAATCCTAACCCAGACCCTCCTCCCACCTGCGCTTGTAATAAACCCTAATTTAACCTCTGGACAGTGTTAATAAAGAGGAAACAGGATGGCCTTTGGGAGGTCTTATTATCAGCTTGGTCTTAAACTTGTAATCTCTTTTATCTTTTTCCTCATATGTAGATGTGTCCCTGGGGCCAAAGTGCTAAAATGAAATCCTTAGAACAGGGATAATGATTGTAACTCCCGCCTTTAGTTCACCATGAGAAGATACCTAACTGCAGGTTAACAATAAGCAAATGATAGTGGCTCTACAGGGATGAACAAAATTAATACAAGACAGAGATTTGGCTAATGATGAAAGTTGAAGAAACAGTTTAATTACAGTGTCACAGAAGTAAAACTAAATGGTCAACAAAAAATGAACTAATGATTACAGTGTACACAAGAGAATTTGTGTCAGGGTAGGCGAGGACATCAAAGACAAGGTGTCTCATCTACAGCTACCCCCCCTGGACTGGTCAACCATGTAAGACTGTGATTGCAACAGTGGGCATGCTCGACTGAGAGGGAGAGAGCCGGCATTCTCTGCAAACTTCCCTAATTAATTAAGACATGAAAGTTGTTGTTCGCTCTTGACTGATCAGACACAAAACAAATATCTTCTGTGACAAACTGTCGATTGTGAGCTGTGTTACAAGTAATACAAGACTGTCTCCCATCAGTCATCAGCCATGCAAAGAACCATGTTCATTAGTCTACCTAAACTATAAGGGCGAATGCAGACAAGTGACTATCACCGGCCGAAGCGATATTCTTGTCGACTGTAGGCAGTGTTGGTTATGACAGATGCAGAGACTTGCTTGCTAGCTAATATTAGCTGGCTTGCTAATAAATACAGCCAAATCAGTATCATTGGCATATTTTCCAGTTTCTTATGTGTCATGCCTGTCTTCCAACTCAACGCCAGCCAGGCAGCATCTTTAGGGAGGCTTGTGTTTTTCATGGCCAATATTATTCATGATTGTCTGGTAATTCTCAAATACTTCTGGTTGAGGCTGCGACGTTGCAGGTCAAAGATCATCAAAGTTAAACTCTACTTGATACGGAGATGCAAATTTGCAAATTTGCTTTGCCAAATGGAAGCAAATGTTTTATTTGCCCTTCTGCTCGTAATGAATGGAAGTGAACAGGAGGAGAATATTTACCAGTGTTACCTTGACTTGTGTGACAGTACCTTAAGCATTAATTGGCAAAATAATAAATTGCAGACAGTGATTCACTAAGACACAATAAATCCACCTTTAAAAATCAACTAAATCACCAGAATAAATGTTGGCATGGTTGATCCAGCAAGCCACACATGAATTTGTACAGTTTTTTTCACTTTCATTTTTTTCGATCCAGTTTCAAAATGATCAGGTTAATGTGTGACAACACTGTGGTTAATGTATGGTTAGGTTTAGGCACAACAACCACTTGGTTTGGCTGAGAGAACATTATGATTTGGCCTAAACTATCCACTTTGATTGCTGCAAATACAGCTGGACATATCTCCAACTGTCGTTAGAACACCAGCTGCTTGGCAGCCGTCTCGCCAAGGTATCACGTCATCCACTATCTGTTCCTCAACCTGATGACAAATTTAGCTTATACACATGTAATCTGAACTATGTCATACATATGAAAAGAAATGTAACATATCCACTGTTTAGGAAAACATACAATATGTACATTTTTTCTGACGACTGGACTGTTAAACATCTACTTCTGACTTATTTGTTGCTTACTACATTTGCTCCACTCAAAGTATTATTGGTGCACTTTTTCATTTTTTCTACTTGATCAAGCAGACTTTTATAATATGGGCCAGTATTTGGATTTGATTGTCTCCAAGATAACATCAGCAAGAAGGCTGTCTGATTTCAGACAAAGCCTGAGGGATGCACTGAATAGGATTTTTTTCCTCTCCACTTGGCTTGTCTGAGTCAAAAATCCATATGTAAACGTATATGGCCGGAGCATGAATAGGTGCATAGGTGTTGTACTTTGTTCTGATCCCCAGCAGAGCAGTTGTTCCTACTTTCACCCCTGTGTTTGGCCTGTAGCCCGGATCGTCTCATATTCAGATGTAGTTGACAGATCTCTGCATGGCCTCTTATCTTTGTGGCGAGGCTTACTTCCTGTCTAACGATATAGGGTTCGTTTTCAGACATCCCAACTGAAATAAGGATACCTCTACAAAACAGACAACTACAGCACAATGAAATAATACCGTACAATTTGTCATTGTACGAAGAATGGTAACAGTAGCGCCCTGTGCTCCTCTGTGGTTTGCTCTCTCTAACCTTCAAAGAAAAGAGAAGGGAGAAGGTAGAGAGAGATGGAGACTCGTAGATACACACCCCATGTAATGTTAGAGCTACAGTAATTTCTCTGAGTGAACATTTATTTAGAAGAATCTTTTTGAAAAAAAATGTCAGTTCGGTGGCCAAATATGAGCAAAATAATAGGTTCCTCTGTTTCTCTCCTTCAAAGGTGCAATCTGGGGAAACCTTTAATTGTACCAAACCTAGAGAGAACTGAACTCCAGTCTCAGCTACTTACAGTGCACATAGAACATGCTTGTAATGGCCACACACCACCTGAGAGGAGGCCCCTTTGTGGCTGCTGACATGGATCCAATTTTCTCATGTATGCATTCACTGGAATGGGAGGCACAGTTGGACAGTACAGTAGGAGTTCAGATGGTGTTTGGCAGCCAAAAATGCCTTTAGCAGCTTTTTTTGTATACATATAAATAATCAAAGAATTTTAGTAAAATATTTACACAAAACTAAAATGTTCAACACCCTTACATCAGGGCTAAACAATCAATCAAAATTTTATCTGAATTGCATAATGGCCTACTGCACTTTTCAAATCACAAGGGGCACAACATTTGTTAATTAAATATAAACATCACTCACTGATTTGTGGACTCCTGTTTTGAAGCCTCAAGCATTTTGGCCATTGCCAACTTGTTTTTTTTGGAGTCAGAAGTTACCAAATTAGACGAGAGGATAGAGCTGTGGAGGAGTGAGGGGTGGATCTGACTGAGAACTTATGGACACTATGCACAGACAGCCTGTCTCTTTAAGTAGCCCCACCCTTAATCATGACTAACCTTATGCCTTGATAAAAACAATACAGGGATTGATTGTTTTGGAGCCAGCCTCAAGTGGCCGTTCAGTGAACTGCAATTTTCAGCACTTCTGCACATGCTTTATTTTTCAGCCTTGGGGGCTGCCCCTTGGTTGTTTCCAAACATATAAAAAATCTCTATAGATTTCAGGGTTGTAGCCCAGAGCAGGAGGATGATCTCCAATCAAGCATAGATACAAAAAAAAAAAAAGGTCTGTACGTTATCTACCAGTCATCTGCTGATTTCAAATGTTCATATTGTACATGTAACACATGGTTCGGCCTCCCCAGATCACTCCATCTCTCAGCCAGAAAATGGTGTAGCTTCCTTCTAGGTCTAGTATAAAGGTGGAAACCAATCGATTCAATGAGGCATGACACTGATCCTGTCAATTACACCTAGCCGGTTGCCCCAGGGACTTTGCTGAGGAGGATTGAGAAGTCTGTCATACCATATTTTGGGAGGGGGGAGCTACTTATGCTATAGCGTGTGGTGGAGTTATGCCTTTGACTGAAGAAACTGGAATATCAACACAGGATATTTTCACCCAGACCCTCTTGTATAGCTGCCTATAGAATATTTATGATTAAGCTTATTGGCAAAGGTTCCTGAGCTGTGAAAAATGCAAACCATTGGTAAAACAGGGTGAAAGACCCCAAAGGAGTTATTACACGAGTCAGCGGCTCTGTCATATCAGAAAGCACAAACAGAGAATACTTTAAAAGGCAAACTGCTGCTGCAAAACTAATATATGAATCTATCCCCTACTTTTTAATGTTTAATGTTTGCATTGAAGGTTAACTTTTATTACAACTGGCAGACATTGTTTTTACAGGGCTATACAGTATCTGATAACTGCACAGTGTACCATGGCTTCACTCGGAGTCAATTTTAACATGGGAAATTGCTAAATGAGACTGGCTGGGTTGCACGTATAATAAATGTTATACATATTGTATGTAGGAGGTAAAACATTGCTCAGCTTCAGTGTTCTTTCCATAGTTGGATTTACTGTTGGGAGCATGAAATATCCAATAGTTAGTGACTCTTGGGGTAGCATAGCCAGACAGAACACAGAAAAACAGTTCGATTTCTAAAGCAAACAAAATGGATTTCATTGGTATAGAATTGAAAAACCACAATCCTCGACAAATTTAAACAGTTCTCGTAGAAGCACAAAGGAAAACAAAACCTCCCACAGCCTGTTTAAACCATGTTGAAAGAAGACATAATAAATGTGTGCAGTGTTAAGATTTGAGCTGGACCTAAAATGTTTTCACATTTTGGGTTTTGCCCCTGGGAAGAAGGGGGTAAAGCTTCACTTATTTTGCTGCGTTCCCATCTATGTGTACCAATATGCCATTATGCTCTGGAAGGCCAGGCCACTGACTGAAGATGATTGAGTCTTTGACATGCAGGCCTTTCACATTTTTAACACCCTGTCTCTAGGCGAGAGTCTAGGCTTGCACAATCACTGTGACTCAACTCTTAGAAATCATTCTTTTATGTTATCATACAATGTCAAATTGTATTTTTTTTATGCCATGAAAGACTCAGTTAAGCTGATTAAATTTAAAATTCCCATAAAGAACTTGTAACATTTGAAAATCTTTCGCAAGAGGTTTGACAGTTTAAGAAATAATATGTAACTTTTCCATTTTTAAATGTAGAAGTAACAACAATGTTATCACAACGTTATATATTATTTGAGTTGTGTACTTCGATTATCTATGAGCTATCGTTCCAACAATGTGGGAAATCTGTAACTTCTAGTTTTTGGTCATTTTCAACTGTATGTTTTAAGGATGAAGGATTTTATTTATCGGATGTCTGGATCTTAAGTTGTCAGAGAAACAAGCTGAGCAAACATCATCAGCAGCTCCAACTCCATCTTCGGCTGTGTCGAACAGCATTGGAAAAACAGTCATTTATAATGTGACATTGCTTTATTAAGCATTTTTACCAGTTTAAATCACCAGGTCCATTTGTTTTGGAGAGGAGTAGACCTCTGCGGATAATTCGGCTCCTGGTAAAAACCTCCCGAACATCTGGATCTTAAGTCACCAGAGAAAATATGTGAGAAACACTGATTTTGAAAATGAAACTGCTTTATTCAGTGGCAGTTTTTGGTTTAAATCTCCTGGTCCATTTGTTTTGGAGAAGAAGAGACCTCTGCGAATAATTCGGCTCCTGGTGACGACGTTGTGAACAAGCAACACTGACAGCAGAAAATTACATATTGTGCACTTGATTATTTTTATTTGGCTTCAATCTTGACATAATGTTCGGTATGAAAAGGTAATATTTCTCTAATAGTGGTGAAACCATAGAGCCCACATCTAATATGACTTTCTAAAGTTGCTGTGTCTTTTGCATTTGGTAGATACAACAACAACAAAAAGCAGTAATTGAAGGTTCTTTCTACACACACACACTTATCATGTCTTGATGAGCTGATAGGTAAGATTTGAGCCCTGTCTGCCTATTCCTTCTACCGCAACTCCTGCGGCTGACTTCGTCTGCCAACATGTCATCCCAAGAAGACAAAGACATGCCTTTGTTCAGTCCTCTTTAATGTAAAGGGAAGAGAAAAGGAGTGGGGAAATTTGGAGAGGATCCAATGAAATAGTGCGGGCAATGCAGGTTGATGTTTGTCAAGATAGAGGGCATTTTTAATAAAAAGGCCCTCTTGTGTTGGAGTGTAATTCATCATCATCAAAAAAAAAAAAAAGCTCCACTTCTCTGTCTAGTCTGGGCAGGAAAATACGAGTAAGGTGAAAATCTTGCGATAATGTCACACGGGCGATCCATTACTAAGATGAACAATGCTGCAACAAAAAACAAAACAAAAAATTCCAATGTCATGTGTGATACCTGTTACTGTCACACTGTTAATTTATGCTGCATATATGCAGACTTAAGTGTCTGAAATTATGCACGCTGCATGCAAACTGTTGTACTGATACAATATTATGTTGTAGATGTCTCATTCTGTGGAGTCCAAGTACTTCTGTGATAGACTTGTAACAACAAAAAGCTGCAGAAACGCCCTGGTTTTGCAAATGAGTAAAGCCAGAAGGCAGAAAGGTGTCAGACGGAAAGCTAGGTACGCATGAACTGGTTCCTCCATGATGTGAAAAATAAGGACCATTGTTCTCCCAACAGCCGTTTAGCACGCACACATACTGAAATACGAGCAGCTTAGCAGATGAACTTGTTTACAGTGGTTATAGCAGTAAGGTAGAAAAGAGAGGGCAGGAGGGGAAGGCTTTATGTGGTCTTGTGGTTGTACTACTCAATTAGGATAGCAGTGGGGGCCTTGACTATACACAAAAGGCATGGGGAAACATTGGCAACGTCATTTGTAAAGAGAAAATTACAAATAGGGTAATTAGTGAAATTAAGAAAACATGATACAGTAATCACAAACTACTATGTCAAGGAGGTGTGCCTCTACTGTAATAGCCACAGGCAGGTGAAGTAAGATTTACATGAGAGAAGAGAGAGGGAAAAGAGTAAAAAGGAGAGGGGAAGGGAGGAGAAGAGGAGGGGGCAGGGGAGGGGTGCATGCCAACCTCCTGCCAGCTCCAATTACCAGTGTGAGTGGAGCGTGGCAGCTAGGGCGATGGGTCTAATCAGAGCCCTGCTGAAAGAGACCCGTCCCTGTCCTCCTGTCCCACTGGGAGGCTGCTGGAGCTCAATCCCACACTCACGTCAGCCAGCGTTTTTGCCTCAACCCAAACACACTCATCTCAATGGGGGAAAACACTCCAGACACCCCAGTTCCCTCATAACAGGGGTGCCCCTGACACCGTGGAACAAGATACAGTCGCTGTGCATTAAAAAAATAAATAAAAATGCCTGCCTCATTTCCATTTCAGTGCGTCCTAGTACCTACTTCCTTCTTATACTCTCATGTGCAAAAAGTGGTGAATGGCATGTGCTGGTATGAATGTTTTAAGTGAGGTACCCCAGAGAATAGTCCCTTCAGAGAGAACATGCAGTCGTGAAACATATGTGTGGGAATATTGATGTAAACACTGCCACAACATGAACAGGAGTTGTGTGCATGCTTGCAGGCTGCCCACACCTTCTTGCTTCACTCTGTATCAATAGTTAATCTAATTCAGCATCAACGTGTGCCATCAAAAATGAAGGCGCTACAGTGAGCCTTTCTCAAGTTTCCTAGCTTATACATCTGAGCCGATCTCATTTCGAGCAAGAAATAAAAGGCCTTATGATCTCCACGTGAGCCTGTTGCCAAGTGATGGATGACAACAATTAAAGGTGATGTCTCCTTTGATAGTGCGAACCAAAGGACCACAGTGACAGCAACACAGCCACTTGCCTCATGAAATATTACTGCTCTAAAATCTACCCTTTTAAACATACATCAGTGCACTGTCTTTATAGGTACAAAAAGAAGGGTTATGTTCTCCTGGAGAATATGTAGGCCGTTTGGGTTTTTCACTGTCCTGTGTATGGGTATGTGCAGCATTTAACCCTAAACAAATGTCTAAATGTTTGGAAGAGGAATCTATGTTGTTAAATATGTTGGAAAAATACAAAGATTGCGGTCTCAGTGTTTCCTGTGTTTACCCGACAAAGCCTTTTAATTATTCACCTTTTTGCTGGCCCAACCTGTGAGGGAAACTAAATATAGTGCAATAAGTGTTGTCTCTGTACTTCTGAACTGGTCTTGAGTCAATCAGGCAGTGAAAAGCAGACGCGTCGTCTGCAGAAACAAAGCGCATGGCCTGCGGCTGTTTCTAGCCAAGAACATCGTCGAGACAGGCATTTGCATCTGTCTGAGACACGAAGTATGTGAGACGTGTCAGCGGCAGCACGAGGTGCAAACAGAAAGCCAAAGCTAACATGAGTTCGGGTGAAAGAGCTCTATGAATAGCTGGATCGCTGATCGTGTGTAAAACATACAGCAAGCAAAGGATTTATGAGGAGCGGCACAGTGGTGCAATGTCGCCTCATAGCAAGGTTCTGGGTTCGAACGTGCTGGCTGACTTTCTCTGTGGAGATAACATGTCCTCTCTGCGCCTGTGTGGGTTTCCCCTGGTTTTCCCCACAAAGACATGCAGGTTGGATGAACACACCTACAGGCTGTAAATTACCCGTAGATGCTTCTGTCTCAATGTGTTAGCCCTGTGATTAACTGGTGACCTGTCCAGCGTGCACCCCGCCTCTCAGCCCCAGTGACAGCTTGGATTGGCTCCAGCCCCCTGCGACCCTCAAGGATAAGCAAGTATAGCTAATGGATGGATGGATTTATGAGGAACACAAAGGTAATGGTGGTATTACACTCTGTTGTACATTGGTAATGGATAGAAATCTGGAGATAACACGTACAGTTACGGTAACATTACATCGTTGAGGTTAGGAATGGACAATATTTCTGAACAAACACCTCAATATTAATATTGTGACAGTATTGTGGGGTTGTCTACTGGTGCTTTTAAAGTATTTACACAGTGAAATCAAAAAAGAAAAAACATTATTAATGTGGAGGCAGTCTGGTAAGTTCAGAAAATTACATCACTTTACTGTAATGCAGCCTTTAAAACCAGAAAAGACAACACTTACATCATCAAGACATCCAGAATCCAAGACAATAGCTAGACTCATATCACGGCACAAATAACATGTTGATGTCTTATCCAGCTTTTCCAGTGTTTTGACAAATAGAGCTTCTGCTCAGAATGACCTACCAACACAATGTGTGCATTTGCAGTAACTTTAAGAGGCAAAAAATATATTCTGGAAGACATGTTCATAATCTTAGCCACACTTCTAGAGGTAGTAGCACATAATGATGAATATTTCCTCACAGAATGAGCTACTCTACTTTAAACTTTAGATTGAGTAGTCCATCCAATAGATCTCTTTCCCCTTAGTTTCCCATAGTTCAGTCAATTCTGACCTTGTGCGAGTTTCTCAGATATACTGCAAGTAGTTGCAGTAGCTTCTTTCTGAAACTGAGATACATTCAGGCAGTGACTAATAAGCCCCACAGACAGGAGGAGACTCGACTGGTATCCATGTAACTGCCCCGGTGCTTTGACTTGCAAAACATTGCAGGGCAAGAAGTTTTCTCACATGTTCTGCCATGAAGGGCATGTGAGCAGGACCCTCTTGCTCTTCAGAGAAATACTAGCTGGCAGAGCTCCCACTGCAGAGGTCTCCTCAGCAGGGATGACACGGCACACCCCGACATCAAAGACATGGCAAGGGGGCCATTGATGTAATACTGTTGTAATGGCATGAAAATGGCGAAAATCTCCATGGAAATGGAGGCAAATGTACAATGTGCACTGAAATGTGCATTGAAATACGTCTTAACATCTTGTCAAACCTGTTGTCTCTGGCACGCTATCTCTTAGGCCAGGTGTTGTGGCAGTTGCTATGGAGATAGCAGAGTGCATCAAACAAACAGTGCTCAGGGTAGATGAACTGCACGCTCAGACACACCTGCACGCAACGGACCATGGCAAAAAAACACAGTCATAACAAAAACACTTTTAATGCCGTTGTTAGTACACTCAGCACTACATGCGAGTGGTCGTCTCTCAGCGCTGTTATTCTGCTGTTTATCCGAGTGTACTCGGAGTAAAAAGACTGTAATGCATGCCATGACCTTTGAAATAATACACTTTTTTGTCTGGCAGAGCAGAACATTTGGCCTTACTTCCTCGCCTACAGGCAGATAATCAATAACAGTCATCTAATTCCCCCCCAACTCCTTCCTTTCCTTCCTTCCCTCCCTCTTTTTTATCATCTCCCTCTCTCCACTTTCCTATTCATCTCTACTTCTCCCTTTTTCTCCTATCTGATATCATACTTCCACTGTCGTCAGTATGATCTACGGCCCTGCCAGATGCCTCGCGCCTGTTATTTATGCTGCGGCGCACCAGTTAGTACATAACCGTGGCCTCCGACCATTACTGCAACCCAAGGGTGGTCTTCTGAATTCACATGGTTATGCTGACCGAGTCACCTTGTGGGACAAGCACTGCTGCACAGAATCACATCCTCCATTAACTACGCTATATGAGTAGCACAGCTGTAGGCTTTCATTTCGAGATTACAGCTCTACTTCTTGCCTTGTGGTCCTACCAACAGGAGTTTGATTGAAGACCCTTGAGATTATAGTATTACGGAGTACACGGTTTGTGGTTTACTACTCATTTTAATGTAACTGCCTCTAAGATGGAAAAACCTGAGGGCTCAGGGTAAATTTCTGTGGTAATACGATGTGGCTAATAAGACAGGCTATTCCTCCAGGTGTCTCGGAAAAAAGAACAAGGACAGGACCAAAAATCAGGAAGCGTGACGGTTAATGAAATCGGTCTACAAAAGGAAGCAGAGCGGCGGTTTGCAAATAAATGAATTAATTGATCCTCTCCACAACTCAAATTAATCATCGGCAGAGCTTTATTGTGACATGTTTAGTGTAATTACAGCAGATAGGGATGGCTTTTATGAGTTCTGAGAAAGGCAGTGGATGTAGTGGAATGTGGCAGGTTCTGTTAATTAAATCCTCACTGACTGGGCTCCTGTGACAGCCTTTACTTATTCTCTCAGTCAGAGATAATGAATAATACACAGAGTCTGTGAGTCAATGTCGACAGCCTCAACTTTGTAGTGGTTTGCAGAAGTGATGGCCGTTCAAAAAATATCAAACAGTGGCATGACCTATTAACTGCTCACCTCAAAATGCAATAATTTCATCAGTGCTGGTCAACGGTAGCAAAGAGGCAGGAGAGCACATGACTGTGATGGAAAGGCCGAAACATGACCTTCGACAAGAAATTGCTTGGTGGCTGTAACTGTTCTGAGGTTAGTGAATTAGCCTACAGCCATGAATGATTTTAGGAGTGATCAGATCTGTATATTATGACCATCATGTTAGAATTAAATCTGATTCTACTGCCCATTTTATTACTGTTTCCTGTAGTTGGTACAATCTTGATTCTGACCTCACCACAATTTCATCAGGAAAGGACAAACACCTGCTTACCCCAACAGTCACAGTCAATAATTGGGTGAGGTATTGTTCTCACCTTACAAATAAGAAAAGACCAAGTTAAGTGCTCCAAACTACTTGGTGAACATGCCCTGACACTGGGAGTGTTAAGCGGGGGCGGACCTGAATCTGTACATGCTTGCTCAGTCAACCTACCCTTGCAAAACAGGTTGAAAAATATTGATGCTGATGTAATGCATGCAAAATCAACAGCGCCTTTGACAGCTGTAAGCAGACCGATCAACTACAACCTTGAAAAACACAGCTTAGCAGCTTAGAGAAAATGGGACTATGCCTCTTAAACATGAGAAAAATGTCAAGCTTAAGGCCAAGCTATAAGGCAGATAGTGAGTCAAGCCATTCTCCCCTGCCTTCTATGGCCCAGTGGGTAAGCCAAGAGGGCTTGGTGTGTAAATGTGTGAGGAAAAGGGGTCAGGGTGAAAGGACTCCCATTAGCCAGCTCATTGAGTGTAGGTATTAGAACCCCCCTGACATGCAGCAGGCCCATCCATCCATAGCCAGTCAGGGCCTGGGGAGCCGTTGACTCACTGGCCTGCAGAGCTTTAAGGTGGACCTTGCTCTTTACCTACAGGGGTACAAGCCCAGGGTGTCATTATTAACGAATAAAGGAATGTCAGGTGGAGTTTTTCTTTTGTTGCACAGAGTGTTGTTTTTACTCTATTATTGTTACGCAGAAATAGAAACTTACACACAACATGATGCAGCATATGTAATATAACAAATAAATCTAGTTCTGGTCATTTTTTAAGGGGGCGTGTTACGCTAAAATAAATGAAGGTGGGCAAAACATTAGAGAAGCTTTCAAAAGCTCAACTTTTCTAAAAATGCCTTCCGCTCTGGGCTATTGCTACTTAATTTTGTTGATCACTGTTGGCCCATGACGACCAGTTAAAAGAAGTGAGGATTCAGCAGTCAGTAACGGATAAACACTCAGTGAATCAGGTTTTCAAAAATTGTGAGTCACTGCAACCATTAGAGGTCCTTCAGCATACAGCCATAAATGTGCAGACAAAATATTAGGCTGATTGACCTAATAATGTGCCAGATTAGCTGCTGAATGACAGATACACACATGCACACACGACCAAACACATGATCCCTTCTAGGCTCACGCCTGGCGGAGATAACAATAATGAATATGCTTCAACACAACAACAACAACAACAACACCACAACAACTGTGGCCTAAATCATAAAGGTGAATCAATTTGCAGGGCTTTCATATTTGATTGTTAATTGTCTTCCATTGTATTGGGATCTCTATTTCTCTAGTGAGATGTCTGTGTTTGAGTGTTGTCTAATCATTGGTTCTGCATGACTCAGACAGACAGAGGCAGACATTTATATTAACAAAATAATACAATGTGCAATATATCATAAACTATAATAATCTAATAATATGACGCAATTGTTAGAAATCTATGAAATCAAAAGCTATTTAACTGTTCGGTCAACACAATGCCAATCAACCACAAAAGTCATTTCTTGTATTTAAGTTCTGTGAATTTGAGAATACAACTTCTGTTTTACCAACTGTTCAGCTAATTCTATTAGACATTTCAGCCCACTTCTGATTTATATTGTTGTGGTTTCGCTGTGTCATGGAGAGGGAATTAAATGTAATGGACCTCTCTATTAACAACTGTTGAATTAGTAAAATGCAGAATTCTAACAAGGGCAGAGGACAGGCTGAACTATGGCTGAGCATAAAACACTTCTTCCCAAAGTAAGAAAAACAGCATGAAGCAATGAACAAATTGATTTCATACAAAATTACACCGTAACTGTCTGCGGGGCTCAGACTGCTCAGGTCTAAGTAAGCGTTTGACTTGCATTTGACCCTTCAAATATCAATTTGATTCAGAAGCACGTTTGTGAGTGACAGTTTCCATCACCCCTCCACGTTCATATTCAGTGCAGCTGCTTATATTTCTGGGAAAAATAATATTGGATCTTCACATTTAGATGCCTGACTATCTCTCCCTGCTGGCCTCTTGTCTGCTTTAGAGAGAAACACTCCAATGAAATGTCTGGGCTCAGATAATCACGAGCAAGTGCTTACAAACATAGGGACTAACAAAAAAATGAATTAATCCCAGGCAAAAAACGATGACCCGTTACCTCGCTTAACACTCTAATGGAGGAAGCAGTGCACTGTGAATATTCGCATGGTGAAACACTATTGATAATCACATCGGTCATGCTCTCACAGACAAGTCTTCAGTAAAATCTGTAATTGAATAATGAAAGCCTGTTGCAGCTGTTTGTGGCAGATATTTAATAACAGATGTCAATTCGCGGATATCCTTGTCTGTTCCGGACAATGCGCAGATATCAGCGGATGTGCATGTCTTGTCACATCTCCAATATCTTCTGAAGCCCAGAGACAACATCCAGATAAGGAGTTCAATATGTCTTGACAATCAAGTTTAAAAAAAAGTGACAGGCTACAGCCCTGCTCTCAATAAATGTTTGACAGCAGCCAGAAGCTACAATGTTTTACTGTGGACACATCAACAGGAACAGCCAATACCTGGTGAGGTGTTCCTGTTTTCCCCCACTGTAATCTTCACATAAAAAGCAGTATTTACTGCAGGACAATTACTATACTGGTGTTACTATTTAAGTGTCCACCCTGTGTATGTGATTGCACACAAGAGACAACAAAGATAACTTTAACTATGCATAATCAGTTTAAGTGTAGCAAGAGGAACGGTTTTTAAGCCTTCCCACAAAAGACGGGAGTTAACATTAACATCAATGCATCAGACGACACTAAAGGGAAGAATTTCATCTATGTTAATTTTAAAATGTTCTTTTTCCTGCACCCTGCACTCAGAGTTTGAGTGTATATGTTCTTCGGAAGAAAGTGAAAAGCTCTGATGTGTTAAAACAGTTTTTGAGAACCACTGGCTCACTTTAAACTGAATAAATACATCCTGAAAATACTCTTAAATGTTGCAGTAATCCCTGTACAATTAAAGGTCTGGCTCTCTTTGTTCTCCTATATTCCATCAACCACTTTTTAAATGCTATTTTTATTCACTGACCTCTCTCTCCCTTTTTTCTCTCTCTATGTTTCCTCAGGCCATAGACACGATCTGCATTGATGGCGCAGACAAACCAGACATCACAGTCTTTACAGATACAGCTTGCCAAAAGCGTGGAGCAATTGATGGACAAGTACAGACGATAAAATGTTGCCTCAAAGCAAGATTGACTCCATCCAGATGTCTGCATATAACATAAAAAATTAAGTCTGGTGTCAAACGAATCTCACGAGACGATCAATTAATCAGGGCTGGTCTAACTAGTAACTGAAAATCCCCCTGTCTATCGATTAAACCATATCCATCCTACATTATTTAGCATAAAACATAAGATAATAGCTAATACTACTAATAAATTATTATAAAGCCTTTAAAAATGGACATCTGCTTTGTGGTTTATTTTAATTTTTTTATGATGATTGATCACCAAAGATGGATTAGAGCAGAGGGTCAGATATGCAACAAGCTGGCAGGGATCCTTAGTGTCGTGCTCAAGGACACTCCAGCAAGGTGGCGGCTGCTAATTAAAGCCACTCATTACTGTGCCTAAAATCGCAACAAAATGCTCATCTGTATTCCTCTGCACACAGCAAATGCTGGATTGGCCAGCATCACTGTCGGGCCAGCTCAAAAATAATACAAAAAGCCAACCAGCATAATCAGAATTACAATTTTTATTTTCACCCTAATATTTTTTGACAGATTTTCCAAGGCTGAAAACAAGTTTTTGTTTATGGTCTTTTTAAATCCCTGTGTGTTTTTGGGTTGGTAAATGGGGAGTACAATATAGGCGCTACAACCCTGACTGAACCTAGAAAGCTATCTCCTCCCCTCACAATGCCTAAGTCCTTGGAAGTAAGGATGTGAGGATGCAGATTGGGTGGCCAGGAGGGTGATTCCAGCCTGCCATATTGTGTGAGTCCTTGGGAGAAGCATGCATAGACAGATGCAGTTTGTATCTGTCAGGCTGGATATGATCTACGACGCTGGGCCTCCAGCCAGCAGGTGGTGGGAGAAATTAAATCTGTGACACAGACCGACACAATGGAGCTCAGAAACACTGTAGGGGGGGTACACCTGTATTTGGGTGTTTTGGTGTTTGTGTGTGTGTGTGTATCAGGATGCATGTCCCTGAATGGTTTTGTTTGCGTGCAAGATTGTGCTTCTGTATTCCAACTGCGTGTTGTGACAAATAACAGCCCTGCCCTGAAGACGGAAGCCAAACCTGCTCTACTTAAAGCAAACTTTCACACTCTGCATCAATTTCATAAACAGCCCACAGTATGTAACGTTAAACATAAACTGACCACTTACTTCCTTCAACAACATGAGGGAGCAGCTATTAAAACTGCTGCAAGAACATTACAGAAGCCCACTAGCATTCAAGAAGAGAATCAGAGAGAGTGAAAAAGTAATGTGCGGGGAATAGCAGTTACACAACAGACCTTATTTTGGTCATTGTGGATGATTTGAATAGCGCGAAGGAAAGGAGAGGATTAAGTTGTCGGAGGAGCAGGGCTCGGTATTAAATCATTCCGATATAGCTTCTGTATGTATTTATCTTGCCTAGGAAGAGGCGCAATGCGATTTCTATGCTGTTTATCCAGTCAGGTTTGTTGTCCACACTTGCCTGGCTCCTGAGATATTTATTACTGGCATTGTGTCGCAGTCATTTTTTGCCTCTGCACCAGGGAATATAATGCATGCCAAGCAAATAAAGGCCTTTCTAACCGGTGAGGCCATAATTTGTTTACTGCCACCAAACACAGGGCCACTAAATACAGTCAACACGGTAAAGCTGGGACACTTTACTGAATTCCATTTTGAAAATTTCTGAACTGTGTGCAAAAGCTGATGAGTTTCTAATGCTCGTGTATAATTATGGCCTCTTTTCCAATCTTAAAATTAGAGAGGCATAACATGGGCTCGTAGGGCAGAACTCTATTAATATTACAAGGAGCTGTATCACTCCAGAGTTTGATGTTTGACATGTTTTCACCAAGCAAGGGGCTATTTTTTTTTCCTCCACTGCAGAAGCTTTGAATCCTTGCATATTTCTCATTTGACCTTTCCAAAAAATTACATTTTTTTCTCGACATTACATGTTCAGAAACGAGTTGCCGGGGAACTTCAAAAAAGGTGTGCAGCTGGTCTGAAGGAGAACCTTTCTAATTCACGCTCTGACAGCAGAGGATTCCGGTAATGATGGGGCTTTTGATCTGGTACCATTAGATAACATTCCTTTTTTCTAGAGACAGGTCCGCTGTCTCCCAAAGGACGAGGGAATGTTCTCTAGCACAGCAGAAAAGTCACAGAATATACCTGAGTTTCTGCTCTTACTTAAGGACTAATCTCAAGTTACAGGGAGCTCTGCAGATATCACTTTGACAATTTTATGTTTCCTTTAACTTCTTATTTGAGGGGAATTTAGCTAAAACTATTCAAAGTTACAGCGGGTAAGCAGATTGAGGTTATGATTTTCACTTTCCTGGGGTTTAATACAACAGCACTGCAAGCCTTTTCATTCTCACTCCATAAAAGGAAGCATAAGCATCATTAATGTTTTCACAGCGTTTTATCACTGCGATATGTGTTTTTGTTGAATCGCCTTACCAAGTATCTTGCTGATTTGTTCTCACTTGGAAAATATGCATTATCATTTATAAGTTATATGACTTGGTCGCTGTAGGCCTTTCCCAGCACTTGTCAATGTTGCAATTCCCCAGTTGTTGATAGAAGCCAATTTAAACCATGAACCTTTAATGATTTCGCTCAAGGCAGTTTCAACAGAAATCTGGTTCTGGTTTTGGTTTCAATTGTGAGAACAGTCACTGTATTCACTGCACCACAGAGCCTCATCAGTTTTATCATCACCATTAGTGTCATCACAGGACATGCTTCTGACACCACCTTAGTCATTTCTTGATCTGAGTCATTGCGTTTTACATTTTACATGCTCATCAAATGTTAACGGCGGCGAAAATGTGAAATATCGCCTTGACACGGAGAAGTGGCAGCACACTGCATTTAAGACTGATGTTGTGAGCCGAGATGTCTTTTCTGGCCGGCAGTAGTTTATTTCATACATCACCGAGACAAGCACCATTTACCTGAACATTTACTGAGGCAGTTCAATTCAAGAGGGGCGCTCAAGGTCACAACATCGGCATCGTTACCCAAGTAATGAGTCATTGTTCCCTCTGGTCATCTCTTTATACTATCCTAAAACGTCAAAGCCACACTGTCCACTATATTTAACACGGAGAGAGATACAGAGATAAAACAGAGAAAGGGGAAGATACAAAAAGTTATAGAGATGAGAAGGCAGAAACCAAAATGAAAGGGAGGAAGAGAAAGGGAAATGAAAGACTAACAGCAACAATATTTCAAAATCACGCCTCCCCCTCTGGTCTCTGCATCGTCTGCATCATTATTTATCCATACAGGTCAGACCTGCGCACAGCTGACTGGCTCTCTCACTCCCTAACATAGACACAGTTGAAGAAGGATTGTACATTTGAAAAGTAATTTTGCATGTAGACCATTATTCAAAACCTCACAGTGAAAAGGATGATTATAGCCACGGATCCTCAGATGTGACTGATGACAGTGTGACAACAATAAAGAAACACGACTCTGCTCCTACCATTCTACTGCTGTATGTGTGTGTGTGTGGCTCTCTCTCTCTCTCTCTCTCACACACACACACACACACACACACACACACACACACACACACACACACACACACACAAATACAGACGAACACACAATGAGAGATGGCTGAGCTGACTTTGGGCCCGCATGTAAGTCTCAGCGGTGTGACCTCTTGGGCGGGGGCGTGAGAACCGCCACGAACAAAGAGCAGGGCTGTTACAGCGTGACAGAATTACAGAATGACTTGAGACTCATGACTGCAAAAGTGCTAAAGCCCGACTTGACTCTAGTGTGAACACACGCTTTTGCAACTACCCCGCAGGTGAGCGGCACGCTAAACTGTACAGTCACAAACCCAACTCCGATCATCTGCCCACGTTAAGAAAGAGACAGGGACCACCGGTCAGCTCCAGACATAAAATCCTCTACACAACTTTGTCTAGTCAAGACTTCTTCAATTTCTATCCAGCCTGAAATCTTTATACAACGTTGCTTAACATTCATCTTAGTCATTCTCTGACAGCCTTTGACCCAGCCACTGACCAGTGAACTGCCAGTGAAGTCAACAAATTTTGACACGCTTGTGTTTCTTTGCAAAAGAAATCCTTAAAGTACACTCAAGAGGTCTGCTGGTATTATGTACAGTAAAAAGCCGACAGGACTGGAAAAAAAAATAACTTGGACTCATTGAATTAGGGTGAAAATTGTAAGCAAGTGATCCAGACACTATAATGCACTTCTGAACCTTGGCATTTTCCTTTATACACTCCAGCTCTACCTTCAGGCACAGTGAAAGCACGTGTAGAGCTGCACCAATATGACTGTCGTAATCCATATTTTGCAGGATTGGCATAACAAAATAAAGAGCCAGTATATGGAATAATCATAATTAACGCTCGACCTTCCTTTGCTCTGCTAAAACCTATAATCCAGATCGACTTAGTGCTTTAATGACTTCACCATTCTCACTGCCTCTCTGGATGCTAGTGCTCAATGTATTATGTCAACTTCATGTGGATGCAAAGTCACATGTACTTTAAGTCATACGGAGAGCATGG
Source organism: Epinephelus awoara (assembly GCA_035609425.1). Lineage (NCBI taxonomy): Eukaryota > Metazoa > Chordata > Actinopteri > Perciformes > Serranidae > Epinephelus > Epinephelus awoara. The sequence continues at coordinate 22,792,205 of CM069306.1, read as the reverse complement.
GGCTTTTCTTTTGGAATGCAAAAACAGGAAGTTTATGCTTACTAAGTCATTTTTTTCCACCTTTATTCAGGGAAGGTTGAGTCAAATGTGACAGCTCACTTCTGTGATATTGGTCACTGAGAAGTTTACTAGTTCTGTGCCTTGCTGAAGGGCACAGCAATGACTTAAGTTTACAAAAGCTCAGCAGGCTTTTTAGTCACTTTCTCTGGATTTTTTTCATTTGATTCGAAGCGGCAACATTCTGATGTGACACCAACTTCTCACACCCTTCAGGCTACCACCGCCCCATTAAGGAAGAGGATCGTTAGTCTCCGTCTGTTTGGTGCTGCCCCAGTGTTTTCTCGTGTAGTGCCGCTGATATGAACTTGATGTATCGCTAGGCTACAAACAATAGTCTAAAAATAGAGCCGAGCTGACAACATTGCTCCACGAGCGTGTGTGAGTTTGCGCTGAGTGTGTTTAGGCAAGTGAATATGCATGAATGTGTGTGTGGGTTTGTGCGCATATATGAACTAAGTTGTCCAGCACTTCCTCAGGGTTGCAGACCACGGAGGAGTTACTCTGATTAAAAACGACATGGGGTTCTGTTCTCTACCAGCCTCTGTGACTGCCTCAACACTTGTGAGTCTCCCTCTGATAACACAAAAAGACAACGGACTACTTGAATACATTTTACAAAAGCTGAACTACTTATTTAAGAAATATAATTCTTTGTCATATCCAAAGATTTTCCTCAGTTTGTAACTGTCTGTTTAGTCAGTCAATTCCAGATATTTACATTTACAGTATGAAGTCTGTACCAAGATTTCTTTTCAGCAATAATAGGTGGAAAACCTAAAAACATTATCACAGCAACAAGCCTTTATCAGCTCATGAGGTTGCTGTTCTTAGTTTTGGCAGAGCTTTCTTACTTCCAGCAGATATAAAATCTCTTGGCAACATCCTACTAAAGTCCTAGTTTGGAAATAAATATCTGTCTCTCCTTGCCGTGTTAAATGTTCATCTAAGACTTCAACCTCACCAGCTATTTCGTTTACTTTGGCCGTCCGCCAGTTCATTCTGAACAGGTAGCGTACAACCAGCTTGTTTGAACTTGTAGGCTAAGAGCAGCTGTCCACAGCTTTTTTAAAGTATGAACCTACGTTGTTTTGGTTTGTCAGACGAAAACAATGAGCTTATAGAGGTTCAGAGGCGCAGACGTGCAGATTCAGGTGTTGATCATATGTGGGATCGTCAACACTAGCTACCCTTTCGGATTTTTTAAAAACGTTATTATAAAGAGTATTTCTTAATGCAGCTTTAAATAGGTGCATATTATGGCAAGTAAGCACTCCAAAAACTTCAAATTTTGTCTCACATTTAAAGATTTTATAGTAATTGTGCTTTTAGATGTAGTTCAAGCCAAAACACAGACAGTGCTGGTAACACTGTTGCGGTTACAGGTCTGGCTCTCGTGCTGGAGATGTATGCAGTGTCTGTGTACTACTAAAGCCCTATAGATAAAAGCATCCATCATATGGCATGTGTCTGCATGGCACTTGACTCCGGGGTTAGCAGCTACAGCACTGAGCATAGGATCACAGAGAGAAGTCGGCTGGATGCAAAGCACGTCTGCTGGTGAGAACAGTTGCTCACTGTTGAGTAAGACTGTTGTCCGTCTCTCTATTCCACTTACCGAGGGGATCCGAACTTAGTGTCCTATATTGCCCCCCCCCCCCCCCCAAAAGACTAACACTGCGATTAATCTCATCTCATTTATGTTTGTTTCATGTCATGTTAGTGCTGTTTGTTTGTGCAGTGTTCCTCACGATACAGTGCAAAGGAGGGGTAGAAGAAAAGCCTTCTTTGCGCAGGAGAAAAGTCCCTTCGGGAAAGATTACGCAAGCCCAGCCGATGATATCATCAAATCAGCGTGGACGGAGAAAAAAGGACTGGTGGGTGTAAGAAAGATGGGATTCAAACGGGGGATAGAAAAGGCTGTATTTGAATGAGAGGGGATCTGCTTTAATGCCAGTGTAATGGCTATGGACGGCCTTAATCCTCCTGCTGGCGAGCTCTGGAGCTTTTTTTTTTTTTTTACTTGAAAGTTTCTAATGAAATCAACTCCTGCTGTGACTAGCAACCACATGACAAAATTACAATCAATTAAGGGAGAAATTCACGCTCACAGCTCAGTTATATGGAAGGCTGAGCAGGGAGAGGTGCTGAACGTCTGTTCACATAAATCACATGCATTAACTCTATAAGCAGGAAGGAGAAGGAGGGCCATGGAGGTCAAGCTGGCCTGTAGGCACGCAGGGGTAGCCCTTCTAGTAGTCTACATTCATCTGAAGCATTTTTATTAAGGTTCTCTGGATAAACAAAGAATCACTGACATGATTTAAGGCTTCTAATGAGGTAATTTATTATTATTTTTAATTGATTATGGGATTAATTTGCTGTTTTGGGCAAGCCTGACTGACTTATTGAGATACAAGACAAATTAAATATAGTATCATAGCAAATAAATGGCAAATAATTCCTATAATATATCTGGGTTCCAGGTCAGACATTTGCTGAATTGCTGAACTGTATGCTATCTTATTTAAAAACGCATTCCTTGCACTTTCCCCCCCCCACCTTGTGGAGTTTACACTAAGATAGATCTGCTCCTGCGTGACACTGCCAATAGCAGGAATCCTCAGAGTTTGCAAATGTTTATGGATGAATTATTAAGGTAAACACTCATGTTTGCTTTTGGATATATTGGAATAAAAGCTTCAAAAAAACAAACTAGCAGCAGTAAAAGGAGGAGGGGAAGAGAACAGAGTAAGGGTGAAAGCGAGATGGAGGAAGAAACCAAGCAAAAAAAAAAGACTTATCTTACCTTCAAGCACTGTAAGCTTGGCACTAGTGTTGATCTCGCCTGCACTGTTGGCGGCCGTGCACTCGTAAATGGCTTCGTCTCTGTGTGTGCGCAGTGGCTGGATCCGCAGTACGGAGCCCGCGCCATCATCAAACTCAATCACCTAGGAGAGCCGGAGCAGAGCAAAAGGGCAGGAATGTTATTTTTAGGGGCCAAGGATATCACTTCATTGCAACATATAAACGACATTGGTTTAGATGGTTTTCTTGTTTGGTTTTCTGATCTGAGAGAGGAAACAATTGAACATTTGCCAGTTGTGCAGCTTTTCCAGTTCCTCAAAGGCTATTTTTATGCCCTGATGCGAAATTGAGACTTTTCAGGAGTAGAATATAAGTCTATTGTTTCTCAGTGCATTTGCCAAAATTTCCTCTTGTGAATGATAGTGTGAAATGATATCCAAAACCACTGTGATGCTCAGCAGAACCACAACAGGTATCATATAAAGGAATACCAACCAGGGGCCAGATGTATAAATGTTACATAAGCACAAAAACCATGTGTAAACCTCTTTCCACACATTAACTGGTGTTTATAAAGGAAGAATGTGCAGTGATAATGCGCTCATCTCATGCATGCTTCAGACCAGGTGTACACACAGGCTGAACTGAGATAGCTGTGGGTGGTATTAAAGTAAATATTAAATGTAAGGTGAGAGATGTAACCTTATAGTAAAACCTTGTTATCAGATTGTTTGCCAGTTTCACTGATCGTCTCATTATTTCTTTGGGCGGCACTGTGTTCTGTTAAAGCAACACTTACCTTTCTGGAAATTTTACACTTTTCTTTGTTTAGGTTAAAATGGTATTAATAAGCTGATGGCACACTGAAATGTAAGTGAATTCCACCAGAGATGAAAACTCATAATTATAGCATTCTCATATGGTTCTAAGAAAACTCCGACCAATCATTGCATTCGGACCGAATACTATCTAACGTTAGCACTGTAACCTTTTTCTAAAACTCATCAGTCATCACTGACTGTGGTTGCATTTGTAACGTTACACTCGGCCTCCTCTTCCGTGTATCTAATGTTACCATGCCAACGCCTACGTCTATCATAGACGTAATGACATTGTAATGGAGGAGGGGGGAGGAGGCCTTTGGAGGGAGGTGAAGTTGCAGGAGGAGGGGGATGGGACTTTGGAGGGAGGTGGGAGTTGTGGATGTGTAAAATGCAAGAAAGGTAAGATTCGCTGTAAATATCAATCTAAGGCACATTTATAAACTTCATTTAACCATCATCTCCCTGCTGATGATTGTTTAATTGGATTTTGGAATTGTGGCGCACTTAATTGTAATGTCAGTTCAAACATGAGCATTGTGGATGAATCACGGTTCATCCTTCTGGTGTTAAATAAACATAATGACTGAGATTTTACAGCATTTAGGGTTTGCAGAAATGTCATGACATCGTGGGATGGACGCTACAAATATGCACAGCTGTACGTAACGGCAGATGGCACTGTTAGAGAACCTCGTCAATGTGACAAGATTGTGTGAAATGGAGTGGGCACCAGTATCGCTATGCAAACTAATAGGCATTTCTACATCTGTAGGTGGGAAATGAGGCTCGTGCACCCAGCTCCACAATTGAGATTTATAAAACAGAAACATGCAGCTTTATAAACCTGACAAAAAGAACGTGCATGCACATTTCCATCTTTGTGCATGTACGCATTTTTTTGTTGTGAATCCATACATGGTTTTATGCATCTGCCCCGGGAGTATAACCAAATAGTACCCCAGCAATCACGACCGTATTATGTTACAGAGGTAAGGCCGGTCAGAAACAGCACGAGTTCCCACCTAGGGCACTTCCTTCTGTTCACATGGGTTCAAAAGAGGGAGGGGAAATACATCAAGTAATACATCAAGGCGATGTATGGCTCGCGATGGTGGAGCTGAGGAACAGAAGGGGAAGGATGAGGGTGTGAAAAGACTGAAAGAGATGAAGAGGACTATATAAATCAAGATGGAAGGAGATTAAAGAGAAGGGAGGCCTGTCTGGTCTCGCTTGGAGAAGAGAAGAGTTGGTGTGATGCTCAATAACAGGGCGATTGATTATATGCACTGTGTGAGTGTGTGTTTTGTGTAAACACTGTGTGCATGCACGCATGAGTGGGTGTGTCTGTGTTAATGAGAGAGGGTTATAAAGGCAGTCTCATGCCTGTAATGTTTTGTCACGTGTTTTGTGTTTGTGCCTGCTTGTGTTTGTGCATCTATGTGCGTGTGTGTGTGTACATGTAAGTGTTCAGAGATCTGAGAGTTACGCATGAGTGCTCACCTCAAAGCGCTGGGAGCTGACTTTCTTGCCTTTCTTCATCCAGGTGATTCTGGGTCTGGGCACCCCAGTGGCCTGGCACACAAACGACGCAACTCCGCCCGAGATGCCCGTCTGGTCCTCTGGGGATTTGATGAAACTTGGCAAACCTGATAGAGCCAGAGCAAAGAGGGCAAAGGAAGATGGAGAGTGGTAAAAAGAGGGAGTGAAAGAAGTCGGGGAGAGAGGGAGAAAGGCGAAGGAGAGCAGAAGGGATGGGGGAGAGATGAAGGTGATGTTATTGCCTACTGCCAGTCACGTCGGCATGTGAAACTTGGTTATCTATGGGTATCACTTTCTCCACACAAAGGCAACAGTGACAAAACCCACACTGGCATTGTTGCTGTGCACACCTGCAGCTCAGTCATGGGAGAAACATCCAGTCTTTGTGTGCCTGCCTGTCACTGTATCATGTTGAATTTTTCACCCTTTGCTTTGACACACCATTTGAAACGGCAAAGTCTGTCGCCCACAGACAATGAAGTTGCAGTTCTCTCTCTTGAACATGAGGGATTGCATTAAACCCAACAGATAAAAAGATAAGCAGACAAACTCCTACTCTTCCACAAAGAAAGAAAAGCAGGATGCTGGTAAATTAGACACATTGGGAGTTAATCAGGTTACTTAGCATTCAAACCATTTTTGTTTTTATAGGGCATTAAAACTGGTTGGCACATCCCAAAATCCAAACAAGGCTACTACTATGTAGTGATCTGTAACCTCTGTGTGACTTCCTAGGTAATGTGTGTTTACAACAACACAGTGGACTACCTTGGAGAACACCTCTTGACGTGGATCCCCTGTTTGCCTTCCGGGTGTTTTTACCGAGCACCACACCCTATATCATTGTGCTCAGGACAATGGAGTGTGTGTTTCAGTGACAGCCCGTCTAACTTGACATGGTGTTACAATGAGCGCACCTTAGCTCCATGCTATAGCTCCCATGCTTTATGCTTTATTTGCACCCTCAGACGTGCATAATACGAGTCTGGCTTCAACAATATGACACAATGTCCTTATTACCAGCTCCGTCAGCTCGTGTTTCATCTCCAGAGTCATTAAAGAGGGAGGTGGGGAACACCTAAACCACGGTGGTGACGAGCAGACCGCCCCGCGGAGACATGCACAAAGGGGTGAATCATTATGCTGTATACACAGAGGAGACGTCAGCCTTCCCTTTCTGAGCACACGCTGGGGAAAATCCCACAGTGGCTGCCACCATTCTTTACTCTTATGTGTTCTAATATAATGTCGGTGGGGAAAAAGGGTATGTGGGGGGGGGGGGTTAATATCTAGTTAGAATAACACTGTACTTCTTCCTGATACAGAGAGGGCCTTCAGTGAGCATATTCTCCAGGTCTACCTGCTATATCGTCAACCTCTGCCCTCACTTGGCTAGAGGGAGAGAGAGGTGGTGCTGTCTGTCCTTGCTCAGGGACATCTCTGCAGAGGAGCTTTCTTCCAGCAATACAGCAGTATACAATAAAAGAGATACTGAGAGCATGCAGGCAGAGAGGTGTGTGTGCATATATAACGCTTTGATGTGAGGTGATTATACACATTCATATGCAACTAGGTGCAGGGACAGAGGTACAAGCAGAAATACGAGATGTTTAATGTGGCTTCTGAAGAAACATTTAAGGACAGTCAATGACAGAGTGAAACATATAAGGAATGGGTATTGTAAGTTATTTCCATATTCAAGTACTTGCAGCAAATAATTATTGACTACTTGAGTATTCACAATAACACTAAATGTAAAAATAGGGTCTGAAATTAACACCCAAGTGAAAATGCAGATAGGGGTTAGGGTTAGCCCACATTTCTGCCATGGACAGACTGTAGAGTTCAGCTAGGAAACGTTTAACGAAGTTAGACGATAGCTTGCCTTGCCTTGCACATTAACGTTGTTTATTGTTGAAATACTAACATACACTCACTTAACTCTTATGCCTGGTCATAACTACACCTGTAAAGTTAGATTGAATGATGTCTGACTGACATCATCAAGTCCTGTCCATATATCTATATCTACATGTATCTCTATAAATCTTTTCTTCTTTTATAAAGCAAAAAGAGTTTGGTAACTCTATATGTGTAACGAATACTGACATTGAAATCAAGTTTTCTACAAACTCAACTGTCTGACAAAGTTGGATGTCTCAAGTGATGTAAGATTACCAGTGCACTTGCACTGATAAACATTTAAATATCAGTCAAACAGAGGTCAATACCCTTAAAACGGCACCATACACTTAACATCAAAAATGCACTGAGAGATATCATCTCTTCACAGCTTTGAAAACTAAACTACAGGAATTTATCTGATATTATTTACTTTAGAAATGACTCATTTCATGACCTTTTTTTTGGAGGAAGTCACTGTCAAATCACTGTCACTTTAGCAAAAGAGATTAAAGCTAACATAGTCCTTTGTTTAAAAAACAATCATGATAAGCTAACAAGGATAAACACAATCAAATCTGCAGCATTTTACATAACACTGACAGGCTGAAGTGTGCTGTAGTGCAGTGTGAGTAGCGTGTGAGTAGGCAGTTATGCGTGCTTGGCGATACACTGTAATTCAACACATCCATCCATCCATCTGTGACCTGTGACCCCTGCACAGTACCTAAACCCACCTGACATTTGAATGATATTTTCGTCCTCCCAGGGACAAGATTTAGACTGCAACAGCACAGCACTAAATCGTTTTCTATAGCGTCAGAGTGACTGTGACACACAATCACACACACACACACACGCACGCAGGCAGGCAGGCAGGCAGCAGCGGAGGGCTGTGCTAATGATTCAAACCTGATAAGCCCTTAAGAGTGTATGCCTGAGCATGCATCTCTGCTTGCTTGGGTGCTGAGTTGGAATCCCCGAGACCTGATTATCACCATTCTGACTTCCAACAGTTCCTGCTAACATCTGTCCACAGCAGTTCCATTTAACACGCTGTGATGGCTTTTCACGTTGTTGCTAAGATGGAGGATCGGGCAGCATTAAACAGTTCTCAGCACATACCTCAAATTAAACGATGTAAGCCCATGTATTGCCACAAACATTTAAGTGAGGAAGCGCTGGATCTTAGAAATCATAAGGATTTTTCAGGATAAGCGGAAGAAAAGGGTAAACTGGCCCTCGCTGAGCTTTTCCCGTATTAATCCTCTTAAAAAAAGCTTCCCCTGAATTCCGACAGTTAACCTTTGACTCAGCGGCGAAACTATGGCAGATTCTGAGCTGTCCACCGTTAATCCAGATCTCCCCAAGCATTCAATCACAAAATCTCAAAAAGGTCTGTGGCGACCTTAAACCCCTGACTTACGGACGGGGTTAATAGTGGTCCTAATACACTCCAACGAAAAGGCAGAAGCATTTATATTTGGACTGAGACTCTGCTGAGTCCCTCTGTCATTGTGCCACCACTGGTGGGTGAGGATATCAAACTGTTGGGTTTGTCAGTTCTTTTCTTAGAGAGACAAAATCCAGACTCGACCCTCTTTTCTCTGCCTGTGTCCCATTTTCCTGGCTGTCAGGCAGTTGTCACATGAAAACAATGGAAGGGACGAGGTGGAAAACACATAAGCCTACCTATGCAAATCCTTCTCTCAGCCAGTGACTGCAAGCTTTGAGTGCACTTTTTCTAAGCTTTGATATATCACATTCAAAACTCCTATCTTGACACGCAAGACTGTAACGCCTGCTCTTTTCTCGCTGGGAATGTGTAGGAAGTGCTGCCACAAGTGTCAGGCCCAGTGCTGGTTGCGAGGTGCCAGAGTTTTAAGGTTGAGGTTATCGACTCACGAGAAATTTCAAATTTACCACATTTCGTTTACTCGCACTAACAAGATTAAGGCACTGCTCTAATTACTGACGCTATCGTGTAAACATCCAAACTGGGTTATAAGAATCAAAGCAGATAAACATATCTGGATTACAAGTCAATCACTCAATCTTTTGGTTTTAATTACCAAATTAATGCATCAGAAAGATGAAAAATTGATCCACATGCAAAACTGTGCTGCTGTTCACAAACAGCAGCAGCATGGTTGGTGGTGGTGGTGGTGGGAAAAAAACACTTTTGTTGTTAGCAGAGCAAAAAGGCTTTCATGTTACAACTAATGACTGGAATAAGTTAATCAAAGCAAAAAACAATACGCACATTTTTGTTTTTCTTATTTTGTGGGACTAATAAGGTGTTTCTTGTACGCTACCACACTTCCTGACAGACATTAGCCTGATTATCAAACAAATCACAGGGTCATTAGGGAAATGAATGCAAACCTTTTGGTGCCTAATGCTCAAAAACATCATACAAAGTGCTATCTTAATCAAACAGGAGTTATTAGTAGTAAGTCATAATATTTGGCAATTATACTGTAGTGTGCACACAAACCAGGCGTATTCTCACCTAAAATCACAACCATGCATATTTGTGCCCTGTTGGTTTTAAATTTAAATTTGAGGGCAGACTATTGATAAATCTGCATAGATCCCTGGTTCAGACGGCACTGAGGGAGCCTAGAGGCTGCTGATTGCTCTGTGTTTGTGGGATTAAACAGCTTCTCTCAGTAAACCTAATGCCTGCAGCAATATTTGTGGGGTCTGAGGTCGTTAGAGAGATGAAAGGTATGGGAGTTTCCAAACTCCAGTGTGGCTACAGGTGTTTTATTTTTCACTGGATAGATCTGAAGCTGTTGGGACGTGTAATCAGGAACACCTGTCAATGTACAACAAACAGTAAACGACTTTGTCAAGGACAGCACAAGAAAATGGGTCTGATGAATAAATGAATGAATGTGGGTCATACAGAAGTGAGCCTTAAAAGACTGGATAAAATGGAAAGTGGTTTAGTAAAAATATTTATTCACAAGTAGTTTTTGCTGTTCTGACCCACTCTGAGCAGTGTTACTGTATGATATGTTTCCTAAGCAGCTTTACAGTTTTCTCTTTTATCCTTGTCGGGGGCCTCAGAGCAAGGCTTGTAATAAATGCAGACAGCAGGGAGAGTCGCGTAAATGACACTTGTGTGGCTAACAATTAGTGTATTCCCAAGCCTGCCAGAGTGCCCAATGAGAGCTACTCTGTGGTGTAGAATATCAGGGATCGATACACACGCGGCAGAGAGAAAAACCATTAATTCTTATTAATAATGGATTAGCAAGTTATCATTTTCATGAGGCAACACTTAGTGGAAATTTGTCTGATGGCATCAGCAATGGTTGTTTTAATGGAACACTTCCATTAAGGCCTTTTCGGGCCATTAGCAGGCAACTTGTTTGCAATTAATTCCGTATAAAGCCGCCTCCCCTGCAAGTTATTTACCCCGATAAAGTCAACTGCACTTCAGGCTGTTTGTTTAAACCAATAAACATCATGTTTGCTGTCGCACTTCTGTTTTACAACTCATCTGCATTGTGTTATTCCTTTCTCCAAACGACACATGTACATAGCACAGTTATGAGGAGGGACCTTAGTAAAAAATAATAAAAAGCGGACAGAGCGCTTTTTAGCAGCCTGGGGCCGCTTTTATAATTGTTTTTGATGAGAGTGAAGTGTTTTGCTTGCTGCTTTTGCGTTGCTTTTCTGCTCTATGCAGCTTACATTTTAGCCAAGCAGCAACCTCTGGGGCCAAAAAATTAAGCCAAAGCTGAAGTGCCAAAAACTGCAGTTCTTTTAACGGCCACTTGAGGCTGGCTCCAAAAGCGAGACAATCCCCATAGGCTGCCATGTTAAAATGCCCAACCTTACAGCAGAAATAAACATGTTAACAGCCTGGTACGAAAAACACTTTTGGTCTCTATAGTTAATTTCAACATTGATGACACTAACTAAATATTAAGAGTAAGAGGAGTGAGACAAAGTATGAATGCTTTTAGCTCAGGTAGTTTGACCTAAATATCTTAAGCCCCAACCTTTTATGACACCAAAGGTTCAGTGTCTAGTTTCACCTCACACCGAGAGGATCCTGGTTTAAAACCCAACTAGGACCTATAGAATATGGATGGAGTTCACTCATTTCTCCACCTGCTTAAACAATTTTTGCTGAACGGTCTGGTTGTGTTTCACTATCCACTCATTGACAGTCAGTTCACACGGCATTTACTAGTGATAACACAGAAAGCGAAGAATCTCTTTGGTGAATGATAGTGTAGTGGCCAAAGATTGATGGAGCTTTTTAAGCTATATCAGAACGGCGGTGAAATCGCAAGAGCGACGTCGTTCATCATCTCTGAGATACTGTACTTAAGACAAAATGTCTAAACCTATAGAAGAGAAAAGGAGAAAGAAAAACATCAAACTTTCAAAACCCTTGTGGACCATGAAGACGGGCTTTCTATCAGGCCTTCCAGCCTTCAGTGAATTATTCAAGACAGCGAAGAAGAACAAGAACTCTAAGTGCAATTACCCTTCACTCCTCTCTTCCCAGTGTGAGCAACATTAATGTAATGGCTTTCATCTTCTCAAGCCGATTATGAACGAGGGAAGCATCTCTCAAGACTGCTCTCTCTCCCTCTCCCTCTCTCTTCTTGTCTGTCAGTCAATTTATGACATTTGAAAAAAAACGAACACACACACACACACACACACACACATACGTGTCTTTATCTCTTTGTGAGGACCACGTTTTTGGAAGTCTTTGTGAGGACCACCACTTCCACTGTAGCTAGAATGGTGCAAAAAACAAAGCTATCACTAGGTGGGACTAGAGAGTTAGAATGTCACTTCAGATTTCAGAAAACTCAAAGTAAAAAAAATATTTTACTGCTATACTTGTGAGGACCGACCCCTGTTGCTAGGCAGATTTGACATGCACTTTTTTTTTTTTTTAGTTTCTCTCTCAGTAGCCAATCAGTAGACATTATATTGCTAGCATTTTGCAGACTCAACTCGGTAACAAACAGTGTTGTTAAATTGAGCTTCTGGTGTTTATTTCTCAAGTTTAAAGTCTGTGTAAAATTATACTGATGCATTGCAAAATTGTATTACTAATATCACAGACATTTATCAACAAGACTATTGTTCCACATGATTCCACTTTTACATGGCACTGTTTAGAATATGGGTGACATCAAGGATGCAGTTAGCAACAACTTTCAATTTTCTATTGATTAATCTGCCAATTATTGTCTTGATTAATCAATTGTTTTGTCTATAAAGTGTCAGAAAATGGTGAAAATGCCTTGTATAATTTTCTACAGCCCAAGGTGACGTCTTCAATGACTTCTTTTGTCTTACCAGCAGTCCAATAGTTATATTCAGATTATATTCAATAGAGATATTCAGATAACTACAACTTATAACAAGAAAAGCATCAAATTAGCATAATTAAGAAGCTGGAACCAGTTTTGTGTGCATAGAAATGACTACAATGATAATTCAATTATTAAAACAGTGGTTGAAAAATCATTTCATTAACTGTTGCAGCTCTATTTGACATTCATGCGTAAAAGTGTTTAGTAACAAATTACTATACTCACTGTACTCAAGTGCAGCTTTGGGGCTTTCAGTTATGGGATTTCATTTGAAGATATTAGTTTTGATCTACTGTGTTTAAAAAAAATCAATCTTCTACATCACTAATACTAGTAACATTACATACATTGTATGTTTGATATACACAATATCAAAGAAGCGTAACAATTATATTCACTTTATTAAGAACCCAACTTGTCCACCCTCTTGACCCCATTTATTTTTCACAAGTTTAATATTTTCCTGTATTTTCACACCCATGCAAGTATTTACTAATGCCATAGGACTAGATAAAAGACTTAACAAATGAGGTAATGCCAGATTTACTTTAATTCAGTGTTGTAGAGTTTAACAAATAGCCAAGATTTTTGTCCACATGACTTAAAAACTACTTGAGAGCTGGATCAAGGACTTTCTTCAAGCCATGAACAGTAACTTAATAAAAATCCACCCCATCAGTTCCATCTTATTTTGAACAAGATAGTTGGGGGAAACCCCACAAGACATAAAAATTTACTACAACAGTTTCCTTTTTTGAGATGTGATAGAAGTGTAGACTTGGTTCTTAACATCTTTCCAGTTGCGACTACAGAGTACCTGTTCTGCTTCAATAGCCTTGACACACAGTTCTTTACCAGGAACTCTCTGCAGAGTGATGTACTGTCCCAGCTGTCGCCACACTGCTGCTTTTTCTTCAGAACTCCAGGGCCTGCGGTGGCATTTTTTTTAATTGAGAAATTGTGGATTCATACCTGAAATAGAAATTACAAATGTACACAGGTACTGACATCCTCACTATTAAAAAAACATGTATATTTAATTAAACAACCATTTATAGACTGTTTAACAAAAACTGAAAAAGAAAATTTATATTCACTGTATTATATCATTAATCCACCAAAAATCCTTTGCAATATTGTCAGCAGGATACTAATACAACCAGACATGTAAAGGGATACCTATTTGGGTTTACACAGTATAGAAGTATCTGTATCAATTGACACATTTCTATTGTCTCATGGTTTATATCTCGGTTTTGTGTTCACAAACCGAGATAGGAAATGGTGTAGAGTTAAATCATGCAATGTATTTATAAAGATGCAATGAGAATATAATGTGTAATGATCAGATCGTGGCAAACCTGAAACAAAATCAAATCTCAATCATCGGTACCCATCTACAGAGCATCAGTCGTGTCAGTGAAGTGAGGTGACAGCCCAAAGCCTAAAGGATACGTAAGGGATAATGTATAATGAGCCGGTGAATACTGGGACCGGCTCATTATACATTATACATTATCCCAGCTAATTATCAGTTAAATAAATAATGTTGTCTACCTCCGCGAAGTGCATTAAAACCGACCGTATTCGACAACTTTTGGTGAAAGTTTTGTACTCACCCACGCTTAGTGGACTGAACTGAGGCATAAAACTCGTGTAAAATGTCATTAAGCATGACTGCCAAGTGTGTATTCAAATCCGTGTTCTTTTGTTTTTGGCAGAGAAAGTCACAGTAATATCAGACCGCTGAATGCCGTGACTGACCAATCAGAATACAGCATTTAATAGAGCTGTGTAATAATAAAAGATAATATCCACCAGCCACAGCCTGTTCACCCTGTTGCTCTCTGACAAAAGATTCACAAGTATCTGCTGCCGTCTGACAAGAGATACAGAAGTTTCTGCTGCTGTATCAACAGACTACAGGGCAGCTTCTTTCCTCAGACTGAGACTCCTGAACTCATCCACTGCACTCCAATATAAAAAAAAAGTTTTGAGTAGCATATGGACTACATCTTGATTACATACAACCTTGTGTTGCAAAATGCAAGTCTTAATAGTAATAATAATGACAATAATAATAATAATAATGGTCTCATTTGCTTAGGTGGGTAATACAGAGGTATCAGTATTAAACTGAGACTGTTTCGTAACCTGATACAGGCCTGAAACTTTTGTTCTGCTTTGTTTCGCACTTCCGCACTGCTGCATTTCTCTTAAATGTTGTTTTACTTGATTTTATGCATTTTGTGTGCTCTATTTGTATCTTTACTTTTATTATTATTATTGTTCTGTGTGTTTTATCCACCCATCTCATTAATTATGGTCTCTTGTGCCTGTTTTTATATTAATTCCATTTGTTTTTATGTGAAGCACTTGGTCAGTTTTGGAGCAAAATATCCATTGGTGTATGGAGTTTACCTGTTTTCTCACTCTTTTTCATCTCATCCGATGGTCTTCCAGTCACAGTGTTTTGAGTCAGGACATCTATTTCTTCTGCAAGAAAAGAAGATCATCGCCTCAGCATTAACTCCAGTTCAACACCTTATCACAGTGCTTCTGCAATGAATGTGAAGTTACTGTATGTTCATACCATCTGAATCTTCAACAGGTTCAGAAACCCTCTTTCGTCTCTTTCCTTTGGAGGATCCATCAAGAGGAAAAACAGCAAGAGAGCAACATCATTGCAGTGTGAAACTACATAAAATATTCAAATTAAATTAATAGTGTATTAACCTCTTGCACTCCACCCCCATTTTGTAGCGTAAATGCCTAAAATGACATCCCGAAATTAAAATGACTGTAGCCTCTGAACCGCTCTGACTACATGCATGCATGAGGTCTTGCCAGAAAGCAAACTCCCTGAAGTTTCTTGTGAAAGTGCTAGAAACACTCTAGGTGATACAGAGACAGAGTAATGGGCCTCTGAAATCAGTAATAAGTTGAAGATTTTGCCTAAAATAAAAAAAATATATATTTTCAGTACAAATAACTGTCTGTGGCTTCATCTGAGCAGGTAAATGACACTGTGGGGCTGTAGGCACACTATCAATGAACACTTGTTTCAAATCTGAAGAAGACTGCTCAAAGATGACCATTCTACAGTGTTTTTTCCATGAAAAGATCCAGGCAGAGCTCCAAATGACAAGTCGGTCACTCAGCTTCAAAACAGTACTATCAGTGATCAAACAACACTCAAACATCACACCTTATTGAAATCAGGTGTGATTATGATAGCTGATGTTGTTTATGACAGAAACCATAGAATATCACCAAATAAAGCCATATGAAACGTGAAAGTTGTGATCCTCTTTCTTCGGGAAGCCGAGAGCTTCCTGTTTCCGGTGATATCAAGCATCACATGGTTTGATGACGTAATGCGCCTGTGAGATCCCATTTAACAGAGGAAGGAGGGAGGGCGGACGCCGGCGTCCAACCGGAGTTAAAGAGGTTAAGATATAGAACATGATTTGACACTACAGTGCAGCAGGAGGAAACAAAATAAGCTGACAGAAGAAGAGTTTACCTGTTTTCTCACTCTTTTTCATCTCATCCGATGGTCTTCCAGTCACAGTGTTTTGAGTCAGAACATCTACTTCTTCTGCAAGAAAAGAAGATCATCACCTCAGCATTAACTCCAGTTCATCATACTCACAGACACACTAACACACCATATCACAGTGTAGATGTAGGTGGGTAAGGTAGGGTTTATAGAGCAGGTGGTCACTAATATTTGTATTCAGACATCAGCATGGTTTCTCTTGAAAATGCACACTTTGAGTTACCTACTTTATACACGTTAGTTAGTAGTTACATGAATTTTCATTAATACCATATATGCGATAGCCTTTGAACTTGGAGTTGGTAACTTAATTGGCGTAAACCTAATTAGCTATGTTGTGTAGAGCCGCGGGGCTCTCAATGTTACAGAATATTCAGTGCTTCAGAAAATAACCCTGAAGCAGCCTTCACATGATAAGAACAACACACTTTGCTCACCGCCAGGTGCAGCGCGAGGTAAATTCTGTCAAATTTCAATTAATTTCAACTCTGTGCGCAGTGCTCGGGCAGAAAAATCCGAGCGGTGCGCGACACCAAGGGTAGCGGTGCCCCTTTGTCAGGCGTTGCCGCCCTCTCAATAGACAAACAATGGTACAGCCAGCGCAAAGCAGTTTTACAGCTGATCATGTGTAGAGGCCTTGAGCCTATTTTGTAGGCTTCTGCTTGAAAATTGAAAAATCGCCTTAAAAAAAACAAAACAAAAAAAAAAGCATTTCCAGGATGAGTATCCCTTTGGAATGATGCAGCTGCAGCTCAAAACCTCTATCACATCATAGTACAATATGTGAACATTAACTCTGCAAAGGCTGATTCTGATAAAGTGAAGCAGAACAATATTAGAGAGGTTTTAGTACAGAAAATTCAGGCGAGCTCTCCAAAATTGCACCACGTTTGCATGTGATATTTGTCATGTACAACCCTTTATCTTTAAATTTTTGTTTCTGTAAATCCCTACTGATGTTCACTGTGTTTGCAAAGTCTCTTCCAAAGTCTCCCAATTTGGGGACTATCAGTCACTGTCTAGCTTTCAAATAATACTGGTGTCCAGTGGCTATAAGAGCACAGCTAAGTTTCATCCACCATTATACATACCGTAAAATACACCTTTAAATCTGATGATTAAACATGACACCAATCATAAAACCGTAACAGTGTAATGAAACAGAGACTGACAAACACTGTGTTTTGCTCCCTTGCTAATTAATATTAGCCTTCTCTCCATCTGATTAAGTACAAGCTAACGTTAGCTAAACTGTTTCACTCAGGCTGGAGAGCACACCGGACGGCGAGCAAAGACGTCTATTTTTTGGCCTAATGTAGTTTGATAAAACATGAAATATGTCTTACCTCAATCAATTGTAGAGTTTTCTCATGTTCTGCTTGGGTGTTGGCTGTTGTATCCATGCCATAAACCTCCTGACAGTCACTGTTGCTCCCTCAGTCGCTGTAGCCTCCGTGCCTTCCGTGTCGTTTCTAGTGATGCATTCATGTCCACAAGGAAAGTCCGAATTGTGGGCAATCGTGTTGAATGGAAGTTTTACAAAACTCGAAAATGTGACTCATGAAGTTAAATATTCTTACTGGAAATCAGTAACTCAATTTATATTTAACTCTTGGTCATGAAATAATTACTACATCATCAGAGATTTGAGCTGTCCTCCATTTTAGTATAAAACACGTTCAATCAGACCAGTATTACTGTATCCCATACTCCCTGAATGCAGCACTAAGTGCAGTGCAGGTGGTTGAGTGTGTCTCCCCTCCCCCACCCTGAGGCCTGACCTGACTGTGAGCTGCTGAGCAGAGGCACAGTCACAGCAGTATACATGCATACAGTCTGAGCAACATCCCAACACAAGTCTGCACTTTATTTTATGCTTTTTATTTATTTCCCTCATGTGTGATATATACATCAGCAATGGAAAGTAACTGAATAGATTTACTCAAGTACTTAGTAGTACAAAGTAATTCAAATTAGCTCCATATTTACCAGCTGAAACATTAAAGTGATAAACTAAGTAAAGCATCAATTATTATGATCTAATGATAAATGATAAAATCACACTACGTTGCTTAAGTTTATTTTTTGATATTTATACCTTAAGTGTTAATAATGTAACTGTAAACTTAATAAGTATACAGTTAAGTAATTTTTTAATGCCTGCAAGTATTTTAACACTGTGGTATTACTACTACTGTAAACAGGCCTGAGTGTCAGAGCTGAGAAGTGCAGAATATTGTTTGGTCCTCTGCTGCCTTCAGCTCAGCCTTACTTGATGGGCCATCAGGAGGAGGGGCCCTCCCCCCCCCCCTGCACCCGCAGCCTCAGAGCAGAGTTAACCCTTTGGGTCCTAGGCGTTTTTTGGGGTATTTTTGCTGCCTTTACTTTTAAGCTCATATCACAGTCAATATAAAGGCTACATACACATGCTATGTCTTGTTTTTCTCAGGACAGTCGAGGCTATCCAGATTCGCCATCATTACATGTCCTTCTATGTGCCTGTATTTTATGTTAATTTTTATATTAATGACAAAAAAAAATCTGTGTCACTAAATTCTTTGATTTTACATGTATATCACCATAGCAAGTTGGAAGTTGACATATTCTGACATATATGAAGAGGGGAGACTCTCTGGAATTTGGTATATAAGAACCATGATGCTGGGACATTCTGTCACTTCACAGCTGTCCAAAACATGATTGCCAGTATTTTTTCATTGTTGCAAGAAATTCCATTGACTCATTCACAAGTCAAATACGTGTTTTATCTGAAATAAAAATGCAATATTTACATCCAAAATGATAGAAATATAGTCAATCAAATGCAATGATGTCCTCCAAGATAATATTTGCCACTTCGTTTGCAGTAAAAAAAATAATTCTGGATGTTTTCTTATCGATATGATCTTGACTTCAGCCTTGCTCACATTACATGACTGGCTGTCACGGAGATCTTTTCAGTGTGCATATCTGGCGACGTGTGTTTCTGTCATCAGGATTCTTGCTAACTGCATTACGACCTGTGTTTGCACGCCACAAGATTTCACTTCTGAGCCCTTCCCGACAGATGTGCCCAGTGTCCCGATGAACATACTCATATGCCCCTGCCTCAAAGCGTTTGTGAATTATTTTTTTAAAAAGCAGGCTTCAGAGGGTTGCACAGGTCTGAAACTTGGCATGGTCGATGCACCTGACCTCCTGATACACATACTCTAATTTCAGCATCCTAGCTCAAAGCGTTTGTGAATTATTTAAAAAAAGGCATTTTTGTAAAATGTGTCTTTTTGGCCGCCACACAGCGACCTTTGACCCCAGGGACACCAGAATTGGAGCAGAGGATCCCCAGGGGCCTCTAAACAATAATCCAGAGGAAAAAAAACAAAGTCCTGTAGAAATTGTTTTTGCTCGTTTCAGAATCTCTCAATCAGGAGCTGTAAGACCTGTAGCCCTCTACACCCTCTGAACCAGGAGGACGTTTTGGAGCAAACAATTTTATAAAAGTCGTGGAAGTCTGAACTTTTTATATGTTGTTTGGGGGCCTCAGACGAGCAGATAGACGTCAGTTTGGTGCAGATCGGACCTGTACTTTCCGATGGGTGGGGCTTTAAAGGATCGCTTTTTCTGACATTTGAGTGCTCGCCATTGCCACAAAAGTGGACCAAACTGCATGAAACTTGGCCTGTGGGCTCCATATAGGACCTATACCAGTCTCCCTGAGTCCCAACTCTGTGGACCCTCTGCAAAGCTAACTAGCTCTGTGGCGGTCGTATCACCACGGGACCAAAAAATCGTAGTAGAGGGCCCTCTGACATGCAACATAGTCAAAAATCAAGTGGAAATTCCAAGAGAAAGTCTTTTGACCTTGTTTGAGTTTGTTTGACCCTTGTTCATTTTGGGCTGCTGGCAGTAGCCCAAAATGAAAGGAAGGTCACACGTGTCTGAAACTCAGCACAGGTGATGTGCCAGGTCTTCCGATGAACATACTCATATTTCAGGTCCCTGCCTCACAGCATTTGTGAATTATTTTAAAAAAGCAGGCCTCACAGGCCAGATCACACGCTAGATGGTGACCTTTGTCACTTCTGAAGGTTGCACAGCTCTGAAACTCGGCACGGTCGATGCCCCTGACCTCCTGATATATGTCCTCTAATTTCAGCATCCTAGCTCAAAGCGTTTGTGAATTATTTAAAAAAAGGCATTAAACAAGCAGGGCTCACAGGCCAGATCACACCCCACACGGTGACCTTTGACACTTCTACTTGAATTTCAGCCTCCTAGCTCAAAGTGTTTATGAGTTGTTAAAGAAATTATAGTTTCCCACTGTTTTGCAATTCAAATGAGAGGAAGAAAATTCATTTTTGGGCTACTTTTTGTAAAATGTGTCTTTTTGGCCGCCGCGCGGCGACCTTTGACCCCAGGGACACCAGAATTGGAGCAGAGGATCCCCAGGGGCCCCTAAACAATAATCCAGAGGGGAAAAAACAAAGTCCTGTAGAAATTGTTTTTGCTCGTTTCAGAATCTCTCAATCAGGAGCTGTAAGACCTGTAGCCCTCTACACCCTCTGAACCAGGAGGACGTTTTGGAGCAAACAATTTTGTAAAAGTCGTGGAAGTCTGAACTTTTTATATGTTGTTCGGGGGCCCCAGACGAGCGGATAGACATCAGTTTGGTGCAGATCGGACCTGTACTTTCCGATGGGCGGGGCTTTAAAGGATCGCCTTTTCCGACATTTGAGTGCTCACCATTACCACAAAAGTGGACCAAACTGCATGAAACTTGGCCTGTGGGCTCCATATAGGACCTATACCAGTCTCCCTGAGTCCCAACTCTGTGGACCCTCTGCAAAGCTAACTAGCTCTGTGGTGGTCGTATCACCACGGGACCAAAAAATCCTAGTAGAGGGCCCTCTGACATGCAACATAGTCAAAAATCAAGTGGAAATTCCAAGAGAAAGTCTTTTGACCTTGTTTGAGTTTGTTGACCCTTGTTCATTTTGGGCTGCTGGCAGTAGCCCAAAATGAAAGGAAGGTCACACGTGTCTGAAACTCAGCACAGGTGATGTGCCAGGTCTTCCGATGAACATACTCATATTTCAGGTCCCTGCCTCACAGCATTTGTGAATTATTTTAAAAAAGCAGGCCTCACAGGCCAGATCACACCCTAGATGGTGACCTTTGACACTTCTGAAGGTTGCACAGCTCTGAAACTCGGCACGGTCGATGCCCCTGACCTCCTGATATATGTCCTCTAATTTCAGCATCCTAGCTCAAAGAGTTTGTGAATTATTTAAAAAAAGGCATTAAACAAGCAGGGCTCACAGGCCAGATCACACCCCACACGGTGACCTTTGACACTTCTACTTGAATTTCAGCCTCCTAGCTCAAAGTGTTTATGAGTTGTTAAAGAAATTATAGTTTCCCACTGTTTTGCAATTCAAATGAGAGGAAGAAAATTCATTTTTGGGCTACTTTTTGTAAAATGTGTCTTTTTGGCCGCCGCGCGGCGACCTTTGACCCCAGGGACACCAGAATTGGAGCAGAGGATCCCCAGGGGCCCCTAAACAATAATCCAGAGGGGAAAAAACAAAGTCCTGTAGAAATTGTTTTTGCTCGTTTCAGAATCTCTCAATCAGGAGCTGTAAGACCTGTAGCCCTCTACACCCTCTGAACCAGGAGGACGTTTTGGAGCAAACAATTTTGTAAAAGTCGTGGAAGTCTGAACTATTTTTATTTTGTTCGGGGGCCCCAGACGAGCAGATAGACGTTGATTTGGTGCAGATCGGACCAGTACTTTCCGTTGGGCGGGGCTTTAAAGGATCGCCTTTTCCGACCTTTGAATGCTCGCCATTGCCACAAAAGTGGACCAAACCACATGAAACTTGGCCTGTGGGCTCCATATAGGACCTATACCAGTCTCCCTGAGTCCCAACTCTGTGGACCCTCTGCAAAGCTAACTAGCTCTGCTTGGCAGTAGCCCAAAATGAAAGAGTGGCCGTCGCAGAGATCTTTTCAGTGTGCATATCTGATGATGTGTGTTTCTGTCGTCAGGAGTCGCACTAACTGCATTACGACCTATGTATGCACACCACAAGATTTCACTTCCAAGCCCTTCCCGACAGATGTGCCTAGTCTCCCGATAAACATACTCATATTACAGGCCCCTGCCTCAAAGCGTTTGTGAATTATTTCAAAAAAGCAGGCCTCACACCCCAGACAGTGACCTTTGGCACTTCTGAAGGTCACATGGGTCTGAAACTCGGCACGGTCGATGCCTTTGACCTCCTGATACACATACTCTAATTTCAGCATCCTAGCTCAAAGCATTTGTGAATTATTTGAAAAAGCAGCTGGGATTTAAACACTGGGTTTTTAAAAGAATTAGTGTGTTGGACTCAGTGTGCAGGCTTTTCTCAGTGTTGTTTTTTACCCACCCTTGCACACAGATGTGATGTGTATGTAACTGCACTCATTTTGGTTTGTCCAGGAATAATATAACTAATTCCCTGCATGATTCAATTCAGTATTTAACACAGGTATTGCACTACTATTCAGCATTATCAGGGATACTGAACAGCTGATCAGCTGCTTTTTAGTGCTGGTTAGTCATGTGAAGTTGACAAGAGTAGTTCAGTTCAGTTTTATTGTCAACAAATGAATTACTGATACATGCATAACAATTACTAGCATAACAATTGCCGTCTTAAGGCCCTGACACACCAAGCCAACGATTGGCCGTCGACTAAGTCTGGCCATCAGTGAGCATCTGTCGGCCTAGTTTTTGTGGTGTGTCCCACGCTGTCGGCCTGTGGCATCGGTGGCTTTTCAGCCAATTGAGCATGTTGAATCAGCGGTGGAGCTAGTCGGTGGAAGAGAACACTCTGATTGGCTGTTTAGGTTTTATTCCCTTGCCCCTGTAGCGAGTGAATCTGCCAGTAGTGAAACCGGGGCTAACCAGTGCTTCCTCCTCAGGCTCCACTTCACTCAGCTGCCCACAGACCCGCTGCTTCTTCCCACTTCAAGCTGAATAACAAACTGGAGCTAGCTGGGAGCGGCTAGCAGAGCATGATGGAGGAAAGCACAGCCAGATAGCCTCTGCTAGCTTCCCAGCTAGCCCCGGCAACACAAAGACACTTTAGTTGATCAATAATTATTAAATAAAATAAGATAAACTTCTCACACTAGGGAGATTCAATTGTTCCAGCAGGCCAAGAGTCAAATGCAAAGAAAAAAGTGACTGAGTGTTAAATAAGACAAAAACAAGGTATAAATAAAAATAAAATCAAACTATAAAACCTGTATACACAATATATATACCTGTTACTATGCAGATGTGACCATGATGGATAATTGCAGAGGATATATGCACCAGTAATACAGTCAGATACACAAAATGGGTTATGTAACACAAGGAGGTCTCAAAACAGGCAAAAGTCCATGCACACAAGGCTGGAGAGTTTTTAGGAAGCAGGTCAGTGGGTCAGGAGACTGATTAGGTGATGGGTTAGGGTGGGAATAACTACAACTGGTGGACGGGTGAAAAATAGGGTCTGAAATGACAAGAGAGATTAGTAAAGCATGGTAATATGAATGAGCATGAGAAATGAATTAGAAAGCAGATAAATTAGATGGAGGTCAGTCTGCTTTATCTGCTTTGAATACTTTGAACTAAAGAATTATACAAGCCTACAAAATTACATGCAAAAAAATTTTTTGGATATATCCAAAGTAATACTTTCTAGTTATACAGGATGATTGTGAGGCCTTTTTGGGATAGCTATTAGCAGGCTGCTTTACCAGATGAAATTTGTAGTTATCCTCACCATTACCTTACAAAATTGCTCAACTTGGACATAGATATTTTACCATTTAATTCGATATAATACACACAAGGCTAAAAGTCTGGGAAGTTAACTAATTAGATTAACTATGTTTTAAAAAACAACAACTATATGTTGAAAAAAAATAAATGAAGAGAAAAAAAAAGTTTTAGAAAATAATTTTAAGCAACTGGTGTCTAAGATTCTGGCTAAAGCCTTTATAAGAAGACAGACTTTTCTTTTCAACTCCTGGATGTCTAGGTGCAACTCAAAAACATATGAGCATTGTATTTCAGTTTGTAGAAGTAGTATTATTTATAGTAGTATGCATACTACTTGTGCTAATAGAGGAAGCAGTTGGACCTGTACTAGTAGTACTGATGTTATTTGTTTGTTCATTGTTTATGTTATTCTAATATAATATTTCACTATAATTTATAATATAATTAAATTGTTAGATGTGACAAATGCTCTATTTGCTGTTTTTCCAGTTTAAATGCACTGCTTGCCTCAGCTCTTCATTTTGTTCCTGTTCAGCCCCACAGTCATGTTCTCACATGACTAAAGCAGCCAATCACAAAATTTCTCAGCCTCAGCCAATCAGAAAATTGGATTGCTCCTACACCGTCTATATCAAATTTCACCTGCAGTTCACGAGTGTGTCCACTAGGGGAGCCCAAGATCACACACACGCACACACACTTTTGACTTTACTATTTTTTTGAGGACATTCTCTGAAACTTATACAGGCCACCTAGTGGCATTAAAGGAGCTCATCTAAGCATTTTCCTTGTGCGGACCAGGCAAAATGTCCTCACAAGGGAAAATGTCCTCACAAGAAAGGTTGTTTGTCAGGGGTTGGTCCGCACAAGTATAGCAAGACAAACACACACACACACACACACACACACACACACACACACACACACACACATTGTGCTTTGGTGACCGATGCCTGAAGTGGGCATTTAAAAAACAACTGTTTAACTGTGTAAACATGCAAGGATAAATGCTTCATTGTGTACTTTTTGATTGCATGGATGTGGGTGTTTCTGGTATCACACGATAGGGAATCTGAGGTTTTATATTACCTGTGGTATTTAAACTGGCGCCCAAACTAAATCTAGTCAAAGATGATTCACTACCTGTCGCTTTTTTCAACCCACCTGACTCCTTAAGGGAAAGTTTTTAACAGACATTAGACAAAGGCAGACACTATGATTTCTTTGTTATGCTTTCTTGAGATAACACTACTTTTATTGCGATGTAATACAAGAAAAATATGCTGTTTCAATAAAAATTATGGCTATACAAACTAAACTATATGTTTTCCAGTCCCTTTCTTGATGCTATAAATTCTTGCTGGTTGGAAACTCGCCATATCATTAGCTGGAAACAACTAATGTATAGTCTGCCACACAATGTGGACAATGCAAATGTAAAATGCAAAATCAGTCCCTGTCTCCTTATGCAGCATGTGGCCCTAACCTACAAGACAAGCCTGCTAATGTGTCAGCTGCACTACACAGTTCATCTGCATAACCCTGGGGCTGCATCACCTCTGATGTTCATTTAGTTCACTTGATGAAATGATCTCATTTGCCCTGTCATGAAACTAAGCGTGTTTTTTTTTCCATTCTGAAACTGTGAAGGACGACTGACTGCTGCATTTGGAGGCGTGTGTGGGTGGGTAACAGAGTGTCAACCTGGGGACACTCGCATGCAAAACAAAATACAAAGAAGGCAAAGCGCATTTTGAATGCAGCTTGAATATGTAATAAAGAATATACCGTGACATCTTTGTAATGGAAATCCAAACTGCTCTGTAAAGTTGCTGAGGGAGAATGAAAGGCGACTGGGTAACTGATGGGGGGGCTAGCTTTGTTAATGTTGCTGGGTAAAGTCCAATGGTCACCTTGGTTCGGACCCTGACATTAATAGACCGGTGTGGGGAAAATGTTAAGTGTGTTAAGTGATCCCGGGAGGGGGGTGGGTTGGGGGTTCATCACTGAGATTGCTTCTAGCTTCTTCAGAGATCCCAATTTGGGGTTAGCTCATCATCCATCACCACACACCCCCCTGCGACCCCACTAACCTCATTAATTTGCCTCCCCTAGATTAGCCCTCCCTCGGAGACCACAAAGAGCCCCTACCATTGTTCTCATCTTCTCACCCACACAGCCCGGAGGTCTTAAGTAATTCAACTCCCCACTAGTCAAAATTGAGGTTGAAATTAAATCACGCTACTGTAGGGACAGGGGACAACAAAGACATTCTGGCTTTATGCCAACAGGCTCTTTGTTGCTTCCCTTATGATTTAGCATCTTTGAAAATCTAAGATGACCATTTACCCATGAAATAGTTCCCACTTGAGAACCAACCATGTTTTATGCTGTGCCATGTCCAGGGGCTGTTTGGAGCCGAGTTAGTTGCCTTTAAGTGCGCCTGGGAGGATGCTCCAACAGATAACAATACATTGGTGTGGCAATGTGCTCTCCATTACCTGATTAAGACCTATTTAATGCCAGCATTCTTGAATTTCTGATCAGAGTGTGACAAAATTAAGTATGTTCCTGATGACCAACATCCCTGACATTTAAACAGAAATTTAAACTAAGACTAGTCAACTGGTCTAAAAGTAAGAAAATGCTCAGAAAACAATCGAAATTGAGCACAATTTAATCAGTAACATTGACGAAAAAGACATTGTGTATATTACAGTAGCCGCTTGAAATCATGAATCACCTTTTCCACTAACCAAATCGTATTTTAAATGCAGCTGAAATGTGTGGCACTTTGCCCTGTGCATTATGAAGATTGTAAATTATACTACAAAACAACTCACTAAATGAAAGTTAATAAATAACATTCATTTGTTACATAATTAACGCCCCCAAATCATCTCCATTTGGAAACACACACAACGCAGTAATTTTCTTATGCATGGGTGTGCATGAAAATATACACACACAAAACACACGTCCAGGCTTGACTAAATCTCCTAAGCACCCAAAAGCACCTCTAGCCTAACAAGAAGACATGGGCAAGTGTGTGTGGGGCTTGGACACACTTCCCTAAGACAGCTGCAGACTTGTACTGATTGCACACGCATGGTTCCATCCATTGAGTCTGAGAGACGTGTGTGTGTGTGTGTGTGTGTGTGTGTTTGTTTGTGTGAGTGAATGAAAGGGAGAAGGAGGGAGAGCCATTGATGATCAGAGCTGCTGGTTAGTCCCACATGCTGATGCTTGAACTCCTCCCACTTTCCTCTGGGTATCTCAAAAATAAGTTTAACTGACTAGTAATTCTGGTACCGTCTAGCAAGAGTAGCAACATTTACATATCTTGTTGACTAATTGCGAACATCCCTTGACAAAACAGCTCTACGGGCGCAAATTAAATTCACATAAACCCTTTAAAATCTCTGGTAACACTGGATTATTTCAATTCAGAGTAATCAAAGATAAAGTGAGAATGTAATGAGTTTTAAGTAACAGTGAGGTATTGAAGTGTCTAATGTCAATAAAGCAATCACCGTGAACACAGAATTTAAATGTCTTTCTCCATTTGCCCTTTTCTGGAAGGACACTGGCGGTTCTTGTTGTCCTGTGGCATTGCCGAATCCGGGACACAGCAGAGGGTTTGGGTGACTGCCTCTGGACCTGCTATTGAGCTCCCTAATTAAACTATTAATCTCACATAATTAACCTCTGATGACCCTTTCCTCCCTCCATCCTGACATTGCTGCACTGGCTTATGAAAACAACTTCCCATTGGATCTCCCCAACCTCTAAATTGCATTCCTCCAGCACTTTATCTTGCAGATGTTTTTCCTCACGTATACTGCTGTTTCCCCACCACCTTCTCCAAATGTATTTTCTGTTGTTTGGCTCTCCCTCCACCTCAGCCTTTCTCTCAGTGTGCCTGTCTGTATGATGTGTGTGGACCACAGCTGTGTGCTAACTGCATTACTCTCCAAGTGGCTCTCCAAGGTGGATATGGTTACTTTTAATTAAAAAAGAATCAATTCCTATCCCTGTCAGTTTTTGAACTGGGCGACCATATGGACACTTAAAAATACAATCCAATTTCCAGTCACACAACCCCCCCCCATTTGGCCACCCCTCTCAAAACCACTTTGGCACTTCCATCACATCAGTCCACTGTAGGAGCTTTAGAAATTGCCACATCAATCTATGAAGCTTGTCTTTTAGGTTATTTTTTACAGATATTCTATATAACTGCCTATTTTGGGATATTTCTGTCTAAAACGAGAGTATTATGTGGCATAGTGGACCCATGGGAAACCTCTTAGTAGTCTAGCCATTGGACAATAAAGAAACACAACAGCTACAAAATCGTCCATACTGTAGAACTAAAACTACAATGGATCTGACACAAACACAGCACTAAAAGGTTGTGGCATTAAATTGTTTTGATGCAAAAAGTCACTTTAAACTTATTAAGTTAATTATGTTCCCATTGTAATCCTCCTGCCATTGGGAGAGGAAAAGAGCAGGCGCAGATACAAAGGCCTCGCTGGTCCTGCTGCACCTCACATGAAAAGCCACCCAAGATTATAACATGAGAGGCACGACAAGAGACACATACATCAAAAGCTTATTAAAGCCAATGAAATAACTCACAATGACAGCACTACAAAAAGATAACCATTACATCTAAGTGCTGGGTATGTATGACTTTGAGGCTGACCTTGTGGGCCAGGGGCCTATTGTGTACCAGGAGGCTGTATAGAGAGCTGGTTGATTAGGCCAAGCTCCCTGGGGATCGATGAGACGTCTGCGATCAGCACTCAGAGTAATCACACTGTATTGTGTGCCTAGTCAATGACGATATAAGATGAATGATGTCACAGGGCTATAATGCTGATAGAGGTGGTGGCGGATTTCTTGTTCTTATTTGTGCTTCTAAATCATGATTAATTGCATCATCTTAAGTTTACAAACAAACAATATGACAACAACCTTTAAAATGTAGCCACATATGCTGCACTGAGAATAGAAAATACTGTAGTTTGTATTGAAGGAGAAGGCCTGACACTGCTCACACGTTTGCTACCTGTGGTTGCCTTGCCTGCTCAACTTTTTTAAGGGGGAGACAAGGACACCAGACTGAACCCATGTAATCAGAAACTTGCCAGGCACCCCGCCCATAATATCTGTCTGGTGTCTGCCCTGTAATACAGGAAGTCCAAACCAGAACTATCAAGTTCACATAACTAAGTTGCATACAAATTACAGGCATCACATGCACGCAACCCTGCCATTAGTGGTAGGTGTTATTTTTGCCCCCCAACTGTCTTATTTTAATTCTATGTCTGTTTGCTTTACAGTCTGCGTAATAGCAGGTCTGGGCCTTTTCCCATGTGGGCTTACATTAAACTACAACCATAGCTTAACCTCGGACCAGAGCCAGGCTTTTCTGAAAGTCTCTGTAAGTTTGTTTCATGTCCCTTTAAGCTGAAAATTCCATCGTCTCTCAAGTTCATCATTCATGTAACAGTGCTTGAGTGTATCTTCAATAAAAACGCTTGTGCCAGCTTGTCACAGTAGAGTATCTTTGTCTGTTAATTAAAATGCTTGGCTCTGGGTTTTTATCCGTAAATGATATGATTACCGAAATTAGAGACCAGGGAAATCTTGCTCTCACTGAGACAGAAAGGCAGGGAGCAAAGAGACCAGATTAAGTAAAGTAAAGACACCGTAGAACACTGTCCAAATTAACTCTTTGTTAACAGAACTGAACACAGTAAGACACAAGCTAGCGAGCTGTGTGTTTACTTGAAGGTCCAGTGTGTAGGACTTAGTGGCATCTAGCGGCTGAGGTTGCAGATTGCAACCCAATGAAACTTCTCTCGTCTGCCAAGTGTAGGTAAATTGCGGTGGGCAACGCTAAAACGTAAATGGCCCAATCCAACACCAGTGTTTGGTTGGTGCATTCCGGGCTACTGTAGAATAACACAGCAGACACAATGGAAGAGGATCTGCTCTATGTGTAGATATAAATGCTCATTCTGTGGTATAAAATCGTATTATTTTTTATTTTCAGGTTATTATATAATATTCCATTTCTGCCAATATATGCCCCCTATATTCCCTAATATATCTTACAGGCAAACCTTTAAATATCTCTGTATTGTTTGGAAAAATGGCAACTGAAGATGGCCAACATGATCTAAATGCATAAAATACTGCAGAGACGACCATAACAAACCATAACAGAATATGTTCTTAATATTCACCTTAGTATGTAGCTATCTGCACAATACAGATTAAAAACAGCACAATAGCAGCACAGCTTAATAATCAGGGTGGCATCCAAGTTCTGTGCTGCACTGGGCATCTGACAGACTCAGCACATTTGAATAATATCTTGGCACCTCTAATGCCCTAGACATTAGCTTTTTTTCTTGATGATCTCTAATAAAAAAGCATACGCAGTTGAGTCGCTTCCATGCATCCCCTTGGTGGCAATTAAAAGGCAGGCATAGAACAGCTCAGGTACACAACATAACATGACAATAAACATGGTGTACATCCAATAAATAAATTACTGACATCGCAGATCTTGCTTTGTCAAGGGACCAAAAATTTGTCTTATAGTTTTTTAAATTTATTTCCTCCAGCCATTCATGCTTTATTTGAATTCTTAAGTAATTAATATTATTCCAAGTGTTTATTTCATATTAGGATGCAGCAGAGGGACTAGAAATATTGTAACATATTGCAGTAGTTTTGGTTGCATAGGAAAACCAGCAGGAATGGACCTGAGTCAAATACATCACTCTCTGTTTGAGTCTGGGGATGGATCCAGTGCAGTGGGCCCCATCTTTTAAGCCTTACTTAAGCACTACTGCTCCAGTCTAGGTTTGATTTGGTCTGATCACATTACAGGCAGAGCAAAGACAGTCGTGCCAGACCACAAGAAAAAAAGACAGGAGTGCAAAACTTTTCTGCAAGGTCAAGTTGACACTGATACTGTGCAAAACTCGAGACACACCGCAAGAGACGAAGATGATAACACAGGACTGAGTGATACAAGGCAAAGGGTACAGAAAAACAAATCCTGCTGGACCCTTGTATGAAAGCACAGAGCAGTTGGCGTGGTCGGGTGGGGGAATGGGAGGGGTTGGGGTATAATTGAATTACAGTGACCCTATGACAGTACTGTAGGTGAGGTCATGTGCTGAATTAATTCTGTCCCTGACCCCGTCTTCGGCGGGGCAGTGCTTCTTGGCTGCCCCCGAGACCCAAAGGCGCAGCGATGGTGACACATCTCTCTGAGCGCCTTCTCCCAGCCAAAACCGTCATTCAGATTGACAGCTGGGCACAGAGGCCGATGGAGCATCACTTTGTGCAGTGTGCGCTTATTTTTAGTGCAAATGCTACAGCTCCCTATACTTTGGGACATGCATTTGATGAGCTGCTATTTTTGTTTGTTGGAATCCACTAAAGACAGCAAATGTAAAATTGAATCTATATTCTATTTTAAATGAAGCTCTGCACTGCACAGCATGAAAGCGTGTTAACCGCGAATACATTCAAGCAATGTGCGTCAATGTGGTGGGTTAAATTCAACTTCACATCTTACTGTCAGTCCCTTTAAATGAGGAGAACGTTCACAAAAGGGCTGTATTTGTTCAACTGATTGCTAGGTTAGGTAGTAGACCTGAAATCACTTGCTTTTAACCTCCCATTGTGTGTATATTTCACCATGTGTGGAGCAAATGAGGGGCTTAAATGCTCTTACAGTCAAAATACTTATGAAGCTTAAGGTATTATCAGATTGTACAGGAACCAAGGCAGGACTTCACAGGTGAAAGAAGTTACTTACTGTCTGCCTGAGAGGAGCACACTATGCAGCTGAGTAGAAGCAGGAACAGCAACGCCCCTCTGGGCAGGAGGGGCACTGCCAGGTGAATATTAGGCACCATGTTCCAAGTTGGCACTGCTCCCTCCTCAGTCCCCTGCTAGACACGTCCCACTCTGACAGGATCAAAGACTAACACCTGGGAGAGAAAAACACATGCAGAACAGGAGTACAAAAACATTAGTATTCAAACCCACTATATATTTGCATATATTTGAATGAGCATAATAACAGTGTAAAGCAGAAATATCAAAAGCAAGTCGCACAGCAGAACCAAAGGAGACATAAATTGTGTATACTTGTAAGAAACCCTAACCCTAACACTTGTAAGAAAACAACAGCACGCAACATTGCAGATCTTTGGTCTCGATCAACAAGGCACCCAATACCCACAACAAAATCCTGCTCGGGGCCAGGGAAAACACAAGTGAAGTGAGTGTCTGTAGCACGCAAACTACATCAGCAGAAGAGTCAGGAAGCGAATGCAGTACAGTGCAACACAGAGAAATCATGGGAAGAAATAACGAGAACAAAGGGGAGGTCAGGATGCAGGATTAAGCTTCTCAGCTCTCCTCTCACAATGGGGATCAGTTAAAAACCCAGAGGACCTCCTAAACAGTACTCCCAAAGGAGCGCCGCCCACTTAATGTTCCCCATTAAGAAATTGAAACTGTGTCTTCCAGATGGGCTCAAATCACACAAAGTGCCATGATCTCATATTATGAGAACATGCATACATATATAAACATTTAGCATACGACACACACCCCCATGGGGGAAACGGTTGGTCAACAAAGCAGCAGCAGGTGTACCACAAATTAACCATAATTAACCGAACAATAAAACAGAAAGCGTTGCTTCATCATCTTAAGTAGTGGGTGGAGACACGGAAACAGAGGCTGTCACGGAAAAATTAAACCACCCAAGCATTGATTCTTTGTCTTTTCAGGAATTAGATTTAGTGTAGGAAATGACTAAGCCGGCTGATAAGATTCTGATATATGACCTTAAGTTTGTTACAGCCTGCAGTTTTGCTGTCTAATGCTATTATAAACAAAGTAACTGTGTATCCCCATAAATTGAGCTAACTAAATTTCTTATCCCTACACTCTTGCCCATGGCCATCTGTGATGAGTAATCATAACGCTGTAAAGCAGACCACAATATGGTAAGGATAGATATCTCTCTTTTGATGGAATTAAAGCAGTATCTCCAGAGGACTTCATAAAAGATGAACTAAAATGAGAAAAGTTTTAAAAGTTTTAAAGTAAGCCTACTTTTGTCTTCAAGGGCTCCCTGACAATGATTCTGTATAAAGCTTTTACAAGAGGGCTATTGGAATTGAATTGAAAACTTTCTCAGCTCGTCTGTTCAGTCTCAATGCTGAGTTTATAGTGGCAGCTAAACAATACTGATTGCTGATATTTGTGAAAAGAGAAAGAGAGCTGCTCACAATGTGGAATATCTTGAGGCTTGTTGGGTGGCCGGTCAGCTTTAGTCTATTCAGTTCAGCTAAATAAGTTAGAGTGTCAGGAACACAATGCCTCCAGTATCTTGTGGAAAAAAAAAACCTTTCCATTCTTAAGCCTGTGGAGGTGTTGAGCAGCCCATTACTCATGTGGCTATTTCAATGTGTGTGGAAACACTGAAAAAAACGCACACACCGGGCACCTCTTTGACCACCCTCTTTGTGAAACAAGACCAAGGAAAACACTCCGCTAGGCAGAGATCTTAGGCAAGCAAAATTTCAAGTTTCCTTTTCTTCAACCGAGCTCTGCTTTAACCTCTTCCGACAAGTCACTTGGCGAAGGAAAAGACAAGCATGGCTGAGTAAAATGATGTGAAGGAATGCTATGTATGAGTCACGGCACTGGTGCCTCACCTGGGCACGGTTGCAGACAGGTATCACTGACGGCCGAGCTCTTCATCACCGTTTGTCACTTACAGGAATGTGCCTCTAGGCTTTCATGTCTACTAAACTAATTTCCAATGCAACACACCTTGCATCTAAGGTATTTCCAAACACTATGTGCAGACCATCTATCGTCAGTGAAAGTTCAAGCTGTGATCATATCAGGCTGTATCATACTCCTACCTGTGTGTGGATTTTTGAGAAATGGTGCAGCTAGAATAGATTTACACCTCTGGTAAGGGAGATTCCCCTTATGTCTTCACCTTCACTGCTAATGAGAAAGCAGCTCATTGTTGGTGTGTTAAGCTGTAGCAGTCTGGAGAAGAAAAGATACACAAATAAACTGCTCGGGGTGCCAAAGAACTGGATCACACCCCCACTCAGCAGCTAGAATTAAAGACATTTAGGCCCCAACTTAATACCCCAAGTTAGCTTTGCAAAATGAGTCTAACTCACATCAAGTTTGTTGGCTGACAAATTTGTTTTGACACTCATTTTCATGTACGCCAGCGTTGCGTTGGTTCATGTCGGTGGGTAGAGAGAGTGAGAGAGGCTGATAGAGTTGGCTAGTCGCCGTGCTCCAAACCCTTGGCGGTGGAGGGATATCTTTTACAGCAGATGCCAGGGAGAGGCAGATGCTTTTCATCTTCAATGAGACAAATTCCTAGAGCGAGGTTTATTCTTTATTTATATAGCTGCTTATTTATCCCAGTGCAGCTTGGTGCCTCCCAGCTGCACACAAATACTATGGGACAACATTTGCCACTATGTGCATTTGTGCCATGGCGGTGGTGCTCCTTACAGAAGGACAGGGCATCAACATGGAAATGGTGCAGTGTGATCCAAAATCTGAGCAAGTGGCTCAGCACACAGGAAGACATTGTTTGCTACTATGTGGGAGAGAGAGAGAAAAACAATAAGAACATGTAGGGGTGGATGTCTGCCCTTGCGAGATTGCATGTGAATCCATCTGTCTTGGTAATGATTTAATTCTGAAGCCTGGTTAGCAGTGCAAGAGTGAGACAGGAAAGTGTGTGTGAGAGAGAAGGAGTTAGCACTGCATAATCGCAGCTAGAATGATGATCAAGATTATTTCACAAGAAATTGAGATCCTAATTAATAATCACAATAATTAGTCAGGATGAATTCAGGAGCTAAATTGTTTTACAGCTGAGTAGATTTTCTAAATTATTACAGTTTGAAACTGCAGTGCACAAACTCATGTTTCATAAAGCAGTATGTCACAACATATACCAAAGTTCTAAAGCAAATGGTAAGTGTATTAAATTATGGCTTTCTAGCAACAACAACAAAATGTTAACTGAATTTAACTACCAGACAATTCTGAGAATAGAGATGGAAACTCTATCAACATTTGTAGTATAAAGAACTATCTCTGTTGCCTTCTTATTAGCAATTTTCTAGGATTTCAATTTGTCCTAAACAATCAGTCAGAATAACTAAACTAGTTTATGAAGAATAGAATTTTATGTCCTGATAAGGGGTGTCACTTTCATATTTTGCTTTTGATAGCATGATACACATGAATCTGTGATTAACTGGTAAAGTTTCAAGAAAAAAACAAAACAAAACACACACACAAAAAAACCCCCACAAAACAAGAAATGACATCAAATACAAGAGGCCCTCCTTTTTAGTCCACTGCTCCATTGACTCGTTGAATTTTAGCACTTGAATTTTAAACACTATCCATATAAAGGTGGTGAAATTATAATATTTTGTGATGTTAATGTCTTTTATTTTACCTCAGTTGGCTTTGCTGACAGCTGGCTAGCCACCTTAACATGCCTAAACATACTGCCCACTGCCTGCCCTCCGGTCTCCACTGGTTAGCCTTGGCTGCACTGCGCACCACTTGGGTCAAGTTGGAGCTAGCTAGTGGCGCAGCTCATTCACGATTACCGCCATTTGCTGCTATTGCAACAAAAACATGGTGGCTAGCCTCCTGTCTCCCCCCAGGTCCAGATGAGTACACTGCTTTCCTTTGATTATCAACTATGTTAGCATCACTAGCTGTGCCAACACTGCTAACTGTGCTAACAGTGATTGTTAACAATGCTAAAACGGTTGACAACCGTAACCTGAAGAGCAGCAAAGTTAACCCATAGACTGACATGCACAGCTCAAAAATATTTTCGGTGGTTAACTGATCGACGGTTAACCGTTGATATCCCTAGTCCTGATATAGGAAAACAACAGACAAGACAAAGTCAAAGTTCCCTCCACCTCATTATCACTTATAACCTGAAGACACAAAGCAAAGGCTGTGTTTAATAAATTAAAGCTTCAAGCTCCCTTGGCTGATCAGCTAATGTTTGGGAAGAGCTATTTATTATGGTGCAGCATTGGGTCTTGTGTCCAATTTGTCAAGATGTCAAGATCATGTCTCCTATATATGGGGAGTATACTCTATGATGGCAACATTTTATCTTAAGACACAGATACTATGAAGAGAGAACAGAGGGTAATTAAACTGATAATGAAGTTACAATAACCATAACCAACAAGCCACTCGTCATGGTATCCACTCTTTTAAGTCCTTTAAGAGAAGGCTTTGGAGTTTTGAGAGTCTGGGGAGTTCTCAGTAATGCAGAGCGTGACTTATGTATATATGCACTGTATTATAGGCAGACAACAAAGAGGTTTAGTGGAGTAATTAAGTGAACGGTGGGTTGGGAACATCTCAAACGGTAAACTGCGGAGAACAAAAGAGGTTTTGAGCGAGTACAGTGGGGAGGGGAATACAACAAAAAATACACACCTATCCTGTTTGCCTGTTTGCCACCCACATCAGATGCCTGTCATTCAAGTCAATACCCCCAGTGTGTGTTTGTGCGTGTGTGTGGTAAGGGAGTGGCCACCCATACAGAATTGGTAGTCTGCAAACAGACAATGACGAGATGAAACGAGGCACAGCTGCGCAGAGAGAGTGCAGAGGCTGAGTAAACACTACTATTACACTAACTACAGGTAGCATCTCTGCTCTCCATCGTTTCCATCCCTCCTACTCATGTTCTCTCTTTTTCTCCATCTCTGTTTAATGGGTCATCCTGAGAGAGGGGGGGGGGGGGCTGGGTGGGACAGCTGAGATATATGGCTAGCAGTGTGGGGAGCTAATCATGGCCGTCTCTGGAGGTGATAAACCCAGACCAGAGAGGTTTGTGTTGGCGCAGCCTGCAACGGCTCCATAAACACAGTTACAAGCTGAATTTCGACAGCAGTGTTTTGGCCCCTGATTAGTTTTCCATGCCCTAGAAGGCTAACCCTCACAAGATCTGTGCTCCTTTTATACCTCTGCGGTGAACACGCACCACACGACCCCAGGAGAATTACTGCAAGCCGACGAACCCTGTATTGTAAAATGAAAGTGTAAAGTAACAAAATTAGGTTTTCCCTCCAACACTGAAAGCTTTTCTGTATACACAGACTTGATGGTGCATGTCTATTTTACAGGGCTGTGACAAGGCCCTGCATTGAAATTCACCTAACAAAGGGTAATGTCCTGTGACCTATCAAGTTTTACAGCACTTTTGTTTACAAGCTGATTCCACAGAGTTAATTGTTAACGCCTTTCTGCTAAGAGACTGAAAGACACCTATCACGGTTAAATGCACTTCCTTAAGTTGCGCAATAGAAAGTAAGGAGCACTGATAATGCTGACCTACAATGAAGGCACTCATGTAATAAAACACGATTCAAGTGTCTGCTTGTGAAGATGACTCAAAGAAATCCATCAGGCAGTTCATTTCAGACACTTCAATAATGACATATTAAAATACTACATCCGGTAAAATATATGCAGACATTTACAACATATGACACAGTCTCCATGACGCATTTCGATGTAATTGGTGACGCACAAGGGTTGGACTTCATGCACCAGACCCCTGATGATGTCCCGAGGGACTAACTTGCCTCTGAACTGAATGCAAAGACCACCGCATATTTGCTTCACCCATATGATACAATGTCGATTGGCATTTAGTCTGGTTGAGTGAACATTTAACAAAACTCAAGCACCTCCATAAATTGCCACTGAAGTGGGGATTTACAATCACCTCTGGGGGGCTACCAATCTTTTCGGCTGCAAATCAATCTTGGAATGAAAGGTGATATGTATTACACTGATATGTATTACGCAGAGTAGAAGAGACATACCAGAGTGCCACTTCCATTTGAATTTATTGGAGAGTGATTATTGGCGTTGTCGAGCTGCAGAGCAAGGAGAAAATGGCTTGCACTACAAAATGCTGGGCAAAGGGCCTGCAATAAATCAAAAAGCAGTCTCAATGTAAAACAGACATTCATCAAATAAAAGCAATGCTGTGCATACCTGAAACAATTGAGTGGATGAAACAGCTTTCTGTGAAGTAGCACCAACCGTCGAAGCCATATTTACAGAATATAAACTACTTAAGGTAGAAAATTTAAATGGAATATTCATAAAATCATAGTCTCAACAATACAAAGCAGGACACATCTTTCATTTCTTAAACCATGCTTTTATGCTCATGACTTCTTTTGTTCATTCATTTTATCCCCTTTGTTAAGATCCTAGCTCTTAGATCTTGATTTTGACAGTGATATTAATTATCATGGGTATTAAAGGTCCAGTGTGTTGGATTTAGGGGGATTTGTTGGCAGAAATTGAATAAAATGTAATTTTTTCTTGAGTGTGTAATCCCCTGAAAATAAGAATCGACATATTTTCACTAACTTTAGAATGACCCGTGTTGGACTGCCATGTTTCTACACTAGCCCAGAACAAACAAACCAAACATTGGTTTTAGATAGGGCCACTCGTGTTTTTGCGTTAGTCACCATGACTAGCAACCCCTCCATGACAAGCCGCACAACATTGGAAAAACATCGATTTTTTACGTGGAATTGCTGTATTCAGTGTTTTTACTGGTTTACATGTACGAGTCTGTTTGTTTTGGTGAGGGATAGACCTCTGCAGATAATTCGGCTCCTGGTAAAAAAACTCTGAACAACTAGATCTTAAGTTATCCAAGAAAAATGTGGGCACACGTAAGAAGGAGCTGAGCTAGTGGCCTTTCTGCGATGAGCCTTAAAGCGCCAGTGAAACACTGATTCGTAACATTTTAATCGTCTGGTCAGTTTGTATTGGTGAGGAGGAGACCTCTATGGACATTCTGGCTGCCGGTTAAAACCTCCTGAACAATGAACACTAAGGGAATCCTCACTGGGAGTTTATGCTTGGCACATGAGAGAAATTTCAGCTGGTGGCAATCTATAATTGTCACTACTAAATGCCACTAAATCCAACACAATGCTCCTTTAAATTTATGACTATCATTAATTTTGCTTATAAATTACTGCTGTTTCCCTTTCTCCTACTAAAATGTTCTTTGCTTTTATCTCTGTTGATTGTGTGACATCACTGTTTTAAATGGTATATAAATAAAACATCTTGTTGTTGTTCTGGACAACCTCAAAGGTAGAGCCTAAATAAAAACTAATGGAGAATGATAAAATAACAAAGCTTTGTATTCAATTCAGGGTCTCTAAAAATTTACTCAGCCAACAGCCTTGCCCTAGTTACCCTTGTAAGAATGGAAAAAGTTTTAATATTTGTGCTTGTTTACATTTGAGAGAGTTCTACAAATGAATTACTGCATAATTAAGAATGATTCTGTGCTATGGCCAAACATTAAATTAGCAATATAAACTGAGACACATTCTCAACAGCAGATGTGCATATATATCAAAAGGAAATTCACACTGTCAAGCAAGAAAGATGGGAAAGACGTCACCACTTGACGGTTTGCTTGTGGACAGATGGTGCCATAAAATGACTAGGCAGGCAGCACAGAAGGCATAGACCCCCCCCCCCAACACCATGACTTCAGCTCCCCCACCCCCACCACCCCCTGGGCAGAAAGCCTTGTCTCCGCCAGTAAAAGACAAACAGAGTGAAGGCATGTGAGCAGAAAGTCTGGCAAATACAGAGCTCTGTAGATCAATAGATGGCCGAACAGGGCCAGTTGTTTGAGCTCAGCTCAATCCACAAATACACCATGGCTGGATCTTTAGCAACCGGAAAAGGCTGAAATATTTGAAAAATTAAACACTGTAGAGCTACAATAGAGCATGGAAGAATATGGAATGCAATGCAAACTGAAAACAGGCTGTATACACAGGGTTTCTCATTAGTGTTGCTCAACAAGGAAAG
The DNA here is from genome assembly GCA_035609425.1 of Epinephelus awoara. Classification (NCBI taxonomy): domain Eukaryota; kingdom Metazoa; phylum Chordata; class Actinopteri; order Perciformes; family Serranidae; genus Epinephelus; species Epinephelus awoara. The sequence goes on along the minus strand of CM069306.1, from coordinate 22,752,320 downwards.
AAACCTTCCCTTTGTCTCTGGGTTTGAGTGTATTTATTCTCAACAGGTGGAGCTGAGGTGAGGACACTGGGCCTTACTTTGTAAAAGAGGGCAGGAGGGGGGTTTTGAGGGCTTCATACTATTCAGCAGGTGTCTACACTGTTCTAAATCAATTACCTCTAGTGAGTCAGTGCTTAGAGTAGGGGGGTATTGTAAATCAGCTTGGTGTCAGGCCAGATTAGTGACTGTAACGGGCTGGGAGTGACGCTCTTTGGCCAACAGGGACCCTCCATAAGGGTCTACATAGGACCCAAGCTGTGGCCCCAGTACTCAATGACAGAGCAGCAACACTTTATACTAAGGTTGGGATATATATGGAAGTATACTGAGAGACTGGCAGAGAATTTACTATACACTTTCAATCCATTTAATATGTCTGGTAATTGGAGACAATGATACAAATCATTGAGCAGAACTGCTTTAAGGCAATATTGGATTTTAATGATTTCTTTCATCAATGTAATCAAATGCCTTGATTTGTCAGGTATTTAATTCACCAAATTAGCAAAAACAAGTCCTGGTACCTATTGGCTGTTTTATCAACAAGTTTATCCATATTGCACAACCAGACATTGCACGCACATGTACACTTGCACAGTAATTAGGATTTGCCTACTCATACTAGGAACATTCAAATTGGCAGCTAAAGGATTAGCCAGACTGCTATGCACTGCCTTGGCTACTGGTCAAAATAGTGGTCATTCAGTGGCTGATGGGTACTGGGTGGATGATTTGTGCCTGTCAAACTGCAAGTATGAAAGCAGCCCCTTATCTCACTACATCCTTTTATGCAAATCTAACTCTGAAGAACTGTTGTGTCAGCAACAATATTCCCTTATCGCCCATCGCCACTAAACACAGAGGTGTGGACATGCAGTTGTGGTGTATGTTCACTTTATGACACAAAAAATTCCAAAATATTCATATTGCACTGGATGGTTTTGCGCCTGTTTGGCTTCAGTCAGAGCTGAACGCGCGAATGAAACTGTATATTGACACAGTGGTTTTATTATTTCACCCTACAACAGAGCATGTAAAAGACGCAGGGAAAACAACCCTCTGTGGTCCAAGGAACAGAGGAATAAAACCCAGTGTTGACACAGGGAAGGGTTAGACTAACTCGGCAAAGGCTGAGAAAAGCACTTCCTATATAACCAAGCATTTGTGGTGGGAAACAGAAACACTGGACCTGCTGGTGTCTAGGCTGAGGCATAAGGTCCTATTTAGAAAGGAGGACCCCTCGATTAAAAACGTGTTTGGAGGAATCTAAAAAGCACACACAACATATGCTTTCATGAAACAAAAAACCTACGTGTTACACAAAGGGAATTCAAGACTCCTGGTCTACCTGAAGCAGTTAAGACCGAACAGATTTAACATGGGTTAGTTGCCATTGCAAATGTGGAAAAAAGAGGATCCCCAAGTCCTAATCCAACTTCTCTCCTGCCTTTTATTCCAGACAGCTATCCTCTCAGCCCCTGTCTAACTAGTGAAAAGAGGCAGATTCTAATAAGCCATTCTGTCTTTCTGTCAGTCTGTGTTTCTCTCCATCCCCCTGTTTCCTCATCCCCTCTCTCTCTCTCTCTCTCTATCCCTGGCCATGTCTCCTTCTCTGTCTCTTTCTCTCTGTCTGAGCCACGAGCCAGTCTGTTGGAGCAGATGGAACCATATATCCCCATTGCTCTCTGGAGGCCTGGGGATTTAAAATGTAAAAGAGATGAGTGGGGAATATGCAGGGCCGAGTTGATAAAGGGCAAGAGAAGCAGGGACTTTCAGCTTAGACCATGTTCATCAAACAAGTACAGTACTTCTAAAAACTATGTTTGTGCTATAGAGTAATGAACTACAAAGATGTAGCCTCTGAACTCACCACGAACCTGGCATGACTGTTCTTACTGAGCGCCTAATCCAATATTTTGTCCTACATGATATGAGCAGAGCAAGCAAATGTATTTCTGCTGGTAACAGAGGCAGATGCCCCCAAATGTTCTTGTTCTGTTGACAGAAAAGAAATCAACATCATATTAAATCTAGTACGTCCTTTATCAAGCACAAAACACAAACATCTGCTTTGCTGATTTAAAAATAAAACCCCATAGAAAATCAATCTGAAATAATTTTTGATCATTGACTTATCATTTCAGTAAATCATTGAGAAAATATGTTTCAAGCTTCTCAAATGTGTGAACTTGTGAACGTTTTAAAACATAACAAGAAATTTTAAAGCAACCCCTTGGCTCTGAAAGATTTTTGCTCTTTCACCTACTTTCTTACATTTTAGCCAAACAAAAAAATCTTGATCAATTCATCAATAACAAACATGTATAATTAGCAACAAAAAAAATAACACAAGTCAATCCAGTTGGTTACCAACATCATTAGATGTTGATTTTTTTGTTGGTTTGAAGTTGAGTTGATAACTACTATCCAGTTATCAACATCTCATGTTACATCTCATGCTAACGTCATCTTGGTGTAGAACGACGACATTTAGTTGTAAGTTACAGAGAACAAAACTAAAGGGAAACATCATGATGTTAACATCCACACAACTGTAAATTCTAACATTGTAAAGCATTTCAAATATTGTTCAGTCTAACCAAAATTTGACATCTGTTCAACGATTTTCTGACATCATCCTGACATCTGGTGCCAGCTAATAAACCAACTGAGGGCTGACAGATACCAGCCAAAAACAAACAGGCATTCATTTGGATGTTACTCCTGAGGCATTTTCTTTAAGTTGCATTAGCCGGAAATGTGGAGTCAGACCTGCCTCCTTCTACTCCTCACCTCATGCCACCTTTCAGGTAATGAGAAAGTATCTGGACACTGTATCTGTCGTCTGGGAGAGGATTCTGCTTCGTCCTCCATCTCTGGGTGGCAGGTTGACAGACAGGAAGAGTGAAGAACAACAGGCACACGAGGTTGTGAGCAGTACAATCGATTGCCAGCTGACTAGCGAGGTCCATTATACTGACAGGCCAGAGCCACAACACGACGACTTGCACTCCACCAACGCCCTCATTACTACCTATGAATCTCTCACTGGGACCAATCTCTCTCGCGCTCTGCCCATTCTTGCTCTCTCTCTACAGTACATCTCCCTCGGCAAAGCATAGGACTGAATTTCACTCTGTCAATCTGATGGAAGCGTTTTAAAAGAGGCGAAAGCCACTCTTAAGCCTCTGCACTTGGCTTCATGTACTGGGCAAGCAATGGATACAGAACAAAGATGACATGGGGTAATACACTGTTCTTCAGAGCAATGTTCTTGAGAAAAATGCAGCCTAAATGTACATTTAAGCCAGTGCAATCTTGGAGAAATTTCAACTATCTGCGAGGGGAAACCTTTGCCATATTAAACATTTCTCCCACTATCGCCCTGTCTTTCAGCCCTGCTATCTGCTCTCCTTGTCCTCTTTCCCTCCAACATCCCCTCTAGTTATTCTGAAATCCTTAGTCCTTGGAAGACTTATTTATACTCTCTCCTCTACCCCACCCCTCTCCCTCACAGTACAGCTGCAGATAGGATTTACCTGCAGCTGAGACAGCCTCCAGACTATCAATTACCACCAGTGTAGAGTCACTGTTCTGCAGCTCGGCTAACAAGACATACACAAACAACACATACACACAGATCTCTTGGACACATCCAGTTAGAGAAATTCTAAATTGACTGGGAGTCATTGGATTTTACTGACTACTCATATAGTTTGGTGAGAATCCACTTCACGATAAACAAATAAATAATAAATCTAGACATGGGTCCGGATACATCCAATCAAGCCAACTGGAATTTAGATCAAGTGTTCTGTGAAAGAAGAGCAAAAAATAGAAGATGCCAGAGATGCTATCTTTAGAAAACAGACTGGAACAATTAATGGAAAAATCTGTAAAAGTTAAAAAAAATAATTTGATGAAATGTTGACAAACAAATTAAGTAGTATTTACTGCCGTAAAGATGGTCTTTTCATAATCTATGCATGAAAAAGACACAAATACTTTTGAAATTGGTGCTTTACAACCAGAGAAAACAGAGGAAAAGGGCTGTGGCTTTTGCTCAGGGTGTAGAAAACCTAAACTACCAGAATGCACTGCACTACACCGGACCACAAAACACTCCCGCTGGTGGGTGACGTAAAGCGAGCTTGCCCGTTTTGTCACACGATACGAACAATATGGCAGAAACATGTTTCTGAAAACCCTTTAGGCAATGCAGTAATACAATATTGGTTCTTATTTGATTGGTACTGCTTAGTTTTACCACTTGATCTCAGTATTTTCAGCCTACGTTTTTATATTACAGGAAACAGTGAGGCACCCACTTCCTGTTGACAAATTCTTGCACTAGAATATGTTTCTGAAGACATTATACGCTAGAATAGGCAATACAGCAACAGATTCTCTGTTTGTATTTGGTTTGTATGCGAAACTGCGAAAGTGCAATCTGTTGTTCAAGCAACAGCCCTGGAGCCAGCAAAAGTCTGCAAAGTATCCCTTTAAGAGCCCTAAGTAACAGCAGAGCTAGTGCTAAGACTGAATAATATATACTACATATCTTGTTCACAGATGTGTGGGTAAAAGAGTCATGCTTGCATTTTCAAATGATGACTAAGTCAAACAAAAAAAAAAAAGAGCACAAACACGCAAAACTTGGAGCCCTCACTACAGTTCATTTGTAAAGTTGTGATGTTTGACCAGTCCGTGATGTGCTGAAAACAGAAATCTCACCAAATTCTTCCTGACGTGTCATCTCAGTCTCTGACAACGATTAGACTGAACACCAGGCCGTTAGACATACACAGAGACATGCTGGGACAGGACCTGTCACTCACACCATCTGATCCACCCTGACACCTAAAGTGCCTCTGTCAGGTCAGCAAATGAAAAGCCATCACAGCCAATGTTGCAGTCATCAAGCTGAAGTTATTCCATAGACTGGTTAAATGCTATCTTGCCAGCTCCTGTTAAACCTTGTTGAGCATGTTTGGGCTCAGGGCGTCAGTTTTGATTCCCTGGCTTAGTGGTTTGTTTATGCACCATCACAGGAGCTGGACAACCCTCCAGGAAACAGAACTCATGTAGGGGGCATAGGCTAACACGCCCCAATAAAACTCTTATGAGGATTACAGCCTGCAATCTAGCAATACTCGGTCACGTAGTCAGTCCATACAGCCCAGTGTAAGCCTGTGAAGAAAGATCAGAGGAAGTGAATTCCTTTTAAGTGAGCCATCATGTCTAGCCGTGGCAGTACTGCAGTGATCATTAGGATAACATATTCGGGTCAAAAAGGTAATGAATGTGCATTAACAATGGACTGTACGGTAACACTCCAGAAAGTACAACACATTCACAGCTCGCCATCAACCCATTAAAACCATTAACCTCATAAAATACTGACCAAGGGTTATTTTTTTCATGCATTGGACAACATGTGGAAAAATGTACAATGCATTATTTACCTCATACATAAAATCTGCCTTACAAGCTTAAAGACATTTCCATGGTTTAACTGTCTTAAACAGAGTTTCCAAGCATGAGATGCAAAGGGGCTTCCCTATGAGCTATAAAGAGGAAACTGGTTATCCTTTGACTTCCCCTCTCCTCAACCAGTCCTCTTGTCTGACTGTCAGCCTAGGCAGCCAAGTCTCCCATGTTTACTAATGTAGAAGCAACCCCTTTATCAGGGAAGAGATTTGTAGGGAAGAGGCAGGGGATTAGCCATCAAATTACCAGGCAGACAGCATCCCTGCTCCAGGGTTGTGAAGCGGTAATCTCTGAGGCTGAAGGGGGAGATCCAGATAAAGGTTTGGGATTGGTGCTGTGGAACTCCAAACTCCAAACTGTGCATAAGTAAAATATGAAAGTGTGTTTCAGGGAGCTATTTTTTCCAAGCAAGTTCCCCCTTTCTTTTTTTGTGGTACCTACTATTATAGGACCATATCAAATTATATAGTATTCCCCATGTTGTTAGGCTATGTGGTATTACATAGCCCGACACCCCGACAGTGCAAGACTTTTGATAGGTGAAAGCTCTCAAACAGGAATGCTGTAGCTAGGCAGAGCTTGTGGAATTAGATTTCAGTGGCCTTGCCCGTGGTTCTTGCATTGTCACCCCGCTGCCCTCCCTTAAACAAGCAGCGCTCTCCTCAGAGAATACCCCCTGGACACAGGAATGTTTCATCAACGCCTCAGCCCCCAGCATCCTTACAGGGCCACAGTGGGCCAACAGGCGCTGCACAGGCAGGCTATAAATAAGTCAGGCATTATAATGAAACCAAATGAATCTCCATCCATCTTCCCAAAACAAGCCAGGGACCAAAGAGTTCTGCAGGAAGAAGAGTCATTGCCTGCATTTGAGGATGAACCACAAGATGAACAAAAGCCAAACTGATGCTAAGAGCACCAAAACGTGAAACACGCAGGTTATACTCTCAGATGCTAGTAGCATGAGAATGTCCGAGTCTGTGTATGGGTAGCCAAGGCTGCGAAGACTTATAATTCAGTTATATGACATCTTATTGATAGTGAGAGGCCAGTACTACTTGCGGCTATGTGAGATCAGCAGCAGTGGACTGTTGAAAAACAAGTCATAACTTTGGAGGAAGTGACAGGAAGGCTGATAAAGTAATCAAGTAGAATGTCGAGTCTAAGCCAGGCATTTGTAGAAATTGGGAGGCTGAGTAAACAAGGGCGGTGGTGGAGGCAGAGGGATAAATCAGCCACATGACTATACTCCCAGAACCAAGCACCAAATAAATCAAACCTACATTCAATTTTATTTGCTTTACTGCAGTTTAGCATCAGTTATCCCCTCGCACTCAGGAGCAAGGTAAAGCCGCGACCTTTAATTCCCTTTAATGACAGTCCACAGGCAACCGCTCTGACCTTGTCTCTCCGCAGAAAAAAAAAACTATAGAATTTTTTTTAGCTGGGTATCATACAGTAATTCAGTGATATAACATCAAGGTATCATGCAACACAGCAACATCAGTGATCCCCAGGGGCCTATTTTTCATAAATAGCTTGATGCATGGCAGAATTTATATTTGCCATGGTCACTGTATGTCTCCAACCTGCATCGCTGCACATTTCACATACAAAAGCATAAGCTTTGGCCTTGTCATACATACAGCGTACAAAAAAATGCAGCTGCCCCTGAAAATGGAGGCTGTTTCAATCAATGTGGAGGCGTAATGGGATGATGTGGAATTGAAATGAGTTTTATGCAAGGGGGGAAATGTCCTCACCGACAAAGCGGATTTGTGTTCCCATTGAGAAACCCATGGCTGTAATGCATAGAGCTAAGGTTTAAATGATGGCTAGCTATAACTGGGCATAAAATGTAGATAGATACATTTAAAATGCAGAGTAGAATATATAATGTACAAAAGAGTACAGAAGAGGACAGAAGGTAAGAAAAGTGCTGAATATCATCTAAGCCTGAGCACTATGATCCACTTTAATTCACTTTAAAGAGAGCTAAAGCTACGCTGAGCTACAATGCACAGACGCTGTGGGTTTTCACAGAACAATTTCTATTTACCACTAATTGGCAACAAAAATAACATCACCTTCTCTAAAATAAAACTGTCTGCTTATTTGAATATGATCTTGCGTCAAACCCTTAACATGTACTTAGTAAGCCTGTGTGGATGTCAAAGCTTAGACAGAGACCCAGTTCAATCAAATAAGTTCTCTGCTTGGGGCAACTGAGGAAAAGCGTTCTTGTCAAAACACTGCTGATTTTAGTGGTAAAGAAGCCCTTTTTTCTCAACTTTCTCCTCAGCACCTGTCACAATGAATGAGCGACTGTCTGCAAGAAAGAAGTGTCACAACTGAGACAAAAAAGTGACTATCAGCACAGCTAAGACATCACACAGGCGGTGGCCCCTGATTGACATTGCACATTATGCAGGACATATCTGGCACACTCCCCTCCTAGCTGCATAAACATGTTATTTAGTACAGAACAGAGGATTGACAATTAGGCCTTGTCATCATAAAACAACAGCTCACGACCTTGTCACCATCAGGCAACAAATCCTGACACAAAAAACAAATGAGAAACTTCCCTCTGCGTGCATTTTAAAGTCTGACACCTAAGTCAAGTCATGTCAGTTTTATTTATACAGCGCCAAATCAAAACTAAAGTTATCTTCTGACACTTTTTATATAGAGCAGGTGTAGACCATTCTCTTCAATTTCCCCGTCAGCAAGCACTTGGCAATGACGGCAAACACAGACTTCCTTTTAAAGGTCCAGTGTGTATGGATTTTGTGGGATGTATTGGCAGAACTAGAGAATATTAATAACTATGGATTAATTAGTGTATAATCCTCGAAAACTAAAAATAAGTACCTTCGTTTTCATTACCATAGAATGCCATTTATATCTACATACAGAGTGAGTCCTTTACCATGGAGTTCGCCATGTTGTTTCTCCAGTAGCCCAGAATGGACAAACCAAACACTGGCTCTAAATAGGGCCATTCCTGTTTTTGCAACCTTACTGCTAGATGCCACTAAATCCTACACACTAGACTTTTAACTAGTGTTGTCAAAAATATGATTGACACATATCAATTCAGAATATCCAAAATGGTTTCAATAGTCGTTTTCCACAGTATCGATACACCCTTTCCTGCTGTACTTTCTTGCACTTATTGGTAGTGTTCACTACAGTCATTCTGCTGTTCTCTGCAACTAACCGAGAAAAGTTGTTGTCATTTTATAACCTTCATATATTTATCTTTTGATTCAAAAATAACCCTAAATTTTAGGCCCTCAGTGTCAATTTTTCCCAGTGGAATAGAAAATGGTATTGAATCTCGATACTTTTTAAGCAACTGTATGAACGTTAGAAATTCCAGTATGGTGACAACACTACTTTTAAAGGGCAAAAATCTCAAACAGAATCAGGCTCTAAGTGGGCAGCCATCTGCTTTAAGTGTTTGGGTTAAGAGAGAGAAAGATGCACAGCAAAAGCAACAATAACAACTACTATAATAAAAGAAATATGAATAAAAAAGACAGTATATGATAGTATGCATGATAATATGTATGTATATAGTAATATATACTATAATATATATAGTATATAACCTTAAATAAGTCTTCACTTAGGGTACAGCATGGGAGCCCTGAACTTTAACGACCCAACAAATGCCAGCAGGTTTTCTGTCGACTTACAGTATGCGTCATAGACAAATGTCTGGCTCCGCTGACACAATCGCCTTCACAGACATTGATCTGTGATTGTAAGCAACCTTTCATGTCCCAACTGGGACTAGAGTGATTAAGCAGATCCATCATGCGTTAACAGGCCATTACACATCACCCAATTCAACGATGATTAGAAATCAAGTTCTATGGAAAAATCCATATGCTCAGCCCATAATTACTTTTGAGGAATCCGATGGGGAGAGAGATTGAATGATTGACTGTTCTGCGCCGAGTCATTTATTGAAAAAGAACGACTTCAGCCATGGTAGTCATTTAAGTGAAGGATATATTTGTGTGTTTAGTCAGGGAATGTAATAAGGAGCTGTGGTATACAAATGGCTGTGGTTATTTCCTAAGGTCACTTCATGTTTCTGTGTAACGTTGCCAGTGACAAAGTGACTGAGGTTATAAAAGAGGAATGAAAGGTCAGTGACCTGCATGGTGGAGGTGAAGGAGGACGGCCTACAGGTCATCCTGTGTTGACAGGAGTTGGCTTTGTTTGAACAAATGAGCACGTCCATGACAGTTTTGTGTCTTGTTTGTTTATGCTACTGAGCAGCTGAACAGGCATTTTAACAAACTGTCTGTCTTGAGTTTCGCCTCAAGGTCATTTTTTAATCAAGTCCAAGTTACCACTCAAAGACAAGCATAACAGGGGTTGCAGTCCTGAATCATTAACTAAAAATGAAAAAGATAAGCAATAAATAAATAAGAAGCAAGCTCAGCTTTGGAGCAACTAAAAACGAAAACACGTTCCATTCCCGATGCAGTGAGACAGACCTGAGGGGAAGTCTAGCCGTTTCAAAGGCCAAACAAAACGAGACAGACATGTTGTCTACACTGTGTTCTTTGAAAGCTTAAGACAGCTTTGATGGAAAAGAGCAAGTTGCAAAAAGGATATCTTTCCCACTGACACCAGGCTCCTTATATTGAGCAACACATTTATTGTGCAACAACTGTCACATTTATTGTGACCAAGAACAAGATGAACTCAGTCCAAAAGTTTCTCATACAAGCGTATAAAAGTTTTATGTTGTAATAAAAAAAGAAACAAAAGATTTAAGACATAATTACAGCTGAGGGGGCCATTTAAAGTGGGGTATTCTGTGATGACATAAAAGTACCAAAAGTTTTCAAGTGTCTTTAGTTGAGTGTTTCCCAGAAATTTTGCCCAACAAAAGGTATATCTGACAATCACAGTGAGAGAAAAGCCTTCAAATTACACTTTAAGACACATGTATTACAGGTTACACTTTGTTAAAAGCCAAGCCAAAAACACTTATGAAAAATCATAGTTTGTGACTTCCAAAAGTTCTCCTCTACAATTATCTTGGATTTCAAAGCCTTTCAGTGTCTCCTTCTAACTGGAATTCTTGTTGCTGAAACTTTACCCTCCAGATTGCCCAGGGTGATAAAGACAACTGGAAAAACAGGTTGTTTGGCCTCAGTGTAGGCCTAATGCAGTAGAACGGCAGGGTGCCTCACCTTAGCAGCGGTAGCTAGGGGACATTCTATGGCCCCTCTATTCAAAGTCCTCTGAATACGTAGGGGAGGGCTTGCACCAGACAGGGCAATTTGCCAAAGAGCCAGCCAATAGAGCTAAGCCAAGACGAGGTTAAACTATTGTTTTGGCTTAACAAGCAAGAGTGAGCAAGGACAAAAGGAGACGGGACAAAAGAATAGTAAGAAAATACCTGACCATTGAAGTGTAACTTATTTTGTTACTTTTATTATGAGGATGCGAGATTTATAAAGGTATATCCCAAGATGAAGCGTAACACATACTTGAACAGGGGTATGAAGACAAGTAAAGTTGAGAGTCTCGGACAGCCCAGCCAGTTAGAAAAAAAATGCACCTGTGCTTCATCTGTTTTTCTAACTCCTGCTTCCTTCACTGACAACTTATAACAACTCTGTAGCATAAAACTCACACTTACCAATGCATCTCAATTGGGTCCACTTAGGAATAATTTCTTTTTTTATTCCTTATTCCAGAGAGTGAGTGTGTATCCAAATCCTACAAAAGAAAATCCAGCAGTATCCACAAAAGATTATCCCTGAACGATGTCTTGTGAAAAACTCTGCCAGCGAAGTAGTCTCCCAGTTCCTGCTCAGTTATTCCATATACCCCGTTTGCATTAAACCAGAGGAACTGTCTTTTGGATCTCCGGCAATACGTTTCCAGCTGTGGCTATAGAGCAATGTGGTTTTGGGGGAGAGATATCCTTCTGAGGCAGAGCTTGTTCACACACTGAGCGGGTGTTCAGGGACTGCCTGGGAGAAGCCAAGCCCACAATGTGATGTCACTGGTGTCAAATTTCAGTGGGAAGAGGGAGGAGGCTGCAGGGCCTTACCTTTTTAACCTTGACCAATGAGAAACAATTTTGTAGTGCACCTGCGTGTAGAAAAAAAGGTCTGAGGTACGAGTACACGTGATGTTATGTATTCCTGCAGCTGAGAGACTCCATTATGTCTTATCTATTGACCAGATTCCAGGGGGAGAATGTGACCTAATATACAGGCTTATCCTTAAAGGCAGGCTATCTGGCATGTCCAACATCTCCTGCTCTACTTCTGAATGGAACCCTGTATATATTTCAAAATCAATTTGCAATGTCATCATCGCTGAAACTAAGGGGTTAACAATGTGTGACACGAAAGAATATTCCCACAGGACTGAGCCAATATATCATATCCAGTAACATGATTTGTGGATAATGAACTTGTTTGAAAAATAATTTGTCCCTCTCTCTCTCTCTTGCTAAAAAAAGGATGGAGGAAATAAATATGTAAAATCCCCATTCTTAAATCAGCAAGGCGTTGAGTATACACACACACACAGACACACAAGTCCCAAACACACTGGTTCTCACTCCCTCCGGTCAAACTCTGCTAGCCGTGGAGCTAATCATCCACAACAGATGTTCAGAAATGTTCAGTTGGATTTATGACAGAGCTCAGAGGAACAGCCAAGTCAGCCTCTGGTGCTGTTTTTCTCTTCCGTCCTACAAGGACAAGGGATTGCACTGAGAGAGGATGTCAGCACAACCATTCTCTTCCCCCAAAATTCCCTCGCTCTCCGAGATTCACCATCCGAGACGACAGCGCCTTAATAGATCACAGAGCCTCGGGACCTTGGGGAGAGGTTTGCTCATTTATCCCAATAATACTGTGTGGACTGTAACTTGACTCATCCAGCAATGCTTCAACAATGTTTCGCCCTCGACGTAATGATGGGTTTTTCTATATATCACGGGCATTGCTGACGCTGCAAGCCGTGACCTAGCCCGAGACAAATGCTTTCAGATGAAGCCATATATAATATCATGTCGCATTAATATTTAAACTGTGCATTATAACTATATCATAATATGTTAATACTTTCTGAAAGGGGAAATAAACATGAAGAATTGCCACACTGTTAGCCAGGGTAATTCCAAATAACACAGACAGGGCAGTGCTGTTGATACAGTACAGCACCTTAAAGAAACTAACATAACAAAAGACATTTAGAGTGAGATTCTAAAAAGCACTTATGAGGGTTTGAACAAAGAGCAGCGATGTTGAATGTCTTCTAGGCCTAAACTCTGCTGAAGGAAATGGCGAATTGCAATGTGTTCTACATTTCTCTTTGTTGTTAACAATGGGAGACAGTCTTATTTCACTGGAGGCTGCAGATCTGTGCATACAACTGACTTTTCAGCAAGAGAAAGAGTTGTTTTATCTTTAACTTTCCTTCTTGTTGAGAACAAATGGGATGTGGGTCATCTGATTCCAAGGTAATTCAATTTGTACTGCCCAACATACAGCATTAATATAGTCTAGCTGTATGTGTATTAATCTCACTAATAACATGTGGGATGTAGTAGGAAGTATGCACCATTTAGAAAAACCGCCTGAAAAGTTAAATCACAACTGTGAGCGAAAAAGGAGAACAAACAATCTGGATATTTTGGAAACCTCACATTCCCTGCAAACTCCTGAGAGTTTGAGAGAACCTTCTGGAGAATAATTATTACACCCACACACCCCTGAGGAGAGGAGAAAAAGTATTTTTTGTGGGTGGAAAGAGTCTGTGCCAACTCAAGTGTCACATTCACCTGACATCAAATCGCTGAACAAATCACACAGTGGTAAAAGGTAGATGTAAAGATTATTGGCTAGTGGTCTTAACAGCAGAGTGGGAGAGAAAATTAATTGTGAGCAACAGTAATGTAGTGTAGTGTGTCAGTTGCACAACACGAGCCATTTCATCCCTGGTGTAATTGCATTTTAGCACAATGTAAAACTCAAAACACAAATGGACTTGAGCTGTAACCCTCGATGCAAGATTAGCACTGCTGCCTCGAGTGAGTTTTTGTAGCTCCGGCAGTTTTAAGACTTATCTTTTGCCCCACCCCCCAAGAGCTTGAATGGAGTTGGAAACACCCCCTACCAAGTCTGAGAATTTATAACATTGTGACAACCACCCATCCCCCACTCATTTCATTAGCCTGAAAAAAAAAAAAGGTTGACAACCTCTTCAATCTAAAGGAGCCGGCCTCTCCCTGACTTAAGCCAGTCTGCTAACACTTAATAGATTCTAGTGAGAAATTGCTTTCGTTGGATCAATGGTTTTTTTTTCAGGATTTCAGGCTTTACTTAGTGAGTTATTGTATGTGCAAAATCTGTTGTGCCGCTCCAGGGTTATCTGCAGGTGAAGAACACCTGGATCAAGCCAGACACCTCAGCTCCTCTGCGGTAGCTATACAGTCATCATCTGATGGGAAACTGTGCTGGCTGCTGTACTGTAGGATGAGATGAATCACATTGGCCCTGGGCTTTATCAATATAACCGTCTGCTCCATCTAACAAGTCTGCCAAAACATTTTTAACAAGGTTCAGCTTCAAGGTGAGAAAATAAGTTTCTTGGTCTGGGGTCAGAGGAGAGCGCATTGACTGAATAAATGATATATATTATGAAAAGATCATACTGTATTTTGAAACACTGCAAAGCCACATCTCCACATATTATTATCTGTTATCTGAAGTAACAACTTTTCAAAAAAACACCCTTTGAATGGCATCCAAATAAATGTGCTTAATCTCCCCATTCAGCGGGGTCGCTGATGAACACAATTCTGGCTGCCTGCCAGCAAAAAAATGCTGACCTGTGTCATAAACACTGAGCTGTGAAAGTCAGTGTGCTGCTGCTGATGGGCTCTTAAGACTAGCACTATGTCATCACATCCAAAAGCACAGCTGGGCAACACCTGTTAGCTTCGAATTCCCAGCCCAATTCACAATTTACCGAGGCTTGGCTACTGTCGTCGTCTGTTTGTTAGGTAATTTGCCTCCAGATTGCAATCGGCTGGTATCTATATACCATACATGATCATATTATAACGTACAAACATGGGTAAAGGCTACCTGCAAATTATCCACGTCTCAGCCTGTGATCCACGACAAGACACGTTAAAGGGATAGCTTGAGCTACACAGGAAGCATTTCAAGGCTATACGTCTAATCAAACTGTGTCATTTTCTTTATGCAAGCCACCGCTTTATGTTTATCATTCAGTTAGGAACATCGTGGTTATCTTTACCATGCAAGTAATGTATCTCTGAGCCACACAACAATAAATGAAAAATTCAAACATCGCGTGAGCTTCATACTTGTGCTCAACAGTCCAAACACCAAGGGCACACTTTTGGCCCTGAATTTTTCTCAGGACTGTCTGCAGATAACACTGGCTCCAGTGCTGAGAGGGAGGGTGATGGCACATGGCGACAGGAGGTGTTAAAAAGACAAGGACAGTGGGAAACAGAGCACATAAAAACACAGATAAGATTGGCTTCGCTGTGCTGACCTTCACTGAGTGCTTGTGTGTGTGTACGTGTCCGATCAGACGTGTGTGGAGCATGTGAAATTGTGCATGTGTCCGTGTGCCTCTGCGTCCGCATATGTGTCCATAGAGGTTGGTGCATGTGGCTGCATGCCTGTATGACTTGTTAGTTGCAGGCAGAATGGGAGTATGGAAAAAAAGAAATAAGACGAAGACAAAAGGAGAAGAACTGAGAGAGGAAGGCACATACTTTCCTGCTACTCGTTGAAAATCAAAAACAACGAGCCTTCTCCATTTCACTGTGCTGCTGACAACTGGCGGGGCACGCTCTCTAAGGGGAACAGCGGAGCATGCCGCCGAATGCATGAGACAAATCATTTTTATCTGGGACCCTGGCGGGTATTGACAAACCGGGGGTGCATTTAGATAGCCCAATTAAAATGGGGAAATGAAGCAACATTGAGGCACTTTACAGCACTGTGCCCCCTCTCCACCCTCTGGCCCCCTACGCTCCCTGAACCTCTCCAGAGACTGACTTCTTGCATACTGCACTCAGTGAGGGGTACGGGGGTGGCAATGACAGCAAAGAAGCGGGTGGCTCAGAAAAGTCGCTTTGAGGTGAAATCTGCACTGCGGGAGGTGGTAATGTTTGTGAGAGGCGAAAACAAGCCCGACTGACGTAGCGTTGTTTTTACTGTTTCATGTTGCATGCCTAATTTTTGCACAGTCGCTGCTCTAGCACAGAGGGGATCTCCAATGGGTGGCAAGGCATACTGTATAGCAGGGTCAAGAACAGCGTGCAAGACAAGGGACCCAATGCAACTCTGTGCAACTTCAAAGGGTAAGTTGGCAATCAATGATATGGATGTTGGCTCCATTTGTCCAAACGTGTCTTAGCGGGTGACCTTCAATGTCATCCACTCCCTACTCTAAAGCCTGCGTGGTTCAAATCACTTCTTTTCTCACCTGAATATGTCTCCCCCTGGTCTAATTTTCAGACCTCTATTTGTCTTTTTGATCAATGATCATTCCACTGAGATAACTGTCAGGGCGCATTTTTGGAACAGATAGCCACCTCAGCACTGCAGTTCCCTTCAAGTTTACTAAAAGGTTATGAGACGAGAATATCGTAAGATGTCTCTCCTTTTGTGTAGGTGGAGAGAGGGACAGCAAAAGCAGCTTAGTTAGATCTCCAATCAAGGGAAAAGTCAGCGTGGAGAAAGAGCAATGCTGTGGTGTGCTGTGACCAGCTGTTCAGCAGTGTTACATTTCACAGGCTACCGTCAACAGATCCGCAAAGATGCAAGCTGTGTCTACAATGCATCCTCCAAAAGCCTCCATTTTGTGATGTTATTGTTGGTGGAGAAACTGATATCTCCGCTCCTTTCATGGTGCATTTCTCCCTGAATGTTTTCAAAACCTCGCCTCTCTCTCATGTTTAAAACTGTCTGCTACAAATTACTCTAATTTTTGCATGGCAGTTAGTTAAATGAAGTCTATCATGTACATTTGGCCAGTCATCTTAAGAAAATAAGGAAAACCATTACCAAACATGAATATGTGCACAGAGATTAACAGCACAATGCTGAAATTCTGTCTTTTATCTAAGTGTTTACGGGTGCATTTTTCCTCTGAAACAGGTATTTCCTTTCAGAAAATCAAGGGAAATGAAGCTTAGAAACCAGCATGAAAACACGTACATGCATTGTACAAAAGAATAGGGCAAGGAAACAACCAAACAGGGGCCACTACCATCTGCAGTACCTCAAATGGAGTAAGCCTGCTGTGTAGTAAGGAGACTTTGATAAATCTGAAAAACTTTCAGCGAGAGGTTCCTAATAAAAGCCCCACAGAGCAGTCTCTCCCAACCTGAGGAGGCTACACTTTGTCTCTGACAAGACAGCCTTCCAGATGCTTTCCCACAATAAATTTCTGCCTCACACAGAGGATAAGGTGCTAGCACTCAAGATGATAAGTAGCCTGACTGGCTACAGTGAACAGTGTCAACTGCTTTTCAAATACACTCAGAGCTTCATGGATGTTCACTGTCAATATGCTCAACCACACAAGAACAACCACACAATTCTGTGTAGTGCTTCTAATGTTTTTCTGGAATCGCCCGCCACAGAACAAACCGGTGGTGTCCTAATAAAGCATTTTATTATTCTAATAATTTCCCATTGGTATGCAGGAAAAACAACTCGGACACAAAGGGATACATTCAAAAACACAAATCAACTTCAGCATTGTTAATAGCTCTCATTAGAAAATCTCCCCAAGCTTTGCACCAGAGTGCATCACTTTGCTGGAATCAAAAGGAGGGGTATATGAAATGATTCCCTCTGCTGCAGGAGGCTGCCTCCACTACTAAAAGGAAATAAACCACAAATTATGAGCCAGCTTCTTGCAGAAGTAACTGATAATGGTCTGAGTACTAATGCCTGTAGCTATGTAAAGAAATAGTTTAATAGCTTGAAAATGCATCTAAATAGTTGCATGATTATACCAACATGTTGGAAGTCAGAAATATATATCTATATGAAAACTATGATGCAGTGAGACTGATGATCAACAACACAACTTTAATGTGTATCGCATCCTTTGCTTCCCCCATTTACTGACTAAAATTTTGAAGTTTATTTATACATATATATATATATATATATATATATATATATATATATATATATATGACCAATAGACACTGATATTTTAGAAGTTGAACTGCTGTCAATTTTTTTTTTAATGCCTCACATTCATAAATGACTCAGTCTGTGTGTACGACAAGAAAAAGATTTTGTATTTCTATCTGTGGAGTGAGACTATGGGACCGTTTGAATGTGGAGCTCAAGGAAATGTCCAATCATAAACCAGATTAAAAAGAGGTATAAAGAGATGATTTTTACAGGGTACAAGAACGAAGAAGGTGTTTGACTATCTCTTATTTATTCATTTATTTATTTATCACCATCTGTCTTGTGTATGTATGTGTATGTGTAAGTATGTATATATGCATAGTTTGTGTCTATATGCAAAGTTTGTGTGTATATACATAGCTTATGTATGTGTGCATAGTTTGGGTGTATGTACACATATATATATATATATACATAGTTTGACAAAACAAAACACATCTGTCATGTCTGGATAAGGATATAAAGATTACATAATTTCTTGAATAAGGTATAGAAATATGATTTTTTATTTTCTAAGTATATTTGTGATTATTTCATATCTTGCTGGAAGACAAATATTATTAGTAATTAATTTAATGTATGAGAATAGGTCTAGAAGAATTAATTATTGTACAGCTTTATACTGATGGGGAGCTACATAATTGACCATTATTAATTTATGGGAATAAATAAGTTCCTCCTACTCCTTTTTGGACATGCAAATCAAATCGTTGTTTTCAGTTTTCATGCTTCCTTTAGTGACCTGTTTTTTATGTCAGTCTACTACTGTGTGATTATTTTGTTTATTTGCTACCTACATGTTCAAAAGATATTGCTAGTAACTAACTAAATGAGGACAATCTTTGCAGAGTCAGCTTCAGTTATGTTCTTCCACATGTAAAGAACTAACCCAAAAACACGCTGCACTTAAACATTCCCACATATATCCCAAACACAGAAGTGAACATGCATGGGTGCGCACAGACACTCACACTCAAACTCAAACTCACACTCACACTCACACTCACACTCACACACACACACACCCACACACACCATTTCAACAGATGAAAAGCCTGCCAAATAAAAGAGTAATCCATCACTTGTGCCATTTTGCATTCGCAGGGTCCCTCTCTTCAACAATGGCTTGACTGACAGGCAAAGATAAGGGCCCTCTGTTGACCAAAACAGTGAACACATTAAAGTAGAAAGAAACTTTAATGGTATGAAGTTTTGTGGAAAAGCGCACTACGTACCCAAGGTTATAAGGACTAGAAAATGACTGATTGAAACATCAACTTATGATTCTCAGAGTGCTCTTGTATTGCGATCTTATATGCTTAAATCCAAAGTCTAAATTTAGACTCGGACTTACGGTGAGACTTGATCCTCTTTACTTAAGAGTTAGCGTTAGCTGATGATTGTACTATGAATGGAACATATCCTGACTTGAATACACTTAATAAATAACTAAATAACTGACCAAAGCTAAACAGTAATGTGAGCCTACCACACTTTTAAAGGAAATCTCAGTGCTTTTCTCTTCATTAACCATTCATAGTGGGGAGTAACAAATGGACTCCAAGCGACTGACTAGAAAGCTAGCCTAAAATAATTAAGGATATGAAATATTCAACATAAAACTTCTTATTATAGCATCAGTGCCTCATAAATTTATAGCGAAGAAATGAGTGGATTAATTTAAGTGCTAATGGGGAAGAAAGACAGTCATTTCCCTTTCCTCCCATTCAACTTCATTTAGCCTTTTAAGAGTTACACCTTCTATTACTTATCACTGGGATTTCTGGCGCGTGGCAGATCAGCGAAACTGGGTCCAGGGTATTGGTCTCTATCGTTATATAAGAGGAATCTGAGGCTAGAGGAGCAAGCTAATAATGACAAAGATCTGACTTTAAGTGCTCCAGGGGGAAAGTACAATTTTTCAAACAGTCCAGAGCTCTGTGCCGTTTTTACCTCTTGATGGGGGAGTTTTTGCTGAATGTAGAAGTGCTAAAGTGCAGTGCTCTTTGAGGCGGGAACAAAACACACACACACACACACACACACACACACACACACGCACACACACACGCACACACACACTTCACCTCAGGGATAGATATGCCTGTGGAAACCTAGGCTGGGGAAAAAACCCACACGTCTCAACCCTACTTCAAACACCACTAAAAACTCTAACAACCCATCTTAGGTATTTCCATGCACTAATATTTCATTTGTTGGTAAATTTGTAACAAAAAGCCAGAAAAATATTTCCACTGAATGGCTACCTTATATTTTTCCCTTCTCTTGCCTGGAGCACAATGTCTCAGCTTAAGACCTCCGGGACTTTGACAGTCAAGTCAGGCCAACTGTCAGGTCACTCTCAGACACCAGCGGATTGTGTGAGTGAAAAACCAAGTAGTGACTTCTTGTTTCCAGAGACAGCAGCATAGCCGTTACACAGGCACCTTCTGACTCTGACGGGTGAATTTACAAAAGGATTGCGAGGCTTTTGCGGCCACTAGACCTGTACAAATAAGACAAAAAGAGACCGTGTAATTCTTAATGCACCCGCAAAAAGGGTGAAATGTACCCCTAGCTGCACTGCCAAGGTGGTGGCAACCAAAGTGCTCTGACAGACTGGGATATTATACCTTCAACATAGTTTCTCTGTGCCAGGTTTAAATTCCTTGCCTTAAGTTCTGAGTAATGTCTCTGCACCTTGTCGGTCAGGACCTGTAGCTGTTGCCCACTGTCTGAAAATTTCAGCTTTCTTTTTCTCTCTGCCATTGTTCTGCCTACTGCGTTCTTGGCACAGAGGCACCATTTGGATAATGAGTAATTGCAATCAGATGCAAAAACAGCAAATTGTACTCAGCTGCAAAATTTTATAGCCATTTTTGCACTGTAATATAATTAACGCAATTTTTTTGTGAATCAGACCTTGAGATGGGGCCGATAGCGGTTGCAAGTGATGCACAATTCATGGTGCTATAAGCAGATGAATCAATTCATTGTAAACCTGCCCCTGAGTGTTGATAATAGAAAAAAGTAGATGCAATTCAATTTGAAGTGAATACACTCAGACTCAAGAGCTCATTTAATGCTTTAACTAAAATGTCATTGAAATGCACCAGAAAAATTTCATGGATTGTTCTTGATGATCTTCAGCACAAGTTGAAATATTTACTCTGAAGTTAAATTAGATTTGTTCTTGTCATTGGTTTTGTATAACCGAGTGTTTGCACTGGGAGTGGCAAAGGGATAAGCATTCCTTGGGTTACTAAATTCCATTTAGGCTCCCTACTGTCTGACCCACCAGCATGGCGTTAACAGGGCCACCATGTGGGTGACACTGAAGTACCCTGGAACAATCCCCACTTCCTGCAGTAGTCAAATATTTCAGGCTGAGGTCAAAGCCATACTGAAGGTCACACTGTGGGCATTGCTAGCCAGTAAACACAGCATGCCATCATGATCGCAGATCAGAATTTAAGAGGTGCTGCGTGGTTTAAAGTTAGACTGTGAAAAAAAAGGTATGGCCCCTTCTCGTTCTACAAGTCGATCTCTCCGCTCAGAGCTGTGCAGCTGATCCCATCGGACAGCCCCCAAACTGAAATGGTAGGTGAACCGTGATGTAATTTCCTCCAGCATCTCCTAATGCGTTTCGCCTGGTGTTCGCTTATGAAGAGGCTTCCCGCTAGGAAAATGTTCAGATCACTTCTGATCTCTGTAATGAGTTTTGCCACTCTGGTTATATCTCTGACAATATTAAGGAAAGCACTGCACTGGACAAATGCCACCTCTCTGTCACTGTGTGTCAATGGCTGGGGTTACACTTGTCTCTTCAATGTGACCTTTGTGTTTGAATGTGGCAAAGGTGAAAACATGTCTGACCACACTGATGCTTCCACATGTGACACTTCAGTGTGAACTCTGTGTATGGATCAATGATCAGATCTGTCTTTTTACATGATATTCTTATAACAAATACCTGCAACAACTGGGCCGTAGCCACAATTATGTCAACCCGTCAATGAGATCTGATGGGAATGCAAGCCGGGCCACTGCAGAATGTTGCTTTTAGCTTAGATTGAAGATTTCAATTGTATCAAACTAACATTTATGCAACTTTGTTTGACTGCATTAAAAATACAGGTGTAACCACAACGCACAGGTGCTGTTTCTTATGACACAGTATCTTATCTCCACAGTGCTGTGTTGGCACTAGAGAAAGGTCTGGAAGTACACATTATCATTCTGCTAAATGGGAAAAAATTATGTTGGTTGTTTGTATTTCTTTAAACCAATCATAATTAGTGATTAGGGTTAGAATTAATTAGGCGGTACTAGCAACAATGCCCACGCAAAAAAGTGTCAGGAAGTAACTTGTTTTGGTGGAACAATTGCACAAGGAGAAGTGAGCACTGGTATTGAAATGTCTAATAGAAAATGCCACAAAAAACAGTAACAGACGTATGTGAACTGTGTGATTTCACTTTTACTAATAAAAATATAACATAGTCAAAAAGTAATCTAGTAATCGGTGCTGTAGAGGTGAACCTGACTATACTTCAGCTCCGAAGAAGCTCACGCAACCCGTTAAAATCACATATAATTTGTTAGCAGCGTGTGGCTCTTGCAGACCATTATCATGACGATATTACAGAAGCTTGTGTGAGATGGAACTGATTGGTACATTGATGAAGCCAAAGTCATTGGCGTGTGCCACTGCCAGGATAAAAAGATGTAGCGAATCATTTATCGACTGCCCGTGTCGGCAAACAGATCAACACTGGACATGAGAGTCCTGTGAGACGGAGTATGGGCTTATCGGAGGTGTGTTCACTATAGAATTTTACAACAATTCACACAAAAGAACAAAGCACACGTGCCACATTCATAGTTGAAGATCCAAATCAAACCTAATTTACGACCCACTTTTGAAGACTTAGGAACAAAAAGTCAACTGGCTAACAAGGTTACAACTACAGGACAGCCCCATACAGCCTGATTTATGCTATTAAATAATTAAATTATATGGACATCTAGGTTAGGTTTATGCTTAAGGGCTTAGTGGTTAAAACAATGCTATACTCAGGAGGGGCAGAACAGTAAAAAAAAATTAAAGGTCCTTCCCAAGTATATAACAGAACAATACAGTGGTTATCACCCTTTTTTGTGTTAAGAACACTCTAAGTGTTACACATGAGGTCATGGACCCCCTTTTGATAAGATTTCACTTCAGGGATCTCCACCTAAAAAGATTATGGTTGTTAGGTGTTATGCAGACCAGAACTCTATAGCTGTTCACAACAGTTGAGGAGATAACCGTGGGTGAAGTAATACCTATGATATGATCAGAATAGTCACTTAGTCTTATAATGCTTACATTGGGCTCACTTCTATGGTGAATAAATAGTTAGAAAAAAAAAAATTCCCCATTTTTCTGGGCACTCCCTGAAACTCCCTCAAGGACCCCTGGGGGTCCCCAGACCTGGGGTTGAGAACCACTGGTATAATGCAATAAAATATAACATTCTTGCAATAAATGCTACAATGCTACTGCCTTGTCCTTCCCCCATAAATATACCAGAAGGATAAAACAACATGAATAACCTTCAGTAGTGTAAAAAACACCTCAGATATATAGAGCCTTGAAAACCCAAACTAAAATGGACCATTAAAACCTTCACACAGACAGTATTTATTGCAGAGCTATTGTATTAGATTCCATTACACTGTACAGGTGTTTATGTTATTGTGTCTACCCCTGGTACATTAATATGGTGATAACAATGTATTCCTGGGGAAGATAACTCTTCTGGAAACCCTATGCCTAATTTTCCTGGGGAGAGGTTTAGAAATTGTGTCACCAGATGGCCAATACTTGTGGGCGGACAAGCCACCGTGGCAGCAAAATATGTTCACTGCTGAATTAAAGTAACCCGGTGTCCCTTAAGTGACTATGCAAATTAGTCTACATGTCAAATGCCCTAAACTAAATTGGCAATTTAAATCAAGCAGCTAAACAGTAACTAAATAATACAAGTGGGGGAATGAGAATCGTCTCTGGGGCTAAATATGACTAAAATTTTAAGTAGCAAGTTGGTGAGGCACATCAAATCTTTACAATTAAAAGTGTCTGGGGTGTCACGTTAGCTTAATACACTTATTTAAAGAGTAAACTTATTTCTTTTACCCTTCGAGTCTGGCATTTGATAGCACATAGTATTATCCATTGTTCACAAGGTTGAGTTAAGGGTGCTTATAGCCTAGATTTGTGGATTTTCCTATGTGCACATTTTTTATTATTCTTACACAGCTTAGAGACTTTACAAAATCCACGGTCTCCTTTCTTAATATGCTGACAGGCACAAAATCCTGTAGCTTTTTAGGGATAAAATAACACACAGGCTTCCATTTGCAAGTGCAAACAGGCCAGTAAAATCCAATCAATACACATTATTGGCTCAGTGAGGGCCAGGATTTGTAAGAAAACAGAGATCCAGTCTAAGGGGAAATCCTTTGAACTCCTTCACTTGAAATCTGAACGAACATTTCCTGCTAACTCAACTGCAAACCTTTTCTTCATCATTTATGTCAAAGGGAGACCACAGTATAATTTGTGAATATAAAGCCTAAATGACATCAGCTTTCCACAGGCACAGCACCGCAGTTAAGATGAAAATAATCAGAGCAGACAAGAAACTACAGAAACATGCTGTGACCTTTCAAGTCTGAGGGGGAAAGGCTGTGTATACATTTACAAAATGTGAGGGGACAGTAAAAAAAATTCCCATCGCAGAAATTGGAGTGTGACTAATGGGTAGTGAAAGAGCTGGTCTGTAACCTGAACTCCAAAATAATCTTGCCCAAGTCTCCATGGCCACTTTGGGGGAGCAGTGGGGGGTTTGACAGGGGGAATGGGGGACCACCTGCACACCCAGCGGAGCCAGCTCTGTACTGGCACCACCATTTGTTACGCTCCAGATTCCCATTACTTCAGAACTAGGCTGGCTGGGAAATCCATCTCCTGGTGTCAGGTTTATCAAACCTCTATGCAAACTGCAAAGGTGGAGAATGATCACAGTCATGCGAGAAGCCTACGGAGGATAGAGATGTCTTCGCTTAAGGTGCGGGAAATCCAGTGTATCAAAGTATGCGGGCTCACCTGGCTCTGATCTTGTTTCCTATTTTCACTTGAAATATTAACATAATTTTGGGACAGTGTGAAGCCTAAGATACAAGCCTCCACATTAAAATTATAAGCAGCAGCATTATATGCATGCAAACCAGTCTCAGCAAGCTTAGTGTCAGCCCTAAATTTAATAGGCACTTGACACGCAGTGAAAGCTGCTAACAGAGGTAATATATGCTGTATATAAGAGAGCAGCATTAGCCAAACCTACTTTGAATGCCAGCTAGAAAGGTCTGCGACAAGGAGAAAGGCCTTTAATCTCTATAGTTTTATTTGAAGTGATCACTGGTCAGCAGTGGCAAACTACAATTTTATGTCCTAATGCTTCTGAATTGGTATCAACACCTACCTAACTATAGGTATCCAGCAGCAGTCACAATAATCCTGATAAGCCAGTTATAATTTAACTCATTTTTATTAAGAAGAAATGCAGAAAACTTGCTGGTTCAAGCTGCTCAAATGTAAACACCATGATCCATCAGTCTTGTGTACAATTGCAAATTTAGGTTTTGGATTAAAAAAAGACTAATTGATTACTAAACTGTGAAAATAGATGCAGCTAGGGTTGGCATGAAATCAGATTGTCACTGCATGATTATCGTGACCACGATATCTATAGAAAGTTAGAAAAAAATGTTATTGTTATTAGTTATTAGTCAAATTCATTTTTGACTTGGTGGGTACGGAATCTGTGACCATAATAAAATGGTACAAGAGTAACTACACTTAATGGATAATGAAAAGGCAACCAGATGGCAGTGGGGGAGGGAGACAAATGGAGAACAGAGAGAGACGGAAATGATTTGAGAGGCACTAGATCATTTACACAATATTTTCATATGTATATTACAAACATATCAATATTTAATTTTAAAATATCATGGTTATCACCAATACCAGTATATTGCAACCTTACAATATACGCAAACCTATAGAGATTTCAGGTGTGTGATCGTCTTCACTTAAAATTAAGTAGTGAGTGAGTATTTGAAGCCTCATGTTCAAAGAGTGGTTCCCAAGCAGTTTCAAAACAAGTGATAGTGAAACTGATAAAGAAACACGAGTACTAGTATCAGATTAAAACTTGGAGCCTGATTTTAGGTGTCAGGACTGGCGTTAAGATCCTCATTTCTAGATGTAAATGTTTGTAACACTTGATTCATATGGGACGTTGCTGTGTACAAGTCTGGTAAATCTTTGATGGGTGCAGAAAGGTTAGAAAAATAGAAGCAAAAGAGGTATTCCTACTTACAGACACAGACTTCCTTGAGGCCTATCCTCTCTACATGGTTCTCTGCATCAATAATACAGACTGACATGCACAAGATACTCTCAAGGAGAGCCAGTCAGTTTGCGTCACCAGAGTGCTTGCTGTGAAATAAACAAATAAGAACTGACAATCCTTGTGATAGTCCATACATCCTCATGAAGAGGATATAGCCTTATCTACTTTGTCCACCCCTTTGAGGTTTCGACAGAATCCAGGTTGCTTTGTTTTCCCGCTATGAAAGACATTAACGAGACAAAAGGAGCACCACCCAAAAGATATAAATAGTTTGGAGTTAATTGAAGGTTCTTTACAAATTTTGAAGAGAAGAACATCAAGTGACAGTGAGTGTGCTGCGTAAACGACTATGAAATACAAATCAGATGTACTGAGCATCTGTGAACAGCAGCGCCGAGAACGTGAACCAGTAAAATGTCTGTCAGGAGTTGAAACAGACCTGGAAGAGCGCAGAAATTGTGTTAGTTGCAACAATATATGGCTCCCAGTGGGATTTTACAACAGAAGCGTGGGAAAGAACAAGGATGTGCTACAAATGCATCAAACTGTTTCAATAATCAAATGTGCATAAAATTTTTCACAACAACGTTTAAGAGTGTTGCAAAACATCCTGAAAAATTTAGACACATAACCAAATCACCACGAGAGGAAGACACTGTTGACATCATTACATTCAACAGCTAATTAAGTAACCTCAGCAAGCCATCGACGTGATGTTAATTTAAAACTTAACATTAAAATTAAGATGATTAAGTCTGTGGGATTAGTAACAGGTTTTTAAGGGGGATGAGCCAGGGTCAAATGTCTGAAAAACATACATTTGTGCAATCAAAAGAGCTGACAATTTTAGGTACACAAAATTATATAATTGCAGAAATCTGAGCAAATTGTAATTTCTAGGCAGACCTGGCATATTGGCCCCCCTGAGTTCAAACACATTAATTCAAGATTTGTCTTCTCCTGCTGATATTCCAACATATTTCCTTGTAAGACCCAGCAGCATATCAGATAAAAGCCTTGTTCTAAATTGCTGCCAATCATTCAAACATCCACACTCGTTTCAAATTATGGTTAATCCAAGCACAGTATGGATCAACATGGATCATCCAATTTAAGAAGTTTCTCATATAACATAAAAATCCTACAGAAAGCTTTAGGATTGTAGTTAAAATTAGGGTGCAAGAATTCAAGAATTGAAGGCTTAACTTCGATCAGCTGTCAGTCAGTCTGAGTTTTAATTGCCATGGGTTTTATGAGATAAAGCCACCAATGTAAAGCAAAAAAGACCAAAACCAGCAGGTCTGAAACAAGAAAGGAAAAGAAGAAAGAAGAAGTTAGTCATATGATGCATTTCTACAGCTTTGCTCTAAAGCTCCTAATTAGTTGAGACATTTTGCTTAGTGGCTTGGCATTTTAGCCACAGGGGGGCTGATACAGTAGATTGTATTGGACATGCTAGCAGAAGGACACAACCTAAAAGGCTGATTCAGTAGTCTAAATCCTGTGCTCTACTAAAATTGTCTAAAACATTGCCAAACAACCAAGAGCAGAGAACACAGTATTAAACTTCCGTGCTAAATGTGATGGGTGGAATTTGCCACCCTTCATGCAAAGTCATGGTATTTTAGCGGAGGTGTGAAAAATAGGCGTCAAACTTAACAATACAAGGACACTAGCAATTTGCAGAAACAAGCAATTACCCTTTTAAAATTTCACGCAAGTCTATCCTACATAAACTTTTTTATCACAGGAGTTATTCAGCAGCGGCAGGGCCTAGATAGAGATGTTCATTAGTCTATTGCTGAGACAAACACATTTGATGGATTAAACAGTCAAATATAACAAGATGCTTGAACTGCTGTCCTGGTTG
Source organism: Epinephelus awoara (assembly GCA_035609425.1). Classification (NCBI taxonomy): domain Eukaryota; kingdom Metazoa; phylum Chordata; class Actinopteri; order Perciformes; family Serranidae; genus Epinephelus; species Epinephelus awoara. The sequence continues at coordinate 22,724,199 of CM069306.1, read as the reverse complement.
TTAAGGGAGATCAAAGTGGGGCCTGAGGGCCTGGTAAGTACGAGGAGCAGGATTGGTTCAGCAGAGCTCCAAAAGAACAAGTGCTGGACCAAGGAGATACGACGACATCAGACGTGTGCACTGCATTCCCTTAGGCCTGTTCTTTCAAAACTGTCAGCCTGCCCTACACCAAATGAGCTGCAAAGAAGGGGGGCACAAACATTCTTTCAGAGAGCACTTCTAATCTAACAATGCGCATAAGCCTCATTTGGTAATGTGCTATCTTCGTGAAGCTGGATGAATATGGGAAAATAAATCAATTCAGTGTTTTTTTTTTAGATGCCACCCCTGTAAATTTTCATCCTACTGTGAAAAATGTGACACATTCCCGAGACAAACAGAATCCTAGAAGCAATTAGCAATTATGGTCTCATGTATAATAATAGGTATGCTTAGGTTTTATTCCCATAAAACATTTCTAAAATAAAAAAAAATAAAAATGCATGCAGTAACAGTGAAATGCTTTGTAGCGCACAAAGCTTTCACCAAATGACATGTTATGCTTGGGAGGAGACCCAGGGTTTTGAATTTCAAGCCAGGCAGTCCAGACATCACATATGGACATTAAAAATATGGATGTGTGTGGCACTGACTCTGCTGCTGGAGTACTTTTCTCAGTGACACATACTATATTTGCTTGCTGATGGATTGCCTGTCTGCCTGTACTAGTGCACAAACAGTAAGGAGACAGAAGTGCTGATTAAATGTTTTTTGCTTAGCTTTCAGGCACATCATAACAGACAGGCCTAGGTTGTCGGTTTCCATGACATTTCAGCAACTCAACAGAATCAATTTTGTATTTTTTTCCTACTGCAGATTCAAACTTTCTAAATGAATTAGGCCCGGCTGTGTTTATTTCTTCTTCTTGTCTGTTAAAGTTCAGAATATACTCAAAACAAAGCTTTGGTCTGACAGTCTGAAAGCTGTGGAAAACCCTTTTCTGCTGATAGAACCTCACAGTTTTATCGTGCTCTCCAAGAGTAAATACCATATTGGGTTAGTGCTGAAACAGCTGGTTGATTAACTGATTAATAGACCAACACAATAGCAACAAAGAATGACTTTGATGATCAATGACAAATTATTAGTAAAGGAAAACCGCCACACTTTTATTAGTTTCAGCTTCATAGATGTGAGCATTTGCTTATTTTGACAATTTACTTGTGTCCAATTGCAATAAATGCACTCATTGGCATAATCCAGCTTTTCTTGACATTCTATATAATGAAACATCAATTAATTAATCAGTCAAGACATTTACTACAATAATTATTTATAGATGAATTAACAATGAAATTACTTATTAGTTGGTGGTTGGTTACTTATGCAACTCATCACCAATGGGAATAAGGAAATATGGTGCCAAATACTCCCAGTATATAACCCTTTCTTTATTCTCACTCTACCTCTCAGGGAAACTTTGGTATTTTTCAGCCTTGACCCTATTTCCCCATGTTTTTGTTTCTAAGAAAATAATGGAGGCAACCATTTCTGAAAGTGGTCCAGTACAGAGAGAGAGAGCGCTGCAGATGGCAGCCATGAAACAGGCTGCAATGTAACCACTGGGGACACTGACAGCTATGATTGTTACTGTAAGTGTCTGACAAAAAAAATCAAACATTTTCTTTCCCTTTTGCTTGACCCAATTCAGTTTGTTATTGTGTAAAACCAAGTCACACTCAAGGAGTGTTCTGAAATCTCGCTGACTTTTCCACATTGTTAAAATCAGCTAAATAGTCAGCCATGACACTGAAAATCTTTCAGATAATATCAAGCACTCCTCTCTCCACCTCTCACTATTGTTTCCACTGTTATTTTTTCTGCAAAAAGTCATCAATACGAGATCAGAGCCGAGCAGAGACTTGGTCACACACAGACTGGATAGAGCAAAAGATAAAAAGGTTTAATTTCTCTCAAGGGTCCTTAACATAATGTTGGCGGACACTTTAAATAACAATATGATTTTGCCTGTGGCAAAAACAAGCACTCTTAATGGATGTGCATGACGATGCACTCTTGCCCCGAGTAGTTACATTACAGCAGGTTTCATAGTTGCTGTGCTCTCGCTTTATACTGGACCACTTTCAAAAATTGTTGTCTCCATTAGTCACTTAGACACAAAATGGCAAAACAGAAGCCAGGTTGAAAAATACTGAAGTTTCCCTTTAAGTGCAGCCATTAGGAAAAGGCATAAACAACTTCCAGCTTCCCAACATGGTGGATGATGCAACATACAGCTAGATCCTTTTAAGTTCTTCCCAGCCTACGAATTAATCATCCTCTCATTTAGCAGTTGCACTATCAGTAATACTTGAAACAACATTGAAGAGAAGGAATACAGCAAATAAGTTTACAGGATTATGTGAGAACATCAGCTGAGGAGCTGGCATTGATGCGTTGACTTAACATGCCAAATAATTCCCTTAATGTGCCTAAATCCACTAAGGAATGCATGAAGATGTGTCTGAGAAAAATGGCTTCCAGTACTGCATTGTTGCCATAGGAGGACTTATTACCACAGTCCTTGTGCAAAGTGTGACCAATCAATTTTACTTCCTTGTGAAAAACAACACGGCAAGTGGGGAGAATCAGCATCTGCTATGTCCCACCCTCTGTTATATCTGCGGACCATTCAAAGACACATGATATTATACAATGCTCAGTTTTTAAGAGACGTAAACAAGGGAGAAGGAAAAGGGAAGGAAACTGTGAGAAAGGGAAGGAGACGGAGGCTTTTGTTTCCACATTTCTCACGGTGGGTATCGGAAACAGCCAGATGCTGTCCATCACAAGTGAAGGCCAGAGAATAGACTGCCCTATTTATCTAATGAAGAGGTCAAGGGCTGGGGGCTGGGCGGTAAGTGGGGCATAACCATGACTGTCACAATGTCATACCCAAAGAACTCATTCTATAGGAGCCACATTACCCACAGTATGGCAAGGTAATAATTAAGTGGAATACACGTGCATGTCCCTATTAGTATACATTAAATGGAGGCTCAATGGTCATAACACTGACCAAAAATGTGTCTGTTATGATAAGTGTATTGTATTTATCATTATTGAAAATTAGAGCAAGCAGTACGATTTTAAGTCCCAGAAGTTAGAGTGTTTTTAGCTCCTGTTTTGTTACGCATTTCCCAGTTAAACAGAATTTATGCAGTGTACGGTTAAAACAGGGATTTATATCAAATCCTTCACATTTGATTGGACAGCTAAGAAGTGGGTGTGCTTCGAGTTTAGAGTGATAACGGAGCTACAGCGAGTCTGCGACTGGGCGGACTGTTGGCTCCACACACCCCTCTCTGATAGATCAGGAAGAGGACGAGGGAGAGATGAATGAATTAGACCTCTGCCATACTGTTTGGGAACTGAAAACACAGGTTGTGCCCTCTGATATCCAAACACATATTTCTTCCTATCTCTCTCCACACTGCTCTGTTAGCTAGCTACAACCCACAAACGGTGAAGTATGACAGGATGAGTCATCAAGCATTTGAAACCACCAAGAGAAAAGACAATGATTTCAATGCAAAAAATACTCTGATACTGTTTTGTTGACATATATTTGGCATGTAACAAGAGATAACTGATCAGTTAGCACAGGGACACAGGCTTAACAATGTGTTACCTTTATGCTTTTACCATTCAGTTCAACCATTTTGTATAATGCCAGCACAATGTTTTAGACCTGAAGGCCTAAGATGGTTGCATTATAATAACATTTCACAAAGGCTTTCTGCTACCAAGGTGGGGAGACAGGGTAGTAGCATGTTGGACTGGCTCTTGTACCTCCTCAAGCTCGAGGCTACATCTCTGAATGACAACATCTTGAACAACCTCTTTTGTAGCAGAAGCAGTTAAACAATCCTTTGTCATTGCCGTTATCACCCTAGGGTCAATACATCTGCAACACCTATTAGCCAGCCCTAAGGACAGATACACTATGTCCTCAGCATGTTCCGTTTTATATGCAGCAGCTTCAAGGCCAAAATGGACAACTCAGGTTAGGATGGAAAAACTGAAGCATAAAACTATCAAACAACTTGAGTGGAACAAAAAGAAGGAGTTGAGGGTTTTAGCAGCTCTGATTGTAATAACTTGGCTCTTCTACACAAAAACACATGATTGAATTTCTGCTGATTGCTCCGCAGGCCGTGAAAATTTTCATAAAGCGCAGCTCAAGCATGGAGGAAAAAAAAACCCCCGAAAAAACTGGCCGACAATTTTAAGGCCTCATTTCAATTAAACTATAAATAGCATCCATACAAAGGGGGGCATTCACAAAATTTGTATAGCTGCTCTTTTTTTCTTCATAAAACTCATAAAGCTTGACTTCCTCAGGTACTTGGATTTGAATGAGCTGCTTGTGCTACCTCACTAGGTGTGACATACATCTGATTACAAAATCTGCATAATGGCTAATGCTGTAACCATAGTAACACCTGTGATTGATGGCTTTGTTAAGAGGAATAGTTACACACCATTAAACTGGTGTAATAGTGCATGGCAGTCATCTCAATAACCAGGGACAAAGCAATTACCAAGTCATTAGAAAAAGGAATAGACTAATACAACATGGTGCACACAAGTATGAGTGACATGCTTCGAGATCAGCCTGTGTGGATGTTTCCAATATGAAAATATTATTTGCGTGTACAAGCTGTGGAACTATGGGGATTACATTTTTGGGCAATCTAGCATTGATTTAGTTTAGATGAATTCTGATTATTTCTACAGACAAACATTTGCAGTGAAATCGCTCTTTGTTCCATGAATGTGAAACAAAGTTTGCCTGCTATTTTACATCTTGTACACTTCCTCATTTTACACTACAGACGCTCTTAAAGTGTCATCTTGAATGCTCATTTCCACTTGGATTACATTCAGCTGTGTCTTGATAATAACTTGATGGCTAAGTCAAGAATACTCGTTCAAAGGAATACCGTCCCACTCTGCAGCCCACAAGCCAGGGACGGAGCACAGCAGTGCTGAAGATGATTAAGAGAACTCAAAATTCAAATGAGAGAGAGGAGATGGAGTGACACAGATGCGCTGTTGTTCGAGAAGAGCAGCAGGCATACAGGGCAAGCACGCACAACCACACACCACTACACACAAAGCTATATACACGTGCATAGACAGCAGCACCACTCAATCATCCTGGTCGAGGGCCAATCCATCTATTGCTGGTTGACTGGGATCCAATCACCATTCCCAACAGGGCCAGCATGAAAGAATGGCAGACAGCCTGTGAAGAAGCCCACTCTCTCATAGTAGATTGATGAGACAAATCTTAGGGCGGTTCATGAGGCATCCCATATCGAGGCGAACACACCATAAAAAATCTCTGATGTCATACAGCACTGGAAAACAGGCCTTTAACCTAACTCTGTGTATACAGTGTGCATTTGCTGCTCTGCATTTTTGTTTTGTCAAAATCGCATGTTTTGCTAAGAAGGTATTTCTGCCATTCAACCATGAGAAGCCCATTAGGATGTGTCATGAGTTTCGGTTTTATTTGTCCCCAGCGGATAACACTCATTTTCTTGTGTTTAATGCTGCAAAACATTCTCATTCTCTTGTATGAGTGGAAAAGCAAGAGGCTTTATAACGGCTCAAAGTTCCAAAAAAGGAAAACTTTTTTGATTATCAACTGGGGGATTAAACAATGTGTTTTCTGTGTTAGCTAGATATCGGTTATTAACATCATTGCTCTGTCCCTCCAGGATGTTATGATGTTGCGATGATCACCAACAATTAATCAGTTCAGACTATCCCAATGAATTCTGCACGACCTTACGACCAATCGCTGCAACTTTACTTCAGATTTTACTATCTAAATTAGTTGTATTTCACTGTAGAGCTGCACAAAGCATATTGATTTGCTCAGCCCCTCCTTGACCCTTTATTATAACACTATGTCCTCAGCATGTTCCATTTTATATGTAGCAGCTTCAAGGCCAAAATAGCCAACTCAGGTTAGGATGGAAAAACTGAAGCATAAAACTATCAAACAACTTGAGTGGAATAAAAAGAAGGAGTTGAGGGTTTAAGCAGCTCTGATTGTAATAACTTGGCTCTTCTACACAAAAACACATGATTGAATTTCTGCTGGTTGCTCTGCAGGCCGTACAAATTTTCATAAAGCGTAGCTCAAGCATGGAGGAAAAAAACCAAAACCAAAAATAACTGGCCGACAATTTTAAGGCCTCATTTCAATTAAACTATAAATAGCATCCTTGACCCTTTATTATAAGACTACTGCTGCAGGAGTGTGAGCTCTGTGCTTGAGACACACTCACACAGTGACAAGGCTAACTGTTAGCATCACACGGCTAACGTTACCCAATGGTTATTAACATCTTCAACAACGGAGTCAAGTTGTTTCGGTGCTGGCCTGAGTTTGTTAGGGCCCTTTAAGGGCTGGGTGTCAGATGTAAGCCGCTGCTGCTGCTGCTGCTGCTGTGTTAGCTCATGCTAACTGGGAAGAGAGCACTCTTGGAGAATTCTGTGTCCGTCTTGAATTCTGTGGTAAACACTAAACGCTCATAATAATAGGCTCCAAATCCAGGACAGCATAACAACAATATTTGCAGTTTTCACTTGCCCCTGAAAGTTCATTGCAAAAACATTGCAACATGGAATGCAATTTCTCAGAAAAGCTGCTGCGAAATCAGGCATTTCAGGCCACAACAATCCTCAAAACAGCGGGTGAAATCCTGGAGGGACTGATTGCTATATCTTACCGGTTATCAGAAAATGTAAATCTGAGAAAGACAGGCCTAAAAGGAAGACAAGAAATGAAAGGACAAACCTTTGTCAAACTAGGAAAACATGTGTTATTTTCAAGACAGACAGCTCTGAGATGGACAAAAGACTTTAAACAGAAGCTGAAGTTTTTTGTTTTTAGTTGGACAGACAACAAACTGAATTAAGCATATTTTTTCTTTTACAAACCAGATTAATCTCTTCATGAATTATTATGCTGTGTTACACTCACTGTTTTACAGGGCAAGTCAGAGCCTTTAGGGAAAATCCTTGGGAAAATCCCTTTGTGTTCCTTTAACCGACTCAGAATATTTTAAAATATATTATTTTTAACAGCTCCATAATATTAATTGGCCCTTGCTGCACATTTTGCATTCATGAGTAAGCCCTCTTACCTAACAGATAGAAGCCATTCTGTAAATGTAATCAGCACTAACATGAAAAATCACAGAGAATGGCTATTCATGAGGCGAGTTAGTCTCCACATCCGTTTTGCCACTACATTAATGGGACCTGATGTGGGAGTGTGAGAACGATGCAATGCCAACATACAGACTAGGTGCTGCTGGCTCCGGTTACAGTATGGCCATTTAGTCTGTGTTTGCAGTAATTTTCCTAAAAAGTCAGCCAGATACATCTGCCATACACAATAATCGCCTACGCACGGTCTGATGTTCATCATTTTCAACCTTGTTCGCGGTTACACAATGAAGCAAACAACATGCAGTATTTCTTTCTTTGTCGAAGTTGCTAAATGACATGATGTCATATTTGCTCTAAGTGCTGCTCTGACTAACTCTGAGGTGGCATCCAGTAAAGCTGTCAGAACAAATTTTAATATTCAAATTTGAGTCTAATATGAAAAAACAAACCAAATTGAACCAGCTGACAAAATACATTAGAACACTTGTTTGGTTTGTTTTACGCACACCCGGCTCCTAATTCTCTCTCTCTTACAATCTTGCAGCCTGTTCCTACGTACAAGTAATAAGATATTTTGATTCCCCTGTGTAGAAGGCAAAATGCAACAAAATACCAACTCAAATCTTTCAAGAAAATGAACACTGAAAGGCAGAGTGTACCGGATCAACTCTATTAAAACAAGTTAAACATTCATTCTCAAAGTCTTGCTGTAATGCATCACTAGTTAAGGGGCACAAAGTCCAAAGCAGGTCTCATGGGTTCATCTACAAAATGAAAAACATCTTCAATTTCATTCCATCAAAACACCAACTTTGTGCCTTGTTTTATCATCATTCCATTGATGAATTACGTCAGCAAGCCTACAAACCTTTGTGATTATGCAACAACTCAACAGAACTCAAACAGTGCATGGAATTCATAACCATTCATATGAGTAATTATTTATTAAACTTAGGGAATAATTTGCAGTTGATTTTCTTTATACGTGCAAAAGTAGGTCGGTGCAGATATGCTTTGATTGCAGAACTATAATTAAAATGTAGTCAATAATTAATATGCACAATTAAGAACCAAAAGGAACACAACATTAATTCAGAGTGACCATGGACAGATGGGATAATACTAGCATCACCTCATTTTTCAAATTTATGAGAAAGCTAGAGGGTTAAAACTGACATCTGCTTTCATGGCAAATAAAAGCTCTTTTTAAAATTTGTTTTTTAACAAAATCATTTTAGATAGATAAATACGAAGTAACAGTAAGTCCCTAGTTTTTCCAGTTTCCATCTTTTGCATCTCTACGGTTTCCTTCCCTTAAGCCATAGTGTTTAGTAATTAACTGTAGACATTTGTTTCCATGTATATTTTATGCCGGGCAGCAGCGTTCTTAGTGCCTTATGAAACTTGACAAAAAGTTACAACCACTGAGTGACTCCATCTGTTAGTAGCTCATCAGTGCTGCTGCTACTTTCCCCTAGCTATCTGTCTGTTTGCACTTGCTTAGATTTCTAGCTAGGAAAAAATGGACATGAGGCGGGTGAGAAGATTTCCAGCAGGAATCTAGCTAAGTGCCTCTTTTGACTCAGATATGCAAAAACATTGACTTTGGCAATAAACTTAATTAAGCTACAAAATAAGCTTATATTTTCATTTAAAAATACAAAACACAAATATAATGTTGTGTATAAAATGTAGTATTTTTCCTGCATTTTTGTCTGTAAATATAAACTAGATGTTAATGGGATTTTGCTTTTCATGAGCACTTGACGCGCTCATGCATCTTTGAGAAATTCATTTCAGTCAGTTCATAGTAAAATGAGATTTCCAGACAGTGTACTATAGATGGCTCCAGTGTGCAATCTCACTGGTAAAGAGACAAGACAAGTGAGTGGGCAGAGCAGAGAGGCAAAGATAACAGACTTATCTCTGGGCAAATATTAGACCAAAAACTTTTTAGAGCAACTGGCCCCGAGCGACAGGACAATTGTTATTGTCAAACCCTGCTAGTAGGTCTAATCCTTATTATGAAGATTAATGGCATATACAGCAGCCAAGAAACTGCATTATTTGGAGTTGTCCTCAGGCAAAACTGCCATTTACTTCTCCTGACTGTCTAGATTGACAAGAACAATATAATCCTCATCTTTCTGGCTGTTTATTGACATGTGCTAGAGGATCCAGTCCCCGGCACAGGCTCTCACTGCTCCTTTTGTGTCAGCATCACACACAAACATTGCGTCGGCCTGTTAAACAGCTCAGTCAAATGGCAGCTGCACTGTTGCTCCTGCTAATGTGAAGAAGCACATGCTCACATTAGAGCGGTGCACCAAAGGGGAGAAGAGCCTCAGGACAGACACCTACTGAGCTCTGGTCCTGTGGCTGCCACAGCGCTCTTTAAGATCCTGCATAAACCCCGAAGTGTCAGTCTCTCCCGTCGCTTAATGATGGCGATAACCTTGGAATGTATCACACAGAAGAGGAACTGTTTAATTTCACAGCTTTTCGTCTCTAATTTGGATATGGGCAATTTGTCTGGCACTCATCAGGCTTTACAAGATTTGTATTCACTTCATATTTGGATATATTAAGATGAATTTCAGACTGCACTAACTTCTGAATTACACCTCACACTGATACCACCATTGTACAGGGCGTTCTGATTTTTACATAGCTTATTGTAACTGTAGTCTATGACTGAATGAATATACATTGATTATGGTATACTGCTGAAAAATTATAGTCTATAGGTAATTTTTCTATTTTGCTATTGTGTGGAATAATGCGCTACAACTGAGAGCAAAGCTTTGTGTTGTGAGGTTTTTTAAATTCAAAACTAGCAATGGACCAATATGCTATAGCTGATATAAATCAATAGCTATGCATTTTAACACTAGTTATAAGAATAATCCGCATTTAATGTGCAATGTGGCCCTCAAAGATTGTGAAGATGGATAATTTCACGGATGAAACATATTCTGTATATAGACTGACATGAAAATTACTGTAATTATCAGCTGCCCATAAGACAAAAACAGTTATTTTCCTGAAAGTCCACTTCTTGTTAATCATTCTTCCTTGAAATGTATTTAATAAAAAGCCAATGCCTAGAGCGGTAAGATAACCTAATATTAAATGCTTTGCTTGATAATGTGATTTTGGTTGCTCTTGACAGCAACAAAAGTTTTACAAAGTGTCAGGTGTTGGAGTTTCCTAATAGTACATGAACGCATACCACATACCATACCATTAGTGTCATCTCCCACACAGACTGCTGAATAAAACTAGGTCCAGCTGCCATAGAGCTGCTACATGGCACAGCTTGAGCACATTTTAGAATCAGCTAAAACATGCAAAAACACCAGTGTGGTCTTTGAACATCGTTATAAAAGATGCACCATTGAAGAAGAAGCAACAATGAATTCATCATTCTGTAGCCTAGGGTGCTCAGCAGCTCCAAAGAGGGATGCTCTCACAGAAATACCATATTCGCTTCTGCACATTCCAATGAGAAATACAATAAAGAGTTTCTCCAGTCATGGAAATGGCTCAACATATGGAAAAAAAAAAAGAGCCCACAACATTGTACTGAACAGTCCGATATCTAATACTGGTTATAATTACCTGCTGAAATTCCATTATTGGAAAAATAATAAGCTGATAATTACATTTTCCAATTTAGCAGTGGATAATTTATCAGTCTTGTGCCCCCACTGTCAAAACATATGGATGTTCAACACATCTCTAACAGGGCAGTTGATCTGTAGCCCTGAGAATACGACTCTCTGGAGGTACTAGGATTTTTGCAATCTAAACAATTTGTCCTTGGCTCAAAATCAAGGATGGTATGATTTCCTCTCACAGCCCATCATTAAGACCTGTCACAATTTATGACAGTCACACTTGTTGCTGCTATTTAGATTGTCACACATCCAAAGCAACACATGTCATATTACAACCCAGACGGAACGACATATTATTGACAAATATTTACTTGAACTTTACATCTGTGACAAAAAATCCTGCAGATGAAAGCCTGAGGGAGCGAGATAATTGGCAAGACATCATGGCAAATCGGAAGTTGAAAGGCCTGCCTTTCCTAAAAAAAACTTCACAGTAGAATAAATCCATTGATCTGACAAACCCAATTAAGTTATTAATGCATATTAAATGATGACTACAAAATAAACGCCAACGTTTTTGTTGTCTTAATTTAGTTTGAACAAGGTCAATCAGTGCCGCCTGCCCCTTTGAAGCTTCAGAACTGAGTGACTGCTCGCCTGCCACCACCACAGGTCAGGCTGTCTCCAATCAATAGCCTCATCTCTTCCCTCAAAGAGTAAACTCATTGGAATGCTCCAGAGGCTCATGGGAGGAAGTACACACAGTCCTTGACCATGATATGCTGCTTAAAATGTAAATGAGCCTCTGAATAATGGGACAAGTCAGCAATGAATATGCAGACGACCACAAATTATTTTTGCTCATCTTATAAATCATTTTTTGTTTGTTGGCATTTTGGAGGACTCGGGATTGTTGATTATCAACCAAAACTAGGGACCTTAATTCAGTTAACCCAGAGGCATGTTAAGTCCCTGCTTCTGTAACCTTGTTCCCTATTTTGCAAGTGAACAGCTACAAACATAGTTACAACACGATTAGGTTCAGACCACCCCTGCCAAATTCTGATGTGGTCAGAGTTCCCTGTGTGTTTCAATGAATGTCATGAACCAGGATCCAGGCCAGTTCAGCCATTGATGAATTGATAGCAACTATAGCAATTATCCATTTCCAGTCCATAGCTTGATGCTGGTACACTAGCTGTAAAGAACGTCTGAATGCTCTCCATTAAAGATTCTATATGCTATAATCAGATATCGCAACAAACAACTACTTGCTATGTTATAGTGGAGTAATGGTGTCCAGAGCAGAGAATGAAGTCACGCTATGTCTGTATGTGTTGTAATCTAATCTTTTCTGTGGTTTGTTGTGGTAAGCCAGTCCAGCCACTCATGCATGTGTGCATCGCACTGGCTAGCTCATCGCTGCCACTTTGCACGGCACTCAACCAGCGATTACCACTGATATCTGGACAGCATCACCATGGAGGTGCAGCACCCACCCTCCACTTCCTCCCTGGTTAACACATCGAGCTCTATCAGCAATGTCGGGGTTGTTTTTGTGCCGTTTATGGAGTTAGTACTGTTGGCTGCTAGCAACTGTCTCAGCCACCTCCATGTTGAGAACTGTGTCCATACAACTCCTAGGCTTTGAATTCCACATAGACCCCCTTTTAAACAGTGAGAAGCCTGAAGTTACAATCAAGTACTGGTGATTTTTAGCCCTCATTCGTAGGCAAGTTGTTTCACTTTGCAATTTTAATTTCAATATTTTGTTCATGCTAGTGATGAAGAGGAAGAAAGGTTGACTGATTGACCCTTTTTACTTGTTGAACTTCATATAAAACCATATGCTATTCAAAATTTAACACTGAACTCAGAAGGAAAGCAGTAATGGTGGTGACTGTGTGTTATTGCAGAGCTCTGCAGCTGTCAAAGATATTTAAAATGCTTTACTGATCTTAAATTGGACCCACTTTAGGTTATGTGTGCGCTCTGAGGCTGCATCATCTAGGAATTTTTTTATATCAGACTGGATTCAACCCAACATCAAAGGCCTACTGGACTAATAAAAATTAAAAGTAGTAGATCTGAGCATAGCCTCCTATCATCTGCCATCAACTCTTTCAACCTCACACATCAACTGCTTTTCTGTAGACAATCCAAACTGTGTCCACCAGTAGTTCTGCAGGTTGTTGTTTTATGTCCTATTCAAAATCAGCCCCTAATTAACACAACATGTACCCTTTAGACAGTTTGCAAGACTATTTAGTGTCTTGTAGTGTTCCATATTTTCTAAGAGATACCATCCAAAGGTTTGCCTCAGAAAGAGCCAATTAGAACTCCAATTAATTTTTCAATTAAAATAATCTCAGTTATTTCCCAACTTGCTGGACTTTACTTTGATGGTTGTTTGTTTGGTTGCGGTGCTTCCTTTGGCAGATAAAGTATGCCTGCACATTACTTTCAGATCAGATCAAAGTGCCGGGGCTGCTTTGTGCAGGTACAAAAGCATAGATAAGACTGGTAGCAAGCAAAAGTGAGAAATACCTTATTTGGCCATGCTGCTGCATATTATTGGCGAGTCTTGTTATCAAGCCATTGTACTTGCATTGGAATTTTTTTTATCAGTTTTTAGTTCAAAGAACTGAAAATAAAACAAGGCGCGGTGTCATGACAGTCACTACACATTGTGAAAAGACGGGAATAAAATGCAAGAAAAGGTGTATGAGCGGCTGAAATATTATATTGGTCTTCTCTTAAATCGACATCTCATAGGCTTTGTTTGGTTGGGCATGTCTTGACTTCTCCCTCTGTCACTTCAGTTTCATATATGAAAAGCAATCATGGATACTACTATCAATGCACTTTTCCATTTACTTTGAAAATGAAAGCACAACGAAATGTAGCACAAGGGTGCCTGTTAAATTTTAATAGCTGAATATTGCTGAATAAATGTGCTTTCAAATATTACCTTGCTTTGCCTTATCTCCAAAGCACCATAATCAATGAAGAAGTTGCCAACAATGTTTTGCCAAGCAACAGTAAGCTGATCAAAAGGTTAACAGTGATCAAAATCCTTGACTGAAATGGAAGATGAGCACTTGAGAAAACGCAGCAGTATCTGAAATGAAAATGATCACAACCTCTATTATGTGCGCAAAACACGGCTAGTCTTTACTACTTCCCAGTCACTTCCATAAAAGACAAGAGGAGGGCAAAAAAAGGATTAACTGTGCTCTTGGAGTTCTCTAAATTGGACCATATCACATGAGGTGAGTTTGCACAGAAGACTACACAGCAAAGCGAGGAAAGGGGAGCAAAACAAGCTAATCAACATGCAGAGACAGGAAGCTGAGTGAGTCCGAGTCAAGCTGCCAGGCCGCCAGATAAAGATCTGTCTGACACATAGCCTTTTAAATAATCCACTTGTAAGTACACCATTTAGAAACATTAGCATCTAGCTTGGAAAAGGTGATTTCCTCACGGGGGGTTGAGGCACAGGAGGTTTAGAAGATGGATGATAGCATGGACAGACACCATGTGGAGACTTCTGAGACATACAGAGTTTAGCTGCCACTCATTAAAACCCAAAGCAACTGCTGCTGATCCTCTAGAGAGTTTCAGTGACTCCTTGGTGAGACAAGACGTGAGCTCCCTTTCTGCCTCTATGTAGATCTTACGTAACAATGGTGAGACAGGACTGGGAATTTTCTAATGGGGCGGACTGCAACACTAGAAGCAGGTGATGTTGGCTAAAACATTCCCTGTCAGTTTGCATTTTAAACGCTTCACAAATTCAGTCAAATCCGGTTTGTGCAACCCTTGTTTGCGGTCTGACTTTCCCGCCCCCTGGTCCTGCGAGGCCCTGCCATTCTGATGAGAAACGGCTAAACACAATCACAGGAAAGAACATGCTTGATGTGAAAACATACTGGTTGTTCCGTAATGACTATCACTTGCACTCAGTCAGATCGTAATCCTTGTTGACTTAATAATGAGACTGATGCCTGCTTGCATGTGAAGCCATCTCTGTGTAATGCCAAGGAAGTGGCGTGGGAATCAGACAGGAGTTTGTCTGACTTATAAAGGACTAGAAAATTCATAGCCCTTCTGAGGGGCTCAGTGAAGTTGTTTGCCACGCTAATTGCTTTGTGACAATTGAAGGCTTTAATAAATCTGCAGCATTTCAAGCGACTCAAGCTTTTTCAAACATTTTCAGTTTACTCTGTCAATTAATTATCTCCTACATTGTAGGCAACATTACCTGGCTGAAAGTAGAAATTCCGAACTGCTGGGAGGCTCCAAAGCTTAGACATGGATATAAAGCTTATTAGGGTGGAAGACACACAAAGCAATCAGCAGCCTTTCTTAAGACTCAACTATCCAGAAGGGCTTAACCACACTATTTCACACTATTTCAGAGAGAAGAGTTTTATCTTCAGATTCAAGATTAAAAGCAACAATTTTCAGGAGGCAATTTCTATTTCTTTGACAGTGGTTCCTACTTCATGTCAGGGATAAGGTTCATATCTATATATAGGCCCTGACAAAGAAAGATATAGGTGGAAAAACTGCTTATCCTTGTGCCTGACATATTAAGAACAATAGGCTACTTCTTTCACTCCACAACTTTGGCGTCATAAATTTAGTTCCCTCTTTCTTTTTCTCTTATAAATACATGACCAGAGAAAACTGGAACTGAAGATGTGCAGATTGTGAACACTGAAGGGAGGGGGTGTGAGCATACATGTGAGTTTATGTGCGTGTCCATGCATGCAGTGGTGGTGAGTGCTCATACCTATGCTGGAAAAGAGAGCCTAACCGCTCAGCGCATCTTGAGCTATAAATCAGTGCCCTGGTCAACCTGGCCAAGAGCATTTTCAAACCCATTTGCAGAAGATAATGCCAGCTATTCCTCCCAGCCCCAGGGACAGGAGAGCCAGCCTCATGAATCATTGCCCTTTTAGAGGAGCTGCAGCGTGGATCTCACCTTGCTATGTCCATAGGGTTCTCTTGACTCTTCCTGGTAGGCAGAAACAAAGGGTGGCAGTGAAGGAAAATGTTTGAACTGTGACCAAGGAGTTCCAAAAACCATGTTATGAGGCATAATGACTCAGTGCTGACAATAACTGGGTTAAGTCTACTGTGTAGTCTACTGTTAGTCTGCTAGGTAGGAATACAACATTGCCAAAAAGATAAGTTCTTCATTTCAAAGCTCAAAGCAGCAAGCTCCATAATAAGTAGGGATTTTAAATTAGTTCACTAAATAACAAATGTAGTTACTTATGTCTGTGTAGTAGTGCCTGGAAATCAAGCAGTTTAACTTAGTAAGTACAATGAGAGTTGAATTGATGAATGAATGACACTACCAAATCAAACACTGTTTTTGCAGACAGAAAAAATGGCTCGTTGATGAATCGACTCACACAGACAGGACAAAAATTGGAAGTTAAAAAATTAAAAGGAGAATACAATTTTGCTGTATATATCAGCCAAACTTAGCTTAATGAAGATATATGGGTTTCGTTGTATGTTTTGATCAGTAACTAAGTAACCGCAGAGCAGCAATGCCAAAGTTTTGTATTTTGTTTCCAAGAGAAAAAAATATAGTGCTTTCTATATATATTCTTGTCATAATTTACAAATTTAAAAGATCCACATAAAAATAGTTTATCTAGTGTTTTATATAAATAATAGTGATAATACAATAAGATGTTACATCTTTATTAGGTTTTTTTTTAACTCTCAAATGTTGGTTTTGGGTAGGGATGCAGTCATCTAATGTACGTTTTTGGGACGATACAAACCCAGACAGCTGGACCAGGTGTCGTGACAATAGGGCCAATCTATTCACTATTAACATCTGTATTTATTAGCGCAGTAAAACGGAACACCAGAAATACAACAACAAAAGAGGCAAGGTATGCAGATGAGATAAGAAAAACCCTCGAGGCTTATAGAAGGAATCTCATCTCAATATGCATTATGAGCAAATACAAAAGTTACGTAATCAACAAAAGTAAACAAATGAGCAAACACAGAATCGTAAACAAACATATAATAATAAGCAGAATTCTTTGCTTATGGCTGATTACACGTGCACGTACTACATTATCATGCTCCAACACTGTGACCACATAGCTGAAGGAGCTAACAACAAACACTGCTTGAAATACTGTTTGGAGGTATTTCAAACTTAAATCTACGTATTTAGTTAGGAAAGCAATCTTTAAGTCAAGCCAAATGTTGCCTTACACATAAAAGAATCATCCCAGTTACTTTCATACACTGAGGTAAACAGCTCTTTAATTAAACACTAGTACCAGATAGGTACTCGGTATTGGCCAATAATCAAAGGTATCAGGAATGAGGAAGACAGATCGTTGCATCCCTAGTATGGCTTAAATTTAAGTTCTGTTTAGGCTATAGAGCTGTTTTATCCACAAAAAAGCTATGTATGTACCATCGTATTTTGAGTTGGGAGTTGCAACGGTCACTATTGCAATGGTCTAAAGAAACTATTCAAGTTAGGTTTCAATAACATCATGAAATGTATAAATGCAAACTTACATGACCAGGGTTTCCTAAGGTATTCAGCCACACGGTTAAACATTTCTGGCTCACATATTCTGGGTTGATCTACGGGGAATTGTAAAATGTTCTTTCATAAAACCTCCTGGACGGACTGCTTTCTACTTTCTCCTTATCCGTAAATATAACCTGCAAAGGATCCGAACTAGGATAAACTTTAAATCCAAGTTTCTGAATCTGATCAGGCCTGTAGTTATGAATGATTAGGTGTCATCCCTCAGGATTTTATATTCTTTTTATGGCACATTTATTTTAATGTGTATTTAATATTTATGTTTGTGTTTGTGTAATGGCATATGTATTTTGTATGGCACTGTTTTTCTTTAATAAAACTCCCATCTAGCAATAAACACTGCAAATTAGCTCAGGCTGTAAATGCTATGATATGTAGTATTTGAGGTTTTAGTGAATGGTCTTTCCTTGTATATCTGTCCCTATAAATATATGTATTTATATATAAAGGATCTGCCACGCCCATGGATGTGCTGCAGTGGAAAATAACCCGTAGACCTTGTTGAAATGGAAAGCAGCCTTTTATCTAGTGTTCATAAACATTAAATATACAATAAATTCAATTTATTACCGATAGAGCCAAATGAGATCCCACCCCCCCTCCACCACCTAAACCATTCTGTAACCTCATGCTGTGATATTCCATTACTTTCTGACTACAGTTAGGGAAAATTTGACAGCTCTGCACTACAGTGTGCAACCTTGAAACGTACTTATGTGAGTCTGATGAATGTTGGTAATGTGCAACTACGTATTGGGTCATTTATATTATCATAGCCCATATTTATATATAAACAGGACACAGGAAACAACTTATCATTTCGGTCACTGCGCGGACATTCCATTAAAAGCAAGTTCAAAAGTCCCAGCAGTGATTCTTCATTCCCTGTTACTTCATTTAGTTGTGCAGAGATATGAGAGTGGAACAGTAAAACCATGTCTGTGATGTAAAGTATTATGAGTTTCTGCCTTATCTCTGGGCAATTTTCTCAACTTCAAATAGCATGTGATCAATTTAAGTACTATCACACTGGGTTGGCTTACATAACAAGTACTGGAGCACGGAAATGTGTCTTATATTGGGGAAAAAATCAAGTATGCACGACGTGTTTATTGATCGCAACATTATTTCAGTACCAGTATTTACTGTAAAGTGTAATCTCAAAACCCTACCCAACCCTAGCCCTATTTGCACGGGACTAGTATTACCTGGGGACCTTGCCTAGTTGCGAAGTTCGTATATGGGAATTTGCCATGTCTGTAATTTGTCAAGTAAAAATTGCAAATTACCTACCATATTTCACCAAACACAGGTCGTGTGATAATATTAATCCCGTGCAAATTGGCATTATGGTAATTTTGGGCCGTATTTAGGTTTTCTTTGCTCTGTGCCTCTTGTCTGCCTCTTTCCTGGTAAAGTATTACAGAGGCAGCCTTGGCAATTATTAATGAAAGTTTTGACAGCATTTTGGGTGCAGGAGGCTCATTTCACAACACAGCATGGATACCCATTCACAGAAAAAGCAAGCTCAAATCAATAAAAGGAACGAAGTCTCTAAAGATGAGATGGATAGTGTGACAATGTGTGGCAGTCAATTCTTTTTGTTTAACCTACATTTAAAAGTAAAAAAGGAGTCTAACAGTGTACATCACCACCAAGTGATGCTGTGCAGTGGAGTTACAAATGACTGTGTGCATCATATCCAGGGGATAATGTTAGTAAATTGGAGTAAAATACAGAGTTCTCTCCTGCGCAAATGCTCGCACGAAAACGGGTTGGGATTTAAAATCACATGAGGTCCCCAGGTATTACTAGTCCCGTGCAAATGGGGCTTAAGTTTATGAATTTATTCATATACTATTCTATCAAGAAGAAGAGAATAAACACTCACATGCATAGCAAATTTAAAACTGTATCACTTGTTAGCAGCTCAGACCTTAAAGATATATGATGGCTACTTACAGTGTGACCATATGAAAAGTTACTCCCATATTTCACCATTGACAAGCACAAGCTAGAGCCCTGAGAGTATATTATTTACAGTAAGCAGCAAGCCTTTACATTTTTTTTCTAGTTGGGAACAGCGCTCTTTTTAAGCTCCGCCTTTAATTCAGTCACTGAATTATTGCATTACATGGCTTTATTAGAGTCACCACTCTTCACTTGTGTCATACATTTGAATTAAATCAAATCACGTCATCTGGAAAAACAACTCCAACGCTAGCTGTGAAGGCTCTCTAGACAGTCGACGCTCAAAGCAGAAGCCACAGGATAAGACAATGTGTGGACAGCGGGGGAAATATTGCAAATGAAGAATAATCTGTGCAGCTTATATATATGAACTCAGGAGAGACTTCATGTAAAAGCAATGTAGAGAAGAGGGAAGAAAGCTTCAGACTGGCATTAGCAAAGCCATGTTTATTTAAGTGTGCCATCTTTATTTCCTGCTCTTACTTATTCATTGCTCGACCATGAGCTTCAGTGTGACATGATGACATGCTGTCAACGCTAATGGTCTATGATGGCATCAAGGCTCTGTCAGGAGGACACACTAGGTGCTCAGAGCCAAGGCCCTTGGTAGCTCTCCATGGACGAAGAGCTGTCATCTCTGTCCCTCACTGCCAAAGTGCCCCGCCCCCACTCCCTAAAATCCTATCCATCTGCCATATCAGCGGGGCAGACGGAGTGCAAGGCATGCACTTTTCCACCATTCACTGTTGTGCTTTAGCACGCCCAGCTACTGGCAATGAGGGTTCCTGTGTCAGAGTCTTTAATGCTACAATCAACACATGGTCAGCTACTAAATTTTTGATTATGTAAGCAAAAAAATCCTCCTGGCTTGTCTTGCTACAATTGCCATAAAGTTAGCTTTCTAAAAGTGTTACGATTCCAACTGTCAGTCACAAACTACTATCTTTGCCCCTTCCATGAGCTAAAAGCAACCTGGTGGAGTGGCCTAACAAAGTGTCTTGATGCTGAGTCAGTCAGCATGATTTTTGCACCTGAAAGTGCACACTAAATCTCCGACTGTCCATGTGCTTGTATAACCGTATTCATGCCAAAACTGGCAATGACTTGGACAGAGATTCCCTTGAGGCAAGAAGCTTTTAAAGAAAAACACAGGGAAAAGCTATGATGTGCTGACATCCTCCCAGTGAAAGAAAGAGTGCAAGCTAAACATGCCAAGTCACAACTGGTCCTCTAACAACATAAATAAAGAATATGGTGAATTATACAGTAATAGCAAGAGCAGAAGGACTTGTTTTCCATCTCTCAAAGGAAAGGTTTGCTTGACTGCACCGCTAATATTAAGTACTGCTGATGAACACTGAGAATCCAAGCCAAGCTCAGCGTGAAAACTGGCTCACTGTTCATTTCATTCAACATTTAATCTAAATAAACTACGTGAATTTGTCACATTTGTTCCATTTTTGAAGGATGGAATTATTTGCCATTTAAGTCCAGCCTGATAAGACGGCTGACAATTTGACCTTCATGTAATGTTCGCATCAATTCTGCTACAGCCTGTGTGTGTGTGTGTGTGTATCTGTGTGTCTTTTAATTAGATGAGAACCTGAGAAGAATAGGTTGACAATGACAAGCAAAATGAATGACACCAGCCGGTGAGCCGTTGCTCCATTTGTCCACATCGAGCATTTGTCTGAAATGAAAGAGTGCGTCATCTGTGCACTTCTGCTGACTGGGCAAAGCCAAGGCACTGAGGTCTTACATGCGTGTCACATGTTCCTGTCAACTCCCTGGTACTTTAACCAATACATAATGATAAAACTGTCTACTGCACTGTAAGCCAGGATGAGCATCCATACATAATCTATATTAGGATTTCAAATGAAAGCTGTAATAAGCCACAAGTGGCAACCGTAGGACATGAAGCTATTTGGGCTCTAATGATTCATAAAATTCGCAGTTGGATTTTATGCATTACAATGGCATCACCATTTTATATGTTTTCAACACTGCAACAATAAGGACTGCCTGAGAATGAGTCTCATATTTCAATTTTCAATTTATGATGACACTCAACTTTATGAAAGTATAAAAGTATAATATTCGAGAGCGCAAAATGAAACAACAGAGTTTTGTCCCTTGTCGAGTGGTTTCTCAGCAGGATGACACAAAACAAAAGCAGTGCTTTACAATGCAACAAAAACAACCACATGTGGTGTCAAAACAGGATCACTTCAGCTCAACAACCACACCACTGCATTGTTTGACAGATATTGAGTAAATTCAGTCAATTGTTTGATTCATCCCTTGTATCAGATCAAGCTCAGTGCGTTGAGTGATACTAAATGGTGCAATGTGCTGCTATCCCTCAGGGACGCATGTTATTATCAGTCTACACAGAGCATCAGTACCATTTATTAATGTCCCCATGTAAATTACTGTAGGACCACACCAATTTATTAATGTATGAGGCCAACAGTTAACCTGACGTGCCAGATGGTTTGTTAGACAGAACCATCTGAGAAGATGTAATTGGAAACTGTTTGGAAAAGGGCAGGCACTTTTAAAAAAAATACTTGGATGAACCATCTGTCTATCACAGTCTATCACGGGCTCGTCGGGAGCAGAGCAAAAACATTTTTCCACTGAGAAAAGCCTTCAGCGCTGTTCTTTGCTCTTTTTCCAGTGAGGAAATACTCTTAAGTTCTGATGTAACTGCTGATATTGCAGCATCTACGCTAACCTCCTTAGGAGCTGCCACTGTTGAGAAGAGAAGTTGTGGCGTCATATCACGTCATATAATTGGGGTACAACACATGCACAGTGAAACCTGGTCTGCACTTGCCGAAAGGCTCAATAGCTGGTGCGCTATCATAGAACACGGGGATGATGGATTTGTTTCATTGAAACGTCCACAGTCAGCCTTGAGTCAGAATATATTTTACACAAAAAATTGCAGTTACTGAAAGATCTCTAATAAACAAATGCTTTCTATTTGAAAATAGTCAGTTGTTTTATCAGCCACCATCCATTTGAGTATGACCAAAAAGTTCTGTCAGGCCGAGAACATCCAAGGAGGCAAAAAAGAGCGCTACCAAAAAGCGCCTGATTGGACACCATCCCTTTATTTTCTAGCAGCGTCTGCTGTAACCCTTCAACATCGCAGCTCCAGTTACACTGCCTTTGTGTCACACCCAATAATTCCCATAAGGTCAAAAACCATGTCCCAGCCTTCATTTAATAGCCTTGATTAACAGTCACCTCTCCGTGTCACCATACAAACCCTTCAGGTGTACATGATGCTGATTGGTCCGCACTATCCCATGATTCTGGTGTAATCTCATGATATCGTGAAAATCCTGCTGTCATGCGTATCAGGCTGATATTGCCCTTTGTTTAACAAGCTCTGAGAACCCAAGGTAAAGTCTTCAAATTGCTTGTTTTGTCTCAACAGTCCAAAACACAGAAATATTCAACATGAAAAATAACTCACAAAGCTGCAAATCCTCACATCTAAGATGCTAGAACCAGAAAATATTGTTATTTCTGTTTAATGATTAATCAATTTATGAAAAGGCTAATTATTTCAGGTTTCTTTTAATCATAAAAACAGCAAGGCCTTGCACTGCAGATACACAAGCTGCATTGTGTTGCATTGATGAAAAACGTTTTTCCCACACTACCAGCAAATATGTCATGGGTAAGAACTAAACTCATTAAGCACACACAAACCTGTAAATACCATGCTTACACAAAAACAGTAATTTATCTCACGTGGTTGGACTAGTAGTAATGCCACTGACGTTCAGACAAGTTTCGTAAACACACATTCAGTATCTTATCAACATCTCAACCATTTACAGCTGCAGTGAGCAGTCTACACAAAATGAAATGCTTCACATAATTACTCTTAAATGTCAGCGGAGAGAGGTAAAACAAGCATCTAGATACGCACGTCTCCTTCTACGGGAAGCAAGGATAAATACTAAAACAATTACAACACCTGTACACAATCCACTTTTATGTGTTTGGTGGTTAAAAGTTTTAATTAGATGACCTGTATGGTGAAAATGCAAAGCCATCTGGGACCATCTGAGATCACAGGGACAGCAGATGAATAGCAACAGTTTCTACATCTCACTACAGACTTTGTTATGCATACCAATGGGCGGCTAACTGCACATTGTGATTATGATACTTCACAGTTAAAAGTTCCATTTCTCACATCAGAAAATCTCTCAATGGCAAGAAAATAAGAGCAGTGATATTTTTGAGCTGTCAGCAAGTAGTAAACTGAGGACTTCAAACCATGACCTACTTTTTATCTTCGATTTCTAAATTGTGAATTTGCATGAAAAATTAAAGGTAATTAAGCAAATACGAAATGATCATGCAGCTCTAATGCCGATTGTGGTATCTTAACTTAATCACGTATCATAGTAATCAGTTAACAAAAGCAAAAAGTTAAAACATCCAAATGCAGCTTTAGACCACTTTTGATCTTTGTGCGAAAACTAATAAAATTCAAGTGTTGCACCATTAATGACTGTAACTGAACACACACTGTAGTTGCCTCACAATAAAGACATAGTCAATTATCTTTGCTGGAAAGCTTTTACTGTGAATGGGCTGCAGCTAATGTTGAGCTGTAGTCATTAACAGTGGCATTAACAGAATACCAGCATCCTAAAGGTTCAGCAATCAAGTTTCAACGTCCTTCACTCATTAGTCTTTGCACTTTCTCTCCTCTTGCTCCTCAGCAGCACTTTGACTCTGTAATGAGTTGTGTGTTTTTTTAAGGCTTAGGTGGTAAAAATGTAATTAAGTCTGCTTGGTCCATTTAAGTAATGGCTACCTTCTAACATATGTTGATACAGAACAAGTGCAAAGAAGTCATAAGGTCTCGACACAGCAAATTGCCTGAGCCAGTCTTCACAGAATTTGGACTGCTGTTCTGATTCACACATAATGGCTGGAGGAAAAAGCTCTACTGCTTACAGAACATGCTGCATAATCCAAAGCAGGCGGACCCCCTATATATCGGAGGTCCCTCTGCTTAAATGAAAAGCAGCACTGATTAACATTTGACCTTTCAATGTCATCCATATTCACTACTTCACTCCGCTGTGCTAACATACTTTGAAGTAAAGACAACAAATCACACAAGGAATGGATAAAAATAGGCCTTGTGTGGTAGTGCAGGCCATTTTTAGGCCGTGCGTCTGTTTCCACTTTCCCCATTGCAGGGGTGCCCTGTAAAACATCGGTGTAAATGGTTTATAATGCCACCAGTGGACTCTGAAATGGGAGACCTGGTTTCAATCAGCAGTCAAATTGCTCCTACATTACCCTTGCAGACAGAGTAGTAAATCACTCTTTGCCTTTATGCGGCTGACGTTAAAGAACAAGCATTGTTAAAAATCCACCATGCGTACTGCTAAGAGCAGCCGCTCTTTATATGGGGATGGGATGGTAAACTGGACAATGGTGGTTGCTTGCGGTGTGCCTATAGAGGCAGGAGTAAAACATCTTGATGTCTAAGCAGAAAATCAGCACACTCATATCTGTAGTTAAATCTTAAAAACCTGCAGTAACTAGCTTAATTTGCAGCCTTAAACCACAGGTTATAGTCTGGCTCCTGTAAACCCCCCCCCCCCATGCCAAAGAGCCCTATCACAACCAGTTTGAACCAGTTTGCCTAGTTAAAAAGAGTTCTTGGTTTTTCTGTGCCAACGCCCTGACAGTGGGCCAGTGAGGCATCTCAGAGCAGTTATAATCCCCCATAAACCCGCTGAAACGCTGATCCCGCCCACCACAGACCAACACACTGAGGGCAAAACCTCTCATTATAACTCCAGGGCCCTGAAATTACCAAGATTTTACCCATATGGAAAGCATGAGAAAGCGTCAGTAGGGAGAGGGTTGTGCCGAGTGGTTTTTCAGTGTGTGGCCACAGAGGAGCTGGATTTTCTTTAACAGTGCCATTCAGCCCGGCCTCTGCCAGGGAGCACCGGCATATGAGGAAGCTGAGGCAGATGCTCTGGCTACTAGCCCCAGACCAGGCCTGCTAGAAAAGACCCGACACAGCTACATACAAATGCTCACACAAGCCAGGGATTCACCCAGGACAACAAACACAACAGATACTACACTGTAAATGCGAGTAAATCCATGTGAAAGCAGAATTTGTCATTGGAAAGATTAAAAAGAGGGTAGCCCTGCCACCCATGTTGAAAATGCTGGTTACTGGTGTCACCCCCAAATTAAATGACAGATTGAAAAAACTGAAAACTGACAACTGAAAAAAAGATGTTAAGGTTTTTTGCTATAATTTATATGGTGAATAAATGAGGAAGAGTAAAGGTCTGAAATGTCACTGAAATGAGTCAAACTGCAATACAAACATTACAGCTGAAGTGGCTGTAATGCCAGCTAGCTGATGTTTGTTAATTGTTTCTATGAAGCCTAGCTTTATGCCTAGCAGATGACGTCATCGACTTAAGGCCTAGCCTATTTCCTTTCAGAGGCACTCTTCCAAAAACCCCAAACAGACACCAAATGAACTGTTGACTCTTCTGGCAAGAAACAAAAGAAGAAAGCGATGTGGTGATCCATTGTGGGCCACCCTGTAATCCCTCCGGAGTCATGAGGATTAGGTCAAATAAGTCATGTCTTCTCTTGAATAATTTTTGGTTTGAAGTGGCTGGAGTATAAAGTAGACCTAATAGCTTGTGGGAATGTGTCAGTATTCGGCAAATAAACACCAGTGCTCGAATCATGGTAAAACATATTAACGTATTTTACAGAAAATGCCAAAATGTTCACTGGCTGTGTAACAGCTTTCACAGCCCACAAAGCGAGAAAATACTCAGGAAAATAAATCTGCAAAAACACAGTAAAGAAACCCTGCAGCTTCCCTACAACATGATTGAAGAAAACCCTAATGCTTCAGCAGCATGGCACCTAACAACACTGTCAACACAGCTTTAAATGATGAAATATCTATCCAGATAACAACAGGTAACTGTGAATCCTTGAGCCAACCAGTACCAGAGAGAGTCACTTGCATTATGAAAGAAATTACAGTGAGACTCGACTGCCTAATCGGCATGTATTCTCCAGTGTTGATGGAGCAGCCCACATGCAGAAGCCATAATATTTTATAGTAGGCTGTCCCACTGAGGACCCCGTTGTGTAGGCTAGCCTACAGGACAGTTTACTATTAAATTACCTTGAATAGAGTAGAAATACACCATGTCAGTTTCTTTTCAGTGGGCATGAGCTGAAGGTTAGAAACCCAAACATGCAGCGGGGCCTAGGATTCAGTTGCAGAAAGCCTCTGATGCAATTCCAAGAAACTAACCCACCCTGTATCATCCTGTTACAGTTTGGCTCATGGTTAGGTCTCTTCATTGTGTCTGTGACAGCCATAATCGGATTCATGTATTGATAAAGGATGGCCATGAGGCTACTTCAGCATGTCACTCTTGCTTCCAATCCTTTCTTTAAATAAACCAAAAAGGACTGCGGGCTTGATGCAATGCTGAGAATCTCTCCGTATATCCACCCAGTGAAAAACACCCCCCTATTTCAGATCTGTTCAAGACCTGAGGAGGGCTTTGGGCAATCGGATGAATTGGCGCCCCTGCAAAAGCTGTCACAAGAAATGGTTTTACAATTAAATTACCTAATGGATGATTGCTGAAATGTATGCTCATGCCTCAGCTGAGGGGAGAAAATCCATGACATCAAACCTGTCTCCACAGCCACTGCTGCAGCAGCACTGATTTCTAAGGGCAGATGAATGACACACACATCACAGGAGCTTCTGACACTGATTGGCACACAAGAACTCAAATACCTGTCTCTGGTAACATTGAATAAAGGAAGAGCAAAAGATTGCATCTGCCCGAGGCGCTCGCTGACATGATCACGCACTCGTGCACGCGCACACATGAAGGGAGCAGGCAGGTTTGGAGAGATGGCACCTTATGGCAAAGCATTTTTTAATATAAGGTAAAGTAAAAAAAAAAAGGGTGCAAATCCGCACAGTGCAATTACACAAAAACAGGGTGACGACAGGCTCGCGCCCCACAGACCACCACAGCTCCCTATTTATTATTTCATTAGTGATTCTCGACAGATTTTCTGCTTGATTGAAGCTTTCATCCCTGCAAAGACCACAGCTACGTCAATTTGCTCACTGAAAAGTGCTAGCGCTCAGTTTATGGCCAACTCCTCGCGGGGCTGTGTGTCGAAAATCACTTGAGAAATAAGTAATTAAGACGAAAAGTGTGCCTCTTCTCCCCCCATGCACCTCCATGTCTGTGGGTATCATGTGAAGACCGAGTATTTCTTTGAACAGACCAGTAATTATTCGCTTTCGATAGGTGTTGAGATAAAAGTTGTTGATACATTGAGGGTTAGCATAAATAAAAACAGCAACAAACTGTGTGCGTGGCTGTCTGGCATTAGCCGGAGACCTGCTTTTGCCAGACGGAGCCGACTTACAATATTTCACCGTGGCCGGTACACCTTTAAAAAAGCATTTCCAAAGTAATTCCAGTTTATAAAAGACGCCAAACAAACAGACAAATGAATTCAGTTACCGTAATGTCACCAAGTCCGCTGACGGTGAAGCTAAAAGCTGCGTCTCAAGTTCAATGGGGGACATTGAGAAAAAAAAAAAGATAACGGTGCACTTACTGAATCTCCTCTTTGTCACCGCCGTTGGCATTTCTCTCCTTCTCTGAACCACTACGCTTAGTCCCGTCTTCACTTCGCAGCAAGCACCAAAATCCACTTCATGTAATTAACAGCCACAAAACACAAGAGTTAGAGCCAACCCGGAGAGTAGAAGAAGAGGGGGAGAAAGATACGAGTCCACTGCCAGAGGAACACGAGGTCCTATCCCGGTCGGCCGACCGGGGTCGTGGATACTGGATCTATTCGTGGCAGCTCCCGTGTCTCGCTGCTAACGGGTTAACGTCAGCTCCGCTCAAGTGTTGAGTGTCGCTGCCTCGCGCGCGTGAAGCCGAGGACAAATGTTATTTCTTCTCCTGCGACTAAAATGTCTTCTTTCTGCAAGTTAATTCGCAAAGCACAAGTCTGGACACAGTTCCCCCCACCACAGAAGGAGCTGTGGAAGGTAGGGAGTTGCTACGTCTCTCCCTTCACAGTCACGCTTCTTTCTGCCTCTGTGGTGAAAACACATACAGGTCGGTCAGCAGGATTTTCGGATTCACTCGGCTACACTCGCTGCTGTGTCCATTCATTCCTGCCCCTCAAGTCCTGCAGCCTCTGAGAACATGCACCAGACACGAGGGGATCTCCAGCCTGTCATTTTTATTTCTCTGTTTACACTGAGCACCTGCTAAAAAGAGACAATGAAGCAACCAGGAAACTCTGCCTGAGGTGATTTTGCTAGTCTGATTTAGGAGATATGACAGGAGGTTGGAGAGACGGAGTAAATACAGACTTCTTAACACACATACTCATTATAACAGTGGAATTAAACTATTCCTCATTTTCCTGGGGAGCCCCTCCAGCTAATCCAGGTGGTCCCCAGGCCCCACTCTGGGAGCCTGTGCAATAAGCAATGTCATGAATCATCACTGAGAATAGAAAATGTATAAATACTGCCCTATTATCCCCATTTTCTAAAGCAAATAAAATGCATCCACGGCCCCACTCCCCATCCCCATCCTTGCACTCACCTTGTGAAGGCTCAGGACAAGACTGTAATTCATAATTTATACGCACAGGCCAACTTTCTGGCTTTTTCACCAGTACTTGAAATTGTTTTTTTTTTCTAGACACAGCCTTGGGAGAGGGTTGCAGCAAATATTCCCCACAGTTCAATGACATGCAAGCATGTTAACAAGCTGTCTTGGACAGGAATATAAATGCTGTAATGATTTTGCAACTTGTTCACATTTGAATATTAAGAAAGATGTTAAGCTCTGCAATCCCTCCGGTTATAGTGTAATTTCTGTATTCGAAGATGGCATCAAAAATACTTAAAATCCAGATCTGCCATTTTCCATTTCAATGCAACCACCTGGCAATCAAGGACAGATTTGGGTAACTACAGAATTCATAAGTGAAGCAATGTAATGGGCACAGAGAGAGGGCTCTGCTTACAGTGCAGCTTGGCTGTTAGTGCATGAGCACTCAAGCGACTCGGTTGAACGTGCAGGGCATGGATGCTGTGACCCCCAGTAATGAGGACCTGAATATCTTTAGGATTTTGACATCCCATCTACTCCGCCTTCTAACCTTACCATGATCAATCGTTAGCTTGGCAAAATTCCCACTGAACTGCAGCCCGGCTATCCGCCACACCTTCCTAATGACTGGCGCAAATGACGTTTACACAAGTTTTACCTTGCTGTAAATGTCTCTTGCAATTGGGCAGTCAGGTGGGCGCTCCGTCTGGCACATACAAAGGCAACTGCAGACACTCCTAGAGGCGCATGAATGCATACACATCGACTCCATGTAACAAAGTGAGTTGCTATGCGACCTCAAAGTGACTGAAAGGGAATTCTGTTCCTTTTAGGTTACAAATGATAACCTTGGACAGTGCACAATGTTCCAGGAATAGGATCCTGTCAGACAAATAAGGGACCCAGCCAGCACTATTACACTCAGAGGAAGGCCATTGTTTTGATACAACAACCATCAATATGTAGGTGCCAGACAGAGAAATTGGTGCATGCGCTCAGTAATGCTGTTACGTATCTCTGGTGGCCAACACCAGGCCTGTTTTTCAGCCTCAGACATCTCATGTGGACAGTGGAGCAGACCTATAAACAACCTTTGCCTGTGAAGGTCGAAGATGTCTTGTGCTGGGGTTTTTTTTTTCCTTGGGTTTTTTTTTTTGCAGCTATGGTGCTAAAGAGTCCGTCGAGGGGCCACCAAGCTTTGCCCTTGCCAGATATTGAATAAAAGCATCCATCAAATGAAACTTTTTCCTGCCCTCAGCACCAAACATTTGCTGAGCAACACACTTTTTAATACTGCGAATGATACATAATAAACTTATTTCCATCCAATCAGGCCTCACAAAGCTATAATTTTACTTAACTTAACGTAGAAAATCTGCAACTTTTGCACATCATTGTTGTATTAATTATTTAATTAAATTAAAGGAATGACATTTAGGATTTGAAACCCATTTTTTCAGTCAATTAAACAACTTATATCCATCAGAGCAGTGGAACAAAACTCCCACTCTAAACTACTTCCTGCTATTAATTATTGCCGCAATTTGAAATAAATGGTTGGCTAAATTACTGCAAATCAAAAAGGATCTGAGGTACCAAATCAGCCCCCAACCATAACACTCCTGAAATGAAGCTTCATACATGGATCCCTTTATCAGCTGTTCCTCCTTATTAATTTTTTTTATTGAACTCTATGGGGAAATTAGTTGGGAAATATTACTTGTAAAGAGATTCGTTTCTATCAGGAAGCCCCTCAGTTAGCACTTGATGGTTTGAAAGCTGATTTAATACTGCTGCAGTTACTTTTCTCTCCATGATCCATATTACAAAGAATCATTAAAAACAGCATATAGGCCGTGAGCACATTTTAAAAGAGGAATTGCACTGTATATTTAAAAAGAAACTTGCGTTGCAAAGGAATGAGACCAACACATCGATTTTCATGGTGACGAAGGATATTTTGATGATGTTTTAAAAATAAATGTGGCCATTTGCTGTGTGGGACCAGATTTCACTTCCCCCTGGTGGGTCATAACAAAGGGTATATACACTATAATACCCTCTGAGCAAAAATACAAATTCCCACAACACTGATACGTATACACAAACAGCAGTAGTCACAATTGCATGCTTGGTTATCCGTCCTCGAGAAGTATTACCTCTG
This sequence comes from Epinephelus awoara, assembly GCA_035609425.1. NCBI lineage: Eukaryota > Metazoa > Chordata > Actinopteri > Perciformes > Serranidae > Epinephelus > Epinephelus awoara. The sequence goes on along the minus strand of CM069306.1, from coordinate 22,692,882 downwards.
GTGTTTAGTGCACTGATGATGTTGTATGGACCTAAATATCCAAAAGATGTATTACATGTACACAGGTACTGTATGCTGGATAAGTGCAGAGGTGGGACCAAGTAGGTGTTTTGCCTACTTGGTCACAAGTAAAGCTCAAGTCTTTGCACTCAAGTCCCAAGTCCTACATTTTAATTTTCGAGTCCAAAACAAGTCATAATGTTGTTGTGTTTAACTCATTTCATGTTGGAAAAAAGTTGTCATCCCAAATTGGCTTCAGAGAAGGTATTGTGTATTTTCAAGTCAAATACCCCATGTCCAGGTGAAGTCATGACTCACTGGTGCTCAAGTTCAAGTCGACTTGCAAGTCTTCCTTGATTTTGTCAGGACGAGCCTAAGTCATCAAATTTGTGACTCAAGTCTGACTCAAGTGCTAGTAATGTGACTCGAGTCCACTCCACTGGATGAGTGTTTTTCAAAGTATCAATTAATCTATAGGTGTTAGTTCCCTGTTTGGCTGATCTAAACAAATTATCAACAGCACTGGGAAATGGTGGTAATATGATTCATCTCTGTCTTATGTTTATGTTCAAATTGTAGTTTTGAGTAAAAACCTTTTGTGTACATGTGGATCATGCGTCGCCTTGTTGATTTTGTATTCAAGTAGTTAAATTATAATTTAGTCGTCATTCATCCACTCATTTTCCGTAACCACTTATCCCTTTGGGGTCGCAGGGGGCTGGAGCCTATCCCAGCTGATATTGGGCGAGAGGCAGGGTACACCCTGGACAGGTTGCCAGACTATTGCAGGGCTAACATATAAAGACAGACAACCATTCACGCACACATTCACACCTACAGGCAAATTAGAGTCACCAATTAACCTGCATGTGTTTGGACTGTGGGAGGAAGCTGGAGTACCAGGAGAAAAGCCACAATGACACGGGGAGAACATGCAGACTCTGCACAGAGGGGTTATCCCACCTCGGGGTTCTTACCCCCCATGCCGAGTTTGAACCAGGAACCCTCTTGCTGTGAGGCGACAATGCTAACCACAGCACCACCGTACCACCTCATAATTTAGTAGTTGGAGAAAAGTTTCAACAGGTCAATCCCAAGTTAATTCACAGTGAGGCAAAAACACATGAATATCTTAGTTACATATTCTAAGACTCAGCTCTTAGATTGCCGAAAATTAGTCACATTAACCCAGATTAACCCAGATAACCCTGGAGAGGAGTCCACAGTGATGTTAGTGATCAGACTGTCAACCTTTCACCCTCAAAAAAAGTTTAAGGCTATGTGTAAATTCCATACTAACATGCTATTCAGTAGTCTAAAACAGTGTGTGAGGCTTTTTAGTATGTTCGCAACTGTGCAATGAAACATATAGTACTGTATGTGAGATGCATACTGTTTCTGCCGAAATGTTGCAGTATACAAACACTGGACACTACACTGTCGTGAATGTCCCAAAATGCAATGCCATAGAGGAGTACGTTCATAACGGAGCGCAACCAAGATAACTCTGTAACGTTAATAATACTTCAGTTTAAGTGTGTAAGTATGTAAGAAGTGAAAGATTTCACTTATAGGCATAATATATACCCCAGGGCTTCTGTGTGGAGTTTGTATGTTCTTCCCATGTCTGCATGGGTTTTCTCCGGGTAATCTGGCTTCCTTCCACGGTCCAAAGACATGCAGGTTAACTGGTGATTCCAAATTCACTCGTAGGTGTGAATGGTTGTCTGTCTCTATGTGTCAGCCCTGTGATAGTCTGGTGACCTGTCCAGGGTGTACTCCACCTCTCGCCCAATGTCAGCTAGGATAGGCTCCAGGCCCCCCGTGATCCCTAACAGGATAAGCGGTTAGAGAAAATGAAAAATGAATGAATAGGCATAATATAGTTTTACAGCTCTTTTTAAGTTACAGGTAAAGCTAAGGCTGGCATGTGTTATCATCGTCACTACCTGGCAAGGAGGCTGTGAGAAAGTGGAATGGTGATCACAGCTCAGTGCGTCTCAAAAGATACATACTACTATTTATGCACCCACAAGAACATTGACTGATAGTACACATATTGGGGATGTAGTTCACAGTATGCGATGTCAGATGCAGCTCAAGTGTTATGTGTTTTTAGAGAAACAAGGTCCCACTGTTTGCTAATTAGCAGATTTAGCATATAGGCATGATGTCATCAGCATACATTTATTGTTCCACTTTGTGACAGTGTTGTGGGAGATAAAATAAAATCCCTCAGTACTTATGCCTGTGGCACATTGTAAACATCAAGCTGCTTGAGATTATGGTCTAATGGTTTACACATATCTCAGACCTACATCTCAAACAACACCACTTTGAATTTAGTTAAATTAATAACAAGTGGCAGTCGCAGTGGTTTGCTCTGAAGTCAATTGCCTATAATTTAGAGCTAAATGACTAGTATTAAGATGTTCTTTCAGTTATCAGTGACAATTCTATTAGCACAATACATCATTACTGGCTTATGGCTCTGTAAATACTGACTCCAGTGTGGTCTTCACATTTAATAACAAGAATGACAACCACTTGTTTCCATGTAACAGGAAATGCATCCTGATCTACAAAGGGAGGGACTGCGGTGTATTTTCCATCAACCTGACATGCATCAATGGTTTTGAGCCTTTCAGGGAATTAATTTTGTTGCATGTCCTTCATCAGTTAGTAGAAAAATGACTGATATTAGAATCTGATGTTATTTTTAGATGGCTTGTAATTTTTTCCTGCATGGACTCCAGAAAGAAACAAAAGCTGCCCTCGGGTTCTTCCATTTGCCCAGATTTGTAGTGAGATGTTTGATATTTTTCCAGAATAGTTTACAATTCCCCTTTGCCTCATATAATTCTGAGATAAGTGGATTTTAGCTAATTCCAGCCCATAGATAAGACTTTCTCTCAACTCTTTTAACATCGTATCATCTGTGTTTGGTCTTGTTTTCGCTAGTGGTGCATCTCCACTTTTCATCAGTGTTATTAAATCAAGTTAAATTCTAGTAATGTCTAGATTTATTTTTCTGGATTTATTTTTAACCAGAAAACTGTTTGCTCTTGAGACTGATTGGGGGTTGTTATTGTGTTACATCCCATCATATCATCAGAAAACATGAGCTGTTCCCATTTTATTCTAATCAATTAATTCTCAGTCACAGCATGCATACACTTATGCTGCAAAAGTCTTAACCTATTTTTTTCAGGCCGCTTGCAGGAAGAATAAAAATGATTGTTTTCATGATAAAATGTACTAATTGATTAAATTCACAGAGAAAATGGTTTAACAACATGAAACTGTCACTTACTGTAACACCATAATCAAGCTGTCTTCCAAAAATAAAATGTGTAATATGACTCACGTTGATATTTAAGTATTCTTTACAATGTTGCCAAACATAATTTCTTTATTATAAATTACATCTTACAGAAAGGTGTGATAAAACCACAGATGAAAAAAAGGAGCTGATACATAATGATCAGGGGACCTTACATCGACTCCAGTGCAGGATGCTTTCATCTTATAACTGTTGCACAATTAACGCAGGATTCAATGAGGCAGGAAAACAGTTAATGGAAGTTAATGATGAGAACACACAGAGCTCTTTGTATCATTAACCAACATGCAGTCAAACATGTTGATGATTGCGGTTTCTATCTCAGTGGCTGGACAGAATGAAGACACGATTTTTCAGTAGGTCCTTGTGGAGGTACTGCTGCTGCACCTTGCTGCATTTCTTGAGAGGGAAATGTTTATGAGAATAAAGTCACACTCAGCACCTGAGCGGTGTGATAAGTGATCATTATAATGTTTTTCCTGACTCGATTTCAGGCATAAAATGCATGTGTGAGATGCAGCGACGATGACACATACATGAACAGAGAGAGGAGAGACTAAAACATATAACACAGAAATCTACCAGGGATATTCTGCGGTTTAATTATAATGTTGCTTAACGGATAACTCAGTGTTGTCACTAATTTGATTTATTCTTGATTACCTCAAGCTAATAGTCATGTCTACTTCAGTGTTAGCTAGATACAAACTGTTGAAAACCCCACTGCCCATAAACCAGAGAGACAGTGACATGTACATTTATATTCTTCCAAGCAGTTGCCAATAATATAGATATTAGTATCAACAATAAGACTTCTGAATGTGAAAGCTACAATATCGCTAAGTAAAAAATCTGTTCTTCATTATCAGTGGAGATTAGGTTTTGTCTCTTAGAGACAAGGCAGATTAGAGTTTGTCTTCCCTCTATCTGAACAAGCTATTCATGTCTGATATCTATACCAGTGATTTATCATGCAAAGATTTAAGAAAATTCCCCTTTAAGGGTCTAATTGTAGATAATAGGACGTGATCAACAAAACAGCATTTCACCGCATCACAAGCACACCTCTTAAGCCACGAGAGAGAGACATGAATTATCTGAAATACTTGGCTCCTTCAAAGACTGGAGCCACAAGAAACACACAGCAGCATTTTCACAGAAGCTATATTTGAAAGGGGGAATGCAGAGAAACGAAGAGGAAGAGACAGCAGCGGCAAGAGGGGGAGAGAGAGGAAGAGAGTGGTGGGTTGGAATTGGATGAAGGACACATAAGCTCTCATTGAGTTGGCAACAGTGAAAAGAGCCCTTGGTTATTGAAAAAAGAAGAAATCAAAGGCAGAAAATTCCTGCAGAGGGATGGGGGCAGAGAAACAAGCCTGTCCTCCTCTTCTTTGTTTTTTGTTTTTTTTCACAGTGTGGTTAGAGTAGTTAGCCACTCAGCAATAGAGGAGAGATGCATGGTAGCCAGCAGGTTGGCGAAGCCCTTGAGCACAAGGATCTAAGACGGAATAGGAGGCGACACAGCACAAATTGTTTTATATTCTGCAATGTGGCGGGTTTTGCTGAGTGTCGAATGCTGCTTTTGCAGGAAAGGAAAACAGTGACACTATATACAGTATTCCCCTTTTGCAGTGCGGCACTTCCGAGCACAACAAACATGCCATCCTGTGTGATGACACACTAATTATTCATGAAATGTTAACGCACCGTGGGACATGACTGAACATGCAAGGCGTTGCATGGTGTGTGTCATGCATGGCTCCCACTCCTCCTTACTGATAAAACTGCACATGTAAGGACAATAACAGCAAGGTCACGACGTGGTGTTGCACAGGATACAGCACAGAGTAATGTGCGCTACATGACAGCTAAGGAATAGTCTCTAGTTTTATGGAGGGGGTCATCTCGCGGTAGCCAGCTGTTACAGACGCGAGTCAGTCGTGATGGATGTGATGGACAGGCATTATCCCTCTGTTTCTTCCTGCCATCTCTGTCAGCGTTTTCCCTCCAGCAGATTGGGTTCCACAAGTCATCCCTCACAGACCATCGCTGGGGGAATCTGCTGTTTCAACCGCGCAGAGCATCCCATCAGACAAATGGATATTAGCTGGTTAATTTTTAATTCCTGAGATGCAAGGGAGCCGCGCTCTTTCATGGCTGGAAGGAGAGCTAATGGGCCCGGATTAGGTATCACGGGCGGATATCTGGGAACGGCCCCCTGGGAATGTTGTGTGGGTCTCTCCATTGAACACCATTAAGAGTCTTAGAGTAAGGCAGAAAGCCTCTCAAAGACACACTGTCCAGCTATTGACCTTTCGAAGGCACAATGGAGGTCCTCACTGAAGAGATATTGAGTGGATGCTGAGAGCGGTTCATTAAGCCATGGTGGGAGTAAAAACATGGTTGTTGATAAAGTCGGTATCCAATCCAACACAGCCAGACATAGATTTCTGTTTCCCACCAAACAAGCGCCCAAACCCACCAAGAGAGATCAAAATGCAGTATCTGCATGTTCAGACAATGGCCGGTTCATTTCCAGGCTGTGGTCGCCTTTGCACCGCTGAAGAAAACCCTGCTGCGATCATCAATGTATTCACACAAGACAAAGACAGAAGACTGTAATCAGTTGACTGGCTAAGTGCACATCAAGCCGCTCCCTGGACAGATAGATTCAAACACCTCAGCCATGTTTTCCGTGACCACCTAAAATAATTTCCTTGCTTTCAGTAGGATTGGCAGTGATGATTGTTTTTATTGACTCAGATGTTCCATTAGGCGAGGAGCTGCTTGGGGTAAATGGCTCCTGACAGCAGCACAGAGCCGGCTGATGATGCCCCGTCACTAGACCTCACACCAGGGTTATTAACTGGCCGCCACTGCTGCAGAGCTCCAGCGCTCCCCTGACAGTGACACGTACATGGACAAAATATAACGCTGTCTTCCAGTCCTTTCCTTCTCCTAACAGAGTGTGGGTGAAAGCAGAGGACTGAGGATGGGAATGACGGTGTTTTAGATTCAAGGGAGGTTTAAAGAAGGAAATTAACTGAGATCTGGGGAAGATTCATTCATTCATTGTCTTGCAGTGAGTGCAGACACAAAGACAAGAGGCTTAATTCGACAGCACATTCGCACTGAACAGCATTTGGTTTGCATAGCATAAAACACAGCTTTTGTTTTTATCTGCTGTGTTTTAAAAGGACCTCAAATTTGCTACATCATTTTATATAGTGATCCAAAAAGCTTGAAAACATCTAATTAGGTGCACATATCACCTGAGGAAAGATTGTTATGCTCTTTCTGTGTTGTTGGAAAGAGAGTGAAAATTTACATCAACATAAAACAACCTAAAAAATCATCTTTGTTTCATCTGCTGATTGATTGTTTGGTCTATACAATGTAAGAAAACTGTGAAAAATGCCTGTCCCAGAGCCCAAGGTGAAAACTGCTTGTTTTGTTTAAAAGATATTCAAGAGTGTTACAAAACAGAGGAAACAGCATCTGAATCTGAGAAGCTGGAATCACTAAATGTTCTGCATTTAGCTTGCTTGACAAATAACAGCATACGTGTGAGTGTGAGTTCCTCTGCAAATTATATACACTATCTGCTCCGTTCTTTTTCACAGCGTCTATAAATCCATTAGCAGACTGTTGAAAGTGCTGATTGATTGAAAAAGTCGACATGTCATTACATCATACCAATAGTGTAATGGCTCATTTATGCTCAATATTAGATACGGAAAGAGCCTTCTTTCTGTACTCCGTGTTCATTTCAGCCGTTTTTGTGTAGGATATCTGAAAGCTTACAGGTACATACGAAACAATCATGGGGGCGAAGTAGCCTAGTTCCACCGAGATACAATCATAGGACAAGCAGACATTTTAAAAATTGCGATATGGAAGAAACTGGTGATATAGTGAAAAGAAATTCTCTGTCGACATGTTGCAACATATTTAATGACCTCAAGCACAACCGCCGTCTACAACTCTGCCTTTGTTAAAAGGTTTATTGTCAGAACCTCCTCCACTGTTGCCATGTTTGTTGTTATCAGAAACGTTTGACTCTGCCCTGTAATGTCATCTATTGGATGTATCTATGCCACCATAATGAACGCATGGAGGTATGTGGGCAGTGACGGTCACAGCATTTGAAATTAATGCGTCTATTTTCATACGTAAAGGGACTATAGATGAGCCCAAGTCTGACATTATTACAGACTTGATGTTCAAACAGTTTGATGCTAGTGCTAATTCAATCACTTATCCTGTTGGGGGTCGCAGGGGGGCTGGAGCCTAACCCAGCTGACATTGTGTGACAGGTTGCCAGACTATCGTAGGGCTGATACATAGAGACAGACAACCATTCACACTCAGCCAATTTAGAGTCACCAGTTAGTCTAACCTCCATGTCTGGATTGTGGGAGGAAGTCGGAGTACCCGGCGATAACCCACACTTACACGGGGAGATAATGCAAAACTACGCACATCATATTGGGTTTGGACCCAGGGTGGGGTGGTTCGAACCAGGAGCCCTCTTGCTGCGAGGCAACAATGCTAACCACTGCACCATCATGCTGCCAATGCTAATTCATTTCCATGCTCTACCTAAATGAATGGAAGTCAGTGACAGTCAACAGTGGTAGGAAAAATATATTGCAAATTTTAAATCACACTAATATGATTTGCAAAAAGCTGCAATGTGAAGTGAATGTGATGAGTCAGAAATGGGCTAAAACATGAAAAAATATCAGTACAGTCCTTTAAGAAATCACTCCAATAATCCAGCGTTAATATTTTATCCTCATCTGATGTTGCTGGGATGTCTTGTCCAACAACAGGTAAGATAGAGAATGCAGTATAAAGGAAAGGCTGTGATCTGCAGTGAGACTGCAGATGGGTGACTCTCATTCCGTTCAGACTCATCCAGGAAACTAAAAAAAAAAAATAAAATAAAAAAATAGAAACTTAAGTGACAACTGCAGTGGAAACCTGTGGTTATGTCCACTGCCATTTCACGTCAGGGTGTCAGCTATAAATCGAAATGCTGACTAGTGTGTTTACGAGGATGTCACCTCATCCTGTCAGCTGAGCTCCACTTGGGAAAACAGACATGCAGGTGTAATGCAGTGAGTGACAAGGTGCACAGTTGTTCAAATTGGCAAAACACGCATGCATACGCGCTCATGCCTCGTCAGCATTTCTTAATTCACACACACACACACACACACACACACACACACACACACACACCTAGGAAGCCCTGTCACTTCATGAGCATTCCACCTGTGTGAGGCAGCGTTACCGCCTGTGGTAACCAGATAGAGCCATGCTGTCACGCAGGAGTGATTAGAGCCTCCTTTTATAATCTCCCTCCTCTGTCCTTTCTCCACACATCATTACGGTAATACAGCAGGCTCTATTACCCCTCAGCACCCTGTCAATACCCCACCGCCACCGCCTCCCTCCAGCCTCCTAGCAGGCCTCAGAGGGGTGATGATGATGGTGGGTTAAGGCAGCGCCCAGGGTCCCTGCAGCATGGCAGCTTTAATTTCACGCTTTGTTAATGTCCCCATTGCAAGTGCTCGTCCTGCCCGATGCCCTCCACAGCTCCAACCAGGGTCGCATCCGTCCTGGCTGCCCTGTGGTTGGCTCAAGGACTGCGTCCAGGAGGATCGTCGGGAACTCTCCTCTTCTTTTTTTTTTCCCGACAACTGTCGCCCATTTGTTGGAAATCTCTCCCTCACAACCTCCGCCCCCCGCTTACCTTTATCTTATTCTCTACCCGTTGTGCACTCTGTCACTGTCTGTTTCACTCTCGACCGCCCCCTCTCTCATTCCCTCTCACCCACGTCGATTATCTCTCTTCTATTGCAGTCTCTTTCTCGTTCGCTGCCTTCCTCTCTCTGGTAAACAGCTCTTTCTCTCAGCTCAGCCCACTCTCGGCCCATTCACTGTATCTTCCCCGTGTTCTCTCACTCCACCTCGATTGCTGCTCTTCATCTATTCCCCTCTTTCGGTCCCATTATCTTCCCCTTTAATTCCGACACACTCTGTTTTCATTCGGCTCTGCTCACTGTCTCAATTTGGATGAACACGTCTCATTGCATCTCTCCCCCTCTCTTTTCCTCTGTGTCTCCATCCTTAAGCCTCCATTTACACACTGTACCATCTGTATTTGCTAAGCACTGAGAGGCTGAGAATCATCATTCTGTCAACCTGCTCCTTCTGCATGAGTCGGCAGCCACTTTGAGGCGTCCCTAAAAATGCCACCGTAAGCACAAACTTGTTGAACCGTAGTTTTTGGAGTCAGCTTGAATACTTTTCCCCGATGGGGTGAAACAAAGGCCTGCAACCTGCAACTCCATTCTGTCTCAAAAAGAATATCCCTGACTATCCTGTTCTTCCACTCTGTCGTTTTCATTTTTTATTTGCTTTTGCATACTGATCTGCACTAGTGTTACATATACTGTACTGTATATTGTACTGTACTTTCCCAAAATGGCTATAAGTTCACTTTTATTGTCACTGGTTATATTGTGTGCAGTATAAGGAAGCTGCTCCCATTCTACAGGGTGCTGAATACAACACGGTGTTAACACGGTTAAATTCACAGTAGCAGGTCGACTCCCACTATCCCAATTGGCTATTAAGCTTTAAAGATAATTTTGAGGCTGGAGTATAGACTTACACAGAAGCTTAACACGTGTTCCCATTTTTAAAAGGATGATTCCATCTTATTTTCCAGTCCAACGAGGGATTATCGTCGACATTTTGATGGCACTCGCTATCAGTTTAACCTCAAAATAAAGTGGTTTAGTTTAATAATAATCTACTGTAGTTTATCTGTCGGTTTGTTAACAACTTGTCTAATTGTCTTTGTGTTTCTTGTTCAATTACTTTGGTAAGTACAGCGTCCCATAACTGATAGAAATGATGGCAAAAACTACAAAAACAAAGCCAATGTCTCAATATACTGTAATTATCTCTTAATGCTGCCTGGAACTGTGAAGACATATTTCTTTTCCTATTTCACGGTGTGCTGATGATGGAAAATGCCAAATATTCCCATAGCTAACATAATAACTGGCTGATATGGAATTAAAGGAAAGTTATACAGATTGCATTTTGAAATATTTTGCACTGCGTTATATTAAAGCTACAGTTGGCAGGTTTTATGAAAATAATTCAATTCAATTGACAAATTTTATTCGCAAAAAACAGATAAAGAAAAGTGCATGTACAATTCATAAGAAATAATGGAGTTGTGAAATGTAACACCCTGGTAAGCTATCGGATGCTTGAGAATAGGGGCCCAGGCATGAAGCAAATTGTATTTTAAAATACGTTTATGAACATTGTCTGGATTGTCTGGATTGCATACAATATATAGTAACATCTATAACCTACAGAACTCCTAAGACTAACAAAAACCAAGAGACTAAACTAACCTGACGATAATTGCGAAATATAAATCTAATTCCATACCTGCAGATCTCTGCAAACCACACTAAAGCTCACACATTAAAGTTCACCTTTTTTTGCCCTTTTTAAGATGCTTTTTCTAGTCTTATATGTGTGAAAGGAGGACTCAATTGGAATAAGGTCACAGAATCTGTTCTTGAGCTTAAATACAACATTATACAGCATACAAGCAATGTGACAGATGTGAGAATATGAAAAAAGAGTCACTAGAAGCATTTACCTCACCCACATATAACTTTAACAGTAATTCATATGAGGCTCAGATAAAGACTTGTAGAAGGTTAAAAATGCCTCACCAAGACAAGACATCGAGAACACATTTAAAGGCTCTTGACTGGCTTCCCATTCATTTTAAAATTTTGCTTTTAGTTTTTAAATCACTTCTTTGACTCGCTCCCGACTATCTATGTTGGTCACATACATTCCCTCCAGATCCCTAAGATCCTCCACCTCTGCTCTACTAAATGTCCCCCAGAGTAGAACGAAAAGGTACGGTGATGCTGCGTTCTGATTCAGTAGACAGCTTCAAACGAAATCTTAAAACCTTTCTTATTAAACTTGCATTTTTGTAGCTTTTATTTAATTAATTGGTATCAAACCTAATTCGTTTTTCTTATGTGTGTGTATGTGTGTGAGTGTGTGATTGAATCTTATCCTGTCTTTTATGTGTATGTTCTCATTCATTAGGTAGAGCACTTTGAGTTGCACTTGCTGTATGAACTGTGCTACACAAATAAAGTTATCATTATTACATTTATTGTAAGTGGAAGGAAAAGCATCAGCTTAAAAAATACGCCAACACATTTCTTTGTCAATTCATTAAAAAAAAACACAACAACTTTGCATCGTATTTGCTAAAACTGGGGATGCGCATGATTAGCCGTCTATAAAAGTAAACGTCCACCCCCTCGCTAGTTGGCAAAAGAAATATTAGTTGGTAAAACCTATTAGTGTTTTATTCATGTACAAGATTATATATATGAATAATAAGTACATGAGAGTCTGACAAACATCATGGCCTGTCTCCTCTTCCGACTGCTTCTAATGTCATTTGCTAGAATCTACCGTCGTGCACTGACAACAACCAAGCAGAAACACTTACCTGGCCGCCATGTTGGCAACAGTCAACCAACCAGTCAAAAGAGTCTTAATTCATATTTGATTTATATTCAGTGCTGCCTGGTTTGACAGTTTGACCCCAGTTCACAACAGTGATTGACATGTTTAACAGCTGTGTTAGAGACTGGTTGTGTTTCTTCATGTGCTTTCAGTTACAAACTAAAGCTTTAACTGTATTGTTTATGTACATGCTTTGGGAGTCCAGAGATGGACAGAGGTTTTACACCATATCAGAAAATACTATTAATAATTGTGTCTGAGCTGCTGTTGAGCTATTTTCAGCGGTCACAAAATTCACACTGCTGCCCTCGACGACAGCAGTATTTGATGGAGCGTCACATCTGTGAAGCTATTTCACTTTGTTGCTGTTGGTATGCAGTGAAGGGTAATGTTAATGCAAATATGTCATTTACTGAAGTGATGAAATTGGACGGCAATTCAACTGCAACTTGACGAAGCCGATCAACATTTCTCAATAGCACACGGCGAGCATCTCCAGTCAGCATACGATTAAAACAAAACATCACATAATTCAGAATTAATATAAGGTTTGCCCACAATCTAACAGCAGACAGTTTGGCTGGGAATCAATTAGACGGAGACAAATGCACCTTTCATCACTCATTATTTCCTGTGGTTTTTTTATTTATTTTTTCGTCTCCTGTGTGTGTGTGTGTGTGTGCATATTAGTAGGAGCTTCCAGCCAGATAAGCAACACAAAAGACTAGATAATGACATGGAGGCTCTCCAAAAGGAAAATGGCTGAAAAGAAAGCTCTTTGGTGTGAGGAGGGTCTTGTTTCCTAGACGAGGGGGGAAAAGGTAACAGAATCTCTTTGTGAGTGAAGTCATGAGGTCTCCTGTGGGAGGGCATTGATCGGAGGTGAAACACTGAGGAGAGAGGGAGCACCTATCAGATTCTACCCACACACACATACGCACACACACCAAAGTTTACTCATAAAAACTGTTTACGCTCACACTCTTATTGGCATTCAAGTCCACAAACTTTTCCTCCTACTCAAAACCACACTCACACTCACACACACACACACAGCAGCACTAGAGCTAGACACCGATATTCATCAGCGTTAAACTAATCAGACAAAATATCTATTCATTAGATCCGCACTCTGGAACTGACATCTTCTGCCACAGGCTACATTTTTACAAACACACCTAACACCACAAATCTGTTACCATTTGTAACAATTTTTGATTATTGTCTATCTGGAAACGCTCCCAAAAAACAATAGCTCACAGTTTTTGCTTCCACTGATGGTTTGGCAGAAACAGCCGAGCCATTAACACCGCCATGATTGTTTGTCTCTGAATTTGACTTGCCTCCCTTTGCTTAATCATGACAAATGATATGACACTTGCCCGCAGAACACGGGTTATAGCTATTGTTTGAGTTCTCTCTGAGCTGCTTGTTGCTAGGTAACCAGCATTTATCAACCCCCTCTACTATTTTTTATTGTACTTTTTACTTTTATTGCACATCTTAAGTTGCTGCATCCTACAATTGCTACAAGGCCTGTTCCACATTTGGAATACTGTCTTTTGTAGTTACTGTAACGCACGACAGATCCAGTTCCATGCCCCGGGCTATGGTGCTATGACACATCAATACTTAATCTGTCATTATACTTGTCTTAGATGATACTCTGCATGACTGTTTTGATGTCTGTTTGTACGCCTGGCTCCATGCATTTGTGTGTGTGTGTGTGTGTGTGTGGTGTGGCCGGAGTCCAATCTTTCATGTGACACAGAAAGCAGGCAGTTTTTATCTCTGGACCGCTGCAGAAAATATTATTGTTTTTGCAGAACGCTGCAAGGATCCGCACGGAGTTTATCAGTTTCCTACTATTTATACTGATACACCCAGAGATGCTCCAGCAGGTAAGATATATGGCAGCATGAAGTATGGCCTTGTCCACAGTGAGAAGGTACTGAACGCTATTTTGTGATGAGATGGGGACCGGGCCAAGGTGACCCTTCAGTAATATATGGGCTGCGGCTGCCAAGGCCTCCCAGGAAGTTATTTGTCATCAGTGTCCCCCAAGTGTAAGGTTACCGACAAATCAGGTTATCAGTCTACTGTTTTTGGCAGGAATGGCACAAAAACACAGATTATCTTTTCAATATAGCTCAGCGTTGCAGAAACAGACACAGATGCACACATACAAAAACAAAAACCAGAGAACATACACACACACATACACACACGGCCGCTCTGTGTAAAGTGTACTGCAAGGTGTTCCTGTCTACCAGTCTTTTTTCATTCCTTAACCCCGAACTGTCAACATTACACACCTTACCTTAACCCTCACCATGACCCCTGAGCTAATTCTATTTCCAGCCGCAGCACTGAGCAGTACGTAATCCTCTACAAGCAATTATAGTGGCAATGATCTGTTTATGTTGAAGGCTATTACATGTGAAAATGTTCAGCCTTCCTGGTTTAATGTAGTGCAAAAAAACAGCAAAGACCATACAAAACAAAAGGTCAGAACAGGTTCAATCAACATTAGTGTAAATAAATTATATGTGCGTCAGTCTAACATTGATTTTCAAGCTGCCAAAACTTTTGGACTTTTAAGGAATTGACAGAATATGTAAAACCTCCTTCTATAAAATCCTGTTTAATACATCATTATTGCCCTTCCAGGGAGCCATTGATCATCAGTATGCCCGGTTTATCTCCCCTGATAGCCCGCAGCGCGCAGCCACAACAGATAATCACACCAAGACAGAGTTGTGCTTTCATAACTGGGAATATGTAAAATGTTTATTGAATAATGAATATGTCCGCCGGTGAGCGCGTCTGTCCTGCACCACCTTGTTGCTATAAAAGTGAGGCTGCCACTCCAAAGAGCGTGAACTCCCCTGCACATCAGCGGCAGAGTGTGTAGGCGGTAGCGGGGGTGACAAATGTGCAGCATTATGTGAGAGGAGGCAGGAAGCTGCACAACATGTCAGGATACAGATGCTTGCATCTCCCTCACATCGCCTCTGGTGATGTATTTCAACCCACAGGTTTAATTGTGTTTGCCTTGAAAATATCTGCTCGGCTTGCATCAGTGGCGGCAGAGCAGGGGTTAATGCAGGGGTCAGGCACTTCTACACTACACTTAGTGCTGTATGGAGCTACTCAGGATTGTGCAACTATTATGTTACATATCTGTTTATAGGTATCCCATACGTCCATCCTGGGTTCATTACTGCATGCCAAAGCTATGTCTTAGAGAGTAGCACAGAGTCGTGTTAAGCTAAGATGACTATCTGTCACCACGTGAAGTTTGAGGAATCCTTAAAAAATTCAAATCCATGAAAACAGATGAAGATTTGGGAATTTTGAGAAATATCTTTCACTTTCTGCCATCAAAATTGGGTTTTTAGAGGCTCGCTACCGCTTTCCTGTCTGTGCTTGAATGGATCTTATCTTTATTTAATTATTATAATTTATTTAATTAATTACTTTTGAGGATTTTATCATTTGTATTTTGCTGGACAGAAAAAGTAAGCAATTTGTAACCAAACCGCTTTAATAGCTTTTTGTATTTAAATATAAATGAAATTAATATGTCATTTAATTCTAAAACAAGACAAAAATTGTAGTGTTGCTTTTCTTTCTCTTCTACTATTTTACACTGTATTGTACACTCTGCTGTGTTGGTATCGCTGTGTGTCTTTTGCGCTCATTCAAGTGGTTGTTTGTAAATCTGGAATTCTTAGAAGTTTACACACTCCTCTGCACTCATATTTAATGCTCTTGAAAAAGGCATCTGATGAATGTGCAGTCTTATTGACATCTTTGTTTGATGGGTTGTTCACTCAGTTCACAGTCAGTCAACGGTGGCTTTGACTGACAGAAACCACCCAGCATGCACCCCTGAATTCGCAGCCTCCCACCTCAGAGTGGCCACATTAAATCTGTGATGTAGGGAAATTAGCAGAGCTCAGCTTTTCAATGGAGGGGGGTTAAAGGTTACATCTATAATGAGGTTACTAAATGCATAAAATGTGATCATATCGGTTTGAATGTATTTTTGTATTTTCAAATTATAAATCACTTGTGTTTTATTGAATACGTTTTTAATACATGAGGAGAATTTGTCATTTGTAACAAGATACTTTTTCATGTATTTATGCGAAAACTCTGACTACAACTTGTCATTTTTATGTTTCTGTTGGTGTATAGATCAAACAAAAGCTACAATCAGTCCCGTCCCAAACACACACACTGGCCGATCACAACGTAGCATTAGGCCAGCTCAGGGTCCGACAACAACACAGCTGTGCTCCACTGACTCTAATGCAATCGAATCAGATTTTGTGGATTTGGAGCTAAATGTTGTGCCTGGGGCACGTCGTGTATTAATGATACTCATTACCTGGAGAGGCTGGAAAAAGATCCCTGTTCCAAAACCAAAATCAAACCCTGAAAATTGTAGGGTTAGCTAGCTAGCTACTGAAGATATAGCCTACTGAATGTATATACAGCCTGCTTTTGCTTTTTAATAATTATAGCAGTGAAACAAAGACCGACCCTGCTGTACAGGAACCAGTGAAGGGAAGCAGGTAAACTTGTCCTCGCATTGTGTGCAGATGAATGTTACCTGACTTCACCTGGAGATCCATGCCCGTCTGGCAGCGGAGGTCTGGGTGCTGGCAGCAGCACAGGGGCAAAGCCAAATGCTGTTGATCTGCACACACTGCGATGCCACACAGCTGGTTGAATATCAGCAGTCGGGGAAGTCAGTTTGACATCCTGGATATATCCTTCAAACACAGACTGTAGACCCCTCTGTCTGCTTCTCTCTGGAATCACTGTTTCATTTTCATTTTCAAAAATATCATAATATTTCTTCACTGTTAGTTACAGTGTGGGCTACATGCTTATTGCGACAGCTTGTCGGACCATCACAAAGGGGCGGGGCTTAGCAAAAGGTCAATTACTGAACTTCCAGATGTATAGTAGGTAGGCCTATTCTTTACCTTTGGACAGAGCCAGGCTAGCTGTTTCCCCCTACTTGCATTTTTTTTTATGCTAAAGTAACCTAATCATCTCTGGGCTCCAGCGCCATAGATATAAGAGTGGTGTAAATGTTCTCATTTAACATTTGTCAATAAAGCCAATGAGCGCATGCCCTAATATGTCAAACTATTCCATTAAAGTCTCTCAAAAACCCATTTTAGACAGAATAGTAGTGAACCATATCACAGCCCCTGCTGGTGGATTCTTAAGATATTTTATTGCTTTGTAGTGTCCACTCTAGCCTTGTGAAGTGCTTTAAAAAATGCACAGTCCCTTTTTCAATCTAAATTTAACCACAGCCAAACCTTGATCTTCGTGTCACCACCACAACCACAAACAAAGCAGCCAAAGCTCCCAGACACAGCGGGGTAGCCTGGTGAGTGATGAAGACAGAGAGTCTACGACGGCCTTTGTCTCTCCAGGGATGTAAGCTTCGCCAACCTAAGTAAGGAAATAAGCCCTTTTGCAAGCCAGAGCTGACCCACAGCCAGCTAGGTGACAGAACTAAATAAAGACGAAAGCTGTCAAGAGGCTTTGTAATGAGCAGCTGACCATACAATCGACAGACGTTTCGGTGTGCCAGGCTGTCTGAGCGGGTCATGAGCTGGGCAGGCATATGTGTCTTTGTTTATGTTTGTGTGTCTCTTAAGGTCCTGCCCTGGGAACGGCATGTCCATCTTTTGTTGTTGTTGTTTTATGTATGGCAGTCAGGTACAGTCTCTCTCCCCACTTGTATTTTAAAATGAAGGATGAAAAGCAGGTCAGCAGCCGCGAGTGGGAGGTGTTTCCCTCGGAAAAGTGTTAGACCTTTAATTAAAGATATTTAAAACATAAAGCAGTTACTGAATAAATTCCTGTTAAACAGTGCAAAATAAGTGTATAAAAAGGCTGTTGTTTTATTGCTACCGACACCTGACCTCTCTGCTTTCAATGCATAACATTACAGTGAAATATTTCTCAACATGCTTATTAAAAGCATTACCTGGGGGTAATGAAAATCGCAGTGCCATTAAGAGTAAATAATTAGGAGTAATAAGTAGCAGATATGACAGTTTACTGCAACTGACTAGCTGGTTCATCACATACAGTAGCAACAAACCCAGCAGGCCAAAGATATGAAGGGTAATAACATCCAGAAAGTGGGACACAGCTCTGGAGTCATGGAATATGTCTAAGAGGCTTGGGGAGATCCTATTAAACACGGCTTCGTGACACCTGCTCCTCTCGGCTCTGACCAGGAAACGACTGGCTCCGCTGACCCGTATCTTCGTCACACAAGCCTGAATCATTCCTGCTCGCGCTGTCGTCACCTCAGATGAAGAGCAGCTTCAGGAACGTACCGGACGAGCACAGAAGAGCTACAGCCAGTATTTCAGACAGCAAGGAGCACTAGACTGCACTTTTGTGATCCTACATCAGAGCCTTTCTGTCTCTGCTTGTGGATGATGAAACTGAAAAACGCAGCGGGGTAATGTAAAGCCCTTTTGAAATGGTGCTTTATGGAACTGGGATGAAGTGGCCCTACTGTACACTGAAAAAAGAAAAAGCAGGAAAAAAAATTAAATACACAAAACAGCTTTGAGTGTGACCTTTAATTGTAATTTCTTTTGGTGTATTTTCTAAAGGATTTTTTTTTCCTTTGAGTTCTTAGAGTTCTATCAAGACCAACTTTCCTGAATTTAAAAACCTTGAACCTTTTTTTCTGCGTCTACATTGTAAATTGCTTCCATAACAAAGCAAGGCTTTTTAGGCTCTGAATTAGCATGACATCAAGGCGCATTTGTTGGACCGAGGAAACATTAACTGCACCGATTTATCAGCACAGTCAAAGATACAGTTGGTAACTTTTACAAAAATAACTTTTAGAATTAAAACATTTTTAAAAATTAGGTAAAGCTCATCTTTCCAGCTGTAGCAGCGCTGGCTCGCACAGCAGCCGTTCTCCTCGATATTTTGGTATTCCTTTAGCCATACTTTAATCTCCATTAGCCAACCCCCCTCCCAGGGGGCATGTGCATGAGCTTTGCACACACAATCACAACAAGCTCTGTTTACTCCACAAACATTATTATGAAAATTGTCTTGCAAGAGGCAATAGAGGAGATGGTGGTAGATGCAGAGGGTGGGGTCGGTACAGTATGCCAATAGCCTATCATGGGGTTAAGGGTGGGATGAAGTGACTCGGAACAAATAGAACGACGGGCTCAATGTCATCAATGTCTGCCGTAATTGAGCCAATGACATATTGATCTTTGGGTTAATGAAGACAAAGCACACATGAGATAGGGTGTTTAAATCCACCATGGTTAATTCCTCAGGATCCTAGCATGAATCTTAATATATATTCACAGTGCTTAGGATGAGTGGGTATTGTAAAAGATAGACATTTTGGTCTGTGGGGGAATACAACAGAGGAGAACAGGCTGTCACACACTGATTATGATTTCTACTCCATGCTGCATTTCAAGTAAAATCAAAGCACGGAATCCACTTTGTTACAACTTGGGTCTTTTGTGATACTTTTGGCCTTCTGTTTTGACATCATTTTGTGATCATTTCAAAGTTATATTAGCACTGTACTCATGAACAAAGTAATGTCTGAGCTCTGGAAACATGGTGACATTGCAACAAGCCAGATGGGGCAAGGAATGCAAGCCAATGGGACAATCAGAGAGAATGTAGAATAAGCCAAAAACTGTTTGGCCAGATTATCTAAACCGCTTTATTTGGAGGTAAAACCTAAAGTGACTGCACCTAAAATGTTGGTAATAACGCCTCACTGCATGGGTAAACTGTGTGCACACACAACTACACGAAGTAGGTCAACATTTTAAATGGATGTCGACATTTTACTGTTAAGATTGGCTAACCTGAGTTTCTTACAAAGCTCACTGCCTGTGTGCCTTGTAGGGGAACGCAGGGGACAGGTCCCACTCAATATTTAGAGCCTGTGCTTTTGTCAATTAAGGGCTTTTAATGTGACAAAATAAGACATTTATCTAAAGATTTTCTGGCAGAGGACCCCCCAAATGTTAAACTGACCCCCACACCCTTGACTTTAGCAAACTAGCAGACAAAACTCAAACAGAAGTAAATAATACAATCGATTGACAGCAATGGAGGTCTATGGCACAGATGATACACCCAGCCTTGGCTACATAAGCAATACTACTTACATTACTTCAGTGTATTTGATGTATTCATGGGATTTGTTGAGCGTTAGAAAAATATAAGCTTTCACCAGCTGTATCGTTTCAGGACTGCTAAGTACAATGTTGTTATTATAAATAAGAATTAAGGCCAAAACTACAAAAATAAGCCCCAAGTTGTAAGAAACAGAAATGGTAAAAGTCGCTTTTATGGCTTACCCTTTACTAGAAAACACTTGTCTGAGCTCTACAGAGAAAGACAGAGTGCTTCAATTTCTACCACACTTGCCTACATTTTAGCACACGGCCGCTGTCACTGGCTGAGAGCTGGCCAGTGAAGAAAGTGTCACAGAGAGCGGCCGTCCATGGAAGCTCCCAGCAGCAGGGGCGATGAGACAGAGATGAATCACGACGATGTCCATTCCTGCAGCTTTCAGCAGAGATCAGCCCACGACTTATTCCCCTCCTTGTGTGACTTCAGCAGGGGCACGACCTTCAAAGATCACAAATCTTGCAAGTGTCACCAGTCATTAACCAAAGCAATATGTCCCGAGTCCTCTCTCTGTGGCCAAGTCCACACAGCAGTTCACAGACAGAGCCCTGATAGCCGCTGTCGAGATCTCTCATTGTGCATCTATCTTTTCCAAGTGGCGTGGGGGCTGTAAAATGGAGTATAAACTACGACCTTCAGCCAGTCATCACCATAAGGCAATATAGACCGGAAAAGTATTCATTTATGTTGTATAACTTGCATGCCTGCGATATTCTTTTCTCTCATTTTATGCATCTTATAAAGATTTACGCTAGCCTGAATTGGTTAGTTCTGCAGCCACCAGAGTCAATTTCCCCTGCATACTGCAACAGAATTTAAGAGTCATATTTAAATTTGTCACGTGATTATCTGTCAAATCACTCCTTGAGCTTTATGACCTCAGATATGAACAGTCCTCAAAATACGTCTCATTAATAATTCATGGTAGATATTCCTAATCAATTCATCACGTAGCAGAGCAGACGTCTAGCAGATGTAAGCCGGTACATACAGCACAGGCATTAAAATAAAAAGTGGGATTTCTACAGTGTCAGTACCCCCTGGTTTAGTTGAAGAAATTGCTGTCTTCCTCTTTTGTACTTTTATAATGAACTGTTTTGGGAAAAGAGTAAACTATAACAGAGAGCTGGGGTGAGGAAGAGAAAGTGTTATGCAGTTCTATCATCAATATTTGTCTCTTTGAAAGATGCTAACATGGAAAAGGAAGCTGGCTTATCGTTCTCCTGCTCTCACTGTTTTTCAGGAAGAGGAATTTCACAACGGAGGGCACCTGACCCCCATACACATGCACACACACATAACTCACGAGAGAATTTATTTCTAAAATCCAGAGACAGTTTTTGCGAGACTATTGATTTGCCTCCTCCCACCATGTGAGAGCAAAGACACGTATGTTAAGAGCCATGTCTAATCAGGGGAACGTTCACTGAGGGTTAGATTAAGACGAAAGGGGAGTGAGGTCGACATGTTGGATGCGCTTCAGTGAGCTGAGCTGCGGGTAGACTCAGTTAGCCGCAGATAAACAGCCTACAGACACTGCACAATAAGTAGCAGATGGAAAGAGGTGTTCATATCACGACAGGCATTCTTTAGTGTTTAAACGGCTGCCTACTGCTGTGATGAAGCCAGGAAATACAGCAACCTGAAGCTAATCAACATTCTGTACCTGCACAATACAACTCTCTAGAAACCAAACTACTGCTGCTTCATTCAATGCACCATTATTTTACCAAGTGTTTTAACAGCCCTGCCTGCATCATTTTGTGCACATGAACGCCTAGGACACACTGCCTGCGTGAGCAGCACGTGACGGCCCCCTTGCTGAGCTGCTGGGACTTGAATGTTTGTGGTGTTCTCTCATATAGTGTTGCTGTTGCAATGCTGCCTGCTGCTGTAACTACTGTGTTTCCACAACTAAAACAGTGCAAGGAACTGCATTTTGCACTGCAATGTACTGTTGTGCATTGCACAACTACGCAAATACTTCACAATAAAAAGCCCTCTGCTAACAAATGAAGGGAATCTGTATAAAGGAAAGTTGTCAGAAAGCTTTTATTTTCAAATAATAAGAGGAAACGATGAGTTAAACTGTGACTGTGAGTGATCTAGACATTGAAACTGTATTGAAAGTTGGTACAATGTCAATATGCTTATAAAAAAAACATTTTCACAATGTATTTTTGTAAAAGCTGCCTACATCACACGGGAAAAATTGGCGAGCCTCCCTATGTTTAGCAGCTGAGCAGCAGCCATGATGTGCCTGAGCAGCGCTGCTCAGGTGGGCAGTGTGGCTGCTCCAAACAAAACAAAACAAAACAAGATCTTCCGCGACGCACATGCGCTGCTTATGCAGTCAGTGTGGCCTGTGCCCCTCACAACCCCATGAAAATGACTCGCTCCACTATATCAAGATTTAATCCATTTGGTCCAATAACATTTCGCCAGTCTAAAAATGCTGCAAGAACTATTCCTCTGTGAAATCCTCCACATCGCTGTGCCCCACCACTTCTGACTCACCAACACATTTTTCTACATAGAACTGCCCACAATAGCTGATGATAGAGGAATTATGCCTCCAGTGTACAAATGTCATTTTGGTAAATCTTTTAAATACATATCCAAATAATTTATCAAACATAAACCTGCATCTACTTTTTTGGCCACTAGGGGGCAGCGCAACAAGCTGTAAACACAGCATGGACACATTACTACTTCATAAAGTTGATATGGCAAACCTTAGCAGATAACTGCTTCTTTAGCTAAACTCTTTTGACGTTTTTGTGTAGAACATTTCATACAACATGCAGCCCAAGGTGCTTTACAATGAAAAATTAAAACAGCACAGAGAGAAAAGAAAAAACAAAAAAAATTGAAAACGTCAAAGAGAGTGAATAAACTCACAAGTAAAAAATTGTACAAAAACAATGATTGCAACTTAAGACCAAGGTGAAGAAATTATTAGGTACCTTAAGCGAAAGCCAGCATAAAAGATACACCCTAAGGTTTCTTTTAAAAATGTACACAGTGGGGGAGTCTCTCAGATCCTACAGCAAACTCTTCCAGGGATGAAGGCCAAAGTGGCAAAACACTTACTTCCCATGCATTTGTTTTATTTAGCTTTACACATCCAGCAGACACTAAGCAACAATACAAGCTATTCTAATGCACTGCTCATATGTATACCAACAAAAATAATGCACCAGACTTCATATACAACCTCTGTAATCATGAGCCAGTAATTAGTATGTAATCCACATAATTGTGAAGGCTGCAATCACGTGATGAACAGATTGACGGAAGTAAAGAAGGAAGTAGTATAAAGAGTGAAAACCTGCATAAGAAGGCAGGCTGGGGTTGTGGATGGGTCAAACGAACGCACAACTTTCTTCCATGACAGCGTTCATGTCCAATGCAAAACCAAGTGAATTTTGAGTTATTCTAAGGTACATCATCACATGACGTTTAGTGTATAACTTTGTTAAATATATAACCTGGCATGTTACTGTTCACAAACCTTATCTATGTAACTTTACTTTTCTAAACCTAGTATACATAACTTAAATACGTAACTTTATGTTAAGTATGTAACCTGACAACACCCAACCATGTTTATTCTCCTAAACCCAACCTATGTAACTTTGCTTTTCTAACCCTAACCTACCTAACTTTGCATTCAGTACATAAGATGACAACGCCCAACCATGATTCTTGTCCTAAACCTGACCTCACTGGTAGGGGTGCTATTTCGTTGAGGGCTGATTCATTAGATATCATACAAACTGTTTTTGGAGGATACGCTGAACAATAACACTTATGTCCAATATTAACTCTCCTTCTAGCTCTTTATTGGTCTCCACCAACTCGTATGAAAAATACATACAGCTTTACAGCTGCTAAATGCTCCACTGTGTTCACCAGGTTTCACTGAAAACAGCTGCCTGCTGCTGCTGGAAGCAAAGTTAATAGGAGCTACGAGTACCAAATAAACTAAAGCAATGTGCTGAAGAAAAAGCAGTGAATTACAGCACCTACTTTTGTGAATTACACCTACTCTATAATTAATACCTCTAGCTGCCACAGTGACTCATTTGTAAGAGAATTACTTTTTTTCGCCAGCAGGGTCAGACAATTCCAGCAAAGTGAAAGATTTATCTGTGTGTCATAACCTTGCTCCACTCCTTTCTGATCATTGGGAACTTTCTGAGCTTTTTGAGCAACGTGAGCAAAGTAATTTCCTGACCGAATAGGATAGAAAAACTTTTTTTTCTCCCCTTAAGGCAGCTGTATTTCAACTGGTCGGTGTCATCAAACTGAGATGTGCTGAGCCTTTGTAGAAGACAAACCATAGGAGGAAGAGGAAAAGAGAGATGTATGACGAGAGATAGACAGAGACAAAGCTGGAAAAGGGAGGCTGAGAGACAAAGGGACCAAAAGAAACTGTGGCGTGCATGTGTCTAACAATGACAGCGAGAGCTCATACGCAGTTTAAAAGCAACTTGGTTGTCAAAAGTCACACTGTTGTACTGACGTGAGATCAGTCAGGTCACCAGCTGGTTCCTCTCTGGCAGAGCTGGGTTTCATTTGACAGGCCAGCGGTGACAATGGCATGACAGGTCTGTTTCCATGGGAACACATTTGTCACTTCTGTGGAGCGCGGCCAAAGTGTTGGAGGGGAATCACCAATGAGGATTGTAGGACTGGAGGGAAAATTAATCACACTAATGATGATTCAAAGCGTGAGCTGCGGCAGAATGCGAAAATCGCTTCTGCTCCTCTAGTCTTTCTCTGTTTCCCCTGAAACTGAAAATCTGGCGGGCTGCAACAGGGTTTTCTTTGGGCAGCTTTCTGCAGACATAATATTCCAAATAATTTGATGTGGAAGTTGGAAGTGGAATAAAGCAGACAGGAGAGGAACTGCCAGTGCTGTTGAGAGATGTGAGGGTATTGCGGTGGTAGTTTGGCTTTGAATTAGAGGAGGACCAGTAAGCAGAAGGATGTTAAGATGTTAAGTCCCTGGCATGGACTGATGTGTGTTTTCCATCTGCAAGACGGCAAGGAAGACTGACGTGCTGTGGCAAGCCCTGTTTTTTGTCTTAGAATTGGATGCAACATGTGCTGAGTGTCGTACAAGTAAATCCCTGAAAAGGGGTCACTACGGTTATTTTACTTTTCAAACGCTGGTCCAGGATTTTTATTTATTTATTTTTTTGGTGCAGATAGTATATTGAGGAGCAGTTAAAAATCAGTCATTTCAACTGAAAAACATCAGCTTCAAAATCCTGGTGAAAATCAGATTTTATGGAGACAATTTGCAGCACAGCCACTCTGTTGTTTAACCATTTCTTTCTTTTACTCACTCTGAAGGACTCAAGCTGCTAATTGACCCTTCTTGCAGCCCCGCCCCCTCAGTTGCTGCTGCTACGCCTGAAGCTTTTCACTCAAACACCGCACATGCAGTATGTAGTCTACACTGATAACAGTGGCAGCTTTACTGCTGTACAGTAAGGGTAGTTTTTTAAACAATGGGACCTTGACTCGATTCTTGTGCAGCTTGTCTTTTCTAGCAGGTGACCGTCGACTTTGCCGGCTTAAATGACAACTGTAGCTAGCAGATAGCTGGCAGCTAATTAACATGAACTTGCTGAGTTGGTTGAAATCTCTCTTTCCAGCTGGCTTTCCACTGTTACCAGCTGGCTGGTATGAAAATGAGAAACCTGAAGGTCTTTATAAGAATTTAATGGCTACATATCATGGCAAGTCAACACATTGTAATGAAAACTGAGGCTGAAGCTTCACGTCTCAGGCAAAAAGTCAGCCTCCTCCCCAGATGATGAGACATGTTGTATTGCAAGGCAGTCAGTTAGCCCCAGAAATATAGTATAGTATTATCTAAGGTTTCTGCAGCTTAAGGCAAGTTAGGTTTAAGTCTTTTAATGACTTTTTTTCAGTGTAGTTGGAATGAAATGTAAGAACAATTTTACAATAACCAAAAATGAAGGACAAAAAAACATGAATCCGCATCAATTACTTGGGGTTCGGGGACAACTTTGCCCAAATGTTTTTTTGTAACATGAAAGAACTTTTTTGTCTTGTGGCGCAAACTAGAGCACCCAGCATTTGTCAGCAAGTTTTCTTGGCAATTCTGTGTCTTACTTTGCATATGGAATTCCTCTGCTTTGATTACATTTGATTGAGTTTGGAAACTTCCTTCATAAAGTACGCCAAGCCTCAAATGCATTGCCTTCTACTGGTCTCAGTTCTTGGTTGTTAAATCTTGGTTTAATAACCAGTTTTTGTTGAATTTGCGCTTCCCCGTATTGTCTATGGTACAGTGACAGCAAACTAGCAGACAGTGGACTGTCTACTTTGAACATTAACAATCACAATCTCACAATCAATCAATCAATCAATTTTATTTATAAAGCCCAATATCACAAATCACAATTTGCCTCACAGGGCTTTACAGCATACGACATCCCTCTGTCCTTTGGACCCTCACAGCAAAGTATTAGTGTTGTTGGTTCTGCTATCCTCATCTGCCATTGAGATCTGACGCTAATATGAGAGGCATTCTTCACTTATTTTAAAAAAAAACAGATGTTACCACTTATGCGACACGGTAGTGTGGTGGTTAGCACTGTCGCCTTGTGTCAGCGTGGGTTCTCTCCAGGTACTTCGGCTTCCTCCCACAGTCCAGAGACATGCAAAGTGGGGATTAGGTTAATTGATGACTCTAAATTGTCCGTAGGTGTGTAATGTGAGCGTGAAGGGTTGTCTGTCTCTATGTGTCAGCCCTGCGATAGTCTGGCGACCTGTCCAGGGTGTACCCTGCCTCTCGCCCGATGTCAGCTGGGACAGGCTCCGGCCCCCCCCAAAATGCTTACATTAGCATGTAAGAGCTGACAAACACACTGTTTATTCTATTTTAACATCTTAGATACCGAGTATGTTTCTCACTACAGCTTCACACATACCACTTCAACATGTGGAGAAAACCAAAGCTTTATTTTTGCTATGGTCAATTAGCAGCTCATAAAGATTTTCTTCCTGGTTTTTTCCTCCCTTTTAATTACTGGTACATTTCCAGAGTTGTCTTATCAAAATATTGTTCACTGTAAAATACACTTGGTAGTGACTTGTAGATGCATGAAACACAATAAAATCCTGAAGTTTTAACAGCTCTCCTTTTGAAAAATTCTGGGGGGGTTTTCCACGAAAACCTAAAAAAAACCCAAACTGACAATCCTATGAAGAGTAGATATATAAAGACAAATAGTTATAACCTACTGTACATGAGAGGTTCCCCTGCAGAGAGCTAAACCTGGCAGCTTCTTGGTTTTATAATTTATCATGACAAGCCTTTCAATATCAGAGCCCTTACAGGCCATTTCATCTTAATGTGTGTCTATCAGAAAAAGGTCTTTTCGACATCTTTTTGATAGCACTCCAACCTGCTTAGTGCAATCAGCTTAGAAAACTCCACTGCCATTGTCCGTCTGTATTGTATTACCCCTTAAAGGCACTTCACTGCTTGGAGAGCCTATGCACATTCATTATGTAGTTGTGTGTAATTTATGCCTCCTCTCCGTATTAATGTGATGCAATTGCCACAAATAAGTGTTCATAAGAATACTCGTTCTTCATGTTTGATCCATGAATACTAAGTAAAGATAAAGTTTTAGGCTCCGGGCTTCATAAAACGAAGGAAGTCGATAAATTATTTATTGAAAGCCACTGAGCTGACCATCTGGATGGTGTCTATCCTCCACAGCAGTGCTCTCACTGAATCATTTCCGTCGTCTTACCATTTGTATCATCTCCCTCTCTCTGTTCCTAAGCTGGCTTCACTCAGTTTGGCTTGGCACTCCACACTTTGGCGCTCCTGGTTCTGCTGGTGAAGAAAATCCTGGCATCACTTCCAGGGACTGCAATTCCTCCGCCTCATTCTGAGTCCTTGCGTCCTTCGATTTTCCCAGACATGTTCCCAGAAGCCTGTTCTTTCATGGCACAGCCGAGCTCTCCAGATTCCTCCATTTGGTCTTGGTGAGAACTGATTTGGAGCTGAGCTGAGAGGGTGGCGCCGTGGCCCTTCTCCAGTTGCAAGGCCTGCCAGGATCCACAAGTCTTTCCAGTTGAAACGCTGGTGCCAGGGTGGATGGGGGGGGAAGCAAAAGAGGAGGAGGGCAGGAAGAGAGGGTGGAAAGCAGGCAGTTGGATTGTGGGATCACTTCGCTCTGACCCATATCCCTCCGTTCTGCTCTGAATGCCTCAATATAAAAACAACCCAATTACTGTTGACCCCTGCACCGCCTCCAAAACACAGCAGCAACGACTAATTAAAACTGAAAGGGTTCCCATTCCCTTCTTTGTTTTTGCTCAATGTGTGAGTTTGTGTGTGTGTGTGTGTGTGTGTGTGTGTGTGCATAAACTTGTATTTAACTGAAAGCCTCCATTTGTGTCTGAGATTGTGAGGAAAAGCATTGCTCACGGGTGTTTGTGCTGAATAAAAATATGATTGTCCGTGTGTAGTTATAACCCACTTGCTCAGAGCAGGACAGTTGAAAGGCAAAAGCAAAGCGCAGAGCCATCCAAACAGGCTGTTTCTTTCTCACCAGTCAGACCCTGGGGGCCCGAGGCGACGAGTCATCAACCTGCCGATATGTCTGGCAGTGACAGGAGCTTCCAATCCAATCTCTATTTCATTCAATTATCATCCCCTGCAACAGGCCTCTGCGTTGTTTGCCCTCAAGAGTAACTTGTGTCGCACCCACAGTAGCTAGTGCGTTCTGTCTGCGCTGCTCTCTTGCTGTACCTTGACTAAAATCCATTTCTGTTCAAACACATAATGTGATCAGATAAACAACCTGCAATGCAAACAGACCCTCTGAGGCATGGTGTCACTTAACACTGAGCCTTCAGACAGATCCTTTCTAGTAAAAAACATATAAGGAAATAAAAAAAATGAGCATGTTCATTAGTTAAGTGATGTGGGAGTTAAATCATTAATTGCTAAAATGAACAAATGTCTACCAAATCAAGAAACTGGGCAAGACATCCTGTGATCTGTGACAAAACCTGGAGCTACTCCATTGACAATTAATTGGTGTCTGCACTTCCTTGGCTCACAGGATGCTTGTCTGAGCTTTTACACCCAAATGATTTCGCTGTAGTGCTAACAGTTGTTAACAGGAAAAAGTGCCCATATCCACTCATAGCTACCCGGGGTGGCATCATTGTAACTCCATATTCATTGTCAGATGTCCAAGGATTTTTCTTGTTGGCACAAAACAAACCATATCTTTTTGTTTCCAGGAGGAACTCACAAATGTGGACCGCTTGTCCAAGGCCATAAAAAGAGACTGTAATTATTTTAGGAGTGGATTTAATTAACAAATTGATCTCTCCTTTCCAGCAGGATTGCATTTCTAGTAGTCATTAACTCAGGGTCCAGGTGAGTAAGTATTTGCAAATAGTTCTTGGTGCTTGCTTTAACCTGTTTGGAGTAGCTGACAGGTGGGATTTGCCAGGTAGGGAGAACAAAGATGAAGACACACAATATATCAAATTGGTTTCAAATCATTTGGCTGTCTCAGCATGCTGGCACTTTTTATGGTGTCCTCACAGTCAGGCAGAGGGATTGTCAAATACAATTTGACTGAGATTTGCTAGTTTTGCATTCAATTGCTGGAATATTTTTTCAAGTATGGGGCTGTCAAGTATGCAGCTTCTGTATCAAGCATGGATGAGAATCTATTGTACCCAGGCAGGAATTGAATTTCAATCATAAAAACCTCTAGAACAGCTATCACATAGACCTTGTAGTGTGAATGTGTTGTTAGTTAAGGCACAGACAGCAGACTGTGTGTATTACCAAGGCCAAACAATCACATAGAATGCATCATGTCTTTCTTTAAAACAATTACAAAGCCGATTGTTTCAAAAGGATTGCATGTTTACATCCTTGTAGTTATCTTCCCTGCAATTTGTTGGTGCATTACCACCACCTGCTGATAAGTGGACCCCATTAGTGGGAATGTGTATCGTGTCACCCGCACGCTCATAAGTGTGCGTGTGTGTTACAGTGTGCATGCACAATATACTCACAAAGCGGGGACCCAACATTTTTCCATTGTCACACAAGTAATATTTTGACCCTTAAAGGTATATTACGCATGAAATGTCCATTACTGTTTGTACGACATTCAAATTTCACTCCTCCCAGAGGTGGGAGTAAGTCACGCAGGTACAAGTCATAAGCAAGTCTCAAGTCATGACGCCCAAGTCACTGTGGTGAAAATCTAGCAAGTCAAGTCCTTGCTTCGAGTCAAGCAAGTCAAGTAGTCAAGAATGTAACTAAACACATTTACTCAGGTATTGTAAGTACAAATCTGAGTCTTTTCTTGTCATGTAACTTTCTACCTCTTCTCCACTACGTTTATCTGACAGCTTTAGTTACTAGTTACTTTACCAATTAACATTTTGCACTTAAAAGACATGAGAAAATGAAATGTACAAGAAGAGCTGGTAGGCGGCACGGTGGCACAGTGGTTAGCACTGTTGCCTCACAACAAGAGGGTTGCTAGTTTGAACCCAGGGTGGGGGAGCCCATCTGTGTGGAGTTTGCATGTTCCTGTGTCAGCGTCGGTTTTCTCAGGGTACTCCAGCTTCCTCCCACAATCCAAAGACATGTTAGGTTAATTGGTGACTCTAAATTGTCCGTAGATGTGAATGTGAGTGTGAATGGTTGTCTGTCTCTATGTGTCAGCCCTGTGATAGTCTGGTGACCTGTCCAGGGTCTACCCCGCCTCTCACCCAATGCCAGCTGGGACAGGCTCCCCCATGACCCCTGACAGGATAAGCAGTTACGGGAAATGAATGAATGAAGTACAGCTCGAACTATGAGTCAGTTATTGAACTGACAGAAAATACATTTGCCACTGTTTTGATAGTAATAGTAGTCGTTTATTAACGCAAAAACATCTCATGGTTCCAGGTTCACAAAAGTGAGGATTATTTTGCTGCTTTTGCTTTTTATTTTTCATAATTAATTTCTATGTGACGGCTCTGAAAGTCATTTAGAAAATTACAAATATTAAGTAAAAATGTCAAGTCCTTTCAAGTCATGAATACAAAGTCATAGTAAAATCTCATCAGTGTTAGTCAAGCAAGTCTCACGTCCTCAAATTTGTGACTCCAGTCGGACTCCCCCATATCAGCCTCCTGCTGAAGCTGCTTGCACATACACTACAACCTACTGTCCTAGAAATGTTACATTTGTTATAATGGGAAAGATGATACTTTAGTGCGCTAACTAAGCTAAGAGAAAATAAGCCAACTCAGTGTTGCTCTTCATCCTCTCCTACAGTGCTCATCAGTGAAACTGAAAGTGAAAGCCAATCCCAGAATCACTCTTTAATTGGGCTGAGCTTTGTTTGCTCTGAGTTTTGCCTTGCTTCTTCTGGGCTTCCTCTTAGGTACGTATTGCTACTACCTGGTCAATACTTTTTCACAAGGGTCCAACTACACCTGCATGCTGTTACTGGCTGAAGGCTACACATCACTGCCCAACACTGTAGCCCAGAAACATCCTGACCACAGATAAATGAGATGAAAATACTGGCAGAGAGCAGTTTCTCTGCAGATAAATACACTGGCACACACCTCTAGCAGGTCATAAATGATGATGAGAGGGTTTACTTTTATGAGTCTTTACACTGGGTCTTAGGAAAATCCTGCTCAGTACTCCTTTAAATTGCCAGTAAATACTTAGTTGTTTGTTCCCCAATATATTTGTGACCAATTCACTTCTCCAAAGGTCAGTTATTATGTGTGTGTGTGTGCATGGATGTGTGTTTTCAGTTTGGATCCAAATGTTTCACACAGTGCATTTTTCATAGATTTTTATACTGCCAAATGCATTTCATGACCTCTAAAATGCTTTGAATGGCTTAATCTTGCATTCACATAGGAATTTTTGCATCAAGCTCAGACTTGTACTCGGAAGGAAGATGTTAGGCTGGTGAGGTACTCTAAGTACTATGACATTGGTTCACTTATTACCAGAATAAATCACTACAATTTATGCTGAACAAATAACCTACTCCAGGGCAGGTTGTTAACAACAAAAAACACATTATGATCATTGACGCTGCATTTTAATTGTGCAAAGTTTCTGTTGAGTAACAGCTGATTTCACACCCTCTCTAAAACAGAACATTCCAAGTATCAATCAGTACGTTTACATGCAGCTTGAGAAAAACCAATTATTGGCTTAGTCCAACTGAATCGGACTTTCAAATGCATAGGTGCTAACACACATAGATATTTGATTGAAAATTAAAACTATTACTGCATGTATCCACTTAGTCAGACTGGAGTCCGACTCTGCGTTCTCCGAATGCACGATTTTTCTTTCGCTGGCTTTCACCTGGAAGAAGAAGATGATGTAAGCAGCAGTGCAGTATCTCCCAGAAAAACAAACACCATGGCGACCAAGAAGCAGAAGATGCACTTCTGGACTGCGGAGGAAACTACATCCATCTCCATCATCTTCATTCGTCGTTAACTTCCTCTTCGACCAGAACTAGTTCAATACGCACTATATTAAAAAGGACACAGCGCCGCCTATCAAGGCGGAATCAGATGTACTTGGTCAGAAATTTGATTTTCTCCTCTGCATGTATACTCAGACAAGACAAGAAGTCCGACTTGACTGATTAGCAGAGCTATGAGCTTAGCTGGACTACTGGGTGCATGTAAACGCACTGACTGTTTCATCACATAACATGACGTACTTCTATCAGGGTTCTGATGTTGTCGCATGCAATTAGGAACCCCACCTCTCACACATGAACGCACTTGTGGCTGGATAGAAGAACCCAGATTTTACTGAACTACTTGATAACCACCTTCATCCTACTGGTTATCCAGGCGGCCAACATTTTGTTAAGTGAGGCCAAATAACGATAAGATATCCCGGTCATGTTGAACTGGCCTCTGGATGCATATTAATGGATCCTTTGAAGAAGGGGTATATGCAGACTTTTACATTTTAATATCAAATATTTTAATTTTTCATATCAGCTGTCCCTAATATCAAATTGCATCTCCCCTTGCTCCTGTCAGTCCGTTTGGTTTCCCTTTCTCCTTCAACCTCAGCAGCACCTCAGTCTGTCCTCTGGGAGGCTTCAGCTCTTCTCCCACCTAGCAGATGGTCAAGGTCGAGCACTTAACTAGACTCTGCAGCACATCAAACCGTGTCTCTTGGAAATGAAGTCACTATAAAACGTATCACATTCATTCTCTGATGAATGTCACTCCTGGGAGCTTAACTGAATAATTCACACTAAATTCCACAGAGGGTGTTCATTGTTTTCTGTCGCTTCTTAAATATAGAATGTGTGATGCTGTGACTTCAATATATTTTGAGACATGCTTTAGAACGATAGTATAATTACCAAAAGCAGAGGAAACTGTTGGACTGGCAGATTCTTTCTGCCACTGGGTCGGTGCTGTTTATCCAGCACAAACACAGCAAAAGATTTCAAGATTTCACAACAACAGATGGTGAAATGAGGGAGAAGCAAAGTCAGGGGAAAAACGGCGAGGAAAACAAGTACAAGAAACTTCTGACATGCGTATCCTGTTCAGCCTTGACAAAGAAAGAGATTTTACTCGAAGAAGAAGCAATATTATTCATGAGAAATGAAGTCTTAGTTTGGAAAACATGACTGCAAACAACACCACTGCAGTGAGGAATAAGATACCAATCATCTTGACCACGCATCTTGTTAAATGTTTAAAAATGCAGCAACATTAATGTTTTAAACGAGGAAAATGGAATTGAAATTGTTGCACGAGCCAACTGGTTAACCTGTTGCTTGTGACATGCCTCCTGTTTCTTGAGTGGGAGCGAGGGAGAGATTGGCTGTGTGTGTGTCAGAACTGGTCCAGGCCCCCAGGAGCAGAGGGCTTACAGAGCACAGTGAGGACAGCCACATCAGGGCAGCCCACAGACAGCTGGCTCCCTCAGATGATGCATTGGTCTTGGCATCCTAATTGGCCCCAGTGCCTCAGCCAGGGGGCCTGGTGTTTCTGTATGTGTGTCCCCATGTGTGTTTGTGCATGTATCTGTCTTTGTCCTTCTGTCGCGTATGGTATACAGCTCTTTGTTTATATTTGCTTTCTGCGTGCACATCTGCATTCTGGGATTGCTTTTTGTATCCGTGATGGTTGTGTTCAGGTGTGTGTGTGTGTGTGTGTGTGTGTGTGTGTGTGTGTGTGTGTGTGTGCGTGTGGCTCTTGCACTCCCTGTCTTTTTGAATGTACACCACATACAGCGCTTTGGGCTGGGATGTACTTCCACTGACCTTTCATCTGCTGCAGAATCCACACTGAGTATTCACACACACGCGCTCGCACACACACACACACACACACACACACACACACACACACACACACACACACACACACACACACACACACACACACACACACACACACACACACACACACACTTACCCACAGCGGACACATGGTGTTTTTTAATTGTGCATGGATGCCAGCGTGTAGCGTTATTGTAAATGTGTGTTCTCACACGTGCCGATAAATATTCACTCCTCGTATTTATTTATCATTTATCGTTTGCCATCAGTCTGTTTACTGTATGTATGAGCTGTGGCAACATAATTTTCAGCTAAATCTCATGCCAGTAAAGCGTCATTAAATTAAATGGAATTAAAAGGAGTGTGTACGCAAGTGTGTATAATTCCACCGCATGTGTGTGTGGCATTGAGCATTCAAGTGTACGGCTGTGGTGTTACAGTGTCTGTGCTCTCTTGCTGTCATGACTAATATCAGTCAAGTTAAGGGTGCATAAACAGAAATGACATGAGACATTTACATTATCCTGGACTATGTAATAAATGGAGTTAATTATTGTTGTCATCCTGTCTGTTACAGAACTGTCCGGTCACTTTAAGCGTTGGCCTGGTGGGTAGAGAAACTGTCCTGTAAATTAAAAGGTCACAGGTCCCATTCCAACAACAGTTTATGTGTGCATCACTGCAGAGGAGGACATTTAAGTTGCACTTGCCGCAGGGAGACGCATCATGCATGTACATCCATCTCAGAGGAATATGCAAAGGAAAAAAAAACATTCTTCTCCACTTGACTTTACTGCACTGTATGTGTGGATCCACTGCTGGTAAATGGTATTCATGAGCCAAAACAGACACTGCGTCAGTCCAACATGCATCGATATTTCACAGCTGATCACTTTGATCACTGCGGGTACAGTATGTCGCTCCTCCCCCCTTCTTGTTCAATCTCAGGACCTCATCCTGAAGCTGCAGGCTATAATAGCAAATTTTAACATGGACCAGTGTCGAGCGACTGGAAAAATAGGCTGCGACTTGCTCGGAATTGGAAGTATATAGTGGACCAATTACCCCCGTGGTGATGGCAATATACTAGTGTAGCTATAGGCTGGAGCTGCTGCGGGTGTAATTGATGTTGCTCGGTGGCTGCCAGAGAGGTTGGAGGCATGTAGACCACAGAGACATTTCCTCTAATAGGCCCTGCCAGGGGTCACGGCACACACTACAGACCAAAGCACTTACAACCTCACCAGCTCTCTGGTGTCTCCTCCAATACACAATGTATCACATGTGTGGAGGCAGGTTGTTGTTGTTGTTGTGGGGGTGAAAACCCACCTCAACTCTCTTGACCCAAATTTTGTACATAGAACAAACTTCACTAATCTCTTAAGGTTAATTAACTTTGTGTGGTCTTAGTTTTATTATATATAAAGAGGTTGTATTGGAGCCAGTGCAGTACATTTTATTTCAGCATAGTATAAAGACTGAAAGCAGGGGGAAACAACCTGGATCTGTCTATAGTGGGGGGGAAGCCAGCAACCTATCAACACCTCTAATGCTCACCAAAAGGTCATTCATATTTCCAAATCTATACACACACAGCAATGTAAAAATGACTATTTGTGGGAGCGAGGGTTGTTTGAGCTCTTACTTTTTCTCTAACTTGCATTGATTGATTTTTTTTGGCCACATGGGGGCAGTGAGAAAATACTGCAACACATTAAAGATAATGTACTAAGAAATAGTTACATATTTATACATCTAGCAAACACAGAGCAACATTAGCATTCATATGGAGTTGTATGTCTGTCTACCCAACAAATTTCAGTTCAATATTCAACATCCTGTCCATTCCACCAACTTCAGAGGAAGATATCCGGCTGTCTATCTACTAAATGCATCACTATTGCCTCATTTCCACTGCCTGGTTCAGCTCGGCTCGACTCCATTAAGCTCACTTTAGGTACAAGGTCCTCTATGTCTATTTCGTTTTCCACTGGGGATAGTACCCCCTCAGTGTATGCAGGACTTTCAACTGATCATCTTCAACACAACACTCCGTTACATCATGTAAACAAACCATGTAGGCTGCCAATCAGCTGTGCGCTTGACTGGAGACAAAATCATTTGAAAGATGGGCACCTATATTCTATCTTTCTACGTTTGTACCTTCTAAACAGAAAAAAAACATGTTTTATGTTGTGATATTTAATGGAAAATGACAAACAATATAGCCAACAGCAACTAGGTGGTTATCAGCAATGGTCTTTCAGCTCCCTGGTGATCTCCCCCCAGCCAGCTGACACCTATTTAGGTTATTGAGTTATAAATGAGGAGGTGATGTGTAGATAACTTCTCATTACAACTTTGTGAATCAGCTGTTCCTTGTTCATTGCAGAGCTTTCCAAATGAGCGACAGGAATAAATAGAAACAGAGTGTCTGACAAAAGTTCAGCTCAAAATGGCAGCACTGCGTCAGTCACAGCCAGTTGGAGCATACCAATAGATAACAAAAAAATAAAAATAAAACATAAACTTACTATACCTATAAAGTAATCTGTTAATTCGGATTACCACTTATTTAAAGCGTAACTGTAAAGGAATACAGTTACTCATATTTTGTAATTTAAATACATAACTTAGTTACTTGTATTCTGTTCCTCTCAAACTCTGAGTGTACGGAGCCGCCATTTTTACAAAATATGGGTCAAGTGAATAAAAAAATAAATCACCATTGGTACTGACAGTAGTTTGGCTTTTTAAAAATGGTGTGTTTGTTTGTTTGTGCAAGCTGTCTCATGTCACACTAGTGATGATCCTAGTGATAGCTCTCTTTGACCAGTCAGCTGTCGTCAGTGTTTTATCGTCAACTTTGAGAATTGTCTCAGCTCGCTTGGAACCTCGACCGAGGTGGTACCACAAAAAAGTACCAGGTCCAATCTTTAATTCTACAGTAAGCTGAGTACAGCTGTTGAAACGCAGCATTTGTTCACAGCTAGCTGCCAAAACAATGAGCTGAAAGAGGCAACAATGCTTCATACAGCAAAGGGGAACAGCTGAGTTTGGTAATTATTCTCTGTGAGTTCATGACCATGAGCACCCCCTTCACATTATGCCAAGTCATGTGATCCATTGCTATTATGAAAGTATTTATAAGAACAGAAATTATACTGTACATATCTGTAAAATATACGCTTTACAAAATAAATATCAAAGCAGAAATGTGTGAAGAATAGTTTGAAATTGCAAAACATTTTAGTTTTTACATTAGTGCTACTCAACAAATTATCTAAATAAGTTAACAGAACTTGAATTATTTATCATTCAGCTATTTATCATGAAATAGCAACAATTACCAAACTAAGACATGATGCGATGATGTGTTTGAAAATCTGTTCTTAATTAATACATTTGTTGAACTATAAATCGCAAAATTACTGAATATGCTGTTTTTCATGCAGTTTTTCACTGATGTAATTATCAAGGTATTGATATAAGGCTACCACAGACTCATATTTGTGCTACAAAATATGGAAAATTATTCTGCAAAGAAAACGATGCACTCCCTATTTTATGAGGACATGAATTATCTAAATATGAGTCTATGATGGACTGTGCTTATGTGGAACCTAATGAGCCACAGATGATAGATATCATGTTCATTAAGACCAAGCACATTTGAATAACTCGTTTTTGTAAAATGATTGATTTCGCTCAGGAAACCTCCACCTCAGGGTTTTACAATTAACATTCCATGTACTGTACCTTGGAGGACATTTTACAGTTACTGGTTGAGTATGCAGGTGAAGTCTACCTCTGACAGATGAAATGAAAAACCTAAGTAGTGCTGCTGGCAAAGGCATCCAATAAACCTTAGTATGCTTATGGCAAACATATTGGTGGTACAGTCCTATGTCCTTGTGTTTGGTACCAAGATTTCCATCATACATGTCCTGCAAATTGGAACAGCCTTTATTACTACACGGATTGTACAACAAAAACAAAAACTAATGGATTAGAAGCATGTTGTGCGATTAAGGTATGCCTGCTGCTAAAGCTGACTTTCCTCCATATACCTTGCCAATGTCTGCTGTGTGTTGCATTCATACATCAATTTTCCAGGTACAGTGTCCAGCCTCGGGTAACCAAGGCAACCACCTGTGAGATAAGTGCTGTATATAGAGGGCTTTTAGTTTGAAGTTCAGCTGCCATTTATGCAAAATATGATCACCCAGTGGGCAGGATTTCAGCAAGACAAGTACAATGTGACTTCCATTTTACACCATCATCATGACTAAAAGTATAAAAGTATAAGCAGTCTTTAATTTTCCAGGAGATTCTTTTTTTGCCATGCACAAATGTCAGACTGTCCTAGAGGAGCAACTTGTGTTGCAATTCCATGAGTCTGACTTTGTGAACTATGTGCCATCTCTCAGGCAATCACGAGTCAGGTGAGTGTTCAACCTACAAGGGTACGATTGCCTCATCCAAATTAGCATAATGCTGAAGGAAGAACAAGTCCTGATACAACTGGGGGGAAATATTTCAGGACATATGAATCCACAAGTAGTAGTAAAGTCTTGCAGACTAAAATGTAAAATTTATATCTGTAGCTTGCCAAATGTATTCTCAAAACACTAAAGGTACACACAGCAGATATAGTGTGGAAAGAAAAAATAATCAGAAACAATTTGCTATTGATTGAATACTTTTCAAGTAGTTCATGATCAATGCTGAATAGTAAAAAGCAGCAAACCCTCACATTGCAGACGCTGGAACAAGAGTTTGTAAAATTCCTAAGCATCAACCTCCAAGGCTGAAACATTAAGACAATCTGGAAGTCCCAAAACCTGCAGTTCATCGAATGACCATTTCAGGCTGGCACATTTTCCCCACAAATACAACATGTTAATGTTATTAGCACGAGCCTATGGTATTTTACATTGTATAAATTAGACTAGCGGCTAGCATATTTTTCCTCTGCCACCATGCTTTTTCTTATTTTGCACGATGAATGAATATTACATACACTTAGAAGCATTGTATTTGATGTCTCCATCATGATAAGAGTATGCATGCATAATATGATGTTAATTTGTCTACAGAAGAGACTTGATAATCACTAAAATTAGGTGGGGAAAAAGGTGGATATACCAATAGCGGTTATTGGCCACATAAACTGTTATATATCAGCACATTAGATATCAGCAAAAAATCTAATATTGTGCATCCCTAGTTGATATGAAATATATGAGACGTACAAATGCATCATACCTGTGGTTTGGAAAACAACATACAATCTTTACATCTTTCTCCTCCTTTCTAATTTTACTTAATCTCAAATGTCCCTTTCATCTCTGTCCTTGGCTCATTTTCTAATTTCTCTGCATACATCCATGGTTATCCTGCTATTATGTTCACATTAGATCATTGTAACAGCTCGATTGAGGCAGCTGCAATCACAAGTGATATCCTCACTGAGGTGGCAACAGTCAGTAACACCTTAATCAATATAGAAAAGTCAACCATTATCCTAATATAAAACTAAAAGTCAGCACGAGGCTCTGAGGTGATAAGGACAGCTGAGTTTTGTACCACTACCACAAACTGCTGATAGCCACAGAAGCTCCAGAAAGGTCACGCTGTTTCTACAACATGTCCGTCAAGGGCTGATCAAACAATTTGCAATGACAACTCCTTACCTACTGCAGCGTGAGCTAGATATGACGTGACATTTCAGCGAATTTGTCCTTCAGAATACACAACCTTCACATGAGAAGTTTACATCATATAGCCTTGCGATTTCATAGGTAACCCACTGCGCAATATTAAATTATCCAATCTGAATCTCATTTCCAGAATAGGTTTCCTGTCTGGATATTACTCACTGGCATTTCTGTCATACATATGAATGTCCTGGGTACACGAGAACATCTATTCACACCTTTTGTTGGAGTGTTGTGGCTTTGACCTTTGCCCTCTGCTCTATTAGCTGCAGTGTTACTAATCTAATATTTTTCTATTACAGCCTACAGCAGCGAGCTACTACAGATGAGTAAATGTTTAAATGCGAAAATATAAATGTCATTTTATTGACATATGGACCTTATTATGAGAGTGGCGCCTTAAAAAAAAACAAAAAAAACCTAATACAGTTTCAAACTGTGACCACATTGCCTTATGTTTTGATACTGTTTGTTTTCAGCGGCTGTGGCAAGGAGAGTACGCCTCAATTACTGCAGCGTGCTGTATTCAAGCTTGCCTCTTTCAAGCCCTCCTGCATTCTGAACCAGTGTACTGTTCCTCATTAACATTTTACTGTGGTGGGTGACCCTGCCATTCATTTACAGACAACTGCTTCCTGACAATGTTTTTTCCCCCCCTTCCTCTCAAAGGAGAGCAGCCCATTCTCTCCAGAATGCTAATGCCTTGTAAATCCAGAAGTGAGGCTGAGTTGAGAGGGAGCAAACTACCTTCTCTTCTTTTGGTGAGCGTTATTAAAAAATTCAATTAAGGTGCTGAACCATAGGCCAAAAAAAAAAGACATGGCCTTCGGTGATGGTGTGCTTTTTTTTTCCTCGGAGCACAAAGTCGTTTTCTCTCAGCTGAAAGGGAGACATTTGCCAGGTTTGTACTTGGCAGAAGATCTAGGCGACACAAAAAGGGATCGATTCTAAGTCGTCTGCAGGGTGAATTTAGAATCAATGTCTGTTCTGGGGCAGCCGCAACAATGGAAAAGGTGCACATATCAATAAAGATGTCTGCTGTTGAATTCCTGTAGATCCTGGTGTCAACATATCTTTTTGGTTTTCTTAGTGTGTGCAAAATGACTTGAAATCAATTCTCGTTGTGATTGCACAAACACAGAACAGTTTTTCAATTTCCATAAAGGTTCTTGACAGAAAAGTGCACATGAAGACAGTGGTGTAATGTAACTAAAGTACATTCACTCAAGTAGTGTAGTTAAAGCTCGGGTAGGCAGAAATCTGGAGGGAAACAGTTGAATCTGAAAATGCATCCTCCTCCTCCTGTAGCTCTCCTCTCTGTCCTAAACCCCTCCGGGCATATGCACGCAGCTCATACAGTAACCCAGTGTTTCCCATTTAATCCTATTTCACTGAGCAGTACAATTGCACTCAGCTCATTTGCTCAGCCCTTTCTTCTCTCTCTGTTTATCAGGCGACAAATGAGACAAGAATTAGCTAGCCAGTAGTGATGTACAGCCCGTTACCACAGCCAATCTGCCCCACCCTAGCCGCAAACATATGCATTAAGCAATCATCCGAAATCGGCCCACAAACCTGCACACTGGAGCTAAAAGTTTCTGGCAATTACTGTCACTAATAACAACCCACTTGCAGTTGGCTATATTTTATGTAATTTCTAGAAAATATCACAATATAAAACAGGTGTTTTCTGCTTAAAAAGCACAGCTATACAAAGACAGCAAGTATTTATCCATACTTTAAGTGGTTAAATCTTAAATATGATCTTGTGTGCACAGCTGATATCCTTCACAGTTTGCTTACATGAGCGTACAGCTCAGATCGCATTGGAGATTATGACAAGAGAGGTTTAAATGTGTGGGACTCCAACAGATATTCCTGGTCAGATATTCCTGAACAGAAACCCTGAGCACAGCAGTGCTGATTTTGGATTTCCAGAGACACAGAAAGACGGGAAAAGAAGTTGGAGCATGGACTATAGTCCAATGTTTCTGTAAATTATTAATAACTTTGTGGGATTGTGGGATGACCTGGGCGTCACTACTAGCTAGCCACCCCACTGCTCCACCTTGCTCCTGGCCACTGTTGACTGCTTCTCCAGGATTACAGCAGGCAGGATCTCAGGACACAGACCTTCATTCGGTGGCTATAGCAACTTGAATTTAGCCGAAACAAACGCTCAAGCACTAGGTGTCACAGCAGGCTGGTGGGAAGCTACAGCGTTGAGTCTAACTTGTGTAACTGCAGCAACAGAAAGTCTGTAGTTTGGTGATGAGTTGGGGCTGTCTGGGCCTGTGGAGCTGGGGCTTGTGCTGACTGGATTTGCATCATTGCGGCCACTGACTGGGGATCAGTCCCCGGAGCTGCTGCCTGCTTTCCTTTTGGCAAGGTGTTTTATAACAACGGGGAGTTAAGGTGGATAACACACTGTGATTAGCATTAGCAACATAAACGTGCACTTGAAGCCTGAAGCCATAAGCCTTTGGCTCCAGTTAGCAGAAGGCACATGTTGTATTGCGTTTATGTTCAGACTTTCTTTTTTTAAAAGTCTGCCTTCTTCTTGGGGTTACTTTGCAGTGTAGGTACTTGCTGCCAATGCTGGAAAAGTGACTTTCTCTGCATGACTCGCTGCCATTTAATCAGGCTTTCACCGAAGGGACATGCATGCGTTTCTGCATTTGTAGAACAGCCAACAGGAACACCCTCTCTCTGAACTGACCTGTGATTGGCCAAAGCCTCCCGTCACGGCCTAGATTTTCAGAAGCCTGAAAACAGAGCCAAGAGGAAGTGCAGAAGTCTAGTGTTCTCTCAGTCCACTTGAGTTACAATATGCTCAAAGTTTATTATGGAGTTGTCGCCCAGTGGCACCAAAATCAAACTGCCCCAGCTTTAAGTACACTTTGTAGCCACTTGTAGTTGCATTGAGTATTTCTATTTGATGCCCCTGTGTACTCTTACCACATTTCAGAGGCCATTGTTATACATTTTTTCTCCACTCCATTTTTTTGACAGCTATAGTATCAAATTGCTTTGCTTTTACATACAAAACACATAATTTGCTTCGACCCAAAAATACTGTCAGTAGCTAAAATTAGTTTCACCTGCCAACAACAACAGTAAAAATCTGCTCACGCACTAATGCATTGCAAATAACAATCCAATAATATAATATATAACACTGAGAGGAGTCGCTCTGCTCCATAATGACCACTTTCACCATTTGAAGGATCTTAATGTGAC
Source organism: Epinephelus awoara (assembly GCA_035609425.1). Classification (NCBI taxonomy): domain Eukaryota; kingdom Metazoa; phylum Chordata; class Actinopteri; order Perciformes; family Serranidae; genus Epinephelus; species Epinephelus awoara. The sequence goes on along the minus strand of CM069306.1, from coordinate 22,649,353 downwards.
GCAGTAGGAAATGTTCGGTTTGCATTAGCAGTAACCTAATACAGCTCTGGTGTGGTGCTAGGAGAGCGAACAGTGAACACGGAGGTCCTTATCAATGAGACAAAATTAAAACCAGTAGTACTGGGTTGTAAACATGCATAATTTCCTGTGGATCCCTCTTCCAGTAGGAGGGCAATTTAAAGGCAGCGTGGGAATGCTGGACTACATTACTAACAGTGAAAACTACTAAACAAAGCAGCAATTATAAAAAGTGAATACACTGAATGGTAATTGCTGAAAAAAAACCCACACATATCCTAAACAAGGTTTGGTTTCATGAATATGTTACAAAATATCACTTCATTTTACTGATAATCCCTCTGTACTTAAATTTAAGTAAGATTTTGAATGCAGGACTTGATTTGTAGTGGAGTATTTTCTAAGGGTTGTACTGATACTTTCATTGAAGTAAATGATTTCAACCGTTGCTCTTCTACCATTAGGGCTGGACAATTATAGCAAAAATAGTAATCACGATTATTTTGAGCGATACTGAAATCACGATTAATAAACACAATTATAAGTTGGTCGTGTTGCCTTGGGGGGCAGACACCACAGCCTGACAAACTTTGCAAACAATTTCTTTTTGCTCGATGTCCGTCAACTTTGAAGTCAAAATGTTTCCAGACAACTTAAGTTGTCCTACCTTTCTTCTCAACCAAAGGCTGCATTTCTGCCATGTTCTCAATCGCTCGCTCCACCTATTATTTATCCACACGTCACACGCTTGCTGCTGCTGCACGTAACACAGGTGCACTCTAGGTGCTTTTCCAGCACAGGGACATACACGCCGCGCCGTGTGGCGCATTAATCGTTTTTCTTCGATTATAATGTTTTTATGATCGTGAGAAGCAAAAATTGAAATCATGATTAAAATTCGATTAAATGTCCAGCTCTATCTACCGTTGCATGCAGTGTCCTTACAGTCAAGGATGACGTTACAAAATTCAGCCCTTTGCTGACTCGCAGAGCCATCACACCTCTTGCTTCCCTGCTCTGCTCAGACGCACATGATGAGCATGACAAGTTCAAGCGATTGATCAGACGTTGTACTATTCCCATGCAACAGATCAATGCAGAGCAGTGGCATGTTGTTCACAGGCATGCAGAGGCACAAAGAGGGTCAGCCTCTATCCAGATCACAGTCTTTTGGTTTTGCTTTCATTTTCTGCTGCAACACATAACCCTCAAGCAGGTCATGCATTCATGCTGCCAATGTTACCTTGGGAGTAGAAAAAGAAATTACAGCTGTGCTGCATGAAAAACTTTTTCATAACAAAATGAAATTCCTACACAAAGAATATTGAACTGTGGAATGTTTATGGCACTGCTATAGGCCACGGACAGCCTCTTGCCAAGCTGCCTGTACAATATATTTTTCTCCTGTTAGGTACACTGTACAGGTTTTTTCTATAATGCTTCTTTTCTGCTTGTGCAGTGACTGACCGGGAGGCATCCTGCGGCACCTGTATTAGATAAAGTCGAAACAAGGGTTTGGTGCTGGTTGGCTCATACGACCATTCTTGATAAAAGATAGCATCTCTCTCTCCTTTTTCTCTCAGTCTCCTGCCATAGGCCAGCCTCCTCCCGCTTCCTGTGCTTCCTAAACCAAATCTCCCTCCTGGGGGAAGTCATCGGGCAGCCTGTTGCTGGGTAACCAAAGAGGATTGTGGGTCAGAGAAATTATCAGTTGAATACCAACACAACTCCTCAGCCCTCAGTGCGGATAATGATATCCAACCTAAATCCTTTTTTGTATTTGATTTCACCTGACTGATGCTAGCTGTTTCTGGAGCACAGATGTAACACTTTATTCCCTCATGTTCTTTACTCCCTCTCTGTTCTCTGTTTTCAATGTGACTTTTTAAAAATGTGTTTCAAGTGTTATTTACCCAAAACATGCATCTGATTCCTCACTGTTGATCACAGCTTTAAGCTCACTGTCAAACAACTCTAACGCACACTGTAATTACTGATCAGTAACTGTTGAATTCATGCACCAAAGAACAATATGTTACATAAAACTGGTTTTAAGATAAATTATTTTATTACCATTAGAAGATTATCTCTGGTCATTTCTAAGATTAAAGTATTCCCAGAAATGATGTGCTGTTATCAGGTCTGTTAACAGCAGCAAAAACAGCAGTGAACCAGTTTCCAATCGGCTCAATCCAACTGAGACATGAAGCAACTTTGGCAGTCATCCATCTGCGAGCTGTTTAACACATGTCTAGCTATTTCAGAATGTGAGATAAAAAATTAATGGCTTTAAATAAATTTGGGTAAAATATAATACTGGGCCAGTGAGTATATTAATACCAGTTATGTCTTAAGGCATCAATTATTTATGATGCACTGCTAGTGGTTGGGTCAGCACCAGCTGAATAATTTTGGCATTCATAATGCACATCTACAATTATAGGGCTGAACTGGAAATGACTGACAAAACATGAGCGGATGTATTCTCTCCTTTCATAAAACACATTTCACAGCTTCGAGCTTTGACAGAATAGATTCCTGTAACTTCTCCCAGTTCATTGGACTATGTAATCGAGTTTAGGTGGTCTACCTTTATTCAAGTGATGCTCTGCAAAATTTTGGATGAATAAATGCACATTCAACTATTTTTTTCCTCTAATACTGATTGATATAATACATTGGTAAAATTGCACTAGTGATTCAACCATTTAGGGAACATCCTTTGGACTACAAGAAATAATGACTTTTAGTTTCAGCAGGCTGTTAGGACAAATCTGAACTAACAGTAACTAGTGATGCATTGATCCCATAAACTGAATCAGTAAATTATAACAGTCACTATTATCATAAAATTTCTATATTTTCCAAGTTGAAACAGAAAGTAGAGTACTAGTTTTGGAGCAGTACTTAAAGTATTCCAGTAACCCCAGATCAGGTATTAAAATATCATATTTATCATTGGGAGCAGGGCCATAGCCAAAATTTTAGAAATACTGAGGTCATGAATTGAAATCCTCTCACAGCCTGCCTCCAACAAAAAGTCTCTTAAATTTATACAATTCATCTAATTTTTAGAGTTAGCTGTTTCCTCAGGAAATCCACAACTGCTTACACAGTCAACACAACTAAATACACTCAAACTAAAATAACAGTTTGAGAAAGTTGCCTCCAACTTTTCTGTAATAAGTACTCAATCACATTTTCTTATTGAAATTTTTCAGAAATTACAGACCTGAACTCTCTGCTTCACAACACGAAGGTCGAAATATTGATTCAAAGCCCACTCCTGTTAAGAAATAATAAATCCTGGTTGAACTGTACTGCCTTACAGTATTAAGCCTCTGCCAACCAAACAAGTTGCAGTTTACATCCATGTCTGCCCAGTAAGTGCGTAGTGAAGACTTTGAAGCAATTTTAGGGGGGTGTAACGATTAGGGATGGTCATCAAGTTTCGATTATCGATGATTGATTATTAAGGATTTTGATCGATCACAAATTATTTTGCTCAATAGTTGCAGTGTTTCCCCTACAATGCTACAGGCCCGGCGAGCCGCTGTGCCTATGAGGCCCCCCACCGGACCTATGCCAGGCAAAAAATCATAAACAGACGGAGGCTCTCATCGCTCTCCAAAGCCTTGGCGGCTTCCCTTGGGTCCTCTGAAAACACTACGCCTTTGAAAGACTGAGGTTTCGCTCAAAACTGAAGCTTGTAACCCCTGGCTGGCAACAGTTGTAAACACCCAGGGGTGAACTGCAGATGTGCGCTATTCTTCCTCTTTGGCCTGGGGGGGTTGAAGCTAAGAACTGGGGCAGCTGCGTTCTCTTGCGGCGACAGTCTACACTCCACTCTTTTGTTTTCTCTCTTTTGAAAATACTCGCTTATCAATTCATCGATAATTGATTGTTAATTTTTTTGATGATCGAAAAATGAATTTTGATCATCCCTAAGAACAATCCATCGCTCCAGAGCGATTTATCGATTCAATGATAAATGATCCAATGTCATCGATGCAAAGTGAAAACATCGAGATATATATATATATATACATACATACATATCAATCTATATCTTTAGGATACGCTTTTATTTTGAAAGTCTGTGTCAGTGTCAAACATCAGCAGGCAAGGGCAAACAAGTGAAAGAAAGACGATGACGATAACGTTATTTACTCGGGAATAAATAGGGGGTTGACGGACAGAGCACATGCCATATGTAAACAACACCGTTAGGAGATAAAAATACGACATAATGTGACTTGCTGGACGGGCATCTCATCCCCCTAAATTCTCACAACAGCAACATTAGCTGCTCAGTTTCAACAATGTTCAACTGAAATAAGGTGCATGCAGACTAATATTCAACCGAGCTGTTCTGTAGAGAGATACAGAGACTTAAACCAACAGTAAGAAAGAAAAAAAATAACGCTGCTTATACCATGGTCTGGGTGAATACTCAGTTCTGACTGGCTGCAGGGTGTCCATTAAAAGGTGTTATAGGACAGCTAAAAAGACGTTCCGGTCAAACTGTCTGATGACAGGTTCTAAATTATTGCGCTGGCTCAACTGCATAGTAATGTAACCATAGCAACGGAGACTCAGAGCAGAGGCAACGGATTACAACGGGCATCATGAGTGATTTTATCGTTTCAGTAAATTTATTTGGTGAATTTGATCATTTTGACTACTGGGATGCGGAAGAAGAGAGGATAGAGAATGACAAGAAAAGGGAGAAACGGCACAAGGAGTCGCGGGTCTACACCAATCACAGCCTCCGGAGCACAGCTGTAGGTCGGCTCTCTGAGGCCAGCCTGGAAACTCGTCAGATCATGACCAGACATCGGTGTGAGAGCAGCCGGCAGGCTTATTGGGCTTCGTCAGTGCAGGAGAGACAAGACTGGAGCAACATCTTGTCGTCTCCAAATGTCCCAACAAGCAGTGCTCAATCTGTCGATCTCCGTCCTTCAAATGCCACTATGATGGACATACCCATATCACTTTCAAATTTCACTATTAATGGTAATGTAGCATTTAATTTTAAATAGGAATTGTTGATTTGTTAATGTGTTTATATCTTTTAATCTCGACTACTATATGATATCATGATTTTAACTGTAAAACACATTAAAGCATAAATAATTGATTTAATATTAATTTCTTTGGTAAGTGACCATGGTATAAGCGGGTTAATGCCCTTCGAGGTGTCCATTATCAGGAATTAATGGACTTTGCAGAAGCTTCCACTTCGCGTCAGACGGTTCACGCCTCCGCATCGTCCATTAAGTCCTGATACTGGACACCTCGTCGGTCATTAAACCTTACAGTACATGTAGTTTGTTAAGCTTTATGTAGAGAAAAATGTCCGCTAGCCACTAGGCTACTTTATGCAATGTAAACATGCTAAAGCTAATTTCGTGTCACTAGCAAAAAACAATTGTTGTGTATATGAACCTTGACAGTTAATACTGAGCTGAATTTAATACTTATGTTAAATGATGTTGTTATTAGTCCGTGTTTTAGGGCTGCTGGGAGAAGTTTGCCTTCAGGGCTTTTATGTAAAGTCTTATGAAAAAGATGATGGTTTGTGTTGAAATGAAAAGATTTCTTTCTGGCAGAAAGCCCTGAAGGTAAACTTATCCTATGTGCTGTTTTATGTGTTAGTGGAGTTAGTTCAAAGTAAACATCACTGCACTTAAGCAGTTAGTTATTTACATTATTTATGTGTTGTGTTTTATTTTTGTCGCCAGAAAAACAATATGCCAGGTTGCCCTTTGACCTTTTGTGTATAAAATGTCATCACTTCATCATTTCATCTTATTAGAGTGTTGAATTTTGTCTTAATTAGTGTATGAATTATTGAGTTGTGGCCAAAAACATGTTTTGTGAGGTCATGGTGACCTTGACTATCACCACCCAAATCTAATCTCAGTTCATCCTTGAGTCAGAGTGAACATTTGCGCCAGATGTAATTAAATTCCTTCTAGGCATTCCTAAGATATCACATTCACAAAAAAGGGCCAGAAGTGAGGTCACAATGACCTTAACCTTTGACTGCCAAAATCCAATCAGTACACCCTTGAGGCCAAGTTGAGGTTTGTGTCAAATCTGAAGAAACTCCCTCAAGGTTTTCCTGAGATAACACATTCATGAAAACGGGATGGACAGAGGCACAACCTGAAAACAATAAATAAATAATATAATAATAACAATAATAACAATAAAAACACTGGGTTTGCAAATGCTGTAATCACCCTAATGTGTACGTACCTAATGATTCAATGTTAAAACACCCAGAGTCCTAGAAAAATATACAAAACACATCACTTCAATGTCTTTAATGGTCGCTACAGCCCCGATTTGGGGGTACAAATTTGGATCAATGCACCCCTAGCAGTAAGCGTAAGCAATACTCAAAATTGGTTCACCAAAACACACCAGGAAAACAATGTCAGACGGATAGTTTGCCAACTGAGCTTTGATAAGTGCAGTGCATAAACATCAGAGCAAAGAGGGCCTGGCTCCGAACGTGTCACCATAACAAAAACAATCACACTCTTGTATATTACCACTTTACATCAGCACACAACAATTCTCAAGAAAACTACACTAACTGTAAGCTACTGCACTGAGCTCAGTGTGTTAGCCAGTGCTGAATGGCATGCAGACACAAACAGCTTGATGCTGGAGCCAAGGGAAGGTGAATCATCTGCTGATCCACTTCAGCATTCTAATCAGGGGCCTTAACTTGGTGATCCAATCCAGGGAGCCAGGCTCAGCCAAGCACAAACGGCCCGAAACACGTGACTGTAGCCATTTGAATAGAAATGGCCTCGGCTCGGCAGCATGCCACTGCACCCAACATCCATGTATTAGAAACGATTGTGCTATTTACCCCACAAGATTCACTTTGCTTTCTTTCTAATGGCGCTTTAGTTGGGCACATTTGGGTCAACCGTTTAAATGCTTTCACCTAGCTGAATGAGAGTATTAACAAAGCGCTTCTGTTTCTTCCACCAAGAAAGAGGTTGATAAAACCTCTTCAAATCAAGGCCATTTTTATACTGGCACATGCCGCTGCACTCACCATACAATGCAAACAATACTGGTTGAGTTATCTGGATGATGTCTGATGGTTTGTGCTTCGGATGCTGTTTTGCACAATGTTACTAATGAGAAAAAAAAGATGGTGGTTTAAATTCCCCTGTGCGGATACCAAGATTAATGAGGCTAACCGGAGTGTTTTTATTGCGACCAGACCGCAAACCACCAGGACTCTGAACTCCTACCCACTAATTACTTTGTCAGTGTGTGCACACATGCATCTGTGTGAATGTGCATTCCTGAGCAGGTCTTGGTGTGGGTGCATGCTTTTATGTGCACTGGGCTACACGGACAAGTGTGTAAGCACTGAAGAGTGAGCAAGAGAGAGACTATGATAATATTTGTCTGAGTCAATGAGTTACTCACCAGAGTTACTAAAAGCCTCGTAGCTAAAGCGTGGGAGGCTTTACTTGTGTGTGTTTGGTATGTACAGTATGTACAGAGGGGGGTATGGATGTGGTATGCATGTTATGTGTATTAGTGTGTATTTGTAGGGGGGGGGGTGAGAAGGGGGAAGTGCCTGGTGAAGCTGAAAGAGGAGAGATGACATGCTGTCAGTCTGAGTTGACGGTCACTGCTCAATGCTTTAGCGCCTCCTGACACTTTCTATTCAGACCAGGGAGGCCGCAGAGCGCCTCCGGCATGCTGAGGGATCCCGCCTTTTAATTGAGCCTTTACCCAAGATTCATTTCACTCTGCACCTAGGGCCTCACTGGGAGCAGACAAAGCCATGAGAGTGACAAAACTGGGCCTCGCATTGTTCACGCTCAGAGGCTGAGGAAACCTAGACCTACATAAGAAACTTAACCTTTACAGACATTATCCCAGTTTCACAGGCACTGAAACCTCACTAATCTGGACCTCTATCACATGAAAGTCATTTTATATTCAGAAGACCCCATTTTAATGTAGTAAGACCTCCATTAGCCAATACAGCTTTATGGTTAGAGTTAGATCCCTTGAGTCGGATGATTTTCTTGATAAAAGACAAATAAAAGGATGAGATGACCTTGTGCAAGAAACCGGAACGCTGTAGTGTGACATTAAGACGTAAAAGACTGGATATTCTTGTCAACCTGTGTTAGGGCTTAAACAATGACCTGATTGACACAACATTAATCTAAAACAATTTTGATAATCATTTCACGTAATTCGGCAACACTAAATTTGACAGGTTTGTAATTTCCAAATAATTTAGTGAAAATCAATTACAGAGTCTCCTGGAAGGATTTATGTGATTTGGTACAAACTGTAGGGAAAACAGAGACAGTGTTCAATTAGTGAACTTCCAATTAATTCATTCTGATTAATTACTACCATATTCTACTGTGTCTTTTAGTCAGAGCACAGCAGGTCAACTGAACACATGGAAATGTGAAATTTGTCTACAGGCATACAAACGGTTTCCCTGTAATTAGCTCCAAATTAGATACTTCTTCCCAGGAAACCTTTAAGGATGTTATTAGGATGTTATAAAGCCTGACCGGTAATTTATCAAGCAAAATATTCAGAGCATTTGCTGGTTCCTGCTTCTCAAACATGAGGATTTGTTTCTTTTACTCCTTTTATCACTGCAAATTGAAGTGTTAGTCGGACAAAACAAACAATTTTAAGACTGTGAGATCTCAGATATTGACATTGACATTTTTAAAAGGAAATATTTTCATGCTAATTGCTACCTTCATCATGCTACATACTGATTAACATTCCACAAAGTGGACGCCACATTAAGCTACTTCAGAAGAGCAATCACACGGAAACCCCTACAGACTGTGAGCAGGAATGGGTTGATGACGCATGGTGTTCTTATATAACTTGACTTCAAATAGAGAACCGGATTTCTATGTGACTTAATCTCTAAAGCTCGTTCTGACAGTGGAGACGAGAGACCACAGAATCCTAGCAGGCTTCATTAGCACCAGCCGGAAACGAAGGGCCTCACCTGCTGTGACAGATCTTCTCAGACCTCTCAGTGCAAACAATGTGCTTCATTATTCTCCTGCTACGGCGGCTCAGCTGGTCCAGTGTGATGACTGGCTGCTAGAAGAAGGCTCACAATGCTAAATTAACTCTATTTGCACATAACCAACGCAAGTAAGTCGAAAGTTCAAACAGGGTGCTGAAAACACACTAATTAAGGTCTATATCATGTTCAAAACAATAATTGTGATATTATCTTAACACTAGATGAATCCAATTTATTTGAAGACACTTGGGAGTAAAAAATGAGAAATAGGCATGTGAGAGAGCGTTTCTTGTTTTAATGGCAAATTGAATTAAACAAAATTAAGTTTAGAGACTCAACAAAAAAATAAACAAGGCAAGTGCAAAAGCGCCAGTGTACATGTGATAAAAAAAAAAAAAATAGTAGTTTTGCAGATGTTATATTATGAATTGAACAGGCATTTGTTAACATTCCCCCTTAAAATGAGTCCTGCACCTGAGCTACTGTGTAAAGTATAATGGGCACCTGGACAAAAGAATAAAGCACGGATAGAATGAATTAAAAGTCCCCCCGCGTCCTCTCTTCAGGTGGTCGCACTTGTTGACTGGTGATTTTAAGACAGGATGAAATAGATAAATCGCTCGTTGAGATGGACATGTTATTTTTTTGCAGTATATAGACAGGAGCAATTTCCCTGGTGACAGACAGCTCAATAGTGATCCCTGTCTCTGTGTCTCAGTGTGTGTTCTGACTCCCCGCCTGTTAATAAGCAAAGCTCCCCAAAGGCACAGCTGGCTTCTCTGTTTGCCTTGTTACCAAGGTCTGTCCTATCAATACTAAATTTAATGGAGCGGCTAGAATGCAACATGTACGTCGAAGGGCTTTTGGATGTATAAGCTGTATACTGTACATAAACTATACAATACAAACCCGGAGAATATAAATATACATACAAGCAATACTTTATTGGCCATGAATATATTTAACCCAACTCGGTCTCATTCTGAAGTCGTGAATGCTAGCACTAAGGTAGTGACGTGACACGTGACACTGACACTGACGAAAAAAACTGTCCTTTTACATGGGCATGATATGCGGCCAGGTGCTGTCAGCATGTTAACAGCGCCTAACGGCATCAGGGGGAAACACGGCCGAACAACGACGTAACTGAAGGGGCCAAAAGGTCCGAGTAGGGCGGGTGGGATGGCTGGTGAATGGGTCTTACAACGACCGACTTTACCCGGGAGGCCCCTGGGAATGTAAAGCCACACCATACTTTTAACATACTTTTGTTGCACATGGAAGAAGCTTTCCTTGTAGGTTTTCTTGAAGAATGCCCTTTCTGACAGAAATACTGTATATTCCTTTTAAAGAAGCAACAGACAGCATTTTTGCCTATATATATCATTATGAAAATAATGTGGGTTGCACAGCGTTTGCATTGGTTACTTAATGGCTTTGCATTCTTTGCAATAAGCTTTTGCCACCGGGGACAAATTTTCGCAGAAAAAATCTGCTTTACGGCAGGAAATGCGTCATGTATTGCCAAACTGGTCGGTCAGCCAATCAGGGACTGGAGCTGGTCCTTATGAGGAACTGGCCAGGGCATGAGTTGGTCGGCTGACATCCTCGTTGCCATTCTACGGCAGTTACCCTGCCCCTCGTTGCCCTCGGACAGTGATTACCCCCACCCCCCTGCTGCCGCTGCCGCTGCAGCTACTGGGCACTAGGGCGGTCAATTTGGTCTTCGCGACAGTGTGAGCAACACTGCTGATGTTAGGTGGTGCCAAGCTAAAAAAAAAACGAATCCTATCTGTTGCCTCTTTAACTCAAAACACAACATTTTTCCTAACCTTAACCAAAAGATTCTTTTCTGGTAGAAAGTCCTTCAGGAAAATTTCTCCCAGCTACACTTGTTGTTGTTTGAACCTAACCAAGTGTGTGTGTGTTGGCTTGACGAGACCATTTGCATTTGTTGCTGAAGGAAAAAAAGTCAATTCATGGTGTTCTACCAACATAGTACTTTTATTTTGAAAGAGACTGTATGCAGACTGTATTTAATCAATGACAGAAGCATGTACAGTGATTCTGACTGTTGGGGAAAAAACCTAATGGTGTGCTTTTCAAATCAGACCATGTATGTACATGTACTAAAAATAGAACAAGACCTGCTTTCAATTTTCTTTGGGTATGCCTTGGATAGGCATTTTTAAGCACAGCTGCTTTAAGCTAGATGGTATTGTCAGTAGGTATGTAACAATCCTTCAATCTAGATCAATGTATCGATTCAACGATCAATGATACATCATACATAAAAGGTGAAAACATTGATCCATATCATCAACTTTAAAATATGCCTTTATTTTAAAATTCCCATGGCAAGTCTGTGTCACTGTCACAGCAGCAGGCAGATAATGACAAGCAGCATCCAAGAAAAAGATAATGAGAATATTTACGCCCCACTGGGGAATAAATCAGCAGTGTGGAAATATTTTGGAAAAATCAGGTTAACAGACAAGGTATGTGTCTTATGCAAAACAATGTCATTACAAGATAAAATACCCACGTTCATTACATTAGTTTAGCATTTAGTTTAGCATTTAGCCATGCTACCATTTGCTGAACTATGGGATGTAATTAGTATTGCGGTTATGAAAGTATGAACAAACTGAAAATTCTAGAGCCACACCACCTGCATGCAGAGGTGCCCTTGAGCAAGGCACCAAACCCCCAACCGCTCGGGGCACCTGACCAAGGCAGCCCCCTCATTCTGACATCTCTCCACTTTGTGCATGTATAGGTCCTGTTTGTGCATGTGTGTGTCTTTCGGACCTGTGTGTTAATGACAAAAAGAGTGAAAAAACTGAATTTCCCCTCAGGGGGGTTAATACACTATATTGAAAAAAAAAAAGTGAGAGCAACTCTTTCACTACAAAGGGACTGTGCAACTTTGAGAGAGATGTATTTATGGGTATTTTGTAGCCTTTATGTTGATGGGCTAGCTTGTCTCTACCTGTCTGTCTACAGCAGGTCTGTTATACTGCAATATAATCAGTCTTAAAAGTGTCCAGTAAACCTAGTTTAACCTTCAGCAGGTTTCTTGTGAGTCCTATATTCCTAAAAGCATCTCCTGATATCTTTACTGCAGAAATGGACAGGGCAGAGTTTTCTTTCAATTCGCCAAGAGAAAACAGTGTCACACCAGGACAGTAAGAGGGCCTTGAGTCTAGAGTAGTCTTAGGTTTTTGCCTTTTTTGACATCCAGGCGAGACAGCTGCCAAGCTGCAGACTACTGGAGACAAACAGCAACACCAGTAGTTTATGAGAGACACCGACATGTTTCCAACAGTGTTTCTGTCCCCAAACATGGGTGTTTTTTTTTTTTACCAAATTGTCCCTGTTTCCTGAGGTTCTTGTGCCCCAAAATATAAATGATTTTTTTGCTGACTTTTTTGAGTGTTGTGGCATTTGTTAATTTTCAGTGGAATTTGTTCACCCAAATGTGGGTGTTTTAGCCCCATAAATGCGTTTCCAGCTGCGTTTCTGCCCTGAGACGTCGATGTTTTTTAGCACAGCGTTTCCAGTGGCATTTCTGCCCCAAAATGGAGGTGTCTTTTTAGTGAGTCATTGCTGCATTTCCAGCAGGGATTGTACCAGTAGTGGTAACCCACTGCTGTGTTTTCAAGTAGCATTTCTGCTTGAGAATGTAGCTTTCTTTTCAGTCATTGCTGCCTTCCTAGTGGCTTTTGTGCCACCAAATGTGGGTGTTTTAAGCCAAAACATTATCATTTCTCAACCATGACCAAGTTTTTTTGGGGGCCTAAACATGACCACACATAGGGTTTCTGAGACATTATGACATGTAAGTTTTTGTCAAGGGCTTTTTATTAAGGTGATAACGGCACTCTGAACATGCTAGTTGGTTTAGCAGAAGCCTTCTAAACTATATCTATCACACTAGTAACAGTTCCTGGTATTTTTTATTACAAGACTGTTGGATTGCATTGTAATGTAGAGTGGTAACTTCCAAGCATGCCAGGCTTATTGCATGTACTCACATAATTCATATCGACAAGAATGAAAGGAATTCACCAGCAGGCACAAACTGCAATATAAATGATAGATTTTCAAAGCTTTTATCCAAAAAGAGCATTTATTAATTTGAGTTCCCTGAAACAGATGACACATGATCCCATTCTTACAAACGTTATCTCTCAACCAAAGGTTGTGAGATGGCTAATTACTTTTTTATAATACATGGTTGGTCTTACTTTTCCTTTACTAATCATTTTGTAAAAATGAGTGTCACTTTTTAAATGGTATTTCACTCTGTAATGAAACTTTCCTCTTTTCAATACCACAGACTTTTTGGTGTGAAGATTTTTCATTATGATGAGTCATGAGGACGGGCTGTAAATGGTTGTTTCTGGCAGCCTGAGGTGCTCAGACAATTCATGAGGATATAGCCGTGCTTTTTTCTGCTAACAGAAACAGCGAGTGTGGCAAAATTCCCTTTTCCTTCATTTTAGCAGATTTTTCCCCAAAAAAAAAAAAAAAAGTCCCACCTCTGCACCATTGTGATTCCTACACAAATACACAAAAATAAGACACAAATGGACAGAGGCGGGAATAATACCTGCATATATACACTCAAACACCCATACACAAGTAGTAGCTTTGCATTAATATGTTATACCATTCACTCCTTGACCTCTTAACCACTCTTCAAACTCAACTTAATCCTACTTCTAAAGTTAACCTTAAACCTAAATCCTGAGCATAAATTAATCCCTCAAAGAATCCCTGAGAGGACACTTCACAAAGAAGAAAAATAAGAGCGCGCGTGCACACACACACACACACACACACACACACACACACACACTCTGGTGTTATGTTTACAATGCGGTGTGGAGGTGAGGATGATCTTTGTTGAGTGTCCCTGCCACTGCAGTGATCTAGTGTCCTTAGCTGACAGCGGTGTGAAGCTGCCAGGCTGCCCGGCTATCCTTGAGACGCTGCCCATCTCTACGGAACTCATGCCAGTGGACATTAGTCTCGGCCCCATCCCTCTGTTTGGGATTTATACCCATTAATAATTCATTCACTGTGGCGGACTTATGAGGGGCCCCTTTTCCTTACTGCACCGCACCGGCCCATTTACACGCTTTAAAATGACGCACAGTGGAGTAATGTGCAGAGCCGCTTTAGTAGCCGTTGCATTTAAGCTGAAAGAAAGAAAGGAAAAGGAAAAAGAGGGGAGATAGAGCTCTCCCTCTTACTTTCCATCTCCATCTCCCCTCTCTCACACACACACATCCATGGTTGCTAGGCTACACCACAACTAATGACCGGGAAATTTATCTTCGTTCAAAACCATATCTCCAACTTGTATGAGGACATACAGTATTTACCCTGCAGTTTAGATAGAAGATATGAAAAAATAGAATTTGTAAAGCAAGCAAGAGGGTTGTGTTTATGAATATACTTGTGTCCAGTGGTTAAGGATGATTTAGTTGACAATATGCCTAAATAAATCACCAATTCGGTGCTTATCAGTGTTCTCAAATTGAAGTTTAATATCCTCTGCTCCCGGCAATTTCCTACATCTTCCAGCCCTGTGCACTGCCAACCAGACACCCAGCATGGAAATCTTTCCTATCACCGTTCACCACCTCTGAGGGAGAAGATTATGAAGATTAGATTTGCCTTAAATAGATTTTTTATGGCAGCCAGAAACAATGCTATCCTGGAGTCACTCTATATGCAATTCACTCTACCGAATGCCTGACAAAAAGCACTCGCCTTTCATTGTGCGTGAAGCATGGCTTTGTGTGCTGGTGATTGAATCTTGCAGGGGAAGTAATGGCAAATGTTATGACCACTGACGTAAGGGGATGGAGACTAATACTGTTCCCTGCCTTCCTCAGCAAACCACAAGTCTATGCAATCTGTCTGCAGGCCATAAAAATGCTATACCTGCAATGAACCACTGTAAGGGCTGCACCACATGACTGTATGTAGGTATGTGTATTTCAGTGTGTATGAGGATGTAAACATGATCATGACATGTATATCAATATGAGAGCAGATGAAGTGTGTGTTTGTGTAAACTTGTTTGGAGCTTTAGTGTTTGATATCAGTGTAAAAACCTTTACCAAACCTTGAGAAGGGCAATAGGGTTGTTCTACAATGACTGAGTATAAATTAGTTCCAATCACGACATTTCCTTGTTACTTCTTGTTCAGAGCATCTAAGGGTGCTTTCAGACCTAGAGTTGTCTTGCTTTGGTCCGAATCAGGGACTCATTTTGTTTCAAAGTTGCATAACTGCCTAGAGTTGGTTCGTGTTCTCACGGCAGCATTTACAAGCAGACCAGATAAAATGCCGTGTGCGAGAAAGCTGCTCTTGATTGGTCAGAATTTCCATAAAATCCAGGAAGTAAATAAAACCTTGAAGAAGAGTACACTTGTAAGATAAATGGGGCACTTTCTAATGTCACAATGGACGAACAACTACGCAGGCTGATTTTAGCGCTGGTCATTGTGTACTATACTGATTGCATTGCTCATTTTAGTCAAACCATACAGTTTGAAAACAAGGTGGAGCTCCAACTAGAAAACAATGTTTTGATGCAATTAATGCGCTGGATGCCCTTATTAAGCCAGTACAGGAGGAGGCGTACATTAATAATCCTCCAGGACTGTAACATACTCATGCTTGTTTAAACCAAACACTACGTAATGTGACTGCAGTTGGTTCAGTTCGGGGTCGGAACATGTTCTCACCACAAACAAACCAAACAAGAGACCTCCTCTTTGGTCTTGGTCTGGTTGTTTTGGTGCGTACCCGAGTGCAATTGCTGTGTTCACACCCGCCCAAACAATCCGCATTTAAGGGGGCAAACGAACTTGAGTTTGATTGAACTAAACCAAACAGGGCAGGTGTGAAAGCACCCTAAGATTCTAATGGGAGCATGAGATTGGTAATAACTTGATATCTGTATCAACTTTTAGTGGAACTGTAATCTTATCAAATTGTGATGATTATATCACTTTATCATTTAAAGAAAATCCACATTAATGATTTCAAGCAAATTGTAAACAAAAAAGTAAGTGTGTAGACACCACACAACACTGATACACTCTTTTTATTCTGTTTATTCTGGTTCTTTATCATAAAGATTCAAGTAAATCTACTCTCCCAGGCATTGTAAGATTGGATTGGAAGTTATATTATTATTCTTATCAACTAAAATTCCATAAATAAATACAGTGAGTACAAGTGGCCAACAGGGTAAAAGATTTCTGGTGTCTTCAGGCACTCAACACAGTCTCTTAGAAATAATACATATGTACTACTCATCTGCAACTTGCACAATATCTGCTGCCAGCAATTTTAGGGTTACTAGGGCAGTGTTCAGCTAAAATGTGCCTGTTGGCATGGGCTGACTGTTTGACCTTCGGTATTGCTGCTTGCAACATTCTCAAAATATACATTTCCAAACAACTGCACACGCGACACGGTCCTTCCTAGGCTCTGGGGAACAAAGGCGTTCATTCCAAAAGTGACATCGCTGATGCTTGAAATGTAACATCTCTGGTCTCCTCCGTTATGGATATATAAAGAGAAGTGGATACAGCATTGGAGTTTTGGACCTGTTCATTCCTATGAAAGTTGCTCAGGGGTGTATTAGGGCAAAAAAGCTTAATTTCCATGGCACGAAATTACCCAGACCTGCATTTTGGGAACCATAAAGCAACCACACTAGAGACTTAATGGCAACTGAACAACAACCTTCCGTTTTAGCTTTCCACTAACTTGAATAGAGACTGAATGGATCAAATTGAGATAGTGAAATGAGTCATTACGCAGAGGTTGTGACACTCAAAAAAAGAGTATTCACTGTTTCTTTCACTATGTAAGTCTATGGGACTTATTAAGGACTTATTGGAACCAATGACATCACATGATGGACCAGAATGTTGTGATTCCACATTTGGCCACTGTGTAAAAATGGCTTCAGAGCCTGATGCTGTCCCTTGGGGCTTGTCTGTCTTTCTTTCTTTAGCTGTTCTTGAATGTGAGCGAGATGTACCCAGAATGCCATTCTGGAGTGTAACAGTTGATAGCTGTCCCCTCTTAATATGCTACACAGTATGTACATAACATACTACGAATAAATATGTCCCATAGATCTCAAGAGCCTGCCAGCGTCAGCATCCACCAAGTGTGAAGGTGATCCAATGACAGGTTGTCGAGAAAATCAAAGGACAGATAGATTGACAGACAGAGACTCCCTCCATTTTAATTTTTACAACCTTTTTCCACCCTTAACCAAAGTGTTTGTGTTGCCTAAACCTGATCATGCTTAAACTGGTCTCCAGTGTCAAAGTCCATTGCTTGTAAATCTGCCATGCCAATTTATCTGCAGATATTACCTTCCCACAAACATATCTGAATTGGTGCATGTCAGGCAGTAAGCAAGACAATAGCCGTGCACAGATGTGTTAAGGGGAAAATACAAACAGTGTCACAGTTAAATAGTTGGTCTGTTTTTCAACTATGTAATGTCCTGCTCAGTATGAATCTTGGTCACAACTACAGTGTATTACAAAACTGAGATAATTAGTTACTTTAGTTTTTGTCCTACACAGATGACATAATAAACAGCTTAGCATTTCCCATATGATGATATCATTAACACTGATATTGCAAAAAATATTAAAATTCAATCATGATATTTATGTCAACCCTATCCTCCAGCACTAATGGGTGTTTATATTTTAGCATGTGGGGAAACGGAATCCATGAAACTGGCAGTGTTAGTCCAAGTGTTGATTGGTCTAAAACCACTCGACCATGTATTAAATAAATGCATGGCCAAATGCGTAAATACCCCGTTGACTGCTGTGTTAATCACAGTTTATATGTCACTGGTTGGCTTTATTTTTCGTTTATACCTCTCCTGTTTAAGTGTTCTTTGTTAAGTGTTGCCTGACGACCCTGACAAAGGCAACAAGCTCAAACCTGCCAGTTTTATTTTACTACACTCAAGTGTTGCTTGAGCTTTGATACTTCAGTGTTAGTGCACAGCTCAGCCCACTGAGCTACAACAGACCAATACAGATGCCAATGTACATTAAAATTTATTGGCCATAATTAACCTGATGACATGCTGGCATTGTTTATGGTCATACAGTCATTCAGTAAAAGTCGTATGGCGGAAGCAGGTCTAATAACCATTATTCATATATTGCAGTGGTGAGGGGCGGGGGGTTTATTTTGTCCCTCTGAGACCCAACTGTGTCAGTAAAGGAGGTGACTGGCACAACACCTATTTTCTATCTGGGTACTCCTGTGGTGGATGGTTCACTGGAGGCAGCGAGGTTTGTTAGTGTCTTGTGGTGGCAGAAACAGGTAGACAAGAGCCAGCTAGATGCAATGACCCCCACCATCAGTGACTAAGTCCCACCAGCATCTCTGCATGCCTGAGAAAGTACACCTGATATTTATGACAGCAGAGCTATAATAACCGCTGCCACCTCACTCCCTTTTCTGAAGCAGAAACAGTCAGGTGGACAGGCTGCTGGTGTGAGCGCCAAGTGCGAATGTGTGTGTGTGGACATGTGTGTCTGCACCTGTGTCGCCCACACACACATTTCCCCCATGTATACTTGGAGTGCTCACAGTTTTTATCTGCATTTATTGTCTTGAAGCAGAGAGGTACTTTCATTTTTATTTGTATACAGATTAAAAGATTTTAATTGAATTTTTTTATTGAATAAAATCCAGTAACAGTCAGCGACTAGCTGGTGAACATAGTGGAGCATTTAAAAGCTTAAGAGACAGATTTTTCCCTCAGGGATTGGTGGAGACCAAACACAGAGCTATAAAAAAGTGATTATTGAATATGCCAGCATTTATGTGGTGTTGGGATAATTTGAAAAATTAGTTTCCAACTGCGAACATTCACAGGAGCACCCCTGCAGAAACATGGCGGATTAAATTACTTGCTAAGTTAATGTAAAAAGCTTTTTTAATAATTCACATAGTGCATGTCAATTTTTTGGTTCTATGTAATTTGTAATATGGTATAAGGCTTTAACCATTAATTGCTGTCCACATAGAGTGTCGCAGATTAGTTAGAAATGTTATTTATTAGCATTAGTCAAGTAAAGCAATATTTTAGTAGTCTTAGGGGACGTACTGGCGCAGAAACAAATTACTGTGGAAAATACAGCCTCAGTGTTTCACCATACTTGGATGTCATCATGAGTCTTTACTGGGATGTTAAATGCTTTGAGAAAAAAATACAGCACTTCTTCTTCACAACTAAAGCTCATGAATACACTGAAGTTAGAAGAACGAATTTTCATATTTGTCAGGTGACCAAAAACTAAACTTCAAAAGAACGACAATGTTGCTCTATTGCTGCTGGATGTGTAAAAGAAGTAGAGAAGGAGTGAAATGGAGACAGATTTGTGTCGATATATTTGTGAACAGATCGACAATCTGTGTGTGAATGTGTCATCTGTAAATATAAAACACCTTCCGCTATCTGCATGCATAGAACTGAGATCCACAAATGGCTTTTTGGTTCACAATTATTCAAATAACCCTCTCAAACATCCATTTTATATTTGCAAAACATTTTTGCAAGTCTACACAAATAATATTCAGACAAATCTACTCCATACATAGAGAAGGATAGACAACATAAAACAACCTTCCTCTGTAGACTGTGTGTAATGGGCAGACAGCAGATTGTTAGTGGTGTTGAAGAGTAAGAACCAACCAGCATCGCAGAGTGCACATTCTGTGAATTGAAATGTATGGAGGCTGTCAGAGAAATAAAAAGAAGTGCTGCAAAGTCCTCTTTTTCCCCCTAAAAATATCCAAGAAAGTCAGGATCATAGAGAATACTTTCAAGTTCCTTTAGTATAACATTGTGACTATTCAACACAGTGGTTACATAGACTGTCCAGAGATGGAAAGATCAGATGTTCGGTCTGAAACGCATTTTAACAGCCGATGTCTCAAGACATTCGTCTTGCGGTAATGTCTTAGTAAGTAAAAGACTGAAAGCTTGAAGTTGCTAAAAAAGTTCAAGAACAGAACAATACTGTACATCCCCATATAGCTCACTGTCTTCTAGATAAATTGAGTAAAGCCCAGAAGCTTATGATTACCCTAAACCCAGAGAGTTCATTACTTCAAAGTAGAACCTCATTAGTTTAGATTTGCCTTTCAAGTTCACTTTCTCTCAGGATCCTGACTTTAACTGTTAATTACTGTTCAATTAATTAAAGAACTGGTACCTCAGAGGCAGGTGCTGATACCACATAAAACTGATCAAGTCCAGCTTATTTCCATAATTTTGAGTAATATCACTACTGGGAATACAGAAGAAAAATAATAGAGACGATAGCCTATCGTCAAACTGATAGGGCACAGTGTGAGCAAATATTCATACGGCATTCCCGCTGTTTGATGTAAATCTTGATTAAACATCACAGTTATTAATTTCAAGGCAGACCCTGAGTGGATAGTTAATTACACAAGCTCTGTTTCAACAAGACTTATGTTCTCCCACAATTAATCAAGGCAGTCATAAACCAGGACATATACAAGAATGCCGGCCCGCCCCTTCTCACACAGCCCAGGAATTGACCTGCTTCAAGATGTGGATTTAATCCTGAAGGGAAGGAAGTATTGTGTGGGTCGAACCACAGCTATGGGAGTGCGAAACAACAGTCCCCAGCTAGAATCCACTGAGTTATGATGTTATACGTGTAACTGAATTCGAATGAGCTCCACCTGGGAAACTGCGATTTTGCTCTCATCTCAGCCACTTTCCTCCCCTTGTCACCTCAGGTTGGAGCTTACACAAAGACCCAGTTGGAGGGATGGGATGCACGTACTGGTTTGAAAAAAAGACGTGTCGCACTGAGAAACAGACGTATATACAAGCGTGCATGCTTGCCTGGGTGTACAGTGCCTCCATGCACTCAAGTGAGCTGCAAGCTGTCATGATGATTTTAGCTCCTCGTTTTTCATGTTACAGTACTGTTGAATGTGCTGCTGCTCAGCAGGGGAGAGTGATTACGTGCAAAGATTAGATAGAGGGAGATATAAACCTTAAGGAAAACCTATCATTCTCCAAATCTCTGCATCATCAGGTGCATTACAAGCAGGGTCGTGGATCAAAACCTCCCAGCAATGGAATTTCTCACTAAATCAGACTTGCTCCTCTCCATCCTTGTATTGTAACTTTATGTCAAACCTACAGAGTGGAGCTACCAAGGCCGACAGTTCTATGTATCTCTGTGGAGATGCTGAACCTCATCCAGTCTTGTGTATGACAACCACAAGGTCTGCAGATTTTCAGTGATGGCGTCAGTTCATCTGATGGAAAAAGGTACACTGCAAACTTTACATTTACAGATCTTTGCTGTGCTGTATTGAGTTTTGCTACAGTCATTTCACTCCACTGATAATCTCAGCGACATGTCTCTGATTTGCAGTTTCAGAACACGAGGTGAACACACACAGGTGCAGAAAGTGACACACTGCATTCCTGCCTTTGAATGTTGCTGTCTTGCGCACACACTCAGGCTACTAGACTGACAAAGATAAATTCTTGAACCACCTGATGCCCAGCGCTATCCTCACCATACAATGTGTGGTACATCTATTATAGGTGTGCTCTGAATTTCCCATTGAAGGTTTTTCATACTGTCATTACACAGCAGCTGAAACCTCCACCATTATCAGGAGAACAGATGGTAAGTAGATGGTAACTAAATCGCAACAAATGTCGGGGAGATTTTCAGTCAAAACTGATAATACATCATACTAATAACATGATGAATATACAATAAAGTTATTTTTGAGCAGTGGTGGGAAAAGTTGTAAGATCCCTTACTTAAAGAGGCAACAGATGGGATTCGGGGTTTTTTTTAGCTTGGCGCCACCTAGCGTCAGTAGTACTAGTGTGTTAGTGTTGGTAGCACTGTTGTAAAGACCAAATTGACCGTGGGGATCACAGATAATAAAATGTAGGCTGTAAAGTCACCAGTATACCTCTATGTATATGTAGAATGAGAAGGTGTGTGGACACTATACTAAATAAATGAGTAAAGAGACCGAGCAACAATTATCATATTTATCTGAAGAAAAAAACAAATAGTAATGCAAATAATTATACTAGAATGCACAGTACCGGTACAAACAACTCACAGTAAATTATACCAATATGCACAGTATCAGTACAAACAACAGTAGACACGTAAGGGATAATGTATAGTGAGCCGGTGACTGTTGAAAAATAACTGCCGACAGTGGAATGGAACCCTGATGTGCAGCCTGCATAAAACGTGGCTTACTACTGAGAGATTCAAATGTTACAACTGTCATCAATATTATTAAACTGCAGGCAGAGTGTATTGACAGAGGAGAGGCATTCACCAGACAAACGGGAGCAGAGGAGAGGATTTTACTCCACTTCTCCTGGTCCGAGAGACTGGGTGCCCAGTAATTGCGGCGGCGGCGGGGGGGGGTGGGGGTATCATTGTCCGAGGGCTGCCGTAGAATGGCAACAAGGATGTCACCCGACCAACACTCACTACCAGGTCCCTGGTTGCAGCAATTTGCGATGCTGGCCAGCTAGGAATTAACTAGCAGCCAGTACAGTACAGTCCTCTCTTGTCTAGCTAACACTTAGCCGTGTTACTTACTGATCCATTAGAAAGAAAGCTAGCTGCACATCGGTTCTGAAGCTTCTTTGGTCACGGAGCTCCCTCCATCTCTTTAACGCCTGACTGAGGTTAACTCTTGTTTTTCCTCTTCTTTTATCACTCTCCTTTTTGTGCATCCTTGCCTCCTCAGACAGATTAGCTCCTTTTCTTTAGGGAGGCTGTTTTTCACTTATCTCCAAACTTTGTCCGTCTGCCATTGTGCTCCTGACTCAACTATCTCATGCCCGGCCAGTTCCTCATAAGTACCAGCTCCAGTCCCTGATTGGCTGACCGACCAGTTTGGCAATACATGACGCATTTCCTGCTGTAAAGCAGACTTTTTCCACGAAAATTTGTCCCCGGTGGCAGAAGCTTATTGCAAAGATTGCAAAGCTATGTAAACGCTGATAGTCTGATTTTACTGTGTATACTACCCTGTGCAACCCACATTATTTTCATAATGATATATATAGGCAAAAATGCTGTCTGTTGCTTCTTTAAGTAAAAGTAGCAAAACAACAGCATAAAAAGTTACAGCCCTGCGTTCAAAACAACAATACATTATATTTTATATGCTCATGATGGCTTTTTAAAATCCATAAAGTAACTGCAGCTGTCAAGTAAATGTAGTGGAGTAAACAGTGCCATATTTTCCCTGGAAGTTTAGTGGAGCAGAAGAAGAAAGAAGCATAAAATCAAAACTCAAGTGAAGTACAAGTATCTCAGAATTGCCCTTTGAGGAACAGATTTGATTTTCTGAAGTGGGGCTATGTGGGTCAATGTATTATCTACAGTAGATGATAGTCGGAACACTCGCTGTTTGGAGATGCAGACAGTAGTACAACCATGTAGGCTAAGCAATGCACTGCTGTGGATAAGGGTTAGCACCAAAATATATATACTAAGCTGTGGCGTGCACTGTATTACGCTGTAGGTCAGCTGAGGGAGACTTTCAGTGGTTTATGGAAGAGACAACAAATGCAAGAAAATCATAAAACTGTGTGGAGACAAAAGAATACTTTCGTGAACCAGTGTGTAGACATGAACCTTTGCTGACAAAGACTCAAAGCACTGTTTACCAATGTCTGTGGAAACTGGAAACCAAGAGACAACACAAGCTAGTGTAAACTGTAAACGTATGCTGATGGACCCAGAGAGCTACTGCTGCCATGAGTGGGACTTAGAACGAAACTGCAGGACCTTTCTAAATAAGAGGACGCCAGGCCTTCACACTTCACTGGTTGTTTGGTAAGTCATTTCATGTATTTACGGGTATTAGGTGTAATTTTATCTGATGGTTGGGTACAGCTGTGCTCTTCAGCAAGTGTCTCTCTTGCTTATTTGGTGGTGGTTTTACATAATCCTCTTGAGAGAAACGCTCACTGCGAACGCCGAGTTGTCTCAGTCTTGCAGGTGAAGTTAGCCACAGATGTTTCATTTCTTTGTTTAAACAGCAACACCAATTAAATCTTTAGAAATATGAAGCTTAGTTTCAGTCTGATTGTGCAACAGCACCTTCTAACCGGAACATTGGACCTACTGCGTAATACAGTGCATGGCACATCTGCGCTTTTACGTAGTTCTGCAGTTGAGAAAAGAAAGGGCTGTCTGATGGCAAGGTAAAGCAATGAAAATATTTTCAATAGTATATCCACTTGTTCATATGTCAAACTGTATCACTTATTTTGTTGCAATTCTATGTATTTAAATTAATAATAAAATATTTTTTTTTACTAATTTGTCATATCATCAAGAATATCATTATCGCAAAAATACCCAAAAATATTGTAATAGTATTTTAGGGCCACATCGCGCACCCTTAATTAGGTGGCTAAAATAGGTTTTGCTGCTAACCCCCATCTACAGCAATGCATAGCTTAGTATCTGCGCTTTCAAGCATGGAGCTTGTTGACTGTCACCTACTGTAGGTACACTGATGATGGATAAGTGCCCCTTATGGCTCCACTTCAAAAAGTATCACTATAAGTATAGTACTGAAGTAATTCCCACTCTGGCTTTAAGCGGCTACAACAAAGCAGTTTGTTACTGTACCATAAGAAAAAAAATCTTAATATATAATTACCAAGTGACACAGAAATATCATGAGTTACAATAGAAACATTTTAAAATATTATGGTGACACATTAAGTGCAATACTTCATGTATTTTCCGCCCCATAAAAGCCAGCTTTTAAAGCTTTATGTAACTAATAGTGATTACAATGAAAGTTTTCATGCAGGTCTGCTGCACCATAGAGCACATATTCTGCCACCTTCATAACACAGAAATACATATAAATGATAACCTGTGATGTGCATCTTCTATAGTTAAACAGAGATTTAGCCACTTTCCAAAACTGGCCTTCTGCAAAGGAGCAAATTCAAAGTTTTAGAAGAGGTTTCCTTATTTTTACGCGGCTTGAACATAATAAATGTAAATGATGTACAGTTTGTTTTGGTAGAGGCAGATGAATGTAAGTGGTGAACCTTGGTCTTATTTAGGTTAATGTTAAAATATACTACAGTAACTTACCGTAGGTTTGGAGCAGGATACTGTCAAAATTTGAGTTAAAACCCCCCTGCAGAGTTTTAAGAATTTTACCCAAGTGGTGTGTTGGTAGCCCTAAAGTCCAAAGCATGAAACATAGTCGCACTGGGGTCTTTGTCTTCCTGCTTCTTGTCCAATAAAAGCAAAATGCTAAAAAAAAATTCTTTAGACATTTACCTAACATAAATCTACGAGTGGGCTCTCAGTCGAAATCCTCTTTACCTTCAACTTTGTAAAAGCATCAAATGGCTTCTCTTGTGTAACAGATTTTCTGTGCGACAGGCTGGAGTGTATTAATGTGACAGATTCTCAGAATGACTGCTTAAATCACATTTCTTCGAGTTGCCTTGAGGCAATTAGAGGACAAAAGTACGTCACAAAACCTTTTACAAAGTTGAAGATGAAGCACTATTTACTAATTACCATCTATAGAGCTGCTGGTTTAATTATTATATTCTGATCAAATGCATTAGTCTGTCACATAGGCAGAGTTTACAACGCATTCCTTTTCAGATAAATTGAGCCACTATTAACAATTAATTTTTTAATGACTATTGCTACTTCAAATCAAACTACAGCTTATCATTGTTCCCTTGATTCAGGTGTTGGTGAGCTTTGCTACTGCAGTCTTGTACAGTCCTTTCAGCCTTATTCCACATTCCATTTCACTAATGGCATTAATAATCTCCTTCTGTATTTGAGACATTTAGCTGATGCTTTTATTCAAATCAACTTGCAGGAAATGCAGCCACACAGTAAACTTCATTTCTAAGGCAACAGTAACAGTGCAAAGGTCAGGACTGCAGTGCTCTGGCAATATTCCAGAAATGTGAAGTAATCAATCTGTTGCTTATTTTGAATTTACAGTATTTCTGTTTTCATGAGATTTTTATGAATACAGATTGCCTCTATGTCCTCAACCCTTTGACCGCTCTCTGTGCAGACCATGCAGTCCTTAGCTCTGGCCACCTTGAGCCAATGACCTCATCAACGTACAACACAAAGGAACAGGAATGACAGGCTTTTCATTATTGCCCAGCCATTGTGCCGGAGGGGGAAATCAATTATAAAAACACGACTAACAGCAAAGATAACAGCAGTGTCCTCTATTGTGTTGAAACGAGCTAACTTTTTTTTTTTTCCTCAAGGGTCTCTTGACCAGTCCGGCATCACCTTGGTGCAATTTGCTCCCCATCTCAAATCCCATTGCCTTTTGGAATTGGATTTACCTGACTCATTCACACAGTGAATGGACTCTCCTTCCAGTGAAAAAAACAGAGAGATTCTGTGTGAAATTGCCTGAGGAGTCAGGAGGTTTTGGATTCGTCAGGTACCTCTCTCTGTCTGCCATTAACCTTCCAACAGGAAGAATGTCCTCATTACAGGGAAAGACTAGGGGCATGGGGGGTGGTGAAGAAGGAAGTGAGCGCACGCACGAGCTGGACACAAACAAGGAAGGAAGGGACATGTGAACAAGGATGGGAATGCGAGTAAAGAGAATTTATGTGTACCATGAGCTTAGGGAAGAGGCTCATGATTCATGTAACTTCTTATCTTATTGTGAATACCAAGTCGAGTGCTGCGAGTCATGTAACATAGTGTGAAGCCATCATTGAATATTTCTTGGTTTACCAATAAAACATAAAACACCCCTGGATAAGAGCACCACATTTCTGGGTTCATGAAGACAGAAGGAATACACTATTGCAAGAATTTAACATGTATGTAGACTGTAACTCAAAATTATGGCAATGAAGCAACACAAGTATATTTCTCACAGATGTACAGTGTTGAATGTGCAAAACTGCAAAACAGTAAGCTCTCCTTTGAACGCATAACATTAATGAAAACAAAAATAAGTCCTTTCATTGTAGGCTTTTGGCTAGCTCTGGGACCTTCTTTCCCCAACGAATAGCTTATGAATAAGACAATGACATCCCCTCACAGCTGGAAATTAGGCTCAATCAGCATGAAACCAAATCAACACAGATGCACATTTCTTTAATAAGAAACTGGATTTCAGTCACAACAAGCCCAAAACTGGGGAACAAGAGAGAAAAATAGCGAAACTCAAGATACAGTTCTGCAAAACCTAACATTCCAGTGTTT
Source organism: Epinephelus awoara (assembly GCA_035609425.1). Taxonomy (NCBI): domain Eukaryota; kingdom Metazoa; phylum Chordata; class Actinopteri; order Perciformes; family Serranidae; genus Epinephelus; species Epinephelus awoara. The sequence goes on along the minus strand of CM069306.1, from coordinate 22,621,897 downwards.
GATTAAATTGGATCGGAATAAAAATTTTATAACTACTTGCAATTGACTTGGCAGCCACTCCTGAGTGGAACATAATGACACCATGTCCCATCAGCAAATGAGTGTCCAACTATCTCGTGGTATCACATTACATCAGCTCTCTGTCCACAATGAATCCATTAAATATGTGTTTCCCACAGAACTAGAATGTATGCGTGGTGGGTAGGGATGCACCAAAATGAAAATTTGGGGCCGACGCCGAATAATATTAAACGCTTGGCCGAATACCGAGTATCAAATACCGAATACCGTTTTTTAGTTTTTCATTAGTTTTTGCAGATGGACCCCTTCCAGATTAGTGTTGTCACGGTACCAAAATTGGGACCTACTGTGCTGTACCAATGAAAATATCACGGTTCTGAGTAGTATCAGGATACCACAGCAAAAATGAGGCAGATGTGTCTCTATAATACATCAATGATATTTCAATGGAATAAATTACTTATTGACTTATCATACTTCAAAAACAGCATCAATAAGTGATTAACATAGGGGGGATCAAAATAAAATAAATAAATAAAATAAGAATCAACCAGCCACCCTCCTCCCCTTACAAGTCCCTTCATAAGTAAAGAACAGTCCCTAAAGTGCAGTGAGGTTTGTGGGCCGTTACCTGCCACAATGACAGAAATGTGAACGGCTCACTTCTCCTCTGACAAGCCACATACCTGTGTTTGGCTGGCTCGGCTGTTCAGGTACTACTGGGCAGTCATGACGCTGACTTCTCCGTCGCCGCCGGTAAGCCGATGGCCGCCATATTTGACAGGAATACATTACTGTCTGTGTCTGTGAGCCCCGTTCAACCCACAACCGGTGGGATTCGCCTATTGTTTCTGCTGGTGGTTGAAATCTGTACTCACACACCGTGCTGAATGATTTAAGCCTATTTTGCTCGCTCACAACTATTTTTAGTCGTAAATGCCAGTGCGGTGACGGACGGATCACCACACTGCCGACATTTTACTCCGCCAGTCACGGCACGCTGTTTGATTGCGTTATCAAAACACGCCGCTATTATTCGGCCTTGCTTTTAACTTATTCCACTGAATACCGAATGTGTGTTTTGGCGTTAGACCCAGTGCAATGTACGATTAGGTTTTTGTCTGTGCACAGATTACTGTATGCTTGAGCTCTAAGAGTGTCATGCAATGACAAACTGAACAGTACGTATATTCCAGTAGGGCTTCTAATCAACGGGCCAGTCTCAAAAGTAAAAAAATCAAATGTGTGGTGGCAAATGTTGCTATCCTAGCAGACCACCACAAATGTACTTGCTGGCCACCATCGGCTTTTTTTTTTGGCCAAGTCAAAATGGTGAATCTGCGTCAGCAAGGGAAACAAAAGTAAGGAAAGTAAACAGAGAGCTAAAGTCAAGAGGGAGTGAGACCAAAACAAATGTGTTACATAAGGTAAGATTTTTTTCTTTAGTCACTGAGCTCTTAGGCAATGTCAGACGATGCAGCAGGACCTTTGTCACCGCTCGTTCTCTGAAGTCGGTTTGGGGTGTCTGGGCCTTTATCTTTCTTGAGAGACAAGCTCTGCCACGTCTCTTCTCACCCAAAAACCACATGAACTTTCTAGTAAACAAACACATGTGCGGCTCATCCTCCTCCTCCCTCTACTCAGATCACTAGTAGCTCAGTCCCTTTATAAACATATAAACATAATGTTATGTTAATCACACAGTCATGTTGGCCTGTCTTATTACTAATGCAATACAGGCTTGATTTAGCGCTGTAACACAGACCAGGTTGCTGATGGAGGCAACTTTTTGATTTGCCAGACAGTGTCATAATGACCATTGCTGGTTCAGCTGGTTTGCATCAAATCAAATCAGTTTAAACTGTTACACAGGACCAGACCCAACTCTACCCCAAAGTCTTTTACCTCTTTGGGGTAGAGCAATAATACCAGGGCATAACCTAAACAAAGTACTGACACGTGCGCTGGGAAGTACGACATGTAAAGACTTGTATTACATTCTTGTTCAATTTTCTAACTCTCATCAACATTGGAATGATTCTACTGCAGTACCAATACATTTTATTGTACTCTATAAACAGTAATACCAATCATGGCGACAGCACTAGGCTCTCAGCCAGCCATGTTAGACTAAGCAGTACAATACATTAACACAGTGCTCTGCCCATATTCACAAAGCCCACTGCCAGTAAGAGATTTACAGTACCATGTTTCCCACAGTGAAACACTATGGTTTTAAAAGGGAGCTTTGATTTACAACAATGCTGTAACTGCAAATGTTTTTTTGATCCCGTCATCCCGAATGCTTCCGTAGTTTTCACCTACCACTAAAACCCATCAAAAGCAAGTACACATTATTAGTTATGTAGATCAGACTGCATTGAAATGGTATAACACTAGCTCAGCTGTCAGAGTATGCGCCTCACAGGCACATAGGCTGAGTCCTTTACAGTGGCCAGGACTCAACTCTGTCCCATGGCCCTGTGCTGTGTGTCATTTCCCCTCTCTCCCCCACCTGTCCTGCCAACAGAGGCCAAAAAAATTAATAAATACATAAAAATTGCATCACAATCAACAAAAATGGGACTACTTTAGGAATTTACTAGATTCGCTAGTAATGCTAACATTGTAGGGAAGAAATGCATAGTCTTCGTGTGTTTCTGTTTCTGGAAAACATATATTCCCACAAAACTGCAATAAGAGATTTTTTTTGTCCACTTGGGGGCAGTAGGGCAAGCCCGAAACACAATCTCTTAAATCTTAGTGCCCTGTAATGGCGGACAGGATAGCACACATTTGCCTGTTTGTCTCGACCTGACAGCTTTCTTCCTTGCTAAAGCTACAATGCCTGTGTTTCATAGCGGGTTACACTCATATGAGTAACGGATCTTGCTCTTTCTTTTGCTTCCCATCTGCATCCAATATTTACTCTGCTTTTAGCTCTGTTTTGTTCTCCACCAACTCCAAGAGAAATATCTGCTTCTTCATCTTGATAGGTGCTTTATGATATTTCCCAACTGGACCAACTAAACCAAGCAGGTCAGGTTGCCTACAGTGAGTTTGTCAGAGTTTGTCAGCTGAAAAGAAAACAGGGTTGACGGCAGCAGGGATTGTTAAAAATTTGGATTATGATTCTCCATGTGTTCATCACAACAAGAGCCATTTTTAGCGTTACACAGTTATTTGATCTATTGCGAGTGGAAAATATTGAACTTTTATTTATTTTTTCATGCTGTCTGTCATTTTTTTTTCTCTGGAGACCTTTAAGGTGACAGCAATAGTTTCATTCCTCTTGATTCCTGGTAGCTGAAACCTGACCCCAGTCCAGTCGCCAATAGAATCTTGGCATTGTTCATTTATGCAAACCACATGTATGTTACATTGTATGTTTCATACGTATCATATCAACAATCCGTAAGTGGCATCGTTCAGATTACATGTACATGAGCTGAGTTTCTCATCAGCAGGAAGAGGAGGGGATGGAGGATGGCGTGACATCTAAGCAAGACAACTGCCAAGCAGCAGGCCGCAGCAGACCACTGTTCAAGACCAACACACCGCAAAAGCTGTATTTTTAACAATACCTCAGGACATTTCCAGCTGTGTTTATAGTGACCAAACCTGATATTTTAGGACAAATATGATGCTCTCCTAAGCCAAATCAAGTGGTTTTGTGCCTAAACCTAACCACACATTAACCACAGCATTGTCGCAAAATAAAAAAATTGAACAACAACATCATAAAATTGAAAATTTAATCATAAAGTTTCTGCACATCTGCTCCACATAAAACATACAAATTTAACTTACCCGTGCTTTGCAGAAAAAGACGATGGCAATATCAAGAATCTAATTCAGGCCCGATCCAAACTATAATATCATACATATTGCATTGCTGCAGGTCTCTAGTCTGTCAGTGTGTCTAATACACAAGTGGATCCAAGCAAACTCTGTATCAGCTCTGATCCCATGGTGCGTCATGATCACTGCAGGAAAAAAACAAAAAACAAAAACAAAAAAAAACAGTGTTTTTTGAGGCAGACGGTGAGTGTGATCTCTGAAGTGCAAGAAAAATTACATGTTCTGCTGCTCATGCATCACGCTGCTGCCAGGGTTAGTGTTCTCTCAGTCTTTGAATCTGTTTGTGTCGGCTGCATTTTAGATCTTGTCTGAAAAATCTTCAGGGATACTCTGAATGAGGTCTGACTGCCCTTTTTTTAGGATCTGGTCTCTTACTTGGACAGTTTGAGGTATTCCACTGATTTGTATTGGATCTGTATGGAGTTAGATCAGTCTCAATATTCCCAAATGCACAAAGAAGGATTCACAAATACATGTTAAGATTTATATATAAATGACTCTCTCCACACAAATATTTTCAATGCACACACATATATTTAGCATTTTATATAAATGTAAAAAAAAATCCACAAATAACCAAAAACGTTTCACAAATGTGTTTCAGATACACACACAAATATTTATTGTTTTAAATATCTGCAAAAAAAATCCACAAATATATTGTATTTAAAAAGTATTTGCAATTTTCATCAAAACATATGTGGATGTTGATACATTCATTTACAAATGCTTTAATTTTGTGAACCTCCGCGCATTTGTGTGTGAATCTTTTTGAGACTCCCCTGACGTCACCCGATCCAGAAATGCATTTTTTCTACCAAGGGGATATAGGTAGCCAATCAGATGTCTCCTTCCTCTTCAGCCAATCACATGAGCGTCCTGTATGTTTTAACGTCGTAGCGTCAGAAGGTGGCAGTAATGCACAACTAGTTACATTGTTTAAATTAATACGGAAGAGAAGAAGAAGAAGGTCAAGAGCGTATGTCTATGGTCAAGAGGTCTAGTTTGCAGCATGGCGGCCGACGATCGTGCACCTGTAAGGAGTAGCATCCAGCTGCAGCCCCGGAGTACAAGCCCCTGACGTGACGTGTTTTGCTGGATATTATTGTCGCGGTCTTTGTGTGGAACTTAGCTTGCAGGACACAGCATCTCAACGCAGCAGGTTTCAGGTAAGCTAACTGGAATAAATTGGCAGAAAATAGTTGTTGTTTATTCTGTGACCGTTAGAAGAGGTCCCTGGTGAGTGGCGAGGGCAGGGCTCGAGACTTGGGATCCACTCACCTATGGTCCCGCCCAGGCCTGACGTCCGCAGCCCTCCAGCCTGACCTCCGCGGCCTGGACGGATGCTCAAGTGTGGGTGAGAGGAGCGGAGAGGAGCGCGGAGGTCAGGCCGGCGGGCCGACACATGTGTATCCGAGAACGGGTGCTCAAGTGTGGGTGAGGGGAGCGAAGAGGAGCGCTGAGGTCAGGCACCGTGTAGTCCGGCCGTTACAACACTAAATTAAGCAGAGTGACGGACCCAAAGCCTTCAATCTGGCTATAAGACAGCTGAAAAAAAATACAGTGGTGAAGTTGGGATTTGTTTCTTGAAGTTACGTGCTCATTGTCTTTTCTGTCTCTTGCAGGCTGCCAGGAGAAGCGGACTGACCATCAGATATTGTTTGTGGAAATTTGAAAATAAAGTTTGTCAAATTGACTTTTGTCTCTTCATTGTGCACACTTACACACGAAATAGGGTAACAGTCAGCTATTTTTTGAATGTTAGCATTGATTTCTCACATTGAATGGTGAAATATTTGTAGTTTGAAAGGTCCGACCTAAATGAATACAGGTCGTAGTTAACGAAGCATATATATGAATATTAATATAAAAGGAGCGCCCACTGAGCGCAGCTTCTTTTATTGATGTTTCGAACCTTGTGATGTGATCAAAAACAAACAAAAAGCAAAGTTGACTTGTATGATTAAATAAAGGTAAAATAAATGGACAATTCATCAATTCATAGACGCTATGTTATGCAATTTTACTTAAAGTTGTTAGAAAAAAAAAAAGCCAGAGGCTTGTGTCACGTCAGGGGCTTCTGCTCCGGGGCTGCAGCTGGATACTGTTGCCTGTAAGTGTATCCACTTGTTGTAAATCAAAACTCTTTGTTGAATTATTAGTGATTGGTTTTCCTAAAGTGTGTGGTAGCCCAGTTAGTTAGCAAATTATCTGAAACTTGCTTAGTTGGTAGCCTATAATTGCACCATGTAACTGACGCCGTGCAGTGTTACACCGTGCAAAGCACACTGCCGCCGGCGCGGTGCGTTGTCCGTCAAGTGCCGCCCCCCAACACACATCGGCAGCGGCACCTTCGACACTATTTCCCACCTCAGCCCGCTGTTCTGGGACGGACATAAAAGGCTTTTCTCGCAGTGTCGCCGCGCTGGAAATAGAGCAGTGCTGAAGCACTGAAGCAGCTCTTGACCTTCTTCTTCTTCTCTTCCGTATTAATTTGGCGGTCGCAAACAATGTAGTGGTGCATTACTGCCACCTTCTGACGCTACGACGTTAAAACATACCCCACGTGTGGGTGGTGGCGGGACGCTCATGTGATTGGCTGAAGAGGAAGGAGACATCTGATTGGCTACCTATATCCCCTTGGTAGAAAAAACTGCATTTCTGGATCGGGTGACGTCAGAGGAGTCTCAAAAAGATTCATACACAAATGCGCGGAGGTTCACAAAATAAAAGCATTTGTAAATGAATGTATCAACATCCACATGTTTTGATGAAAATTGCAAATACTTTTTAAATACATATATTTGTGGATTTTTATTGCAGATATTTAAAACAATAAATATTTGTGTGTGCATCTGAAATACATTTGTGAAACTTTTTTGGTTATTTGTGGATTTTTTTTTTTACATTATATAAAATGCTAAATATATGTGTGTGCATTGAAAATATTTGTGTGGAGAGAGTCATTTATATATAAATCTTAACATGTATTTGTGAATCCTTCTGTGTGCATTTGTGAATATTGAGACTGATCTAACTCCATAGATCTGGACTTGTAAGGACCTCCTGGCAGATTTAGCCCGAAGCAATTCTGAGTGGCTCAATACACGTTCACTGTTAAATAAAGAAAAAAATTAATATAAAATTAAAACAAATTCAATACTGTAAGTCTGTCTTGTATCTAGGCTGCATATTATCAATACGGTTTGGCTGGCAAGAGAGAAATACAACTTAAGGGCCACTCGCACCACGGACACCTGTGAAATATGTAGACAAGGACAGTCATTATAATGTTCTGCGGACCCAGTAGAGGTGGTTCATGTCTCACTGGCACGTACAACTTAGAAACAACGACCCTGTCTATTTTAAATGCATTTTATTTCACGGTTGTCCTGACCCACTGCACTGGCTCCCTCTACTCCCCCACCCAGCACCTGCAACCCTGCCACCTCCTCCCTCTTTCATCCCAACAAGTCTGATCCCTCTGACCCATATTCATCAACTCGTCTACATGTTTCTTTCAGATTTGTTGTGGTTTCTCCCATGAGATCCGTTTGTTTGTTTCTTGCTCACACTAGCAGATTATCAGGCTGTTTGCCAGCGACGTGTGCAACCTGGTTTGAATAAAGGATGATTTTCTGGCAGGCCCCACTGCGTTACGTCATCCACAGGGAAAGGTAATTGCCGGCTGAAACAGATAATTCTCTAATCTTCCGAGAGGTAGCTCGCTGCTATCCCACTGGGAAAGTCCTGTCAGATTAATCAAAATGTTACCCGTCAGCAGTGACTGTATGGGAGGCAAGCAGCCCCAAAAACAATAGCTGTTTACCATTAGCATTTGAGTCAGATCCGGATTGAAACCCATCATCAACTGTAAGACTAATACGGGCTGACAGGATGCGACAGAATAAACAAAGAAGTTCAATACCACTTTACAGAGTGGGAACTCATCTAGAGTCATTTTTAAAAGCCTCGGTCATTGTAGTCATTTAAAAGAAAATCTAACACAACAGTAAGTAGGTTTCATTTCTTGCAAAATTGAATTTCACTGCCGAACAATCTAGCACAGCAGAAGAAATCAATGTGATTACACTGTATTCTATTATATTTTGGATACCAAGTCAAGCAATATGTTGTGTTTCTTCTTATGGGCTTTCAGTTCAATTTGCGCTGCTTCCAAAAGAATCGGTGGAGTAGAAAAGATGCTGTGTGTTCTTGAATTGCTAGGTCACAAACTTTTCACTCTGGTATCATCACATATCAGTTTCTCACTTCGCAGCCTGTCTGTATTTGTCATTGAATAACGACAAAAGGAGCAGAAAGGTAACATCTGTGAATGACTAACACCTTTTATTTGGTTGTATGCAGCTACTAATATCATCAGTTTTCACCAGGTGGAAATATCAGATCAATACCACAGTGTTTAGTGTTATTCTACTGCATGTTATAAAATCAAGGCCCTCTCAGAGTTCTGGCATGTTGTTTTGCGCGGCTTTTCAAATAGCAGTATTTTAATGCCATCAAACAGAAGTCAGTAGTTAGTGCAATTAATGTCATTCTTGGCTTCGTCTTGGTGAGACTATGACAGGCAAATTAGTTTTATTGCATATGTTCATACGGCGCTGTTGATCTCAGTATAATCTGATCAAACACACACACACACACACACACACACACACACACACACACACACACACACACACACACGCAGACACACAGCCACAGGCCCGGCACAAAACAAAACAGATGTAGGACTAATGACCCACTCGCAGAGTAAATGACAGTTGAAATAGGTTTAGAGCAATCTGGAATCAGATAAATGGACCTAATCTCGTTCTGGTCGGGACCCTGGCCGGGAAATGGCTCCTGACACCTGAGACCCTGCTACACGTCAAGGCTCAATCGAGGCTGGCGGCACAAGCCCATACATCTCCATTTTAGATGACAAGACACAAATCTGAATCCTCAAGCAGAAGAAAGCACGGGAGGGTCAGTTGTGGTTTAGTGCGAGATTAAAAGGAGGAGAAAAAGAGAGGGGCAGTCGTGGTCAACAAAGATGTAATGTGTACGTTTTACTAGATAAAGGTGACAAGAGAAATTGCTCTAGTTTAGGCCTCATTAGGGCTAAAGGCTGACTAAAAGCCAGTCGTATTTCTGAGAAAGGTGCTTATTTATTGCTCCTGCCAGAGTTTATCGGTCAGAGGATTAAAACCAGTTTAATTTCTTCAAACTTCAAACATCCAGGGACACAACACAAAAGATCTGCAGGGAGACCATCTGTGTTACCATGAAACATTCACTTATGTTCTGAGATATAAACCAGAGACATCCATGCATAATTCACCTACAATTACACAGTTATTGTTCTGTAATCACATCAATCAAACGTCAAGTTGATGAGAGGTGCAACTGACTACAAGTGTAACGCCAGGGCCACACCTCCCGCGGAAGCGCCGCGAATAGCCTCGAAGCGCCGAGAAGTGACGGCAGTTTCCTTTCGGCACCCATGTTAACCGACTGTGTCATCCACACCGGCCGCGCCAGGAAGCTCCGCGGCAGGCTCACCATTTGCAGCGATCAGTTCGGCGTCTGGTCTATTTTCTGTGCGAGCCACAAGTGAATGTGTCAAGCCAGGCAGAAAGTCAAACAACGTAACAACAACAGAATCCGGTCAATTTTCAGAATAAAACGAATTTCAAAATAAAATACCACGTTTACAAACTGGTATTTCAACTGTATATACAGACCAAACTACACAACGCTGGTAACATACACTCCTTGTCTGTGTGTGAGTGTGTGTGTGTGTGTCTGTGTAGCCTCTGTGTGTCTATGTAGCCTCTGTGTGTATATGTAGCCTACCAGCCTACTGTGGACATTCATTCATTGATAATAATCATTACTAAGAAGTGCACATACATGTACAGTTGTTAGGAAATCATGGCGTTATTTACTTACCCATGATGGAAAAACAGCCCCAAATGTGACGGAAACAACAGCTGGGAGCAGAAGCGCTTGTCGACCGGCGTGGAGAAATGCGCGTCTGGTGTGAACGGAAATGCTCCGGCGCGCGCGAGCATTTCGGTGCGCTGCGCTACGCAGCAATTCCGCAGGCGGTGTGGCCCTGGCGTTAAGCAATACTTTTTAATGCTGCAATGATTACTCAATTAATCCATTAGTCGGTCAAATAGAAAATTAATCAACAAATATCATGTTAAGTGCCTTAAATAAAAGCCTTTTTCCAGCTTTGCAAATGTAAAATTTGCTGCTTTTTTTATAGGCTAAATGATTCATCGGTTTATCAATAATTAATAAAAATTGAAAAAATAATTTTCAGAAAAAGCTCTGTGTCCTCCCCCAGGGTCTGTGAAGAGTAATGGGGAGCTGCGGAGGACCTGCCACCTGTGCTGGCAACACTGAAATGTGGCGCCTGTGATGTCAGATGACAGAGAAATGTCAGCCTCTAATATTCACCCCATCACCTTCAATCACAACCCCGGACACACCTCATGAGATGAGAGCTAGATAGCAAAGATCAAAGTTAGAAATTGCTGGCAGAAGACATGTTGGTAAGGCAGGGAAAAAAAGATATCACAGGTTCAGGAGGAGAGTGAGACCAGACGGTAAACTGTTGATCCCAGGTATGAATCTACGCTGACATTCAGGTCTGGTGTCACAGTCAGGTCACATTTAATTGGGATGTTCACTGCTGATGCTTTTAATTCTCTAAACAGTTGACAAGCTCCAGGGTGAAAGTTTGTTTGGGTTAGAGGTAGAAGTAAGGTCACATTAGGGTTGATTTTAGGTGTAAAATGAAGTGAGGTAAGGATTAAGGTTTTCATAACCTACAATGGAACTTTGTCAAATATCAAATTTTACCTCTTTCTTCTGTCTGACATAAGTGAGACTTTGTTCAGACTCAAGGCTGTACCAAATGTCATTTTTTAACATTTAAAGAATCTACTGAAGTGTTCAAAAAAAGGTCTGAATATCTGTCGTCCTATTTTATGGCATTATAACCCTGAAGAAAAAAAAGTTTTTCTGAAAAAATCCTTCAACAAAATCAATGTTAATATAGTGATTTATCCGATTAAATGAGTTGGTTCTTTTTTAAGTTCTTTTTTCTACTGCTAGCATAACCCTGCTTGTACTTAGCATGCGAGCTAGCTAGCAAACAGGGGCAGAGGTTAATATCACCTCTAATGCTACCAGCTGAGAGGAGAATACGGCTACCTAACCTGCTTAACCAGAGGTTGATCCATTGCAGAAGGCCAGGGCTTTGGGTCTGTACCGGTAAGTCTCGATCCCAATAGGACCTCCTGTGTCTTACACTACAAGTCTACTTTCCGCTGTGGGCTCTGGTTGTGGAGCTCTCGTGGGTTAAGATTCACCCTGTCTGCAACTGTGCAGGAACATTGGGCTAAAAAAAAATGAACAAATATGCAAGAAAATAAAAAGAAGCTGCACAGCATCCAGATGTTGATTTAGAATTCTAACGTCAATGTTACAAAATGAAACTTCAAGGCTTCTTTGTGCAGTTTAAGCTTTGGTATTGTTGTCTTGGTATACTCTGATGTTAATGCTTGACTACAGCTATATTTGATCCAAGAACAACAAAGTTTTAATGGTTTCAATTCTTACTGAGACTGTTATTGTCATAAAGGGTGACACAAGTAAATTTAACTGGTTTAACAATGTGCGATTTAGTTTGTAAAACTGTAATAGTCACACATTCTCGCTCGTTGACACCAGAAATATTAGTCCGTTGAGCCAATTAGTGTTTTATTCATGTATAAGTCCGCTTAACGGTCATGCAGCGACCTGCCACTAGTGGGGGCTACAGAGCCGTCAGACAGCAGTCCCCCTCCCCGCGGTAATGCTCAGTAGACTGGAGTTTTAAAACAGCATGGTGGGAAATTGGAGAGATGTCCTCTCACAAAACCAGTACAATTTGGCAGTATTTTGATCTAGAAAATGAAAATAAGGTAGCATGTCCACTGTGTCAGAAAAAACTGGCATATAATCACTCGACTGGAGCAATGCGCAACCACATTCAACTCAAGCATTTGGATGTTAACCTGCATAGAACAATGACTGCTGCCGCTAATGGTGCTAGCAACACCAATTTTGACATCATTCACCCAGAGACGTCCGGTCTGTGAAGATAACACAGCTCATCACGACAAAGACCTTCCAATGAACTTTCACTTAACATTGTTGATGGTAAAGGCTTCAGGAAGTTAATGGAATATGTTGAGCTTGAATAAACCATGCCAAAACCTTTTTTTAGACTAGTCGACAAGTCTTTAGCCGACAGGGAAATTAGTCACCAGGAACATCCCTACCATAAAGTGCTGAACATAAAAGACAATCAAAATATTTGTGATAGAGAAAAAATGATAAAAAATATATAATAAAATAATAATAAATAAACAAACAAAAAAAAAAAGATTAAGTAGAATTCCAGGCTAAGATAAGATAAAACAACTATCAAAAATACATTTCAGGAGAAAGCAATGGAAAAAAGATGTGTCTTAAGGTTACGTTTAAAAATTTCAACAGATGTAGAGCCCCAAAGACCCTCAGGCAGACTGTTCCAGAGTTCAGGGGCGTACTTGACAAAGGCTGCCTTTAAGTTCTGACCTCTGGAACAATCAAAAGGTTTGAATCAGTGGATCTAAAGGCACTAGCAGGCACATTCGTGTTGACCATGTCAGACAGAGAAGTTGGGGCAAGGCCATTCAGTGATTTAAAAAGCAATTCTGTGATAGACAGGTAACCAATGTAATGATTTTAAAATTGGAGTAATGTGGGCTCTCTGTCTGGTTTTTGTCAGAACACGTGCTGTCTGTTTGAGCTGTAGCTTACAAATGGCTTTCAGTTGGCTGGAGATAAAGGCATGAACTGACTTTTCTCTATCTGTAAATGTGATTTATTTTGCTAAATCTTAGCATTATGAATGTCCTATGAAATTCAAACTACTACCTCTAAGTATTTATGTATCGATATCAACTGGATTTAGATTTGCTGATTTCAATATAATGCATTTTAGATGAGGCAGAAGGTGCCACTTCATTGATCAGGAAGTGATTTGATCCTGATAATACAAATACCGTAGTTGCCAATCATCTTAATCTTTCCTCTGACTGTAGAAATCTTACTGTGGAGGAAAAACATGTGCAGTCACACTAACTCATACTCATACATATTTTAACTTTGGGAGATGTAAGAAAGTAAAAAGAAGAAGAAAGAAAATCATTCACTTGCTTTTTCCCACATCTTCAAAAAGCAACTCTTATTATAGAATTATTCAAACTCATTCAAGATGGGCCTGAAAGTATGAGCTGTTGCACAAAAATAGGATCATATCACTCTCCTCACTGGTCACCTGTCAGTTTTAGGGCAGATTTTTACGATTTTACCAATTGCTTTAAAAGAACAGCTGGCTCTATCCCCAAGCTGTATGACTGAATGTTGAACTCGATATGATCCAATGCACCGCGCCTCGAACACAGATCTTCACATGGGGTCCTTCTGATCATTCCAGCATCTAGGTTTGAAGAATAAAAATGACCCTGCTTTTGCTACCGGAGCAGGCAGACTTTGGAGCATCCTGCCAGGGGAGATGAGAGGATGAAACACCAAACCTTGTTTTAAGTTTCACCTTAAAAGATATTTTTACAGGCAGTGGATTTTTCTTTTTATGGACAGGCTATGGTGGTTCAGTTGCATTTCACTGCTGGTGTCATTAATTTTGTTTTTTCGCCGCATTTTGTCTCTCTTTACTATGAGGCACTTCATAAACCTTGTTTAAAAAAGTGCTTTTTAAATAAAGCTTATTACTGGTGGTGGACTACTGCCCACAATCATCAAAGTGCGGTTTGCAGTTGTGAGATCCATCTATTAATCCGCTTATTGGAAAGACTTGGTGGTTAGAGAGACAATAGCGGGGCAATTTTTCCACGTCATTTTCAATTTTCACATCACAGGGTATAACCATGCTACTGATAAATGCAGTTTAATTAAAGCATACATAATAAATATGCTCTCCAGTTATGGCCATTTATCTCACACTAACATGCCAGTGTCAGTAAATATTTAGGTATTAACTGAATTTAAATGAGGAGGAAAAGCGCCTCTTGGCTTTGCTGCGGGTTATGAAGATGCAACGTTACGTAACAGCTTGATGCAATCATTTGTCCTTTAACTTGAGTGATAATTGATCTAGAAACCTTTAAACGCACATCTGCACCAAGAAGATAACTCCACCAGATTTAACAAGGTTGGAAAAATACAAGGCTCACAGATTAATACAGCCATAAATCGAGTGTAAAACCGCAGTTCTTATCAGATATAGACTCAGTGAAGTTCATTACTCCAGCAGAGCACTTCACCCGTAATGCATCAGGGTTGACGACCTCTGAAACACTCTCTGTTTGTTTATGATCAAGTAAAGGGACCTATTATGTGTGCAGACATAATCCAGATTTGAACTTTTTTCATTCCTTTTATGGCTACCTGTCCTCTGCAATTTCCATTAGGAGGCCGTGACACTTCAGAGACATATGCAGACAGCTGGTGTGTGTTGAGAGATACGGATCAAATTTGTCTCATTCAACAAGGGGATGGAGCTTGATATACTTTCATTAGCTTTGTTGGCTTTGCAATTCGTTACACGGCAGGGCGGATTCAAGTGGTAATAGCGAGTGTGACACATGGGGGTATTATGATTTACTCTTTTAATTAAGATGTTAAACGTGACAGATTAGTCGTGGCGATTACATGCTGATTTGAACATATGTAAAGGCAATAGAGGACTGTATAGATGCGTGCTCCTGTATGCACAATGTGTGGTATTATTAAGACAATTAAACCACTTTATTTGAATAGCAAATATTTCCTACTGCAATACACGCTGCACACACTCAATCTCAACACAAACATAAAGCAGAGAGGTTGATGTTTGCTGGTCCACTCTCAGTGGCTCATTAGCTTATGTTTATGAAAAGTGGGAAGTGCTATCCTCCCCCATTTTCCTCCAGCTTTACGGCACAGTGTTTTATCTTCCAGAGTGCCCTAATGTACAGCAAAGTATCACATTCCATGGCAAACAACCAGACATGTTCCAGTTACTCATTAGAGCTAAACAATACCGGAATGATGACTCAAGACTAATATCACCCGCCGAACTAATTGCAGAGGAACATTCAGCTGTCTGGAGGAAATGGGACGACATTTTGAATGACATCTCGAATCCTCCCCTCACCGAGCCAGACGTGAAATCATGAACTCAGGACAAGACATGTGACGATCATAAAAATTCTGAGCGAGTTCCACCAATTTCACGGCAATGACTCTTGCATAAAGTTTAAGGTGACAGTGTGTACACACTGACATCAATGTCACTTTTTTCCCCCACTTCATTATAATTAATCGCATATCTCTAGGGCACACAGAGAGAGCAAGAGAAGCGAGCTGAAAGCAGGACGGCTGTAATCTGACATTGATGTACAGCAAAAATGGAAGTCCTCGTTCACCTTCCCTTTGTTCCGGGGAAAGGGAAGTGGTGTGTGAAAGGGTGTAATTAATGAACCTACAAATAGCTCCAGTTTCGTTTAATGACAATCTATGTGTTAAGAGGCAGTACCCTTTGTTACTGTGGGTGTGGGAGTTCTGGCAACACTGGCTCCCAATAGAGCCCTGACAGGTAATTCTGCATTTTGAAATGGTAATGAAGCAGAATGCATCACTGGATTACACCTGGGGGACTAACATGTTGAACGTCCTTCAGGGTGTAAAAATGTAACGCTCTTGATCATCAACGAGGCCACTGGCAACAGAGTATCAGCGGGTGAGAAGGTCGAGAACTGTATCTGTGTGACTTACCCCAGGGCTTCGCCAATGCAGCCAATTTCTAATTGCTGCTTTAAACAGGGCAAATGAAGCTGGCATGACAAATTGCGTCAAAACAAGTCTGTAGGCTGGCGCTCAGTTAATTTGTGAGACACAGAGATGTATTTGGTGCCAGGAAGAGCTCACGCGTAATGAATATCATTTCCCAGGTAGCAACTTGCAGATGATGTATTCTGCTGCATACTGTGCTCAGCGCAATGCACGACAGGCAGACTGCTCCTTGTCTCATTTAAAATGAACCTGGGCAATGCAGTGTCTATACTGCTACTGCATATGATGGGCCTTATAAAAAGGAAACATTACTGGCTTCTCCATTCATTATAAATGCTATGATTTTTATGTCATATCAGACTGTTACCATAAATTGGACACTTTCCTCTTCAGAGAGATTTTACACATTCAGTGTTTAATTAATTTTTCACATCAGAAAAATTCTAAGACCATATCTCAGTCTCTTATCTGTCAGTCCAAAAAAGTTTCTGGCACCATCACTGCCCATCTATTTTCACAATATGCTTATCTCAGTCCCTGAAAGATTCTCATTGTTCCTCCACTAATCCTCCAAATCTGCAGCATGACTCAGAAGTTAACCATACTCTCTTGTGCCAATACAATTCTGTTCTGTATTATCCTCCAACAGGAGCCGCACGTCACTTTTCCCTGTGAAACAATGCACCCAAAATGATTCCTTGTCTGCCAAACAGATGATAAAATGACCAGCTGTGAGTTCTAATAATGCTCGCTGGCAAACACAAGTCAAAGGAGCAGTGAAAGATATAACGACGCACTTTGTTATAATGAAGCTCATTGTCTACACAACAGTGGGTGACCTGATACAGAAATGGTCTGCTTTGCATGGCGAGCCTACTTGTAGTGCCAACCTCTGTTGTGGACAATAAAGACGGAGTCTATTTCTCTCCTTTTGTTGGCTTCCCTTGGACTACCAGAAAAATAATTAACGAGTCTACTTACAATAAATACCTCTCCTGGATAGCTAAAGTTGGTCACAGAGGTGGGAACAAGTCACTGTTTCGCAAGTCCTAAAGAAGTCTCAAGTCTTTGCACTCACATCCTAAGTCAAGAATGACAAGTTCTGAGTCAAGACCGACAAGTCTTAAGTCCAGTCTCAGGTCCTAAACTTTAAGTTTTGAGTCCCAAACAAAGCATAATGCGCTATTCATTAAATGTAATTCTATTTTAACAACAGATTAATAACCACTTAATTTTTAAAAAATCATGAATTCTTTTAAACTTTGCATTTATTTTAGGGCTGCCAAAATAACATGTTAATTTTGATAAATTAATCAAAAAAAATAACGCGTAAAAAAAAAAGAAAGAACCCTAATCAATCGTGTTCGGGTGCCCTTTGACCCAGTGTGTCATTAAAGGCCACAGTGGCTTTGTCACATGAAAGAGGCAGACGAGACGACGCTGCTTGGCCCCATCAATGGATCATTTCCAGTTAAAGTACGCCAAGATGGACCTGTTTTTGCAGTATGGAGTTCTCGTACTATTAGAGTACTTCAAGCCTGAAATATCACTTTAATGCAAAGCATTTAGCAGCAAACCCAGAAGTCTGAGCTAGCATAGCCTCTGATGCTAGAGCTAGTTTTGCTAATTTTGTTGTTGCGGGGTCTAATAGTTCTAAGTTCTCTATATTTGATGAATATTAAGACTACTCTGTCCTCATAGTTTGATGTCATTCAGATGACTTTCTAGTAACAGTACTACACTACTTTTGTTCAGAGTAGGTTAAAAATACTGAATGTTTCCATTTTCATATTCTGTCACTATAGTTTTAGTTGACATGACTTTGTTATGGCACTTTAATGTCTGTCTGCCTAGCAGTAATAGGGGGGAAATGAAAGCACATGTTCAATTGTGTGTTGATTTGTTTGTGATACGCTTCCAAGTTAAAAATAGCATGCTGTACAGTGTACATGCACTATTTTTGAATAATATATATATATATATATATATATATATATATATATATATAGCTATATTTTTTTTCTCTTTTTTTCTCCTTGTATAAATATCGTGATATATATCATATTGTGGACTCTTTATCGTGACAATATTGAATCGTGAGTGAGTTTCTACGACATGTGACTGACTAACTCCCTTGCAAAATGGATTACAATGGACTGCAGACCAGTTTTGGAGGTAGGACAGGGGGGACAATTGTGTCCAAAATCTCTTTACTATGACACATCTGTGAAAATTAATTAGAACTGACACTTTTTGAATACTTTAATAGCTACAATTGATGTATGCAATTCATTTAGATTAATTAATCACAGAGCTTGTAATTAATTAGATTAATTTGACAGCCCTTATTTATTTGTTAAAATATGTTTGCTGGAAGTTGCATCTCTGTTTGTAGTTTTCAACTCGCACGTTTTGCATACTTCAGTAACCGCCGCAGAGTTTTGGTAAGCAAACAAAATTATCTTTGGTATCTTTATTTCCAGTTGCCGCTCAATAATGTTACAATAGTTCTTCACAGCTCTCTCCTGCAACCTGACTGGATGTTGTTGGATCTGAAGTATTAAGTGACATGGGGATTACTAGTGTTGAAGTTAGCTGCTTCAGGAAATCAAGGAAAATTAATTGAGTGGCACAGTTTTTAAATAACATACTTTTTAATTGAAGGTATTAAACACTTTAAACCAAAGACTCAAGACCACTTAAAGCCATGAGACATTGACGTTAAAGTCCAAGTCGAGTTTCAAGTCTTTTGATTTTGTCATGTCAAGTCTAAAGTCATTAATTTGTGACACGAGTCTGACTCGAGTCCAAGTCATGTAACTCAAGTCCACAATTCTGGTTATTAGACTGTTTGCCTACCGAGTTACATACAATGTGTGTCACTGACAACTTCAGTGCATGTAATTCTTG
Source organism: Epinephelus awoara (assembly GCA_035609425.1). Taxonomy (NCBI): domain Eukaryota; kingdom Metazoa; phylum Chordata; class Actinopteri; order Perciformes; family Serranidae; genus Epinephelus; species Epinephelus awoara. The sequence continues at coordinate 22,603,204 of CM069306.1, read as the reverse complement.
ATCCTTGACCAGACCTAGCCATTCAAATCCTTCAAAGCCACTGAGATCAATCCATAGGAATGTAATGTATTCTTCGGGAGGGGCTGGCAAGTGGGAGTCGCCTGTTAACCTTCACAGTCACAGGAATTCAGTCATTATGGTAAAGGATGCTGGCAGCCTTAATACAAAATCATGGCAAGCTGTGAGATTCCAGCGCAAGTGTGGGTGCTTTTCAGCATGGCCCCTAATCTCCTAGGTCTATTTTGGACACCACATTGGTCCCCAAGGTCCCCTTACCCCATGTCTCTCTATCTCCATCTGACCAACTGCACACTGTCACATAATACACTGTCTGCCTTTAATTACTGTCTGGAAGTATCAGGGTTAAGGGTCACACATTCCATTGGGAGCCTCTGCGTGCATGTGCGTGCTGCATGTGTGCGTACGTGCGACTCAAATGTGTAGAATGTCCTTTGTATGACGGCTGGAGTATTGAGGGAAGTGCTGAATTCCACGGCACATTTTCCCCTTGCTCATCACGTATCGCACACCCTTGACCTGCGACTACATCAGCCCCACGGACCCGTTTTAGGAGTGCAAATGGTTTGCGAGGAGCCACCGCGAAGCACCGAGAATGTGTCGGGGCTGTGATTGCAAGTGTCTAATTTAAGTATGAGACAAAATTCTGAAATGATATCGGACACAATTTAATCCGCCGTGATATGCAACCCAAACCCAAAAAAAGGTTCGTTGCCCTTGAGGTTAAAGCTCTGCTATCCCCGGGGCTCAACTTCTACTTTCCCTGACAAGAGACAAGATTAGCCAGCTGTACTAAAGACCAAACCGCTCTTGGCAAAAGGAGCTAATTTGAGCCCTTATCTAAAAGTGAGAAAGGTAAAATTATTTCCACATGGAGGTAAAAGCCCTTGGCTATTGGCTTTAACAGGACAACATCTCCATAAGTGCATCCCACACCTTCACTATCTAAACTGTTTGGCCAATGGTGTATGTATACATGAGGGTAGAAACAAAGGAGGCCGGTCAGAAATATGAATAAACCCCAGCACCACACCCTGTCATTTGATTACAAATATGATGTCATAAATCAGCTGGTGGCCTTTCATGCTCTACTGTCACCAGCAAGCCATCAGTCCATCATGGCCATAAATTAATGCAAACAAACTTAGGTGCCAGGCAACAGTAATTGGGTTTGCTGTCTGTTGTTATATTTTCCTATCTGGTGAGTTGTTATGCATAATCATAAAATTCAATGACTAAACATAATAGTGTTTTCATGATGCGAAGACAGGCAAGCACAGGGGTGGATTTGAATACACTTTAGCTGAGATTTAGCAGCTCTGCCTTCGGCACTGTGACCAGCATCATTTTTTATCGAGTTTTTATTAAATGCTCAGAGTCGCCAGCGCAATTCCACACAGGCAGAAATAACATATTGTTGAATGCTGATGCACTGCTCCCTGAAAACATAATCTAGCGACTGGACAGAAATAGGCTGTTTATCATGGGATCTGTTGACTAAACTGTCTCAGACCATTAAGCAGATCCCTGAGATACTGATTACTAGGGGGGACAAAAACATAAAATGCAAATGCTTACAATGACTGAGGTGCAGGGCCATGATGCACATCCACTCAATCAGGGAAAACAATGATGTAACACTTGATGATGGAGCAAACAAAAAAAGAAGAAGTCTTCACACTCACAGAGAAGTGTCGGACATTTTCATTACAAGGAGGTGCACAACAGGACATCAATCCCTCTCATAGGTTATTCAATACAATATGCATATATACAGCTGCTGAATTATAAATGATGCACTTTAAGAGAAAGCATGAGGGCATCTATTGATTAGACCTCTTACATCTGTCATATGACCCATAGATTATCACATGATCTGCACAGATTGCCTTACTCTCAGCGCTCCTCTGGCGACACAAAAGAGCAGAAGGGCCTGTCTTCCCATGTAAAATGTGTTGATCCACTGATGAGGTGATCCTTACTGTTTATCATGTTCCCTTGACCTTGACCATGGTCAGGACATTATGCAGCTGGTAAAGAAGCACAAGCTATGAAACAGAACAACATCAATACAAAAAGAGGGTAAAGTACTCATTATGCAGAACCAGGGATGCAGGATAATACTGGCACGTCATTGGTATCGGAAGATAAAGGCTTTAAAATGAAATATCGGCATTGGCCTTGTTTCTGCAATTATGACAGCCCGATAAGATAACAATTTAATTAAGGGACTGTTGAAATAGGAAAAATGTGCCCTAGTTATGGCTGTTGTCAGGACTGTCTCATGGAAATCACTATCCGTACCTGTTAAAGTAGGAGCAATTTTACAGGGTTTTTACATGTTTTACATTGGATTTTTCTCATTTTGCCATGTGAATGTGTACTTTTTTTTTTTTAAAGATATTTTTGGGGCAATTTAGCCTTTAATCGACAGGACAGACAAGTGTGAAAGGGGGAGAGAGAGGGGGAGTGACAAGCAGGAAATGGCCACAGGCTGGAGTCGAAGGCAACAGCCTTGTATATGGGGCGCCTCCTCTATCCACTAAGCCACCAACGCCCCGTGAATGTGTACATTTTGCGTGCACCATCATGCTAAGTGTAGGCATAACTATATATGTTAATTCCACTACAGGAGAGACATGATGTCCTGTTGAAAAAAGTGCATATATCAGTATTGGCAAGTGGCCAAAGTGAGTTGGAAAATATCAGATATTCACCACTGAAATAAACAAGGAAACAAGAAATGTAAGCAACTGCCATGCTGCCATTGACGATGTGTTGACTGTATATCAACAAGGAAAAAGGAGAACTTAAAAAGCATTTTTAAGGAAAGATGTAATTAGACAATCTTTTTGGTCTAAATTATGTTGGTGTTTTTTTTTACTGCTGATTATGAAACATCAACAACTTGTCACAGTATCTACATGCAGAAGCGTTGGTGACACCAGGAGTAGTACATCCCATCCCCATACAGACAAGGGTGAGATGATAACAAAAAACTATTTCCTGTGAAGTCCCATCTTGCAGATACAGAACACTGTAAGGCTGCCACTTCTTTTTTTTTTTTCCTTATCCAACCAAGGCTTAGGTACCGTCTCTCCCACTGAGTTGCCTTATCCTCCTCAAGCATCTGTTTTTGAAGCCAGGCAGCTTAAGCACAGATTAATGGAGAGTCCTAGAGTTCTCGCCGTGAGGGCACAATAAAAGAAGTCCTGGCTCGAATTTTGGCATCAGGACCTGCATCCACTGAGTTGCCATTATCAGCAACATATCTGTTAGGCTGCTGAGACAGCAAGTTTGCTAACATTGCTGCCTTGACTTATCTCAGCATTGTACTCTGCAGTTCTTCGGGCAGCACCGCCTTAAAATTGAGTACCCATGGGTGTTCGCTGTACGGTAACTCCAATTCCATTTGGGCCATTTGCTGCCTTCTTTTGTTTTACTGGTGTGTGATACATTGGTGTAAATGTGCTGTAATAAGATAGTTGTCTTGTACTTTCATTACCACTTTCATTATCTTCAAGAAACGCTGAAACAGCTTCTGTTGTAGATGGTGCTGTAGTATAGGCCTACTGGCATTTATTACCCAATCAATACTCACCTTAATCTAATTTAGTGGGAAGTAGTGAACTCTTTCACTTTATCCCCTCCCCCCTCTCATTGAGCCGGGCTCTGGTAAAAAGGCCTCTCATTCTCTCATTCTTTTGCCAGGCTTTTCATCCTACAGACAGATACAATGTTCCCGAAGCCCTGCAGTGACTGTTCTCACGCTTTCTCCTTCACCGCTCTGAAAAAAGGGAAAAAAGAGGGTCTTTTCCGCAGCCCTTTCTCTTTCTTTCCCCTAGGACAAGAGGGTTGGAGGAGTGGTGATGAGGTGGGGGTAAGGGGTGGGGGGCGGCAGCGATCCAGCCCCACCCCTCCCTCAAGTGTAGCTGCGACCCTGTGCGCCGTGCTTGCTCCCCAATCTACCCAATCGTTGCAAAACGCGCCGAATGAAACAGTCCCTTTTTTAGCGAGCCAAAGTGAGCAGAGTATGACACGGTAGCTGTGACACAGTGAACGTGCGTAGACTACCAGCCATGATATTTAATCAAAGATTAAATACGCACCGCATTACATTCCCCAGCCTGGCACAATGACAGCTCCCTCATCATTCTCTGCTATTTCCAGGAAATATAGACTCAGAGAAGCCCCCTGAGGTCAGGTCTAACTATGTTTATATCTGTTGATTATCTTTTTCTTCCTGTAGCTCTAGTTGATTTATTTACCTCCTTTTTTTCCAAATCTAATTTGAAGTTTCCTTTCATTTGTTATTTCCACTCTCTACATTGCACCAGCAATCATGAGGCCATCACTGGACCACATGCTGTGCGACTACCAATTCAAACTGGTAATTCCTATGCAAATCTTGTATTAGAAGTAAAGTCATTAGGCTTAATGCATTGGAAACATTCAAACATCAAACACTAATATCTCATCTCCTCTAATCTTGTAGACTGGTTGACTTGTTGACAATTGACTAGCTAAGAGGATGCATGGTTATTAGCCTGTAACCTCAGACTTTTAATGGCTTTGACTTCTAGGGATGGGTGGGCCCACTGCCATAAGTCCATGTTTGCTGTGATACTTTCCTCTGTCTGTCTGTCAGTGAGTGTGTACATAGCAGGGAGCCAGACTCAAGAGTAATAGAAGCCAGCCTGAACACCATCTATCTACCCACAATGGCTAATTTTGCTTTCAGTTTCCAACCCCCCTTGCCTTTATATGTGGCAATTTGCATTCAGGACGGAAGCATGCCAAAGTCTGATTTGGTCTGATTTCCACTGATTTTGTTCCCAACCACAGCACTTAGCGGGTGCTGATTGCAGTTCAAATAACCACTGCACACTATCATTGCAAAAACTAGTTACCATTCAGAGTAATTTTTGAAAAATGCATTGAATGACATTATGGAGCATATCCCATTTAGGTTTTTAAATAATCAAGCTCAGTCTCTAGTAACAGATTGCCCTTGCGGTTGGTGTGACTGTGAAGTGAGATTTATGGCCTAGTGAGGCTGTTGAATGAACAAATCAATAGATTTGTGTCTGATATAGTGTGTTGCATTCAGAAACACCTCCATACGCCATTGTTCTCCATCCACCTCTAAGACAGACAATTCCTCATTGTCATTTTGCGAGACATGACATTCACAGCGCACCTTCAACAATAGGGCTTTGTGCCTTTTGTAAAGCCTGAAAACACTTTGAGGCAGCTGATTTTGATATAGATATAAACGGTCATTCCTTTACCTACTTAAAGAGTTATATTATAAACCAGTGTTGGAGGGAGCAGTCAAATCCTTTAGTTCAGCAAATGCATCAGTCTAACAATAGAGTCATACTCAATTGAAAGTAAAAGCTTTACATTGAAGATTCTGCTTCAGTGTGAAAGTATTCATGTGAGGAAAATGTAGGAAAGCAACAAATGAAATATTGCTTTTGACAGTTTCTTGGAAGTCCACTTTAGGTTTGCGCTGACTGACGATAATATTGACTAGTAATTATTTAATGAGCGGTGGGACAAAATGTATTTCAACTGTATAAAATCGAATCAGTTTTCTTCACGTTAGTACTTAGGCTGTCCAGTTGCTACAAACAAAAAGGGGAAAGCTAATTAGGTTTAAAAAAAGGATTAACATGATGTCAATCACAGTGAGCCACTCTCCTGCAACACATTCTCACTCACACACATCACATATCGACGCTTTGGTCATGGACTTTCCACACCCACATACGACGTGAAAGGTACCCTAGGTGCGTTGATTGTTGATGTTGTGGGAAATCGTGTCAAGTTCTGCCTGTTACATGCATTGTTTTCTTTCAAGACACCCTTCCGTTTTCATAGGAAACTTCACTTTTACACTTGAACTTTTGCCGCCTTATCTTTCGTCCCTGTCCCACTGCGATTCCCCCTAACGCCAGCCAGTGCCATTAAACTACAACAGCAACCAGCGGCATATCATGCCGACATTAAAGGATGCCTTTTTTCATCGGTTGCTGATGCCACAAGTCACTGTTTAAGCGCCGGATTTCAACACCTTCGGACTGAGACCGGGCTCTCCAGCTAGTTACCAGAATCAAATATTGGTGTTGTTTTTTGCAAACCATGAATATGTTACATTTGCACATTTTATATGTATCATGATGTAATATATAGGCTGACTTTGTCATCTGGAGGTGAGAAGGAGCGGTAGATGGAGTGTCACCTAGGCGAGATGCCTGCCAAGCTGCAGACTACTGTTTGAAACCTATATGTACAACAAAACTTTGCCACACTTTCTTCTGAGACATTGCTGCTTTTCTTGCTGGGATAGTGGCACAAATAAGTGGTTGTTTTCTGTCCGAGACATCTCTGTGTTTAGTGCCAGATTTTGCCAACCAAAAGCCAAAATATGACCTTTCCCTAAACAGAACAAAGTGTCTTTGTGCCTAAATCTAACTACATGTTAACCACAGCGTTTCTGAAAAGTAAAGTTTCAATGTACCCACTACATGATAATGAGCAAATGTAACATATCTGTGGTGTGCAGAAACATTTTTTTCTGGCTATTGGGTTGCTGTTACTTGAATTGGTTTAGTTGAATAATTAAAAGGGGACACTGAATGCAATATTAACAGAGCTCTTTTTTTCTGATATGCTTTCCACTGTGTGGGTAGTTAATATTATACAACAGTTTAAATTCTGAATATAAATGAAAGGAAAACTAACTGTAAATACTGTACTTAAGTCAATGTAAACACCATAAGATGTGTACCCACTGCAGTGCAGATATTTGAACATGTCTTTACATCTGGCACGTAAAGGCATCCAGATCAAAATGCACCAGAGATGAAACGAGAGCACATCCATCTGTGGCATATACTGTACACTGTATACTGTAATGGAGCAGCTGTAATGCCTCCCTGTACCAGACACCCTGCATATCCCATCTCTATTAATATGCAAACATCTGCCTCCTCTCTTTACGAGGTGTGAATTTTAAGTTTCCTCAACAGCATCTGCAAGCCAACGGTGCTCAGTTGGGGTTTGGCCCGCTAAACATTTAGCAGCTGTTGACCCTACGGATGATGGCTGTGTGGAACAGAACGCCATAAGAGATCACAACAGTTAGCACACTGGTCCTCTGTGTCCACTTTCACAGGAGCCTCTTTATCCATTTCTCTGTCTTCAGCAGATAGACTGCTCAATGAAGAGAGTTTCTCCCATCCACAGATGTTGTGTAAGACACATTAAGGGACCTATTAAAAACTTGATTCCAACTCAACAGTTTTAAAAAGTTGGATTTAGATGCTCCGTCTCTAGCTACTAGCTGAAACTGTTTTGTCAAGGTCAGGTATTGCTCCTAGACATAATTATGTTGTACTCTTTTCTTTCCAAGTTGATGAGCGATTGCGTTATTGACAAAAGGCCAGAGATTGTAGAAGAAAAAAGCTTTGTGATATCTTCATTGTCAGAGCAAGCATGTAGAAAGCAATACAAAGGGGCTCTATTCATTGGCCACAGTGACAAGCTCCTGTTCTTTAGAACCCAAAGGAAAAATCAATACTGTGCGAATGTAGCCCTCTGTCCCTCCACCCATCCACCTGTCCAGCCCCCTATTCTGTCATTTCTATCTCGGTCTGGAGAGTTTTGTTTGTACTCAGACCAGCTCCACTTCTATCATTACCCCCCACCACACACACACCACCACCACGCCAAAGGTCTGCAGTGCTCAGCCCCAGCCGTCACCCACAAATTAGACCCAACATTCAAGTGCAGTTCCATGTACTTCATATTATGGGAGCACTCCAAGCTCCCCGCGTAGATCATCAAGATGTGATGAGCATGCAAAGCATATTAGAAGGTCTGTTAACTGTCTGATTGGAGACAATTTCTGCTATTTGTTGATAAGTATTTCTTGTTTGTTGTTCCTGCTGATTAGACACCTAAATTCACGACTCTCCGGTTTTGATGATGATGAATATGATGCACTACCAGCAATTCATCCTGGAAATCTATATGCTAATTCTGCATTTGAGATGAAGTAATTTGGCCTAATGCACTGGAAAAATCCAGACTTAACCCTTTCAAGACTGTAGCTCAAGTCTGATTGAGCAAATAGAAAGGGAGAATATGGGGAATTAAATTGAAGGTATACAAAACGTCTTTTTTTTAAAAATTAGAGCCAACTTTTGTCATTCCAAGTAATGTAGGGGGTAAAATACATGGCAACATAAACTCAATAATCAATAATAGACAAGTCTCAAGAAAAACCTGTGGAGTGGTATTTTTAAAGAAATAAAGGCAAGTCTCAGATAAAAAAGGGAAACAATTCAGTGTTGTTGCTTTACAATTACTTGCATGGCAAATTCAGCATTATTAACTTTCTGTTGCTTCAAGTTTCTCTTTGTTCTTATTAATTGCAGTTAATGAAGCTTGACACTTCATACAGATGAGAATTTCACAATATAAGCCCTCCATGAAAGGGAAGGGATCTCTCATAACCACTGAAAGGCTTTTAATGTACTGAAGTATACAGCAGTGTTGCATTAACAGCAAAAAAACAAAACAAATCCACACAGCAGGAGCAGAACAGACAACATGGTGGCTTCTTTATAAAATATGTTTAAATATACGTATTAAAACAGGTATATCAGAAAGAAAAGCATTCATGTTTTATTAGCCTTTCTGACATAAAGGCCTGGATTGTGATACGTCACAGCTCAAATGCCATTTGAGAATTTATAATATCTACAGATGGAGACAACCTCTATCCCATCAAGTAAAACGGTTCAGAGTTGGTCCTTTGAAAATTAATTAGTAAGCAGCTCTGTGGGCTCCAGCTGTGAGTCACAAAATGTGCCCTTACTCCAGTAAAATCACTTTGGTTGCAGTCAGTGTCCTGGGAGTCATTTCATTATACAAGCAGGCAGGTCAATGATTTGCCCCTAGACTCGCTCAAATTCACAATCAATACTATAGAAATGTTATATGAATCACATTAAGGTCGAATTTACTCTTTTCACGGCCAATTTATGATAGTCATTATCAATCCAGCTCATTCACCATCCTGTGCTACCAAAAGCTGGTGTTTTTATAGCAAGACGGTGGTGGCATTTCTAGTCGTGACTGTGCCACCCAAAGCGATGTTTTTAGTGAGACATAGGCAACATTTCCCACAGCAATTATGCCTCCAAAAGCAGGTGATTTTTAACAAGACATCAATGGCATTGCTAGCGGTGACTGTGCCATCAAAAGCAAGTGTTTTTTAGCAAGGCATTGGCGGCTTTTGTTGTGGTTTATTTGCTGCCAAAAGTGTTATTTTTTTAGAAGACATTGGCAGCATTTCTAGCAGTGATGGTGCCATCAAAACTGGGTATTTTAAGTCAAAATGTGATCTTTTCCAAACCATAACCATGTGATTTTGTGCCTCAACATAACCACATATTGATCACAGTGTTTTCGAAATGTTAAGAGACGTAATGTTGAAAATATCCACTACATAATAACGTACAAATGTTACATATCTGTGGGTTGCAGAAATGTACAAGGACAACATGTATTGTGTGGACTGTGATGCATCTATCATCTTCATTTGATTTCTTTACAATGTGACTGCATCTAAATGAACACTTTATTTTTCTCTTTGATGTGTTATCAGATCTTGCGATAGAATGAATATCAGAATCTAATCTTTAACAAAACAATCCAAACTCAAGACCCACTTGCTATATTTTCTGGAGCTTTCAACTGCATTATCTGGCCTTCTTTGGCAAATGGAGTTTGCTCATTTGTCATGCAGATGGATATGTTGACATGCAAACTGAGGAGCTGTTATGTCAGCCATAGCTTCTTGATCTTGACCTTGAAAGTAGTAGTTTGACAAAAAAAAAAAAATCTTGACTTGAGGTCCACTAGCTCGCCTTTCCTGGAATGGTTGAATTCTTTGGAAAAAAGAAGCTGACCTTGAGATGGTTTTGTTTTGTCAAACTACAATCCCCAAGATCAAGAATGGTCTTTCATGCTTAGATTTCTCAAAGAGTGAGGGAGCTTTCAGGATGGAAGCTCCACAGCAAGAAATCTATTTTTAATAAAATTTGCTAAATTTAGATCTTGTCATTGTGGCGACACTATACGGCGTTTGATGTCATTTCAGTGTTTATGAAACTACTTTTGAATTAATTTTACTGTGTGCACTGATGCACCACCTTCTTGGAATACAGGAATGCCATATGAGAACAGTTTTTGCACCACAGGGTGCTTCAGTTAAATGGCATCATATTCCTTGGTGGTTATATGACCTTGCAGAGCGATCATCGCATCTAATGTTTCCCTTGGCTGCTTATATCACTGCAGATCTACCATGTTTAACAGCTGGTAACAGACTTTGTGAGCTGTTAGCATGCTTTGGCTTTTTCAGGTCCACATATAGGGAAAATAGTAAAAATAAATCTTTAGAGCATGTAATGTTTTTTCACTGCACAGGAGTCCATGCATTATGCCTTTGAGACAAGGTTATGTCTTTGTCTCCGAAACAAGAATATAATTAGTTTTCAAATGGCAACTCTGCCATATGTGCCAGGCTTCTGAAGCTCACAAAGCGGTTTTACTTGAGATTTTGATTCAGCTCTGTGGTTATTTTTGAGGCTGTATTTTTGTGTTGTTTAGCAACTGTTCTGTTAAGTGTCGGTCTGTGTCAGAGTTTCAACTGGTGACCAATGTTTCTCCTTGCTGATGCAGTTTGTCAGTCTTTGGCAGATGATTCTGAAGCCTGTGTCCCTTGTCACATTTTGCAGTTTCCTAAATAATGTTCCTGCAATTCCAGCATTGTTTTGCCTCTCTGGGACTCTTGTTTGTTGCCACTTATCTTTGAAAACTTTGAAAACTTGAATATAAATTGGTGATGTCAGACTTTTTAAAGTCGAAAGAGACAGCCTGCTGGGTGAGGCTGACTTTGTAATTGTGATTTATTTTCCCTGCCTCTTTCAGCGTCAATGGCGATAAGAATATGATTCATGTTTCGGATATGACAGTCACTTCTGTCCTTTCTTTGACCTGCTGCATGTCTGCCTTGTAATTGTGGTGCTGGAATTTTTTTAAGAGCTTCATTCCAAGTCTCAGAGGAGGCCAAGAACCACCAAGGGAGTTTCCTCCTTGAAACACCACTGATCAGAAACCACATCAAAACTCATCGAATTTCACTGAAATACAGAAAAACAGAGGGCCTAGAATTACCCTTTGAAACGTTAACAATCTGGGGACTGAAATAACCTTTCAGGAGTTCCTATTTTTGCCTTAAGCTCTGGTTTAGATTGATAGTGGGTTAGATCTCATCAGAAGAGCTGTGTTTAGTGCTAGCATTTGTGCTTGTTTATTTGGCCATATGTTTTCTAACCTCACAGACTGTCCCTTTTTGGTTCCAGTAAATAGCTTTAAACAGTAAATCCACACAAAAACAGATTTCACATGCACTAGGCTATATTATCCCCATCCTTTTCATATTATATTAGTATGTTCTTGCTACTAGTCATTAACAGTCATACCAGGTTTTCTTTCTTAATGACTCTGAACATTAGTCTATCTCATCTGTTGTTTTGTTTAAGTAATGATTTGCTTGGCACGTTTTATAGCTAAACTGTCAAGTTTCAGAAAGGGTACTTTTTTCTAAAGAAAAGGATTAACGACAGAGTGCGACGAAGAGGAAAGGTCAGCAGGAGTCAATTATGCAGAGAGAAAAGTTTGTCTACAATCATCTGATGTGTGTGCTTTGAACATTAAGCCTCCGCCGTGTTCATGGGTGCAAATGTTTTTCAAAATTGTGGCAACTTGCCTTTTGATCTTACAAATTAATTAGCTGACCTCGCTGCCTCAGTCAGTCTACAGAGTGTGGCAATGATGTTTAGAAGCTGCCTTAATTCAAAGATACTGAAGCTGACCACTAATGAAAAACAGTTTCATTATTCAATGTTCAGGGATGAGAACATGGATGTTAAACTAATTTGTTTCATCACCGGTGATACCAGGATTGTTTAAGAGAAAAATTCAGTAAAGTCTGATTGACTGTCAGTGGGAGAGGAGTGCAGATTGCTGACAAATTAGAGGGGGAAAAAAACAACAGAAAGTGCCTTTGTCAGCCACCAGAACAGCTTCGATGCTCCTGGGCATAGTTTTACCACGTCTCTGAACTCCACTGGAGAGATGAAACACCTTTCTTCCAAAACATATTCCATAATTTGGTATTTTGATAATGGTGTGTTCAGGGACAGGGACCTTTGTGCCTTGTGGATGACATTGCCATCTTAAAAGAGACAATTCACAGGATAGCAATGTTTCACAATGGAAATGTTTCATTATAGGATAGAGGTGATCACTCAGAGTAACTTTGCAGTGATCCTCCCTCAAAGGTTGTGAATGCAGGTCTCCAAAGATATATGACAATGATTCTGCAGGTCTGCGCAGGGAGAGTTGTCCATAAGTTGCAAAGAGCAGACATGTGGATCTGTGGGGCTGGGTTTCATTTTAAGTATGATGATACCAGTGCCTACACAGAAACCTAATGATACCAATAGAGTACTTAATTTGACATCCATAATGTAAATGTAGTGGTATGTAATATAGCGTGTGAGCTCAGGGACAACTGTGGGAGTTCACCTGGCCGCACACATAACCTCCACGCAGTTCCACACAATTCAGTGTCGGTGTAAGTTTGTGGTGTTGAATGTCAGCCGTTGCTGCTGTATTAGCTCGTGCTAACTGGTCAGACGTTGAACTGACCATTTGCCAAGGAAAGGGGCTTCAGAGACTTCAGCAACAGAGAGTTTGCTGATCTGACAGTGAGTCGGAGCGGGCTGGGATCAGACCCCCGGCACAAGAAGGACTGAATGCAGGCATCATTTCGCTACTTGTTGGTATTTGGTTATTTCTAGGACCTCCCACTAATAGTCAACCAAACATTAGCTGACCAGAAAGGTCATTGGTTGGCAAGAAGAAAAAACAACAACCTGAAACTCCGTAAGGGGCTACATCTTGTCAAAATAAATCAAAACCTATATGAATGGACCATGTGAGAATTTAACTTGAAAGGACAGACACAGGAAGTGACCACGCTCAGCAGTCAGACAGGAGTCATGTTAATTTACAGGGCTGTTAGTGACATGTTGGGCAGGAAATCCAAAGTGTGGGATCATTTTGAGAAGGTGAAGGACGAACCCAAGGTGATATGTAAACTCATCTTCATTGGTCGACTACAAACATGACGCATCATCTGAAACATGTCAGTAGCTACATGCCCATTAGCCACTTAGCACAATCATTACTGCTTTGGAGGCAGTGTCATTAATGGGCGGCTCGCTCAGTGTGTGACGTGCACTTGTAGATAAAATATAGGCCTATATTAATGAAGGTTCATTAGTGCGGTTTTGTATTTCTCTGTAACGTAGCACAGTGTTAACAATGTCACTGATACATTCATACAACATACATACAACCTATTCTTTCTCAGACCTTCAACTCAAACCATTGTGTTGCCCCGCCCACAATATATAATTTACTAATTACAGTAATATCGCAAACATGCGGGCAACTCCTCGACCAATGGCCCTAAATGACAACAACTGGTCGACTAGGAAAATTCTTAGTCAGGGGCAGCCCTAGTCATTTCAGTCAGTACCTTTAGAAGTATTGCAATGCCCAGCTGTGAAGCTAAAACTGTCTGGTGTTTGGTTTGAAATGGAAAAGCAAAAACACAGTCTTTTTACTTATAATCTGTACAAGTATAGAAGATACAGCTACACAAACACCTCTGAATGATCACTGTGCATGTTCACCTACATGCACCCCAGGTAAGCAGTGGATTCAAACCATGCCAGGAAGATGCCCCTACATCGGTGATGTTTCTCTACTAATCTGTTCGGGTTTTTTCCTTGAATGTGTCACCCATCTGTGTGTTTTGAAAGCTATGTGTAAACAGGGTCCACCATCACTTTTGAAGAGAAAGTCATGGGCCAAATTATCATAACGAGCAATGCTCCCCACAGGCTCAGTCTGCAGCCCTGCCAAACTTGGCTCACTAGTCTTTAATTTAGTTACGACATATGGATCATCAATTTTGAATAACGATCTCTCTCAGTCTAGAAACAACAGCCTGAAGTTAAACAGCGCCATCTTGTTCTCTGCTGATTGACAGCTTTCCTCTGCAAATAGCATAAACATAACAATGTCACAGACCCATTTGAAAGACATATAGCGCCCTGATAATGTTCCATTATCCTGCAGCTGTACTGAGTCCAATGAGCATTTTCCTGTTTATGCCCTCGTGTTTTCTGATTTGAGTGGATATGTGAAGTATTCTCCAGCAGAGGTAATGGGTTCTGTCAGCGCATTCTTTCTCCAGCTACTTATTACCCTCAACACACCTGCCCATCAATATCAAAGACGTCACTGGTGAACAAAAATACACCAGTGAACTTCCTCAAATGTCACTCAAACAGCTTCAATCAAAACAAGTAAATATACATTACACCCCGCTTTCCAAGAAAAGACAGAGGCCTACAATTTTATGTACAGATTGCGTGGGGTGTGGGGAGATGGGGCTCAGTGCCGCTCACAGATCACACAACACTTACCCAGTCACCAGTGTAGGTGAAACATGGTGTGAGATGGAGATCTGTTGATTGCACAGAACAAGAGGCTGGTGAGGGAACATGAGAAGTTTGTAAAGCAGGCTGCTTCACTCTCAATTAATCAAAACTCTGTGACAGAAACCGATTTGAAAATAGCTCCAGCAGAGATAATGAGCACATTAGGAAAAAATCACGTGGGAAAAGAAGAAAAGAAGATTTGTCCACCTACAGCCCACTCGGCATTAAGGAGAAAACAGCATCAGAATGACAGTAGTGATTTCCTTTGTTGCCCTGTGATTGAGGTTGAGGGACTTCTCATTAGGTCTTATTTCATGTGTGAGCACACAGCGAATTGATTCATTGACGTAATGACCTGGAAGCCCACCAGTGGTGTTCAGGTCACTTCTACAACTGTGAATAATCAGCTGCTCCGCATAGCTTGAAAGACATTACACCGACACATTGCATAGAACAGGAAGAGGAATTGCCTCACCAACAACAACCTAATTTTTGCAAGAATGAAAGCATGCGACTGCAGGTACAGCATGAGTCTGTGTTCAAAAAGTCCTCCTTTGCTTATTAAGTTTATAGTAACGTAATGTCACAGGTAATTTGTAAGAAGTCATTAATTCTGCATAACTGCCTGCTTTGAATTGTCATGCTCTACCCTGAATGTCTCTGATAAGACCATATGCTTGCTCAAAGAATAAATGTTAACGTTAACGTCATCTTCAACAGAGCAGTTAGAGCGGAGAAGAGGGAAAAAAAGGCTTATTGCAGAGAGCCCATCATATCAGCAGAGATTCTGCCAAGATGAACGGCTCCGTCTCAATAAATTGTATTTTTGTGTCAGAGAAGCACGTGGGACCCTTGCCTAATGTAGCGTAAAAGTCTCTTTTGTGGAGCCTCCAATTCATTGTATCAGCCTGTCAGAGCTAAACTAGGGAAATTGCAGTGAACAATAGAAAGAAAAAGGAAAGAGAGGTCAGGGCGTTGAGCTTGTTCCAGGAAACAACATGTGCTCTTTCCACGGGATGACAATCAGAGCTCGGCTGAGACAGGGCTATTTTCTCAAGATTATTCTTGAGAGATACGATCTGGAATTTATCCAACAGTGTCAGTTTTGGGAGTATCTGGACAGACTTTTAATTGAAGGTGAAATAAACTTTGTGGAGCCTTCTTGAACATTTCTATTTCTTTATTCAAAGTGTGAAACTTTTATCTTTTACAGCCTTAAAGGGTAGCTCCGCACTAGGTTTTAAAAAGGGAGAAAACACAGCACACTGGGTCTATGGGTTGAAAGGTATAAAGTTGTCAGAATGCGTGAAACAAACTGGATCATACGATGTGTTACCTGACCACACAGGGAGGCAAAAGTTTTCTTGTTTGTTCAAACCGTCCACACCCAAAGGTGAGGTGAAAAGGTTGCCATGATGAAGAGAAGCCTTTATGGTGTTCGTACAAATGGGGATAACAGCACATACTTTCGGACATTCTTTCCAAATGTTCCGGACAATGTTCCTTCAAAGGCATTTCTGGTGTACCTTTTGGGTCTGCAGAGATAATTGTGTTTAAAGGTATGCTATGTAGGAATTGTTGGTTATTGTCTGCAAATAGTATCGCCAGCAAAAGTGAAAGCCAACACCGGCTTTGTCCACTTGGTTGTCCCCTTGCCCCCCCCCCCCGAAAAAAAAAAAACTAAAGGGGCTACAATTTGAGTCGGAACTAGCTCTTCTTCTCTTGGACAGGTACAATATAAAGTCAAATGTCTGTTTTAATTAGTGTTACGTTAGGCACATGTCGCTATGTCGATTCAATTAAATTTAATGGTACAATCATAGCATGGGTCAATGTCCGGAGCTTGAGTTTTTAGCGGTCCCAACAATGGGTCAGGCGTTACGGTTGTATTAGGTGAGTAGCCCGGCAACCCAGCTAACATTTGCAATTAGCATTGTAAAATGTAGCCCGGTGGGCAGCCTGGCGGCTGTGTTTAGCTATTCCCCTGCCTACTTCAATGATGATGGTACCTGTAATAAATACAATATATTTGCTGAGATGGAGGCGAAGTTCAGTGACTAGAAGAGCTGGTAGAAGCGCTTCGTAGCTGCAAGTTACTCCAGTAGCCGTAGTAGCTCTAGTGCTAACACTGGGAGCTAACGCTAACATTCCTCTCTTCTACGTGAGCCAGAGAGCAGGCTCCCGGAATGTTAGCATGGCAGCTGACTAGCACTAACGCTAACATCCCCACGCTTAAGCAGGCTCCCGGAATGTTAGCATGGCAGCTGACTAGCACTAACGCTAACATCCCCACGCTTAAGCAGGCTCCCGGAATTTTAGCATGGCAGCTGACTAGTGCTAACACTAATTTCCCCACGCTTCTCTGAGCCGAGAAGCAGGCTCCCAGAACGTTAGCATGGCAGCCGACTAGTGCTATCGCTAACATCCCCACACTTCTCGGCTCTGGCTCACTGAGTCTGGCGGAGAAGCGTAGGGATGTTAGCACTAGTCGGCTGCCATGCTAACGTTCCAACTCTTCTCCGTGCTCCCGGCTCAGTTGGAGTTGGAGCATTAGCGTGGCAGCCAAGTAATGCTAACGCTAACAGGAAAGCAGGGAAATAGCTAAACACAGCACCGAGAGTGACATCGCTAACTTCTAAACTAAGCCAAACTAAGTTGGCTGTTTAGGTTTTATTTCCTGGCCCCTGTGGCAAGTGAATCTGCCTGTAGTGAAAGTGGGGCTAACCGGTGCTTCCTCCTCATGCCCCACTTCACTCAGCTGCCAGCACAGCCAGTTAGCCTCCGCTAGCTTCCCAGCTAGCAGCTCTTCATTTGGATCCAACTGGAGCACCAAGCCCTGGTTTGTTATTCAGGTTAATGTGGGAAGAAGCAGCGGGTATATCGGGCAGCTGAGTGAAGCTGAGTGAAGCGGAGCCTGCAGAAGAAACACCGGGACCGTCTGGATGTGATAGTCCGTGAAGATGCTGCGGCGCTCAGCGGCACAGACGAGGCAAGTGGGGGGGGTTGGGGGTGTTGGAGAGCAGAGGTAGAGGGAGGAGTGGCTCATGACACACTTTGTTTTGGTCTACAGGCAGTGCACAACAGCAAACCTAGAGGTGAAAGGATTTCGCTTTTTGCCCTTTTAAGGTCTGGCATCTGGTCGCTATTTTTTTTATAAAGTCCTGACCTCACCTGCGGGTTGTGCCAAAAAACATCCCGCACACAGCAAAAGACTATACCTATAAAGTAAATATACCTTTAAAGTATACCTTTAAAGTAAAAAAAGAAAGGCTTGACAGAAAAGTTTAAACCTTGCAAACACCTGGCAAATCACTGTGTCAAGTGAGCTTGGCAGTTATGGAAAGTTACACAAATTGTCAAATTGTCCTCTACCTACACCTTTTCTCTGAAACAGAGAAAAGGTGTAGGTAGAGGAGGTTTAAGATTCCTTTCCACCATCCAACAAGCACTTCAGTTGGAGCATGCTGACACCACACTGGACATCAGAGCTGGATGTGGTCTGTTGTACTTGTGACCACATCCAGCAGTAATGTGGCACAGTACTGCAACGCTACATCACTGCAGCACAGGGTGAGGAAAAAGCATGTTGTCGCCACCAGTTGGCAGTACAAGAAGGATTATTAGACTGAGTTCAGTCACACTTTTATACATTCAATTTTTTCTGTATCTCTAACACTTAGTCAGTCCTTGGATTAAAGCTCATACCATATATTTCGCGCTTCAAGCAACAGCATCTGCAGAGTGGTATTGTTTTAAAGTGGTGATAAAAAAAAATCTTAAATCACCAACTGGACTTGTGTGAACATGCCAAATTGACCAAATGTGTTCTCCATATTGTCATCTTCTGACCCTCAGTTAAGTCCAAGACTAAAGGCTTTATAAAAAAGATAACAGAATAAAACTCATCTTAATGGATTTCAGACTGAGAGGCATGCCACTAACATCAAATGCAGTTTTTTCCTGATATATAATTAAAGAACTTTAATCCAAGGTTCTGATACTTGTGTTGTGTCAGAAATTCAGTCGATGGCACGGCCACATTAGCTTGTTCAAAGCGATAAGCACCAAAACAAACTGAATCTTGTCCAACATGACCCCCATTACAATTCCAATTTATTTTCCCACCCACAGTCTGAATCAAATTGAACCTATTGACCAGGCAGATAGAAAAGGACTGGTAAACAAAACAAGATGTTGCACACTTCCCCCTCATTAAATACTGAGAGTCCATTGAAAATCAACAACTTATTGATGGGAACATTCTACATGTTGCCAAACAGTCGGCTTAAAGGAATTAAACTTGAATTGCTTGCTGTTGCTGAATGCATCTTTAAGTCGGTGGCTTTATGGAAAGTCTTCCTTTTCACTGAGGATCATGGCGAAATTACGAATCCTGCAGCCTATAATATCACTATAAGCAAGTACATGGTAGCTGCAGATCCCATGCTGCTGGTATTCCTCCCTGTCCTTATTATTTGAATATAAAACCCATCAGCTTAGCTCGGCATGCAAGACAGTGTTCTTTGTTGTGGGCGATTGCCGCCATGCTTGGGACTGATACGGTTGTACGCTTTTATTTTACCCGGCACTCCAGTGGGTCCGTTGTGATTCAACAGTCATTATCAATGCCCAACACATGTCGGCCTGCCTCTAACTGTCCTAGTAGCACACTGACCACAACAGGGAACCAAACACACTAATCCATTGTGGTCTCAAAATGGATCCTGAACAATTGCTTGGCATTTGCAGCACTCACATGAGGTTGCTAAGAGTATGTCTTATTCTGCGCTTGGAATTAACAGTGAGGACAATGAATTCATCCTGTTCTGAATGCAGGATGGATCAATCTGATGATCCTCTTCAACAATTTAACAGGAACCACACTCCAGTGCACAGGAAAATTAAACATAGATGTAATATTAATCAGGACACAAGTCAAATCACTCCATATGCAATACCAAAGGGGCCTTCATCATAGAGGACTCTACATATTAATGCATCTGACACCACAGACACTGTATAGAGCTGCCCTTCACAATCCATTTGCCCTGTTCCTCTCTTTCCGTTTACACATTAGGGAGGGTGTCTAAACTGAGCCGATTATTACACAAGGAAATCAAGCCATCTGACGCGCCGATCAATGGCCGCCTTGACTGATGGGTCTCCTATCTAGATGAACGGCCCCCTAGAGGGATGCTTGCTTGCCTCACCACTGTTACAGAGACTGAGGGGATGCAACAGCGCTGACTGTCAAGGTCACCGCGCAGCCACAGTGATGACATGATGCATCAGACCAACCCGAAGGAGATTATACAGCAAGATCTGACCACAGCTTGAAGGGTATGCAAAATAAGAAAGAAAAAGACCCTCCTTCCCTTTTACAAATGTTGATATCTCATGTGTAGAACCACGCAGGGCTACACTGTAACGCACGATGACTAGGGTTCAGTAAAAATGACCCATGAGAGATCGGGCAAATGCCCTCATGGTTTCTTGAAGACCCACTGGAAGCCCTCTGGGACAGACTGCTCATTGTGATCCCCTCCAGCAGCAGCAGCAGCCAGCTGTCCCTCATTCTGGGTAGGAAGCAGATATGTGGAGACTTTGACATTGAATACAGCCTGAAGATGTTTGGATGACACACTGATAATGCTGGTCATCTGTTGAACCGCAACTGAGAGGTCACGTGGAACTACTCACAGTGAAGTGAAGTCAGTACATGATATATAACGCACTGACGTATGCTATATATGTATGCACACGGGGGCATTCAAGATGACAAATAGCCAGCAGAGAATCTCTCAGAAAATAGCTATACATTTGTCCTATTTAAATCAAAATGTGTTTGCAACGGATCATATTTATTTATTGTAGCAGTGTGGCTGTAGAGATGGCAACCCCAGCCTGCCAGTTAGTTGAGACTGAAATATCTCAACAACTACAAAAGAAATGCAATCTATTTGCACATTGTTCACATATGCAGAACATTGAATACATTTTGGTTGGAAAAAGTTATTATATGATGTTTTTTAAGAGCAGTGCTATCATTACTGGAAAAAAAAACCTCCAACCGGTCATAGTCAAGATGAAAATTATCTGTTCAGAATCCTGAAAAAAATATCACAAAAGCAAATAAGAAAATGGTGGGAAAGAGGACAAACCTCTGGATTTAATAAAATGGAAAGGTATAATTTGAGAAGTAATACTGATGGAGAAAGTGACTCACAAAGTAAAGAATATGGGAGATGTGTTTGAGAAAAGGTGAAAATTGCACCTTCGTCATCAAAACGTATCAGAAGTTAGTCACCAGCCTGTCTTTTGACTGATGGATGACTACCACCACATGTACATAGATGTTTGCAGTATCCAGCCTGTTTGTCATATCCACCCCCTCATCCTCCCTTCCCCTTTTTTCATTTTTGTTTTTCAATTTCCCTTTTTGTTTCATTGTTTTTTCATTTAGAATGTTTATGGCAGATTTTCATGTCATGCATTGTAAACATGGCAGCAGCTCAGCGGCATATAGATACTGGAATTTTGACAGAAAGAAAAATGTTTGAAAGAAAATAAATATCTCAACAAGTATTGAAGGGTTTGCCTAGATATTTTGTATATTCATTATTTGGCGACAGTGATTCCCAACCATTTTCTCTAGCACTATCATTAGGTTGTCATTTAAAGTTTTGGTTTAAATGTCTTGACAATATGGAATGTTTTGCCATAAAATTTGGTCCAGACACTTATCTTACTCTCAGTATGAATTTTAATTTTGGTGATCCCACAGCTTTACAACTAGCGCCATCATCAGCTCCAAATACTTTACTCTATTTTAAGAATTTTGGTTTATGACCAAACACCTGGAAAACTAATGACATTGCCAGAATTACCAGCAACATTATCAGCCTCAGATGCACTGTTTTGTGTTAATTGACCCTTTGCTAAGTCCCGCCCCCAGATGCAGACTGGTCAATCATAACCTAGCATCGGGCCGGCTCAGACCAGTGTCCAACAACAACACAGCTTTGCTCCATTAGCTCTAATGCAGTCGTTTCAGATTTCCTTCATTTTCAGGCTGGTTTTGTGGATTTCGAGCTAAATGTAAATACATTGCCTTCCTGTTTCAAAACCAAAATCACACTCTGAAAAGTGTAGGGTTAGCAAGCTAGCTACTGAAGGTATAGTCTACTGAATGTATACACATGCTGCTTTTGCTTTTTAATGATTATAACAGTGAAATAAGACCGACCCTGCTGTACAGGAACCAGTGAAGGGAAGCAGGGAAACTTTGTTGATATTCAACCAGCTGTGTGTCATCGCACTGCGTGCAGATGAACGTTGTTTGACTTCCCCTTGAGATGCCTGCCCGTCCAGCGTTGGAGGTCCGGGTGCTGGCAGTCGGATGGGGGAGAAGCTAAAAATTGTTTATCTGCACACACTGTGATGCCACACAGCTGGCTCAATGTCGGGGAAGTTTTCCTTTATATTCATTGTCTTCTGTGGCAATCAGCAGTGATGTGGTGGTTCACTTTTACACTGTGATCTGTAGCCTATAGTTGGCTTTAGCTTCTAACTATCTTTGTCTTTTTAACCTGTTGTTGCTGCTGAGTCAGTTTGACATCCTGGATATATCCTTCAAACACAGACTGTAGACCCCTCTGTCTGCTTCTCTCTGGAATCACGGTTAAATTTTTCCAAAAATATTTTAATATTTCTCGAGGGAGTGCAGTTGCTTACAGCGTGGGCTCCATGCTTACTCTGACTGCTTTTCGGACCATCACAAAGGGGCGGGGCTTAGCGAAAGGTCAATTAGCAAATATTATCATGCCAACCTACTAAACTGAGACGATAAACATGTACATATTATACAAGCTTATTATCAGCATGTTAGCACTGTCATTGTGAGCATGCTGACATTAGCTTATAGCTCAAAGCACTGCTCTGTGTGTGCACAACCTCACTGAGTCACTTGTATGGCTGCAGATTTTTAACCCCTGTTCACAAATGCAAATCCACCATGTCTGTAACTGGTCGAATAAAAACGCTACTGCAAATTGCCTAACACATTTCGCCAAACGTACAGATCTTTATTTATTTATTTTTTTTCTCACTACACAGCATGGAAGTAGATATTACGTGGTAAATTTGAGTAGAATACAGACTTTGCTGATCAGGTGCGAATGCGCAGCACAAATCACAGACGTGAAGGAGCCATTTCTGTATCACATGAGGTTGCCTGGTAATACTAGTTCTGTGTGAGTAAGGCATTCGTCTTGTTATAAAAAGCAGTGAGTAAGAAAAAAAAAAGTATGTCTAATGTGAAGTTTGTAGCCAACCCCTCTCAGAAATCAGCAGACAAATCTTCCAAGCCTGGACAGAAACCTTCAAAAATGCTGAGTGCCGTTGCCTTGATCTAACTGCTTGACTGACACAAGGAGTGTTAACAGGGTGGAGAAGTGAGCGCACACTGTTTGAAGAGTTATGGTTTGGGAATCCCTCCGTTCAGCTCGGTACATCTGCTGCTTAGTAATTGACACAACATGAATTATACCTTATAGGATTCCAACAAGTTCAAAGCAGCCATCTTGGTACAAAAACAGACCCCGTTACAAATGCACGCTGACACTACAAACATCTCTGCTCTCCTTCTCCTCAGCTTTTAATATGAGTGGATCTTCACGCCCTTACAGGTGCATGTCCTGGTTGCCAGTGCTGCGGACCATGTTTCTTTGTTTCTCTTTTCCCTTTCATTCCCCATCAAGAATAAATACAATTATCTTATAATGGGATCCCCTTTGATAAAAAGCAGTCTTCTGTCATTCTGTTGGAGGTGCCAGAGTGTTGGATGGTGAGAAACTCCAGGTTAAGTACTTTCTTTTTATCACTGCTCCTTTTTATATGCAAATCATCCTGCCCGCCCATCTATTTACTGTTGCAGGTATTCAGACAGGGCCTCAAAACGTGCCAGCCACAGACCGCAGCCTGCCATCCGGCGCCAGCATGGGACTTGAAATAGATTTGATTAGGATTCAAAAATACGCCTTTGATCTCACGTTTGTTAGGCAAATGCAGCCACATGACAATATGCTAGAGAGGATGGAATGATTCTGCTGGCGTTTACAAAATAATGGACAATCTAATTGTACTGTAATGCAGGGTGTGCGCAGTTATTAATTTGTGAGGAGCAGTGAGCCAGAAACTGGGTTCATTTGCATCCAGTTCTGACAGGCTGAGAGAGAGGTAGTGGTTTGGCTTCAAACAAATATGCTGTTGCCTATAGATAATCAGCACTCTGTTGCTGTGTGGCACAAACTCACTACCTGCTGTCAGGATGAATAGACTGTCATTGTGTCAATAAATATGAAATACGGGGCAGAGGTTTTCAATAATTAGATTTACCATTACATACTGAAATGCTCACTGCTGACTACACTTCTGTAAAATCCACAGCACTAGAAATGATTTGGTCTTTGTGACGGAAAAAAAAAAAAAGTGGCGTTCAGCTGCAGTCATCTAAATTGAGGCGAGGATGCTGTCAAGACTGAACATAGAGGGACCAATATACAAAAGTGTAATCACTCCAGCAATCTCACTGCTTCCATTATGCCATCTTAAAATTTGACACTTTTGTTGTTTTCCAGTCACTTTTGAAAAGCGTAGCAGACATATCAGAAATAAGCCGTTTGTTATTTAAATGTTGAGTCATACACCCAAAAGACCTCAATGACCCAGATCAAGATCAAGCTCGACATACATAATTTAAACCGTGCAGAATATCTGTGATTTGAGAATTAACCCACTTCCAAAAATACAATCATGACGTGGACAGTAATCTGACAATGTGTGTAGCATTTTATAGCTGCTGATTTTTTAAGCATGATTACGTGTTTGCACTGTGCGGAGCTCTTTTAACTTTCATTAAACTGAAGCCAGCCACAGCGCAGTGACTGGACCAAATAAGCCACTCCACATTCATTATTAACTACATTACACGCCATCCTCTGATGAGCTGCAATTCTTCTTGCATGGACACAGCTGGAGGGCCTGCACAAAGATTTTTACATAGCTAACTTCATGCTAGTTGGAATGTGCAGTGAGAGTCTATTAAAAGAGGTCTTCTACATAGGTAAACACTGTGAGATTAGTAGCAGCTGGCCAACTCACATAATTAAATTGTTGTCGTAGCACAATGACAGTAGATGTTCTTTTTCCATTCTCAGTCATGGGTAAACAAGAGCCTATTTTCGCTCCTTTGGGCGTGGGCTCAGGCTGACGGAAAGCTCCCCCTTACTTTAAGCTTTTTCAGGCTGTAATTGACAACACTTGATGCTCAGGCTTTGGAAAAGACCATGGATTTCCCTGGATTAGAGTGTGAGGGGCCAAGGCTATTCCATCCTCTGCAACTGGATTAAATCACTTGATTGGTAAGGAAGCTAAGAAGACGGCTGTGGCGGATTGCCAAGATATAACGTGCTCGCTCTGCATCCAAGGTGAAAGGTTAACCGTCCTGTCCAGAAGGGCTTCAAACTGTTTGGCCTTGACCGTGTGGGTCAGAGGATGGCAGTCATAAATCACACGCCAATGAACTACAATCAAAGTGCAGCATCAGGCCACTTCACATCCCATTTTCACTGACAGGTGAAAAAGCTTCTTCCGTCCCTATTTTCCAAAAGGTAATATTTCTAACACAGAAAAAAAAGGGCACACAGGCAGGTCTTCTCACACAAATATGCAGTATATACAGCACACACACAAGCACACAAGATATGCTCAAATACACCCAAGCCTCTCATTTCTTAACTGTTCTCACTCAGCAGTCACACAACCCTGACTTGTTTCTTCCACTTGAGTTCACGGTGTCATATGCCCCCCCTCTCTCTCTCCCTCTGTATCTTCCTCTGCACCACAGCCTCCCTAAGGCTTGAGGCTTTGAATAGCTTGGGTGCAAAAGTGGAGTCTGCTTCAAATCTCATTTCATGATTTATAATGCAGTGGGTCCTTTAAAGTTCTAATCCATGATTGGTTTACAGCAGCATTTCCACCAGTAGTCCAATATACAATTTCTGGCTCATGCACAGTGTACATAGAGTCCACACAGTGTACAATCTCCACTACAATACATGGTCTGTTATTAAAAATGTTGACCATGTGGAGTCAGTACTGGACACTTGGGGCTTTAAAGAGCCTTATCAGTCATGATGGTGATGTCAGTTTGTCTGTTTAATAATAGTATTGACTCTATTAAGGACACATAGAAATGTCCATGGTGTACTAAATAAAAACAGACACAATACAATAGATACATGAAATACAATATATAACAGGAAATACACAATACATTATGCAAGCTCATTTAAAAAGACAGAAATCAGGAAACTGCACCCACAAACAAGAGCGCCAGGGCTCCACAGTCTTGATGAAAACCTGTTAGACTGAGCTTAGATCAGGGTTGGCCAAGGCTTGAATAACACTATTTTCTAAAAGGGACAGTCCACATGTATTCATAAGATTTTGTATAATGGCCAAGCAGGTAGGCACGACATTTATAAACATTTGGCTGGCACAACACCATCGAGTGTTAGTTAGCAGAATATCTGAAAAACCATCAGCATTTAGTATTAATTAGGACTGTCAAAAATGTAATTAATTAGTTAATTAATCGCATTAAAAAAAATGTAACACCTATTTATCATGTTCCGTCGTGCCCTTTGACTCGGTGCGTCTTTGAAGGCTTTATCACATGATGGGAGCACATGAGATGACGCTGCTTGGCCCCATGGATGGAACATTTACATTTTAAAAAACACCCAGATGAAAGTGTTGATGGGACCACCGTTCTCTTTAATTCTGCAGTAAGGAATTTTTGCCCCATGGGTACTTTAAGCCTGAAACATCACCTCAAAGCAAAACTTTTAGCAGCAAACCCGGACGTTCGTGCTAGCACAGCCTCCGGCTAGCACTAGCAGTCAGCCTCATCAGGTCACACTCAACCAGGTGTTCAGACGCAACCTGAGTAAGTCTACCTGTGACCAACTAACTAACTCCCTTGCAAAATGGATTGCAATAATCTGCAGACCAGTTTCAGTAGGAGAGAACAGGGGGACAATTGTGTTCAAAATCCAGCAGCTTTATTACAACACATCTGCCAAAATTCAATTGACTTGAATATTTTTTAAATAGTTTCACAGCAAAAATTGATATACGTGATTAATTTAGATCATTAATCACAGAGCATGTAATTAATTAGATCGATATTGCACAAGTCATCACAGTTTGGGGTACAGGTCTGGGAAGAAGAGTGAAGTTTTCTCACTGGAATCATTTCATGTTTTCAGCAAATAAAACCCTCCAAAAACCCACTTTACACTACCTGCCAAGAACCTAACAGCAGACAGAAAAATTTAGCTACTGGCTTGTAAACACAGTGGAGCATTTAGCAGCCAGAGAGCAGATATATTTCTCTCAGGAATTGGTGGAGAACAAAACAAAGCCAAAAGAAGAGCCAGTACTGGATTTATATTCAACCGGTAAAAACAAATACGACTCCAAATGAATGCTAATGGTGCTCTGTATCTGCTGGGTTTTTAAAAAGGCAGCTGTTTGCTTACAGGTTTGTCATATCAACTTTATTGAGACAATAAGTCTGTCTTGTTTTTACAGCTAGTTTCTGCCCCCAGTAGTCAACAGCAGTTGTTGCAGGATTAAACAATCAAAGATAAATCATTTGACTTGTATCACATAATCAACTATAATGTGTATTTGGATCCAGATCTTGAAGGTACAGATTTTCTATGAATAAAAACATATATATATAGCAGATGTTTCAGCTTTGGCAGAGGTGTAAGCTGAGTGTTTTGGGTTTTTATGTCAAGGTGAGTTGTTTGAATTTATCACAAGGGTTTTACTGTTATTAAACCATCAAGTTTTTCTGTCAAAGAATTTGAGAATCAAGCAGCTGTCTGCCCCATTCACACCCCAATGTACATGAACAATGACCCTTTTCTGCAGAAAATGAAGCAATTGCCACCACCGCTATTGACCCTCTGTCTTTGCTATAATATTGTTCATCTGTCATGAGTTAAGGAGACACACAGTAGTGGAAACGCCAGTGAAAACCTGACAGTAAACTCCCACGACGCCTCTGAGAGCCATTTTAACATCCAAAGCTACAGCGAGAGGAAGCGATCACACGGCCTTGTTTTGGCAGTTCTTATGCAGTCATTGTCTCAGGGGTGATAAACGGCCTCCATCACAGCCACAGCCAACCACAGCCCAAACTAATTACCGGAATGGCAGGTCCTGTATTCATTGTGGGCCTTGCAACCAACCGCACATGCCCAGTTTTCTATCTGCTCCTCATTCATGAAAAGGCCATTACCACAAAGCCCTTAGAGTTAGGTGAAAGAGGAATGATGTAGTATGATGTTTTCTTTGTAACAATGGAAACATGCCACAAATTCCTGCCATGTTAAATGCAGTCTATTTCTCTTTTTTCAATCTTGTTAGCACCTGAGAGAGAGCTAGATATCACACGGGTCCGACCTGCAAGCCATCAGTGCCTATTTACGCCTCACAGAACCGACGTTAGGTGAAAATCTTCAAAGGGACTCACTGTGCTGCCACTTAGACAGATAATATGTTCCACTATAAAAGGGTCTTTCATTGACATTTAAATACCATTCCATCCCCATCATTCTGCACAATGCCGAGAAAATGCGTTTCTCTAATACCACCTCTTCTGTTGCTTCGAGTTTTCAGCCGTACCAAAATATTAGTATTAAAGCCCATACTCATGGAGTATATAACTGCTCTTTTTCCTCCTCATTTCTTGTCGAGTCAGAGGCACCGGAAGAAAGTCACATTTAACTTTATCTTCCATGGTCAATCTATTTAACACTGTAAGCAGACTGAAATGGTTGGAGTGAAAGTGTCTGGGGAAATATCAGGGGCTGGGAAGACGTCCAATGATGCTGTGATTTATGGTTTCATTACTGCATCTACTAGGAAAGATCCCTGTGTGAATCTCTGCTCTGAACATCTCTGTGCGTCATACTGCTGATTAAGATCACTCACACAAGAAAACACGTGTAGGCCAGAGAGGAATATATGCCACCCATACTCTTGGGTTACTTAATCTTGCTTATTTACAGAACTTTGTAGGCCTGCTGAACTAATTACAGTAATATTACATCATGCACACAAATGGTAATGTTGAGATGGTATTAAAATAGCAAACAATGCCTTGTAGTAGTTCAAAGTCAGAGGAGGGTAAGAAGAATATGCTAACTCCACGGTGGAAAGCCATTTCTGACAGATTGCATTTTTCTACCCATAAAACATTCATGCAATGAATCACTTAAGATATCGAAATACAGGAGGGCTGGGTGCAGAGAAAAGACTTCTATTGCATTCCTGTGAAAACACACTGTCATATAACTTACTTCTGGAAATGAAAGGAGTGAAGAGGAATGCATAATGCATCTGAAATGGGGTGAACAAAGGGGATACATATCACAGGTACTCATGCAGAGCTATTAGTTTCTTATTGAAGTACAGTATGTATCACCATGCTTCCTTCAAAAGGACAATATATAGTGCTGTCACGCTGATATACTGACCTATAATTTGGACATCTTGTCTAGACCGTGTGATGAAACAGCTGAAAGTTTCCGAATGCCGGAGAAAATATTTCACTTAGGAATTTCATTTTCATCTCTGATTCTTTGTTTCCTGTGTTTCAGGAGATGAACACATACAGATTTAGAACGCAACTCCACAGTTTGCCTCACCTCTGTGGGGCAGTTCAATGTTTTGGTTTTACATCTCACAGTTTTAATGTCTTGACTCGGTTTAACCATTCTCATCAACTGATAAACCCAAAGAGGGCACAATCTACTCAGCACCAAACAACAGACAGATATAGCTGGGGAACAGAGTGGAGCATTTAGCAGCTAAAAAGACAGATATTTCCTGGCTGGTGGAAACCACAACCACAACAGAGCTCAAAGGAGAATACTAGATTTTCTGCTAGGGATGTAATGATCCATTGATTTGGACTGACATATAAACTCAGTGATCAACAATCCAATATCATCGATGCAAAGTGAAAACATCAATCCATATTGTCATCTTTAAGATATGCTTTTATTTTGAAAGTCTGTGTCAACGGCAAATAGCAGCAGGGAGATGGCAAACAGTCAAGAGAAAGACAATGAGGATAACGTTATTTGTTCGGGTATAAATTAGCAATGAGAAAATAATTTGGAGTTTGGAGAAAAAAGGGGTCAACAGACAGAGCATACAGTACAGTGACTTTAGCTGCTCTATTTTAACAACGTTCAGCTGAAAAAACATGCATGCAGACTAATATTCAACCGAGCTGTTTGGTTGGTAAATACAGAGACTTAAACCAACAGTAAGTAAGTAAAAGAATAACATTTCATGTAATCTGTTAAGCTATGGAGTAGAGGAAAAAAGTCAGCTAGCCGCTAGGCTAATTAATGCAACGTAAACATGCTTAAGCTAATAATGAGTGACTATCAAAAAACAGCTGTTTTATCTATGAAACAGTTGACATGACAGTTATGACTGAGCTGAATTTGATGCTTTTGTTAAACGATGTTTTTGTCAATCCATGTATTTATGGCTGTTGGGAGAAGTTTGCCTGCAGGGCTTTAAGCCAGATAGACCTGAAGTTTTATGAAAAAGATGATAGTTTGGGTTAAAATTAAAAGATTTCTTTTAGAAAGGTCTTTCTGGCATAAAGTCCTGAAGGTTACCTTATCCCATGAGCTGTTTTATGTGTTAGTGGAGTCAAGTTAAAGTAAACTTACAGTTATTTACATCATTTATGTGGTGGTGTTTTTCTTTTATGGCCAAAATCAAAAAAGACAGGGGTGATAGCTTTTTTTATAACTGGTTGTGTTATATGTGCATTCAATATCGTCTCATATCATTCGCAGGCCCCTAAACTGCATCGAATCAAAATTGTACCGCAGCAGACTTTGTAATATTGACAAATATTGTATAGTTTTCCAAAGAATTGATATAATATCATATCGCGATGAAACTGGTGATTTACACCCTACTTTCTGCTACCTATGTGTCAGGTGGCCAGAAACATGACTCCAATTAATGCAAGTATAGCTTTGTGCCTTTTGGATAGCTAAATATGTAAATGTTTGGTAACAAATTTACAGCAACTAGGATAGTCCTTGATGTATGCAGAATGTGTGTGGACGTTACAATGGCTTATATGTCTATCTTCTTTTACTAGTTTCCCTTGTGTTGCTTTTATGTACTTCATGTGTTTTACTGTGTAACATATTTTCTTTTCTTTTATAAAGTTAAACTGATTATGCTGATTGTGCTTCCGTCTTGACCATGACCCCCTGGAAGAAGAGATCTTGTATCTCCATGGGATTTCCTGGCTAAATAAAGGATAAATAAAATGAGGTAAGAATACATAAATGTTGGGGCAGCGAGGTCACTTTATACAGGTTTACCTATGAACGAGTCTTAACAAATTATTTGGTCTTATTGGCTTAAATAAAATGGGTATTTTACTTTGTCCATGGTTCATTGTGTCAACACTTAACTAGTTTGTAGTACAGTGTTGTACGCAGCATTCCCAGTAAACAACTAGTTCCATGAAGTCACCAACTAGCTTGTTAAAAGATGGCTGCTCCCTCCTGGCGAAAAAATGAAATACTGTTTAGTTTACTAGCAAATCTAGGTGAATATCATGTTTGATTGCAGAGTCAAATCTCGCCTCAGGTTAAAAAAAAATCAAATCTTTACTTTAAGGCTTACAAAGCAGGATCGATAAATATGCTTCATCTGTAAAAGTGAAACTGAAATCACATTTAGTCATCCCTTTGTGCAGTCTAAGAAAACGTCAATGTGTATGATTACTATGTGCATTATGTCTTACGACAGTAATATGGCAGGACACATACTATATAATTAAATGCATTTAAAGGTCTGTTTTAACAATCCTATACTAAAGTTAGAAGTTATTATAAACATAACAATGCTTTCTGTAACAACAATGGACAGAGTGTTACAGTTTGCTCACTGTCAGCTTCGGGTAAACTAAGGGTGTACTGATACCCAGCAGATATTCTGTGAAGCTCTGACAGAGGCAGGATATGAGCATCACACTATTTGTCACCGCAGGCACTTTGTTGATCCTGACAAAGGAGTCCAGGTTCAAAACCCTGAGAGATCATGACAGACATTCAAAGTGGAAATGTAGCTGTGCAGAGGAAACAGAACCACAGCCCTGTTTGAAGAATGTCTCTCAATTAAACTGAGTAGAAAATACAGCAGTGGCTCTGCAGGACCAACAGACACCACATCCTTACAGCAAGCATCAGTTATCAGTGAACTGCATACCTCTTTATACCTGGCTTTGTGTCTAGCTGTCTCCTTCACTGACAACACAGTGCATATTCATGATGACACTGTATGTTAATGAGTTACAGTGTTACTGTCACTGTGTTATTGAGTGTAGGTCACCCCCGTTTTACAGTGCTCAGAGCTCGACACGCAGTCACTGCAGTTGGGGGTGTTAAAACGGAAGAAAACTGACTTGAAACGTAAAAATCTTCCCTGGGTTGTGGATGCACGCGTATAGCAGCAGTGACTCGTGACCTGTTATGCAGCTTGTGTAGACAGCTGTATTAATTAAAGTGTCAAATGAAGTGTATCTGTTCTGTCAGATGTGCGTGAGACAGACAACTGAAAAAGGCAGCTGAAACGCCTCCTGTGTAGTCAAGTCTTTAACCATTAGGCCTCCGGGGCGCCCACTGCACCACAATCAATTAATCAGGAGAAGAAAAAAAAAGATTAATACTTGACAAAAAAGTTGATCATTCAAGTCCTTCACCAAGCTAAAATGCTAAACTTTTGTTCCAGCTTCTCAACAGTGACTTTGCTGCTTTTCTTTATGCATACATTAAGAGATCTTTGGGTTTACCCTTGACTATGGTATTATTAATACTGTATAACTATACTTTTACTTGAATTTCAGCAGACAAGGAGCTGTCATAGAAGTATTATCGCAGGCTGTGTCCACACTCTTCATGTGGAGAAAAGAATTATAATGTTCATAATAGGGCTGGCCATTAATTCAATATTATCATTTGCCGACTCTCAGTGGAGTTGTGTTGTGGGAATATGATAACATTGCGCTATCATTTCAAAATTATTGCCTTGAACATCAGTTTGGCCCCCAGCACTAGTTCATAACACTGTAAAGCCGTCCATACAAAGCTGATAGACCCACAGTATACACAATTGTAACCTGACTTTATTGTGATAAAATCATGTGTAAGAACAATACAATGCATTATGAAGTTACACACAGACTTTTACAATGCATAATACATGTCTCATGTGTTATAGAGGTATTAGATTACAGATACGAGCTTCAAACAATGTGATACTGCAGTTACTTGTCTGACCGCAGCCTACGTGCCAGACAAGACTCGCACTGTGAGACACTGTCTCGACTTGTCTGGCTTGGGAGGCTATTACTGATGCCTCCATTTTTAACGAACAGCTCCACCTATGTTCCACAAGCACATTTGTAAAGACAGGCATTTGACTAGGGCATCAGCATGTCTACATTTGTCAAAGGGTCCTTGCAGTAAGTCATCATTCTTTCGATATGAGCACATCCTTTGACACAAGGTTATGTTGGTTTTCCTTCCCCCTATTTAGCCCATAGCAGTGGATCCCACAGACACCGTGGATATGTGTAGGCATGCCTCTCTGTGACAGCTCCATCTGGACTCACCACACGAACTTTCTAATGATCACAGAGCAGGATTCCCTCTCCAGGACCACTCCTTTATTGAAGACTGACCAGTGTCTACTTTGCTATGCCTTTAATCATGTTTTTTTTCTTTTTTGATATGTAACTTTATCATTTTCAGCCGTGAGGGTGAGGGATGTTAGAACCAATATATCTGGGGAGTTTAGGCGTTTCATCTTAATCTCTGTGAAATGTACACGACAGGATATCTTTTCCCCAGTCTGTCTGTCTGTGAGTGTGGGCGGTGGCTGTGCAGTTTTGATTGAGATATGCGACAGTAGTGCTGGTTATGGTGGACCATTAGATGAGTGTCCTTGGGCTCCTGGGCTCTTCTC
The DNA here is from genome assembly GCA_035609425.1 of Epinephelus awoara. NCBI lineage: Eukaryota > Metazoa > Chordata > Actinopteri > Perciformes > Serranidae > Epinephelus > Epinephelus awoara. Next base: position 22,569,374 of record CM069306.1, on the reverse strand, counting down.
ATCACTCTTGGGTGGCTGGCTGTCCCTGGGCGTTGTGAGCGGTGCAGGTCCCTGCTTGGTTCCATTACTTATGACTCTGTCAGTCTGTCAGCTTCCTCCACCTGTGCTATTCAGCCTGCTACGCTGAATGTCAGTAGAATGTGCAGCAAAAGATAACAACAGTTGTTGACAGAAAAACACAGGGTCGGCTCACTTTGATTTGACGTGAGGACCGGAGAGACCCAAGTGATGACACCAGCACACCAGTAGAGTCAACACACAGGCCTCCACAAATGGTAACTGTCAAAGTGCATTACGCAAAACCTCATTTGGACAATCAGGCTTCCCTGTTAAAGGAGCAGACCTACCGAACTGTGTCTACTGACTGAATTGAAAATGCAACACAATTTCAGTGTTTTGATAGAGGTATTAAATCATGGCTAAAAGAGTTGTTCTTACACTTAATGTCTGATTTCAACAAAGCTCTGTGTGTGTTTGCGAGTCAACCACAAGTCCATTCATTCCTATGAGAACCTTCGTGATCCGCAACGTGTTTACAGAACTCCTCCTTCCATTTTTTTCAGTTCGGAATTTTCCTCGTTTACGTTGAAAAAGTTGAACTTTTGCAGGATGTTTCTGAAAGACCGTATGCACTGTTCCATTGACTCGTTACTCTTTTCAAAAGTAATATCATTACTTATTACTTTCATGTACACCTCTGTGTGGATGTCGGGGTAATCGCCAGTGAGCGTGGCTAAGATTAGACAGCTTGCAAATGTTTTCCGTTGCCTGTGACAGGTATTTTCCCAAGGCTCTGTCTGAAAGACAGTGAATAAAACGTGACGCAACATTTCATCCTCCACATATCCAGCCACAAGCTTTATTAGTTCTTTGTAGCCTGCAGCTATACACAATTAAAATCCAGTTTCGGTTGTTGGGCTGCATCCAACCTCCATGGCCAAGGAGGGCTCACCTTTCTATTTCTTGGAGCTTCATTTTGTTGTGCTGCCATAGTAGGTGTTTCAAACCGGGGGTTTGAAGACGTGTTTTCGCAGTTGAAAGAGTTTTAGTATCACCACCTGCAGCAGTAGTCTTCTTGTCATCTTTCCTGACGACAAAGTCAAAGTAATGGGAATAGTTCCTGCCACTTAAGGTGAGTGTTTCCATCCTACAAGCTAGCTTGCTGCTTTGTGAGGTGCGAGCAACGATTAGGAAAAAAAATCCACTGATGTGATTGTTCAAGTTAGTAGTGGAGTAGTAACTCAACCTTGTAACAAGTTATCAGCTTTTGGGATAGCCATAATATTTTAACTGAAATGTTATGAGTAATTAGTGGCACTACTCATTACTAGAAAAAGTAGTATTATTACTGACATCACTAGTGCGACTGCCCAACACTGTTTGTCACCATGGATTATTAGTCCTGTTTTTGTCTCTGTGCTGCTCCACACGCATATTCCACAAGACTAGACAGCACTCTAGAGTTGTACCGATACGAGTATCGGAAATGCCTCCGATAGTGCCTAAAATGCGGTATCGGGTATCGGTGAGTACAGCCTATGACCAATCCGATACCACGTAATGCCTTATGTCATTACGCATATGCATGCTACAGGCAAATGAAAGGGAAACGGAGCAGAGTTTAAAAAGCATTCTACTGTAGCCTTTAAAATGTCTTTTTACCAAATTGTGTGGCTGCACTTTAACCTGTGTCTTGAACTGTGTCAACACTGGATAATAATAATTTAAAAAAGTTTTATGGCATTCATTCTACTATTATGTATTTATTTCTTAATATTTTACAAAGAGTTTTAGGAGTTGAGACATACAACAATTCATATCCCATCCATTTTTATTTTATGTGCTGGTATCGGATCGGTAATCTGTATCGGCAGATACCTAAGATTTGGGGATCGGGATCTATATCAAGAGGGAAAAAGTGGTATCAGTACATCTCTACAGCACTCAGAAAAAGTTTGACTTTCCTGCCATTTCTGCAGTAGTGTTTATCCATCCATAAAGAAATGTATTTCCTTGCATTGAACACCAGGGGAATACTCTGTATACTGTACGAAAATACAGACACAGAACAAAACTCTAAAAACAAAGCAATGATACAAGCATAGACACACCTGTATTTTATATTGATGGATGTTTTTCAGTGTATGGATTTGTGAATGTATTGTGTGTGTGTGTGTGTGTGTGTGTGTGTGTGTGTGTGTGTGTGTTTACTTGTAGATGTATTTTCTTAGCTTTTTTCTAATCTAAATTTTCAAAAAGGCCTTCTGTGGACAGGTGTTACATGTTAATGTTTATGTACACTCCACACAGGACATCTGGTTCTTGTGCATAAATGTACAACTCTAAAGCTACTGTAATATCCATATCAAATGAAGTATGATATAGCTGGAACTGTACCAAACACTGCATGGTCACTACATAATACTTCCAGTCTTATGAAATGTAGAAGCTATATTTTACTATTCCCACAAATATGCGGATTTTCTTACAACAGACAGCATTCATTTGGCTTTTATTTGACCCCAGAAGCCTTGTGTGGGCTAAATTGCTGACCCAAACAGGCTAAGACCAAGAGGATGATGTGACTAATGGATAGTGATCTGATAGGTCTCAGGCCTTTGACAGGCACAGGACTCAGTTTGACTGATTGTTCTGACCTGCACATCCATCAGTCAGAATGTGACAATGCAGGAGCTCTTTCCACAGAGGGACAGCCCTGACCTGGAAGGAGGGAGTTACTGTATCCCTTCTTCCATCTGCCTCATAAGACAGTCACATCTCCATACCACTGGGGAGAGGAGAAGGCTCCTGCCGAGCTGGGAGAATAGGTGTCCCTGCTGGATTCTAATTTCAGATTTTTGGAGTGGCTGTGGATGAAGGATGCCCTCGCAACCGAGAGCACATCTTGTATAAAGAATGACGCAGACAGGTAATTTGACAAGCCCAGTGCAAACAAAAGTGACAGTGTAAGTTCAGTTAATATATTCATGTTATAAATGTCTTCTATGAAAACAGCTTTGTAATGTTGATGCATTTATTTATATGATGAATCATGCCACCATCAGCTCAGAGAGTTCAGGAAAATTACATCTGCACAAGTCAAGACGCAGTAGGCTGCATGCAAATGAAACAAGGGGTATTAATCAATACTGTATTTCCCCCCACTAAGTGAAGCGTTAACTATTGCACTATTTCAGGAACAAGGCATTTGAATGAATATTTGATTAAGCTGGAACAGAATACATGCATGTTTGACAAGAAAAATCCATCACAATTTTTGGTTAATGCAAATGGCATTTACTCTGCTATTAATGAGGGAGGCTTTTCTACGTACGCCAGCAGAGCCACTTTCAACCGAGAATCACATTAACACGTTGTTTTTGATATGTCTGTGTGACACGCCTGTTGACATGAAAATGTGATTAGTGGAACAACAGGCAACTCAACAGTGTTTAGTAAAGAGTGTGGGATTAAAGTGAGGACAGAAAAGGAGCACTACAATGAAAACTAAGAAATACTTCAGACTGTGGATGAACTCCAAGCTCCATTTTTGTTGGCCTGCCATGTTGCCATGGTGACCCTTACATGTTGAGCAGACTTGCCGTCAATACGCTGTGAATTAATAACTTGGTAATTGTTTGTAAAGAGTGATTGAAGGAGAATGGTTGAATCTTAAATGAGATGGCTACGGTCTCTAAATACCCAGATGGCCCGTGTGTATTAATAGCGGATCAACTGACAGAGCGCATTGAGGGCCCTATTTTTGAAATAATAAAGCAAGTTTAAAGCAGATAAAGACATGTTTTAATTTGTCACATATTTTTTTTATTATCTTTCAGATAGTCACTGTGAATTTTACTGTGACAAAACATCTATCCACCTATCCTCAAAGTTTCCCTATACTGTTCAAGTTTTCATACAATATTTGATATGTAAATGCTGTAGTTGGTGATTTTTATGAAAACAACTTTTGTCATATTTGCTGAAACTGTCACTATATTCACACAGTCCTGAATGAGACAGACAAAATCACATTCCTCTGCCTATTTTATTTCTAACAGCCCTTACTGCAGGTGGACAAAATCAACCAATCAGAGCTGAGGAGTCTTGAACGCAGTTGTCAATCATGTCAATCACTGCTCGTCAATTGTGGTCAAACTGTCAAACTAGGCAGCCCACTCTTACCAAAATGAAAAAAATGACCACATAAGTCGACTGTACAAGAAGCTTATTACAGCAGTAATAATGTGACATGTGTCACGTGAAATACATAACGTTACGTTAATGACAAAAGCATTAATTTGGCCAATTTGCCAAATCATATAATTTTTCCTAAATCTGCCCAAACTGCAGACTTTTCATCACGTTAAGGACATGTCTAAAACAGTGATCGTTAGAATGATAATGTACGTCCTTTTTGTGGTCCTAAGTCAGTGAAAATCGACCTATTCTGTCGTTTAGGTATGACAAAATGTTGAAATATGAATCAAGATTCTGTCACTACATTGCCTATTTCTCATCTCAAATATTTTCAGAAACATATTTTAGTGTACTGTTTAGCTGTAAAAATAAGAAGACTGGTCCGGTGCTTGGTACTTCGGTCGACTGTATCCAACATGGCAGCTGGGTCACAAAATTTCTCATTTTACAACTTAGTGTGGCTTCCAAATAAGTTCAAAAATAGGTGCCAACAGATGCCATCACAATAGATAAGATAAAATCTCTGTCTTTGGTTTAACTTTACCATTTGATGATCCAGGGTGCTTCGATTGGTTTAAGAGTTAAGTGATTTACAGGATGTATGGACAGTTGCAGTTTGATGCTATAAACTGACTGTCAATCAATGGGGTGTTAAACAACTTCATCAAACAATAAAACTAAGATTAACCAAATATGTAACGGTTTAAGAATGTAACCCCGTGGCGGCTTCCACACTCCACACTTACTTCAGCAAACACAAAATCAGGTGGTGCATTACAGTGATATAAAAAAAAAAAATAATAGGAAATTAGGACTTGCTAGAAATGGCTCTAACACAACTAAACAGTACACTTAAATGTGTTTTTTGAAAACATCTGAGGTGAGAAATAGGCAATGCAGTAACAGAATCCTGATTCATATCTGATTAGCGCTACCTAGGTTAACAGTTCGACCGCACTTCATGAGCCAGGACTGACATGATTGGCCGCTTTGTTGGAGACTCCTCAGCTCTGTTTGGTTGATTTTGGTGTAGTGCGGTAGATTCTAGCAAATGTCATTGGACACAGTAGGAAGAGACTTTTTGTTTGTTTGCTTTTTTCCCCCACAGATTATCTGTCTCATGTACTTCTTTCAAAATACAGTGACAGTTTCTGCAAATATGACAAAAGATTTTTAAATAAAAGTTACCAACTGCAGCTTTAAGTCCATACAAATAGTCAGTTTAATAGTGGAGATGCTCTGAACTGTACAAACTGTAACACAGATTGCATGGCACACATTACCATCTGTTGAAGTGCGTAAATAACCCCCAAAGGACAAAACCGTGTAAAGAAGAGCTAAAATGAGGGGATCTTGTATGGAGATACAGTATAAAATCCTATCATAGTTTTCACAGGGGCTCTGAGTCAGTTTAATTCATGATCAAATGAAACAAGTCATGTTTAAATGCCTGTCAGACATTTGTTATTTATGTTATGATTCATTCATAATGTATGAGGTGATGAAAATGAAAATGTCAGACTGAGACACAAGCCTCTGTAAAAAGGTAATACAGCTCTTAGTGAAACATGTAGTCATTTGTATGAATATGAGTGTGTGTGTGTGTGTGTGTGTGTGTGTGTGTGTGTGTGTGTGAGATCACACTGATACACATCTTTATCTGGGACAAAATGGAACGGTTGTAAGATACGATTCCTCTCGTGTAAAACGTGAGTAAATACACAAGTCAGAGCCTTAATTGTGTGTAGTCATGATGTGCGATAATGAAATTTCAAAGCACGGTGTAGTGCGGAGGCTTAATGTCACTCTACTACACGTACATGTCTCGGGTTTGCACACAGCCTTAAACAACAGATAAGAAATATTGTTATGCTGAGTGTTAAACAACATAGATATGCAGTCTGGACATTCTGAAGTCTGGAGTTTTGATTTATTGCCCACTGCATTTTTGAGCTGTTTTGGACAAAATTTTTAAATTAGGGCAATTATGTAGAGCTGAAGTGGACAGGGTATGAGAGCAGCTATCATGGCTGAGTGCTGAAACCTGAGAGACCTGTCAATTAAAGTAAACACACCTTGGAACATGTCCCTGTAAAGCTTTAAAACCCTCAAAGTCTGAACTTCCATCAAGACACATTTGAAGAGGTGAAATTAGCTATTGATCAACACTGTAAACATAAGCTGATGTGAGTCTGTACCACAATTACAAGATACTTTTGTTATCATGTTTGTGTTAGACTCCTTCAACTACTCTTGCCAAGCCGATGGTCGTTCAACATTGGGCTGTCTGTGAGTAGACTAGTTTTTGCGGTGTGTCCTACACCATTACCCCGCGTCGGCTATTGTCGGCTGTTTTAGTCAACCAATTGAGCTGGAGATGGTGGAGTCCATCGGTGAGTAAAATCACACTGACTTGCATGCAACTCAGTGCATGAGAAGAGAAACGGAGGTGAGAAAATCAAACAAGTCACTAAAGTCAAGAAGGCATGACATCGAAACAAACAATTAGGTAAGACTTTTTTTAACCATTGAGCATTTCAGTAGAAATGGTTCGTAATTGTCTGTGTTACTGTTTGGTAGCGCACAATAAATTTCCTTTGTTCTTCCAACATCAGGTTGTGTGCTAACTAGCTAACTGGCACTTTGATTCCATCCTACTGGTGTTGCGGTTTCCTTATCTTCATGACTGATTAGCCTACAGCCGCCTGCTAGTATGGAGAGTTATTTCTTTACACAGGCGCACAACATACCATATATGCTAGTTGGCCTTGGGTGTAGTCTTTGCGGTGTGTTCAGGTGCAACTTTTAAGCCAAGACAAGGCAACATAAGGCCCCACAACACTCTGCCTTTGCTGTCGCTAGTTCTTTGATGTCGGTTTAGTGTGTCTGGACCTTTAGAAAACAGAATCTTAAGGCATCTGTACCATTTACTTCAGTACAAAGAAAATACTGAAGAAGCTTAGAGACATTCTCCGTACAGATAGTAAGTTAGTGCATGAAGCACTGATAAAGCCCTATAGTGTACTTAAAGAGGCATAATACAGGGCTATTTAAGTTCCTTCATTTCCAATCCACGACGAGCCAAACACAAAGTAACACTTATGTAACCTGGATTCAACATTCAGCCATATTCTTCCCACGACGAGTGCGGCTCCTCAGTTAGCTTAATCGGGATTGATGGTACAGCACATTGGGTCTAAATTTAGTCTCTCCAAGAACATTCCTCTCCTTGCCGTTGCTGTGGGGCGAAGCTGAGGTTTTCAGATCCTCCACGGTCACACGCACACGATGGGAGGCAGTGGAGCTGAAATGCACTCCTATGTCACACTCTGCCCTCCTCCCCTTACCCCCCGCACCTCCACCCCCCGATGCCACACTCCTTGTTTCTTTTTTTTCTCTCTCCCATCCTTTATCTCTCCATGCACTGGGATTTTGTGGATCACTTACTCAGGAAAAACCCCCTGAGGAAACAGGATTCTGTGTTCAGAGGTCCAATTTCTAAAATCCACTCTTATACGGATCAGCTGAAATGTAAAGCGCAAATCAAACTGGATCATTAATAGCCCAGACTTGCTAATTCTCAGTTAGACACATCATACATTCATGAAAAACTGTTCAAACCCAACATATTCTTCAACATGGGTATTTCATACCACAAAGCTTTGGTAGTACTCTGGGGAGATATTCTCTTTTTTTAATTTGCATCTATGCCTCTGTAAAAATTGCAAAAATATATATATAAAAAAAGACACTCAAAGAACCTTCAGGCAAACCATTATTATTTTGCCATGATTTGATTTTCCAGACAGAAACAGTAGCAAAAGCCATCTCATTACAGTACACATTTTACATTTTAAATGTGCCTCTGGCCTATAGACTAACTAGCAGCAGTGGCAGTTGTTCTGTCATCGTAGCATGGCCATGGTATCAGCAAACCTTTAAATCAAAAACCCTAATGTGCAATAACTTCTTGCCTGTTTTAAAAGGAGAATTTGTTGCATTACAAGTTCTCTCTCCTAACTCAATAACTACATTTGAATAACAGTGTATTTCTAAAGCACTGAGAAGCTGCTGTGACTATTTAATTAATCAATAAGCTGTAAACTATTAAATTAAGCACAAACTAATTTGATAATCAATTAATCAGTTTAAAAAAAGATTCCAGCTTCTTAATGTGGATAATTTCTGGTTTCTTTACAGCCCTGTGACAGTAAACTCAATATCTTTGGGTTGTGGACAAAACAATACAATTTAGGACATCTTCATGGACGTTTCATGTCATTTTCTGACATGTTATATAAACAGTTGTGTAGGCAACAGATTAATCAATGATGAAAATAATCGCTGCAGTCCTAAAACACTGGCCTGATGGCGACAGGTTACAGGTTACAACCCAAGATCTAATGGGGCTGGGTCCAAATAATATTCATTCAAATCAGGTTGGGAAGAGTCCTGTCATGTCTCTATAGGTTTGGAGTTACTGTGTTCATATGTCTAATATCTGAATGGATTCCAGCAGATGTCCTCATAATCACTGCAGGAGGTTTTTTCGTTTTTTGGACACAAGGAAAAACATTGTCCTGCTCTATACCATCATGGTTGCTCATTAACTGGTGGGACATCATGCTGCTGCCAGTGCTGGTGTCCTGTCTCTTTTTGGGTCTGTCTGGGTCACCCACATTTTAAAATCACGTCTATTTGGATTCAGTCTGACTGTCCAGAGTTGTCGATGGGTCCATTTTGGTTCAGGCCCAATGTGTGAGGTCCTCTTTTATGTGAAAAAGGCTAGAGGATGATTGTAGTCATGAATAATGGTTACCAATGTTGACTTTTTTAAAGAGACTGGAATCGTGGTCTTCACTATTAAAGTTAAATGCCTAACCCCAACTCCACAGCTTATGTTTTTTCTTACTGTGAATAAGGACGGCAAAGAACTTCCTGCTTTGGCACTGAATGCACGCACTAGTTGTTTAAAGCTGCTTAAATAAACAACAATGCAGTTTTTTTTCCTGGAGAGGACAGTTTCAATATTAAATACGATTTATTTCCCATAAAACATCAGGCGCAGACAAAGTGTTTTTAAATTCAGTTGGCAAGAAAGAGATACTGTGTGTTGAGAAACGATGGAGTCTGCTCAGTAATAAGCTCTGAAAGTGGTATCCAGTGTTCTCTTTCAATAATAAAGTGCCTCTTGGAAAATTAAAATCTGGCACATGTAAAATGGATTTTGTTTTGATCCATATCCTTTAAAATCTACAATGCTGAGGATTAAAAAGTGAATGTAATTAGGCAGCAGTTTCTATAAAGACGACTCTGATCAGCTGTTCATTCTTTTCTGGATGCTTGTTTTTTTTAGTAACATTTTAACATCATTTTTTAATTCACTTACTCTGAAGATGATACACACATTTTTTAATAATGTGAGATGTGTCCAATACAAAACTTATTCTGCATGTTTCATGTTTGTTTGCCCTATACAGACGGTTTAGAAGCTGCTTCTGCAGCTGTTTCTGCAAAAGTAGTAGTTTCTAACTGAAACCGTGAAATAAAGGCTAGAGAAACACCACTGACTTTCTGGCCTGCAAGGTACATGTGTACACATGTACAGTATGTTGACAGAGGGGAGTGAGTGTTAGTTTGGGAGAGCTTGTTAGTTTCCCCTGGAGGAATACAAAGTGCAGCGGGACCAGTAGTGCCCCTTTAGCTGTCATGGTAACATTGGTAAACTGCATCCTCCTATATAATCCCATCTTAATCCCAGTCCCATCAAAACGTGTCCTAAAGCAACAATTACAATGCTATGATTTTTTTTTAATCCATGGAGATTTTACATTTACAAAACTTCCCCAGAGCCTAGAAAAAGGAGTTTTATATCCATGTCGTCACCCTATGTTAAGTTTACGGGCTAAGCAGGACAGAGTGGGGCAGAAACACTGATACCCACGCACAGTGGACCCCACAACAAGGAAGCATGCATGAAAGAGAGGAGCTTTACATGCTGAGGGGCTAACTTTCATTGAAATGTATTGTCGCCATCTTAAGGTCTGGCACCAAGTTCATATATTACATTATACAACAGTTAGTTTCAACCGAGTAATTTGATTGGACGAGAGGCATTTCATGAGTGCTGATATTGAGTACAACATCACTGGGACTTGTAACGGTAAAATCACTCTGCTCACAGGTGTTATAAATATAAATACAACCCTCAATTAACCAACTGTCATACTCGCTACATTGACACAAACTGACACTAGCGTTACACCAAGATGATGGATATTTTCCCCAAAATTACATTTGAATTAAATTATGAGTGGTCGTCAGGAGAGGACGAGGAAAAGGAAAGCCAGGACTCTTCTGTGCAGACCTCCAGGTGTGTTTGTGTAACATCAGCTGACCTCGACAAACTGGAGAGGAGCAAAAATTAAGCGAACGCGGACAAGAATGATCAATGATCATCTGATGAGGTACTGATGAGGATGAGGGAGAGTGGAAGCTGAATCCGGCTGTGCCAACATCCAGGTTTGCCAACGTTTCATCAGCCCAACTTGACAAAGTTACACAGTTGCATATCAATGTAAATATAAAGTTGTTTCTGAGTTCCTAGCATGTGTGCTGCGTTGCCTGGCAACAGACTGGGGGAACTGTTTTTTTTTTTCTTCGTGCAGCTACATAACATACTTAAATAATTTATTTCATCACCTTTTGTTAACATTTCCTGACTCAGCATTGCTGTTTAAGCTGTTGTTGAACTGTTGTATAAAAAGCAATATCACATTCGAGGTTGTGACGTTGTACTGTATATCGTCATGGCTGTAATTTTCTTCGGCACGAGGCCACAGGCCGAGTGCCTACGACCGAATCACAGCCGTGACGATACACAGTAGTATATATTTATACAAGTATTGCGAGTATTGCGATACTGGCAATACTGTATCGGTATAGGGATGCAAAGTATTGATCTTTTATTATATAGCCTATATCATTCACTTTTGCAAGTACACATTTTAATACAATAGCACTACAATAATAAAATCAATTACATTTTCGGTCCACTAGATGGTGCTGATATATTTTTTCCTGGTGAGGTCAGCAGAGGTCTCGGTCAGCAGCATTTTGCAGGAAGTTCTTCAAAACAAAGATGGAGGCACCGGAGAAAGAAATCAGAAAGGCGCCCTTGGCGTTTAAATCAAATATCTGGACTAATGGCTGATGGCCAAGCTAATACTAAACGCCTAAAAGTCAACCAACACTGGACACACTCAGCTTGACAAAATACCATCCAACTCTGAGAGAGCGAAGAGAATAACAGTCCATCATCGCCTTCATGTGCAAAGATCTGAGGATTTTGTTACATCTAAAAACACTGGAAGTCAGGTATGTGACTCCATCCCAACATTTTTTCACTGACACAGCCGTACCCAAGCTCTACCAAGAAGTGAAGCATGAAGTTGAGGAATCTTTGAGTGCAGCAGGAAGGGTAGCATTAACTTGTGACTCCTGGGCTTCAAGGTCAGTGGATTCAGATGTTACTATATAGGCACGATATCTCACAGAGAACTGCCAACTGCTGTCTCACGTTCTCCTAACTAGAGCAGTACACAAAAGTCACACCAGAGCAAACACTGCAGACCTCCTGCAAAACGGAGCACAAGAATGGGGGATTGTGGTTGTAACAGACAGCACATCTAACATGGGTGTTGCCATTCAGTTAGCAGGATGCCTGTGTGTGAAGTGTTTCATTCACATGCTTAATCTAGGCTCGCACAGGGCGTTAAATCTGCCAACAGTTCAGTTTGTCAGGTGTATGCATTTCTGACAGGTTTTATGACAGTGTTGGTAAGTCTGTCTGCTTTTCATCACACTTTGCTGCAATAAAAATGTTTAAAGTCAAACATGAAAATTGATGTTGACAACGTTTTCCTCTGGAGAAATAATTAGCAGTTGGGAAAAAAGGTAATAAATCACAATATATTGTATCAAAATACTCAGCATATCACAATATCGCAATAATATTGTATTGTGATAATATCATATCGTGTGTCCTCTGGCGATTCCCACCCCTAGTGGAAACATCTCATACTGATCACAGCTGTCCGGATCGAATTGTGCATAAATTGATATAAGTAGATGGTTATTTTAACCAATTTTCCCTTTCTTTACTTTTCATGTAGATTACCATCTAATTGTAATTTGTATATTTATAACATGAATATAAAGTAATGAAACAGCTTTGCTATTTGCTGAATTTTAATAACTGTTTGAAAATGCACTCCAGCTGTTTTATTATGAAGGCATTACTAACAGGGCATTATCAATCCACATGATGAGGGTGGCTGTAACCACAGGTGCATTCGCTGTGCACATTCTTTTTCCATTTCCATCACTCAGCCGTGGCTGTTTCTCATTGTCTGAGCAGACCAAGGAACACCAAGTTTTGCTGCTGCATCTCATTGGCTCATTTTTGGCAGTTTGTCATAAGCTTTGAGGAGACTTCATTTTTCAGTTTTCAATGTGCACGCAGCAACAGCCTCAGGTAGCCAGCTGGAAGCAGACGGGTTACCGCAGGGCAAAGTATCATGGGAATAAAGTTGAGGGGAATTAAAAAAAGAACTGCCTCAGTTTTCTTCTTTTTCCTTATGTTGTCACGTACAAAAAGACCCGTAATGAACACTGTAAGATAACTACTTGATTACTATTCGCTAATTATTTAAACCGCATTTGTATAAGAATAATTCAGTCCCAAGCTTTTTGATCCATATAAGCAGTTTCCACTTTACATCCATTCACATCTGCTGAATGCAAAGGGCAGTGCTATTGAATGCCAGTGGTGGTAATTTGCTGTAAAAGTATTTTGCCAGCAGAACAAAAGAGGAGGCCCTTATGCATATGTAAACAATGCCAAGTTTCAAAGCATTAATTAATAGAATACATTCAATATAGTATTTGTTGAGCCTTCCGGATGCACAGAAGGCATTTGGGTGAGAAATATTGAATGTAAATAATTAATTGTTTACAATGAGAACTCCATGGGGTACCTTTAAATAAATAAACCTAGAGATTCCTTTGAAGAATGTGAAACTTGGAGCAGTGTGATTAAAAATAAATCCATATTCTATTGTTGTGTTTCTAATCTGGGGATATTTATTTATAAAAAAAAAAAAAAAAAGAGGGGAGACATTACCTTGTCGCCTTTGGGAACCCTACTAAGGTTTTATAGACCAAGGTTATTAACTATAATGCATTTACTAAAAACAAACAGGATATATTTGTTCTTAATATACTCAATCAGGTTAAATTTTACCCGCAAAATTCAATACACAGACAGCATAGGGTTTGGGGATAAAACCGTTTAATTATACCCTTTTTCAAATTGTATTTTGCAACCAATTAGGCTCCCCTACTATTCTTGAATGCAAATTTAAAACAACTTCTCATTAACCAGTTTAATGATAATTTCTAGGGGGTCATGAGGCCAACGCTCCTGATCTCACAGTGAATATAAATACCAGTGAGGGGGGCTAATCAATGATAAATTAATGCATAAACGACTTGATTGCTCATTTCCAGTCTGGAGGCTACATTTCATCCTGGCGTACTGTATGTCTTTGACAATAAAAGGCTATCTATTACCCACACACGCGCTGCCACCCTAACCAACACACACACACACACACACACACACACACACACACACACACACACACACACACACACACACACACACACACACACCCCTGCTGTTTCATCTAGGGATGTTTCTCTGCTGATAGACCAAATAAGTTATGTTCCATTGTATGATGCAGCATCCCAGAGGCTGCTAGTCAAGGTTATTGATCAACACTCACCTCCATAATTGCATTGCCGTCTATTTAATTTGCTGTTAAGCTCCTCATTAATTACCCTGCTTTTCATCTGGGCATAGCTATTAATCTCTTAGTCTTTGATCTGTTTAATATGCCTTGTGGACTAGACTTAACATCTTCTAGAGTCATCTGAGTGCTTTCGGAAGTCCACTGACTTGCTTCGATGGACTAAAGAAAGTGAAATGTACTCAAGCAGAATGCAAAGAAGAACCAGTCGTGTATTTTTGGAGAAAAAAGAGAATACTTCTGATTGAGAGGTCTTTGAACTCTGACAGCAGAGAATGCCCCAGTGTTTATCTGTAAACTGGCATTTACTAAACAAAGTCACAAGAGCGTGGAATTCGTCTAAAAGTGAGATTTTCTTTGAGATGTTTCACACTTGAAGGAGGAAGGAAATGTACAAAAATTAGTCTGGTCTCTGTCCAACCTTTCTTGTGCCAAATCTGAAAGCATCTACACATCATTTTGAAAACTAATCTTGAGTGCCTTATCCACGGTGAAAACTGACTTTCAAACTCAATCTCCCCAGCAATCAATCTTACCCTGGCAGGGTAAGTCTGTCGAAACTAGGAACCGTGACTATGAAGAAAGTAACATTTCAATTTCTCTCTTCAACTCTTAGTGGCACCCAGCATATGTTAGCCTTGGCACTGGATGGAACCATTACGAATGGGCGACAGGGGTGTTCTTGTAGAAGGAAATGGAGGAATGAAATATTCCATCTGAGCTCTCTCAAACAGGTAGATAAGAAAAAAGATCTTTGGGGGTCCTGAGTTTACAAGAGGAGTTTGTGATTGAACATGCTGCTTTATGTTACCTGGAACTACTAAGAAAAGAATTAAAAGTATTACTGGTTTAAATGAATGACTCTGTACGTGTTATCACATCTGTTGCTTGATAAAAGAAAGTACTTCACAATGTTCAGCATCTCCCAGTTCTGATTCATGATGCCTCAGGCCACCAGAAAATCAAAAAAAATCTGATGACAGTGTCATGCTAACCTGAGTCCTGACAGCAGCTCCATGATGAGTTACTCAGTCATGTCTTAATAGTCTCTGTAAAAGAAGGGGAGGCTTTCATCAGAGGCACACTGGAATACCTTAGAGGGGCAACTTTAAGACCAACTTATAAGTCATCTCCCAGTGCTGTTCCGCAACTTTCATGGCCAAGTCTTTAATGGCCATCTCACAGAGGAAGAGGTAAATCTTTTTGAGCAATACCAGGGTGCTCTTGATGAAGACAGTGGATTTTAATCAACAGGGAAAACAGGTGCCAAATTAGAAGATTAGATGTTAACGTCAATAATAGATTGCTTGACATCGTCACACAAAATAACAAATTAAAGTTAGTCTGAAACCTCTCTGTTCATTTTCAGTTTCCATGGGGAGTTATCAATGCCCACTGATCAAAATGCCTTTGGACGCAATTGGACAGGCCAACAATCAACCATAGCAACAAAACATGATTTAGAGTCACGTGACGACAAATGTAAACAAACTACAGAGATGAACTATGATGGCTTTGAAAAAAGTACAACAGCAGAAAGTTCCACATCAGCTTTCGCCATCTTGGTTGTTTTTGCAAATGCCTCAGTGGCACTCTGCTTTACAAAGCTAGATTTATGCTCGACATATTGTCACTGGCATAAGGGTGCAGCAGCCAAAATGATGTCATCACATTTTTTGCACAAAGCGCAAAGGCTCCTCAACTTATCAGTCATCCAACTACAGTTGTAATTGGCCTAAGGCCAACCAATTCGGATATAAATCTGTCTTAATAGGAGGGGGACCAGATGCGTCTGCCAAAGCAAATAAAACATGAGGTTCCCATGATAGACCAAATCACCATGACATCATAGTAACACTGCCAGATAGACAAATGGCAACTGTTTTGAATTGTGCAGACATGTGAAATCGGCAGACTTGTTTATTTCTGTTTTCATTTTCAGCCATAAAGTTTAAATACACACAATCAAAAATGGTGGTCTGACCTATCTGATGTTTCTGTTGTGCTTATTTTATGTACTGTGCTGCTTTGCTAACATATTTGATAAACCAAATCTACCAGCACGGAAGCAAAAAGATGTACTGCTGTGGACGGGCCCTGCAGCAAAAATGCATTTCAGCTACGAAAAAAAAAAAAAAAAATCAGTATCAGTTTAAGTGTACGCTATATTTGGTGTATTTTCACGACTTACAGCACCAACTTACAGAATAGCTGATCGAGGCAGCAGTAGACCAGCGACTTCCATGTTCTAAAATGACTGTTTTTGCCAATAGAGTCTGGTGGCTTTAAGGTAATGGCTTCCATTCCATAATGATGTTATTTCTCTTGAAACAGTTACAGATTGTAACATAATTAATTGATTACAAATTTGATAAATAATTAATTATTGAAGTCATTTATTAAGGGAAAAAATGTATTATGTATTGTAAGTAATCACAATCTACAAAGGATGATGTGCACCCAGGCATTTAGCTTTTACAAGGAATTGCTGTGTAAGGCTGAATTGTCAGCTCTGGTTGGCTATCCTTGGTGATCAGCCAAATGTCAAAAGAAGCAAGAGAAAACCCCTTCCAGTATATCCATCTCAAAGGAGTGACAAAAATCAATGGGTGAGATGCTTATCAGGAGCATGTTAATAATTAATTGCGAGCCCATGGCAGGTGTATAATTGATCAAGGGGCGATAAGTTGTGGTGATAAATATTTCAAGGGTGGCTGTGAGAGAAAGCAGGAGCCCTCACTTGTCAACAGACCCAAAGCGTTCTCAACAGGAGACTGGTCTTATTGGGTCTCCCCAATTGTGCAGTCATTTTCTCTGAATGCCTGTGCGCTGATAGTGCTCCCAGAGTTGATGGAGACAGCTCCCATGGAGAAGATCAAAGGGCTGGAACATGCACAGGCTAGCTTACAGTGTATTGTTAAGGTCTATGGATCAACTCTGACATCCCAAGGGCCAGACCCTTGGAATTGGTTGGGCTGGGGGGGGGGGTTGCTTCAAGTGGACACACTGGTAAGAGATAGCAGTCATTTGTAAGGATTGGGGATTGTGACTCTACTACTCACCCACTGTGTTTTCTGTTCTGTGTAGGGAATTCCTAACCAGTAAGAAATGGATATACGACCTCTGATCTATCAAGGCCATACTGAGGTAGAAAAAACCCTCAATATTGTCTTTATAAAGCTGCATTATGAGACTCTGGACCACTGGGGGACAGAAATACGAAAACCCCTTGCCATTGGTAAAGTGCCTTCTCCTTGCATGTCTTGCAATACTGTCAAGGGACTCTGAAAGACCACTTTTCCTCTGTATGTGCGACATAGTCACCAGTAAGATAGCATTACTGTAAGCCCTGAATTTATGGATAAAAGTCATTCCTATATAGATTTAAAGCTTCCAGCCTCTTTCACCCCTGACCATACTCAACATCACTAATTGGTCATCTTTCGTCAGAAGTTTGCTTTGGTGCAACTGTAACTAAACCTAACAGCAGTGCTGGAGTGTACACCTGTACATCACTGCAGCAAAGTGAGACATTCGACCCCTTCTGTCCAAAAAACAAACAATTTTCAGGAGGGTTACATTACTATTTACTATCTTATTGGAACCATTTGTTTCCAAGTTAGCAAGGCTGGGGCTTGCTGTAGTACTAAAAGCTAAGCCATAACTGACTCTAAGAGTGTAACTGATAACAGCAATACTTATTTTCATAATGATCTCAACAAGAAAAGTGTATGTTGATCAGTCACATCACAGCTTATACTCGATTCACTTAATTAGACCAATATCAGCACCCGTACCAGTATTGATCTGGTGTTTAGTGCATCCCTATCTAACAGGTCCAGAATTTTAGACCCAGATCTAAAACAGAGGAGAGAAAAGCCTGCATAATCCAACATGTATGAACATATTTTAAAAATAAGAGACATACCCTAAAAGAACAGCAAAAACACTTGGATACAGAACAAAAAAAGAAAATAATTAGGTTCAATCTAAAACAAATCCCAACTAAGGTTACAATATGGGTTTTACAGAAACTAAGACGGCATTGAAGATTTCTAGTCTTGCAAGGCTTTTCACAGTGCAATTTTGCAGAGGTGGGCCACCTTGCCTAAAAAACAGATCACCTCTATTAAATATTTTATAGCTTAATAGTTCTGATAACAGAGGCTGATCAAATGCATTGGTCTGAAATTAACTTTTAAGTAACCGGAATCCAGCCAATTTGGTTGCATATCAATTAATAAAAATAGTAAATTTAAATTGACATTCCTTAATTGATGATCTATTACTTTGCCAATTTTTTAACTGGCTTTGAATCATAATAATGCAGGTAGTATGTGTGATGAACTGTGGTAAACTTCCCCCCATCTAACAAGCACCCAGATCTCCCTGTGCATTTCTCAGTTTAAATCCAATTTTTGCTGACTATAGAGCTAATTGCTCAAACTACAGATTTTTAGTCCGCATTTTTGTATGCCCGCCACAACGGACACACAGAGTAAAAGAGCGGATCGAGAGAGAGACCCCTTTCTCGCAAACTCAGGTTAAACTTCGATCAAACGCCTAAGCAGTGCTGATCAAATAAACCAATATTTTGTTATTGTATCTACTAATTTAGTGCACTGTTTGGCTGTAATATGAGAATTTGTGAACAAGAACCTGGTGCTATACAGTTTCCTGTATGGTAAAAGTGGTTTCTAAATGAAATGACATCAAACAGTAAACTAAGCAGTGCTAATTAAATATGAACCAACACTCTGTAAGTGCTTTGCCTGTTTCTCAGCTTGAAGGTTTTCAGAAACATATTTTAGCTTATTCTAACTAATTACAGATTGTTAATTGTTAGTTCACAATTCCACAATTCATAATTTCCCCTCGGGGATCAATAAAGTATTTCTGACTATGAGTCTGATTAACAGCCGGTTGCCATATTATTTCCTTTGTCAAAACGGCCATTATAGCACCCCACAGCAGTAGCGTTTATTGGTTTGGTGCGGCACAGTGCACTCTGGTAGGTGTAGGTTTTCTACCTTTTAAGCAAAAGCAAATGCCACAGTCCTTTTCCTCTGTTTTCTCTGATCAAGTAGGACTAATGACAAAAGCACCTTTCTACTGCATAGAAACCCCAGACTTATGAAAAGATTATCTTTCCAGCAGTGAAATACTTCTTTAATTGATGATCTATTAAGTGTGAAGAAAACACATGAAGTCATAGTTACTTGATCATTTGTTAATTGTGAGCAACGGGACTTTGCGATGCAGCCTGCATTAATTTTTGCAATAAATCATGAGTCATGCATTAGCTGAGCATAACTTAAGTATATGATTTGTACCCTTATTAAAAAGTTACCAATTACTCTGCAGCATCCTGAGGCAAAATCAAATTGTCTTCTTACAGAATAAAAGAGAGCAATCTGTACTGTACACAAGAAAAACTGATTACCGATCACAGAATGTCATATATCACACAATAAACACACATATGGTCTTTTCAGAACAGAACTGACATGATGGCTGTCATTTGTTGGTTTCCACTGCCCTTAATCAGTGCCAAAAAGATACATGACATGTCTCATAACAGATGATTTATTGCCAATAGACAGTGAAATGTGGTGTGAATGTGAGAGGCAAATTAAAAAAAATAAGCTTCATAGCACCTGTGAAAGCCTGTGTTTTATGTGGGAGTGCATAAATATTTATTTTTATTGAATTAAATTTAACACCTTAATCTATCGCCAGTGCTCATCAACTACAAAAACTATGAATATTCATCAGAGTACATCTCGAGCGAACAGAATTTAATTCATAAAGTTGTTTCTGAAATTTCCATTTTGATTAGTTCACACCAAACTAAACAGGGAAAACAGCAGCAGAAATGTAATTCGTTAACGTAGAGATGAAATTAAATGAATATCATATCGAGGCAAGAAAGTGAAAAGTACATTTGAGAAGCATTTTCTAAACACAGTTCATTTGGGGGAGAAAAGACAGCTTTTAAAATTTAAAATTAATTACATAATATGACATTATATAACCAGTTAGGTTAATATATTTGTAACTAATAATTTTGTCAAAGAATATGTATCTTTTTTGTCCTAAAATGACAATAAAATTCCAAACTTATGTCCTGACGTGAGACCTAATGTTTCATATAGCACCATGCTGACCTGTGACGGAACAAACTAATCCCTCATTGTTACTGGATCTACAAAGACACCGCTTTCAGCTTCAACTGGAGCATTCATTGAATGAATCATCCTTCATGAATTAAACAAATATAAAACAAACACTCATAATTAGGAGCCTGAATAACCATAGATTGAACCTGAATGTCTCCTTAATGTTTGTTTTTTAATCAGAATACATTAACAATGTTCGGCTTTCTTTAGTTTGAAATCTCTGTGGGGGACGGGAACGTCAAATAAAATAGCAGAGGGGATTCTTTTTCTCTGGGAGACAAACAAAACTTAAAAAAAAAATAACACAAGGCAACCCAGATGTTACACAAGCCGAGTTATCTTATTTGGTTCATGCGTTCTAAAAAAGACTTTTTGTCTGGTAATGAAGCACAGGATGAGTAAAAGCCGTTTTTCCAAACAAAATCTATCTCTCTTTGCACAGGCTTTGTTAATGGATGCTTTGACTCTCACATCGTCTTTTTAAGAGCACGTCTTTGGGAGGTTTTGAATACCTTCAGAAAAGCCAAGGTCACCTACGTATAATAAACACAATGCAGCTTTCAATTGTGAGAGGAAAATGTTAATCTTTAACCGGTGTGTTTATTCTATTTAGAATATAGTTAAAAGTCTGTACTATCCAGTGCAGTCACACCAGCTCCTCATCAGAAATCGCCTGGTAAAGTCAAGTTCAGGGTATTCATGTTAGATGTCAATAGTTTAAAATGCCTCAGGAATACAAAGAAAGGATACTGACTATGTAAGAAGAGGAGAACCTTGGGAATCAAGTGCAGTATATAATTCTTTATGGCACTTATTCTTTATGGAACATTGCCTCAAATCAAACATAATGGAAAACGATTAAAATTAAGATGAAATTCTACCCACATTCACATGCTCTGATTAATCACTTCCATATATTCACAACGCTCCAAGTGTGAAAATCTTTTAGATATAACTAAAACCTGCACTGCTTTCAGATACCACTGGATTAATTTCATATTCTAATCTGTGGAGTTGAGCATCAAGGCTAAGAATCACTGGCTGTCTCCAGCTCTCTGCCCACATCTGAATGACCCCCCACTGTGTAAGAGAGGATTAAACTGTAATATGAATCCTTTATTCTCCCTTTAGTCAATTCAACTCAATTATGCCCAACCTGGGCAAATTTTTTTTATGTTATAATATAATTGAGAGATCATAACTCAGCTGGAAGACGCAGATGGAGATTGTGAAGTACCTGACCTTACCTGATGCCTATTGACAGAGCTCCCTTTTTAAGATTGAATTATGGCTTTGCCATTTGTGCCTTGGATCCCATTTTCTAGAGCCATGGGCCATATGTTAATGGATGATTTTAATTAAATATTTCCAAGTTTAAACTTTTTAAAGACTTTAAATGACTTCAGCTATGCAGCTACAGGCAGAGTAATATTTTTTTACTGCTGTTGGTGGGATATCTGAACCGCTGGCATCCTTCTGGGCAGGGGAATCAATATCTATCTAATGGGGGCACGTAATACGATAATATTGGGCAATTATCGGTGCAGGGGTATGATTAGTATCATCATTTTTAACCTCTCAGCTTTCAGCAGAAAAAAAAAATCTGGCATCTCACTGAATATTTTCAAGGGTGCGCCACAGAAATGCAAGAGAAAAACTCATTTGACTCGTCACTACATCTCGCTCTCTCTCTCTGCCCCAGGATTTGATGCTGTAATTAAAACCTGAGAGCACCTTGTGCAGCTCACTTACTACAATGGCACACCTGAATATTGTTATCATTGTGATGCTGGTAAAATTCACATTGGCATGACTTCAAATGTTACTAGATTTTTGATACAGATGTTAATATTTAAGAATAATAAAACAATAAAATGGCCAATATTTGTTCTTGCTTTTTTTAACATTAGGCTGATATATAAGATCAAAATATATTTAACAGATAAATATACAGATCTATTTACAAAGCGAACTTGGTAACTTTTTTGATTTCATCCATTTCACAACTTCTTGTCTATGATGACTTATAGGTTAAAGGAATACTTGTGTATCATAAAAATGTGAGTAGTATGTGTAAAGAATACTAGCACCAAGTAGCACCAATTTTAAAAACATATTTGTGTCTTTCTACTGCATAGATGGGGCCATTTTAAAAACAAATATCTTTCCAGCAGTGAAATAGTTTTTCAGGCATTCAGGTACACCTTTGATTTTGAAAATACTAATTTGACAAAACTTTACTGATAATGATGTACCCCAGAGTTCTGTGTCAGGTCCACTGCTATTCTCGATTTAAATTAATAGTCTTGGTCAAAACGTGATTGGTGCCAATTTTTTAGGCCGATGACACAGTGATATATTGTGCCAGCTCATCCATCACAGAGGCTGTGGCCAAATTGCAGGCTGTCTTTTGCGTTATCCAGATTCAGCTTTCACAACTAAAGCTGGTTTTAAATGCTATATAAAACTCAAGTAATGCATTTCTCAAATGCTAGGAAGAAGCCTGTGAATACTCCTGATGTTATCACTGCTCAGGAAAAGAAGTTAGAGGTTGTCACTTGTTACGAGTATCTCTGTATTTGGCTTGATAACTCCCTTTCTACTTAGTTAAAATTGTTTTGTCACACTGAATTTAAACTTAAAACCAAATGGAGATCAAATATCCGTGAAAACCGTAGATAAAATATTTCTTCCTGCAATTTACGGTTTCCCAATTTCTTTTTTCTTTGTATCGGCAACCATACATGCTGACACATACAGTATTACCCAACATGGACTGATAATACTAGGGCACTGATGTATCAGCCAGGCTCTAAAATTGGAGTAAGAAGGCTAATAATGACTCTGAATGCAATACATATATGTCAAAAACAACATGACCTTGTAGACGGCTAACATTATGGTGCACTGATAAAATAAAAAGAAGCAGAGGTATCAATAAACCTTGCACTCATCTTCTCACTGCAGATGGCCACCTAAACACATAAAGGGCCACCTATTTTGTGTGCTCTCATAAACCTCTCTCTGACATTCCCCTTGTGGATGACATCCAAGCACACAATATCACTCAGTGCCTCTATATCCTGTTGGGCTGAGATGACTGATAACTATCTCCAATTTCCTCAGGGCTTCTCAGATCTTTTCTTGGATTGGCCATGATTGGATAAGTGGTGGAGAATATGATCAACAGTCTCTCTTTACCAATAATGCCTTGCAGTGAAATAAAGTCTCACAGGTAGGACCTCTCCACTGAGATAAACCTTGGCCATAAAAGGATCTCTCATCGGGTAATTAATCTTGCAAGGGGTGGTTAAATTTCATACTAGTGCTTAGGTTCAAAAGGCAGAATCCACTGCGATTACTGACCTCAGCAGTTTTTGTACGGCAGTGGCGCTTTTGCTGTCTTTGTCAAATATGGTGGCTGAGTCTGGTGCAATAAAGAAAGGAAACTGACAATGTTCGGAAAGAGAAATGGGGAATAAGTTGTTTTGCTGACCCAAAGGCTTCTATGGTTTTCAACAGATGGAGAAAAAAGTTTCACTGTTTTCCTCTCATCGACAGTCATTGAACATCATGCTGGGAATGAAGCTGTGCTGTGCTCCAGACATTTTTGCAGTTGCCTTTCATTCATTATTCACTGCAGTTATAAAAGTGTAAAATGACTGCTCCTTGCCAATAACAATCTCCCCACCAGTTTTCACACACTCGCACTTATTCTTTCACCTCTCTCCGACCCGAGTTCAACTGTCTACTCTGAAATAGCTTCAGCACCACGCTGTGTTAGAAGTGCAAAATTTTCTATGTGGCATATCACTGGAGGTGTCTGGTGCCACTTAAACGTTCACACCCTCTCTCAATGTCATGGTACGCTTCATCCAACTCCCAGCTAAGGGACAAGCCAACGGGTCACGGCAAAATTGTCCTTCTGTTTATCTAGCCATTGTGCTACCACTGTGCAGCCCAGAACCATGGACACACTGTGGAGCCGCAGAGCAAAACAAAGTCACTCATCTGAAGGGTTATTGTTGTGTCAACTTTGCTGAATGCCTGCCAACCTACTATCAAAGTCCTTTATCTGCCTGAAAGAAAAATACCTCTCTGTCCAAACACAAACAGAACGTTTTACCATTAGATCATCCAATTAAACTGATTAATTGATGTATTTGACAATTTGTTTCCTGCCATTGCGGATGTTTGCCTGTTGCTATCTCGCCTGCTCAATGTTTTTTTATTACACAGATCATATCAAACTGAGCACTTGATAACTATTACTTTGAAAAGTGCTGTATAAATACATCTTATTTACATTCGTCTGCCTCGTATAGCACACATGCATGTAACACTAAATTTACAGGTCTGAGTGATATGTTTCTAACCTTTATTAGGATTCATTAAGAATATTTTCCAATACTGATATTCACTACAATACAGCAGGTGTATGCAAAATCTTATATATATAAAAATGTAACTTAAATGCATATATATTGGCCTATAAGTGACAAGAAATTGCGGTACACAAATGTTCATAGGTTTGTCATGATTTAGAAATTGTTGCCATTACGTAGTTTGTCCACCACACCTTTTTTTCTTTAAATGTACTGCCCAGTACAGTTCCTGGCAACAAGTATTTTAAATGTTCCTATGTATACACAAAAAAATAAATACACTGTCACTGGCTCTCCTGAATATTGATATCTGTGTCTAGGGAATCTGATCTAGTCTACTAATTTGACACACTGGATCAGTATGCAGACACTGACCTTAGCTAGTGTATTTTTTTTTGCCATAATGTGACCAATCTTAATAAATTATAGATTATTTCCCAATGTAATTATACAATTCAGTGGTTCTGCTGTCAGATACATACATTCTGTCACCACAGGCTGCCAACTACTACCACTCTTAAGAGCCTCCTGTTACCTTTACTTAAAATGAATTCTGAGAGTTCCATGCTGGGAGATATAAAAATTTTGATACCTGAGCTGAGGTAATAGAATCTGTATCCAGAGAGGAAGAAGTTGGATTGTACATACCTATCATTATCAGGCTCAAAAATCCAGTTTTTCCACTGGTCTGCATTACATCAGCCGTGACCTTTGTGTATGAAAAAACTTCCGTAATTGTTTTATTTAATGCTTTGATGCTTGTTTGGAATTATTTATTTGGACAAGATATCTGTAGGGCTGATAACACGGCTGCACAGCCCTTAAGTAAATCCTACCTAACTTAATAAACAATTTTGTTCTGGCATTTTTAAAAGAGTAGTTGTGGACCTCGAAGAATGACAGGCAGAATTAAAAGAGAACAAACAAAGAAGAAAATAGTTGAAGCTGCAGCGCTAAAAGGTGGCAAAAAGGCTTATAGTGAGGTTGCAGATAATGCACAGCGGACCCCTCATTCCAGGTAATACAACACACAACTGGACCGGCTTTCCACAGAGGGGAATCCATCCATCTCCGTCCATCAATTATTCATTTCGCTCGCTCTCTCTCTCTCCAGCACAGTTACAAGACAAAAGCTTTCTCTTGGAATTGCGGCTGAAACAGGAGAAAAGCTCTTCCCCTCAGTCTGACAGCCTCCAACAAAACATGTGTAGAAGTTCCTTAGTAACAGACTCAATATAGTAGGGACATGACTGGCTGAGATTTTACCCAAATAGATTGAACAACTATTAATCAAACAAATAACATGAAAAGAAAATAAGAGAAATGCGCAACTTTATATAGTGCATGTAATAATAGAAAGTTCAACATACCCTATGGCTTTACATCAGCAACAGAAAGCCAAGAGCTTAAAATGTAAAGCCCATGCAAATGTCTCAGAATAGATGAGTAGATACAGCCCGCAGTGGGCGGATATTATTCATGAGTGATAATGACTTCTCATGCTTATCGTGTGAAGTCTGCAAAGTATGGATTTATGATATCATATGCATCACACCAATCAAGCATAAATAACAATGTACCACATTATATACAGTAAGCGCAGAGTGTCAAATATACAATAGGTTCTTATTTGATTGTCCTTCATTCTCAGCTGTCGAACACCACTGGTCATTATAGAGACGTGACTGAACCCCTCATCAGGCTGATCCAGTTGTCGCTGTAGATGTAATTAACACAGTCTTGCTGGACCCGTAATCCTTAATTATTTGCCAGTGAACTAGATGATACTCGTTTATTGTTGTTATGGGAGGGCTGTTGAGTCCAATCAAAGGATCAAGAAATCAGTGATAATCAGTCTGAGCAAGAAATAAAGTTAATTCCTAATTTAATTGGCATTTCAGACAGAAAAGAATTAATCCATATTAGCTTATTTCATACTGGGAAACTTTATGAAGGTTATTCAAGGTCAATATCTTCCACGGATGTGCCATGCCTCCAACTGCTTTCATGGGCTTAACTGCCCTTTCAATTAAAATCCCCTCATTAGAGCTGATAGGAGATCTCTGAAAGGACTGTTTACACTGTTGTAGGTGGAACTAGCCATGATGGCTTCCTGCTTTCTGGACAATAAAGAAGAGGGCAAAGGTTGGAATCCAGAGCAATAACAGATATATCAGCACACCATCCTTCCACAACTATCAAACAATACAACCTCTATTATCAATAAAGACCATCAATACTGGACAGTTCTGAAAAAATGAAGATTACATTCTTAATCTGCATTTTTTCCTCAATTAATTGAAAGATCATTTTGTCTATAAGCTGCCAGAAATAGTGTAATATGGCCACAATAATTTCCCTCAGCTCATGGTCATGCCTTCAAATGTCTTTCCTTGTCCCCCCCAAGGATATTCAGTTCAATTTCATATACAACAAGAATCAAAACTCTCACATTTGAGGGGCTGGTACCAGCAAATGTTTTAAGCATGAAAGCAGGTGCAAACAAATCTTTTGTGGATTGACCACGGTGTCTACAGGTATCAGGCAATTAAATTCAATGCTTTTTAAGACCTGTTTGAAACACCTTTTAACAAAATTTAGGAACAGATTTTTGGACAAATCATGTTTTACTTATTCAAGCATCACAGGTAACCACTGCAGGAAAGTAGCATATATGTGGCCGTGTGCAGAGATAAGTGTTATGTAGGAACATGGTTACTAGAGTGAGTTAAGTCAATCTACATTTTGCCAACAGTAAGTGCAAGTATGAAGTAACATGATTGTATGTATTGTAGTTTATTAAAGATCTGTAACATTAGAAATGTGGACTTTTACATATAAAGGCTTCACTCATTTTCACAAAAACAAATTAAAGAATGTATATAAGAAATTAGATAAAATGTCCGTAGTAGTTACAACCTCACAAATTCTATTCAATGACTTAAGGCCTTACTAATTATTTATTTTAAGACTTATAGAAACCCTGATTAACTAATCATTGCAGATCCAGCCCAATGGCAAATATTTATTTTTAGTCTAATACCAAGGTTTTTAAAAGTCTCACATTCTACAATATCTATAAATGAAAACAACAGTATGGTAAAGGTAAGAAAATCATCCTAGTTAGGGCACATAAATTTTGGTTAAAGTAGGGTTAGACAACTGAAACAACTGGTTAAAGTACTAATGTTGCTTTCAAGGAGTCACTGCCTTAAAGCTACAGTAAGTCATTTTATAAAAAAAAATAACCCTTGTCGCATTTGCTTAAATTTTCACTATATCCTGAGAGTAGTACATGAGAAGGATAATCTGTAAAAAAAAGAATCATGTTCCTCTGGCTCCTCAGAGTACTCTGATTGCATTTGTAAAACTGGGGGCCTGAACGAAAATAACCAATCAGAGCCAGAAGGAGGTTCTAATAGAGTTCATCAGATATCGATTCTAGCATTAGAAAAAAAAATCTGATTTTCTAAAATGCTTGATCCGGTATTGTTAAGTATGCAAGTCTATGTACTGATCCAATACCACATAACTTACAGTATGAATAAACTTTATAATAGTTTCAGACCCAGATGAAGCGGCAGAAATCAGGTCTTTTGCTACTCTGAAACAGTAGCCTACACACAGGGCCGTCGCAACCGGACAGGCAAACTAGGTGTGACCATGTGCTCCAACATGGCCCCTGCAGCTCTGACACACTAAACATCAAACAAAGGATATTCAAACAACTTATGTTTGTGTGGTGTCCCTGGGGGTGCACACTCAGGGTTACCAAACTCAACAGTATTTAACACCTAGCTTGAAATATCACCTTTGTTCATCAGTCATTTTTACCACACAACGGCCACACCATTACCTGGATTAGTTCCTGGATTTCTAAAGGGCTGTGGGCCAGATTTGCACTGCTTAAATAGTGAACTGATTGCAAACTGATTGCACTGACTGGTTACACCTGCACTATGGAGGTGTGTAGATGGACCAAATCAAATGATAAAGCAACTTTAAATGACAATAATGGACAATAATGGTTAATGGTAAAATGAATCCCTGTGTTAAAAGCGTATGAATTCTGTACAAACAATATTAAAAGTGTGAACAGAGGATGACCTCGACTACAGTTAAAAAAACCACGCAGATAATGTGATACTAAAATGGATTGTGCTGGTGGGCGGGGTTATAGAGTATAAAAACAGCGTACCACCTTCCCAGTTCATTGAGTCCTGCTAAAGAGGTGCTGTGAGGAGCTCTTGATCTTTCTTCGAAGGTGAAGTTTATGTTATTTGTATTTAAAACCATGGTTAAAATGTAATTTTTTCGTTTATTTACTAGTTTATTTGGATTCATAATTACACTGTTAATTTTCTCTTTTCTGGTGTTTAATCCTTTTGTGTTGGTTTATTGTTGATTGCAGGCAATCCAGGATTTTTCCCCTGTTTTGCTGCTTTTGATGTTGGGAAAATAAATCACCCTGCACCTTGCCTCAGCGTGTGCTTGTCATCCTTTGTTGACCTATGTGATGAGTCTGGTTCTAGTGATGGTTACACATCCCTCACCTAAAGCCTGATTTATGGTCGTGCGTTGAATCGACGACGTCGCTACGTGGTTGCCGTGACGCCGTCGTGAACCCTTCGAACTTCTCCGTCACTCCGTTTCGTCGCGGTGCAATTCACCGCCAGAGCAGTAGGAGGCTTCGTTCCTTTGCTGAGTGGTTATCGCCGTCTCTAGTTGATTCTTCGTTTAGCTTCCGGCTTTTTCGGTCACAGAGAAATGAACGCGGAGCACAGACAGATGGCTCCAGCCGTATCCGTATTGAACGTTGTGCATAATGGCAAATATATAATGAGCCTTAACAACATCTACATGGCAATAGAAGATGTTTAAAGACGGCGGGGATGGCGGTGGAAATACGGAACCGGAAATGCGTTGCTACCAAGCAAACCAATCACAGCCGTGCCGGTCTGCGTTGGGTCTGCGCCTCGACGCGTAGTTACATTTTTGGGGAGGTGCACGTCAGGCTACGCCGGAGGCTACGGCGAGCCTTCTGCGTAGCCCCGTACCCTACAACGTAGCGACGTCGTCGATTCAACGCACACCATAAATCAGGCTTAAGTCATAGGTGTGACATTTGGTGGCAGTGGTGGGATGGCAGGCCGCAGAGGTTCAAAAAGAGGGGCACATAATTGCCTAGGGCCCCGAGATGGAAGGGGGGCCTGTGTGTGTGACTCCGCGGAGGTCCGCGCGGACTAAAAGTGCGTAACTCAGAGGATCAGAAGTGTCTCTGACACCAGACTCAGAGCGGCTCTGAGTGCGCTCATGGCTCGTTGACGGTGTTAGTGTTGCGTTTAAGGCCTCCCCCCAAAAAACGGAAAAAAAACGCAGAAGCTTCGATTTTTTTTTTTCCCCACAATCGAATCCTGTGCCATTCAACAAATCTTCGAATTTTTTGGGTCAGCCCTAGTGAAAGTTATTTATTTATTTTTACTTGTAGATTTGTTTATATATGCTACAGTGATTTGTTTTCCACAGAGCTCTACGGTGCAAGCATTTTACTCGCATTTGCGACTAAAAATAGTTTTGCGCAAGCAAAACAAATCATTCAGGAGCATGCTGTGTGAGTACAGATTTCAACCAGCAGCAGAAACAAAAAGCGCATCCTGACGGTTGTGGGTTGAACGGGGGTCACAGACGCCGTGTTCCTGTCAAATACGGCGCACAATAAGGGCTTACCGGCGACATAGAAGTCTGGCTCCAGGTCCAATAATTTCCTCTTTGTTGATTTCATGACTGCCCAAAAGTACCTGGACAGCCGAGCGGTGGTGGCACACAGGTATGTGATGTGTCAGAGGAGAAACACATTCACATTTCTCTCTCTCTTTGTGGCAGGTAACGGCCCTCAAACCTCACCGCACTTTAGGGACTGTTCTTTACTTATGAAGGGACTGTTCTTTCTTGTCCTCCAAGGTGCCTCTTGCCTGGGCCCCCAGAGTGTCTTGAAACAGCCCTGCCTACACAGCAAGTTGTGCTGTGCAGTCACTGGCAACTACTGTTTTCATGCGGTGAAGAAGAGTTTATTTCTGGCAAATAGTGGAACATTAGCCGTTAACAAAATGTCAGCATTTTGGCAATAGGATTAAAAAAAGTTCTATGGCATTCATTCTCAGTATGCTCAGTATTTGGTCATGTTTTACACAGGGTTTAACCTGAGTCATACCATATAACAAGCACAACAGGATAGCAATCATTTCATATCCATACAAGGTTTTTAGTATACAGCTGCAATATATTTACTTAATACAGTGTTATCAGATGAGTGCCAATAATCAAGTTCTGGTATCAGAATTGGTACCAGGAAGGTAATATTGTTCCGAAACATCTCTTGTCTCTATGACAGGATCAATCACTGCTGGTGCACATGCTGTGCAGTGCCCCTCCCCCACGCATATTCTTACTAAATCAAGCTCAGTATCTTCCGCATGCAGCTTCAGGAAGAGTTATAGAAAAACACAATGGCTGAGAGACAACCACCAGCAATGATAAAACTGTCCATCTCTCCTTTGCCAACAACAGCATTCATGGCAAGGACAAGTTAACAAAGGAAGGCTTCTGTGAAAGTGGAAGCAAGCTTTACGTCATAAGTTTTCGTCTGTTTACTCGTCTTGGCCACGCACGCTGATGCTGTTAGTACAGCGTGTGTGCAAGCAGTAATTGATCTTCATGGCTCTGATTGGATGTTTTTGTTCAGGCGTGATGGATTCTTGCAAATGCCATTAGGAGCTCTAAGAGGATATAGACAAACCTGATATTTTCACAGATTATCTGTTTTATATACTACTGCAAGAATATTGTGACAGTTACAACGAATATGGCAAAAAGTTACCTACTGTAGGTTTAAAGACAAAAGTCAAGGAACCAAAGTCTCATTACATGAAAGTCTGCCTTCAGCCTTACTCTACAAGATGAGCACTGACAGGAATCTGTGACTTTATTTAGGTATACAGTAATTAGTCCTGCTCAGAGGTTGGTATACGCCATATACTTGCATATATGCACCATTGTACCTCTAAGACACCCTTTCTTCTGCATTTGCACTGAATTATGGCATCGGACATGAAACGGGAGGTGCAAAATTGTCCAATTTAGACATATTTCCTTGGGATAAATGAGCTTGATAGCAATACCATCACCCTCCCTTTTGTATTTATTATCAGTTCTTTAAAATCTCTATTTCTGTTGCTATCATTCTTACACTGCCTTCTCTTTCCAGTTTCCAGGGAGGTCTACCAATGCAAAGCTAGAATGAAAACAGGAGACAGAACAAAAATGGTTTCCTAATTCAATGTGAGAATCCTAGCAACAAGGCGGTTATCATTTAGGCCATCTTATGCTCCGAAGTCTCACTGAGAACGGGGGGCTGTTAATTCTGCACTTACATTAGTTGAGGAACATTAATCCCGATGGATTTACATGCAGTAGCCATCACTTGTGGTTTGTCCTTTATGTGACAATAAATCTACCCACCCTACACATTGCTTATTGCCCTTGATGAGACATTAAGAAAAACCTAAAAGATTTTTTTGTGTGTTGAATGTGCTTTGGATTTGAAAATGTGTTAATCAGCTCCGGATTGACAGGTCTTTTCTCCATAGCCTGACCTTCTGAATGTAAGGCTTATACATGTGCAGTCACTCAGATGAATGCTAGAGAGGTATATTTCAGGACTCATCAACACATCTCTTGGATCCAGGTTAGAGGATCACACTTGCTGTAGACCCCCCGCCCACTTCAATTAGTGACCTCCACAGGCTTCTCCGAGCAGAGTGCTGGGATTCTCTTCAAATCCACATGATCAAAATGTATGATTAATGCTTGCTGTCCATCCCAGCTAAGGCTAATCATCCAAAGATTCACAAAGCCATTAATACCTCTCCAAATACAGGATGGAAAAGCTGCTTTAAGCAGCATTTTATGATACCTGCTACAGCAATCTTTGCACTCCATATTAGCATGGAAAGGATGCTATGAAGCACAGTGATTCATTAAGAACACAGCCAGCAAAATCTAAGGTAATGGACCTTAAATCTTTAGGACACCTTTACAGCATCTTTGCAGCTATATGAATAAATTAAAGGCAAAGAGGAACTACAGAGAGAAGTCAGTTAAGTTGTGATATATGTAAATCAGATTTAAAATTGGATGTTCTAGATGCATCACCATTTTCGAAAAGTGGCCACATTTGGCACAGAAAATTAAGTACAAAGATGCTGTTCGTTAGTATTGAGTTACAGCTCTGAAGGATCTGTGATTACAGTCCTCATTTTACACTGGGGGCCTCAAGCTCCATATCAATTGGTGGAAGAACAGCATGGCCTTCAGAACACTTCAACTAATCACCCATCTGTGGCCATTGTCTACCAGAACCATATGTGACTGTGATGTCTGTTTATTATAATGAGGATGAAGATAAGTAGCATTTGATTACTTCCTCACAAACTGCGCAGTGTGAAGTACTGTATGTGCCCAGACACTTGCAGATCATTCTGTGCACAGATACAGAAATTGCAGCCACTCTTCACCAACAATATTCAGAAACTGAAATTAGGAATTTTTGAATGCCAGGAATTCATTACTGCTATCTTTGTTCCATCGTGTATCTACAATACTGACACAGAAAGAACAAGAAATCCCGTTTCACTATCTGGTTTTGCTACAGAAGTGATTAGATCACTTGATACCGTCATTCCACTGCTTCTATTTTCTCCACCATAGGACCTTCCCCAGGGGAATACACAACCATAATGGTTTTCGAGAAATATTATCGACCTGGCCTGATGCTGAAGGTGGCTACTACTGTAATGATGCCCTTGCCTTGTGTGTAGATGAGGAACAACTTAGAAACGTGAAAGTGCTGTATTTGAAAGTAGTTTAGTGTTTCATCGAGATTTAAGACATGTCTGTTCAGAAATGAACACCCAGAAAAATCTATTTCCAAGAAACTACACAGGAAAATTTCTGGATCTTGTGTGCACTTTCAGATTGTATTAAACACATTAAATAAGAGTAGTGTCACATTATTTGTGTCTTCCTCTATTGTATATTGAGGTTATGTTTTGAGTTCAGACAGTTGTGGTGTGTTAGAGGCATTACTGTATACTTAAACTATGATGGAATATAGGTTGTATATATTGTACATATCAAGAGTGGAAACAAGACTTACACAATGAGATAGATTTAATCATCAGTAGCTTGGATATAATGACTTAGTGGGTATAGGTAAATAATAAAACAGCTATTAACAGTCTGATAAGTTCAGAAAATGACATCACTTTACTGTAATGCAGGCTCTCATATCACGACATCAGTATGACATCTATGTATTGCTCGGTCCTAATGTCTATTGCAGTAACAAACCAACAGAGAATTACCACCAAACGCTGCAGCTTTACATAGTTTTTTCACTCTTCTATCTCATAATTTGGGTTAAATAGCAGACAAAGTTTGGTGACAAGCTTATAGCAAGCTAAATAACCCGTTTTTTTAACGCTACCAAAACGCAGCTAAAATGACGGTAAATGTTGCACTTAATTCGTGGGCACTAATACAGTTAATACAAAGGAATGCTAATAAGCAATTGCTTGCTAACACGTTGGCTAAAACCTGTAAAGGGTGGTAAATTGTCAGACTGTGTCTGTAGGCTTGTTGTGGAGTTTTTCTGCCTCCAACTGGCCAAAAGAAAACAAACAAACAAACAAAAGCAATAATGCATCATTAACTTTTTCTGTAATACTTTTAAGATGTCACTTACCTCTTTCATGTTGGTGCTAAATGGTTGAAAATTTAGTAATTAATTTTGCGCAATATGAAAACAAGTGGATATAATGTCAAGACAGTTGAAAAAGTATTTGTGAATTGTTTAAAAGGAAAGGCAACATCCCTCAGCCAGTCATTCAGCTGGCATATACTTGAATATAATTACAAATTGTTCTGCTTTTTGATCATTTCGTCCCTGAACCTAAGTACCTTTAAAACAGAATTTGTTATTAAAAAAGACTTCATCATGGAGCTCTTTGTTATATATTCTCGTGTAAGTGTCAGCAGTTACTGAGCTTGATGAACATTAGAGGGGTACTTGAAGAAATTCCACTGTGATTTGTACACCACTTAGTGCCCTGCTACATAAAGAGGTCTATGCACTGTAATAGGCCATTGGGACCTAGAAAGCCAATTACATAAAACCGAATCAAGAAGTCACTGTACTTACTAGACCTCTCTTGCAATTATGATTTCCATTCATTCTCTTGCATGATGTCCAACTAAAGGTAATGTACATTGCAACATAATGTATATTGAAAGCATTATGAGGCGAGCCTGCTATACACAATGGATGTCACTGAGAGCTAAAATGCTTTCCTTCATCACTGGAAGCCCAAGTGATGACAGATCTCTGAAGAAACGAACCTTCATATTCTTCTCGAACTGATTAAAAAAGAATACTCCCATTGTCACTGTCAAACTTAGAGGATACCCATTAAGGATATCCATTAAGGCCTGTTTTCGTTTTAATTGAGCAGATGCTTTTATCAGGAGAGACTTAACAGTTAGGGCACAAAGAGAGGTCTTATATGTCAGCCATTTTAAGGCACACAAGACACTGAGTGTCAGACAAAAAAGCAGAAAAAATGATATTTATCCTTATTTTTTTTCAAAGTGCATTACTTATCTAGAATCATTTTGAGCACACACTTCCCTGAATCCCATTGTTCTTCTTCCTCTGAGATGGCCATTGACTTGTTTTTCATGGAACAATAAAATGTGGGTCTATTCAGCAGCCACAAAGGTGACATGATGGCAGATCAGTCTTTGTTAAGGACCAGCACAGTGTGAAATTAAGTGTTGTTGTTGTATGCAATAGCATCTATTAGTGTTTATGCCTGCTAACCTCTGTTAGCTTATCGGGGCATCATAAACATTCTCATTTTCCAACAGATGCTTTAATAATATACCAGCATGAATATGCAAGGATTGAAATTACACACTGCAATTACTTAGTGTAACATATTACAAATGAGCACTGACTGACCACATGATGTGTTATGTTAGTAAATTACAACAGCACATGTCAGCTGTGGTTCAAATAGGCCTTGGGGAAGCAAATCAGTTGGTAAACATAAAGGTGAAGGGTTCTTTAACATGTTCTTTTCAGAGGAAACCCTGTAATCTCTAAGCTCTAGATCATGATGATTTAACATTAGATTTAATTCTGTCTTAAAATGACTCATTAGCCAATTACAACCTACAGAATACTAATCAGTGCTAATTACATCCCATACTGTAATACTGTAAGTGGTAATATCTAGAATTCTCTACGAGGCATTCAAAAAAAGGAAAATCATGCAGTAATTCTTGCATGTGATGAAAGAATCTCTTGGGAGTCAGAACAACATGTTTTCTACCTTATGGTAATGGTACAGCAATAAACAAGAAACAACAAAAGTGTGTTTTATTCTGATCTGTGAGCTGTGAACTGTGATCAATGACAGAAAAAGACGCAGAGATTCTTTTAAGATGAGCCAGCTGGACCACAGCGTCTTTGCAAATCTTTTGGAAACTTCAGACTCTCCTCATTATGGTGTAAATAATCACAGCAGCAACTAAAGCGGTAGTTTGTGTCCATGCAAGCTCGGCACATCACATCCTTTTCATCTGGGGACTTCATATAGTCTCCTGCAATGATAAAGAGGGATAAAAAGATGGTTTGTGGGTGCATACTGAGGTCTCCTTAGCTCAGCTGGTGAAGCCGTCTTAGCTCCTGCCATAAATATTATACCCAAATAAAAAAGGCTTAACGTCAATAGAAAAGAAGGTGTACAATGTGCTGCATGATGATGGGAGAATAGACCCCAAAGTACTGTCCTCTTACTACTGCAACTATCACATCTTGCGGTACATGAAAGGGTAATAATAATAATAATGATGATAATGATAATGATAACAACACTTAAGTAACTAATCAAACTGAAATTTCAAATGAATGAATTAATAGAATTGGTAATTTGTGCTCTCTTTAATTGGACCTAAGGGACAAATCTAATACATTAACACATCAGTAGAGAATGATTAAAGCCTCGAGTCTAAAACCAATGGCATTCTTGCCAAAGTGGTGTTATTCATTTATATAGGAACGGAAACAAGAAACTGCTTTAATCAATAAATTGCTCTCCTTTCAATGACGATCTTCCTGGAGTTGTTATGTTAGATTGAGCTCACCTTGATTCTTTGATTTTCTCCTTTCCGAGTTGCAGGTTCTGGCTTTCGTGGTCCTTAAATGTAAGAGTCATCAGAGTTTTCCTCTCACATCCATACTACTTGAACAGTAAATGTGCTGACTGAATTGTTACTCGTACACAGTCGAACGGAGGGGATAATTGCGGTCTATTGGGCAGTGACCACTGGGGGACAGGAAGACTCCAAAACAATCTCTCAGCAACAATCCTTTAGCTTATCAAGTTGTTATGGCTAATTGCACATCCAGGAGAAACAGAGCATCGTGGCCATCCCGTTGACGAGCACTTTCGCGCTACCTGTCGAATACATTGAATCCACATCCAATACAGTATATTCCACAAGCCTGAGAATGTATTTTCTCAATCACTCAATTAAACCTATAATGAGTGTTTCTCAGTCCAGCTGCATAGCGCTGCAGAGAATGGCGGTGATTATCAGTGGGACTGCAGCCCCATCACCAGAGGACATTGTATTTTTCTGCAAAATATGGATGTTACATTTGTACATTTCATACTTATATAAACGTCTTTAACGTGGCGTATTACATGTACATAAGCAGAGTTTCTCTTTATGAGGAGGAGGGAATGGTGAATGATGAAATAACTAGGTGACACCACTGTTTGAGACCAACCATGTTACAGACCACACATCCTGACATTCTCAGTGATGTCTGTGTGTAAAACAACCAGGTATTTAAAGGAGCAATAAGCGGAATTCATCATTTGTAGATTGAAGGAATTAAAAAATTGCTATGTGAAGAACTAGAGGTGTAATTTCATCTGGATTAAGCATGACCTCACACATCCTCTCTCTGTGTTGACCTCCAGCCCATTGTTTACAAGCCGGTCCAGCTGTGGTTCATGTGAATCCCCCCCCCCTTGTTTTGGTCTACAGGCAGTGCACAACAGCAAACCTAGCGGTGAAACGATTTCACTTATTGCTCCTTTAAAGGAAAAAACATGATCTTTTCCGTTACCATTACCAAGTGTTTTTTGTGTCCAAACCTAACCGCACCTTGACCGCAGCTTTGTCGCAACAAAAAACTGAAAATTTAAATTTAAAGAAATGTAAAGGTTCAACATATTTGCCACCTATGAAATGTACAAAAACATATGGTTTGCAGATCTGTACAATGCCAGCATTTATTCTCATATTTTAATTCAGCTTAAGAACCACTGATGTGACCTGAAGTGCTTTAAATGCTCCATGTAGGTTACCATTTGTTACATAAAAGAAAATCACTTTTATAATTGAGTGAATCAGGAAAATATTGAAAGTGTTGAAAGGTGCCTCAGTCATTGCAATGTGGACGGCTTGTATCACAAAAGGTCAAAATAGCACTGAATACATATTACATCTCTGTGTAATAGAAAAAGTAGCTACACATATTTTTATGTAGTGGTATCCATCCATCCATCCATCCATCAATTTTCATCTACTTATCCAGGGCAGGCTTGTGGCGGCAGAAGGCCAAGCAAACCACCCCAGATGTCCCTCTCCCCAGCAATACTTTCCTGCTCCTCCTGGGGGATCCTAAGGATGGGATGTGTAATCCCTAGCATGTCCTGGCTCTTCCCCGAGGCCTCCTACCAGTGGGACATGCCCGGAACACCTCTAAAGGAGGCACCCAGGTGGCATCCTGATCAGATGCCCGAACCCCCTTAACCAACCCCTTTCGACGCGAAGAAGCAGCAGCTCTACTCCGAGCTCCCTCCGGATGTCCGAGCTCCTTACCCTATCTCAAAATGGTCACAGTGAAGGGACCAGACTAAGCAATTCAACAAGCAAGACCTAGGGGAGAGTCTACCAACGTCTGGTGGGCAGACCTTGGGCCATAGTGCCTGGTCAGGCTCAGGTCGAATAAATAACCAGGAGCCGTTGCCTTGTAGGCCCGTCACCTACAGGGACAGGAATCAGGGTTTGGTGCATTGCGTGCCGAGCAGCAGGCAGGGGTGGGGCCCCAGGCATGCTGATCCCCGGTGTCGCAGACTGGCTCTAGGATATAGTGGTATGCACACAAAAAAACACACTAAATAGGAAGAAGAGAAGAGAGGAGTTGAGAAAGCTCACTAGCTTCAAGAATTTGAACAAAGGATGGCAGCTGCAGAAAAGATTGACATAGCATTAAATAAATCCCCCGTGTTATAATCTGTTATATGTAAGTAGTGTGTATGTTTAGTCAACAAAACAACAATGACGGGCCATCTGTGCCACACATTTATTTTATCTTGCAAGTAACATTACAAACATGTTAGCACACATACAAATGCTGTAACTGATATGTTTTTCCACCGCAGCATAAGCTATGAAATAGATGAATAATCCATAATGAGGCTATGTTTCACAGTCAGGCCTCCTTAAACGCAATTTCTTATGTTCCAAGTTCTTCACACAAATAAAAGAGAGAAAACTCTCTTACTCTTTTTATTTTTATGAATTCTGTGGGGTCAGTGTTCATTGTAAACAATGGGGTTTTTTTGGACTATAAGTTTCAGAGACCTCTGCTGTGAACCAGGTGCAGGTTTGTTTTTCCAATCCTATCATAAAAAGTATGGCTATATTTGTATTTGATGACAGCCTCTGCCACTGCTGCAAGGCAAGGGCCATAGTCACCTCACCTCTCAGTGTGTGTGCAAGTCTAGCTGGCAACAACAGGTGAAACTAGCTAAGTCGGGAGAGGCACTTGAAAATTATACTTGAGACATTCAAGAAGCAGGTAAGGGCGATACTGTTGCACTGCTCTTCAAGTGAGGGATCAGAGTGCTGGTGAACCACAGAGATCCCTCATGTAAAGAAAAAGAGAAGGAAAAACATACTGAAATAGAGGCTTTATAAAGGAACATGTAGGAGAAAACCTGAGAGCCCGCTGAGGGCTTTAAGTGTGGCAATCCACAGAGAAATAATGCCTCAAAATGAAAATACTATATACAAAAAGCACACATCTAGACACACTTATAAATATATACACAGCTTCACATAAAACTTTGAATGTGAGTAAGGTGGAGATCACACAAACTGCGGCTAACACTCACGCTGCAGTACTGACAAGTGCCAGTACCCATAAATCATACATACATCAAAACATCAGTGCTGATTTGTATTGTTAGTGGCTGATATGCTCCAGTTTTGGTGCAGTCGCATGTTTGACTATGCCCAGCCACCTGACAGGGTATAGTTACAATATTTTTGACAGTGATGTCTGTGTCACAGTCTCGCAGGCAAACACACTCAGACTTGCAGACTTGTCCAAACAGACAGAAATACCAGCGGGGCGTGGTTGCATCAGACAGTAAAAGTCCTATTCATTTTTCCAAGAGACAGTCTTATGTGACTGGCCGTTCAAGCATTTATAACATTTTAATGGACTCTCCCACTTGAAGCAGGAATGCAAAACGTCAGCAGCAGAACTCAACAACATATTCTATTGGAAAAGTTTAAAGGGTACAATACTGTGTACATAACAATTTTAAAGAAAAGTCAACTCGAGCTTCCAAGGACAACTGAGGTTAAACAAAAATATATCTAACAAAACAAAATATATCTAATCATCAACTTCCTGTTACTCACTGGATGTCACAAAATTTTTTACGACTGAATGCCAACAAAACCGAACTACTAATCATAGGCCCGAGCACCCAACTACCACTCCTCACTGACCTTAGTTTAAACATCGACAACTGTGTTGTCACCCCAAACTCAACAGTTAAAAACCTTGGTGTGACTTTTGATTCATCGCTGTCTTTAGATGCTCACATCAGGGATATCACTCAGATAGCATTTTTCCATCCACGCAACATCTCAAAGATCTGTCCCCTGCTGAATACCTCAGATGCAGAAATCTTAGTTCACGCCTTTGTTTCATCTAGACTAGATTACTATCATCCTCTCTTGCCTACTGCACTGCAGCACAAACAAATTACAACTTGTTCAAAATGCAGCAGCCAGGATACTAACCAAAACTACGAAATATGATCATATAACCCCAGCTATAATCACTCTTCACTGACTCACGATCCAGTCCAGATTAGACTTCAAGCTGCTTTTACTCACCTACAAATCTCTACATGGCCTAGCACTCCCATACTTATCTGAACTAATCATTCCATACGTTCCAACATGTGGTCTCCGCTCACAGAACGGTAACTACCTCACAGTCCCCAAAGTTAACAAAAAATCAGCAGGTGGTAGAGCATTTTCCCTCCGTGCCCCACTTCTCTGGAACCGGCTCCCCCAATCAGTAAGGGACACAGAATCTGTTGACATCTTTAAATCGAGACTAAAAACCTATTTATTTTCTCAAGCATTTTTCTAATGTATTTTTTTTCTATGTGAACTTTAAATGGTTTCGAGACCATGTTTATGGTGATTTTACACTTTAAATAAAGCTGAATTGAACTGAATTGAATTGAATTGAATTGAACTTAAAATTCTGATGCCTACACCCATTATGGTGGGTTAAAGCAAGATGGATACGTAACATTCATTCAGTCATTCACATTCCATAACCACCTATCCTATTCTGTTGGGGGTTTTGAGGGGGCTGGAGCCTATCCCAGCTGACATTGGGCGAGAGGCGGTGTACACCCTGGACAGGTCGCCAGACTATCCCAGGGCTGACACATAGAGACAGACAAATGGTAAATGGTAAACGGGCCTGCACTTGTGTAGCGCCTTTCTAGTCATCCGTCCACTCACTTTTTACGCGGGTTAACTTCACCCATTCACACATACACTGGTGGCCGAGGCTACCATACAAGGTGCCACCTGCTACTCAGTTTTTAACACACACACGCACCGATGGAAGAGCCATCGGGAGAAATTCGGGGTTTCGTATCTTGCTCAAGAGGAGCCAGGGATCGAACCGCCTATCTTCCACCGCTCTACCTCTGTGCCACAGCTGCCCTGACAACCACTCACACTCATATTCACACCTATGGCCAGTTTAGAGCCACCAATTAACCTGCATGTCTTTGGACTGTGGGGTACCCGGAGAAAACCCACACTGACACAGGGAGAACATGTAAACTGCGCACTGAAGGGCTCCCTCTTGCTGTGAGGTGACAATGCTAACCACTGCACCACCATCCCACCGGATACATAACACCTGGATTAATCTAGCCATTTGAATCAGTTTAGTGTTGGGTTTTTATTCAGTGTTTAATAAACTATATTCTGTTTACCTAATTGCAATGACAAACAAAAAAATGCAAGCACTTCTGAAATTTCAGAAGTACGGACTCACGTTCCCTTTCTTGATCAAGCCCAAAAGCTTTGATGGACATGAACAGGATTTATGTCTGATGGACCGGCTGGATACATAGGTTGTGGTAATGCAGCTGATTGAGCTGAAAAGTTAAACACTGTGGGTGAAAAAGTTTGCAGAGCTACGGGAACAGCTGAAAAGCACAGCTGTGCGTAATCACAAAACCTGCATCTTCACCTGCAGGATATCTCTACAGGAGAAGTTTGGCTGTCTCAGGAACATTGCACTGGCTCTGCTGACACTCCTCTGACCTTCATATCTCTGTGAGCAGATTATTCGCACATGAAGAGCGTGCTCTCTCTCCCTACCGCAGCCGTTTGACAACTGACCACTCCCGAGGCTTGTATGCAACCTAAACTGACTGAGTATGATCCCCAGATAATGGAGCTCAGCAAAGAAAAGCAGGGCCAGAGATCACAGTGAATAGTAGGCATCTGTTTATTTGTAACATAAATGGCTTTGCATAATGGAGCTCTTAGTCCCAGTCTCTATTTTTCTTTTCAGATGTGGATGTTTTCATAAGGATGGCAGGAGCATTCTTCAATAATGCTTTTATTTCTTTTTGTTAAACCAAGTTCACCTTTTTTGACATTTACTGTCCCTTCAACACTTAGTAGGCTAAGGGAGGGAATGTCATTGAAAGCACTGTGCTAAAACTGGAACTGTACATATAATTCGTAACCGCACAGGGTAAAAAACATGACAACTACTGGTTAATATTATGAACAAGAATAATGATTTCAACTCAGATGTGGGTGTGTTTATAAGGACCCCCTCCTGAAACTATTGTCATTTTGAGTCCACTGTGGATCCGTACCTAAGGGTCACCAAGACAGCAGAGTCTGCAAACCATTCGACAGCTATCAGAGCTACATTTGAGTGGCAAGAGTGCCATTTAGGTCACCACAACCACATGGCTCACACAAACACAATCAAGTCAAAGGACACTGATAAGACAGGTAACTGATTAATTTAATTCAGGCTTAATTAAAATAATATTGTGAACATTTCAACACATGCAGACAATTATTTGTCAGCTTAAGAAAGGCTTTTACCCTATAGGCTGACACTGTTGTTTGTTTTGTCAGCTGACAGTGACCTGGTTGCTTCCGCTGGCTGACAGATTACACTCCATTTAAAACAGCTTTCCGAGCCTTCGCCGTTACATGCTAAGAAATGGAGCAGACCCACTGATACATAGTCATGCCAACATACCCATTTTGCCAGAGCTTTGAGAGTGGAGTGGAGTGAAGTAAAACAAATTACGGTATTAGGAAGACATGTCAACTTCGAACAGCCTAGAGAGCAGCATCTATCTTGTCTAAAGCACCCGCCATAGTTGCTCAATGTTTCCAATGCACTTGACAACACTTAAGAACAGCTTGACCACAGTGTCAGTCCCACCCATGACACTGATCGGTCACTCGATCTTCCCCCATGCTCATGTGAAACATGTGCTCATTGGTTGTCTTTTTAACTTTAACCATGAACCCGCTGTTTCATGTTACAATGCCAGTCTAGAATTAGTCAACTCAAACTTGATGGAGTGGATGGATGCCAGTCAGTTCCAAAATAATAGACAAGTTAGTAGTCTTTGCCATGCTGGCTTCAAGTTGTCTGAAGTGTCTTTCAGTCAATAAAATATGGAGATATATTTTGTAGAATATGTAGGGATGACAAGACAGTCTACTTTATTAATGCAACCCCATCAGACTTTTAACTTTTACTTTTGTTAACTTTAATTTACACCCACACCACAACTCTCTTTTTATTGGATATTGTTCCCAGTTGTGATATATTTCCACTTTATTCGTACACAGCTGACACTTCAGTGGACGTCCACATCAGCACCAGCTGTTCCTGGAAGATTAACTTCAAAGGTTCTATACATCTTCAAGGATCTCTTTTGTTTGTGAGGAGAAAACAAAAACACACCGCTTATCCCACTGTGTTACCAGCAAGTGTCCGTCCACAGCATGCAGACTATGG
This sequence comes from Epinephelus awoara, assembly GCA_035609425.1. Taxonomy (NCBI): domain Eukaryota; kingdom Metazoa; phylum Chordata; class Actinopteri; order Perciformes; family Serranidae; genus Epinephelus; species Epinephelus awoara. Next base: position 22,525,204 of record CM069306.1, on the reverse strand, counting down.
AATGAATTCTTATCGGTGGTGGTGCAGTCTGGTCTCCATGCAGCACCGACACTGTGTCTAGATGAAAGATGTGTTTTGATGAGGGCTGTATGAGAATTTAATGAAGCAAGATGGGAGTGAGCCTGAAGCTATGGACGCCTATTGATGTGAGATGTTTTAAGGGGATTCCTCCTCCTTTGCTTTTATGAGTTGCATACCTTTTATGGGATACTGCAGAGCCTCTGTACATGTATTGCAAATGGTATTTCATGATTTGTTTTTCAAAGGACTGCACTCTTGTGGAGCTGCCTGCGACCCTGACTTGAACTGCTTCATAGCCATCATTTGACCTAAAAGACCACGTCACAGATAACAATGATCTAAAAATATCTTTGTCAGATAACACCGTTGCACCTTAGCGAAATCCCCCGATTCATCTTTAGTTGAAAAGCGAGAAGGATTCAAAGGCACGCCTGGGGCAACACACATCTGAAGTAAAGGAAAATTAGCTTCTCCAGCTACCCTTTGATAATGGGACACCCCATTGTAAGTCTTGGTATCTTATTGTATTTATTAGTTGCTTTATCAGATCTTTGATGGTCTCAGTTCAAACTGGGAAGAGCAAGAATCCTCCTCCGGGGTGAATGTGTGTGTTGAATGGAGTAATATCTTTGTCTAATGTCCATTCACTTCCTAGCAGTCTTCTCTACATAACCCCTTAATGTTTCTGTCTGTATACAGCAGGCATCCTCTCCAGTGTTCCAGTAACAGGTCTCCAAGAGGTCAATTAACGGTAATGAGGCAATAATGTGGTTTACTCCAAACCTAATTAGATTTCGCTTAGCCAATGGGCTCTCAGATGTCCCATGTAAGAGGCTAAACTATGCATATCATTTACTGTGTGTTTCGTTTCATTTCACTTCACTTGGACTTAAAGTGGTTCTCATAGAGGCAGCAGCAACACCCACCCATCAAAGATACAATTGTTTGCCTTTTAAGTCTCCATCATCTTATTGCAGTTACTGTGAATGTTCACAAATCCCTTTAGTCTATGCTCTCTTGTGTCTCCAACATCCGGTTGTACATGCCACCTCCTGATTTTTTCTTTGCAATCAGACATTAACAGTCAGATATCAAATATGAAAGAAATTCAAACAAAGACCACAGGAGGATGTTGACATCTTTGTAAGTTTAATGTTAATGCAGTGTTTTTTAAACGTTTTTTAACTTAGTTTGGCAGCTACAGTGACCCGAACCGTGTGGGAGGAGGAAGCACAGAAATAACCAGGATTACGACAAAGGTGTGAATCACTGTTATTACTCCAGATCCAGTCCAGCCGGGGCAAGAACACAAAGTCAAGAGCCCCGTTCTGGTGGTTTGATTCAAATAAATGAAGAGGTAGGCAGAAAAGTGGTGCTTTAATGCAAATTCGATCAGATGAAATATTACACACTCAAATCTTAAGTGGCCTTTGAGGTCAATTGACTGGCTGCTGAGTCGAAACGTGGCAGGGGTGGTGTCCATATTTCACACGCCATTCCACCGCACGGAGCTTATAAGTTATCACACGCGGGGAGAATAGCTTAGCTCCGACCCTGTGGCCCTCAGCGGCGGCGTAACACAGACTGCATCCGTCACGTTACAGAGCAGGAGTGAGCTCTTTTCTTGGCAATTTGTACCACAAAGACTCACAGTTAAAGGGAATTACGGGGGCCTTGCAGTTTCACAGTGAACATTAACAATAAAATAGCTGATGAATAAAGATATTAAACCAAATTCAATCTGAGCTTAATATCTCATTTAGAGCTAATATCATATGTAGGAAATGACATGGTTTGGGTTCACAGAGTGCAGAGTGAAAAATCTGCCCAAAGTCGATGCTGCAGCTGAACTATTTCCTTTATTGTTGATTAGTTGCCTCTTAACTTCCTTGGAGTGATTTCCTCCTAACAGATGAAAGGACAATTTCCATGTTAAGTGGATTGCTTCTCTCAATTGTGTCTGTGGAGGCAGAATTTCTATATGTGCACATGTGTGAGCGAGGGGGCTTTTCAACAACTCAGATCCGATAAGGTTTTGCGCCAGCTTCCATCTATTGGATTTCTCTCACTCCTAATGTAATTCTTCCAACTGTACTATGTTAAACACGGGCCCAACAATTACATTATTCTAACTGCATTAGGAGATAAAAATAGACTACTGTAATCCATGTGCATTGTTTATTAAAATACATATGTATGTTTTGGTTTGTTCGGAATATCCTCGGAAAGCAAACAGATTGCTTGGTGCATCTGTGCATAATTTGATTCTTGTCATATCAAAACTTTTAGACGAATGCCGCATCCTCTCTATGCTCTCTATGGTGACAGCAAAATGAACAATATCAATTCATTTTTCTTTTTTTCCTATTAAGGTTTTCCATCTGCTCCAGCAAAGTCATAAAAGTATTAACATTCCTGGATGTGACAAGTGAAAAAAAAAATAGCTCTTAGTTTTGGCGGAGGTACAAAGGAGAAGGAGGGGAGAGGAACTTAAAATGAGACGTCTGTAGCATTAAAAAGATCCACTGTTTAATGCATGGGCCGTGTTTGTCTTTTTTTCCACTTAAGAAGCCTACAGTTGAGAACCAGAGAGCTATTTTCTCTTACTTATTACAGAAACATTGCTACAGCTTTTCAAAAGTGGACTGTGGAGAACACGTTTGGCCTTAATCTTCAACTTGGACTTCACGCCATTTCATCAGGATAAACTGATGCAAGTTAGTATCCCCTCTCTCCAGCTCTTCCCAGGGACACTGTGTTTTCTTTATCTCCCACTCTCGATCTGGCGAGAATAGCTGTAATCCCAACCGTGTCACCCATATTCTATATAACTATCCCTGGGGCTGTAACGAACTGCACCAGCCTCCCAAATCCCATAACAGATGTCAGGGGAAACAAACTATTCACTCATACTGACAGGTTTATCTGTCTCGATTGCAACCTGTCAAAAAAGCCAATACTTCAGGGTTTGAGCATGAGTTGTTGTCCTACTTCTCTCCAAGTTAAATTTGTAATGATAATGAATGGGCTACTGACAGATATAAGAGAAAGTTGAAAGACACTACCTCAAGCAATAGAGTCAGTGTCCCAAATGGACGAGCTATCTATGGATACCCTTAATGAATGTGGTATATGGTGTTCCAATGGCTTCTTTTTCAACTTAATCTTCCCATATTAAATGTATATTTTCTTACTATTATACATTTTTTAAAACTTTAAATGATCTTTACCTTCAAGGGTATACATCAAAAATGTTTCTGAGCAAACAGTTTAACTTTTGACCTTTGAACTTTGGCCCTCACTGACAAAGTCACTACTCTCCAAGCAGAGCTACTGACACAAAGAGCATAATTCATACATATTGAGCCTAGAGGCAACTAATCAGTGTTCAGAGCGGGTGTAACTCTGCCTCATGCACATCAGGCGCTTTCCACAGAAACATTTCCCAGAGGAGAGCGGCAGCACTCTGACTGTCAGTCACAGCCTTACTGTACTATTACGGCAACATAGTTATAAAACAGAAACAGATAAATCTGAAGGGCCGATATATCACATTCATTTGTTATTCCATGTAAAAAAAAATAAATAAAAAAAATCTCCCTCGGGGAATGCATTAGTCACGACAACACAAACACGCCGGGGTACGACTTTATATTTCTTACACGTGGATATCACCAAGTTAGTAATGTATTCCATAGCTTTCCTGGTGCTCCTCATTTGCATTTTGCATCTAATTAGAAAGAAGTCATCACTCAATAGAGGCCGCTCTGCTGATCCAGAATCATAACAAGCAACGTGTTAAGCATAAAACATGATTATTGTGGCTCGTCATGAATGTGCTACTCCAGTTTATTCTATGCACCCAATTAACTTCGGCACTTCAGGCATGAACATTCTGCAAATAGCAATTTTTATTTTAGGACTGACGAGAATGTACACAGATTGCGTCTTTTCCTGCTGATAAGACTGACAGGAGGCGCAGGCCTTTCTTGATTTAGAGTTTGGTGGTTGGCAGAGCGATGTGCCATATATGGACATGCAGCGGCATTGATATGCATCCACAGTTATGTAGCTGTGATGTTAAGTCGATAAATGCTGGGCATTAAGATCCAATTTTAAGCAAAATTGACAAATCCACAAATTAGTTTATGATCCTCTCTTACTCAAAGGACCACTACAAGCATTTTAAAGACCAAACAGTCTTCCACGCTGCAAGTTTCTGCTTATCATTATATCATTACAAAGAACAAAGCTCCTCTTATTTGACATGACTAAACCCCTCCGATGACTGTAGATAAGTTTGTACGTACAGAATGTGTTCTATTAACAAAGAGGAAGGACATAATAATAATCCAAAGTCATAATCCAAACATCATTTAATTCTTTGAAGCCCTGTGTGTGTGTGTGTGTGTGTATGAAATGCTGCATTTCTATCATAGGACATGTTTTGCTTCTCACAGCAAATGGATGAGACAGTGAGAGAAACCAGTCTACCATCAGTCTGTGACTCTTAAATGTGGAAATATCTCATTTAACTGTTAATCGTTTTTGTCAAAGGTAACACCCACCAATTATCCCTGAAATATCAATTTTAAAGTCTTTGGCGTTGCTTTGTTTGAATTAATTAGTGCAAACTAACAAATTGCTGCAACACTAAATTAGGTTTTAATTTGTTAGACTTTCCAACAATCAAAGTCGCTAAACAAATGCAAGGGTGACAAAGGTCTGCAAGTGAACTATTTTTTAGAGAGGTCTAAATCATCTATTCATGGTGATGTCAAGCAAAGTTCATTTTATTTCTATTTTGCTTTGCACAATAGAATAAGGCAGCAATTGTTCAGTCACAGATTTAATTAAACTGTTTTAACTAAAACAAACAAGCACACTATTCTTATTTTAGAGATCCTGCTTTGTCAAATGTTAAAATATTCTAGGAAAATAAGATGATTGAATTGTGTGGTGGAATCATAACTGGGACCAGAACCAAGACAGATGTGGAAATAAAACCAAAACACCCCTAAGCACTACAGCTATATAAAACTAGAGGAGAAACTTGCAAACTGTGTTAGGATTTATCAGATAACTGTTATGGAGTCAGAAGAGCCTCGGTAAATGGATAGTTCAAACTGCATTTCCCCATCATCGCATAGCCACAGGTACTAAGAAATATCCTGCTTAAGAAGAATTACAGATAACTATGTTGAATTTTCGACTTGAACAGAAGGACTCTGGTGTATGGAGTAAATAGAAAATATAATCAATGTTTTTACAATGGGCTTTTCTCAGCAGTACAATAAAGACAGTCCTAATATATCTCTTAATTCTTTATCTCCTTCACAAAAAAACAAGCTTCTATGCAGTGTTAACCACAGGAGTCTGGCAGAGCATAATACAGCCTGAGCAGAGAAAAACAAAGATAAAGTGGCCATCAGAAAATATGGCATATAATTGGCAGGTGATGTACTGTGCTCTGGAGACTGCAGTCAGTCGAAGCATGAATCTTCCCTCAAACAACCTGTCAACAACTTCTCCACCTTGATAGTTATTCACTCTAATGCACTGTTGACATTATCACACTTTTTTATGGACTCTGTTGAGTGTTCTGAATATAAGAGGTTGAAATTTGTGTCATTATTTATCTATGATTTGAGAATTGTTAATCTTCATTATTCAGTAAAACACTGATGTTGCCTCTGTTAGATCTGCAAGTCTAGCACACCAGTTGGACAACAACCTGAAAATGCTTTTAGGCCGGTATTATCTGTCTGCTACAGATAAATGGGATCATTTAATGGTGCAGTTGCTTTACATTACTTTCAGCGTGCTTGCAAAGGTTTGACACAGGCAATTTATATATGCAAAATATGAGAAACAACATTTTTTTACATTAAGTGTTTATGTAGAAAACAAGTCTAATGCATGTGATTCAAACTTAGAGCTAATTACTTCAGCACTCACTTCAGGACTACTAGCATCGAGCCATGAATATAGAGTTAATGCCTTTATTAAGCCCTTTTTAGATAGGAGTTGTGCAAATTTGCAGGAAAGCCCAATCAGTCTTCTTTCAGCATTGGCAGTATAAAAACAAATTTGAGGGGTGCGGCAAAATGCCATCTACCTACTTTTGTTTATACGGAATACGCGTTTTTCGGGGCAATGGGGGGCGTGAGCAAGTAACAAAACTTGTAGCTCAGCGTGTGACGTAAACAGTGACGTGGGAGGGAAGCCGGGGCTGGTCAGTCCCTTAGCAATCCTCTCATGAGTCGGCCAGTTCTTCACCGTCCCCGTCATTTGACGGTTAATGGCCTCTTCATTTGCGAGGGCAAGGAGGGCGCGCAATCCTGTGTCTCCTCAGTTGCTCATCTTTACAGTGTCTGTCAGGTTTGCGTTTCCCTCTTGCTACTAGTTGCTCGCTAATTCCTGCTATCAGCTGTTTCCTCTTTATCCACCACCAGTGGATCGCACATGCACCCACAAGTCTTCAACAGCTCCTCCCGTTGCGGAAGGCCGTCTCGTTATTTTTAAACCAAAAAGGTTCTGCCAATATGACTACCCTACGAGGTGGAAAATTGGGCACCTCGGATCAACTTGTCAATCCAGCTCTGTGTGTCTAAACGCTAGCAGCTTGCCTACTAAACGGCCCAACATTCGCGGAAAATCTGGCAGTGTAAGAGGGGCTTTAGTTTGGGGCATATCAAAGTTAAAAAGGAAAACACCAACTGACTTCAACCCATACAGGGTCTCACTTAGGGCTCAACCAAGAGGCAACTTCCAGGGCTGAAAAATGAAGCCAATATGGAAGTGCCAAAAACTGTAGTTTCTTGAATGGCCACTTGAGACCGGCTCCAGAAGTGAGTCAAACATGTTAAAATGCCCAACTTCATAGCAGAAATAAACATGTTTACAGTCTGGGACAAAAAACATTTTTGATCTCTAGAGATGGTTTGCCCCTTTATGACAATTGTCCGGGTGTGAATTTTTATATAACCCACCAGGTTTTATTAATACTTACGCATAAATAGTTATGCATAATTAGTTACGCATAATTAAGGGCAGGCCACTTTGACTGACAGGCTGTCTGCAAGGAGTCACCACAGTCTTTGAGTCAGGTCCATCTGTCGCTCCCTTTCATCCAAATTTGGTCACTTCTGGCTCCAAAAGACCAAGATGGCAATGGGCAAAATGCAGAATGTCACAGTAGCTACGTCCATCATTTTAAATCTCCTAAAAATTACATTTATGTATGCTGCTTAGTGGTTTTGCCTATGGGTTTGGGTAAACATATTTGCTGCATTGATAATGTTTACTGGCAAAATCTTTTACAGTTAAAGTACTATGATCTTGTATTGCTCAGATGTTGAACAAAGTGCAGGGACTTTGACACCAGAGACCACACAGACAGTAAATGTACTGTCTTGTTATAGCATATATATTTTCATTTAAGTTGCAGCTACATTTAGCATGAAAAATTATGACTTTGAAGATACATTTGTTTAAAACACTTTCTTATTATGTTAATAAAAAACAGTCTGAGCAGCATGACATTCCTTTTGAACCATTATTTGCTGTTGCAAGTTAGTAAACGATAAATACATGTTTTAAGAGACGAAAACATGGGAATTTATTATGCAGTTGGGGAAATAGGATTTGATGTCGAAAGACTGTTGGCCGACACCAAGAATATGGTTAACTGAATACTCCGCCCATATGACATTCCTTATTTTACCCTATAGCTGAAGAAACCACCAGAGCTCATTATTTTTAATTAGTGCCACCTCTTTAGTCTGTTGGATGTACAGCAGAGAAATCTGGTACAAACTTATGAACCAACCATTCACGCTGCAAATAAACATTAATGTTTACTGTCCTCAGTAGAAGCCAGAGTGTTTGAACCAAGCAGCTTCAGATATCTAAAACTTCAGCTGTGTACATTAAATATTCTCCTTTAGAAAAAAAAAGACTTTGTACTGGCACTGAACAATCATGTGAGGAGAAGAAATGCACCAATGGTGGCCTCAGTGGTGTAAATCACAAGTTTCATCATGTTATGATATTAAATCGATTCTGTGGACAACAGTGTTTGCTGCAGGGTTCATGTTGGCTGGCATATGCTGGCTCTTTGCCAGTATACAGGGCAGTTGTCAAGCAGACAAATATATCAACTGCCAAAATGTCTGGTGCAAAATATGTCAAATGAGTAAATACATTAATTAACAGCATATCAAATAGGCTATTACTGTATGACCTATAAGATATGTTGCCAACACAACTTAAATAATACACCCAATATCCATTCCAGTGTTTCTCCTATTCGTTCTGCTGCAGAGCACTGCAGTGAGTCTATGGACAAGGCAAATGTCTGCATTAAGTTCACATCTCTGTGATAACAACGGGACAGACGACTGTCCGTTATCTAAACTGCTAAAGTCAGTCAAACAGGTGAAGTGAAGATAACATTGTCAGTGGCTACCAGTTGGTAGTGAACGTCACATTAACGTGCTGACGGATTCAGTGTCTTTGTGTTTACAGCTGAGCTATAGACCAGAGAATATTTGGTTAAAACAGATCAGTGATGCTGTTTTGCCCTTATTCTCAGTGAAGTTTGCTGAAAGTGATGTAATCTAGGATCTTGTGAGGAGTGAGCACTGTTTGAATGGTTAAAAAAGAAGCTCTACTTGAACAGCAATGGTGAGACGGCAGTGCCATGGGAAATTCAAAGTAAAGGCATGTCTTAAAGATGATGAAATGTATCGATAATTTCACTTTAGCCCCATTTCCACTTTCGTTATGGTATCTTTGGAACCAAAATTAACCCTTCAGACATGGTACCTAGACCCTAGCTTTTCCACCGCAAACTGTACTCTTAAATGTGGGCGGGGTTGTTGTCATGAGGTTATTTTTCTCTCAGACTCCAGCCGCTGCAAGAAGCAGCAAAACATCCTTACATTTATAGTTACAGTTTACTAATGAAACTCTCCACGGTATGAGCAGTGGTTACATGAGCCTCAAAACCAGCCACAAATCAGCCCTGAGCAGAGTGAACATCCGCTACTGACCAATCAACGGACTGCAGTGTTCACAGCTCCACCTTTTAGTACCAGATCTGTGAGCTAGGTACCCCAACAGAAGGGTGACCAAAAATGGGGAGGGTATGGAATGGTCCCATTGGTAGCATCCACAACTTTTTACAGTGGAAACGGAAAAAAACATACCAAAGTGAACTGCACTTTACTGTACTGCTCTATGGAAACAGGGCTTTTGCGTCAATGATAGAGGATCGCTGATCACTGAATCGATATAAAGATCAAGATTAATGTATTGTTGCACTCGTAAGCCTCACTAAACCAGAATTCAATGCGGCCACAGGACAGGATGTACATGCAGCACAGAAAGTGAGATAAAAAAAACATCCTGCTGTTACTTTCTTATCACTGATGTTAAATGTAGCAGGGTTGAGATAATTGGTCACACCAACAACTATAAAACAAACTTTCTCTCTTAATGCACCTAAAATATGAATGCCACAGTGTATTTAGATATATGTATACTACTTGTGCATAGGCAAGAGTCCAAGGATGAGTTATGTCTCTATTAAGGTTGCATTTGCATGTTAAACTAACCTGTGTGCTGCAGGCAAAGAGCACACTAAAACTTTTCCCCTGAATATTATGGGAAGCAGTACAGAAAATTGTATTCACAGCAGCACATTAATCAGATCTTATTTAACAGTAATTTAGTCATAGCAGAGTTGTTATTTACTGCATATATTTGTTTAAATATTTTCAACCCCACACACAGACAAAGGAGCCCTTTTACAATAAGTATAAATTTCTCCCAGTGCATAAAACCTGTTGGGCATTTCCTCATTACTTTCAATTAAGTTAGCTTGTACATCACTGCATTTGTTCAGGCTATATGCATCCCCATAGGAGAGTGTTAAATCAGACAATCTTCTTGGTTATTCATTTTCATTCGAATGACCTCGCTTTCCGTGAAGAGAGCAGTCTAAATTGGAAAGCGCCTCATTTTGGCCTCAAACTTCCATTCAGCTGAGAAGGGAAGAGACAGGAATTAATTTGCAGTGAGTGAATGGGTTTTGACAGGGGGCTATTTCACCAGTCAGTGTCAGTGTTATCCTGGCTGTGCAATAATGCAATAAGGAAAACAATCAAACAGTGAGCTGCAAAACATCTGACCTCGGATTCTGTTTTGATATAGAATATAATTGCTTCGTGCAGAGGACTTACACTGGCCTCTGTGTTCTGCTGATTTCTTAAAATAAGTTAGACTGAAGCGCAGAGCCAGAAGCATGGTTATTTTCATACCGCCTTTGTTCTGCGAGATCAGTCAGAATGTCTCCAACATGGAGAGCTAGTCCCTTTGAAACACCCGGATAAACCTTCATCTTCACATTGTTTCCCACTTCTCTCTCGCTTCCGCTTCACTTTTTCCACGGTAACCCAAGAATTTTATAAAAGCTGAGAGAAAGAGAGTGCATGTCATCTAGTCTCTGCAGTGAGCTGTTTTTGCTCTTTTCAGGAATTATTATTATTCCATGTGTTTCCATGTATACTAATAGCTGTAATGATGCTGCATCAGTAAATCCATTTATGGGTTGATCAGACAAAATGAAATCAACATCAAAACAAACATCTGCAGAGTTCAATGGCATTTTACGGAATCCAGTATCAAATCTAGTTATAAATTCTGAATCGGTTTAAATCTTCACCTAACATCATTTGCATGTGACTAAATGACTACAACACAAACACTCAGTTCAAATCCGCAAACACCTTGGCAAAAAGTCAGATCTTCAGTGGTAGGTACTAAATTTATGCAGGATTTGTCACTAACTATTTTTAAATGCATTTTAACTTGGTCCCTTGTCTTGGGTCAACAAGACTGAGAGGGCAGTGGTGGTCTAGTAAGCTTGAAAGTTAAAGAAGAGATGGAGCAGCTTTAACAAGAACAAAGCTGTAAATCAGGTAGGATAAAACTTTTTTTTTATCTGATTATTTCACAGTGGTTTTGTTCTCAAGCATAACCAAAAGTGGTTCAAAAGTGGGTCGCAGGTCCATTCTGAACGGAGCACAAGTGACTCACGGACGTGTCAAGTTTGTTCATTTTGAAGTACAGTGAATTTCCATTTCCTGCTGTAGAGTGAGTAACTAACAGAGACAGGAAAACTAGCTCGACGACATGGCCAAACACAAGTATGACACTGAATATATTAAACTGTGTGGACCTTGAACTAATGACTAAGGAGAAATCTTGACCCCGTGGCTGCATCAGGTGGGAACCACTGTTCTAAAGCACAAATAAACACACCCACTCCTCACATAGCTCTGCAGGAAGGTGCTGCCTTGTCGGACTTTCTCTGGATTCAGCTTAAGCTCATTCTCCATCCTGTTAGCTTGGCTTCTCTGCTCTACGTGTGTGGGGGGCCCAAAATGACACAGACCTACAGCTCACACCCACAGAGCAGAGGAGAGAAATTGAGAGAGTGGTGTAGCCTGATCGCTATGTTTTTACAGAGTCCTGACCTGGCGCTGATATTGGTTGGGGGCTACACACCACTACTCAAAAGTTGGCATCCAGAAACATCCTGAACAGACCAAAACAAGAAGAAACTAAAAAAATACAGGCAGAGGGCAGAGTCTCTGCAGATAGAGACCACACCACACACTGTTAGTGGGTCATAAGTGATGACTGAGAAGGACAACTTGTATGTGAGTCTATATATTGTTTTTTGTTGTTGTTGTTTTTTAAATCCTGCATCGTATGCCTTTAATTTTGCATAACTAATATTCAGACCTTGTAAATGAGATGAGCAGCAGAAGATATAAAACATTGATTGTTGACTGATTTTCATTTCTGAAATAACTGCTGTAACATCCTAACATACTTTTTTAAATTTGATCTAAATCATGGTACCCCTGATTCTAGAAAAGAGTTGCCATTCTGTTGAACAGCAAAACCACAGCTCACTGTAGTGGTTGCAGAGTAATGTTATAGAATGATGTGTCTTTCCAATCACAAATACAGTGAGGAGCTGGGAGAGAGCACATGAGCCAACACACAAAGTTTCAGTGTAGCTGTTATGGAATTAACATTAATTAACTTGGGTTGATATAATCAACCGTCAGTGACATTGGTCCTTTTAACTGGCGAATGCAACGGTCAGGGTCGGCTATAAAACAAAAGCCTGATAAGGTTCCCTGCGTGTTTTCAACAGTGCTAATAAAAATAACAAGGGAGGATAAAATGTTTGATAAGAGATTTGCTGGCACTGAAGCCTAACAAACATGGGTATTTTGCAGACCAGGGACCGGATCTAAATTAAACCAGCTATCAGAACCCAACCCCAGTATGTATGTTTACCTCTTGTTAGGCTTTAAACATTGAGATATGAGCATTACTTGTATATTTTTCAGTACAATGGGCAACGTCTGACTGACTAATTGACCACATAATCATTTTACCATGAGAATAAGAAAAGACTGACACCCTTCATGTCAAAGAGGGAAATAATTAAGTTTTCACGGTGTCTAGTCGTCATTAGACAAGCACTTCTAATGCAAAATAAATTTCCAAGGCTCAGAGACGCTGCAGAAACAGTGGGTCTAAAAGTGGATTATACTCAGTCTGTCTCTGTCCCAAGCATTTCCTCTCTTAATCCAATCATGTCCCAATTACAAAAACCCAAGATGAAGTCAGGGAAAGACAGAAGAAGAACATATAAATGTAAACTTAGTTTTCTGGCGCCATTTTTGATAGATGAGTTTATGACATCTGTTTTGTGGCGTATTTACACAGATGTCAAAAGGAGCCAAGAAGCCAACCCAAGTAAATTTCATCAGGGCAATGGAAAACATCATGAATTTGCTTCTGACCATCTCCCAGAAGAGACAAAGAAAGTCACGAACTGGAAAGATATTCTTCTACAGAGGAAAAAACACGGACCAGCTAATGTAAAATTGCAAAATATAGTGAATCCTATAACAATGTTTGAATTACCAGATGGCTCTGTGCACCCCTGATGGAAAACAAAGCTTTCTCATCTGGGATGCAGGGATCATTTACTGGTTTACAATATTGTTGTCTTAAATGCAGCTCTAAACCATTAACTCCTACTTAATTTCATTTTCTTAAAGGAAAAGTTATATTGCTTTTTGGAGGATCCCTTGATCCAAAAAGTCATTAGCTTTTATGGGGCCTGATAGAGACGCCATTTGAATTGTTCTTTATGCTTTGGTCACAGGAAATGTTCTTCCACATAATAACTCAGAATTTATTTAGATTTGTTTTTAGTAGGTATTCCTGCTCCAAGCAAAAATGATCCCTCAGTCTAAGTGCTTATCTTTGTACATATTGTACAACTGACTATCAAACAACTTTGTGAGACAGCCTCGTCTAACATCTTGACAATAGTCCCGCTTAACATGGACACATTTAGTGTCAGGGGTAATCTTTATTTGAATGTGAGGCTTTCAACCTGTCTAGTTTACTGAAAGGTTTCAAATATATTTAATCCAGAGAGTACTACTACTCAAAAGAAAAAAAAGACCTTCAACTGGAAAGTGAGATTGACCAGAGCCTTTGAGAATGAATAAAGTGCACATCTATCATTTTGTATATCAGGACAATTTAGAGTGAACGCGCCGCTAATTTCACCAATTAATCAGTCAACCAATCGAACCAAAACACATTCAGTTTTCAGATATGTGAAAAGCAGTCAAGCTTCACTTTAGAATTTCAAAAAATTATTTATTACATCTCAAACACCTAATTATACAGAGTATTGACAACTGTAGAGGGTAACCCGCTAAATAGGTTTTCATGGTACTAATTTGCTTTGCCAAACATATTTTGGGAGATGAGTCCAGGGTGGGTGGTTTATGACTTGAGTCCAGAGTGTAGCAAGGTTTCGCCTACAAAAACACTAAGATTAGGGAGAGATTGTGGTTTTGATTAAATATTGAAATTGTCATTGAGTGCCATGTTTTACTTCAACTCAGAATTGACTGTAAATATTTAAGCAAAACATTTCCTGTTTTCTAACCTTAACCCGAGTGCTTTAAGTTGTGTAAATGTAACCACAAGGACACAGATACTGTAGGGAAAACAAACAGAACACATTGACAGTTAATGTTTTGTGATACTTACTGAATGAATATATACAGAATGCCATTTATATGGATATGTAGTTTGGAGATATATTAAATATAAGTGCTGATTTTAAAATGTAATGGTGGCATAATTTTTCTTACGAAACATACTTGCTGACACAACTTAGTTGCATATGAATGTGAGTTTTTTGATTACTTCTTGATCAATCAATGTATTGTGTGTAAAATCGACCCATTTTCAATCCCAAGGCATCAAATGCTGCCGCTTTGTCACACCCTTTGACATGTGATATCGATGCAGAAGGCACCCTTTAGCATATTTATATGACACACCAGGCTCTCAAGAAAATCCAATGTAAACCTATCTGCAGCAAAGCATGACACTAAGAGCAACTAACGTAGTGTGAAGAGTGAGAGAGTCTGCGTTGGGCAGGAGGGAATGGGTGTGGATGGTTCAAACAAAATTAGACTTTTATCTAAGAGGGCACCATTCGTGTCAAAAGTCAGTGCTGTTTTAGCAAAAAGTTAGGTCACTTACATAGCTACGTCCCATGTGAAACCATAAGTCATTGTTACTTGAACATAGTGTTACATAATTCGTCGCACATTGACTTCACTTGTGTCATGTATTTATGTCATGTTACATGACAAATGTACTTATTTTAATCCAAAACCTTCTTTTTTTCTTAACTTAACCAAGTAGCTGTGCTGCGTTTCAAAACAATAACCACGTTTCAATGTGCTTCACCTGTGTATCACAAAGATAAACTAAAGGTTGCCCTCTACATTGCTATGAGATGTCATGAAGCATGACACAGTGGCAGTATTTGATGCCTTGTTAATGAGAGCGGGTTTCTAACACCAAAAAATTTTGGAAAAATGTCTGACAAAATTTCTCAGAACTCAAGAAAACATCTTCAATATACTTTGTCCGACCAACAATGAAATATGTTAATATCATACACGAAAAAGAAAAGCAAATCTTCACAACTGAAAAGCTGGAATCTGTGAATTTGGGGGGTTTTTGTATGTAAAATTATTGAAACAATTAATTGGGGGAGTCGGTGGCTTAGTGGATAGAGCAGGCGCCCCATGTACAAGGCTGTTGCCGCAGCAGCCTGGGTTCGACTCTGGCCTGTGGCCCTCTGCATGTCATTCCCTCTCTCTCTCTCTCTCCCCCCTTCACACCTAGCTGTCCTATCTATAAAGAAAAAAATATCTTAAAAAAAAAAAAAAAAAAAAAAATTAATTTTTTATCAACTATTTATTTCGGCTTTAGATATAATGACTTAATACTCAACTTTTATATTGAAGACAAATGCACTGTGCACTGTGAGGTTCTATCACTGTGTACCTGAATAATATTTGTCCTCGTTCTGTGTGACAACTTAAGCTGTCTATTTATCTTTTGAACAATGGCGCCAAGGCATACTCATATATAGTTATTGTACTTGACAAATAGAGTTACACTGACGCTAATTATTCAGTGTGGGCGCCCAGTTCTTGAGGCTGATATATTTTGCCAAAACTTGTGAAGCACTATGGCCTTGTTGTACATCTGAGCCATTATTCCTCACAAATTAAGTTGTGAAAGACAGGAAGACTTTGGTTTATGTGCCTGAGGCCTCTTGTTGACCTGAATCATGAAATCATTCTGCTGCAGCAATAACGGTAAACTGTGTGTGTGTGTGTGTGTGTGTGTGTGTGTGTGTGTGTGTGTGTGTGTGTGTGTGTGTGTGTGTGCGTGCGTGTCAGAGTGTGTGTGTGAGATGCTTAAAAAGGAGCCCTGGGTAGCACAGAATGTAGGTCAGTAATTACGGTTAGCTCAGTTGAGCAACACTGTTAATCTGTATGTCACTGTTAATCTGCTGTTGTCTATATATGGATGTTGCTTCATCGCACCTGAAGGCACAACAATTACTCTTTTCCTTTACCTTTAAATTGGGTCATTAAGCACAACAGGATGCGTGTGAAATATTTCTACAGCTTTGGACTCATGTAAATGTGATAAAGGCTTGTCACATTCATGTAAAATTTAAAACAGGCATTTTTGGAGATATAGCCGGGGCTAGTTTTGACAGCAGCATCACTAATTAGACTAATTATATGACTTCATTAGTGTGTGAGATAGCGTCTTTCCAAAGCGACAATGGGTAATCAGATTTAGAGCTCACATCTCTGACAGTTCACCGTTCACTCACCTACCCTCATCCCGCCCCCTTTTGTCTTTGACATCACCTCTTTAAAGATTCATAAGCCAGGGTAATTTACATAAAAGTTAAAGCGTCTGATTAGTCGTATTACAACCCACTCTGACCGGCATGAGCCCTGCAGGGACTGGAGGATTGGCCAAGGTTACAGCTGAGGCATGTGCTCAACAGCACGTGATGGGACCCACCATGACGCCAGGCATAGGAGAGATTATGAATTTCTTTGAGGCCAGAGCCGCTCTACACTGTTTCACAGTCTCTTTTACCTTCATGTTTACCCTGATTATTGATGTTACTATGTGGGGACCATTCCATAACAATATTATCCTGACACCCATTACACAGAATTAATTCCACAATCGATTCACAAAAGGAATATTCCTATTTGTGACACTCAGCTATTTTGCATGAATAACAAAAGACTGCGGGCTTGTTCCCCACAATACACACAAAGCTATTTGTTCTCTCTCTTTGTTTGTGTACGGAAATGAGTGACCATGATGCAATGCTGGAACAATTTCAATGTTTTCATGCACATAAAAAGGCATAAAAACATTGAAATTGAAACTATTCATTGCAATTCAATTGGGGTCATTAAGTCAAAATTTGCATTTAAATAGCAACATTAAAACATTACATAGTATTGCTGAATAAAGCGCTCATACTAGGGCATCATAATTAATGTGTGTTTCCAAGGAAACCTAAGAAACCTAATTGCTCACAGGGTGGTCTCATTAAAGCAGCAACACAATGCCACAAGTCTGGTTGACCAGAGCACAGAAGCTGAAGGTGGCTGCTAGGAATGCAATCAAAATCAAAAGTCAGATTCTACAACAGATCTCTTTACGTTTTACAGCATTTCCATTTGTCCATTCTCTGTGAATGTCTTGTCATCTCCTCTCACTGTGCAGGCTCACCTGTCATTTTGAAATAATTGTGTACTTTAAACGTGAGGTGTGTGCTGATGAATTTTTGCAGAGGACACTCGAGCCAAATCCTGCCAAGGCAGCATCCCTAAGGCTGGGCAGAAATGCATCAGGACTTATAATAACTGCCACTGCTTGTTTCCCCAGACATGCCAGCAGCGGTCCACACCATGTTCTACTTGGTTTAAGAGAAATCCTCTGCAGGCCAATACAGACCTCTTTTATAAAAGACAGAGAAATATAGCCTTCTTTCACAGGTAAGGCCCTGAGGCGTTCTAGCATGCATGTCTTGATAAGGAAAATAGTCATGCTTGACTGTAGGTTACGGGTTTGAGAGGTTTATCAGGGCAACACAAGGTCTTTTTTGTGGATGATGCAATAAAATCAACACATAAAATAATATTCAATGTAAAAATACCAGAGACAGCTAGATAAATCTTTTATTTCTACAACCTGCTTTAAAAAGGAATATAAAATATACCACTAATATTGCATTTTCAAGCCAATGTACTTTAGCAAGGGCAACAGAGCGCCAATTTGTCCGTCATCCCCTCCATTAGCTGCAGTAATGCAGGCTATTATGTGCAAGGGGGGCAAATTGGAAGGGATATGGTGCTTATGGGAGAACTAGGTGGCTCCATTGCAGTAGCGGTGACATTTTGTTGTTTGTTTTGCAGGATGGAGCAAGAGGTGAGGAAGGTAGCCATATGGTGGGTATTTATCAGCCGATGGCTGCCAGAGTGATTGAATGTGAGCTGAAGGTGAAGCAGCAGACAGCTGAGAGGGAGAGCAGGGCCTGAGGCCTCGGGTCTGGTACCAGGTTGTTCATCATCTCCCTTAAAGGAAGGTCAACAGTCCAATGAATCACACCCACCACCAAACTTACAGCTTGTTCTCTGTCAGTTTTACTGCGTTTCGCTGCAGTTCTTAGTGTTCATATGGAACCCAAACCACTCCATGTGTCCCTACATAAGATTTTGCAGAAGAAACTGAAGGAAATCAAGATGCCAAGGTCTTTTAACTGCAATATTCTCAGACGTCATCGCAAACGGCTGCTGACGACAATGAAGCCAGCAACAGTACAATATGAGTAATTTTGTGTTTTGAAAGACACATAATAGCAAGGACGATAACAAGATCAGAAGCATCGAGTCTGTTCTAGGATTTGCAATGACATTACCAGTACAGACACAAATAATACAGTACATATGTGGTACAAAGACAATGGAGCCCTTCCATGAACACTCCAGCATGGTCAAAGGGCAACTACCCATTCAGCTAAGCACCCCAGTGGGAAACCTGCAAATCCCAAGGGGTATAAAGTTTTTATATGAATGGCTCAACCTTATTCACCAAGACCTCATAGACCTCATGGGAGGAACACACTTGAGACAAGGATTTGTCCCAGATTACTGTGGACTATATGCAAAATATGACAAGGGCACTCATGTTTGAAGAAAAGTAATCCTCCTCCATGTGCACCAGTAAGGAGAAACACATGTGATATGAATTTTCTCTCTCTAGGAGATACTACAGTCTTACAACTTGGTTCAAATTATGAAAAATACAGAAGTTAATTCCCATTTTGACTGACTCATCTCATTGTTGAGAACACCCAAGGCAGATCTGGGCATCCCAGGGGGTCAGTGAATGAAGTGCATCCAGTTAGTACTGCAGAGCCAGCAGTTTAGACAGTGCAAGTGTGACAGATTAAAGAAATAAAACTTAAGCATATGCAACAATGGTAAAGAGAAACTGATCTACTCTACAGTGTTTTTCTGCATAGAGAATTACAAGATACCCCCTCCCCGCCAAATGTCATACCGCCTCCAGTTCTTGACAAAACTCTGACGGGTGTCATCATGAAAAACACCATTTCTTAACTAGCGCTGCACTTAGTGGATTTGTGTCATTTGTAACTGCAATTGTGGCAATGTGGTGGTGCTGTATCGTAATCAGCGTAGTGCACCGGGACAGGCACTGCCAAAACTGCCAAAGAGGAAGAAAAGAGCTGTCTGTTTTGGACAGCAGCAAAGCGGGGGCAGCCTGGTGCGCCACAGTGTTTCTGCTGGTAACGCCTTTGCCACCACAACAACATAAAATAACACTAAAGAAAACAAAATTCCTTTCCCCTGCTGTTCGTTGATAGTTTTATATCGCCAGTTGGAGTTTATAAATGCCGCTGCAAATGGCAGTCAGACTCTGCGTTCCTAAACATTCCTCCATATGGAGCACATCTTTATGTGTCTGAACACTGTCCTGTGCTGAGATGTAGACATTGGAAATAAAACAGTTTTTTTGGTCAACTTATTTCCCACTTTATTCGTCCAAAAGTTCAAATATTAAAACATGATATTTGTTCATCGCAATACCCAACAACTTGACTGCTGCATATACTGATAAAAGCAAATAATTAAAATACAAATATAATATTAAGAAAATTTTCTAAATGCTATACAGGAGGACATCTTCATTTGTTTTAATAGTATTTTGCCAGCAGAATCAAATTGGTTTACAAGATATTCAGTATATCAGTATGTGTGGTCATGTTCTGGTCCCAAGCATAGTAACCACGTCATGTGGTCTACTACTTCAGTACACAAAAATTGCAGGTCAACATTTGATATCTGGGAATTCACATCACAGATACTGACTATATAATAATTTGGCCACAATTCATTAATTATTGTAGGTTTTTCTCCATTTATATAATTATTAGACCCCATAAAATACATTGCTTGTAAAAAGTGTTTGCTTGAGCCAGTTGACGGCTCAGTGCATATAAATGTGTGTGCACATGATGACGATGGTGCCACCTCCACCTCAATTTGAGCCAGGGGGCAAGCTTTGTGGCTTGCCTACAGGAAGTGCCAAAAACTGCAGTTCCTCTAATGGCCACTTGAGGTTGACTTCAGAGGCAAGTCAATCCCTATTAACACCCATGTTAAAATGCCCAACATTACAGCAAAAATAAACATATTTACAGTCTGTTATAAAAACAGTTTTGGTCTTTATAGCTTCTTTTAATATTCATGACAACTGTACAGGAGGGTAGATTTTTATATAACTCACCTATTTATATTATTATACAGGCTTCAAGTTACACATGTTTAAGGGTGGGGCCGCTAAAGTGGCAGGCTGCCTGTGAGGCGTAGCTACAGTCTATTCTGCTTTGTTTCTTTTTATTTACACATTTGAAAAAATGAAAACATGCAGTACATAATTTGCAAAGGAATGTGAAGGAGAATTGCCTAAGACCCTCAAGGAGCTAGATAAGTGGCCGTCTCCAGGCAGCATATTACAGCAAATAATTACAGCTATGTTATACACAGTATTTGTAGGTATCTGTCAATAATTTTAGACATGATAAAACAATATCATGAAGACAGTTTAGCATAGTACTTGACAACAATGCATTCCTAAAACACCTATATTAAGGTCTACACCTCGTTCATCCATAGCTCTACCTTTTTATCCAAATATCAATGTCAATTTTAGCTGAAAAAGTGAAGATAGCATGGCCAAATTGCTGAATGGTGACATTGCAGTAGCTACATCCATTATTTTATACAGTTTATAAAATCAACACAAGACTCTAGTCCAGTTAGAGATGGTAATGCAATGGGTTGGTTTGCCATTAGCAGCCACTAAGCAAGAAGAAAGAACAAGACGACGAATTAGAAGGTCAAAAGAAAAGACTAAAATGAACCTGAGCAGACAATTTATTCCCACCCACGTCTTATATATATATATATGTATGAAGAGATAACTATAAAGCAAAAGAAAGAAATAATTCAGATTTTGTTGACATAAAGAGATATTGAGCATGGATATTAGCTGAATCTATTTGTCCTGGACGGAAATATCCCAGGGAGCCAAAAGCTTGTCAAACAAAAATGAACATGACAATTGTTGCCTGTCATCCCCACTCTGTCCCCTCTCTTTGCCTCTCCACTCGCCACTTGTACACAATCTAATAAAAGTAGGAATGTCATAAAATGAAAATATTATTCTAAAAACAGGACGCATTGATACGGAGCGGCATCATTTTCATTTCACTTCATATGACACTATCACAGTTGCACAGAAGGCTTGTTTCATAGCAGGTGGTAAATACTGCAGCTCCCCTCCCGAGCAGCTCAGCCATCAACCCCTGAGGGCGCAACAAGAAGACTCACACTTTATAAGTATAGCACACATACACATCACTTTATCTGGCACACCTTGGTGTTTACACCAACATTGCTCCTCCAGATTCCTGTGTGACTAAAGCTTAAGTACAAATAATGCAGAGATGAAATGTGCGGTTACTGTTCAAGTAAATGTTAGAAGTGGCAAGACGTGTGGTTCAAGTGACCTTGAATGTGACAGCTGATGCGTCATTTCCAGCGATTCAGAAACAACCCAAAGTTGCAAGAAATAGCTGCCCTCTGGACATGCAATTACCAACATTCTCGTCAGTGCTGTGGGCTAAATGCAATGCTGATTAGAGATGAAGGAAGAAAAGCAAGACTCCAGGCTGGTTTCACACACACACAGGGGGAACCAGGTATGTAAATACCAGCTCTGTACAACAATGGTGCAGAGGAGCATCTCCAAACAAACAACTCATCAAGGCTCGGAGTGGATCAAAAGACAGCAGGAAATCATTGTTGGCTTCCAGCTAAGACTTTGAGGAGGGTACATGAGCACTAACCCTTTCTAAATGAAGAGCAGTAAAAGGCCACCTGTCCCGATAATTATATTAAATATCTAGGTAATCATGGCAGGGTCAGTATGTAGAGTCAACAACATAAATCCATATATCCACTAGGTCTTAGCCAAATAACAGGATCTGGAAGCCAAGCTGCGACTGTAAGGGGGGGAAAAAAACACAGAGAACACAGGCTGCTGTGTCTTTGTAGCTGCATATTCATGTGCTGGTGTGAAGCTCTGGACATCCAAAACTTCAGTGTCAGCATCTCTTCTACATTGTGAGAAAAATCAAACCCAGAACACAAGAAATAAGTAAACACCATTTCCATCAAAAAGACTACATTTGCCAGCTTTATTAAAAAGAGCTGGCTGTCAAGTTTTGTAAGTTGGAGGTTCCCACAGCACTTGAACGCACTACAGCACAAGTGTCAGCTATGCACACAGAGCAGCCTGCAGCGAACTTTCTCAAGTGAATCTGAGAAGGCATGCAAAAACACAGGTACTGTATGGTGCTTGAACATCATTATAAAAGATGCAAGAGTAAGGGAGAGGAAGCAGTGAATTCATCATTCTGTAGCTAAAAGCTTAGCAGCACCAGGAGGTGGGAGTTAACAGAAGTAAAGGGAGCAAAGGAAAACTAAGTGCTAAATATGTCTAGTAAGTGCCATATTCAGCTCGGCTCATACATTAGGGATAAATGCAATGTATCACTCCAGATGTTTGCCCCTTGTATTTGTACAGTTGTTGTTTTTGGAAACAAGTGTGATGCACACAGTTGATATTTGGGCTTTGTGTGGCTTCAGGTGTGGGTGTTTTCTCTGTTAGGCACTTAAATTGAGATGAGTGCATAGCATAAGATTTTACTACAATTGCATATTGCTGTTTTCACACTTGGGCGGTATCACTGTATTACAGTACACCAAGGTATTTAGAAATCCCTACGGTATCATTTTTAATACTGTCAACAATACAGACTTCATCTTATTATTAAATTCAGACATAAAGGCTATATTAAGGATGTATTGTATGTAGTGCACAGCATGCGCCACCAGGGGTCAGATGAGAAGCAACTGCGAGTAGTGGGGATGACGTTACAGAACTGTAAACAGCTGGCAGAGACACAGCAGGGCAAAAACAACTTATCTTCACATCTAACTCAGTGAATTAAGGGTTTATTTTGACCAAACCAGAGTTGGTGATTGCTGGAATAGTTGACTATAGATGACTAACAAGACTATCAAAGTTTTGAGTGAGTTTTATTTTGTTTCTGCTGAGTTTGAGTGAACTGTGTTTTATGATGGGGTTACAAGGCCATTATGCAAACACTAATCTTCATTTGGTAGAAGAGTGACACTTGAATTCAGAAGGTGTACGGTTGCATTGTACATTGTGGATGTAAACACCGACCAGAATGAATGAAGCAAACTCACGGGGGGAGTAAAAAGGTTTGCCGTTGATGAAAAACACACAAGCACACCAGTACGTTTCCCCCTCCTTTGCACAGGCAAAGGTGAGGGCACCTTTGGTCAAAAAGCCCAATAAATCCACTGAAGGCTCGAGAAAAGTAGGGGAAAAATCTGCTGGAGTTGTTGCCCTGACAGCCTGATATATATTAGCCTACTGAGGCAACATTAGCTTCTCTGACCTGTGGCGCGGCGCGGTTAAAAAAACAACAACCTTATAGCGTCACTGGCCCAAGCGGGCCTGTGACTGGTCAGTCAACTTGCCCGACATACTTTTTGATTGGCCCCGGGCCATTGGGCCATTGCTTATGTCGAACACCGAATTAAGCATCGTCTTTGAACAAAAAGTAGTTTTGAAAAAAACAAAATGATGTCCTCATATCGTTTATTTTAATAGTCACAAGTGTTTCTTGAGGTAGAAAGAGGTTTCTGGCACAACTTCACTGATTCACAAGGTGCATGGAGAGTGAGGAAACACTGAAAAATGTCAAAAGAGCTCCAGCAACACTTGTGGTATGGAAAGAAACCGAAACGAGTCGGTCAGTAAAGTTTCTTTCCATACCACAAGTGTTGCTGGAGCTCTTTTGACAATAGTCACAAGTGTGTAATAAAGTATAAAACTATATAAAACATTTCAACACCTGAACATTGTTATGCAAAAACTAATTACAAATAATGCAACATTTCGAAAAGTCATGTGATTTGTTCATTTTGTAACTCTGGATGAGTTTTCCTCGTTCCATAATGTGACTGTTAGTAAAATTGGTCAGATTTGTTGCCATATAAACCAAAATGTTTATAACATAAATAAACACGTTTCAGCCATAAAATAGGATCAGGTTTTGTACCTTTTCCACTTTTGTGTTGGGCTCAGCTGAAGACTGACTCAGCAGAGATGGCTGCCATCTTTTATTTACATGGATTAGTGTATTGTGCTTTTGCCACCACTAGATGGCACAAAAGAGTGTCCATGAACGAGGACAACAGGTCTAGGTTAAGCAGAATGAAGTATAAGGTGCAGGAAAGAATGTGATGTCCTCATATTAGGACACAGGGTCTCAAGAGGATATACCATATACCCGGTGAAATGTCAGGAAGGTATGAAGATACGAAAAAATAGATACCTCCTAGGACTACTCGATTATCAGGGTTCCTACACATTTGGAATTTCAAAATTCCATACTTTTCCATAACCTAATTTCCAGACTTCTCTGCGTTTTTTTTTGTTTTTTTTGTTTTTTTTTTTCAGAGAATATGTATCATATTTCACATCATATTTTATTATTCTTAATAGGCGATTGTAGCCAAGTACCATAATGGCATGAAAATAAAAACTCAGGTAAGTTCAATGTCTGGGCTGAGGCAAAAAGGTTGGGACTCTGGGTGCAAGCGATGCAGTAACGAAACATCTGTGTTTTTTCCTTTCATGTGGCTCAGAATCGCCTTCTCCCCATGTCTGCGATGTCAAACGATTTCACACAGAGCTTGCATCTAGCTCTGTGTGTGAATTGGGAATCCTTGGCCAACCAGTATTTATATACAGTATTGTCAAGCCATCCATCCAAAAACTTGCATCCACCCATTGTGAACCACGTGAAACTTGCCTTCTTGTAGAAGGTGCAGTGTTGGAGTGAAATTTGATACCTGGGGGGCTGGAGGAGGGTCATGGGGCAGCAGAATGGACATACTACTTGTCAATCAGGTAAAAGGGGCGGCGGTATGTTTTCTGAGATGTTTGCTCTCACACAAACTGATTGATTAAATTATTTGTGGAAATACCTAATTTTCTATTTTAGAAAACAGTATTTTAGAACAGTGGTAATTGTCTGGAAACATAAATATTTTTCCATACTTTTTTTTCATTTTCCATAATTTTTAATACCTGGAAATTGATCAAATTTGCACATGCGCGGCTTCTGTAGAAGACAAAATAACATCTCCAGGCGTCCGTGACCAAAGATTGTTTACCCTCGATTTCATTAATTTTGAAATCGTTTGACCTCAAAATCGTAATCGCAATCACCACACGATTAATTGCACAGTCTTAATACCTCCCAAGCCTAATTAACAATTAGCTGATTAATCAATAAGTCAATCAACACAAACTCAATTGACAAAACGTTTGATAGCTGTTTGAGTCCTTCATCATGCTTTGCAATTGTTATTATTTGCTGCTTTTCTCGGTTATGTATTCTTGGACTGAATAGGATAAAACAATGTGAAGTGGGCAGTGAGAGATCGGCCCACATATCTCAACACAAAAGTGCACCTTTGGGACAAAATGGGATGTTAAAAGGGCTCAATGCAAAATTCACAGTGTATGAATTCTCTGGACACAGTTCTCAACATAGAGGTGGCAGAGCCGTAAACAGCATTAAACAACAGAAACAGAGCTGAAGGTGTAAAGAGGGAATTGGAGGGTGGGCACTAGGCTTCTGCGACAATGGCGTCCAGTTAATCAGTGGTATCCACCATATAAGTGCAATGGGAAGCTGCGGTGATAAGCGCGTCAGTAGGATATCCACATGCACTAACATAAATGCACGGCTGGACCAGCTTACCACACCAAACCACAGAGGAACTCATGTTACAACACTCACAGAGGAAGCGCGACTTCATTCTCCACTCAGAACACCATTACCATTACTACTTTCTTTAAATAACAAATAGTGGATTGTCGCTATATTAATGCTCTGAATGTCACACTCAGAACCTTAAACACTCCAAAAAAAATGAAGTCAGAATAGACCAGGATCCCTGTGCAGTGTTTTTAGCACTTTGCAGAGTCAATGACTTGAAGAATTCAAAGTGTTTTGGTGGCAAAAAGATCCAATTTGGTGCTGGTTAGGTGTCCTCAATAAAGAGGCTATGGGGTGTAAAATGTTTTGTGCTTTCTGCCTAAATACTGAGCTATGTTCTAGGGATCAGTGCTTTGTTCCACAGAAAGGAAATTACTCTCTTCACTCTGTTGGGTATATGCAAAGTCTCTGTCTCTCTTTCTCTCACACACACGCTCACTGGCAGGTTATTGATTCCCAACCTCCCATTGTGTTGCATAGTGAAACTGACACCTAACTCACAGCACAGATTATGCAGAAGTCGCTGCAAATGGTGAGAGAAAGAGAGGGATAACACAAAGAGACAACTGCAAGCTCCTCTTCCCTGTACTGACCCTCCTTCAGTGATTACTAGTGAATACGGAAAATTATTTAAAGATTATTTTATTTGTTTTTAAAAGCAGTACAAGGGCTACAAGGGTTTAATCTTCCAGTTTCCAAAGCCCTTACTCCACCTCTAGAAACATCACATCTGTTGAACAATTACTATTCTTCATGCCACACTTAAGTCTGAGTATTTTTTACTGTTGAATAGTATGCTCCTCTATGAAATCTTTTCCATCCATGGATAATTTTGTCAGTAACATCTCTACAGACCCATTTTTCCTCCTAACATTTGTGAATATTACTGTGTTATATAATATCTACGGAATATGTATATTAAAGCTAGACTGATAAATTGGCAGTGCTGATATATCAGCTGATATTAGTCTGCCTATAGGTGAGATGATATTTAACAAGAAATGTCATACAGAAATACAAAATAATTGTTTGAGGTAGTGGAGAAACAGTGTCACCATTGTATAGTTTGTCCACTAGAGAGCACATGCAAAGTAATTTTTAATTGCAATTCAATTAGTGTGTTGTATACGTAACATATCGTAGCATATGTAGCATAACGTCAATAGCGCCATACTCTTGTTACCCCCCTATAGGGTTGTAGCTAGTTGGTGAGCCAAGGTTTGCAGCACTCTTGCAAGCTGCTTCAAAATGTTCTTGTGTTGCTGTTGTAGGATTTGACAATACTGTGGTTAAGGTCTGGTTAGCTTTAAGCACAAAAACCACTTCAGGTTAGGGAAACATAATGGTCTGGGTTAAAATAATCACTTGAAACATGGAACATGAGACCTTGGGGGAGTTTTTCCAAACTTTGGGTTAACATCTAAATTACCCACTAGTTGGTCTAATTTCCAAGGAAACACATGCCATTTTTCAACACAGTAACTCAATAGAGACCTAATTTACTGATATGATGTTTCAATACCGATCCAGCTCAGTGCGATATGCTGTTATTGGCTCATGCCAATCATCAAGCTAATGCCATAAGCTAATGTGTTCTTTAACATTATAACCTCACAACAACACTCTCATAAATTTATTTTTAGTATGATTTTTTCAACCACCAATAGCAGCCCTATGCTACCCCATGATTAAATCCGCTACATAACATTAGCTATAGCGATATGAGCAGTGGTAAGTTAACGTTGTAGTATTGTCAGGATACCAAAATCTTTGTTTCAGTACCCATACCAATATCAATTTTGATACTTTGCGTTACTTTTCCGTACTTTTCCTAAGGAAAAGTCCTTTTGGCTACAAACCTTTAGAACAATAAATAGTAGGGGTGTAACGGTACCAAAAAAATCGTGGTTCGAAAGTACCTCGGTACGGACATCACAGTTTGGTTGCTCAAATGTTTCACCCAAGTTGTTGTTTGGTGTCTCGTGTTGTCTCCCTTTGCGAGGCAGACTTTCTCTTGTCTTTTTTCACATGCGCCAGCTGCGAATGTTGATACAGGTGTTGTCATACACACCACTTGTGAAATCTGTGCTCTAATAGGAACAAGAAAGGCGTTTGTGTGCATAAATGAGTAAAGTACCAGTATTTTCCAAATGTAGTACCGTTTGGAATACTCTAGTACCGCGGTACTATTTGTATACCGTGCAACACTATAACGTTGCCTTAGATAATGTTACTTGCAGCTATTTCATTAACATGAAATGACAGAGAATCAGTCCCTAAAATAGGGACTAAAAATTGCGGCATCTTCATGTGATTTTTTTGCGGGAAATTGCGGCAAATGATAAAAACTGTGGCTAATGATGAAAGGAGAAAAAAAAGTGATTGTTTTTTTAATTACTACCTGCAAAAAATAAGTCATGTAATCACTTGCTATAATAATCATACTGAATATTACAAAAATAGCTGCAAATGTTTGGGTTTTTTTTATAGTTATCTTCTTTAGTTTTATTTAATTAGTTTCAAAACATGGACTCCAATACACTGAATATTGTAGCCAGACAATATGACTGTAAAACAACATGTACGCTACATCTTCTGTAAACATAACATTTTAATACATTCAAAACATATTTTATGCATTTAAACAGTGCAAATTTTTATGTCAATACAAAGTGTTTCTCCATACTGCAATGCCATTTGCAAATTTGATGATGCTGATGACACTTCAAATGACAAGAGAGTCTGGAGAATAAATGTAATGTAACATGAATAAAACTTTAATACATTTCCTTGTCCATGAAAATGATTTCTGCCAGAGTCACCTCAGACAGATTTTCATCGGCAATGGTTGCTGTTAATCAATAAGGACAACCCCCATGATACTACACCACATCACAACATCATAAAAGTCTGTCTTTTAATATTGTTTTGATTTAGAGACCCCATAGCTACAGGAATCACTGCAATACTTTAGAAAAATGTTGATTATGTTTTAAAAACATTAAAAAAATATATTATTATTATTGAACCATAAAAGTCAAATTCAAATTCAAATTCAATAGCAATGTTTGCCTCAAAACTACACAATTTGATGGGCTATAATAATTATTATATTTGTACATTTATTTCTAACTATTTATTTTCATTTTGCATCTTTTATTTAATTTACATATATATATATATATATATATATATATATATAGATATATAGATAGATATATATGTTTTGGACAATTTTGTTGATTGTATTTCCTCTTACTTCTACAACTTCTCTGTAAAAGCACCTTGGCCAACATTTGTGTTTAATAATTAAAATAAAACTGAAATTTGTCAATGTTAGCTTATAATGAGATCTCACACTAAGTGGCTGTGCTACAGCAGGACCTCATCGCATGACGGAGGCTATAAACCAGACAAGACTGAGACCAGGATAAAGTGAAATGAAGTGGACAAACACATAGGGTGAAGGGCAGGAGTGATACACAAGAGCTTTACACGTACAGCAAGCCCATGTGCTGCCTCTACCGTTGCCTGCATACACAATAACATGCACCATCCGGGCAGTGGCTACAAGGTACATCAAATGTAATGAGGTATAATTCAAGCATAACTGAAAATAGAAGAATATTCTAGGCTCAGTGTTCCTGTGCCAGGAAAATGTCAGGTACACAGTAGATACCTTGCCATGCCATACATTCCTTCACTCAGTTGAATAAGCACAGAGACGCTTAAGGGTGACAGCATGCATAGTTAAGTTGCAGTGGAAACGACACGCTTGACAGCACGCTGTATATATTCACACAGGGAATGCACGCTTCCCCACGTCTGTCTGTTTTTTCATGCATGGATCAACGAAGACCAGCATATCAGAACAATGGGAAATGTTAAAGGACATTACATATAGCCTTTACATGTAAGCTCATCATTGTTTGCAATAGCACACTTGCTTGAAAGCATCTAAACAGCAATGCATTCAAGTGTAGAAAAAGAAGAGTAGGTGTCCGGCTGAAAAAAAAAAGACAGTACAGAAGTAATTTAGCTATTACATCAGACTGCTTACAAGAGCAGAGCCTTGAAATAAGCCAAGCGTCCATCGGTTCAAGAGCAGGGCACACTTATAGGGAGCATTTGAGGAGAATTCAATTTAATGTGAAATATTCAACTTTTAGTAAAAAAAAATACATAATTGGTGGTGTGAAGGTGAATCACATGATGAGTTACTGATGAAGTTAAGCAAATTCCCTCCTTAGTTTTAAGAACAGAAACTTAATGTTTCTGACAGTAAAATCATCTGGATTTACACCACATTTCTTTTCCAAAATATTGTGTTTTAAAGTGACAACATTTGAGTTCCCTCACTTACAGTCTGTAGTAAGGCTGGGTTAGGCCTGAATAAGGACACGTCTGCCCAAAAAGAATCATCTCCCTCATTTATCTCTGCATGTGTGGCTGGATCTGATGATTCGTAGCCCAAGTGTTCAAATTCCTGCCTGTCTGTAATGTAGACCGGCCTCAGGGTGTATGCCTACTATTCAACAACACACACACTGGGGCTATGGGAACACTGGTAGCACAGAGCACAATGACAGTGTAGAAACCGGAGCCTACCACTGAAACCAGTCCACAAATAGAATGAGACTGCAGGTGAGATATTGCCCCCTAGTGGTTTGTTTGGCAAGAGCAGGGACTTCCAAGAGAGTTGAGTGACAGTGAAGCTGAGAGGTAGACATTCAACAGCCATATTCACTAAAGCGGTACACTGTGGATCAAGAGTGTTTCACAAAATTACCGTTCATTTCTGTCCACTATGTAAGCATAACATCCGACACAAAACACAACACCTTACAAATCGTGCAAATTCAGAATTTGAATCCTTACTGTGGCTAAAACAAAGCAGGGCAACACAACATCAAGCGGTGGGAACATGAAACATGCTTACACATCCAAAAAGATGAAAAATTAGTACATAAAACCATACGCTGGAGGAAGGAGAGGATTTTCTCCTTCTGTGCCGGTAGAGAATGTGCAGCTGTTCAGGTACTGTGCCAACAACACGCCAAGGCTGACTCACTTCCAGAAGCTGCTGTGTAGAATCATCCAGAGACTAGGGGAGTCACCAGCGCTGGGGCTGACTGGCGCACTGTGCTGATTTCTTTATGAAATCCTAATAATGGTTCATAGATGGAAGGATTAAATATATCCACAACTCTAGCCCGGTGATATCAAAGAGCAGGCTGTATTACGAGGGTATGTTTTCATCTTAAAGTTTCTTTTATCCTGAATCTTCTGACTTGATTTTAAGATTTCAGTCAGTGTCACTTTGATCAGCTGCACGATCAAAACGTCACGGTCAGAGATACAGTGATGGAGCCCTTCATGCAGGGAGGGATGAAGGTAATAGAATTGTGCGAAATGTTTCCCAGTACAAAGGAACTCAATCAAGTGTCAGGACTACATCACATGATAAAATATAAAAGGAAAAAAAGAGCAATTACAGAAACAAAAAAAACATAAAAAAACAGACAGTCCTCATTCTATTAAATTCATTGTATATAGTGCACATCATGTGCCACCTGGGGTGAGTCTCCGGTCTCCACTGATAGAAGCAGGCAGTGTCTGACAGACACCTCAACTCCCAGTGGTGGAGGGATAAATAACAGCCAGCTAACAACGGCAGAGATAGGCCGTGGGGAAAACTACATGTTTTCTACATCGGACTCTGTGAATTCAGGGTTCATTACGACCAAAGCGGAGCTGGTGATTGTTGGAATAGTAGACTTACCAACTGGATGACTAATAAAAGTAACCAAGACGGTTTGGTAGAGTTTTATCTCATTTATGTCGAGTTCAAATTAAGTGTGTTTGTGGGCTAAATTAACCAGACAATTAAGCAAATCTTTGTTCCATGCCCACAAGAAAGCTGAATTCAAAAAGTGTGCAGTTGTATTTCTCTGTTTAATAAAGAAAATAAGTGTGAGAACATAATTTTGATTGTCATTTTGTGAGTTTCTGTTGGTATTTAGTGGTCTGAAAAAGCTACAGGTGCTTTCACATCTGCCCTGTTTGGTTCAATTCAATCAAACTCATGTTTGTCTGCCCGCTAACTGCGGTTCGTTTGGCCAGATGTGAACACAGCAATCATACTAGAGTGCGTACCAAAACAACCGGGCTGAGACCTTCTTGAAGAGGTGGTCTCGGTCCGGTTAAGGTGCGTTTGTGGTGAGAACGTGTTCCAACCTTGATCTGAACCAACTGCAGTCACATTGTGCATTGTTTGGGTTAAACAAGCATGAGCATGTTACAGTTCTGGAGGATTATTAATGTGCACCTTCTCCTGTATTGCCTTAATATGCATATTCGGCACATCCAATGCATCAAAACATTGTTTTCTAGTTGGAACCATGCCTCATTTTCAAACTGTATGGTTTGCCTAAAATGAACAATGACAGCAATGAAGTCCACGATGACCAGCGCTAAAATCAACCTGCGTAGTTGTCCCTCCATTGTGACATTAGAAAGTGGCACATTTATCTTGCAAGTGTACTCTTCTTCAACGGTTTGTTTACTTCCTGTTTCACACAGGCATTTTATCTGGTCCGCTTGTAAATGCTGCCTAGAGAACACGAACCAACTCTAGGAAATTATGCAGTTTTGTAACAAAATTAGTCCCTGAATTAGACCAAAGCAATACAACTCTAGGTCTGAAAGCACCCTAAGACAGCAGTGAACCTCGACAGTTGATGGTTGGGGGGGTATGAACAATTGGATACTGCCTAAGCCTAGAACCTACAATTAAAAACAAAAGACAGGTGACTAATAAGACTACTGATTCAGTCTTTCTAACAGCAGAAGCTTAACAATGCAAGTTAAGTTGGATTTTGCTGTTCAATAAGAATATTCGACTGTCTGTTCTGTGGGATGTTGAGGGTGACAGCGCCTTTAGCATAGGCTAATATATTAAACAATCCAAGTTAGCCTCCAAGACAAGGTGTGCTAGCTACACGACAGATTGGTAATTTTCCAACATTTTTTGCTAACACTCAAAAAACAAAAATCCAGACAATATCATGGGGTGGCAGTAGCTCAGTCCATAGGGACTTGGGTTGTGAACCAGAGGGTCGCCTGCTCAAGTCCCCATCCAGACCAAAATATGGAGCATGGACTGGTAGCTGGAGGGGTGCCAGTTCACCTCCTGGGCCCCTGAGCAAGGCACCGAACCCCCCAACCACTCGGACATCTCTCCACTTAGTGCATGTATAGGTCCAGTTTGTTCATGTGTGTGTACGGACCTGTGTGTAATTGACAACAGAGTGAAAAATTGAATTTCCCCTTGGGGATTAATGAAGTATATAAAATTAAAAAATTAAATTAAGTTGCTGTGAGCTGTGAATTCACCACTTCTAAGCAGAGGATAGAAAATCACGTTATCTTAGGGTCTGACTGACTGGGCA
This sequence comes from Epinephelus awoara, assembly GCA_035609425.1. NCBI lineage: Eukaryota > Metazoa > Chordata > Actinopteri > Perciformes > Serranidae > Epinephelus > Epinephelus awoara. The sequence continues at coordinate 22,491,730 of CM069306.1, read as the reverse complement.
AAGCCTCTCTTCCTCCAGGAAGCTGCCTGTGTCTAAAGCCTAGTTCATTACACGATTTTCACCCTAATTTTGTGTCGCGGAGACTATCGTAATCTTTTGAGTGCTCATATCTGGCGACGTGCGTTTCTGTCAGCGGGAGTCTCACCAACTGTGTTACAACCTGTGTGTGCACACCACAAGATTTCTCCACCGAGCCCTTGCCGACAGAGCCCCAGATAGCGCGGTGACGTCACTAAACTTGGAGACGACACATCGTAAAAACATGGATATTCTTCCCAGTGTTGAATCAGATCTGCCTCCAGGGCCTGTTTGCAAACACAACGCGCTCCCCGTGATCCTGTGGATGCCGCCATTGTTGTTCCTTGCCAGTTTGTCATTGTTACCAGATCTTGGGCGAGAAAGAAGCAACCAGGGCTATGGAAACAAGCCCAAAAGAAGCGACTATCATGTGTTTAAATAACTTATTAGACGGATACATATATATAGAGAGAGAATGGTGACGTTAAGAGAGCAAGCCCAAATACGCAACTCCACTTTAGAAACAAGCCCAAAGCGCGGCTAATAAATAGACCTGGCAAGTGGCAACCCTGCGTCTTGTCCTCCTCACATTTCTTCCGTCCTCCTGCGTGCTGACGTGGGACGTATCCTGCCTCTCATTGGCTGATGCTCTTTGTCAGTCGTGTCACACTTCTCCAGTTTGCTAGCATGCCAGATATCCAGTCCCAGTCAAAGCCGAGGGGGTGACTTGCTCGTAGGCTTGTTCACACATGAGGACTCGTCGTGGCAGACTATCCGCCGACTCACCTCCGACCTAAGGTGGCTCTGAAGATCCTCTGCGACATCAAAATCGCGGTGAAAATCGTGTAATGTGAACTAGGCTTAACTCAGACTGCGCTCACTCTGCAGCTACAACTGGTGACCAAAAGGTCTCCAAAAGTACATTGCCGGATGACTGACAAAAAAAAAAACAACAACAACAAAAAAAAAACACTACTTGACTTGAAGAATCTTAGTTGACTGAGGGAGCTCTGACTCAATTTAAATTTAAATTAAATCCGCAACAATTCAAATTTTCGACCTTTAGGGGGTCGTAAAATTAATTAATTGTATTATTTAGGTAATAATATAATATTTCTTTTAATCAGACTTTTAAGAACAAAAAGGCAAACTATATGGGCCTTGTCTGATTTGCTTTTGTTTGTTAAGTGTCTGGAAAGGGCATCTGTTTATTTGTCACTTTTTGTTTCTAAAGAAGCAATAGTGGGGAAAAATGGAAATTGTAAATGCTGACATGCTTGTCAGATCTAATTAGGGTGTGACAACAAACCAGCCCAGTGTCGCCCAGTCCTGTAAAGCCATCCATTTTGTTGCTAAGTTACGTTCCTCATCATCTGAGCGACAACAAAATTACAAGTGACAATTGTCGTGATCCCCTGGAAACTCTAAGATCAACTGATAATTAGATGGTTCTTCACAAGCAAGGAACAAACGCCATAGTAACATCAGGCATAATTGCTCCGTGTCTTATGTTGAGCATTCATTAAAGCTGGCTGCCTCTGCTGCCACTGTGTTGATGGGTTCACTCTGTCATCACAAGAATATTCCCCATTATATACCGAAATCAGCCACACAGCCAGTAATTGGAAACACAAGGGTCTTGTGGCACTGTCTGAGGTTTCATTGACAAACAAAAGAAAGGGTCCAAAGACACGAGCATGGTGCCCTCCATGTCTTTAAGTTAATTCCACAGCATCCTCTGCTTAAAAAAAGTATGTGAACTTGAAATAAAATAGTTCACAAAAACCTTTGATAGCAGAAATGTTGAGGCTTCTTCAGTACAGAGGGCACAATTGAATAAAAATAGGTTCTTCAGAGTGCTTTAGCTCAACGGCTGTTTGTGTAATGTAGCATGAATAGTACAAATTGCTACAGAGGCCTGTCTCTTATCCTCTCTATATTCTGCTGGTGCTTCTCTGAGCAGTCAAGGTCCTTTAACACATATTCTCTTAGACAGTAAATGGTGAACATCCTCACTCACATGTCCCCTATTCATTCCCCAAAAAATCCACCTACTGTAGCATTTGTCCTTAATATGGCTTTTTTTAAGTCAAACATCAGCCACAGCGGAGTCAATTAATCTTTTTTTTAGCTAAAATACATGTTGGCTCAGGACAGGGAATACAACATTTTGCGTGAAACAAGAAAAAATGGTGTGAAAGAGTTTCATGAAAAATGTGTGCTATTACTGCCTGAAGAAACAGACAAAAACATATATACAGTGTGTAGTGAGAAGAGACAGAGAGATTGAGTGGGAGACAAAGGAAGGGATTTAGCTGTAAAATAGCAGCCAGGTGAGTTTTCACACTGACATGCCTGGCATCCTACAATAAGTGTAAATAGTAATACATGGCTTACATTCACAGTTCTTCAACACTTTTAATTCCTACATAAACTCAAACATAAATATACAAATTCACTGCTTGAAGGAGTACAAATTGTCACATTAAAAGAAAAAGACTAACTGCAGTATAGAGCTGGGCAATTAGATATTGTAATGTGAGGCCATATGAGGCCAATATACAATGTAATATCCTACGTGTTTTCTTTTACTGGCTTTAAGGGCTGCATTACAGGAAACTTATATAATTTTCTGAACTCACCCGACTGTTCTAGCCTTTCTATTATTAGCCTTTACCATTGGTGGACAGTAAGAAAAGTTATTTTACTCAAGTACCATACTTAAATACAGTCTGAGTGACTATATTTTTTGGAAAGTTATTATTTTGACTCCACTGCATTTGAAAGACAAATATTGTAGTTTTGACTGTAATACATCTATATGAAGGCTCTCATTACTTGTTACATTTACTTTGAAGTCAGCGGATGATTTTTTATTTTATTTTCCGTGGTCCAGAAATTGTGATCATGCAGTACCTCCACCTTGCACGTGCGCTACTCAGATTGGGCAACTCATCGGTAGAGACAGGTAGAGAGGAGAGGTCAGCAGCAAGTGGTTGTATGTGGTTACGTGGTGTTACTTTGGTTACGGCAGCAGATGGAGATGAAAATTCCCCACACGATCAACTATGGCCATAGCTCATGTTTGAATGTTTGAGATAAAGAATCATTCATAGTGTTTTAAATGTTTGCTCTGTTTACGGTGCACAAATTCCACAAGAACTCGCCATCCAACCTGAGAAAGCATGTTAAGGTGAATGAATATTTTAAACAAAGTTGTCTGTGCTTGTAGCCTAATAGTTGCAGATTTTGTGCTATGTTTGGTCAAATGATTGTTAATGGATTTGCCCACAAAGATGTCTTACACTGTTAGAATCATTTTTACTTAAGCTGTGGATTCACATCGGACCTGGTGTTGCGCGTGTGTTCAACAACAGATACATTTAATTTTATTAATTAATTAATTTTATTTTTGAAAAAGTACTTTGAATGCCTAAGTTTTCTTTGTAAAAGCAAGCACTCCCGTACTTAAGTAATAATCTGACTCAGCAACTTTCACTTGTATTGGAGTAATATTTAACCATGAGTATCTATACTTTGACTCAAGTAATAAAGTTGTGTACTTTGTCCACCACTGGTCTTTACCCACTTAGTCATTATATTTACATTACTGAAAATTATGTATCAAAAATCTCATTGTGTAAATATTTTGTGAAAACACCAACAGCCAACCCTACAATATTGAGGTATTCAGTCAAAAATATTGTGATGTTTGAGTTTCTCCTCCCACATTCCAAAGACATGCAGGTTGGGGATAGGTTAAGTGGTGACTCTAAATTGTCCGTAGGTGTGAATGTGAGTGTGAATGGTTGTCTGTCTCTATGTGTCAGCCCTGTGATAGTCTGGTGAACTGTCCAGGGTGTACCCCACCTCTTGCCCAATGTCAGCTGGGATAGGCTCCAGCCCCCCTGCAACCCTCAAGAGAATAAGCGGTTACGAAAATGGATGGATGGATGGATGGATGGATGATTTTCTTCATATTGCCCTGCCCTACTGTAGTGTAGCCTATTCTATTTTTACCTCATGTCAACAAATCCAAAGAAAAAACATAAGCAGGTGAAAAGTCAAAGGATCACCAAAGTTTACAATTCATCCTGATGAGGATAATGACGGTCTGTACAAAATTTCACAGTAATCCAGCTCACGTGGCTAAACGCTGCTGCACTGGGTGACATGATCCTCCGTTACACTAATGAACATGGACACTGTAGTTATTTTGGGTCAATGGCACATTCACCATTGTACTGCTGTGAATACACACTAGCATCACGTTTATTAATCCACAGCTAAAAATAGTCCTCAACAAATGTACCATTTAATGGTGTTTGACCAACCTTTACTAGAAATCTAGGAGGTACTTTATTCTTTAATATATATATCTGGATATATATAGATATATATATCTATATATATCCAGATATAATTGTGACCTGTTTTTAAAGATTTTCGACTTAGGGCTGAGTTGAACAGACAGGGTAGGGAAGTCAGAAAGCAGTGACAACAACTAACACATTGTTAGTTTTGGTCTTTTCATGGGATCTGTTGACAATTGGAAAATATAACACCAGCCTTATCACTTCATATATGCAATGTAAAAACGGTATCTATGATAATCTGCTGCTGCTGAGTACGAATTTAATCACAGATAAAGACCCTTTTAAATTCCCTCAGAAAAGATGCTGAGGTTGCATGCTCTTCTCCGGCTATACCTTGAATTACACCCATACGGACACTTTTATAATTTACACTTCTATATGCCAGTACACCTGAGAGCCTCCACAGAATAAGCATCCAGACTGATCTAACTGCACAGAGGTGCTGTGTATGAGAGAAAAACACAGAGCGTGCACAACTTAACAGCTGTCCTATAGGATCAACTGGAATTACAATGTGTGCTCACCACTGGGTAAAACAGCATCCATCTCCAGTGGATACAAATGTGCTGCTGTGAAAATATGCAGGGGAAAGGAAAAACAATCCAATTTGTGTGAGCTGTTAAGGATAACCTCTAATTCAGTGTTTCCTTCAATATCCAGAATGTAAAATGCAAATGAAAAAAGAAAGAATAATAAATGACGCATGATAAGCAGGGGAAATTGCTGATAAAGAGAAAATTGTTACAGAGACTAATGTGCTTGGGAGCTGGCCAGTTATTTTGTACGCCACCGTCTCATCTCTTTAGACGACCATTTGCTATTTTGATTGATGCGTGAGAGCATCGGCAGCCGGCAGTTGAAGGAAAGAGGAATGGAGTCGGTGAAATGGCGCAGCAGCTGGACACAAGTATGATTCACAATTCCCTGCTCTTCCTGGAAACCCTGGGCTGATGGACTGCTGATGAGTGGTGGATGTTGTGGTGGATGAGTGGAGGACAGAGAGAACCCACTGAGAGGTCAATAGTTCTGCGCTGACCTGTGAAGAACTCCATTATACCTCGATCACATCTCTGACTCACTTCTTTTTTCCAACTGGTGAAGCCAGCCAATACTGAGCAGTAACAATATCATTGTTGCCAACTGGACTACAGTCCTGATTCAATCACAACCCTGTACAGAAATATATCACGCAGTCATCCCTTGCTTTCAGCAAAAGTTTGCAAGCACTTTGGCTGCAATATAGGCTGCAATTTGATGGCACTTCGGTCAATACTCTGCCCCTCTATTTGATCCCAAAACCTGAGATCACCTCAAAAACACAATGCCTCAAAGAGTGGCACATCTTTTGACAGCACATCTACACTACCGTAAGGCTGATTTATATTATCTGTTATATACAAGCAGATAGCTGCCCCCTCACTTTCAATGAAACAAAAAAAGGAGAGAACATAGCTGATTGAATTCCATTACATAACACCTTTGTCTGTTGTTGAGAGAAGCAATCTGTTATTGCTGAAGCTATGCTTTGTCACTGCCATTACAGCCAAACAATTACATGCCTGATTGTATTCACTTTGCCCTTACACACACCCACTGCAATTCTTTATGCTCTTACAACTGACTGAAATGCTTTGCATAATACATCTGCTAAGTTGCATTATTCCATTTAGAAGCAGGAGGACTATAAAAACTTGCAGGAAATACATAATATTAAATGTGAAAAGAAGCTTTGATATCTTCTCTGGCACAGGGTGTGTCCCAGCAGAAGGAAAAATATGGAAATATTTCCAGGTATTAAGATTCTTAAAAGTAGCGAGAATTACTGCCTTGTTGTTGTATGACTCTGCCAACCAGTCAATTTGCAGTTCATGTGTGTTCAGACCCATATTTGTAGTGAAGACTTTGAAGGAATTTATAGGTCCAGTGTGTAGGATTTAGGGGAATATACTGGCAGAGTATATAATATTCATAACTAGGTTTTCTTTGTATAATCAATTGAAACTAAGAATCTGTGTGTTTTTGTTACTGTAGTATGAGCCATTTCCATCGACATACAACATGGGTCTTCTTCAATGGAGTCTGCTATACTATATCTACAGTAGCCCAGAACAGAAAAATCAAACACTGACCCTAAATGCTGCCATTCGTGATTTTGCATTTTTTTGTTGTTTGCCACCATAATCCTCCAACACGCTTCGCACACAAGAGAAGTTTCAGTTGGTTGCAATCTGCAACCTCACCACTAGATGCCACTAAATCCCACAAACTAGACCCTTAAAGGGAAAGTGCACCCAAAAATGAAAATTCAGCCATTATCTACTCACCCATACACCGATGGAGGCCCTGGTGAAGTTTTAGAGTCCTCACATCTCTTGCGGAGATCGGCGGGGTGAGCGGCTAGCACACCTAATGGCAGACGGCGCCCCAGACTAACGTCCAAGAACACAAAATTGAATCCACAAAGTATCTCCATACTGCTCATCCACAGTGATCCAAGTGTGCTGCAGTCGCGACATAAAAAGTTGTTTCGAAAAACGTCATATGAACTCTGTTTTTAGCCTCACTGTAGCCTGTAGCTCTGACTGCTTCTGTGCTCCGCGCTCACGTGTGCACGCCTGTGCGAGACCAGCGAAAGCATGAGCTTTGCTCACCCATGTTTACATCACGTGACACGTGCACCGCAGGGAGAGACAACGGTAACCACAGAGTTAAAAGATAATTTGTGCTACGGTCTTTTAGCAAAGGACAGCCCAACATGTCTGAAGTCTTTGAAATTGAGGAGGAACAGCATTTCTTTGTTGAGCCGTATTTGTTTGAGCCCGAGTATACAGACAGAACTCAGGCTGCTGGACGAAGCAGCCGCCGCAGCTCATGCGCCTAACCCTCAGCCAGCCGCAGAATACTGGAGTCGAGCACTGGAAACCTGGTGGTGTAGTTGTTTCAAATGCAAAGCAATGCCAACGGATGAGGAAAGTCTTTGCTGCTCAGACTGGGAATTTGCGATGCCTGCACTTGAGAATGTGGACATCAGTTCTGACGAGACTGCTGCTCTTCAGAGACCGTGCATCACCGATCACCCTGAGCATGCACACGTGAACACGGAGCAGAGAGAAGCAGCCAGAGCTACATGCTACAGTGAGGCTAAAAACAGAGTTCATATGACGTTTTTCGAAACAACTTTTTATGTCGCGGCTGCAGCACACTTGGATCACTATGGATGAGCAGTATGGAGATACTTTGTGGATTCAATTTTGTGTTCTTGGACGTTAGTCTGGGGCGCCGTCTGCCATTAGGTGTGCTAGCCGCTCACCCTGCCGATTTCTGCAAGGGATGTGAGGCCTCCATCGGCATATGGGTGAGTAGATAATGGCTGAATTTTCATTTTGGGGTGCACTATTCCTTTAATAATATGTATTAAAGAGGCAACAGATATGATTCAGGGTTTTTTTTAGCTTGGGTCGCCCGAGCGTCAGTTGTGTTGCGTCGCATTGTCGCAACAACCAAATTGACCGCGGCGATCAGAGATAATCAATAAAATGTAGGCTGTAAAGCCACCGGTATACAGCTAGGTGATGTCCATTGATAGCTGCCTCCATGAGAAGAGAACAGAAGGAAGGGAGGGGGTAATCACTGTCCGAGGGCTGCTGTAGAATGGCAACGAGGATGTCAGCCAACCAACACTCGCTACCCAGTCCCTGGTTGCGGCGATTTGCGATGCTGGCCAGCTAGGAATTAACTAGCAGCCAGTACAGTACAGTCCTCTCTCGTCTAGCTAACATTTAGCCGTATTACTTACTGATCCATTAGAAAGAAAGCCAACTGGACATCGGTTTTGAAGCTTCTTTGGTCACGGAGCTCCCTCCATCTCTTGAATGCCTGACTGAGATTTACCTGTTTTTCCTCGTCTTTTATCACTCTCCGTTTTTCTCTTCTTTGCCTCCTCAGACAGAGGCGCTCATTTTCTTTTGCTAGGTTTTTCACTTGTCTCCAAACTTTGTATGTCTGCCATTGTGCTCCTGACTCAACTATCTCATGCCCAACTCCTCATAAAGGACCTGCTCCAGTCCCTGATTGGCTGACCGACCAATTTCGTAATACATGACGCGTTTCGTGCCGTAAATTAGATCTTTTCCGCAAAGCTTCGGCACCGGTGGCAGAAGCTTATTGCACAGCCACTAAGTAACCTATGTAAACACTGATAGTCTGATTTTACTGTGGCCACAACCCTGTGCATCCCACATTATCTTCATAATGATATATTTAGGAAAAGATGCTATCTGTTGCCTATTTAAGTGTATTTTGTGGCAAAATGAAAGTGATTGCTAGGGTAACATGTATGAATCCAGTAAATAATTTCCAGTGAGGAACAGGCTGTCTTCACAGCACAGAAAATTACAAAGGACTGATCGAAAGCTTCGTCACATGGTGCAATGACAGTAATCTAAAGGTCAGTATCAGTAAAATCAGTGACACGGTGGTGGACTACCAGAGGAACAGGACAGAACACAAAGTTGTAGCCATCACAGTAGACAAATGCTTTAAAAAATGGATGGCTACAAAAATGTAGATGCCTCATACACATCTTCAACCCAGTAGCACACATATATACAATCACCAGAGTTTCAAATTGGGCAACCAAGATTAGTGTCACCAATTTAGTATCCTATCAAATGTCTCACCTCTTGCTCCTGAGATATGACATTGAATAACAGCCACAGTGAAGCTGACCTTTGACATTTTGAATATAAAATGTCATCACTTCATCTTTTTATTCTATTGGACATTTGTGTCAAATTTGGTTCTAACTAGTGTATGAATTCTTGAGTTATGGCAAGAAAGTGTTTAGTGAGGTCACCATGACCTTTGGCTACCAAATTCTAATCAGAATTTGCATTCATCTTTGTGTCAAAGTGGCAATTGTGCCAAATATTAAAAACTTTCCTCAAGGTGTTCTTGAAATATTGCATTCATAAGAATGGTACAGAAGGATGGACAACCCTGAAAACAATTCAAGATCTTGCACTGAAATTCTTACTAAGGTTAACTTAATCAGCAAAATATACTTGTGCATTAAGTGTGAGAGTACTCCTTATGCAGAGATCCCTTCTCATTGTATATCATGGGATTTTATCATTGATGCATTACCAACCATTTTGAAATACTTTATATAGTGTGCTTTTGCTTTATTTAATCAAAAATAGTTCATGCTTTTTGTGTTTTAGAGAAAAACTTAAATTTGGAATGTAACTACAACCAACAGCTGCTGAATAAGTATAATATAGCATTAAATGACTGCATACTTGTTCAATTTCCACTACTGTGCCAGGGCTTGATGAAATCAATATCACTTTAAGAATATTTTCCTATATATTGTGACTTTGCAAATGTATGCAAAAATCACATTTAAATGTTCTACTTTTACTTTAGACAAAAATGTTAACAAGTGATTCAAACTGTAATCATTTTCTTGGAATCATTTATTTTCATATTAGAAATTCTATAACACAATATGTTCATATATTCAGTATCTACATATTGGCCAGTCTAAACCCAAAATACGATTCTGTGGTATCATAAACCCATTCAGATATGGAGCAGGTCATTATGACCAGTCACATTTATTGAAAGGCTTTGAGCCACATGACAACAAAGGCAGGACAGTCTGTCCTGCAACACATCTTGTTCCTTATCTGGCAGAATAACAACAGAGACTCCTCTTGAAAATAAAGGTATATAGAACACATGGCTATTTTGTAATATCCCCAACAGCACACACAAATCAACAGTCACCACAATTATCACAATATAAACCTTTCTAAATAGGAAATAAGAAACACTAAACTGATCCAGAGGCATCTCTACAGCTACATGGCGTAAGAAAATAGTGATTCATGGTGTTGGATTTGGTCATAGGGAGATGAGCCCATGGTAATGAATGAGCCTTAAGGAGGGCTTGGCCCCCATGATTAATCTTAAAAAACTGGGCTACAGAGAAATGCAGAGTCACTCTATTAACACAAAAGAAGACATCCTTTCGGTTACACTTTGTTGAACTCACCTAAGAAAAATGCAGATTGCTTCAAAGCAATTATACGATTCCAGTATGCCATTATATGGTCGTCTGGGAACAAATGAGAAAACAAAACTACTTTTAAAAAAAACAAAAAAAAAAAAAACATGAAAGATGGATAACAGGCGGAGGACACAGCCTATCTGATTCAATTAGGATTCAGAGCATTTTCTCTGAAGACTGAGGGGAAAAGTAATGAAAATCTGGACTAGAGTAAATGGTGCCACTACTGAAAATGTTTGACTAGGCACCGAGCTGTCATAGCTGCCAAAGCAATGGTGCTTATGGTTTATGTCACAAGGCGATTGATACCACCATCATTACACACCTAAGCTTCTTTTGATGAAACAGCTATCTTGGAAAATATGTCTTCTTCCTGACACACTGTGCAGGCTTTTTTCAAGTCTCCCCACTCTGAGCACGATGAGAAATCACAGACAAGACTATGACAACTTTCTTAAAGCTGTGAGACAAGAGCATCAGTCGCATTTTCCCCACATTCGTTTTCACCGAGCGAGGCTTGGAAAACTTTGAAGACCTTCTGAGGAATTCTTGAGGTGCTGCAGAAGAGGTTTCAGTTTTCAGGAAAGAGTGAATTTCTTGCATAATTCCCAATCCACTCAGACAGCTGTTATCAGTTTTTTCAATTCATTCATTTTTCTGTCTAGGATGCAATCCCGTGATGGGTCTTTGACTGTGCAGTTCTACAAAAGCTTTATTTCCTTTTACTCATCAAGTGTTTTGATTTGACAAAATCAAAGTGTGAAGTGTTGGGAAATGTTACTTTTCAAATGTAAAATATAATATCTGAGACTTCCTTGTGGCAATCACAAGGCCTAATGCAGTACTTACTTTATTCAATAGCAGCTCCTGTGAAGTATGCCTTAAAGTAAGTGTAAGAAAAGCAATCACTTTTGATGAAAACTCTGCTACAGTGACAAGTCCTTTGATGGCGGCAAAGCTCAATTTATGATAAGCACAGTGTGCACCATTTTCCAAAGGAACTTTTGCACTGTAGCTTCAATTGTGTTGACCACAGCATGCAGTACATAGCTCAAACAGGGTCCTTTTACAGTGGCAGTAGTACATGGCTTCATACAGTAGATATTATATTTGAAACCTTTTTTAATATTTTACGATTGATTGTCATTTTTTTTTCCTTTGACAGCTATAAAAGGTATTTGCATTCTGTAATTGTCTGACTATGTTGTCATTACTGACAGACCACAGGGAGATTCATTGGAGACAATGCACGTACATACTTGAGCTGTTGTGGTAGACAAAAGCCAATAAAAGCACACATTCACATAATACAACAGAATAGCAGTGGACAGCCACTTATCTCATCATAATTTTCTCATATTGCACAGTAGTAGACACAGCAGCCCTTAAGCTTAAGGGAATACTTAACCCCCTACATGATCATTTGCATATCAATTACTCACCTTGTGTTATGACAAATTTGTGAAGAAAACTTGCCTCCAGTGAACAAAGAATCTGAAAACTCTTTATGAATTGAAGTCATGGAATCTGATGTTAAATAACTGCAAAACTGTATTAAAAAAAACAATTTATAAACTCTCCCACCACTTGTGCTGTTATGTTGCTGAATGCTCAGTGCTTCCCAAACATATGCATTTTCCCTAAAACCCTCATATTTAAAACTGAATTGAAAGTTATCTACCTGTAAGCTCTCTTTGATGCCAGACTCCACTGACTAAAAAATGTATTAATTTTAACTTCCTGAGCACAGGAGCTGCCAATCTATGTATTTGCTGCCTCAATCAGTTAGTGTTATAGCTTTGCTGTTGTTAAACGCCAACACATTCTTACCCTGACCTCGTCACATATTGACGTTTGGTCATGGACTTTCCATGTCCAATTACGACGTGAAAGGTACTAGTGTTGCACAGTATACTGGTACCAACGGTAGACCGTGGTACTTAAACACCACGGTACATATGATACCATAATGTTGGAGTAGTAGTACTACGGTACCTCACGGTACCACTACTATGGGATAAGTTCAAAGTCCAATTGCAAAAGGGTGAGTGTCCATGCCACAGTGTCCACTGTAGCAGCATACTGAGTGCCAGGTGGCCAGCGCGGTGGCCAATAATGGCACACACTGGCCACCTGGCACTCAGTATGCTCCTACGGTGGTTTGTTTTCCAGTGACATTTCAGGCATTAGCTGAGCTACTGAGTATCTTTAAGTTATTTTTTATTTATTTTTACTTGTAGGCTAGATTTGTTTATATATGCTACAGTGATTTCTTTTCCACTACAGAGCTCTACGGTGCGAGCATTTTACTCGCATTTGCGACTAAAAATAGTTTTGTGCGAGCAAAAGAAATCATTCAGGAGCAGGCTGTGTGAGTACAGATTTCAACCAGCAGCAGAAATTAAAGGCGAATCCTGCCAGTTGTGGGTTGAACGGGGGTCACAGACAGGAATATGGCGGAGCGCTATAGCCACTGCAAGATAACACGTTTTTTTCCGGCGACCGAAAAGCCTGGTTCCAGGTCCAATAATTTCCTCTTTGCTGGTGTCACGACTGCCTAGTAGTACCTGAACAGCCAAGCTGTGGCAGCACACAGGTATGTGACGTGTCAGAGGAGAAACGAGCCGTTCACATTTCTCTCTTTGTGGCAGGTAATGGTCCACAAACCTCACCACACTTAGGGGACTGCAGTGTTTCCGCTACATTCATTTAGCAGCGGTGTAAGGACGCCATGTCAAGTTCTGCCTGTTACATATATTGTCTTCTTTCAAAGCACACTTCTGTTTTCACAGGAAATTTATCGTGAACATACAGTCTCTTTTAAAAATAAACCCACTACATTGGTAAAACACCAAACACTGCGAATTGATGGGGGGGGTTTGCCAACAACTAACGCACGTGATTGGGTTTAGGCAACAAAACCATATGGTTGGGTTTAGGAAAAAAGAACAGGATTTAGCGTTATAATCTTACAGGACACAAACACCACTCTCCCGGGTGACCATCGGTGTTTGCTGGACCAATCAAACATCCCTACAACTTGCCCTACTACAGACTTTTGTCACCTTAACTTTTGCTCATGTCTCGTCACGTTTCCCCAACCCCTCCTAGCACCATTACACTATAATGGTGACTGACTGCGTACCATGCCAACGTTACAGGATGGCTTTTTCATCTGTGTCTGACACCGTGGACCCTATGACTTCAAATTATTTTGAATTTTCTCAGTTTTGGATTCTTCGTTCACCAGCAAGAAAAACATTTTCTTACAAATTCCATGTAACACAGGGTAAATAATTGATACACAAATGGTCATTTGTGGAATGAAGTATTCTTTTAACATATGGAAAGGAAAAAGCTTGACACATATAAGAACAATAAAATAACTAAAAGCCACTGAGCTACAGAAGCTCGTGAAATAATTCATATATCATGTGTCTTGTAAGATAATACCTTGTGACAGCACTCATATGTAGTCAGTTTACTTACTGAATAAAATGTAATGTCTTTAAATTGTTATGATCAGAAAAATATATCATAGTATCTGTGCTATTTTCATTTGTCATATGAAATACATCTGGTGAAAATAAGGAATCTACTGGGCTCAGCCCCAGATGTCTGACTGACCAAACTAATATTCAGAGTGAGTGTTTGTGTGAATGATGCAGCTTGGCAGGAATCTCTTAACACATTTGTTGATATTTTGAAATGCGCTGATGCAAGTAAGCACGGTGTGTCGGATGCACTGAGACATCAACAACGTTAGTCAACATTTTGTTTTCTTAAATAAATCCCTTGATCATTTGTCTGTAATTATCGTTTCACTACGCTGGATAATTGCTTGAGTTTAATTCATTTCTAAGTATTCCAGCTTCAGTGCCTTCGGTTTTTCATTTTTCCCCTCACCAGAGCTACAGTGCATCTGTCACCAGTTTTGTTTTAGTCCACTTGGTCTGCACCGGGGACTGACAGTGAATTAGGGTAGAGAGAGACAAGCTCAGGGTGGAAATTGGTACAATTACTTTCATCTTTTCAGAGGATGCCACAGTGAAAGGTGCTCCCTGGGGAATTAATCACCCCAGTGTTTGAGCATCTTACCTGTTTAATAACCAATTTAATCACTTCCTCCCAAGGTTCAACACTCCTAAAAAGATACAAGTGGTTGATTTTTATTAATACACTGTGCTTCCATTAAAGGCCAATTAGGAGCCATGAATCAGTTGTGTGCTTGTGTGTGCGTGTGTCTGCTGTAATTCATTTGCTGTAAATAAAATGAGATAGGGCTATTGAGACTAACTCTACATAGCTTTACTCAGATTAGCAGTATAATTTATTACAATAACAGACACATAAGAACAAGGCAAGGCTGCTAAACTAACATATTACACATCAATGGTATCAATAAAATCCGCCATCTTTTATTTTTACATTTCTTCAGTTCCTGTATATGATTCACAAACTATTTATCCTCAAGTGGCTTGAAAGGCTTAACATTCAAACCAGGAACCACGTTTAAAAAAAAGCCCTTCTCAAGGTCGATGGCGCACTTACAACAACCTAATTGAGAATTTGATCTAGTCGCTCTAAGGGGTGGACAAAGTGCTGCTGTGAATGTTAAAGATGAGCTATCAGGATTTGATCAGAAGTAATCAAAATGCTGCCCTACTTTTAGGTCGCTTCCTTCTTTACCACCAAACTGTGCAGCAGACATGCGTTTCTGTAGGATTTGTATTCTGTACAACTGCCAGACTTTCTTAAGCACAGCAAACACACGGACCGCTTCTGGTATATCAGCAGAGATAGAAATAAATCACAAAATATATTTTCAGACATCTGGACAGCGGAGCAATGGCATAGCAACAACTGTGTGATGAAAGGAGGCTGCTATCCTCTTCAGAACCCAGTGAGAATACAAGTAAGCTGTGATGATCTATACATGTGACTGTAAACTAAACAGCGCAGAATGATTTACATCAAATTAATTTGCTTACTGACCTTGTTTAAAAGTCTGAAATGAAAAACACTATAAACAATCCCAAGTAATCTAATCAAACATAATCCCACACCAAGAAAATACAGCTGTATGGTTTTAAAATGAGTGGGCATTCATGCACAATTAAGAGCATCTACTGGATAGAACAAGAATTAAAGGCTACAGTCATGCAAGTGACTCTGTAAGGCAGTGCTGTAAGCTAAATGCTCATGTCAGCATCAAGCCCCAGAAACAGAGCTGGGCTTTGACTTTGACATAGTGGTCAAACTGTGTAATTACAACTTCTGGGTCCGCCACATGGTGCCCTTGGGCCCAAAGAGACATACTGTAAAAAAAGATGTCTGTAAATAAGCTTTTTTGGTTTTCTTTTTAAGTTACATTAACTTCCCAGTACTAAAACTCACTAAAAGCCAAATCTAGAGGGTTTTTTTCCTACTGTCATGTTGAGTGAGGGTAGAATGGAGCGTGAGATGGATCGGCGGGTCGGTGCAGCTTCTGCAGTGATGCGGGGACTGCGCCATTCCATCGCGGTGAAGAGGGAGCTGAGCCGGAAAGCAAAGCTTTCAATTTACTGGTCCATCTACATCCCAACCCTCACCTATGGTTATGAACTCTGGGTAGTGACCGAAAGAATGAGATCGCGGATACAAGCGGTGGAAATGAGTTTCCTCCGTGGTGTGGCTGGGCTCAGCCTTAGAGACAGGGTGAGAGGCTCAGACATCTGGAGGGAGCTCAGAGTAGAGCCGCTGCTCCTGATGATGGCTGAGAACAGAGTTAAGGATGACTGAATTAAGAGATCTACTAAACAAAGTTACTAAAATCAACCCTAAGGAAAACAAATGTGCATGCCTGTACCAAATTTCATCGCAATTCAGCTATTATTTGTTGAAGCACCAAATGTTACCTCATGGTAGCGCCCTCAAAAGTCATAGAATCACCAAAGCCAGGAGGATTTATCCTCTGGGGACCATGAAGGTCTATACAATATCTTAATATTCTATATGATAAAATTTTAACATTTTATATAACAAAATCTCACGGGAATCCATCCAATAGTTGCTGAGGTATTTCAGTCCAAACAAAAGTGGTGTACAAATTGAACAAGAGACCACACCTGACATTGACATTCCCTGAGCCATGTCGCTAGCATGAGGCCATTGACAATCACCATTTATGAAGAACTATTTATCTATCAGCCATCTAGTATAGTGCTTCAGGGAAACGAGTCACACTGCAAGCAAAGGCTTAGTGATAAATCTTCTTTTTTTCTTCCAATTACAATTATGGCTTGTAAAGACTATGAAAACAAGCCAATCAACATAAAATGATTATTGTCCCGCATTCTGTTTGGCAATGATGCTCTCATTTTGTCTAGTGTCATAAATCCAGCGCACCCCTTTTCTTTACAGAGATGTGTTTCTTGTTGTTAATTTGGCAACTTTCTCACTAGATTTTGTGAATTTCCAGACCCTCTTAGTGACCTAATTTCTAAAAACCAACAGGTATCAAGATTAGCGTCTTATTCAGACCATCAAGAAATGAGCGATAAATGTATTCAAATATATATTGTAATTCCTTTTATATTATTTATTTTATCTATTTATCTCTCTTTGCATTTAAAGTTGTTTTTTTAAGTTTTATAAATGCATTTTCCCAAAGTCAGTGGCAATTGTGATATTCATCATAATTGCTTTTACATTTAAGCATACAATGAAAAGGCAGGTGTAAAAAATACTGAATACTGTAATTCACTCTTGATAATATGTTACAGCCATGCCCCTGCTATGCAAGATTTCACTTACAGAGGCACACCTGAATTATTAGAGCCATATGAGAACAATGATTCTGCAGTATGAAGCTCTTAGTGGCAGCTTGTTTTCAGGGAAACAAACTCTTTGCAGAAAATAACGCTACTCTGCTCTGATTTAAGGCAGACACATTGAATATTTCATTACAGCTTCAAAATGAACTTGTGTTGTGAGTGGCTTTGATGTAAACTTGCCGTTTCAGCCAGTGGTGGCTTGTTTGACAGGCAGCAGTCACACAGAGACGAAAACAGCCTAAAGTTGAGCAGGAGAAATGTGCCCCCCTTCTACAAGCTGGCAGAGTGGTAATGATTAGCTCTCTAGCAGGATTCTCCTAAGGCAAGTGATTACGACACGCTCTGCAAACTATGACACCTCTTACCTGGAGCCCAAACAAAGACAGCATCCCTAAAATATTTCTAGAGCGCTGCTAAGAAGAGTTTGAGCTGAAATGCTGTTTTTGCCCTCTCCCTGCCATAGTTTGTGTTTATTATTCAGGTTGAGAACTTGGGGGGAAATTGGTTTTGCTAATGAAAATTACTTCCTGCAAAAACAAATGAACTGTAAATGCCAGCCACAAAGAGTTGCATACCTTTTTTTTTTTATTTGCTGGGTGCTTGAGTTGGATGAGAGCTGTTGAGTATGAATCATTTTTCTCAGTGTTTCGCTCTGTTTTGCCCCTTACCCGGGTTGTGAGCAGCGCTAAGCCTCCATGAGAGGAATAACCTGAAATGGAGGAACACTTCAATGTCGCCCTTTCCTCCTCTCCTCCACGAGTGATTATACAATTGATTTTTTTTCCACCAGTGGTTCCCGCTATAGGAGCTGTAATAACAATTTATCTTGGATCCTTGTTCCATTACAGCAGAGCTGCAGTGAAACCAGAGGAAAAGTGCTGTGTTTTATGATTTATGGAGGCTATTTGACCTGTGCTTATTAGAGGGATCTACTGAACGTGATGCAGACTTCGGAAATAGACTATGAGCTTTGCTCTGCGATGGGAGTGTGAACATGGCTTTCGGAGAAGATGGAATGGGTGTCCCAGCTGATTGAAAAACAAACAAGACCCAGTCTGTGCAGTGATGTTTAAATATACAGCTTATATGTCAGCTCTGCTGCCACATTTCAACTCTCTACTTTTTACCGTCTGATTTCAATCTTTAGAGGTCAATAAGAAGAAAGCCTCAGCCTTAATCCCTCTGACTGTCATTCCAAAAAAAGGATTTAAGAAATAAAAGTTTTACATCATCACCAGTGAATCCCACATTACAGCCCCAGTTGTCTGGTATAATTTGGCATGGATGGAGAGAAGTAGGTGAGTGAAAAAGTGAGATACTTATCATCACATGTCCTTACCCTGGTGCTAGTTTTTGTTCAAGTGATGCCTGAAGGAACACGCCGTGGCCACAAGGGGCCTCTGGCTATTCATCATTGATTGGCGTTTATGGAGCAGTTTAAGCATGGTGGCTACCTCCCTGCCTCCCTCCGCCAAATCCAGGTCTCTCTCCTGTGGCTAGTGATAATATTTAACTGCTGACCTTATCTGCTTTCTCCCACATCTCCTCTCCGCCAGCGAATGGGGAGCATGTTAATGTCTGACACAGCTCTACATGTAGCATGCTAATCCATCTGTGGCCTTGCCTGATTAAAGATGAATATCAGTGGGATGGTAAACAGAGGCATGCCCCAGGCAGCTTCACCGATGACTACATCTGCACAGGACCATGTAAACGGTTATACTCCAACCAGCATATAATATTACAGATCTTGGGGCCAGATGAATAAATAAAAGGCCCCCATTAATAACAAGTAAACATGCTGCCAACTTTTATTGTCAGGAATGTAAACCGCTGAATTCTCATGTCTCCATAAATTGTTTGGCACAAAGAAAATATCATTGTCATCCCATCCACATTCACAACGATTTTTACATAATGTTGATGACTGAAGTATCACACGGTGCTTTGGTTTTTAAAATGTCATTTCACACCCAACCTAATTATTGATAAGGAATAAATGAAAAAGGCTACATAGATAGCATCACAAATGCTGGGGCTGAATGTATTGCGGTAAATAGCTCAAGTTGATGTTTGAGTATAATGACGTCTATTAGGACAGCACAAATATAGGAGGATTGCAAAGCGTCTGTTAAATGAAATAAACCATTAAACACATATCAGTTATGTGACAGAAAAAAATGAAAGAAAACAAGCCATCAATCTTAGGAATATGTAGTATGAATATAAACTCTAAGCAAACCATTACAGCAAGCTGGTAAATATAATGTAGCTGAAAGTACCATTTTATCCCGTATTATGATCGTATATGTAAATGTAAATGTTATAAAAATGATTTATATATGCTGTACATAATTGCGACAGAAGGTTACCAGGCCTAATTAAAAGTGTAAAGGTTTTTATTACAGTAACAGCAGCCCAAGGCAGTATATAATCTTCTTTTAGTACATTACATTATTATGAATGTTATTTTGGACTTAAATCCCCTGGTTATCAAAGACTCCAATATCTCACATTCTATTGTGAGCTTTGCACAAAAAGATGTGTAAGCATGTCTTTTTGTGGATCAACATAATCACTAAAACGCCCTTTAATAATTATTATAACACTAGCTTAAAAAAGTAAAAAAGTATTTGATTCAGTATTTCCAGTTGAAGGAGATCGATGCTTACAAGCTAATAAAAATGTTAACAGATCAAAGTGAGTCTTGCTTTCATGATAATTGGATGGTTTTTTTTCAAAGGGAGAAGTGCTATATCTTTGTCTGGGATAACATTATTTGTTCCCAGAGAACCCATAGGTCCCCTTTACATGCTGTTACAAATGTCTTTAGCTGACAAAGATAGAAAATGTGCCGCCTTCAGCTGATCAATAGTGGACCACCTGAGAGTTGGGCCCTTTCTCTGTAGGCAGAGTTGTCACCATTAGCTGGACGAGGAGCAAGAAGTTGGAAAAGAAATGATAATGCCAGGAGACAGGCTGCACGAATACCTTTGAAAACAGAAGAGGGCGAAAACTGTGAACGGTTCTGTGAAAATGATGGTTTACTTTTACTTTATAAATATTATCAGAAGCAATCATTATCTCTGTAGTGCCAGGAGGGAGAGCGCAGTGCTCTGCTGGCATCGTATCAGCTGTAGTTCTCTTCTCAGACAAGCCATTGGTTGGCTAGACAGGAGAAACACACTCAGATAGACTACTGATGAATCTGGGGAGTTGTCTGCCATCATCTATATGACTAGTTTTAGCTGATGCCATCATCTCCCCCAGCTAAACATCATATTTTAGGAAGCATAAGGGTCAGGTATTAAATCTGAGAAGCAGACTTCTGGAATCATACACTGAATACTACAGCCAGTACCTTAAATACTGCATGTTATGGATATGACATTGTATCTGTGACGTGCAAGCAAGCTCATTTCACCATGGGAGCTCAATTCACCAGCGATTCAGTCTAAATAAATAACCATGTAAATAGTGTTTCTGTGAGACATTTGCGCTCGAAATAAAATCATTTTCTCTACTAAGTTTGCAAATACTCTGTCAAGGGTAGTTTACTCATCTTACATTCAAGGGCAAAACATTTTGACTGACATCTCAAAGCAGGCACAGATGCTGCAGTTCGGGAATTCTTCCAAGGGAACATGTAAAAAGTTCTTCACCACCAATTACCATTGCTGATTTTAAAGGAAGCAAATAGTAAGAAACAGAGTTGCCTTCCAGTGATAAAATTCTTACTCTGTAAGTAGGGTTTTTTAGTTTCAGTGTTTAGTGTATTTAATCAAAAACCTGATATTTCTGGTGCATAATCCATAGTTTATTTGCATTTTCTCCCCATTTTGTTATATTACCAATATGATATCTGACCAAACATATGTAAAAAATTAAAACCAGTGGCCTAGCATTATCCTATAGGATCTTAACATCGTGTGCAAGAGTCAAATGCTTCTTAACACTGAGGAGATTGTTCAAAGAAAAAACTGGAATGGCTTTAAACACCTTCAGAACCAGCTCATCATATATCATGAACTGAGCACAGCTGTCCCATTAATCAGGTTTTAAACATTATTTTATCAGACAAAAGATAGTTGGAAATAGTAATATTTCATTTCTAGTAGGCACACATCAACAAGGTGAGAGGGATGTATTATATTCAGCTTTATTTATGTGTCATGGACACTGCACATTAATCAATGTTAGAATGTAAATGTGCCAGAGTTAGCTAATATTCATTCATTGTCACTGGCAGTCTCTTTCCAGACTGTTAGAATGACTCCACCTGCAAAGATGAAGTCTCACATATTAATTGCAGTGAAATGAGCAGATAGGAATGCAGAGTTTCTCTCAAGTAAGTAAGCAACATTAGGGAGCTTCACTTCGTAATTAAACTTGTAGTTTAACTTACTCAAGCTATACTTCTTTAAACCCCGAGGGATTTTTGTCTCTGCATTTGTTCCATCCTAACCCAGAGTTAACTATATTTTACTCTACTGCTTTTGGCAGCAATAGTTCCCAGTACATTGGTGTTTTTGAAGGAGATTGCATTTTTTGGTTTTGGATGGCAGTACTGGTACAGTATCTGTGTGGGTGGGCACAAAAGTTCATAAAATCACTTCAGTTCCAACGTCCAGGCAGACTGTTTACCAGCTGGGGTACTGGTGTTGTTGGCCATCACGTTGTCCCATCTGTGATTTGAGCTGAGCACTCCGCACATTATCCCATGTAGTGGTTAAATCATGGGGTAACATACAGAGGTCAGAGGACTGCTCATTGCTATGTGTTCTGACAGTCTGGTTGCTTGCCATGACCACAACTGGACCCAAATATAGACCGCTAATGGCAGCTAACCACCCCACCTTTGTACATGTCTGACAAGCACAGCTAATTTCAGATGGCTATGCTGACTAGTTTCCACTTTCTGGGTGGAAGTTATTAAGCATAGTTTACTAGCTTTATATTTCCTCTTTCAAAAAGTGAGAAGAATTCAAATTTCAGTTCAATTAAATAATCTTTCTAAAATAAATAAGATGTTTCTTAATGAGGGTGGCTTTGTGGCTGCCCATCTCTTAGTATAAAGTAACTGTGAGCCCCTAAAATGGTACTTTTACAACTTCCCCTCTACTATGTCCTCTCCATTAATCTAAAAGCAGTCACCCTCCAGATACCAGCTGGCATCTGGAACATGCCCTTCTGTTGGTGTTGGCAACCAAACCAGCAGGCTTTTGCTGTTAATTAGCCTCTCCACCACTAGGCCAATGAGAAGCATCCATGGCACAGCATTTACGCACTCAGAGCAACAGATCACACCGGACCATGTTCATTTTATGTTTCAGACCCTCCACTGCCACGAACACGCGCGTCAAAACCACCAGATGCCAATATCTTCAGCTTCAGTTTGGGAGAAGAGGAAGGGGAGCATCACATTAGCATAAATCTGGATTACTATGCATGACTGTCACTTCAAAGATAATCAAACAAATTAGAAAATTCTTCAAGTGTTCACGAATGTTGGAATGAGTCACACATAATCCACTTTGCTTTTATTTATTTATTTTTTTGTTTTTTAGCCACTCAAGAGCATTTCACATGCTTATGCAACTTAGAGCGGGGTGCTTATACAGGGCAGCAGCTGCAGGACACACTGGGACAGCGAAAATATATAATGAAGAGGGAGCAACAGAGGACAGAGGGAAAAGGCAAACACAGACTAAAGTCTAGACATGGTAATGGGTACGGTCAAAAGCCAATAATCAATACACTCCCACTGCCTAGTAATCATTATTAGCACCTCCAGATAGAACTCACACACACAGTTTCTTTAGACTGCCTTAAGAAGAAGAAAGTGGCAGTTTCAGACATCTTGTCCTAAATACGTTTGCTCCTTGATCAGTACGCACATTTGGTTAAGCTAAAGGTCAGTTAAATACCGTGACACTAGTCAGTGCACAAACACTGCTGAAGCAGTAGCTTGATTAATATACTAAATTGATTTTTTTTTCTGAACAATCACATTAAATGTTCATGTCCTTTACAGTGATTCAGTATCGACAAATACAGCATTGCATCTTCACATCTGAAAAACTGGAACAAGAAAATGATTTTGGCATTTATCCATTGTAAATGACTTAATGGACACCTATAATGCTTTTTCCATATTTTCTCTAAAATATAGTGTTACAGTGAGAAATGTTCATATTAAACATTGGAAGAAGCTCAGCTCAGACTTTGGGTTGTCTGGTGAGTAGGCTATGATACAGTGCAGGTTATAGTCACTTAGCAACCTCAGACGTAATCTGCTTCCACCCTCTTGAAAGTTGGCACAGAGTAGGCACAAGTGTAGCATCAAACGCACAAACTCGCCCGTGTTTTCCAGGCAGTTAAAGACACAGCATGTGTCCACACCCTTATATGGTCATCTGCTCCAGGGACTAGGGTTGTCAAAAGTAGCGATACTCTTAAAAGTATCGATACTCAAACGCTGTGTCCAGATACAATACTAATTTACAAAAGTTTCGATACTAACAGTGCACGCCACCTCAACGCCTGTCGGGTGCGAGCGACAGGTCCGACGGACACACGCCGTGCAGGCAGCGTCTGGCAGGCACAGAGCCCTTGCTGTAACCTGGCTTGTTGTCGTCGCTGAGCATGCATGCACACATTTCTGTTGCTGTGATATTGCCAGCATGGCTGCAGAAGGATCAGAGCAGCCAGTTTTGGTCAAAAATGATAAAGGAAAAAACGCTCTCTGGAAATATTTAGTGTAGTGAACACAGCACGCTGCAGACGGCAGGTACAGCCCCTTGAAAAGTTATGTTAATTGTAAAGTCACAGATTGAAGCTGAAAAAACATTTGGTTTCTCCCGTAACCCCTGGTTCACCAGAAGCACAGAAAATAAACAGGGCTGTAGATAAATACATTTGTATGGACAGATCTTGTTTCTGGTTGTTTATTATTTATTTTGGGGGGATTTTTTGTTGTTATCATTGATGTTACTGTTCTGATCCTTATTTAAAAAACGACATGCCTCTTAATTTTTTGCTGCTGTATCGAAAATGGTATCGAGTATTGAATTTTTTCCTGGGTATCGATATCGAGTTTGAAATTTTAGTATTGTGACAACCCTACCAGGGACGATACCGCAAGTATTTTGATCACGTAGCCTATACTGCTAATAATAGCTAAATGCTAATGTAAGGGAAACACATAATCTTTGTTGCTGATGTCGTTGAGTTCTCCCAATTTCAGATCATATTCCCGTTGGAACATGTCTAGTTGTGAAGATTTAGATTTAGAAGATTTTACTGGTGATGTTTTACGATACAAAAAGTTCAGATGCTGAAGACACGTAAACTCTGACCAATCAGAGCAGGCTGGGCAAAACTGCTAAAACAGTGTCTCAGACAGAGGATGAATATAGGTGTTCCAGCACAGACAGTGCAAAGAACAAAGTTCTTTTTGAACATGTGAGATTTTGGTGCCTTTCTCCATTTCATATTATTATTATTGTAAATTAAATACTTTTGGGTTTTGGGCTGTTGTACTAAAACAAGCATGACGTTGCCTCTCAAAATATGGTAAATAGTGATAAGCATTTTTTTTCTCTGACATTTTAGATGAAACAAACTACCAGTGAATCAAAAAATGATCAATATGAAAAAAAGAAATTTATTACTGACAGTGGTAGCATGGGGGAAAAAGTATGAAAAATGGGTTTCCGTTAACATTTCTAGCTGAAAATAACTGGGCGGGAAAAGTTATTGCTGATCCTTTAATCAATAACAGTTAACTGCTTGCTCCGCTGCCCCAATAAAGCTGCTCACTCTACTGTACAACGCAGAACTGCTGGGATCTCTGTAGGTGCACATGTAAGTTTAACAGTTAAACCTTGTCTAACAACTTCCCTCTGACCGTTGCTGTAGTCAACTTTTTTCCGATTTAATGTTTACCATATATGAAAATCAAGAACAAAAACTTCCATCCCCCAACACTGTAAACTACTGACATCATATCTAAGAGCTGTGGGCCTCATCAAGCCGCCATAAAGTTTAATAAAGCACAATGAAATGTGATTTTCACATGGTGCCATTCATTTCCATAAGCCCTGCCTTTACTACCCTCCCGTGTCGCCTCCGTGTCTCAGTGGGGTTGTAGAAAGTGGGGCTCGTGCAGGAGCGGAACACTTTCACAGCTCCATTTTCATTTAGTATCATTAGAAATTCAATTCCCAGCAAATGACTTTTTAGAATTTCACAGCAGTCCCTTAAGATGTTCTTGCATGACCCACTTTTGTCTCAAGCAGCACAGGCCTCTCTCTATTGCCACAGTTCAAAATGTACATGCATATTCCTAAATTCCATCTCCCAGTCCCAGTGTTCTTGCTTAAGTGTGGGTTTTGGAGATGGCTTGCTGGGCCTGCTGGGGTCACTGCAGGGGAAACTGGTCATTTGTTTTAAAACTCCCAGGGTGATTCAGGATTACTGTAGCAGCTGGCTATTTTCAGCTTGTATGGCATCTGCAACCTATGTGGCTGTGTCAAATATGCCTCCGTGGCTAGACACAGAGCGAGAGAATATTAACAATGACACTGTAATGCAGTACATTTTCCCCCGGAGTCCAGGTTATACCTATTCCACTGTGATTTTATTTTTCTCTGAAATATGCCTAATCCTGCTTTTACTGAGGTTGATTCATTGAGATCACAGGGTGATTTTCACCAGTGTGTCAACATAAATTCCTTTCTGGTTCTGTTGATTGCTGACTTCAGGTGCAAACACACCGTACATCAACAGCTAAGCATGCTGAGATTATGTTCTGTGATCTGCCCCATCTGTTAAAAGGCCGATGACGATAACAGCAGATCTGTCTCGGCTCCCCTTCGGAGTTAAGTAGGAAGTGGGTACAGCTGACACTTGTAACTTTAACCGTGAAATGAACACACTCACTTTTCTGTCTGTGCAAACAAGGCTTAATAAAGGTGATGGGCTATGAATGTGGTGCTCCACCTTTTTCAATTTCCTGCTTCGCTGAGCATCCTATGGAAGCAAGGTACCACCTATCCCCAGGAAGTATCCCGACAAAGTGACATCACATGTCTAGTAATGCGACACATATGAAATGAGTAGAAATAGTGATTTTACACAAGGGAATTTGGGACATTGACCAAAAGCAAATTAAATCATGTCATAAAAGCAGATATGGGCCATCAGCTAAAAAGAAAGTTGACGAGTAGGACCCCAGAGGAAAGATCGCACTCCAGGACATTAAGTGAGTGATGATTCTAACAGAAATCGCTCTATTCAGGTCAATGACACTGTTACCCTTTGAAAGTTTCGGCCTAATGGAGCTAATGAATGCTCTACCATTGAGTTTATGAAGCATACATCCTTGAAGTGAAGTCCACTGCCCCCAAGTTGATCTTAAACATCATCCATTGTGAGCCTGCTGGCTCTGACAGGTGGTCCTGTATTGGGGAGCAGGTGACCCCTCCCCCTCTTCCCTCGACGCTGTCAGTCACATTGACATAGGTGACATCAGGAGCAGATCCTGCCATGATGGAAAGGGCATCTACACAGCATGTACATCTTTTAATAGCCTCTACATAGATCAGACAGGCAGATAGAGACATGCAAATGCAAATTTACCCACTTTTGACTGAGTACACACCGGGTGAGATACAGGGTCCCTCACTGGTCTGGAAACACACAATCCACACAGCAGTAATTTACGAGCACAAGGTGCTCTCCTGAGAAAAGGGGAGAAATAGTTTCTACTTGATGAGGAGATGTGAAAAAGTACTGCTGGTGTCAGATCGCCATTTCTTGTGACTTGAAAAATAATTCCACTTCATTTCAACTGAGCCTATTCCTTGTAGCTTTGGCAACCATTTCTATTGCTAATAATAAAATTGTACTCAAGAGTAATTGCTGAAATTTAGGAACACAGCATTATAACCAGGGCTGCAATTAACAATCCATTTAATTTTGATTAACTTGTTGAATTCTCAAATAATCACTGAAAATTGATGTGCACAATTTTCCAGATCCCATGCTGGCTCATCTTCAACCTCTGGCATTAAAAATAAAGCTAACACAGAAGTGCCAAAAACTGCAGTTCTGCTAATGGCCAGGTGAGGTTGACTCCAAAAGCCAGTCAGTTCCCAAAGCCTCCCTTGTCAAAATGCCCAACTTAACAGCAGAAATAAACATGTTTACAGCCTGGTACAAACAAGAAAGGTTTCAGTTCATGACGACTGTACATGGGTGAATTTTTGTATAACTCACCAATTTAAATTTTATTAAGGCTACAAGTTATACATAATTGAGGTTGTGGCCACTTTGAGTGACAGGCCGTCTCTGAATAGTGTCCTCAGAAGCAAGGTCAGATCCATCCCTCGCTTCTCCACAGCTCTATCCTCTCTGCCAATTATGTCACTTCTGGCTCCAAAAATTCTAGATGGCAGCAGCCAAAATGCCGAACTCAAGGCTTTAAGACAGGTATCTACAAAGCAGTTTGAAATCACAGGGGCTTGGGCCATTGTTTTCAAACAGTATTTGCTTAAATGATGCAAGACAGAGAAAAGCAGAAAATCCTCACATTTGGAAACTACAACGATCAAATGGCTGGTGTTTTTGCTTAAAACTGAAAAATCGCTGCAGGTTATTTTTCTATCAATTGATTAACATCACCACAAGTCAGACAAGGCAAGGCATGAACAGTCAAATGATCTAACAGGTTGTACATAAGCAAAAGGTTTAACAAAATGATCTAAACCAGAAGTGTCAAATTTACAGCCTACAGGCCAGCACTGTCCCACCAAAGGGTTCAAAGCTGCCCACTGGATGACTCTTCACACCTTATACTTTGGTGAAAGATATAAGTTGCCAAGTTTTAATAATAACTTACAAAATTAGTAGCCTTTAACCTGCTATCTCATTAGCTTCCACTTTAATTTGGTCTGGTGATGCCAGCATGCCCAGACAGGAGTGGAAATATATGGAAAAATGCACATGTAATGGCAGTGAGAAATAGAATGACTCAGTGTGGAAAAACTGAGACACACTGTTGATATGTATGTGGCCCACGAGCTACAATGAATTTGACACCCCTGAATTCTAAACCACTTTATTTGAGGGTAAAAGAATAGGTTAGTGCAACCATAATGTAAGCTATGTCACCTGTGATGGATGTTTACAACAGTAAGGGTGATAATTTTACCATTTGCCTGTATTTGATCTTCTGAATAAGTTTGTTTGTTATGACCTGGGGATTTGTTCAAGAAATGTATCTAATCATCTGACTTGCATGTGTCTCTTACTCTGTCAGACTTCTGCTCAACGATGTGGGTGCATTCCTAGATCTCAGATAGTGTCAGAAATGATGGGAAAAACTACAAAAATGACACCCAAGATGAAATAAAACAGAATTATCCTTTAAAATATTGGGGTATGCTCCACTTTTTCTGTTGGATTGGATGCCTTACAGTGTAGAGTACCCACACAGAAACAGAGATAGTGCACTCTAGTAAAGATGGATTGTGAACATGCTGAATCTTTCACAACCTCGCTCTGAAAATAACAGCGTGCTTTGAGGAAATGTGAAATGGCTGATGTGTTGGAAAGCTCAAGAAGAGATACTGTGCAAGTCTGCAACGCAGAACAAAATGGTCTCCCCAGAGTAACACTAGGAACAACAGCAATCACTTCCTCTTCTTGTTCTTCCTGTCATCATACTTCAGATCTGCCAGTGTTGAAAACATGCTGTGGGCTGTAATGGATGTCTTCTCATCATTGTCTCTGCGCTAATTGAAATAGAATCTGTGGGTAGATAGGTCCATTTGGTCAGGCTCGGCTTTTAACTGCAGTTAATGTACAGAGCTATTTGTCTGAGCATATGCTCGAGTCGAAATATAGACACTGACTCAAGGGAGAAGTTACGTTGCTTCAGTCATGGACAGTGAAGAATCTCCTTGAAAACAACTGCTAATAGCTTCCTCTCTTAAGGGATTTTCACATTTGTTCTAACTACAGTGCAAAAGGTGACAAAAACCCAGAACGTTTAAATGTTTGAGAAAAGTTCTGCTGTGTTTTCACCAGAACTAGAGGTCAGAAATAACAGGTTTTCGAGTTGTTTAACCCTGAAATGACAAAGGGTCTGATTAAATATTTTTTTGCCTTACGGTAATGCGAAATTTGTCTCAAACATATTTCATCAAGTATTTGATGAATACAGCAAGACTGATTCCAGCAGCTCAGATTAGTGAAATGTGATAATGGGAAGCAATGAGTCTAGCCCTAGAGAGCATTTTTTCCCCCCATCATGTAGAAAAACACCACAATTAATAAATAATAGATGGTGTCATGTATAAAAGATTATTTGTGCATTATTCACTACTAATAATAGTTTTGATATTCCAGAGGTCCGATGTTTGTCGAGCGCAAATAACAAATCCAGTTGATAAATTTCTATGAATATTTCATAAGTGCTGAGCTGTGTCAATTATTCATGTTTATTGTAATGACGGCTTGACACGAAAACCCGGACAGAGTATGTGGAGTTCTTCCAGGTGTCATGAAGTTAAAGCAAAGACTAAACCATGTACAACAAAAGCAGCTTTAGCAAAGCAAAGACAGATCCGTCATAACCCTATGAGGAGACACTATGATAACAGAAAATATTTTTAGGCCTTGAATTTAAAGACAGCGGATCCCAACCTTTTTCCCTGAGGGACCCCTTTTCTATCAGTGAACTAATGACCCCTAAGTGACATATTCTATGGATATTTCATTTTATATTCACTGCATAAAAATAATAGTACCGAACAGCTGATAAACTGTACAATTAACCCAAACTGCGAACGCAATAACTGCAGCAAGTTTGCGTAAAAGGAGCATTTTGTATTAATTTGGAGCAGATAATTTCCTCATCAGAGATTAGTTTTCCTGATATTTTTAGCAACTGTTTATACGATTCTCTCTGCATTATGTATTTTTTTTTTATTTTTAACAATCACACATACTTAATAGGATTCATGTTTGACAAACTCAGTGTTTTTCTCTCCCTGATGCTTGGCCATCGTTCTGTAAGCTGTTTGGTTGTTATAACTGCTGACTTGATTTAGCTGAGAGTGGATGCTCTGTGAATAGCCTATAGCTTGTGTTCAGGTCTTTATTGAGCCTTGAGTTTATATCTTGAACAAAAATCTATACTTTACAAATACATTTAGTTTTCTTCTCAAAATGAATGAAATGAGAGGTATGTATGTATGTATTTATTTATTTTAATAGTCCTATAGCACTGGTCAGGAATCAGTGTTGTGGGACTATAGTCCCCAGAATGCACCATTTACTCCTGTTCGAGTGACATTTGCTAAAAACTACAGTGTCCAGCAGTTTTGGAAAATTTCTGAGCATCCATCTAAAAAGAAATATAAATAAATAAATGTGTGTCCTGTTTTTAAAGTATTTTTATTCTCAGTAGAAACAAATGGACTTGGACCACAGACAAGGTAGGAAAGTCTGAAAATACTGAGAGACAAACTAAGGCATTGTTGGTTTTGGTCTTTCATTGGATTTGTTGACAATACAGAAATAGAGAATAAAGCCAGCTTTATCCTTTAAGGACCTGCACACATCAACTCCTAAACCCAAATGACCAGGACAACATCCACTGGGGATTTATGTAAAAATCACACATTAAGGCAAATGCTCTCCATAGAAAAGGGCTGTAAAAAAGTAAGGGGTTCATGACACCCTAATTTTCACTTTATAGACCCCCAGCAGATGTAGTCTCTGGTCCAGTTCCTCCCTGTGTCACAATCAAGCCACAAAGGACCACCTGAGAAAACACTTGCAAACCAAGGACATCCACACCAGCTGCCCTGGTGGCAAGTTGATGAAATGGTAACATGATATAGTGAAACATCATCCACAAATAAGCTAAAACACATTTCCATTTTCCATTCCTGGCGAAAAAAAACACATTTGAATGAGATATAATATAAGATGTAGAGCAGGGAATGGAATAATCTAAGCTCAGTGACCATACAACCTTTCGAAAATAATAAGGTGACTGGAGTTGTCGGTAGGCAGGGTGGGAGATTTGCGAGATTTTATCACATGAGGGCAAAGGCATATTAATCATAGTCTGGGAACACATGAGCACAACGGTAAGGAAAGAACTCAGGAAAGGTTAATGTGTGGAAACGGGTGTAATAATGTGCGGCGTTGGAATACTAAAACGGTGCGTTCAATATGCAGCAAAGCATTCACCGCACTTTGTCACATGTCACTGTACATAAGGAAATGCTATGCATATGGTGCTAGCAAAAAAAATATGATGGAAAAAAATGTATCTGCCAAACAGCATGAATTCAACAATAAAAACAGAATTGTTTGTGTGTGGGAAGCTCAGCTCGTTAAGGCTGTCAGTTTGAGTCTGACTCAGCCTTTCCTGCATGTCACCCCCTTTCTCTCGTATTTCCTGCATATCTGTATGGACAAATAATCTCAAACATCATCTTAATTTTCATCAACGACCCACACCTCCTTGGGCAAATAATCCATCACAGAACCTCCTCAGACGCAGAGAGAAGACAATGTGTTAACTATTTTCAGCTCCATTTCTGACTCATTTCTGACCTTGATAATGACAATAAAGAGCCACTGTGGAAGGAACAAAAGCAAAGCTGGCACAAAGTAAATCCAAACTTGAGTGATTCGGCTCAGCTTCTTTTTGACAGTCCAGCGGGCTACAAGCTTTACATCTCTGTTTCAAATGCAAAATCAAAGAGACTGTGTACTCATCAGCAGGCTACAGAGCCGGCGATCTTCCTCATTGTCTCGCGGCATGGATGTCTTGGCAGCTGGCCCTGGTACTCGTGGTGCCATTGCTTTCCACTAATGAATGCAGACAAGAATTCAAAGGCCATATTGAAAAGTAGCAACATAAGTCAAGCCTACATTTTTCAAGAAGTTCAATTTCGCTGACAGCACTAAAAAAGACTGAAAACACTGAGGGGAGCAGGAAGAGAGATCACGTGGGAAAAGTATGTTTTCATCAGAGAGACCATATCAGCGTCTGATCTCTGACCAATTCATGCTTTTCACTGCTTTTCATTTTAATAGCACCTACTATGCCATCTTCACATGATCAAACCTATTTAACATGAATGTTGAGATTTGATTCTGTTTGATCAGTGGACTTTCCAGTTGCCGGTTTTCATTGCATTTGAAAAGAGAGAAAATTCATCCACTTTTATGTTGTTTCAGTTAGCTCATAAGTGGGATCATAAGGGGACTGGACCTTGACTGTCACAGCTCTCACAATAACTGCTCAAATCCTTCCAAACAAGCAGGTTTGCGGCATTTCAACCGACACACCGGCTCAAATGTAACCACTTAGCGGCTCTAAACCATCTGAATCAGGGGAGCTTGTGCAGTCTGTCAGTCAGGGTTCAGAACCGTTCCACATGAAATAACCTATTCTTCAAATTCATTCAAGAACCGCCCTATTATCTAAACTGCCCTCTTTTCAAAAACATTATTCTTACTCAGAGACATGGTACATTTGCAAACAAATCTGAAAATCAAATGATTTTCGACATTTGCTGAGCTCACCATCAATGCAAATCTGAGCCTCACAACATCAGCATGGAAATTTCCCTTTTCTGCGGTGAAAAGGTGTTGTAATAAGCATGTCACTGGTTCAGAACAACAATCCTAGCCTTCCAACTCAGTATTGTGCAACATCAATCAGGACTGTGGGTACTAATGGAGCTTCAGCGGCCATCAGAGAAGGGCAGCCTACTGATAGATGAGGGAACACAGCACAAACACCCCCATGTACACACAGAAATACACAAACAGACTTCCATCAGTCTGCATGCAAGTAATGATGTCTTATGAGAGGCACTGACAATCTACCCACAACACTGAGATTTGTAGATATGAACAGCACAGGAGTAATAAAATATGAGAACCAGCAAACAATATCGTCTTGCTGTTTTATTACACTGAAAACATTCTTTAGGAGGGAGACTATTTAATTAGACCCCTATTAATCACAGTAATTGGCCATTCCGCATCCCAGGAGTGCAACTGGCCAATAGCTGTTAACCTTCTGTCTCTATCGCTGCTGTTGTCCCCCAAACTATTAATATACTGGTGGGCATCATTTCCAAATGACTCCTGGGAAGAATTTTCATTGGTTCTCAATAAGGGGTTGATTATCTCCAACTGTTTATTCATGCGAGGTGGATTATTCCGAGAGTACTTTGAATTGGTATCTCATACAAACACACACGTTTTGTTTTGCTGTGAACGCGAGCAAGTATCTCGTGGATTGCACTTTTCTTGCTGAACAAAGCCACGTCTAATATTAAAGCCAGAAATGTCACAGAATAATTAGGTTGCTCTGTGTTTTTACCACCTTGTTTTGTCAGATTACTGCGACATTATGTAAACTGTTCAGATGGAACACCAGCAGCGTGGCCTTTTTAAGCACTGTGCCTGGTGGAATTGTTTTTCATATTATTGTGCAATGCAAGACTTCACATTATTTGCAACTAAATATAGTGTAAATGTTGAATGAGCGGAACAGTGTAAGTATTCTGCATGTGCCAAGTCTGTACGTACAGCTGGTGCCCCCCACAGACCAGGAAATGACTGGTACACAAAGCCATCTGTCAGGAAGCAATGAGCAGATTCAGACCCAAAAGGCCACCAAGGCCAAAAGGGTCAACAGTAGGGAGGGAAAACTGTGGTCAGAGACAGGGCTTAGTCGTATTCAGACGGTGACAACAAATACACTGAAAGACTATGTGTTGTGCTTTTAGGTTGAGCTCCTATGAGCCAAATGTGATATCATTCCAGTCGACAAGCCAAAGAGGTTTTAAATCTTTGACCTTGAGTCACAGGTTCTCAGTATGCTGTATTCTACTTGCATGTCAGCGGGATATTGGCATTGAGTACATATTAAGCAGAAAACACACCTTAGTACTGGCACTTATAGAAACAGTCAGTATTTGTGGGAACACACGTCATTTTAACCTTTTTATTTTTCAACATGGACCCTATTTTCCAATGCTTTTGTGTCTAAGTTAATGGAAAACAACATTTAAAAAAAAAAAAAAATTGGTCCAGTATTGAGCGAGAGCAGCAGCCAGTCCACTATGTAAACACTCAGGGCATGTTGGTACCGTCAATTTGTGTCCACTCAAAATACTTGGTTTTACCACAGACATGCTCAGATTATTACTGTAAGTGTCTGACAAGACTATTCAAAGGCTCCCGACTGGTCGACCTTTTTGTTAAAAAGTAAGATCAAACCCGACCACTAAAGTCAAGCCCACCAGACTCCATTTAAATAAACAGGCTATCTATGTCACTAAAACATGATGTTCGTCTATTACATCTGGGGTTGCAGCGATATACCAGTTTCAAGGTATACCATGATATTGAAGTTGATGGTTATCATATCATGTACATTTGCTTATCTATGATATTGTAAAAATGCAACTGGACGAAGAATGTCCCCTTTTTTTTGGTTATTTTCAAAGGGGAGACTCTTTACACATACGTTCATAAAGTTTCAAGTATAGTAATAAAACATTCAACCAACAATAAGACTTTCGTTTTCATTCATCGAAGGGTCATTCTGACTGACAATAATATAAATCCTGTAATACAACGATACCATGAAGCCACAGTATCTTCTGAGACTGTTATCGTTACATGAAAATCTCATGCAGTTGCACCTCTAATATCATCATAGCCTTAATGGCTCTAGAGGACTAATATTAGCGTACGTTTAATTAATAATACCTTTGGTAACTGTTACAGTATCTCTTATGTAATCTTAAAAACTGCATTGCCAGCAGCATTTACTGGCTGGGGGAAAAGAGTGTTTTCCTTCTTTCTGACCATGCCCCCTAACTATTACTAGACACCAACTGTATCATTGCGTAACGTGCTGAAGGTACAAGTGTATTTGGTCTGGTTATGTTTTGGTGCAAAATTACTTGGTTAGGTTGAGGGCAACACCATTACTTGGTTCTGAAACAATTGCAGTCATGGTTAAAAGAAACCAATGTTAACTGTCAACAGGAAACATCAATGAACAGCACTGTTTTGTTGACCCATCCAACCACCCTAACCTTCTCCGTATACAGACTTTGCGGCTCTATAACAATGCCATACTATATCCTCCTTTACTCCTGGCGGAAAAGAGAGATAAAACATGCAGCTGCAAGATTTTGTTACTTGTATGTAGACTTGTGTGTTTTGGGGATCAATATGTTAAACTGAAAGATTATAGGATCCACCTCAAATATACAAAACAAAGTGACACAAGTAGCACACTAATTCTGACATTTTCAATTCACTGCCCTCATATTTGTCATCAAGTAAGTGAGCTGTTTTTGCGTCACTGATTCCTGTCCCCATCCACTTCATCATTGCATTCCTTTAATTACTTGTGTGAATATTCATGCAAGATCATAGCAAGAGCAATCTTCTGATATAGTTGATGCATTATGAGTCAGATGTTTAGTACCCAGTGAGTAAAGGGTACTAAAACAGCTTAATCAAGTGCTCTTGCTAAGGGCCATAATTGTACTCTGTTTATGTGGCAGAGTGCTCCCACCCCCCTTTTCCTGCTATCTGGAGTATTTACACTGCAGCATCACTATGCGAGTGATTAATTAAAATGCTGTCACTTTTCGCCCAAAACAACACAGTCGTCTAGACGGCTCAGTTGGAATTGATTTATAGAGCTCAGCTTCTGATGCTATACTTTTGTGTGTTAGCTCTATGATAAGCTGAGATATATATTATCATTATACAGAAACACTTCACTTGTCACAGATGAAAGTACATCTCAAACTGTGCCTTTCAAAAATAATTTGCACAATTAGCAAAGCTGAACTGATTAATACTGAATTCACTGACGTAAACAAAATGAGACAAAATGTTACTGACTACCTGCCTTATGTATGACAGAAGCCTTGCTGTGAGCAAGAAAAAAAGAAAGAAAAAAACATTTAAAAGCCAATGTATAATTTTACCATCTACTAGAGATCTGGTTTGAAGTAAGCAAATGGGAAACAAGAATAAAGAATGGCAGCAACTTTTCTAAACCCATCAATCCATTGAACATGCAGCAGCAGGCTGTCGGAAAACACAGCCCCATTATTTCTTTCAGTGAGACCACTGCATTGACACACCACAGTGTGCCAATGCAAAGGGCTCCAGCAGGAAAACAAAGTGTCGCCTGGCAAAAAAGAAGAACATGCTGTCATCTGGCAACTCACAATGCTGGCCAATTAAATACATGGAAGCTGGAAATTACTTTGAAATCTGATTTGAGAAAGTCTCCGATTTACCTTTCAATCATTGCAGCATAAGATAAAACGATTGTTACCATGATGATTTTTCAGAGTTATAAAATCTTTCCTCGTAGTGATATAAACTTCTGTGCGATGTTTTGGCCTCTGGTAAGCCCTCAGACTCACATATCTTTTACTCAGACCAGCCCTTCCTGATCGTATTTCATCATCTTGCATCTAACTTGCAGCAACATGATGTTTTCAGTGTGAATGCTGGACACTTCAGCTATGCAGCAGAACTGTTATCTTGAGCATGTAAAAATCACAGAGATTCATAGATAAAGAGGAGGCAATTTATGCTATAAAATGTTACTTGGCATTGATCAACAGTACAACAATCCCACCTCTGTGTTACAAAAGCTTCACACGCAGCCAATATTACACTGAAATAATTATGTGAAGAGCCTGTGTGCAAGGCAATGGTCATGTTTACATCCATACAGCAGCATAATCTGAGTCTCTATCAGGGACCCAGGTGTACATTTTAGGATGATGCAATGGAAAACAACTTGCACAACCTATCCAAGGTATTCTTCATCTCCTCATACAAAAGCAGCATGAGACTTCATTATAAGCATGCCAAACAAAGACGACTAAAAGAAATATGCTTAGGCATATCATTATTGATCACAACTGCACACAGATAGCAGCAACATGGCAAGAATTTCAAACATCATGACACACTACATGTTAGCAGTGTTGCTGGCTGGACTAAACAGAAACAAGACTTTGGCTCAAGATGTATTAGCACAAACATCAAGCACTTACCTTAGCTTGGCATTTATTTTTGAAGAGTCAACTTCATAGTCCCACAGCAACGACAGGAAAACCACACTGGAAGCACATCTTTGAGACAGCTGAGGAGATGACCACCAACAACGATTTCTTGATTAACCCATCCTAAAAGTAACATTATCAGACAGTTAGCAGGCTAGCTTTATTATATGAATACATATACAGTTATATGATGACAGGGTTGCTATCTTCAATGTTAAAAAAAAACAACAATAAGGGACACCTTCCTAGTGGCCCAATGTCCGGGGGACACGAATTAAGGGTGTCCTCCTCCAGGACCATTCAGGTGTCAGGCACTTCATTTCCTGAATTCTGGCTGTTTTTATGCACCAATTTGTGAGGATTTTTTTATGCATCATGTTCAAAGTCTTGCTACTCTCAACATGAAAGTAAAGGAAAAAGAGTAACAGTTGCATCAGTTATATTAAGGATTAAAACATCTGATTATAGATATGGGCAAAATGTTTAAACTATTTGGTAAATTTGAAAGAAGCAAGGCAGGGCAGGCTAAGTTAAACCTTTAAAGACCCTTTTTAAGAAGCCTCATCAGCATTTCGAGTTCTAACTGATTACATCAGAGACATATTTTAATTTACCTTTACTATAGGACATTGACTGAAAGATAGCACGACTATAAAGTCTACACCACAGTTCCTTGGACCACTGCATCCATGCAACATAATTCAGATAGACAGGGTGGGAATAACTGGATAAGGTGGGCATGAAACATAAGTTACAGTGAGAGATGAACTTTAGAGTTAAACCTTGTTTGTAGGTTTGCCAATATTGGTCACCAATTACAATTGTCAGAACAGTTATTTTTGGCCATTTGGGGGCAGCAGAAACAAGCTGTGAAGGTAACACTGACATAGCACCATCTTTTAAGTTGATATGGCTAACTTTTACTTTTGCTAACTTTGGCTAACAGTTGCTTGTTGACATACTCAGCAGTTAGTGTAGTGGGGAAACATTTATTTAATAATGTAAGTCCAGTATTCATTCATCTCCATTTATGGTCTCTAACAACTCCCGAAGGAAACCGTTAGCTCGTTAGCTAATTACTAAATGCGTCACCATTTTTTACCACTTAGCTAGCTGCTAATTGAGTCTGTTAATCGGCTGAACAGGTAGTGAACCATCGGGAAAAACACATACCTGTCGCGGCAGACAACGTTTGCTGTCAGAGTAGTGATGGTGAGCCAAAATAGTAAAGTTGTGGGCTGGACAGCTAACCTTAAAAACCTCCTCAACTCGCGCTATACGCACGCAAACATGACCGAAAATACTTTGACGCTTCTTTAATTTCTTCCGTTAGCGCGCGTGCCTCCTCTCGCGTGCTGTTCTGCGCGAGTGACCTTCACTTAATACTGTGCCTGAACGCCTCACGTGTAAACACTGCGTGGAGCCGAGCGGAGCGACAGTTCAATCATAAGACCGCCATGCTGCAAAGGTGCGTCTAAAACACGTCATCCTCAGGTGTTTGAACCTACTGTGACCTCACTTCTCCCAATTTTTGTCTTATTATTATTGTGTTGACCTCCATGGTAGCCCCACCTGACCAAAAAGCAGCAAACGCCAAAGGAGCTGAAAAATAAAATGAGCCATCAAAAGTAGCAAGAGGAGTGGAAATAATAAATCAGTGAGGGCTGCTCACTGATGCACTCAGATGTAACATGGTTTATAGTATCAGTTGCACCTGTGCTTTTCTCTTTTTAAACCTGCTGCTTTAGCACTGCCTCTTAGAAATGATGTTTATTCACAACCAGGATTCCAAAAACTAAGGGAAGCTGTGTAAAATGTAAATTTAAAAAAAGGATGCGGTGGTTTGCAAATCCTTTTTTACTTGTATTTAATTTAGAATAGTACTAAGGCAAGATATTTAACATTCAAGCTGATGACCTTTATTGTTTTTTTTGCAAATATATTATTTATATTTCCAAAAATGTTCGGGACAAGGGCAAGTTGTGTGTTACAACTACTTTCTTTGCAACACTCAGCAAGCATTTGGGAGCTGAGGCGGTCATTGTTGAAGTTTTGACAGTGAAATTATTTCCCATTCTCGCCTGTTATATGGCTTCAGTTGCCCAACAGTCTGGGGTCTCCATTGTTGTGTTCTGCCCTTCATAACACAGCACACATTTTCAATAGGAGACAAGTCTGGATTGCAGGCAGGTCAGTCTAGTGCCCACACTCTTTTACTACAAAGCCTCACTGTTGTAACATGCAGAATGTAGCTTGGCTTTGTCTTGCTGGAATAAATAGGGACGTCCCTGAAAAAGGCATCGTCTGGATGGCAGCATATGTTGCTCTAAAACCTGTATGTACCTTTCAATATTCATGGTGCCCTCACAGATGTGCAAGTCACCACACATCCTCATACCATCACAGATGCTGAATGGTCCTTATCCTCTTTAGCCTAGAGGACACAATGTCCATGATTTCCAAACACAATCTCAAATGTAGACTCATCAGACCACAGCAAACTTTTCCAGTTTGTGTCAGTCCATCTCAGATGAGCTTTGGCCCAGAGAAGTTGGTTTCTGGTCGTTGTTGATTTATGGCTTTCACTATGCATGGTAGAGTCTTAACCTGCATTTGTAGATGCAGTGACGAACTTTGTTTACCTACAATGGTTTCCCAAAGTGTTCCCAAGCCCATGTAGTGATATCCTTTATACAGTCATGTCTGTTTTTAATGCAGTGCAGCCTGAGGGGTCGAAGGTCACGGACGTTAAATGCTGGTTTTCAGCCTTACCCCTAATGTGCAGACATTTTACACAACATCCCAAGTTTTTGGAATCAGGGTTGAACTACTTATTAGCTTTGTCAATAGGTTTTTATCAGAAGCATTATCAGAGGACATCATGGTGGTCGTCCTGTTGTTAGTTTCAGACCCGCCCCATCCACTAAAGGCAGAAAATGCCCAAAAAATATATTTAAAAATAAAGTTTAGGTAAAGATTGTGGTTTTGCATCTAGTGGATAATACCTGGAAAATAAAGGAAATACCATACCAACCAAGGTTTTATTCACTACTTTCTTTCTGTATGAACATTGTGCAACTGTGCAGACCATTGTGTATTAACAGTGTTCCCTCAGAATAAACTAATTAGGATACATAAGTGGCGTATAAACTTAATGTCTTGGAGATAAGGCTTCCTGATTGGTGGTAAAGTATGTAATGCTCGACTGTATATGTTTTACGTTCCATTTTAATAATACTATTTAGTGATGGAGTCTGATAATCTTTAATAGCCTTTTGTCTGTATCCATGGATGTCCATTGAGAGTGTCCATCATTACTTGTAAATTTATCGTATTGGGTAATCCAAATTCATTTCTCAAAAGTGTATGTTTTTTTCTATTTGTAGCAGTTGTAATAATTTGAATTAAAATGTCCAAACAACACCAATCTTTGAGAGAATTTCTCTTTGCTGCAGCTGTGACAACCAATTAGTGTTACATACAGTATGTGTTAAAAGAAAGATTATTTTATACGTTTTGGGGAAAAAAAGGCGTTCCAATTAAAACAGCTAAATCTTCTATTTAAGTCTCCGAGCACTGACTTAACAGTATCTCATTACTTGCATTTTACTTTGTTTCTGTGGTCATTTTCTCTGTGATGCTCTTGGTATATCTCCACTCTGTATGCAATTAAATTTGTATAAATAACAAAAACAACCAGCAACATAACAAATGCCACCTCATCCAATGTAGCGGAGAGAAGGTAGCAGAAGTAGAAGTTGTCAAGGGAAGTCAGTTTCTCTCTCCTTTCTGTTGCTTAACCTAGATAACGGATTTCATTGCCCTCATAACTATAGAGGGAGGCTTAGCTCATTATGGCCCATAATCCAATCTGTGAGCTCCCTGAATTGGAGGTGCAATGACATATCAATATTGTCCTTGGTGGAGAGAGAGAGAGGGTGGGAAATGTTACAAAGTGGCACAGAGAAAATGTTCACAAATTCACTGCAAGGGAGAGAAAACAACATTTCTGGCTGTAAGTGAGCACCGCCTGGGAATATACCAGGTGCAAGGTTGTAGCAATGCTTCCTCTGTGTTCATCCAGTTTGGCTGGTCCACTCCTGCGTTTAAATAAAAAACCACCACTTCTAATAGAAATGCGATTATGATGTTGAATTCTCTGAATGTCATTAAGTAAAGCTCAGTTTTTAGAAATGAGCTTTTAGTGCAATGTGCACTCAAAGTCGAGCCAAAAATCTAACCAGCTGAAATGCAAAATATATGGATGAAACACTGTGTTGTTGTGTACATCAAAACAGCATGCAGCATAAACTCTTCCAGGGTTATCCTTAGGCTCTTCTCTGCAGAGACGCACCATGCATTAAAAATATTAAAAGACAAATCATGCAAACCAAGACACCACATCACCCTGAGTACACTTTAAGATGGCATGGAGATGTTCCGCCAAGCTGCAGGCTGTGTCAGAAACATTAACTTTTTATTGTCCTGTGACATATATGCTTATATATTCATCTCATATCCCCCTGACTGTCAGGAGCTTTGGAGAACATTCATCAGAGGGAGCAGTTACCGGCAACACTCCCTGTGTCGCCTGAATCTCACATAATCTTTCTTGATGTGGGAAAAGATGTTTTGTAAGGAGATTACGTTTTATTAAAAAAAATTCCCAGACAAATATCAACATTCGCATCATTTGGGTTTTTGCTGTTTGGATCAAAAGATGCCAGATGCCATAGCTGTCAAGTACCCCCACCCACAACATCTCACACATACACACACATACACACACACACACACACACACACACACTCCTCTCACCTGCCAACCAGTAAATCCCATCCACCTATGATTCAGGGTGTTAATAATGGATTTTGTTATACTGCTGAACATAAATAACTGTAACAAAAACATTCACTTTATGTATTTTTGCACCAGAATCATTCAATTAAACTCAAAGAACTATCCCAGGTCATAAGGCTGCATTTGTTTGATTGACATTCCCCTTTATTCTGCTGAAATTCTCTAATAGTTTCAACCTCATTTGTTTTTCGAGTATTTGCTTACTAATAGGTGATTTAATTGCTCTAAACAAACGATATCTTCCCAAAACACATTTCAGCACTGCCCAGTGCCCACATCCTTGAACAATGACAAGCTTTCAGAGAGGACAGAATTAAAATTCAAAGGCAAGGCGGTTCATTTTAGTTCCAGGAACCGCTGTGTGAAAAACACTTGACTGATTTTAATCACATT
This sequence comes from Epinephelus awoara, assembly GCA_035609425.1. Classification (NCBI taxonomy): domain Eukaryota; kingdom Metazoa; phylum Chordata; class Actinopteri; order Perciformes; family Serranidae; genus Epinephelus; species Epinephelus awoara. Next base: position 22,449,036 of record CM069306.1, on the reverse strand, counting down.
CTTATTTATTTCAGCTTAGAGCTCAGCATGACTTTTTAAAAGCCAGTGGTGATTTTTCACTGAGTTTCCATAGTGCAACAGCACCATCTAGCAGGTCCCTGCAGGGATTAGCCTTGCTTGCCGAAGTCATTAGATATTCACTCTAAAAGCCTGGCCTTCACAGCACCGCTGGAATAGCAAGCATTTATTTGCAGAATAGGTTTTTTACTAAGAGTGCTTTATCTCCTTGTCTGATATACACTCCACTGAGTCAGGATTATTGTTGCTTACATGTGTCTGCACTGTTCGGTTATAAGACTGCCAAACTAGGAGGAATGAGTCAGGGGATGTGATTGGCATTTGGCAAACACAGCTAAATCTCTGTCTGAGAGTCATTGCAGCATTTTTCTCACAGACAGAAAGTAGAGTATAAACAGAATTTGCATTCAAAAAAGCTTGTATCTTTGAGAGGGTGACCTTGCTTAGGAGTCACAATGCAGTGACTTCTGTCTATAATTCAGCTAGTTTGTAATGAAACATTTAAGTACACTATTAGATGGAATAATAGAGCAAAGGTGGACTCAAAGAATATTTTGAATTATGAGAATATTTGCACAATTCTGTAAACTCAACTTTATGTCATAGAGCTCTACTTTATATTGAATTACATTTACTGGACAGCTGCAAATAGGAACAAAAAATAGCTTTGTTTTACTGCAAAACATATGATGAATTAATTAGGCACGCAGTATGATGCACCGTTAAAAATGTAGATAGACGAGGATGTAGGATGTAATTTTCTCCCGCCCAAATACAAGCTGCAGGTGTGACCCTCAGCGGTAACAGAAACAGCGGGCGCTTTTCTTTTTGATTACGTTAAGATGCAAATGCTTGAAGACTTTTACTTAGGTCAAATTTAAATGCAAAATGACTGCTGATAATGGAGCATTAGAGTGGTGTTGATACTTCAAGGAACAGCGGGAGATACATTGTAGGAGAGTTAGATGAGAAGGTCGATATCACTTTGGCTGTTAAATATGAAGCTGCAGTCTGAAGCTACAGTCAGGAGACAGTTGGCTCAGCTGAGCAATAAGAGCAGAGACAGCTAGCCAAACTATTACATGGCCAGAAGAAATTACCTCAAGACAAGACTGGAGAATGTCACTGCTACTCCCCCCAAACATTACAGACATAACCCCACCTCTAAAACCACAAACTATAATTTTTAGACTTTACACTCTTTTTCCCTCCACATTAAACAAACAACATCTAATGGTCATATATGTTTATTTGTGAGCTTTAAAGCTGCTGGTTGGACGACTTTTTCCCAATAGGGCAGAACCAGGCTCGCTGTTTGCCCTGTTTTTAGTATTTGTGCTAAGCTAAGCTAACAATCTACCGAATGTAGCCTCATATATAGTGAACAACCATGAGGGTGGTATCGATTTTATATGGCTGACTATTTGGAGGAATTTGGTGATATACCTATCACAATGTAGGGGTTATGATTCAGTTCATTGCGATATATTGAAACACTGTAAGCAAGGTGATATATTGTGATTTTTTACAATCACATTTAAGGAAAAATATCATACACACATGTCAACACACCACCATAAACTTTTTATGCAATTATTTCTGTAACATACAGCACTACCTACACTAGTTAAAAAAACAATACAGTGTTTTTGATAATTAACAAAGTATCACAAGACATCATATCAAGTGATCACCCCAGTGATCTTTGTATGAAACATTTGGTATGGAAGCGAGTCAATATATTTTCCAAACTGTCAAACTATTCCTTTTTGTGAAGGATATGAGGATATATTCCATGTTGGGACAAAGAATCTCAACTCAAGGTCCACTTCCTAGCTTTTTCTGGAACTTTCAGCCACATCTCATGGTCTTCTCTCACCTGAGGCAACTTTTTTTTGGTAACCAAGTATTTCACAATGGTAGGACTACTTCATTGTTTTGGAAGTCACAAGTCTCACATCTTTGCACTCAAGTCCAAAACTTTGAGTTTCGAGTCCCAAACAAGTCGCGATCCAGCCATCCATTTTCATCTGCTTATCCGGGGCCAGGTCGCGCCAAGCAAAGCACCTCAGACATCCCTCTCCCCAGCAACACTTTCCAGCACCTCCTGAGGGACCCCACGGTGTTCCAGGGGTAGATGAGATATGTAATCCCTCCAGTGCATCCTGGATCTACCCTTGGGCCTCCTACCCTTTTTAATGATGATGTAAGAACGTATGCTATGCATTAGCTCGCTATGTTAATATTAGCTTGGACTTACTATTCTTTGTGTAACTTCAACCGTTAAACAAGGTTGGAGGTTGTTGCGTTCCCGTCTGTAATTTTTGACCCGTATGTTTTGCATGCTGCACTTTGTTTTTTGTAGATGATCTTTGCTGTAATTTTTTCCAGCTGGCACTCAGTAATGTAATCTCAGTTCTTCATGGTTCTCTCCTGCAGCTTGATTGGATACTGCCATACTGGTTCAAACAAAGTGGATTAGGGGTATAACAATCAATGTCAACTCACTCGAAAAGGATTGCATTGATGTTACTTGAATCAGAACACAAAGCGAAATCAAAGGATTCGTGGCACTTTTTACGTAGCATACTTGTTCATCTTTGAGTTTGGGGCAAGGCATCAGGTATTTTAAAGTCAAAAGGCTCAAGTCCAAGTGAAGTCAATTTTGTCATTTAAATTGTAACTACAAGTCTGACTCCATCTGTACCTCTAAGATTGAGTCACTGTGCTAAAAAAACACAATAGTAGCAGGTATTATAAAAGCAACAAAGCATGCGATGCAACCATCCAACACAGTGAGATATTTATCATTTTATTCGTATGCCAGACACATCAAACACACCTGTGCATTCCTTTATAGACTCACAGTCCCAATCAAAGTTAAGATGTTGATGTCTTTGTGTCGTGCTTAAGCTGCTTTTACAAAAGAACACCAAAGTCTACACAGTGCCCCTTACTCCACAACATCAATAGTTGTGGGATCTTCTCTCCCTCACGGCGCTCTAATGAAGCCATTTATATTAGTGACAAATGTGATCATCCTCCTCTCTTTCTTCCTGTCTCTTTTATCAACTACACTTGCAGCTGTTGTTCAATGTGTGTGTGTGTGTGTGTGTGTGTGTGTGTGTGTGTGTGTGTGTGTGTGAGAGAGAGAGAGAGAGAGAGAGAGAGAGAGAGAAAGACCATCATTAAAAATGTATAGCATCTCTCCAAACAGTGTCCTGACAAGCCGCTCATGCTCATTGGATATCGGTCATTAAAATTTAGCGAAGAGGCCAAAGCATGGCCTATGTAGGTGTCAGATTTCTTATTCAGGCTGTGGATGAATTTTTCAAAGTCCTATTACCTCCACAGGCACTACTGCTGATGTCTCAAGGCTACGCGCTCTGACACTGCCGTTGTTTGTCTCTGCTGGTACTGTAGCTAAGGCGTGACAAAAGCCGAATCAACAATAACAACATGAGTCTCAGGGTGGCTATACTGATTCATTTACTACTGCTTGTTGACAAGGCTGATTCTAAAAAAGGTGAGTCGCTATATGTTATCTTGATGGAGCAAAGCTTAAATTTGATGGAAGTGCTTTATCTTGCAGGTACTGTATATACAGAGGAAGTTGGGCCTCGATTGTTCAGTGTCACCTTGTAATGCATTTTCAGAGGTTGTATCAGGTTGCTAGAAACAAAAAGTCAAATGAATAAGTAAGCGAGAGAGGAGCCCAAGGAAAGAGCCATTTATTTTATTCAGTATCTTTTCCTTTGAGCTGAAATTAAACTGTCCTTTTTGTAATTATAAGGTGTCAAATGTGGAGGGATCCTCTCTGCACCGTCAGGCAATATCTCCAGCCCAAACTTCCCAGGCCTGTATCCCTACAACATTGACTGCTCCTGGCTAATTGTAGTGGCAGAGGGCTCCTCGGTCCTCCTCACCTTTCACCACTTTGAGCTGGAGTACCATGCCAGCTGTGCTTACGACTACATCAAGATCTACAATGGCATATCTGAGGATGAGGGGAACCTCCTTGGGACATTTTGTGGTGACATCTCCCCTCCACAGTTCACCTCATCTTGGAATGTCATGTCCATCATCTTCCATTCAGACCGCCATGTGGCCTACAGGGGCTTCAGTGTTGGCTACAGAAAAGGTAAGTCATTATATCTGATGCAACGTGACAGGGGTCAGTGGGCTAACTGCCCACAATTTGAGTTGATTTTTTTTTCTGGTACTACCATAAGTCAAGGCTTTCAGCTAGAACTTCTTGACCTTAAAATCACAGGAGAGCCTTTTAATCTCAGACAAAGGGTCTGCAGACATGCCTGTGGCTCTCTAAGGCTGTTCTAAGACACAGTGGTGCTTTGGGCTACATGCTCACATCAGCATGCTCCCAATGATAATGCTAGCATGTGTAATGTTAAGATAAATGTACCATGTTTATAATCTGAGCTTAGTGTGCCAGCACATTTGTGTATTTACCGTAAACACGGGACATGATTTTTGGTGTTTGAGGTGTTCTGGTTTCCATCTGTCGACCGAGTAGTATTGGTAAATCACGTTTGAATAGCAGGTAAACAGTCCAGGTGAGGCAGAGCAAACTCTTTTGGCTATTATTTGATGGTGAATTAGCTTAATTTTTCCTTATTTTTCTTAAATTCATCGCAGTCATAGGCAGATTTACAGAATGTCTATCTGTATTAACCGAAAAACCAGTGCACAGAGATGGAAATTGTCAGACAGTGGCCGATAGGTCCGGAGACTGAATAGCACTTAAGACAAAGTACACCTGAGGCTGATGATGTCTTACTTTTTTTTAAACAGGCATAGTCATGAAGCAGTCTTGGACACAATGGAAAAAAAGCAATCCATCAACAACATGTCAACACTTGTTGAGATATTCCTGTGAAACAAAAATGCCAGCCTCATGGTGGCACAAGTGGACAGTCAGGGAATCACCAAAGTCATCATGGGTTCATCCTCTGGAGACAATAAGTGCCTGTACAAAACTTAATGACAATCTATCCAGTAGTTACTATGATATCTTAGTCTGGACTGAAGTAGTGGACCAAGCAACGGCCCAGTAATGCCACATGCATGGTTAAAACTGTCACTGTCACTGTACACTGTCCTCTTTACAAACCTCTCTAGAGTTTGCTTTCTATCCTTTCTAGATATGTGTGGCGGAGTCCTAACCGGCCTATCAGGTGTAATCTCCAGTCCAGGCTACCCTCAGGAGTACAGCAACAATGCAGACTGCTCTTGGGCCATCCACGTGTCCAACACCAGTGTGGTCACCTTGGTCTTCTTGGACTTCCAGCTGGAAAACAACGAGGGATGTAACTTTGACTTTGTTGCCCTGTTTGATGGCCCGACTGTCACCCACCGCCACCTGGGCAAATACTGCGGGGCGGATAAACCTCCTAACATTGTCACCACCTCCAACCATCTTCTGGTAGTCTTCAAGTCTGATTTCAACATTGGTGGACGTGGGTTCAAGGCGTACTATTACTCAGGTAGGAAAGTTATATAAACAAATATAAACTGTAAACAACAGAATGGGATATGAAGTGTTGTTAGTATTTGAGCCCCTTGATTTTGTGTGGTTTTTTTTGGTGTAATTGCAGGAATTGGGAATGAAAAAATGACAGTTAAAAACATGACATACTATTACCCTGTCAGACTGTCAGGTTTACATAATGCAACTCTTATTTGCAGAAATCCTATTCATTTGCCTGCTGAGAGCAGAAAAGCTATCATAAAATCCAAGGAAGAAGGGAAAAAAAACATATCACATCATAGTGGAAGTTTGAAACAAGGCACATGAAAGACCCAGAACGTGACACAAAAGATCCTGTCATCTGATGAAATGAAAATTGAACACCTCTGCTACAATGCAAAGCACTGTCTCTGAGCAGAGCAGAGCTCATCACCCATCTCACACCATCTCTGCCATGAACAAGGAAAAAAAGGACCCAAAGTAAAAGTCCTTGAGGACTCTGGCCGAAGCCCAGACTTGAATCCAATTGAAACTCTGCAGAATAACTTTTAGACAGCTGTTCACAGCCTGTCCCCATCTGACCTTGTCAAGCATAAACTAATTGGCAAGTAGATAAAAAACCCAGAACACCATTGTAAAAGGATGCTGCCAAAGATCGCTTACTGCCCAATTTAATTTACTGTATCAATCACGTATTTAACATTTGTAAAAATTGGCTAAATAAACAGCATTTTTGTCCCTATTCTTTTTTTAAGTTGTATGGAGTAGGTCATCTGTTCCAGAAGATGTAAGTCTTTAACAGTATTAATAAAGAGACTAGCAGCAGTAGACAGGTCATCTTCACTTAGTCCTTTGGGGAAGTGTCCAAGACAAAGGGACGTGATTGCTGTACTAAAACTAAAGTTTTTGAAATGATTGCTGCTACTTCTTTCCAGAAAGTCTGGATAGAAGGACAAGACCCAAAACACATGGACATGGCCAACCATGATTTCTCCACACTCCCTCCAGCAGCACAGCTGGGTGCCAGTTTGTTTGGACTTCTGTTTGGGTGTGATGAAAAAGCAAATCGGGTTTGTCCACCAGAAGTCTTTCCAAGTCTGAGAGTTAGTGGAGGTCGACTATGGTTTAATCTATTTTTAATTCAGATGACACCACTTAAAGGACTTTTTAAACTTCTATTTAAAGCTCCAGTGTGAATATTTTACGGGAATGCATTGGCAGAAATGAAACATGATACGTATGGTTTCTTTTGGGTATAAGAAAATAAGAATTGTCATGTTTTCGTTACCGGAGAATGAAACACTTATATCTGCATACGAAGAATCCTTGTCCATGGAGTCTGCCATGCTGCACCACAATGTTTCTACAGTGGCCCAGAACAGACAAACCAAACATGGTTCTAAAGAGGGTAATTTGTGTTTTTGCATCGGCCACTGTAGTTAGCAGCCTCTTCAAGATGAGAGCATCAGAAAAACACATATGTTTCAATGTGAAACTGCTTTATTTAGTGTTTTTACTGGTTGGAAGCACCTGGTTCGTTTGTTTTGGAGAGAAAGAGACCTCTGCGAATACTACAGCTCCTGGTAAAAAAAACCCAACAACCTCCGAAACATCTGTATGTTATCAGAGAAAAAGGTGAGCACACATAAGCAGGCGCTGGGTTAGTGGATCGTCTGCCATGAGCTGAACAACATCAGAGAAACACTGATCTTAAATGTGAAACTAAACTATTTTATTCAGTGTTTTACTGGTTTGAATCACCTGGTCTGTTTGTATTGTAATCAGAAGTTCACTTTAGGCACATGGCAGATGGTTTAGCTGGTTGCAATCTGCAATCCTCACTGATAGATGCCACTAAATCCTACACTGTTTCTCTAAAAGAATAGCTGTTTTTTGTTGTTGGTGTTGTTGGTTTGTTTGTTTGCTAATGCAGGATTTATAGTTTGAATCGACATGACCTACGGCATAGGATCTGCGTCGACATATAGCCTACACCGTACCCTATACTGTAGCCTGACATGCATCTCCACAGAAATGTAACCACACATCACAGCGACACAGACCTCCTGTCTATTTTGGGAGCTGAAACCATTTCCCTAGGTGGAAACAAAATGTTTATTTAGTTTAATTTCACAGATAAGAAACAATAAATTGTGAAGACAATAAAGCCTCCCCAAAAATAGCATTTTAAGTCTTGTGTGTGATTTATTCCTCAGGGATTTATACTTTGGGATTTATCCTGGCCTCATATGAGCATCTCCGCTTGTTGCTAGGCTAATTTATGCAATGTAAAATGCCATAGGCTTGTGCTAATGAAGTTAGCGTGCTGTATTTGTTTGGAAAACATGTTAAGTTTAAGACAGTTTTGTCGATGAACCAAGAGTTAGATGAAAAGGTTAACTTTCCACTTTCATGCGAAACAGCTAACCTGGCCCAGTTTGAAGGCAATGAAATCCGACCACATCTAATGCCTTTTTATGGCACATTTAGGCTATTTGTTGTTAGTTGTATTTATTTCGTTTCGCTCTCCTTAAATTGACCGCTGCAGCCAACACGCTTCAAAATGCTAATGCTCGCTACTACATTACATCTCTTTTTGTTGGATCCCTGTAAAAATCAAAGTTTAAAAAAGAAAATGAAAACTATTTGCCATTTCACAATTTCTATGGGTGGTACAGTGAATAGGCTAGCTTTATCCTTGTTTCAAGTGTTTATGCTAAGCTAACCAGCTGCAGGCTACAGCTTCATACTTACTATACACAAATAATGAATGAATGAATAGGCAAGGCAAGGCAAGGCAAGTTTATTTGTATAGCACAATTCAACACAAGGTAATTCAAAGTGCTTTACAGAGACATTAAAAGCAACAAGACACAATTTAAAACAATAAAAACAGTTGATTAAAAAGGGAAATAGAAATTGAGAATAAAATACAATAACATAAAATAAAAACAGGCTCAATACATTGAACAGTCAGGATAAGAAAAGAAGTAGAATAATAAAAGGCATAAATCAGCAGTGTGTAGTTAAAAAGTACAGGCAGTAGAATACAGCAGGTAAGTATTTAATCTAAGAGTATGCTTCAGTAAACAAGAGTGTTTTTAGCCCTGATTTAAAGGAGCTGACAGTTTGAGCAGACCTCAGATCTACGGGAAGTTTGTTCCACAGGTGAGGAGCATAATAACTGAATGCTGCCTCACCTTGCTTGGTTCTTGTTCTTGGAACACACAACAAACCTGTTCCAGATGACCTCAGGGGTCTGGATGCTTCGTAGGGGACCAGTAGATCAAGCATGTATTTTGGTCCGAGACCATTCAGGGCTTTGTAGACCAGCAGTAAGATTTTAAAATCTATTCTTTGACTCACAGGAAGCCAGTGTAGCGATTTAATGACCGGTGTAATATGGTCCAGTTTCCTGGTGTTTGTAAGGACTCTGGCGGCAGCGTTCTGAATCAGCTGCAGCTGTCTGATTGATTTTTTGTTAAGGCCTGTAAATAAGCCATTGCAATAATCCAACCTACTAAAAATGAATGCATGAATAAGTTTTTCCATGTCTTGTTTAGACAGAAACCCCTTAATTCTAGCTATATTTTTCAGGTGGTAAAAGGCAGATTTAGTAATAAACTTTAAATGGCTGTTGAAGTTCAGGTCTGAGTCAATAATAACACCAAGATTTCTGGCTTGATTTGTAGCTGTCAATGACATAGAGCCAAGGTGGGCGCTGATCTTTGCCCTTTCATTTCTAGGGCCAAAAATTAATACCTCCGTCTTTTCTGGATTTAGCTGGAGAAAATTCTGGCACATCCAGTCATTGATTTGATCAATACAGTTACTCAGTGAGAGTAAGGGACTATAGTCGTGTGATGACACTGAGATATAGAGTTGTGTGTCGTCGGCATACGTATGATAGGAGATGTTGTGATGTTCCATAATCTGGGCTAGGGGTAGCATATAGATGTTGAATAGAAGTGGTCCGAGAATGGACCCTTGAGGAACCCCACATGTGATCGTAGTTCGCTCAGATTCATGGTTACCAACTGACACAATAAAGTCCCTATCTTGTAAGTAAGATTTGAACCATTGTAGTACAGTGCCGGTGAGTCCCACCCACTTTTCCAATCTACTAAGTAGTATATTATGATCAACTGTATCAAATGCAGCACTGAGATCTAGTAATACCAGGACAGAGGATTTGCATGCATCATTATTCTGATGAATATCATTTAAGACTTTGATAAGTACAGTCTCAGTGCTGTGATGTGGCCGAAATCCAGACTGAAATGTGTTGAAAAGATTGTTTTGCATCATAAAAGTATGGATTTGCTGAAAGACAACCCTTTCAATGATTTTTCCCAAAAATGGCAGATTTGATATTGGCCTGTAGTTACTAATTGTTGTGGCGTCCAGATTTGATTTTTTTAGGAGAGGTTTTATTACTGCGGTTTTCAAGGCCTGGGGAAACTGGCCTGCTATAAGAGAAGTATTTATTATCTGCAGTACATCTGGAGCTATGCAGTTAAAAATGGTTTTAAAAAAGTTTGAAGGCAGAATATCAAGGCAGCACGTTGTGGGCTTTAATTTTGAAACCGTTTCTGTTAGAGTTGTGTGATCTAGGAGGCTAAAATGTCCTAGATTAACCGGAGGACAGGAAGGCACAAGTGTTATCATTCCGGAGCTGGAGCTGCACATTGCCTGTCTTATCTGTAATATTTTGTTTGTGAAGAAGGCTGCAAAGTCATTACATGACTTGTTAGACAGTAGTTCAGGAGGGAGTGATGCTGTGGGGTTTGTCAGTCTGTCCACTACAGAAAAAAGTGTGCGGGCATTATTACTGTTTCTGTTGATAATCTCTGAAAAATATGATTGCCTCGCATTCTTCAGTTCTTGGTTATAGTTGTGGAGACTCTCTTATAAGCACTTTTCCCAAAATATGGAACTATTCCTTTAAACTATTAAGGAGTTTTCTTGTTTGCCAGTGACATGTGCTGTAAACATAAATCTTGACTTCTCTATGGCTTGTTTGTGTCAAACAGTGGATGCAGCCTCCTGCAGTGTCAATACTGAATTAAACTTACTGTGGTGAACTAATGTGTATCGTCTGAAAAACTCTTAACAGGTGAATGCCAGCAGGTCCTGTCAGCTGTAAGTGGCAACTTCAGCAGCCCACATTTCCCAAACATCTACCCAAACAACATTAACTGCCACTGGAGCATCACTCTAGCAGCTGGGTACCGCATCAAACTCTTCTTCCCCGTCATGGACTTGGAGGATCGCAACAGTCTGTCAGATGAGTGCGACTACGACTCTGTTGCAGTTTATGACGGGGCCAGTCAGACAGATACCCTGCTGGGGCGCTGGTGTGGCAGGGAGCAACCTCCCTTTCTCGTCTCTAAGGGCAACAAGTTGCTGGTGGTCCTCAGCACAGACAGAAACGAGGCTCACAGAGGGTTTGCTGCTTCTTATCTTGGAGGTATGCAGGCATCGGATTCATTTTCAGAGACTATCAATACCTAAAGTGCATCATATTTATCTCTATGAACAACTGTCTTATTCCCCTGCAATCCCAGTGGTGCCTGTAAACGTCAGCTGCACAAGGTCAGAGTTCACCATACTGATACCCCAGCAGTCCTTACCTCAGCTGGACCGTGAGAGCATCTACCTGGGAGACCCCACCTGTGCCGCCCAGCTGACAGCCACCTCATACAAGATACTCGCTCAGTTTGTCAACTGTGGCACTGCAGGCCAGGTGACTACCACACTCTCACATCACCTGCTGCTCCACCATAAGAGGCAGTGATTTACCACACTAAAGCTGTTAAATGCATCACTTAGAGACAAACATTTGTGGCCTGCTTCTATTAATACCATAACTTCTGATCCCTTACAGAAACATCGGAACATTACCGTGCTGGTAAACAAACTCTACATTGATTTCTCTGATGGGAAGCAGCAGAATGTGCAGGAATATAAAGTGCAGTGCGATGCCCTGCGGAAGATAGCATCAGTGTCCATCATTTCAGCGGAGGAGCGGCGTCTGGAGGAGCAGGCCCAGCAAACTGATAATGACAGTAATGACGATGCAGGGGGTCCAGAAGCTGTGCCTCACGACCTGAGCGATATCGTCTTCATTAGCATCTGTGTTCTGGCTGTTATCCTAATGGTGATAGCTATTGTTTGGCTGGTGCTGCTTTAGTTATATATATGTAAATATGATCTTATCCAACAGCGGAAGGACTCAAACTCTGCAGTTGTCTTGTTTTTCAATTGTATTTTGTATAAAAATGCTCACCAACATTATAAAAACAGCACCTATCAAATAAAAAAATGCTAATTCATTATCATGATCATCAACAATAAGTTACATATTCTCAACTGAGACTTACATGCATTTGTAAAACAGTGTATGGCTGCTGATGTGCCACAAAAATGTAAAAGTATTTTGTATGTCCTTTACAGAAAAATAAAAAAATACAAATAAAATGTGTATTCATCATAAAACCATGACATATATCAAGTAAAACAACCAGAAGTCTTCAATATGCAGTGGGAAGCTCAGCGTAATTCATCATCAGTCACTTCTTGTATTTAGAAACCAGCTGGTTGACTGATATCGTGCTGTCCTTCACTTGTGTTCTAACATCAGGGTTGTGTTTGAAGGCAAACACCAGCGCTCTAACAGTCCGTCTGTATGAACTGCTGACTAACCGGGAGCTCTGGTGAAACACTTCTCTCTCGATGTTGTCTATAAGACCAGAATCCTCCTGTAGGTCAGATAAGAAAAGAGAAAAAACACACACACATAAGCAAACAGACATACACAAATGAAAATATGACTCATGCTGGGGTTTATACATTCATAAAATGCACCACATACTGTAGCCTCACCATCTATTTATATTACCAAAACATCATAACAAATGTAACGTAAATGTAATGCAAAATGTAAATAAGAAGTGGGATAAACAGAGTGAGAACACATTTCGTTAGACTTCACCGAGAGGCTCTTTCTTACCTTGACCTCAAGGGCCTCAGACATTAGTCTTCTACCATTGCTCCTGAGTCCTTCAGATTGTTTGTCAGAGCGCACTTCAATAGACGGCTTATTGGAATTCTCCTCAATGAACGTCCTCCAGTCAGTGTAAACCTTTACTGCCACTGAGCTCACCTCAGGGTCCAGATGCTTCCGCATTTTGTTGACAGTATGACCTTAGGGAGAGTGAGAGAGAGTGAGAGAGAGAGAGAGGGAGAGAGGGAGAGAGAGAGAGAGAACTTTTGATTGTGTGTTGAACTTATTTGTGTTGAGTGGATTTGATAAAGGGCCTGGCATTTATGAGGGAAACACAATTTTGAAAGTGTTTGCTCTTTTGAGCATTGGCATTGCTGAAACGGGGGTCGCTGGCCCTGCCACTGGGGGCCCCTCACAAAAATAATCAAAATATGTGGTGTTTTAAACCTAAGTTGGCTTGTTCCCAGAAATGTTTTGCTCCTTAGAATCCATGTACTCTTCAAATTAGGCTGTATATTTGGGAAGGAAAAGGACAACCAGCCTATTTGAAGAACAATGAATCTCCTAACAAATACTGATACGTACCTCATTAAAACAGAATGGTGGTTTTATTCTGGAGGCGCCACTGCTTTTGGTTAATAATGCTGCTGTAACAATGCAGTGAAAGACTACTCAGGACCGTGCAACCTATGAACTGTTCATTAAGTGTGTTTAAATTGGTTGGTTGAAATCTATGCTAAATCGTGAGCACAAATACAACAAAGCTGGGACTGTCTGCATTAACACGTAAATCAGGATGCAATTAAAGTCTGAAGTAACATCAGGTGTTTTTTTTTAATCACATTAATTGTGTGCCTTTCTTCTGTACCTTCTATGCATCCTGCAGTGGTCCTCTCCACTGTGCTTTGGATTGGCTCCTTTCACTTTAAAAAACACTTAATGGAATTAAAATATCACCTAAGTACTTCAAGTTTCAGCTACCACCAGGAGCTGAGCATACAGGTGCAGCTAATCAGATGGTTGTAAGGGGGCAACCGCATCACCAAAGCTGGTAAAGCACTGTTTTGGAGTGTGTGAATTGCCACAGACCTGTGGATGAAACTAAGGGTGTTTTCACATATAGTCCTTTTTAAATGAACCAAACTCAGCCCTCTCAAAGTGCACCAAAAAATGGACCAACAGAAAAGTGACTCAGTTCTCTTTCTGGTCAACTTCTGCTCTGAAGAGGCCTCATTCCTCTTTCTGTTCACACTATAGCCTATATATATTATATATTGATGTAAAAAATGTTGTTTTTTTTTACTTTGACGTGGCACTGTAGTGCAGTTATGAGTACAGTAGCATGTGACCTACAGGGATAAATATTATGGCAAAGAGCAAAGTGAACCGGGAGCACTTTGTGTTTACAAGGCACACATTGAGTGAACCACACTATGGATTTGAAGCGAGTCGTACTCAGACGCTTCCAGAGGTGGTCTCAGTTTAGTTTGCTTCAGCGAGGTCTGAGCTGTCTTTGAGTGTTCACATATGTGCAAAAAATGCAGAGTCAAAGCTCTGAGTCTGTTTAGAGGGCTGAAAGGGCCAAGTGTAAAAACACCCTAAATCAAAGAGGTTTACCACAGTGCTTGCTAAATGGGTGGCAACTGACTGCAGACTAGTCAACATTGTGGAAGACTTGAGTCTAAGGGAGGTCCTCAGGTTAGCATGTTGTGACCGGTCATGTGCCTCACCATCACTGGGAACAATAGTTTTAAGCATACAGACCTGCTGGACCTGTATGAATCAGAGAAAATGACTAAACTGGAACTCGTGAAAAGTGCAAAGTAAGTTTCTTTGCATGTATTTGATTCCCAATCAAGACAACTTTCGTATACTATACAATAAGTGTTAATGCTTTACACAGCAATATATGAAAGAGCAAATTGTGAATTAACATTTCAAGATGAAGCTCTCCTCAGTCTACCTATCTTAGTGGACTTGAGCACCTCCCTGGATGGGATCTTCTTGCTCAGCTCTGTCAGGGCAGTCAGCAGGTTGTCTTTGCTCTGGTCTGGCAGCTCCAACATGGACTTGTAGCGCATGATGTCCTCAATCACAACCACCCTCTGGAACAAACACAGGGGTTATAGTTGACTTCAGTTAATTTGCCAAACAGTAACACTGACTTTCATATAAAGGACTGATAACTCACCCGTAAAGATTCAATTGTAGTTTGTTTGTAAACCTTTTCGGTGCTTTTAGGTTTTGTAGGTGTTTCCCCCTTTGGAAGACGCACTACAAACTTGTCCATCTTCAAACACAATGTAGTGGTACAAATTGTATCTACAAAAGGCAATTGCATATAACTAAGTTCAGATCAGGAGGGTCCAGAGACAACCAGTGCTAACTGCTGCTAGCAGTTAGCTAACCGGTTAACGTTACCTAACTATAATTTCCGTTTTTAATTCAATACAATAAACGCATTGCTAGCTTGGTTCACCTCATTCGCTCATATTCTACTAATTAATAGCTCCCTTTATCACCACAGCTGTTTGGTAACATTAAAGCTAGCTGCAGCTACACAGCTAAGTGAATGGTAAACAGGAACAGCTAATGTTGCCTTCAAGTGCTGTCGGAAATAATTAACCTTCAACGTGGGAAATAAGGAAATTGTTGGAAGCTGTGGAAGTACACGATACAATATGCATAACGTTATCTAAACAAACTATCAATAAATACAGCAAAAAAAAGATGATAAACTACTTTTTTTTTAATTTTGAGTTTATTTTTACATAAATGTTTTTCCTGAAGGGTCTCTCCCTCAGAATGTCACTGTGCAATTTCAACCTGTGACGCTGTGTCATAATGTCAGTTGTACAACAGTATTTATTGAATGAAATCCTACTTTACATCTCCATTAATTAATTAATTAATTAATTAATTAATTATATTTCAGCTTTGCAGTTGGGACTTAAAGGCACAACAGTCCTTTGTAATATTGTGTTAACTGTACAATAACTGGTGCAGTAGTTACAGCAATAATTCAGCTGTGCAATATCCGTCAGTATCTCAATTTATTTTTACCAGCACCACTCTTGAATATATTTTTAACACATAATGCATATTGTATGTATTTTTTTTATTCTCGTTCTATTTGTGTATATGGTGTGTTGTACATTGTAGCATAATGCAAAATTGTTTAATATTTCTAAGTTTAACACTTAACACATGTATTTTTACACACATTACTTACTCAGCATATTTTACATCTTTAAATATTTTAAATATTTACATCTTTTATTGACTGTGTTTACATTTTTTATGGATATGCAATAAATGTAAATATTGTCTGCCCAATTCAGTAAAATAATATTCTGCATTTTGCAACTGCATAAAGTATTTCTATTTCTTATGTAATGAAACAACACGCCCATAAAATCCAAGTATACACAAAATAAAAAAAAAAATAAAAAATGCATTTTGTATAAATGTATGCATAAAATTGTGCATTAGAAAATATGGCTCAGGAACATAAAGTGTTAACAAAAAATATTTCCGTAGGGATATTCCTGCTAAAATTTCTGACAATAATAAAGGTTCAGTTTCATCAAATACATACAAAGCATTTTACGGAATTGAAGAGTTTACGGAGAGCACCTAAACGCATCAGAACACTAAGTGTCAGTCTCGCGTGAGTTGGCGTTCACGCGAGACAAGAAGCCGATTAAGGAGGAGGAAGAAGAGCGTGTTGTTTGTTTAGGTTTTCGCAGACAAAATGGGGACCTTCTCCTCCTTTGTCCGAGTGCTGGGACTGTTCGTCCTGCTCGCGTGCTCACTGGCATCTTCAGACGTGTTCGACAGCGTGTTGGGGAACACAGCATCCTGCCATAAGTCATGTGAAATGACATACAGTTTGCACACGTATCCGCGGGTGAGTACTCATCTCGACGAGGGGAAAGTAATGTCTGCTCACGTTAGCTAACGTTTGGGAACTTGACGAAGCAAAAACGGGCCTGTACAGTTCAATTTGTCACTCACAGCGACTTCTGTTTAATGAAATGTTGTTTGCAAAGGAGAGTTTGTGACTAATGTGAAAGTTAAAATGCGTCATCTTTCAGGGTTGTTACTGGACGAGGAGATCAACTGGTTCTGTGGTTTGTTTTGCAGGAGGAGGAACTCTACGCTTGTCAGAGAGGCTGCCGTCTATTCTCCATTTGTCAGTTTGTTCGTGACAACGAAGACCTCAATCAGACCAAGTCTGATTGTGAATCGAGTAAGCCATGCACCAAGCCTTTGACCTATATAATTAACCAGTGCACGCTGCCCAGGCCTCTATGATATCACTGTATCCGTGTAATCACCTACTGTAAAGCTATAAACAGTTGTCCCTGCACACAGTCAGCCCTGTATATTTACACACACCCAGCTTCATAATAAGTGGACACACTTTAAACGCCTCGTTGTAACCCTGTTTTACCATCTGCTCCCTTCTCACCACCTCAAAACTTCTGTCAGCCTGCCGTGAAGCCTACAGCCATGCTGATGAGCAGTATGCATGCAACCTGGGCTGTCAGAATCAGCTGCCTTTTGCTGAGCAGCGGCACGAGCAGGTATAAGTATGCATCAATCACTTAGTGGTCTGTCAATGCACAAATCAAACAGTGCACTCACTCGGTATCACTCTTCTTTTAAGTTGGAGGCCATGATGCCTAGGATTCACCTGCTGTACCCCCTGACTCTGGTCAGAGGGTTCTGGGAGGATGTAATGAGTCAGGCCCACAGCTTCATCACCTCCTCGTGGACGTTCTACCTCCAGGCTGATGATGGCAAAGTTGTCATTTTCCAGGTATTGCAGGGAGCGGGAGGAAATATCAGGCGATTTAATTAAATAATCACTATGCAAACAACACAGTTCATCCTGTGCAAAGATAATGAAGACCACAATTTTGTCTTCTGTTTAACAGACTGGACCACAGGTCAAGTTTTTCACACAGTTTGAAGTGGAAAAAGACGTTAAAGAGGAGCCACAGAAGAGCTGTAAGTCCGCCATTTAATTTTCTTAAAATAAAGGCTGTTCGACTTTTCTTATGATCAGGAAATCTTATGAAATACAAAACAAAATGACGATGCAAGTATCTTATTACTATTTTCTTTGTCCAGATGCTAAACTAAATATACCAAAACACACACCCATTTGGTCTCTCTTGATATTAAGATAAGAAGTTTTTATGTATTTACCACTGCTTTGTTTTCATTTAAATATCGTGTCCTCAGTTTTCCTCCTGTAGAACGTCGTGTATATCGCCATATCTTGTTACTATTTATCTAAGAGCCGTCTGTATAGTCAGTCTGATTTAGTGTATACCTCTGTGCTGCAGACCTCAATTGTTGCCCCCCCAAAACACATAAATGAGCCGCACAGTTGCACTGAATGACATGTTCCTTCATTGGCACTATAGGTTATCTCCAGTCAATCCCACGTACATCGTCCTGCTGCCATAAATACTCACTACCCCGCGCAATATGTATTAATCCACAGCTGACAGTAGTCCTCAAAAAATGTATTAGTCTTGTTTAAGTAAGGTTTGCTGAAAGAACTACAGTGTCCAGCTGTTTGAGAAAAAATCAATTCGACAATCTGACAAGCAGTTCATACGGAGTATACTGGCCTATTAAGAGCCACAGACAGAGTAGTACAAGGGACAATATTGAGAGATAAACCAGCTTGTTGTTGGTCTTAGTCTTTTTGTTGACAAGAAGAAATAAAGAATAATGCCAGCGTTTCCTTCACACTCAGTGTTCTTAAAAATGCCAACATCAAGGCTATATTTCTTACTCAATCATAAATCTTTTACAGCCCCGAGGGAAGTAAACAGATAAAAATTGTGTCATTGTCAAGTAACTTATTATTTCTCCTTTTCAAGTCCCCGGTCTGAGCCCGGTTTACAAAGAATACCACCGCACTTTAATCCAAGAGAGGGACAGAGACATGACTGGAGACCGCAGCTATGACGATGAATACAACCTCTTCAGCTGTCTTTCAAGGTTGGTTAGCAAACATTTGTATAAGTTTTTGAGGGAGTTGAAATTGTTGAACCTGCTTCGCAGAGCATGACATTAACAGCAGCAGACACACACACAAGCTTAATATGTTTGTACTCTTCTCCTCAGGAACCCTTGGCTACCAGGGTGGATCCTAACCACAACTCTGATCCTGTCTGTGCTGGTCCTGATCTGGATCTGCTGCGCCACCGTGGCAACTGCTGTAGACCAGTATGTACCTGCTGAGGTACGTTCTGTGCTCTCCTTTTTTATTTTAAGACTCCTGTCACCTGGATTAACATAACAAGGTCAATCTAGGTAAAGGTCTGTTTTGTGTAATTACAGTTTTGTTTCTGTGCTCCCTATGATTGATTGCTTTTTTTTTGAGGTAATTGCTGATTATGTTTGTGGCCTGAAGAAATTAAAAGATTAGTTTGACATTTATGGAAATGCACATGTCCACTTTCTTGCTGGGACTTGGATGAGAACATATATACCCCTCTAATGTCTGTAGTGTGAGTATGTAGCTGGAGCATGCAGCTGGTTAGCTTAGCTTAGCATAAAGACTAGAAATGGGAGGAAACAACAGTTAGCCTGGCTCTGTCCAAAGGTAACAAACTCTGCTGACCAGCATTTCTAAAGCTCACAAAATAACACAGTGCGTGTGTTCCTTGTCTAATCTGTACAAAAACGGAAGTGTGAAAACAACAAACAATTATCAGACTATTTCTTAACATGATTAGCAACTCTCCTAGCGTTGCATAGCAGCTATCGTCTTTACACTTCCATTTTTGTGCATATCAAATAAACAAGATTAAACCCACGTGCAGAGGCAGGCTAGCTGTGTTCCTGTTTCTGAATGTGGCTTCATATTTCCCGCACAGACATGAAAGCAGCATTGATCTTCTCATTCAACTCTCAGCAAGAAAACACAGAGGCATATTACTGTATTTTCTTCTTTCCATATGGTTTCAGTTATATTGTGATTATCTTTAATTTGAGTACCATTTATTTTATTTTGAGTGTCAAAAATGTCTCAAGGCAAAACAGTATTTCAACAGTTTCCCTATTTTTCCCTCAGAAATTGAGCATCTATGGTGACAGGGAGTACGTAAAGGAACAGAAGCTGACCCCATACCCAGCGTCCTCCCTGCTGATCATAACCTCCAAAGGGTCGGAAGAAGAGGCCGGGCCGCTCCCTTCCAAAGTCGACCTGGGCCAGTCCAACATCTAGAAGCCAAAGCTGTAGCAGAGAAGGGATCTTCTCTTTTATGAAAAATCTTAAATTGATTTTTATCCTCTGGCACAAGACCTGCACTTCTCTAAAACAGAAGTAACTACTTGCAGAACATTTTGTATTACTGATATAATGTCTCGTCTCCCTTTGATGCTTTTAAAATTTGGAGTGATGAAAAGGTTTTTTTTGTCTGTATATTGGTATAATTGAGGCATTATAGTGTAGTGATGGTGGTGAAAGTAAAATATGTTCTGGGATATCTTTTTTTTCCAGTTTGGATGTGTGCATTCGATCCCTGTTGGTGTGCTTATTTTATTGAGTAATGGCTAAATGATCTTTTTGTGACTTGAAGTGATGCAGGTTTCAACCCATCCCCTCAACTTTTGGTAAAATAGAACGTGCTAATATCGCAGACTCTCCCTGTTTGTTCTCATGTTTTTACTGCCGTGACTCACAGATGATACTGAGTTTTACAATAAAATTCTTTGCTCTTATGCTTAATTAAAAATGATGGTACGGTACACACGGTAGGTCTGTCCTGCTTCACTGTTCTCCTACTGATGGATCAGATTAAATACAATGGAGTGAAGTTGTTTACGTGTGTGTGTGACTTTTTTCCAATATATACAGCAGCTAATTTGTGGTCTATCGGTAAACACTTAAAAAACGATTGTACACTCATGTCTACGTCAAACTCAGCACAGTACAACACAGTGTTCTCAGGTTACAATGTTATGAAAGGTTTTATTGCATCTCCAGAGTTACATCACATGGGGCATAGTGCTTCCTCTTCTTTTGTAACACATTCTGCTGGACATAAAAAGCTGTGGTGACCATTTCCTGTGAAATTGATTTAAGTTTAGTGACGTAGAGTGTTTTGGGTTTTTTTTGCTCAGAAGCCAGTTGTTAAAGCAAGACGGCCGAGAATAGCCTAGCTCCCTGTGTGATGACAGGGCTTATCACCACTGGAATTCAAGAGTGTCGAACTCATGTCAGTTCCTGGGCCGGACAAGTAAAACTATTGCATAATGATCTATAAGTAACATCACCAACCAAAATGTCCTTTTCTTCTAGTGTTAAGTACATTCTGAAAATGTTGATCCATTTACAAAACAAATTAAAGCTGACAAGAGCAGGAGTTGAACTCTCATACTTTGTCTTACATTGCAAGTCACAGAAGATTGGTAAGTATAGCTGATAAAGTAGCACAGGATAACTTTCAAACCACAACAGTTCACAAAAGATGGGCAGACACAGGAGGATGTGCACAACTTGTATCATCCACCTGCCCTCTGGGCATTAAACAGGATAAGCCAGTAGCAGAGGGCAGAGAGAGGGAGGTCACACAACTTAGAATACTCACATTTAAACTGTTCGGGATACGATCCTGAAAAAACCCCACACACTCATAAACTTGCTGGTTTTTGTCCAAGGCTTTAATGAATTTGTTCAGAAAGGATACTCAAGCACTTAAAGTTTTTTTTTTTCTGGAAATTTGGAATGTTAAATGACCTGAAGTTCAGTTTTATTTGAATAAGCCACTCCCCCTTCAAGCAATAATCAACTTTTATGCATCGAGTCATGACCCCAGATGGCGCTAACCAAATTTCATATGAATCTCTGTAGCTGACTATGAGATCTAAACTTTTTCCATTTGTGGTGCCCCCTACAGAGCATACACACATATCCACGTTTACTTACAGGCGCTTAAGCTGTTTTTGCCTTTATTAGGTAGGACAGCTTGAGAGTGGAAGGCAGAGAGAGAGGAGATGGCATACAACAATGGGACATGGATTGGAATTGAGCCCACAGCCACTGTGGCAAGGACAGAGCCCTTGCACATGGGTCGCCCGCTCTACCAGGTGAGCTAAAGGGGCATCAGTGTCTGTCTGTGGATAATCCAAAATTTTGGGTCAACTGGATCAAGGGTCTGGGACGAGGTTGCAAAAGTACTATTTAGAAAAATGTTAGAAAAACTTGTGAAATTTGACATTTTGAGAGCAGAAAGCAAAGATGCAGGAAGGGTCAGTTCTGGCCCACAGGCTGTACGTTTAACACCCCTGCTCAAATTTCAGTAACCAGGTGGTGAAGACTCTGAGGGCTTGCATGTGCATTAATGAATCATCACACGACTTGTTTTCTACTGGAACCTAACATTACTATATTAGTATATTATCTTAAGCATTATGTGCTCCATTTAGGTTTTAGGCATACCCAGCCATTTTCCTGGCATATTATTGCTTATGTGTGAATGCCCGCAGAACTGTCTCTTTGTATTTGATGATTTAAATGACTGTGTGTTGACTGCTCTGAGGTGACATGTCATGCAGCAATTACACAGTACATAAAAGGTTTAATTCATGGCTGAATTAGCCTGCTAATTAACCTTGCCCAGAGTCAAAAATTAGCAAAGGGTCCCCTATTAACCTTTCCTTTTTTCCCCCCACTCCCTGTGCTATGTAGAGTTTTTCTGTGAGTACCACCTCACCTCCAGATTTGCTGTGTGGTAATTTGATTTACAGTGGAACTGCACCGATTTTACACATCACAGTCTGTTTACAGGTCTTGGGAAGTACTATTGCAGAAGTGGAAAAGGAATTGTACAAAGCCTTTTGTGGCTTTAGTTGGAGCTGTGCGGGGTCTGATAAAATCTTTGCAAACGAAAAAAAAATCTGAGGGCATGAAGAGAGAAGGGAATGAGTTTACCAGACAGCTGCAGCGGGCCGAGACTACATTACCAGCTACAAGCATAACACACTTGACTCTGACTGAATGAGTTCAAGTTGCATTGTAGGTAAAGCAGAAATCAGGTTCTGACAAAAAAGAATGTGTGGAATAAATAAGACTACACAAATTGACAACATACCAGTGCGATGATAAATCTGTGCTGAATTTTTTTTTAACAAAATAATTTACAAATACACAAAACATGAACACAAACCTTGCACAGGGACCTTCTTCAAAACGGTGCCATACAATTCAATAATACAGCAACTCCTTTAAAGAGTTTCAGTGCTGCATATTCCCAAACAAATTCTCAATCAGACTAGCATTGTACTGGATAACACACTGCAGGCATGGCAGGGCAGCTGTCTGCTGTGACTAGTTAGTAATTCAGTTTTGATGTAATTTGCCTACAACACTGCCATATATGGTCTGATGAGCACACTTGTCCGACTAGAATTACTGCCTTGTGGTTCTACGTCTTTGCTAACAAGTCAAGTTGCAGTTACAGTTTACATCCATGTCTGTGAAAATGTGGATGCTTCATATACATCTTTCCCCCGGCAGCACAGTAGGTCTACACAATAACCACAGTTTCAAGATGGACACCCAAGATTAGTGTCACCAATTCAGTATCTGACCAAATGTCTTCCTTTCTGTTTCTGGGATATAATGTTGAGCAATGGCCAAAAACATGTTTTGTGAGGTCACAGTGACCTTTAACCATCAAAATTCAATCAGATCTTGAGCTGAAGTGGTGGTTTGTGCTAAATTTGACGAAATTATCTCAAGGTGTTCTTGCATTCACGGAAATAGGACGGAGGGATGGGCGGACCAATAACCCAAAAGCATAATGCCTATAGTCATGGAGAAGGCAAAAAAATCAGCTAGGTTTTGTTACGAATCAGCAAAATGTCAGGCCAGGCAGTGAACACAAACAAAATACTAAACTTTATTTATAAAAATATACAAACAGCACCTGCATCCAAGAAACAGACTTCACAGGTCAACAGTGTGAATCATCTTGGAAACTGTTCTTTTTCACTTGAGCCTAAAGGTCAATGGTATTTGAGGAAGGCTATATAGTAGCATTCTTTAATAGTTGTTCAACAAGTCAATGTCCTCTGCAGTAAGAGCTGATGATGAAGGCAGACGTTTCGCTGGAGGACTTTGATGCGTACTGTCACGCCTTTCCGACCGACGCTGCCTTTTTTTAATATTGTGCCACGAAGGCACTGCTTGATGATGTGTTGCGGAAGGAGTCTGCTTTTCTGGTTTGTGATCATTTGCTGCAGGTCTGAAGAAATGCAGGATCTCTCTCTTGGCCTCGTCCTCGTTGTCACACACCAAGGGTGCTGCGTTCAGTACTTCTCTGACAAACTTCTGCCTGCCGACTAGAGAACAAAACACTTTAAAGTCTATCTCAGATGATTTGTTATAATATTGACTTTTAGACACAGCTAATTACAATGTGAATGCATTGTACGATGAACTTACAAAAGCGCAGTGCTGATGTTCTGGATTCATCAATCTTCTTCTGTTTTGGCATTTGTGAGCCGTTTGTTTCCCACTGGTTCACAACCTGAAAATGAATCATTGCATTTCTCAATGAGATGTCAAACAGCCCTACATCTGCAACAATTAGTCTGTAATTAAAGAACTCTGCTTGCCTTAGAGAGACATATGTTTACTTTTAACAACGTCTGAAAATATTTACCTGCTCGGCCCAACCTGCTGTTTTACATCTTGAGTGATCAAAGGTGTCCAGTGGTTTCTCTGAATAAATGAGCCCCAACAGGTCCCATATGGCTGTCTTCAACCCTGTGCCAAGCTGGAGGTATAAATTACATTTAGAAGTCAGCATCACAATAGGCTGCAGCCAAGTGTTGCACACAACCGTAACTGTCTTACCTTCAAACTGGTCCCAGATACATCAAGATTTTCAAGTTTGGGGAGGCATGTGAGATATCTTAGAGCCCTCGCTGAGATAGGGTTATCTGTGCGAGAAACAGAGTAATCAATCAACATGTTAATGATGGATATCAACTTCAAATTTCTTTGATGTGAAGGTTTTGATACTAACAGGAAACATCAAGGAACTGAAGACAGTCCAGTCCCTTCCTCAACATCCGGATAGGTGCGGTCAATCTTTGAAGGCCGGCGTCTGACAGACTGTTGCCACCAATGAAAAGCTGAATCAGGCTGCTGGAGAAGGAAAGCAGAAGTGTTAGTGTCAATGCTTCTGAAATTCTCACACCGTGTCTTTGGGACGGAGAAATCAGGTATTACCTTGCCAATGAGCTGGATGTTAGATGCTGGAATATCTCATGATCATCCCCCAGTCTGCAGCCAAACAGATCCAGAGACTTCAAACTATGAAATGTTTTTATCTCATCCATCCTCTCGTGCAAGAGTGGAAATCTGAAAGGAAAGGGACAATAGATGCTGTTGCTGTCTCTGGGAAATGAAACTGAAAGGCTAGATATATGCTGATATAACATACCTGTTTCTCAGACAGAGCGATCCCAGCACCATCTCCCCATATGCATCACTGAATAACTGCAAAGCTTTTGGAGAAATGTCTGCGTTTAAAAATACACGATTCTCCTCTGCTGCTGCAAAAAGTCTGTCACCTATTTGCTCAGGGAAACCCACCAGAGAGTCCACATGTTGAATGTTGTCAGCTACGAATAACAGAGTGATGTCAAAGAGAGATTTTGTGGTATATCTCAGACTTCCCTCCGCATTGTAGGTGAATATGAAGTGCTCTTTTCTCAGCACAAACCGATCTGTCCTTCTGCATGATGACACTGGCTTTAGCTGTGCCAGGACTATGCCACGGACACGACGAAGATTGCCTCTCTCTCGGACATAAATGGTGTTATTGTCCATAGTAAGGTCACACTTGCTCTTTTCACATGAGGAGGATAAAACTTTTAAATACAAGTTTAGTAAGCTAGCCGGCTAAACACCTGAAGCATTGCAAAAACTCAATGTAGCTTGCTAGCTAGCTAATCCATAGTCATTGACTGAGTTAAAATCGAAACCAAAATAAACCCTAAGCCTTGAGCAAGACTCTCTTATGATCTGCTATCGTGTCTCATCGTATTCGTTTTATAACGCTAAATTATTCCGCACTTTGCTCGGTTTTACAAAGGTTTTCAGTTCCTTATTGTAGCCTACCGTGCAAGTTGTCACAGTTGTAGTTTTGCTAGCTAACTTCAAAATAAAAGGATATCGCTATCAGAAACTCGCTTAAAAACTTAAAAACACCAAATAAGAGGCAAAAACGTAACCTAAATAAACTCCTTAAAACAGATGTAACAAAAACCTGTAACAAAGTATGATATAGCCATATATATGTAAAATTCAAACTGTTAAAACCCTTACTTTGAAAGTATTTACTAACAGGAAGAAGTCTTGTTTACATGACCAGTATATCCTGTTCCGGCCGATGCTAATCCAGGTGAGAGAGTGGGATGATTTTATCACTTTTAATAGATAATTTGGTAAGCATTTGATGTTTTAAAAAGATAACTAAAATTTGCAGTGTGTATTTAAAAATAAATCGAGGCTTTTACGATTTTTCCCAGTCGTAGAGTCACAATAGGCAGTTAGCAACGGAAGCTAACGTTAGCTATTTAGTTGTTGATGTGTCAAGATTGGACTTGGTAGCTAACTTAAGCTAACAAACGTTGCTACTTCTGTTCCTGTATTGCTCATAGTTTACAACGTTTGAAACTAGCATACGTGGAAGGAATAATAAGGCGTAGGAGCTTGAACGTCATATATCTGTCTTCTCTACAGCTTTCTATAATTAAGTTGTTGTGAGAGTGCTGCATTAAGTCGTCGACAAGTTTATCAGAGGAGCCCCGTCACGGACAGTGTATCCGTGTAAATGGCGTCCACAAATGATCCATTCCAATTTCAAGGTGAGAGTCCTCCTCAGTCTTTTACTCAATGAAATTGCGTCATTGATGTTTTGCTGCAGTTTATTGTGTTATTTCGCTCAGGCATCTGGAAACGCACATCTGTCAGAAATCTCCCTGTGCTGCATTGGTAGCAACAATGATAGTTGACTTAAAAAAATGTTCAAATGTTGGATTAAAATTCCCATTTATCCATCCCTTGCAATTAGAATTTGAAGAAGCTGGCAATCTGTTAGAAGCCAACAGAGATGCAATCACCATTAGCATTGAAGATGATACCAAACCTGAGAGGCAGAGCAAAGCTGCTGGGTACCCTCCTGGTGGTGATGACGAGGACCCACTTGCCAGTGATGACAAGGAAGAGGTCTGTAAAACACTAACACTTTTTATGAATTACTGTGAAACATTAAATGTTGTTGCATCAAATACTTATTTGACTAATTTTGCTTTTCTCCATTTTCTCCTTTTCAATCGAAGCTCCTCTCCGGGCAGAAGAAAAATGTCCCTTTCTGGACGTTTGAGTACTACCAAAGATTTTTTGACATCGAGACCCATCACGTAATATATTTCTAACTTATTTTAATGACTTTTAACCACTGTGACATTTTGTCTTGTAATATGGAGTAGTTCAGAACACATGTAGGTCTTATGAAATTACATATGTAATGGTTATCTACATTTCTTTCAGGTAAGGGAAAGAATAATTGGATCAATGCTGCCATGGCCTGGAAAGAACTTCATCCAAGTCTACCTTCGCAGAAATCCTGATCTTTATGGTTAGCATTTAAACAGTTTAACATTTATGTCCTAACTAGAGGTTGGGAGATGACATAATTTGCATTCATGTTCTGAACTGTTGTCCAAATTCTGTAATATTTATAAAGAGAATAGTTTAAAGAAACCAAAGCTGCTCACAAACTGATGTACTAATACTTGATATTTGTGCTTTCAGGACCATTCTGGATCTGTACCACCCTTGTGTTTGCAATTGCCATCAGTGGAAACATTTCCAACTTCCTGGTGCACTTAGGCAAACCAAACTATAAGTACACCCCAGAGTTTCAAAAAGGTAGGTTGTGTTATTCTCTGCTATTCGTGACTCACTTGTTAAGGTTGAACGTAAGAGGAAACTTTAAAAAGTCTTATATTGTTGAATTGTCTATGTTTTCTAGTGACCATAGCTGCAACAGCGATCTTCAGCTATGCTTGGTTTGTGCCGCTCGCCCTGTGGGGGTTCCTACTGTGGAGAAACAACAAGATCATGAACTTAGTGTCATACTCCTTTATGGAGATCGCCTGCGTGTATGGATATTCCCTTGCGATTTACATACCAGCAGTGGTAAGACTTCAAACTTCTATCTCAGAATAACAGGTGTAGAAGGATTCAGTCTGTGGCACTCAGCTTCAAGCCCTTTTGGTCTTATTGATGATGTAATCATTCAAAATTGGGCAACAACATTATCGTTTTCAAAAAGGCTCAGTAATTTTCTAACCAGTTTAACTAAATAACTATATGTATGTATGTATGTATATTGTTTAAGAACACTTTAAGGTACGCTATGCAGCATTGCCAGTTACGTTTTGCTTTCACACGCATCAGTGAACGTGAAAGTAATAAGCCAACCCCAGATTCACACTTGTTTGCCATTTTGCCTCCCTACATTTGCATTTTTTTCAGCACTGTGTCTCTATGATGCCTGCTGTTAATGGTCTGGCAGCTGGTCGCTACCTTTGTATAAAGTCCCGAGTGTAATTTCGCACTTGTCAGTTGGATCTGTTCATCGTTGGATTTGGTCTTGTCATTGGATTTGTTGACAACAAGAAAAAGTATAGAAGACTTACTTTTGACATTTGATAACATTGACAATAACGGAATATTTGAATACAGCATATGATTACAGGTCTAGTGTGTAGGAATTATTGGCATCAAGTCATCAACTTCCCCCATGTGCCAAGCATGTAGGAGAACTACAGTGGCTGACACAAAAAATGTCAGCGGCCCTATCTAGAGCCAGTGTTTGGTTTGTCGTTTTTGGGCTAGTGTAGAACAACACGGCGTACTCCGTTAAAGAGGACCCGCTCTGTATCTCAATAAAAATAGGTCATTCTAAGGTAACGGAAACTCAAAAGAGTTCTTTGTTTTAGGCGATTATAAACTATTGAAAACATTGTTAGGAATACTATATACCATTTCTGACAATAGATGCCCCGAAATTCTGGACCTTTAATTTTTCAATATATCATGTAAATTTATTTTAGAACACTGTATTGAATGACTGCATATCATAGAAAATAATGTTACCTTTCATCATAATATAATGTTGCTGATACACATTACATAAATTCAGTACATAAATACATTTAGAGCATTGACTGTGTGTAATATTTCTGACAAAATGAGACATATTGTATAATGCACTGTTGTTTCCTACTTAAGGTCCTATGGATTCTCCCATACGAATGGCTGAGGTGGTGCTCCATCGTCGTTGCTCTCTGCCTCTCCGGCTCAGTTCTAGTGATGACTTTCTGGCCTGCAGTCAGGGATGACCACCCCAAAGTTATGATAGGGATCATGTCAGCTATTGTTGTGCTCAACGCCCTGCTTGCTGTTGGCTGTAAGGTAAGGTTGCTCGCTATAGTTATGAAATTACTGTTAAGGTTAATTACAAATTTGAGCGATATGGAAAATAAATCTGTTTGGGGGAAATGAGATACAACATTCATTGTCCTGCTTTGGCAAACTACAACGTCATTAATCCAGTTAAATCAAGCTGCCTGTCCATGTTGGTGTAGATAACAACAATGATTGACTCACTCTCATTTGTCCTCAATGATCTCAGTAGCATGGCCAAGCTTTGACCCAACTTGTCTGTGTCAATCACAGACACTACACTACACGGACATTTTTGCGTGTCTCGCCCTGTGTGTTTCTGGGAAATGACTATACCTGACAGTGTCAAATTCACTCCCTCTGGGGAGACTGTCTTCATTGGAAACTGTGACCGCATTGGCTAACTGGTGTGAGAACGGGCCGTTAGTGCACTTCTTAATGTGAATGCTGTCAGGTGCACAGAGGTATCATATGTCTGGTCACATTCATGTAATTAGTCTACAAGTAAGCCGTGTCTGAAGGCTGAGCAAGATAAATGGATTGCAGGAGTCCATGCATATATTCTCTCCTGTTACACTGAACATTTGCAGCACACTTATTGACAGACACACTGGCTTTAGATTATGATTGATCAGTAGTTTCTCTTAATACTGTAATTGCCTCTTTACTGGGTTGATACACTCTCCTTTTCTTGTTCGGTTTTTCAGGCCTATTTCTTTAGCAAACCAGAGCCGGCGCTACAAGCTGAAACGCCTGCTGCAACAGTGGTGGTGAAGGCCACGTCTTCGACATGAAAGCCCTTCATTGTCTAAAGGTAAACAATAGTGACACAGAAGCTTTTGAAGCCATGATCCCACTGTACAAATACACTAATAACCTGATACGTTTAAGCCATACAGAGTAACTTCCCACAGTCATGAAATTCCTGGGAAAGTTATGGAAAAGACAGACTGGTTTGGAATTAACAGAATGAAAAAATTGAATCTACATTGTTTTGGCTATTACTTAAAATATGTTCATAAATGTCTCAAAACATGTTTAAAGTTACATGGAATACATTCCTTGTATTACTAATTTAAAATCAAGTGCTGCGCCACGTGACCACATTGAAACATCACCAGTATCACATTATACACATAGACCAGACTGGCGTTGTGTCATCGCCAAGGCTGCGCCTTCCTTTATGGGTGAAAGATACATGCTGTCACGTAAGGAGAGGAACAGGAAAATGCTGAGAAGCTTTTGTGTAGTGGGTGAACCAGGCTTTCACACTGAGATTTGAGGCACACATTACACATAATATTCACTTTTGTTGTGCTAAATTGCTAAATGATGCTGGTGACAGTTTATGCTGATGGACTGCTAATGTTAGCTTGAGTCGGTCATACAGTATAGCAGCCTTCGTTGGTTATTCACACACAACACTCAGCCTAATAATACCTGGTGATTCAATCTAATATATTTGATAAATCGTGATCTCAACACCTATACATGTACGAAGATGTCTGGATAAGTAATATCTGGCCAGTTATTAGTTAAGTCCATAAAACAAACATTTGTTTGATAAGAAATAAATGTATGCAGCCTAATCAAAATTATAATCCAAACATTTTAAATTGCAGTGACATCTACAGAATCTCTTCCAGTTTTTTTTTATCCCTCTAATGTGGCGTGGTTTGAACATTTTGTGAAGTGCCTGTATTTGCTGGTCTGGTCTGTTAGTACATGCAGCTAGTTGACGGCATGAATGTCAGGAGAGTAAAGCTAGCAAGTGCAATGTGCTTTTCCGGATATGGGAGTGTGCATTTAAAAATGGAAGGATGTATCATTATATAGGCCTCCCCATTTTAAACTACTGAAAAAAAGTCATGGAAATGGGGTAAAATATTCTGGAAAAATCCTGGAAAAGTTTTGAAAATTCATTTTTAAAAAAGTGTGGGAACCCTTTGTCATATTTCTCTACCTTGCACTTTCTCATTGCTGTTTTTTATGCTCTTATTTAATTGTATCAAGTATGACCTCATACTTCTGTAGCAGTTCCACATTGTTGGCCTATTTTAGTGGCTTTGGCTCGAGTGTGTGTTTTTTTGACCTGCTAGAGCAGAACATCTGACACCGGACTTCCTCTACATGATTTCTCCTTCCCAAAGCAAGTGTTATTCTTTTTTAAATTGCAGGTTCTCCTGTTGCCTTATTCGAGAGAATCGGGTTGCTGTGGTGTTGAAGTCACTGGTCGTCTGGATTTCACCTGCACTCCGACATTCTGGCTCGCGACCTTAAAACCCAGTGTGCATACTCGGTTTAGCCGCGTGACCTCTGAAAATGAACACTGGTGACATGTATGTCATTTTTAATGGGATGGGTTCTAAACTTCCTTTAAGATAAATGGGGTATGGTGTTACACGGCACAGAAGATCTCTTGTAGTACAACAGTTTTATGCTTTATAATTTTCATGTTCATATATTTAGATAAGCAGTCTGTGCGGTAATGGTGGTGACATCTAAGGCATTTTATATATGCATTTTTTTATATTCAGTTCATGGGTACTGGCTAGTCTACTTTGTGTAAAGAATATTTGGTATAAGCAGAACAACAATTACAGGTGTTGGTGAGATAATGAAGGCTTGTACAGAGTTAACTACATTAACTGATATAACCGCAAGTGCCCTCAACTAATGCCAAAGACCCATTATATATGTCCAAGGCAAGTTGTGTAACTATTTTTTGATTCGTTTGTTTTTATTGTGACAAAATGCATTTGATAAAATGTAAGAAATTTAATATATCTGTTCTCAATGAGTGTTTCATGGGAAAAAATAAAATAAGACTTGGTGGTCTTTGTGGGACCCACCTTTATTAATGAAACTATCATTAATAAAGGTATTATGACAATGATTTACAGACAATCTGTAAATTAAACTCTATGAACAGATTGTCTGACATTTTGGGAAATGTGCCTCTTCACTTTAGTGTGTATTAATTGTTGCAGTTTCAGGGTGCTGGTAGGATTTTGTCACCTTCACACAAAACCAGGCTAGCTGCTTCCCCCTTTTTCCAGTCATTATGCCAAGCTAAGCTAAGCTAAGCTAACTGGCTGCTAGCTGTAGCCTCACATGAAGTTGTCACAACAGTGGTATCAGTCTTCTCATCAAACTCTCAGCAAGAAAGTAAAAAGGCCTATTTCCCAAAATGTGTAACTGTACCTTTAAATAACACTGTAATTGTTATGTTGATTTTTTTTCCCCATTAAATCAAAAACATGAAAAACATACTCACGATCTATCACACCCTAAATCTGCAGTGTTCATCTAGTTCCCTAATAATGAGCATCTGGATTTGTCATCTATAAAAAGTTGCATCATGTAAATGCTGAAAATGTCAGTAAACCATGTGTTTTTAAGCATGACAACCTTAAATCACCCCAGATGCCGCACGTGTAGGCAACGTGACTCTGTCCCCGACAGCGTTAAAGCTGCCAGTACTTTTCACCAGTTGGACATTTTAAATATTTAAGGGAGTGATCCTAACTGATTGGTATAACTTCAACATTTCAAAGACAGCGTCTAACTCTTAAAATGGGATGTTTGGCTGCTGCTACTCTTTTTTTCCCAACTCATCCATCTCAACTGTCGTGTGGTCGAGCAAACTGATAGAATCTACGGTGTCACTGTTTGGATGCACAGATCACCTGCAGTGGAAAATGTTACTTATGTATGTAAAGCCTGCTTCTACAGGCACGCAGCACCTTACTTGCCGGGGGGCTTTGTTAAGTCTGTGTTTTGTATTTCTGTTGATTAACGGGGGCAAAGTTTTTAGATTAATTAACAAAATAGAAAAAGAATTGTGTCACTTGAAACGGTGTCAAAGGGATGGCGGCGCCCTAATTAATGGTCATTCTAGCCCCAGCTTTGAGTTACACAGGAGCTGCCTGTCAAACAGATAACCCTGTTAGAGGAATGTCACCTGCCTCAGTCTCAGGCATGCATGCAGCTCGTGCTTGTGTGGTGGATTTACCAACACAATGCTCAAGGACTATTTGAATAGCTTGTGAGTAATAATATCTATTCGAAGACAATGCCTTTTTAATAGTTACTTTTTTATATTGTTATTTGGAAATCTGACCATAGGATGGCCACCTCAAATGTAAAAGGTGAAAAAGTGTCCAAATTTGAGACATTGAAACTATTGGAGAAATGCAGAAAGGAAAGAGACGATGCCTTGCACAGAGAGAATGTCCTCAGAGAGAAGCTCAGACAGTACGAGTCGAGGATGCGTTCAACTGAGGCTCTGAAACAGAAACTCAAGACCTTGACCATGGACAACAAAGAGCTGAGGAAACAAGTGAAGACTCTTCGCACTGAAATTGGACTTGAGTGCAGCCCCAAGTTCAATGGAAAGACCACAAAGGACATAATCAATGACTTGCATGAAAAGGACCGTGAGTGCATTTCCCTGGTGGAGAAGGCTGGGAAACTGAGTCTGACCATTGATGATTTGACTTCAGAGTTGGCCAATACAGTCACCTCCAAAACACTTCTAGAGGATCAAGTGCAGTCATTACAGCAAAACCTCAAGGATATGACAAATAACCAGCGCCGCCTGTTGAAGCTGTGGGAAGACAAGAAGGTCCAGAGGGAGCAGCTCGCCCTCCCTGCGATAGCTCAGAAACCTGGACAGAAACCATTTGTCCATAAAGCAGTTCAAACTGAGATGTCTGTCAGTGCTTCCCAAAAGCTCCCCGTCAATGCTTTTGAGACCAAGCCATTCTCTCGGGAAAATGATAAAAAGACTGTTTTGGATAAACACAGTTTTCCAGCTTATGGAAATGGCTTTCATCATGACAAGAAAGCTTTCATGCATGATGAAAGTAAAGGAATTAAGAACTGATTCGCCTCATTGACTGACAGCCTGTAGCACTCTGCAAAGCAGAGATACAGCAAATAATTACAGGACTAATGTGTGATATATATGTAAATATGAACAAACAAGTAAAAACTGATGCAATTTAAACAATGAAAAGCTGCCTTGTGTAATTCAATTCTGTAAAAATGCAGTTTATTTTTATGAGTTAGCTGTAACTTTTAACTGAAGCAGCTTTTAAAACATATTGTTTGTGAGCTTATTCTGTTTAACCAAGCTTGCATTGACCAGACTGTCCGAATTTATACTTTTTTTTTTTTTCAAGCAACTTCATTAAATTGAATTCATGTGGCTTTGACGCTGGCAACAGGCAAGTACACGGACACCCTTCAGCCGGGGGTCCTTCAGAGGTCCTTTGAATGCATGTGGCGCGATATGGGAAACAGTGGAAAAATAGTTTGACAGCAGCAGAGCCGAAGAGATTATTGTCGCCGTTTCGCTCGCCATTTATCCACACAACATGTTTTCTGCAGAGCAAAGTTGTTGGTTTGTCCGCAAGGTGAGTCTGTGAACTTATTTTTTTATTCTTAAAACAAAAAATGTATCGCGTGAGCTAGCGTGCTAACTTAAATTAGCCTGTGTGTTTATGCTAGTTTGTGTGAGCGCAGCTAGCATTTGTTTTAGCTTTTATTAAGCGACATAAAAACACTACAAAGTTATTAAGCAAGAAAAGAAAGAGCGGCCAATTTTGACTCGATATATAGACATATGTTATTCAGCAAAAAAGACTCCAAGTAGGTTAAATGAATTGACTCATTAACAAAAAACCTGTTTCAAAAATACCTGTAAGTAACGTTATACAAACGTCAACTTAAAAAAAGACCTCTCAAGACATGTCAATACAAGTTACAGTTGTTATTCTATTTTTTAAATCAATTTTTGATATAATTAAGAGACTTTAGTTGAAAAAAGGATCAAATCGAGCAGTAAAACATTTTAAAAAGGGCGTCTGTACGTCCAATTGTATAGATAGATATGATTTACTGAGCGCACAGATCATCTAATAGGATATGCAAAGTGAATGTGCAATTACATATGTCAAGATGTTCAATCTTTTAACTCTAAATCAGACTCTAAGTACCTCAGTCAAAGAGAAAATGACAATGAAAGGCTTTAATTATAAATTTATCTACTGATTATTCTCTTGATTGGTCAATGTATTTAACTGATAAAATGTCAGAAATATTTTAAATGATGATGATCAAAATTTAAACTTAAATCCAGGTTGTAAAAAGCACTCACTGGATAAACATAAAATCTGGGTCGTTGTTTTCTAACCTTTTCAACAACAGGATATTTTAACTCACATACATTAACACCATAGAAGATGAAAGGGTGAAAATTAAATGTCTACATGTCTACTTCACTACATTTTCTTTCATTAAGATACTTCACAGATTTTGAGTGTAGGCAATGTTGCAACAGGGTTTTGAGGAGAAAATAGATCAAACTGTAGGTCTGCATAAACTCCTAATATGCCTTTTCATAACATACAGACAGATAAGCAGATGCTTTGTCAGTGTCATAATAGCTACCATTCTGCTAAGGTGACTTAATGATTGTGTTTGTTATGCATATAATAATGATTGACTGCTCTGTTTAGGTGATTTGCTGGAGAGCTGTGGCCAGTATTGCTTGGGCTGTCCTGTTGTTGCCACCCATCACCGCAGTTTTTGTAATCCTCAGCAGGTTCAGCCTCCTCCACCCCATTCAGACAATATCAGGTCAGTCACCATGTTCATTGTTTGATTTCAATCATAGCTGTCAGGAGTTGTGTGATGCTCACTGTGGACTGATTTTTACACACAGAATGCCTGTCCTTCTTAACGAGTGCAAGTGCCATCTTTTCCTTCATCCTGCTGTGTGGCGTGATCATCATGGTGGGGTTCCTAAACCTGGAGTATTACACAGGTAAGTGGCAGGAGGTGGTTGTAATTGTTCACCTTTTGTGGGAATGACAGGTCAGTTTCAGAGTGCAAAGCCGCTTTACATCAGCTCATCAGTTGAGAGTTTACTTGCACAAGACAAATCAAACAAAACTCCTTGAACATGGTGTCGTGTTGGCTCATCAGATGCTTTATCAAATTGCTTTTGTTGAATGAGCTAGTTTTTGCCCCTCCTCTTGACAGTTTAGCAGAGCATAGTTTGCAGTCTGTTTGCTTTCATCCTGATACCCGATACTGTTATAGGTATCGGTGCATCTCTAACAAAAAAGTATCTGGGGTGGTTTAATCAGAAGTGACAGCTACCTGGAGAAGAAGTGAAGTGTCTGTATGTGATACAGTAGGACTAAATCATGTGATACACTGTATCATTGTTCAGTTTAATCATTAATAGAATAATTAACGCATTGTATGATAGCACTGTTAAAAAATACCCCACTTACTTAATTTACCAGAAAATGTAAAAAAATTTGTTTATTTATGATTACATTCATGTAATATTGTGTTGGTAACTGTGTCTAGATAGCAAAATACAAGCAATCTGACAGCTAGCACATATGTTTATGTTTGTCTTTGGTTGTTTTTTCTGTTTCTCCTCAGTCATCCCAACAATCGCATGTTCGAAAATTGCCCTGCTGGGTCAGCTGCTCCACCCTCGCCAGTTTGTCAACTCCCTGGCCCATTGTATCATGGGAATAATTGTGGCTTGGTGTTGTGCCGTCACCATCGGGGGCAGATATGAGACGATCGGCTACCCTGTCACACAGAGTGATGGGTAAGCAGCTACCACATAAAGCTATCGTGCTGAGCTTTGCGTACATGCTTCAGCCATAGTTTAATTTGCTCAATTTGTTTTCAGCCCTGAAAGCTCCCCTCAGATGTGTCTGAACGAGTATCACCTCATCCTTCTGCTAGCTGGAGCCTTTGTTGGATTCTATCACAGTCTGCTGGGTGTGATCTACAACATGAACTTTGTTTCTTTTCACCCTGTACAGGTATGTGTCGTGAGTTTACGCATTTATCTGACTGGTGACTATTCAAAGACAAAAATCAAGTATAACACTTCTGCCAATCAACATGCAGACATGCAGTTGTCTTAAGCCCTGATAGCTCCATCTACACAGGCTGGCCCAAACTTGCAATAGCTGTTTGTAGTAACTGTGTTCACCCATTTGTTTTTTCAGCAATACAAATACCTTCGCTTTAAGGGATCCCTAACTATGGTGGTGAAGTGCAGCGCTACTCAAGCACTTTACTCTGTCAGGAACTTCATTGTCGTGTATTTCTTTTTGGGTAAGTGATCTCTACTTACACATAAAACTTCAGTAACACAGTGTTCCTAAATCGTAATACTAAGTGCCAGAGGAGTTAAAACTTTAATGATCTTCTCCTATATAGGCCCCAGTTAAGTCTTTTTTACAGACATGGTTTTATTTGTTGTTAGTGATTGTACTGGAGCTCTGTTTTTATTTTGCTCTCCTTATTCTAATCTACACCAAGTGATCTACACCAAGTGATCAGGGTTCCAACAGTCATGGAAAGCCTGGAAAAGTCTGGGAATGTTGTTATATGTAATGAAATTGTTACAGAAATCTTTTGTGGATAACCTTCCACGAAATGTAACATAATGGCAAATCTTTTTTTTGTAGCTGTGAATGTAACGTAGCTCTGATATGCTTCTGTTTGTGACGTTTTGTGTACGATCACGTGAGTTTCTTCATTTTACCACCATGTTCTGTCTCTCTTCATGTATGTCAGCTTCCTGAAATTAGGTTTGAATAGAGTTTGAACCTGACTGGTTTTAAAAACACTGGGCAAGTGGCACAAGAACATCTTTTTATCAAGGGTCCTTTAAAAGTCATGGGAAAGATCTGAAATTTTGTCCATGAAAATGCATGAGAACCCTGATTAATAGACAAAATATTTCACTTTATTTTTAACAGGATACATTCCAAAAGCATGGATTTGTAAGTCTCTCAATCTCCATTTGAACAGGTCAGTATGTGTTACATATAATTGAACAAACTCACTTGCAGCCACACAGTGCTGCTTCCTGGACTTTATTAATGTATTTGTTTGTGATTCCCACCTCCAGCTCTGCCCACCCTCTTGACAGCATAGCTGGGCTGCTGGACCTCTCCCTGCTCTACCACCTGTGGATCAGTGCCACCTTCCTCCTCTTCACATGGCACATCACTCTGCTGCTTTTTAGGATCTTTGTCACTGAGGTATGTGTATCAATACATGAAAAAATTAATACAGTCCCTAATCTTTCAAAACCGATAACTGCTGCAGAGGTGAAATTTACATACTTTTCCCCTTCCTTTCCTTTCTCTTTTTTCCGATCAATATTTTTTTTTACTTGACTTGAGCACATCCAAAAATTACAACTTAACCAAAGATGTGCCAGCTTGCCTTGGTGGCCACTATACATACAGTTGCATGGATTTGCCCTTCTTCTGATAATTGAATCTGATTGTGGCTGTAATTAGCTTAAAAGTAGAGTGTTGTGTTGCCTCTGTTTGCCTTTAAATTATTAACAGACACTAGGGGGCAATGTTGTCATTGCTTTGAATGTTCAAGTGTCTGAGGAGCACTGAGCACTTAACTGGATTGTAATATTCATGGTGAATCGATTAAAGTTACACGTGAGGAGCGTTACTCTAAGGAAGTATGTCATCTAATAGATTTCCTTTTATTTGCAGGTGTACAGTTTTCCTGTGCAGTCCTCTTTTACTGAGGATGCCCACCAGTGTCTTCCTAAAGTTCTCACTGACAAGCAGCCAGTGATATTAAAGGTAGATGAAAGAAATTATGTTCCTCTACTTTGTGCTCACTGATAATCAAATTTGGGTGTTTTAACTTGTCTTTTCCCAAATTTTAGTTTCTAGCTCTGCAAGACTTGGCTCTGCTGTCTCAGCACTCTCCGTCACGGCGCTGTGAGGTCTTCAGTCTGAGTCAGCCAGGTGTGTTATGTTGTCTTTGAGCTGTTTTGGATTTTTCATGTGTGAAATAAATCTTTATGCACTTCAGACATCCAGATTGTATTTATAAGTAGCGTATAACAAAAGCCAAATACATGTATCTTTTCATTCTTGTCTTGCCCAGGTGGCCATCCTCATAACTGGAACGCCGTCAGTAAGGAGTGTCTGTCTCTACTGACTGATCTGACCCAGCGACTCATAGCCTATCATGACACTGTAGCAACCAATGGAAGGGCCAAATCACTGTCCACTGGGAGCGAACGGAAGACTTCATCTGAGACATCAGGTATGTTGCTATGAAACAAATAGCGGTACTCTGAATTAATCATGACCAGTCTCCTTGATCCTTCCACTTTTTTTGTCTTAAAGTAACCTCAGGTACAGAGGATCTGATGAGCCCACGGCCCACTTTATTGATGAAAACTCCAGCTTCGGTCTTTGCACGTTCCATGGGTGTGGGCCCACCACAGAGCCCCCTGACGGCACCATTCACTCCTGACCTGGACAGCCCTTTTGCTTCTCCCGCCCTGCGGCGTCTCACTGCTCCTGTGGACCAGTGCTCACCATGGTTCGGCACAGTGCAGAGTCCACATATCATGAGGAGAGCCCCAAAACTCTGGTCCACCTCCACAGGTGTGAGAAACTAATGGAATTGTATACTTTAACTAGTCACTTTAAGCTATAATTTTAGCCAGTAAATGACGAGCGTTGCCTTGTTTGATCTGTTCTGTTTAGGTCTGAAACTAATATCAGTATGTTGAGGCAATTTTTTAAATATTTTTACCCTTTTATATATATATTCACCTCCGATGACTGAATCTACGTCCACTAATGCATGCTCATTTTAAACAGCATTGTATAATGAAAACAAATCCATGTGCACAAGTGTTTTTGCAGTGTTTCAGAAATAATCTCTGTTTGTACTAATTCCTGAAAACTTAAATCACGTGACCATTCATGTACACTTGGCATGCGCGTGCCTGTGTAAACAGGAAACAGATTATCTTCTCAGTGGTTGGTTGCTTAGCTACAGAAAATACTACGGAGGAAGAGTAAGCTGAGGAAAGCTCTTAGCTTGGACTGACAATGAGTTGGAACTGTTACTGAAAGTAACTAAGGGGTATAAGGTGGTCAAGGCAGCAGACAGCTTATATCGGGAGTCATTACAAAGCAAATACATCAACATATTAGAGCGGTACTGGGAGCATTATCCATCGCCAGAGGGGGACGTGGTGATGGGAAAGGAGTAATGTTTCCGACACAAGAAGGATGAAATCATGATTGATAGGACCCTACCAGGAGGGTGAATGTGGGTGTCTGTTTCCAAGTGTCCAGACTAAACTGCAATCCCAGAGTTAACTGAAAACCTATTGTGGACGTAGCCTGAACTAATCAGCAAACTTCAGCTATTACCAGAGGTGTTGAAACTTCTGGCCTGGCATTATGACAACTTGTCAGTGGGTCAGGGTATCATTACATAAGTCTAGCAGTAGATAATTAGTAGATGAGTAGATCATTGATAGACCTCTGTGTATCAGGCTTTTTTGCTCATTCACACTTGTAATTTAGTGTCTCTCTTTGTGCAGATTCACAGGCCAACGGCAGTCCCCTGTCATCCCCTGCTTCAGTTCCCAGTCCTAAACAGGAACCATCCAAACCAAGTCTCCTGGCTCAGTTCCTCCAGAACAGAAAAGAACAGGTACTTCAATCTCGTGACAATACAGAACTACAATATAGATGTTAGTATGTTTATGTTTACAGCATTGACAAAAGGCTTTTCATACTTAACACTTAATAAACTCGGGTGAACAATAGCAGTCATATAGAGAGGTCTGTCTCCTTTTGATTTTTGTAAATTTTCAAATCAGCGATCAGACAGTCATTTCGTTGTTTACACAGTGATCGGCTAAGTTTTGCACAGGTGTGAAAATGGAAAGGGCTCAATTTGCTCAACTTTTTTTTCTTTACTTTCCTCATTCACAGTTCAGTCACACCAATCACTTCTGTGCCGGCACCAGAGAAATGAGACAGGAGAGGTGCCAACAAAATTAATAATGTGTCTCATCTGTGGCCTGGTTACTGATGTCTTACTGATGATAAAGTAGAGGTCATATCATATGTCTTTGCTCTGATGGAGTGTACGTCCATCTAAAGAGTGAGGTTATCCCAGATTTTAAGTTATCAGGGTGGTTTCAGCCCGAGGGATAAGTGTGAAAAGCCAGTATTTTTACATGTGTGTCAACATACTAAAGCAAAACAACTTTGTACTTAACTGTCCCATCCAGGTTAAAAATTTCTTGGCAAAGCGAGTCCTGATAATGTATTTGTTTAACAAGGTAAGGATGTGTGGCATGTGCATGGTGTCTTCTTTAGCCTTCTGAATGATATGAGGGGCTCCCTGCATGCAGTCATCTGACAGTAGTGTTGGCAGATTTTAACACCCTCCCACTCTGCTGACATCACTAATTTAACTCCTGGTTTTGGGCTTAAGTGTGCACACATTACTAATGTAGCTCTTTTCCGTCCCCCTAGCTGTCACAAGAGCCTCATTAATGACTTTAAAACACTGATTTAAGGAGTTGTGTTACACGTGTCATGCAAGTACCAATCAAATGTTGAGAAATCTTGTCCTTGTGATCTTATCAGAACTGTGAGGTACTGATCACAACTAAATATCATACATGCTTTGTACCGTTTCCTGTTTGTAGAAACTAGTTTGGTTAGTCTGCTTTGCTTTCTGAGTTTTATGTATATTTCCCTTGGACCATGCATGCATGTTGTAGTGTAGTCTCACTAAAACCTACCTGTCTAACAACTTCCTGATTCACCAGTCTACTGTAAATGTGCATCTGTCTGTTTAGTACATAGCTAACATGGTCTCTTACAGCTTCCAGAAGCCTCCAGTCAAGCTCTGTTTGCAGACAGCCAAGCTCACATCTGGGCTTTAGAAGGTGGGAAGATGGTGCACAGTAATTTTATTTGATATGAGTGCGTCCTGATGAGACAGCATCTACATAACTATCTCCTCTAACATCCACCTACAGGGCTGTCTTACCTTGTTCAAGCCTCCTTCTCAGAGGACCAGTTTGGGGTTGTACAGACTACATTACCCAGCATTCTCAGCTGCATGCTGTTCTTACAAGAGGTAAACTAACGTAGTTTATTGCAGCTATCCTGAGAGCACATACACGTGGGACAGCTGTGATTAAAACCTGACAGCTATCACATTTCATTGCCCAGCTGTATTATACTGAGTGTGTGAACCTCGCACTGAACTTTGTGCCTTGAAAACAAACAGAGCATGTGCAGTGCTTTGTGTTTGATACGATTTGAGAAAGTTAAAGGGGCCAGGTGATCTAAATCATGAAAAAAGGGCCAGAAGGAGGGCCATTGTTGTAGACTTTTTCAATTAAATATCTCTATCAACACAACACAAATTGAATTCCAGTGTTTTTCTCATACCCCTTCCCACCAAAATAAGTGCGTGTATGCAGTTTTTTAAGGCGGGAAAGTGTGCTAAAAATAGTCCATAGACTCCACATTGCCAGTAGACCAGATTCAAATACACACTGCTTTGTAGTAGATGTATGTGCATTTGTGTTTTTTTTTTCTGGTGTGTCATGTTTGATGTCACAGACTGGCTGGAAAACAAGTTAGTAAACGGTAGAAAGCAGCATGGAGGCCAGTGAAAATATTCGGTGGCTACTTCTTTTTTGTATCTCTTACTTATTTAGTCTCTCTTTAAAACTCAGTGTCAACTAGATTTTGAACAATGTTTGAAAGGTTCTTGGATGTAGACGGCTATTATGTGGCGACACATCACTGTATCTGCTAGAAAAGGAACAAAAATTAGCACGTCCACCCGGGTGTCATATTTCCATCACTGTCCAGTGGGAAATGGGGGTTAAAAGCCAAACTCGGGTAAGAGTTTATCTATATCTGCAACAAACAGATATTACTGAGTTGTAACTTCAAATTAACAGATTTAATTCTCAAGTGTTTACATGTAAAAGACTATCTTTACTTGTCAGAAGAAGCAGAGATGTCAGGGAAATGGTGTACACAGTGACACAGAGGATCATTGTGCAGATACTGACAGCAGATATGTCCTGTCCTTCTTATCTTCAGGCAGTAGATCGCCACTTCAAACTGCCTCACGCCTCCAGTAAGCCTGTCAGGTCGGCCAGCAGCATGGGAGACTCCACTTACAAAACACTGCGCTTTGCTCTCAGGGCCACTCTCAAGACTGCCATCTACAGGATAACAACCACTTTTGGAAATCACTTGAAGTAAGGCCTGTCATGAAAATGGACCATCTCAAAATCACAAGATTATGCTGAGTATATTAATTTATTATGTATATCTTTTTTTTTTTAATCCTCAGTGCTGTTCAGATGTCTGCAGAGCACCGGAAAAGATTGCAGCAGTTTCTGGAGTACAAGGAATAACACACCTGACACTTGGCTCTTGTGTCTTCAGACTCTTATCAGTGTGATGTGTGAGTGTGTGTTTGCACATTAGCATAAGTGAGGCAACAAGTGAAAGCCCATGATAGTGCCTCTTTTAATATTTATGTCTGCACCGTGTCATGGCGGATTGTATTTGATAGGTTAGATCACATCTCCTCCATGCTTGAGGCGCGGGCTTCCTGCCCAACTG
Source organism: Epinephelus awoara (assembly GCA_035609425.1). NCBI lineage: Eukaryota > Metazoa > Chordata > Actinopteri > Perciformes > Serranidae > Epinephelus > Epinephelus awoara. The sequence continues at coordinate 22,405,495 of CM069306.1, read as the reverse complement.
ACAGACTGAAGCAGGCTGGAAGCCCAACTGTTGCCTCCTGTGATTGAGAGATTTATACTGTCTTACTGTATCAATAAGCAACTTATTCCAGAAGATATATTTGATTTGTTTACAAGAAAATCACATCAACAAACTGGGATGAGTTGCAAAGGGCTATTTGTGCTGCATTTGTACTAAATTATGTACATGTTTTGGTTTCACACTTCATCGGCTGTCTCATGAAATTCCTACACCCTTGTGATTTCAAAACATTTTGCGTTTGGTGTGAGAGAAGTAGTGTGTGTCAGAGTGATGAGAAAGTTTTGTTGTTCTCTTAAGTTTCACAGGTGTCTGAAATGTGTTGTGGAACTACAATTTTTAGATCTGGTTTTGCTCCAAACACCAGTCCGGGGAACTGTTAACTGTTCGCATCAGTTCAGGCTCTCTGGCTAGAAAATGCACTATAGTCAGATACACAGATCAGACACCTCTGTTTGTACATGTAAACTGTTTGTGTTTGTCAGTTTTGATTATGTGAAGTAAGTCTGTCTTTCATGTCAGATCAAAGATAGAGATATGGTGAGACTGGTATCAAGTGTGGGGAAAGTGTTCGCCAAAACGTGATGAGTTTAAATTCCCGCTCAGAGACCTGTTAAATAAAAACAATATGTAAATATCATTTGTAAGATTTTATTTGTCATTTCTCATCTGAAACAGCCAATCATAAATGAGCATCTGCTCCCAGAGGTTTTACTACTCTTGAGTTGCTTTTTACATAATGGGGTGAAAATGTAATGCAAGCGGTCATGGAGATAAGAAAGTGGAGGGCATCGACTTAACTGACAACTGATTGCTACATTTTAAATAAGTCCCAACCTCACCTGCGTGCTGTGAGGGTACACGCCCAGAAACATCCTAGATACTAGTGGGTCATAAGTGATGAGTGAGAAAAATTACATTTGTATGAGTCCATAGCTCACCTGAATGGACTGTGGCCATTTTTAATATCATCCATTACACCTGTGCTGTTCATACTGAGCCAAAAATGTTTGCTATGAAAACAGTATTGGAATGATACCTCTCAGGTTGCACACTGGAAACAGCCAGGAGGAAGAAGGAAGTGTCTGCTTGAAACATCCATTAAATCCAGTGGGCCTTTCCCACAACAATCGCTGCGGGAAGGGAACAGGTGCCACTAATGATTTTAAAGCTATGTTTTATTCAAGTGTGACAGTGAGCCAGCATGCACAGTATGAGAAGCATATCTGTGTTCCCTAGCTCAATATCCTCGTAAGATGACTCATTACAGAGACCTTTTAAAGGGTTTTATGTTCTCAGCATTTTTTCCCTAAGTTGTTCAGTGTTTCCCTGGGTCAGTATGTTGAAATCACCTGACTGGAGGTTACAGCCTATTGATATTATACTCCTTATAACCTGCTCCCTTAAATTTGTGGGCAAGATGGCTATCTTGATTTTAGGCACTGATATCTTCACATAGACTGAATATATATTTTTTTACCATTCAAACTGCATTCGAAACATCAATATCCCATCGTTCTTTTGGAAGTTGAATGTTTTTGTTTTGTATGTGTTGTCTTTACAATTCTAATTCACATCAAGAGACACACAAGACTCTGGTAACACAGGGATGACCCTCCCCAGAAGCAGCTAAATAAATTCATCTGTCATCAGTTTTGTTATTTACACCTGTGCTTTTCAGACTACAACGTTAAAATGTATTGATTTAAAAAAGGGCCTGCCACACATTGTTTTGTTTTATATGCCTGTAATGATAAAATTATACCCTTTAGACTAAATAATTTAATGATTTTAAAGAACACAACACAATCCATTGTTCTTGGTAAAATATTACAAAAAAACTTTTACAAAATACCTCATGATAGGACTGTTGTAAATCTACTATCTTTTAATAAAAGTTACTGTATTACAAACTTTGGGAGTAGAGTTTGAAAGTCATGGGCTTTTACTACACAGAAATAGTGAAACAAAAAACTTCTCTGCATTATGGGAAATGTAGGATCTAGTGTTTCGGGGGCTTTTTGGGGTTCAAGGGGATCCTTCCCTAGCTCTTTTTTAAATATTAGTATAAACAAGCTCTATTTCAATGCTCTATCTTACACTCTGGCACCTTGTTTACATTCATAATACATAAAAAAATCCTAGTGTGAATGAAGTCATTTTCATTGTGGCCATTTGGGACCCATTTGTCCCATGGGCCATGAGCTGAGTATCACTGTTAAAAGACTGTTGTACGTTCCTGCAATTCTTGTTCTTTTTAATCTTTCACTTGTTAAGTCGCCTAACTCTGTGGTCCCCAACTGGTCCAGATTTCTCTTTAGTCATTAGTTCAAGGTCCACACAGCTTGACGTTGAGCATCATTCTTGTGTTGTGTGACCCTGTCATCTTGCTAGTTTGCTGTCTTAGTTCAGTAGCTGTCCTTTAGTCACTCACTCTACAGCAAGAAAATGGCACTGAATTTTTAAGTTTTTCAAAATCAAGTGTTCTCTTTACAAACTTGACACGTTAGCAAGTCATTTGCAGTCCATTCACAATGGGCCTGTAACCCATTTTTGGATCGTGACCCACCAGTTGGGAACCACTGCTCTAAGTTAATGGAGGTGCAGTATGAGATCACCCAAGTGCCTCGTTGAAAAATTAAATACTGGCCTAGAATACTGATCACTCGCTGTAATCTAAAGACATCACTGTTAGTGTGAGCTGTGAGAAAACCTATTGCTCAAACTCTATTAGGTTAATGTGAATGTTTCTGGCAGCCTGTGAAGTCTCCAAGGTAGAAAATAGGGCCTCTTATGTCAATCAATAAATACATACGGTATGTAACAAAATGACACAGAGTGAGACCATGAAATAACAACACCATCAAGAGCACTGTCTTTTTGTTTATTGCACGAATCGTACATATTTCCAACTCAACTGGTAGAACGCAATATCAGGCAGTGGTGGACAAAAAATTGTTCATCAAACGCCTTATTATGTATACAAGATGCCAAAAATAGCCAGTGGGAAAATCTGGATAGAACTGTCTCAAATGATGGATTAAAGATCTAGAAAGGAAATACTGTTTTTTTTTTTCTTGAACAAGAGAATCAGAACTTTAATACTCGAAATGACAGCTGTTCTGTTGGTGACAGAGGGAAGTCATTCATAAAAGGAAACAAATGAAGAAAAATGGTGCCTCAAGTCAACTTTTTTTTTTTCTCTGGATTTTAAAAGTACTTAATCCTCATATAGAATATAAACCTCTGCATCAATACCAATCAAATGTTTTGACATCTTTTTTTGCTTTTTTTTTTAAAGTCAAACAGCATTTGCTAAAGTTGATTTTTTTTTACAGTTTTAATATATATTTATATATGTACATATAAATTCAACTAACTAGAGTTCTCATAGAAAATGAGAAAAGCTGGACTTTATCGCTCTCACACAACAAATGACTGGCAAGCATATTTACCCCGCCGCCCCCGTCCCCCCTGTCCTCCTCTTTGAGCCGTTGTTAATACAGCACAGACACAAGTTTCCTCACAAGTGGTGCGCTGGCAGCAAACACACGACCTGGTTCAAATGTTTGTCTGAAAAATGTCATTGAACAATTGATTTGAGACTGTTAGCATCACAGAAGGGGGGGGTTAAGGAACCACATGTGGAAGTGCAGTCCTTTATTACTCCAATCTCAATTGGCACTTGGGCAGTGTTTCAATTGGGATTTGATCCAGGTCGGTTCTGGCTCTTCAAAATCACACAGTTCCCCAACAGATACCAACATGATTCCTTATCCTTTGCACATGCTAAACACCATCTCCTCAACGTCAAAGTTTTCCTGTCAACGATGGGTGTCAGGATGGAGAGTGAGGGAGGAAGAAGAGGAAAGAGAAGGAGGGAAGGCTGGTGGAAGCAAAAGAAACCTCCTCTTCCTCAGTCGAAAAACTCGTAAGTGCAAAATATTTCCCCACTCGGAACAAAATAATCAATAGAAATAAACTAAACTTCACCATGGGGGGTTTCCAATGAAAGGATACAGCTCTTTTCCCCAAAATCACACACTCAGTGCACGTTTTTGTCTGTGTCTCAAAACTAAAGCGTCCCTGATTCAAAGTGCACTCAGCAGTGAGAGGGAGGTGGAAAGAGGAGGCAAGGGAGTAGCTTGAGGGCAGCATGTAGGGTGATGCAGCATGTAGGGATTTAGTAGTCCTCGGAGAGAAAACGTGTGGAAAAAAATGCAACTAGCTGCACAAGCTCAGGGCCAGAAATTAGTATGAGACTGGGGCGATGCAGAGAGGGGACACTGGGGTTTCCCTCTATGAGAAATCTTTAAGGAAGTCACATTTAGGGGATGGTTTGAGGGTATGATTTTTACACCCTTCCTCCCTGCTGAACCTCCCTTCATCAGCCCAGAGAGCTTGAGAGCAAGAGGTGTGTTACTAAGAGAGGGGGGGTTGTGTGCTGGTGATGTATAGCTTCCTACAGGGTACCTAAAGAGGAGGTGCTTGTTGCCATACACTCACAGTACATTGTTCTGGGGCTATGCAGAGCATATAGATAATGTATGGACAAGCAGGGGGCCTCCAAGTGGTTTATAGGGATGTAAGCACTCACTAAACCTCTTTGTACATTTCTCAAAAAAAAAAAAAAAAAAATCAGGATTCTGGAAGTGTGTATGCAGTCTGTAGTCGTCATTTTTCACACTCAAAACTGCTGGGAAACCAGGCGTTAAGCATCTCTGTTACTCTGCTTCAAATGTATGTTTGAGTAAATGTGTGTTTTTATCTGTGTGTTCGTATGTGTGTGTGTAAAAAGAAAAACAAAAAAAGAAAGTCTGTGGCTCGTCAGTGTTTGAGTGTGCCAGTGTGTCAATAGTGCTTGCCTATGTGCATCAATTCAAGGGCAATAAAGTGTGTGTAATGTATGTATGTATGTATGTATGTATGTATGTATGTATGCATGTGTGTGTATGAATGTGTGGCTCAGGAGGACATGCACTGGACGTGGTCTGGGCCTCCTTCCTCTTCATCAGAGGAATCTGGAGAGCTCCAGGACTCATCTGTGTCTGCGTCTGCGCCCTCACGACGGGCCTGTATTGAGATAAAGAAGAAAAGAACAGAGAAACGTGAGAATGAGACCATCTTGCTGACCAGGTCCTAAATGTTGGAAACTTGCCTTTATATTTGAATCTGCATTGGAATTAGCCTGAGAACCAGACGAATCTGTGAACTTATGTTTTATAGTTCCATTTCGATAAGATTTGCCAAGTTTCGCTTGTATGTCGTTGTCAAACCAAATTAAAAGCAGACTCTTGCCTTCACCTTATCCATGAGTGTCTTGAATAGCCATAAGCTTTCCTGTTGCTTTCATGCTAGTAGCTTAGCTAGCGAACTGGCTAATGGCTGCTGCCTCGCTGGTTTGGAACAGTCGCAATAACCATTCACACACATTCACACACTGATGGAACAACCATCGGGACCAATTTGGGATTCAGTATCTTGCCCAAGGATGCTCCGACATGCAGAGTGAAGGAGCTGGGGATCAAACTCTCGATCTTCCAATTGGAGGAGGACCCGCTCTATCTCTGAGCAGCAGCCACCCCAATCTGTCCTCAGTGCATTTGGATGCATTTACACCTGTGCTTTCATTCGGTCAGGTGCTATCCGATTGAAATCCAATCACCCAAACGCATTTTAATCCAAGATCTAAAGGGGGTGATATTGATGCTACCCCATCACAGCATATCTCTGCACGCTGTGGTCTGTTTACATGTGTCCGTTGTTCAGCGCTACGTTATGTTTTGTTGCTCTGATGGGTTGTAGGTCTATTAAATTGTGTCCAGAGACATTTTGATCTACAGCTGTTAATAACACCCCTTGGAAATTGAAAATAAAGTAAGATGCTCTACACTAACTCATATTTGTGATCTGGTCTGGTAATATCAATCTTCACTGGAATGCCAATAACATAATTTTGTGAGGCCCCACCTGCCTATTAAATGCTCTTGTCCTTTAAGCTCCACACCCTAAAACCCAATTAACATCTGTTGCATCTGGTGTGTTGTTGTGTTTGCGAGCTCACCCTCGGAGGCCTTCTGTTTCTCATGTGTCTCATCAGGAACCACAGCAGCTGGGTGTCGTACTGGTCACCGTGGCGCACACTGTCCTCATCGCGCTCCCGCTTGTTTTTCTTCATCACCTTGACAAACACAACAAGCAGGTGTGAATGTGGGGAAGAGGAATGTGCACACGGAGCAGACATGTCCTTGACACAACTTCCAATATTTCTCAAAGATACTCACTACAAAGTCTTTACAAGTTGAAGAGAGGCAGCTGAATGGCTTATTGTCTCACCATAATCTATTTAACATAGCCAATCATTGCATTCTTTTACACGCGTTTTAAATTCTGGATCTCATTTTTTTGTAGTTTTGACTATCATTCCTTTTAAGCTAAGTTATGACAACATTTTACTCTGCACTGCCATGCAAAAACAGGAACCACAACCAACAGAATGATAGCTGAAACTATAAAAAGCAGGAGGGAATAAAACAGAGATAATCAGAATACCTCTTTTAGACCCTTGAGTCCTGTGGGACTTTCAGCTGTGGGGGCCCACAGTTTGATGTCGTGATCCAGCCCACTGGTGGCCATACCCGGCAGATGGGGATGTGGCTCCAAACAGTTCACCTGTAGTTGTCAAGGGCAGCAAGAACGACTGAGGTCAACAATATGAAGATGAGATTTTACAGAGAATATTCTTGGTATGGATTTATCAGCAACGAGCTAACTCTACTGTTAAAAAAATATACAACCAGTACACAGTGCAAGTGTATTTTTATCACAATAAAATATTAACAAATTGTATTTTGCTGCAACTGAATACAAATTATGGGTAATCAACACTAAGACAACGAGATTACAGACACAGTGTGTTTATAAAACCTTTCTTGAGTCATCTTTGAACCCAACAAAAGTATATTACTCTCTCTCTCTCTCTCTCTCTCTGACTCACCACTCCTCCCCTGTCTCCCTCCATAAACTGGACGATGCGAGCAGAGTACTTGTCCCACAGGTAGATGTGTCCGCAGTCACTGCCGCTGACCACAAACTCACTGCATGGCCCGTAGAAGTTCACCCCCTTCACTGTGAGAAAGAGGTGAAGATGAGAGAGGATGAGTCATTGTGTGCTACCCACAGTTTCTGTATAGTCCTGCAGTGCACACTGAGAAAATAATTGCCCCATAAATACACAAGAGTATTAAAGAGTTTTCATCGACCAAATCATAACAGTCAGGCTTCAGGCAAATGCTTGTGAAGCTGGGCTATGGCACACATGTTTGATTTTTAAAACAAAGGGCCTTAGTTTATCACTGTAATAAATCATTGCTGTTATTAGGAGCTTAATTTAACACCTGTAGCATTATTGCGGTGTCCCTTGTATCTCCTGCGATAGTCAGCGCCATCACTGTGGTTAGAGTCAAACAGGTAGATGTCCTCGTCATTGTAACTGGCCAGGAGCTCTGCACAGACAGAAAGGATCACAGACACTTTGGTTTAATCCCCTTCAGTTACATAAAGGCAGAAGATGCTCTATCAGACAGAGGACAGTCACACAAGCTCAATGAGGTGGTTGATTTCAAGATAAATATAAATTGGACATAAGTAAATTCCTGTTACAGGCTCTGAACCTGACCTTACTGATGTTCTGCAGATGAGAACACACTGCTTTTTAGAATAGACCTCACTTGTGTCACTGATATTGCATTGTGGTTGCATCAGGAGGAAGGGCAGAAGTTTGGGCATTTTAAGAAGTCAAGCAAACATCAAGTGCAGGGCTCATTATTTTCAATATTTCTAAAATATTTTCATAACAGAATAAGAAATTAGGGGAGGATAATCAAAATCCATTCAAATATAAATGTGAAGCAGGATCATGGGGATTGCAAGAAATTAAATCATGCCAAAGAAACATAAAACAATTTTTATGCAAGCTGTTTCATGTCTTTATTTTTGCTTTGTCTATGATAGGACATTATGAGATGGTTTTTTACCTGTGCCATCGTGACTGTACACAAGGCAGGTTATGTTGGTTTTGGATTCACTGGATACCAGGTGTGAAGGACAGAACTTTTTCAGGACACCGTTGTTATCATTCTCATTGATTTTCCTCTGGTCGTAGATCCTAAAAAGGGTGAGGAGAGGGGAAAGTGAGAAAAGAAAAAATAATGAAGAAGTAAAAGGGATGATTCCGATTTTTTAAAGTGGGGTTGTATGAGGTACTTATCCCTATTCAGTGTATTACATAGAGTAGATGTCACCTGCCACTCCTCCAAACTGGGGGTGTGCCGACACAGAAGCTAAGCAATGTTCTGCTGTGGACAGTGGGAACTCAAAACGTATTTTAGCAACCTATAAAAAGGTCCCACCTAAAACAAAAGCTTGAAACAGTTTCAGATTATAATAAATTGACAGTATTTTTAATGCTTTACCTTTTCATCAGACAGCCCGTTTCTACAGGGAAGCTGTTGGCGGCTTCAATTCCTAATCTATGCTCTCGTCAAGCCACCAGACTCCATAAACATACACAGTCATTTTGGCAAAGTGAACCCCAGAGCTGCTGCCTCCATCACTTAGTTTGTGTTGTTGTGTGACTTTGGTGAATCTGAACTAACCCTTTCAAACACCAAAGTCACACAATAACATAAACAAAGAAACTGATCGAGGCAGCAGTAGATCAGCAGCTACTGTGTTCAGCAGTGTTAAATCACTGTTTTTCTCAATGGAGTCTGGCTTTGAGGAGAACGCTGAAACTGCTTTGGGTCCCTGTCAGAAATCGCTGTCGAACAGTAAAGTAGTAAACATATTCTAAATACAGTGTACACTTAAACTGATATTGCTTTTTGTAAGTGGCTAAAATACATTTTGTTGTTGTTGACCCCTCCACAGCAGTACACTGCTTAGCCTCCATGTCGGACACCAACCAGGCAGGCCGACTGACATCTACTGAATGCAATACATTGACTGAATAAACATCTAAGAGACAGTAAGCAACAATATCAAATATTATCATGCTATAACCGGCACTAGAATCACAATCCGTTTCATACCTCACATACTGATCTCTTCCGCCCACAGCAAAGTGGTGTGTCTTGGCTGGGTTGACGAAAATGGTGTACAGCCCCACTTTTTTATCGCCCTCCTTCACAACCACTAGTTTACTGCCACACAAATTAAAGGGGACACAAAGGAAAAACAGGTATTAGCTCTGGCAAGGGGAAGTTTTGAAAATCATGACGACATGGGGCAAACACACAAAAAAAATGGCAAAGAGAAATGTGCTTAGTGGCCGTTCATCAACACTGACTGAAAGACAGGATATTTGCAAACTATAGTTGTATCAGTATCAGTGACTACCTTACTAGAAGTCAATCATTAGGAGTGTATAATATTGTAGGTTATGCTATTTTGCCCACCTCTTGCACACGCCAGTAAGTTTCGAAATCAACAGAAAATGTAATTCCTGGGGTGACTTTAAGTTTTGGTCGACTTTCATATGTTATCACTCACTTGGCAGGACGGTCAAGACGCAGGTCAATACCAAACACCACAGCATCCTCTCCAGCGGACAGAAAGGAGCAGGGGGAATCTGGCTCGAGGGCCAGCTGGAACAAAAATAGGTAGAAGAAACACACACAGACCATACTTTATCATCAGGCAGGAGTCTTATTTACCACAGCTCCAATTCATTGCACAAACACCTTATCATTTCTATTCACACATGCAGTACAAACACTCGCCTTGTGTGCTGCCCCTTTGTGCTGTGCTACCCGCTTGGTGTTCTTGCACCGCTGTGTGGCAGAGAGCTCAGCAACTCTGATCTGACCATCTCGGGCACACATGGCCAAGGTGGAGTCTCCACTGTGAGGCAGGAACTTTGCCTATATGCATGACAGGCAGGGAGAAGAATCAATTTAATGTTCTGATGTCATTTCAGTCTGCGTCTACTCATTTTTCGAGCAAGTTTTTTCTTCTTTGAGCCCAAAGGTAAAGATCTTTGTTGTCCCTTACCTGAAAGACATTGCTCTTGTGGCCACTGTCAAACTCCAGCTCAGCACGACGGATAGCCCAGTCCCAGATCACCACTCGCAGGTCATCGCTGCCTGAAGCCAGGCGTGTGCCTGAGGGGTTGAAGTGCAATGTGTTGACGCAGCCTGTGTGCCTCTCCAGTCGACCCTGGAGCTCCAGCCTCTGCACGAGACCACGGGCTCCACACACGCGCCTCACAAACTGGTGTGAGTCCCTGCCAATCTCCCTGGAGCGCAGTGAGGGTATCGCCCGCCATATAGGACCACGCAGATCACGGAGCTCTGCTCCCAGCCACGCCTCCATAGCCTCATCATCGTCTTCATCATCTTTCTGTTCTTCTTCATCCTCATCATCATCTTCATCTGAGCTAGTGGAGTGATTGGAGCCACCGCCAGGTCTATTCCTCTTTCTTGCTGCCCTTTTCCCACCGTCTTTATCCTTTGCTCTCTCCCGTCTTCCTCCCTCACTCTCTCTTTCGCCGTCCTCAGTCAGGGAGTAGAGACCACTGCCATCCATGCTGTCAGTGTCCTCTTCCTCCTCTCCCTCTCTGTTTGCACCTGTCTCTACTTCCACATCTGGCATGGGCTTGTCTCCAGACGCCTCTCCTGTTTCTTTGGGAGCTACAGAAATAGGGAAAGCCAGAGCCATGGAGGATAGGGTTAAGACATCACTGTCTCATTGGGAGATTCAACAAAAGGTGTGCAAGTGCTGCAAAAAACCCACTGTAAAACTATATCAATGTTAAATCCCATCAGGATGGAAAAAATTAAAGAAACTGAAACTCCAGCAATGTCAGGAAGTATCACAGCAACAAAGATATGTGTATTCAAATATGAACAAAATTAAAAATATATTTAAGTAGATTTTCTACAATACCAAACAATGTTAGCAGCGTGCACCTTTTGGGGAGTTGTTAAAACTACAAAATGGTGTTACCATCATCAGAAGATGACTGTGTCTGTCCCTCTTTGCTTCCAGACGCATCTGCCTCTTTGTGTTGATCCTCTCCTGGTTCTTTTTCCTCAGAGCCACCTAGCACAACCAAACATGTCCTCTGATTATCTGTCAGCGCTAAGGAGCATGTCAGCCGGCACAGTTATGGTCAGTATAAATAGGTAGTTATTTTCTTGCAGTGATCCTTTACCGTTAAGCACAGTGGATTTGCCGTCAGCCTCAGCCATCCTGTCTCCTTTGTCCTGCGTCGACCCGAGGGAGGACCTTAGAACAAACACAGCGTTATGGTTAATGTTACAAGATAACAATGGGTCAAATTAAGACAGCAGATAACTTGTATGCATAGGTAAGCCGACATCATTGTTTGCACTCGCTGAAGTGTTGTTAACTCCCGACGCCACAGTGTGCCGTGGTGCACAAGTTACCTGTTAGCTCCGCAGCTACCAAACTCACAGCCAGGCTAATTTTACCACCTCTCTCCTGCTGCCTGTGACCACACAAACAAACCAACTCGCCTGGTAGCTGGCTCACAGGCCTGACTAATACCCTATTTTGCTTTGTGATGCTTTACAGTGCATTGTCCTCTGCAGTGCTCGACTACCTGACAGTGTTACAGCCGTGAGCTAATGCTAACATGCCTACGTGCGGCTACCGAATATCGAAACTAAATACCGCTGTCAGTCCAGCTGAACAACCAAACAGCTGGTTGTCAAAAAGCGAGCAGGCAGCTAGCGTTGCTTGTAGTGGCTAACTAGCATAGCTTGCGTTACCTCTACTCGAAGGCCCGACGAGGCGTACTTCTTAGTTTAGTCCTAATCTTTATTGCAGATTTATTCTCTCCACCTCACTACTTAGCAGTTGAGCTAAGTGCCTTGACTAGGAATTCTCTGACCGTAAATACACGACATTAGGAATGCGTGCATAAAGCTTTTGGTAAAAGATAGACTGTAAAGAAAGCTAACTGCGTTCACACAAGGTTGACTGCTCTGTTTATGTTTTGACGGTTCAGCTTCTTTTTTTTTTTGTTCCATTTCCGGTGTCGTGCTTGCTTCGTTTTTTCTTCACCGGAAGTTCAGAGAGGAGATATTATTATACATCTATGGAGGAGAAACGCAGTGTAATCATGATTATAATGATAATAATAAGACTATTAAAAATATATTTTGAAATAATAATATATTATTATCATTAAAATGTTATAATACAATATATTAAATATTATAAAATATTTATGTCAATATTAAATATAATAATAATAATAATAATAATGATAAAAACAAATTATTATCATTTAAAAAGTATACTAAAAATATATTATACATTATAAAATATTATATATGTATATTATATTTAATAATAATATTAATAATAATACAAATAATAATATATTAATATGTATTTAGTGTGGAGGTTAAAACAATACTTTAATTCATCTTTCAATGTATCACTTTAGAATGTAATTGACGTTTTTGTGACGCTTTAAATGTATAATTTTAAACATTATTTTCTTAATTTATTTTTCTTGGTTATAACCATAGACTGTCTGTCAATGGTTATGACTCAGTAGCCCCCTGGGGGTGAGAATTAGCTGCTGGACCCATCTTCCCATTGTTGCAATGTTCACAGTGATTTAAGAATATAAAACTTGCCCTACTCATCCAGATAAGCATTCTTTGTATATGTATGTAATTTCATCCGCAAATAATATAAACAATAAAAAAATGTAGCTTTAAATACAGTTGACATTAATTTATCTTTTTTTTTCTTTACTTTTAATGCTATATTTTTCCTGCTTTCTAATATTGCCGAATTGGTTCTTGTCTAACCTCAGCAATGGGACAGTTCACACCATACAAAACTGACACCTAATTGAATGTCAGCAAACACTATGGCGACATTAGATTAGGTGTCAGCTTTGTATGGTGTTTGTGCAAGGAGTACTCATGTGTTTTACCCCACTAAGAGTTCATTCGCCATCAATAGATGCTGACCAATTAAATATTTGTTGTTGTCCTCATTTATTTTTAGGGAAATTATCTTATACTGTAGACAGCATTAGATGTTTCCTGTAGGTGAGTATTTGCTATAAAGTTATAAAGTGTGTAAGTTTCCCTGTTTAACATACTTACTCTTATAAAAGTCGAAGTTCGTGAGCCTAATGTGTGAGGAAACATCTGGCTCTCTCACTCAGTGTAAAACAAGATGGGATCCCCCCAGCTTCCTTCCTGTGTTTATTCCATGGGTTTAATGACAGTGATCTACAGTAGAAGTCCCATGGCAGGAGGATGTCTTTTTCCCTATCTCTCAAATCTTTGTCTTTACTATCTGACACACACTGTATGACTATATTGACACAAAGATCACAGCTTCCCAGCGTACATGCCACAAAGAACTCAAAGCTGTTTATAATCCATGTGGAATGTCAGCTGAGAGTGGGAGACTGTGAGGGGGAAGGATTACTCTGCACACACTATTTGTCAGAGTAAATAAATAAGTGCCAGAAATTTTAGTTGGTTAACTCCCAAAAATAGGCCAGTTGCCACTACTAGCCTCCCAAATGCACAGATTTTATCTTTTTATAGCCTATTTCTTTAAATTTCCTATTCTGGGGTTTGGATTGTTGGTCTTTCATTATTTGAAGATGGGTTCTGAACATGTGATGGGCATGTTTAATGTGAATGAGCTATGATAGTTGCTGCCAACAGCTGAAGCATCATAAATCAAGTTTAAAAATGACGTCAAAACTATATTATAGCCTCATTTAGATATGCATGTGTTAACCTTGAAATAATTTGCATGCATATCAAAGGTGGAAAAAACCTGCGTTGATTAAACACATTTTTGTCATGTTAAAAAAACAGAAGTGTCAAATAGTCTTTCGCGCAGGTGGACCATACTGGTAACTTATTTCCGAAGTAAAGGGAAGTGTAAAAAAAAAAAAATTAAATCTTTTTTAGGGCCCCCTCTGTAGAACTGGGCTATCACAGAGGAAGTAAGGGGAAGGCTATCTTACGACCACCTCTGTGGAAATATCACAGAAGAAGGAAGGGGAAGTTCACACAGACAGACAGAGGGGGTTTCACGGCAGCCTCCTCCAGCTGTGCAGCGCTCAAAAGCTGCAGCAGCTCTCTCTGTCCTCCAGAGGCGATGCTGGAGTTTGGAGAGAGGAGTGGACGGCGCAGAGCGCAGCTGTCATGCCGCGCACGGGCTTAAAATAGACTCAAAGTTGTTGGTTTTTTTTTTTACATTTGGCATTAACCTGCTGTTTTCACCTGCTGTCCGACAACATGGAGTACTGGAGGCAATGTGCGATGTGGCTGATCAGCTGCAACGTGCTGCCCGCGAACCACCGGGTGACTACGGACACGGCGCAGGTGTTCGACCTGGCGCAAACCCTGCGGGACGGGGTGCTGCTGTGCCAGCTGCTCAACAACCTGAGGCGTCACACCATCAACCTGAAGGAGATCAATCTCAGGCCGCAGATGTCACAGGTAGACCAATCATTTCAGAGCAACTTGTGGTTGTAATAGGTGCAGAGGAGCTGCAAAACTGCTGTGAAATCCAAGTTAGTGTCGTCAGAGATGAATGAGTTTTAAAAGCATGCCTTAATAGCTGCGATGTTGGATGGCAATGTAGCCCTAAGTTACTTTACTGAACAATCAGGCGCCCCAGAATCCAATTTACCCTATAGTGAAAGAAGCCAACTCATATTGCTTATGAACACTGACTATAAAATGTGTTGTGTATGCATAAAGTAGGTAGACGTCAACACAACAGCTGCTTTTCAAGAAATTACCAGTTGATAAGACTAAAAGCAAGTCCACATACGGCCTCTAAACACACCACCACAGAAGAAGAGAAGAATTTATGTTTGCAACAACCCATAACACCTGCAGGGAACAACACTTTTGGACACAGACACTTAATTCCAGCGTGCTTAACAATTTGATGCAGAGGTATTGGTGGATTTTTTTCCACATTAGTGTTATTCCATGATTTCAAAATACACCAGTAAATTGTCAGGATCTGAAGCAGAAGGCAAGCGTTTGATCATTTCCCATCTATCACACACAGCAGTACATTGAAGTCCAGAATCTGGGAACATATAGACCCAACCTTTTATCCTCTATCACTGTGTCAAACTGACAAGTGTTTCTGCAAACATTGTAGAAAATAAAGTAGAGTGACCTCTGACTCATTTAGAAATGCGATATGGGCACGTGTTCATCTTTTGCTTCCTCTAAATATGATAACTAATCCAGACAGGTTTATTGCGTACCTTTCTGTAAGTCTGTGTCTTTTAAACCTTAATTTAAGCAATTGAAACTCTTTTTTGATTAACTGAGGGAGTGCTAAATGTCCCTCAGCCTGTGAAACCCAAATAGATGGTCCAATGCTTGACCTCTCTTTGCCCATAATTCTTCCTTCTGCCACTGGAGAGGCCTGATAAAATCCTGGCTTTGATCCACCCATTAGTCAGGGAACTTTTACTATGTGTGCAGCAGCTGGTCATTTGCTCGCAGCTGAGTCCGAAGCCATGTGTAGTTAGCTATTTTATAAAGTCTATGGTAGTTTGTCATTAACACTCTGTGATATTTTGTTTTTTGTGATTTTGTGCCAGCACGCTTTTTAACAGAATTTTTAATATCAAAGGCTGAAAGCAGATTATGTAGTAAAAAGCATACTTAACTTCATATTACCCACATAAACGTGTGTAGCAACATATCACTTTAGGTGCAAACAAACTCAGCTTGAGTCTGCTGTGGTTACGAAATACTCACTTATGATTTTCATGCCTTTTTGTAATGTGTCACTATAAGAACAAGACTTCCTGTCTACTTACTTGCACTCACTCATTCAGGCCATTTTTCCGGTGATTATATCTTTATTGATTCTTCTTAAAAGTATGATACATATGAAAAATATACTCTAGTCAGACCCTGAACACGTTTGATTCCAGGTAATGTCCACCACAATCTTTACCTACTAAGATCAAAAGGCCAATTAATAAAACAGACAACGATATGAAACACACACACACACACACACACACACACACACACACACACACACACACACACACACACACACACACACACACACAAAGTTGTAACATAAGTGTGTCTAATAATGTGTAACCGGACTTAATTTCTTTAGTTTTTGAGAGATGAGCTTGAGCATTTTTGATTTTGCTGTCATAAATACGATTGAAATGCTGCGTCATCACAGATTACTTAAACATAATTTAATCTAAGACACTGTTTTCAATTCAAACATCCACAAACTGCCATAAATAAATAAAAGCATCTAGTCAAAATAACCAATTTTGCCTACAAAAATCTGCTCCCATATGAAATAAAAGCCAGTTTCTTAGCCGGGCTTGAGTTATTCTCTGCCTTATAAACTCCAGTGTCGTGTGTGTGCTCTGCACGTCCACTCCTCTTTTATGTTCTTGAGAGACAGTAAAAGCAAACCCAGAGCATAATGTGTTGAACAAGGGGTAGCCGTAGCCTGCAGCTGTAGGCCGTCTGAATACGGTCAAGAGAGGCATGTGTGTCAGTGGGTTCCAGATTTTAAATGGCCCTTTCATTGTGCCCTGCTGACCAATGAATTTGAAACAGAAACAAGGGCATGAAGGTAATGGACTGGAGGACTGGAGTGCAGTGTGCTGTCGGTGAAAATGCGCCCAGAGGTGCTATTTTTATCGTGGTGTATGTTAGGCCTCGGTGCAAATGCAAAACAAGGAGTGTGACAGTAAAATTGTTATGTATGAATCATGAATATATGGGCACTCAATATCACCTCTGCATTTATTACATTTTTTTTATAGCAAAAGTGAGACAGAAACTGCTATTTTAAAAATAATTCAAGAGAGATTTCTGCATCAAATCAAGGCTGCTAAACATCAACATATATATGCACAAACCAGATAAGAAATAGTGTCATACAAAATACAAAATATACAAAAAAAAAGTTCAATATTTAGAGCATTATCAAATCAACAGAAACAGGATCCTAACCACTAAATACAGTATCAAGCAACTGTATTAACCCTCCGTCAATCATTTTAAACATCCTGCAGCAAGGCAGAACTGCACTTTGGCTTCATATTTTTCATCAGTGAAGCCAAGGACGCAGTGTTTACTCTCTAAATAGATGTGAGGAAAGTGAATATGCAGCGGGGCTGTGACTGTAATCAGAGGTATGAGGCTGGTGGTGGGTGCAAAGTCGTCATGTACATGCACTTCCTCCGCAGACAAACAGGGCCCCAGGGGGGCGGTGGGGCGATTACAGGCGTCTCCATGATGAGCTGATGTGATAAGGGGGGGCCTATCTATTCTCAAGAATCAGCTCTGTTTTTACCGTAAACTATCAAACATGCAGTTTCTACTTCAGTCATCAGTCAACATGCAGAGGGGCAAATTATAATGTTGCACTTGTTTACTGCATGTTTACTATTTGAATGCTTTACTGGGTGTTTTTTTACAGGGCTGTTTGTGTGAATGGATTTTTAGTATAACAGGCCAAAGCTTGGAACCATTAGCATAAGCACATTGTCTTCAGGAACGTTTTTGACTGTACTTTTCCCACCGAGACACAGATTCTAGGAGGAAGTGACACCGAAAGAGTACATGCGTGGTGGTTTCAATTCGCACCGTGAAACTTTTCGTTTTCACTTTCAGTTTGCTGTGAGTGGCTCACCTTCACTTTTATAAATGCAACTTAAACTTCTCTGTGCCCACATTTTAGCATTAATGTAGGTTTATTGAGGTCTAACACAATTAAAGGTTTGTGTCTTTCAGGTGCACAAAGCATTAATTATTAGAATTATTATATTTAATCTTAATTTTCTGTTAAGAGGAAAAATAAGAGAAGTCAGCTCCAGATGCACCAAATGTTCTTAACCATCAAAACCTGCCCTTACCCAGGTGTGCTTAATGATGAATCCCACCTGATCACAAGCAACCCATTGGCACAGGTAACGCCCCCTAAACACTGTATAAGGGCAGGTGTTGTGCCGTGTGCAAAGACTCTGACACATGCCCAACTGCGTGTTCCAATACCCATACTACCATACTATATAGTACGCCAGAAAAAGATTTAGTATGTCCCAATACATTGTAGGTGAAATGCAGTGAGCCAACAATACCAGGATGTTCTTCTCCACCTGGTTCGATTTTGCAGTATGCAAGCCAGCACGCTTTTCTGGTTATTCTGACCCACAATCCTCTGCACAGTGGACGATGCCTCGCGTTGACTGAGCTGCAAACAGATGACCGCTTGACAGCTGTCAGAAGTCGCTATGATGGATGACATCGTATTCAAGTAACTGATGACCAGTAGAAAAGTAATACTAGGAATACTGATTGTTTGAGTGAACAAAATGAATATTACAAACAACAGTAGGACACAACTATGGAAATAACGTTAAACATAATGTTAAACTACATACACTTCAAAGTATCAACAGTTCTCCGGGTTGATCTCTGTCTCTGGCAAACGCGGTGAGGGGCATTTGTTTTATCTCCAAGGTAATGGATATAAAAGCAAGAGGGTCAAAGTTCACGGCATGTTATGAGAAAGTAGTATGTCCCGACTGTGTACAACAGTACATACTTTTGAAGGGCAGCCATAGTAGATACTAAAAATAAAAATAAAAAGTATGCAATTTGGAATGCACCCCAACACTTGCTTGAGATGCCACCACAAAAAAGGCTGTAAGAAAAAGAAAAACTTAAGCAGCAGTGAAATTTACATGCTGTTAAATAAACTTCAGAAAAGTGATGTGATTTTTCAGAGTGTCTGCTATGATGTTACAGGAAGATCTGTACAGCAATGTTCAAACATGTGTGATGCTGTGAATGACATGCCAGTTGCAGTGGTGGTGGAAGTTTTCAGATCCTTTACGTCAGTGAAAGTACTTACACCACACTGTAAAAATACTCTGGTTACTGGTAAAAGTCCTAAAAACGAAAGAATACTTCGCACATCTATTTTTATAACAGGTGCGTAGGAGAAGAACGAGAATAAAACTCGTAGAAAAGACTCCCATATACGGTCTAACCTGCAAAAATAATTATTTTAATGCTGCAAGGTTTCAGTGACTTCATCTGGCAAACGATGTCTACTCACCAAAATGCTGCAGTGTTGAAATAATTATTATTGCAAGTTAGAGTCTTTTCTACGAGTTTTAGTCCACTGGTAAAAGTCCTGCATTGAAATATAAATTTATTTAAGTATTAAAATCAAATTACTTGATGCAGAAAAATTTAAATCAATGTAATAAATCAAAATATTTAGAATAATTATAAGTTCTCTCATATTTAAACTTTAGATAAATAAATACTAATAACTGTCATGGAGTAAAAAGTACAGTATTTCCTTCTAAGTGTAGTGGAGTGGAAGTAGAAAGTGACATAAGATTAATATACTCCAGTAAAGTAAAAGTACCACAGGTTGTGTTAAAATGATGTTTCTCAAATATACAACTTGTGTTTTCTTACATAACAAGAATTTGTTAATTTATAATGTACATGTTTTCATACATATATGAACACTTCTTTTCTTTGAATTTGGTGAGGCTGCTCTCAGCCACTCATAAAATGTTCTCTTACCTAACTAACTGAGAAACAGGTGGCACTTTGTATGTTAGCCTCGGCCACCAGTGTGTGAATGTGTGTGTGAATGAGTGAATATGACTCGTAGTGTAAAAAGCGCTAGAGAGGTGATATACAAATGCAGGTATGTTTACTTCAAATGAAAACTGTTGTGTGACACTGTTTCTGTGAAGAAATTTCAGGTTTGCAATAATGCAGTGCTGTGAGCGATGAGACTTTTGAGACACAGCCTTCTCAAAACCTGGGCTGTTGTAATTTGGGTGAACACATCCTTTAATTTTACTTCAGACTCAGGTGGCAGCACTCAAAGAATACTACTTTTGAATAAATGAACAATTCAATGAAACTTTTGTCCCTATCATGATTCTTGCAAATAAAAGAATGCACAGATTTCCATAAGTGCTATAGACAAGTGATACTAAATTAATAGCCTTCAATGTTTTTCTTTGCAGTTCCTGTGCTTAAAGAACATCCGCACATTCCTAATGTCTTGCAATGAGGTGTTTGGGATGAAGAAAAGTGACTTATTTGAAGCCTTCGATCTCTTCGATGTTCGAGACTTTGGAAAGGTACTGACCACATCCATCGCTCTGTTTCTCTGTCACAGCACGATAAAACGCATGATGATATTCTCCAACACATGAATTTCCTCTCTTCTGATCTCCTTTCCTCTTTTAGCTGACTTCTTCTCTAGTTGCAATGACATATGAAAGTCTTTAAGCTTTTCAGGATATCACACCTTCACAAGCTGGTTTACAAGGAAATTAGTCTGAGTGAGCAGGTTGTCTGTAAAATTCATGACACCTATTACAGCTGAGTGATGGCGATGGTGCTGCTTGTGCCGTCTGTCCTATTGATAGTGCATTTTACAGTTCTTGTTGTTTGTTCAGATTTTATAGTAAGAAAAAAGGGGAAAATTGTGACACATTTAAACTGTGTTACAGTTTGTCAAAACTCTTCTTACATTAAAATAAATCACACAATGGGTTCTAAAAACACAATGCCGTTTTTTGAGAAAAAACATAACAATAATATATGAAATCTGCACTACAAATAGTAAAATATTACGCAAACTGTCATAATTTGTGGTCTGAACACTGTAGAAAAATAGTAACACGTCTGATTGCCTGTACATCCAGATATACATTTAGGATACTTTGAGGAATGTATGCTATGTCCACCCATTGGCTGGTCTTGCATTTTTCTGGTGCACTTCTGGAGGGATCGGTCAACTTCTTTTTATTGCTGTGTTATTGTGGGAGCTGGTTTCTGTGTGTGTACACAGTGTTACCAGGTCAGTGGGTTTGTAGTACGCTCCTCCTAGCTACTCAGTGGACTCTCGCTCGCAGCACAGGAGCCTGATTTAACTCAGCTGAAGAAAGCACACTGAGCAGCCTTATTCCCGCATTTCCTTACTTCAGTGCATCCGGTGCATAACTTTGCCTTGGAGCAGTATGAGCCGTCTGAGGTTATCCATGGGGTTATACACAGGGAAATATAATATGATTTGTTTTGAAATGTATTTACTTGGTTTTAGTCAGTGCTGAGTATATGTATCTGATAATTTAGTACATCTAAAATACAGAAGATTAAGTCTGTACAAGTGTTATCAACATTTCAAAGGGGTTTAATTTGGGTAAACTGCTCTCTACTAAACCACCGCTATAATATACACAATATTTTCTTTAACTTTGTGTATTTAACTTTAACATAAGGAACCTCCCTGTGTTTGTCCTTTGCATATCTCGAGAACCATTCACTCAATCTACTTCACACTGGCAGGTGTATTACTTGGGACCTAAATACATGCACAGTCTAATGTGATGCAATTTGGATGCAATCAATATTAATAAACTTTGAATAAACAAGCAGCCAGCGCTCTGTGGCTCTGTGCAGCAGTGGAGGCGGGGCGTCAGGGCTTTACAGACTAGATAAATAAAACGTCTGACTATACAGCAAATAAAAATGTTTACAGCCTGGTTAAAATCTTTTTTTTGTTTCTATAGCTAATTTTAACACTCATGACAACTGTACGGGGGGGAATCTTTATTTGACTCACCAAGAAACAAGATGGCGACAGCTGAAATGTTGAACTTGATGTTTCAAAATGGGAGTACACAAACTAATTGGTGATGTCATGGTAACTACATCGCTTATTTTATACAGTCTATGTTTATAACTGTGGTGGTGCAAACTGAGTTAAACACGTTTTGACCTACCTAAAACCTCAATTAAAAGCCTAGTCCCAATTAAACACCTAGTCCCTTTTATTGGCCTGGTGTGGCCAGACATTTTGGCAGATAAAGGCCTGTCTCACTTAGAAGCCTGGTCTGGTTGCCAGACAGTTCATTCTTTTTACATAAGTTTTTTGGACTTATAAAACCCGGTTGTTGGCTACCTCAAATTATGTGTCCATTCCTCGATTACCCTGTAAGTTATTGATATTCCTTGAGTATGTAAGGGTCCTCACATCAAAAGAATCAAAAGGATTTTTCATGAAAATTAATCCAAGTTGTGAGCATTGTTTTAACAGGATATCGTGGGGTTGTGTTGGTGTGACAGGTGCTGTAACCCTTGGGTGTCGTAACTAATATATATATAAATACTATTGATTGTATTTCCCATCTTTGCTGAACATGTGTTTTATGTGAAAAGAATTAAAGGCCTGTCCCAAATATAGGCCTGTTGATTTCAGTGATTGTGTAATGTACTGACTGAAAACAATAATTAGGTTACGCCCGCAAAAACACCACACGTTCATTAAATCAGCAGTCTACTTTGTAACCACAATGGTAATGTCAAAGCATGCAACTAATACGCCTATTAAATAGTGTAGTTCACCAGTGTTTCTGACCACAAGCAGATGCAACTTGGGTGTGTCCTTCAGGGGCACATTTTAGTGATTTGGGGGCCCCAAGCAAGCATCATCATGCTTTACTTTTTACCCTTTCTCAAAGTGGGAATTTTGGTAGGCCATTTGCATTAGTAGAAGAAGTACTCCAAACTTATTTCTATAAAGTAAAACTAGTAACTATAAATAATGCAGGTATTAATACTGCACAGTAAACGTCCTGTGTTCAAATTCCTAGTGAAAGTGCAGAATGAAAGAGAGGCATTATCAGAAATATACTTATATTTACTTATCATCTACTCAAGGTGAAGCGTTCAATTCTAGCATATTACTTGATAGTTTAATGAATATTTATCTAACTATACAATGGACAAAAATGGATTTAATTTATTTAAAAGGGTTTAATTTGGATAAACTGCTCTCTACTAATCTACCACGATAATATCCACAGCATTTTCTTGTACTCTGTGTATCTAACTTTGACAAAAGGAACCTGTCTGTGTTTGTGTGTCCTTCACGTATCTCGAGAACTTTCTCTGAGATACATAGAGTAAAAGAAAATATTGAATATAAAATATTAAATTGAATTAAATAATAATGCGTCATATTTTAATTCTTAGATTTGCTGAATCTGCAGTGTAACCAGTAACGCGTCTCCGTCAGGTAAATGTAATTGTACAGTGTTTTCCCCTAAAGTAGAAGTACTGTAGATGTATGCTGTAAGTATCTGAGTTGCATATTCTTTGGGTGCTCTAGGGGCGTTTTCTATGTAGTTTTGAGATACAATGACCATAATTCAATATTTTTCATATCTTATCAGCTGTTTGGGGCCCTGGTGTATCGCTTAGGACCAAAGGAAGGGCAGTGCTGATTAGGAAGTTGTTCCAATGATTGGTTCTCTTGAAAGCTGTGAACAGCAACACCACAGGCCGCGCTATGGGCCTGTTTTGAACAGACATTGCACTTGGAAATTCAATTGTTTTGTCATAGCAGATATTGTATCTGTTTTAAATAACTTATATGATACCACAGGTGTTTTTAGAACTCCACTTTGTTTATGTGTGAGAAAATTTGAATTACATGAATTGGTCTCCAGGCAAAATGTATCATAAGTCCTTTAATCAGGCAAATTATACAGTATCAACATTTTTAATTCACTTCCCTGCAGAGAACAGACAGTGGTCAGGGGCTCTCTCTATATACGCGTAAAGGATTGCTGGGCTTTGCGTGCCGTTTCCCACACAGACTCTCTTTTCTTTCAGTTCAGTGTGTTGTGTTCTAAAGAAGCTTCCAGTTAATCTGGTGGCTGATAATCCCGCAGGGGAGGTGCTGCCTGCAAATATGTACAGTACATCCAAACCGGGCTGCATAATCTCAGTCATGTTCAAGAGTTGTCCACCAAACAAACAAGCTTCCGGAGGGAGAAGATTGTGCTGCATCATCACTTTTCCCCCCCCCTCATTAGTTAAAAATATGGGTGTCTGCAGGTTCAGCCACTGGGGTGGACTGGCTCCAGGGAGGGTTGTACGGCCGAACAAGCAAATGCTCAATCTCTTCCTTATTTTCCAGAAAACATCCAAAAGAGAACATCTCAAATCTCAGCCACTCTAATCCACTCGGTTTGAGTTGTGCCAACTCTGCCCGTAGACAGAGCATTAGTCCACTGAATATCTAATGAGAGCTCTCTAACCTACATTCCTCTGCTGAGTTACTACAGGCTTCACCCCGGGCAGCCACACTGACTACATGCAGCAGCCTGGAGGCCAGAAATGTGTTTACTTCTTCCCTCATCATAATGATGTCAGCCTTGACTGCTGTAGCAAAATGTCTGCTTACTAAATTCACATGAGGAAAGACGGGCAGTTTATGTTTAAGGAATGACTGGTTTTTGTTTCTTTCTTAATGAATAGTGAGTGTTTTGGTAGATGCACTTATTAGCTCTCTTGCTTAAAAAGATTGATCCCAAGGTTCAAGGTTCAATTTATTTCATGTCCCAAAGGGCAATTTGTGTTGCAGCTCATAGGATCACATAAAAGTAAAAACATAAAACACAGGAAACATATAGTGACATAAACACGCATCAGAGTAAATAACAATATAAGTAGTATGTGCACTGACTGTGGTCATATAAAAAATATAAAATATAAAAAGTAACATTACTCTCATTTTCTGTACAATAAATATGACACTGCTAGCTGTCCGAAGGTAACAAAATCAAACTATCCTCTAATGCTAATTTAATTAAAACATATTTTGTTTTTCTCTCTCTGAGTTTCCAGTGTTTGTACAGATTAAACAAGACAGGTCTACCTTTAATTTGCTGTGTGATGAATAGATGTGTTATTATCCACACAAGTTGTGTCAATTCCCAACACACTAATGTGTCTATAAAAGGACAACACAGTTTATGTTACTTATAACGTATAGAGTGGTGCAGAAGGAGTCCTAAAACCCAGACCTGAGTTAGCACATCTTCACTCTCAGTTCCCTCATCTTTAAGTCAATGGGTTTTTTGAATGAGTTTCTGTTTAGATGCCTGAAATAAGGTCTGTGGTTAACACATATGTCAGTAAATGTCCTACTCATGAATTCTGAAGCCTTTATGTGTATTATAAAAGTAATAAGTGGCTTAATGAGACTACACAATGTCATTACAGCGAACATGGTTTTACACTCATACTGTGATGGCAACATTAAGTCATGCAACAGCTGTGTAGTCATTTATAGTCTAACGTTAGCTTTTTACTTCTGGTGATTGCACATAAACTTCAAAAATCGTTAAAGTGATGATCATTTGTGAAGATTATCTTGCTGGACAAAATGTATAAGTGTCATAAAGGTTTGTTTGCCACAGAGCTTATTTTCTGTAGTAATCCAAAATCTCAGGGGAACCAGGAGGGAACCAGGGTGACGCTAATTTTCGCGTCCTGTCTACAAAAAACAAAAACAAAGCAAACAAAAAAAGGTCGTCTCTGATACACTGGCTGAGTTTTAACCAGAAGCCCGGGAAAGCAGCTCAGCCTTGTTTTAATTTTTTTATCCATGGAGGTTGTTAATTTGTTAAGCTTTCTTAAAGCCGAGAAAAACAATTTAAATATCCATGACATCAACACAGTGTAAAGTCTGTCAGCTAATTTTCAATGGAAGCTAGAAGCAAGTCAAGCTAGTCAAACAATTTATTGTACAATTTATTTAAAAAATCTTGGTCATCAGGTTAAAAATCAATCAATATCATTTTGAATGCATGTAATCATCAACTTTTATTTATAATCCTATGTTTCCTCACATGCTTATACATATAATTACCACAACTGCATGTTTCCACTCTGTATAATATTTCTTTAAATACACTCAGACACTCTTGTTTATTTCGGGGAACAAAATAACAGACTCAGACATGCCTATGTGATTTATGACGTTATGGTTTGTCTGTCCGTCACTATACCTTCTTTTTTGTCTCGGTGCTTAAAGACTTAAAGCTACACTTTGTAAACAGGCCACACTCACCACTGTGGTTGGGCTTGAGTTCAGCTTGTGGCTTTGCTTCTCAAGACTCATGTGGCATAAACTATCGGCAGGTGTGAGAACAATTTGTTTTTCAGACAGCCTAGAGGGATTTGCAGTTCAATAAAGAAAGCAAAGAAATATTTATACGGGTCCCTAACTGATAGTCTACTTTGTCCTCCGAAAGCTGTTTTTCTGATTCAGAAATACGTCTTTAAAAACAAAGTGATTAACCTCACACAGCGTCAGCTATCACTATCAGCGTTAAATCAGTTTTGATGGGTGTGATGTGTGCGGCAGGAACAACTTAATAGTGACAAAAATTCTTCCTTTTGCAAAGATACCACAGAAATCAAATCATTCTTGTAATTTGTACTACTAAAACATAATGCTGTTAAGACACGTTCAATATAGATTCTGATGCAGAATCAATTTTCAGCGTTTCAGTTTCTTAAATCGACTGACTTGACGTGACTTCTAGGACCACAGTGAGTTTCAGGTGACTAGTTGTGGAATGACGATACTCAACCAATTATTAGACCTGCAAGCACAAAACATCACATTTCAAATAAGTGAAATAATCTTACTTCAAAGACAAAATATTTGTTATATCGCAGGAAAGACATGGTTTTGGCTGCTGTAAATAACTTGTAAAGATGCAGAGGTGTTTTGCAGTTTTAAAGCTGGTCGCTCACACTACAAACAGAACTCTTTCATGTGACAAGCACACCTGGCTTCAGCCACAGCCGCAGCACTCATTCACACAGGAAGAAGAGATAAGCTGCAGATAGAGAGGCTGTTCTAACAGACCTCATTAGCTATCTTTCTTAACCACGCCGGCAAATCCAAACGCTGAAAGCAGATGCAGCGTTATTGCTAGAAATGTCTTCATATTAAACAAAAATTGCAAAGTTAATCTGGGAGATCTCTTTTGGAGGTAAAAGCATAAAATGAATAAATTTGTAATGAAACATAAAATGCAGTCGTCATAATTTTTACTTTGAGGACTTTATCATCCTCATCAAACACATCCTTCCTTTCACTACTTCTCCGATAGCATCTACTGACTGCACTGTGTCAACTGTCAATACTTGACGCCCCAAAATCGACCAAGACAAGTTGATTACAACATCATGTGGTTCATCTGTTTGGTCAGTGTGCGATTATTATAGCACAGATTACAGTCAGTTTTGTGCTAGCAGACTTCAGACACGTAAATAGACACCCAATGTACTTTTACTTGTAAGTGACTTTCTATTAACAAAAGTGAGGAAATTTTCATTTTGATATTATTCAGCATGTAATGAGAGGTTTCAAGATACGGATTCATTGGTGTCATAGCTGCAGTATAGATCTGTTGATCAGACCTGTCTCACTTTTGTTCCTCTTCTCTTTCTGTCTTGCACCACCACCACACACACACACTCTCACACACTTGCACACACAGTCAGATGCAAAGGTGTTAGAGTCTGAGGCAGCATGACCATTTCCTGCAGACCATGCATGTCTTTCTCTGTCTCTCAGTCTGTTCGTCTTCTGGCCGTCTCTTGCTGTCACTTTGAAGTTTATTTATTGGTATGATAATGATAAAGTAAAGGTTTGCTGAACACACCATACAACATTTACAATTTAAGTATAATAATTTGAAATGTAAGGAACAAAAAACGAGAGAGAGAAAGATGAGTCAGATTTCCAAGGAGCTCAGTAAAGTTTTGTGTGTTCTTCTGGTTTTCACTCAGGCTAAATTCGCTCTGACATATTTTGCTGTTGGCATTGCAAATACTGAATTTTTGTAGGCATGATTACCTCTCTGTCCTTTCTAGTAATGTCTTTAAAGGTCCAGTGTCTAGAATTTTGGGACATCTATTGGCAAAAATGGTATACAATATTCAGAAGTATGTTTGCATTAGTTTTATAATATGAAAATAAGAAAGAGAGCGGGTCCTCTCCCATGTTGTTCTACAGTAGCCCAGAACAGACAAACCAAAGACTGGCTCTAGATAAGGCCATTTACGGTTTTGCAGTTTTCTTCTAAATTCTACACAGTAGACCTTTAAATGTGCATGTGGCACCCATTCACTTCAACGGCACAAATGACTGCAGGAACATCTTTAATAAAATCATCAGCATAAACCAGGGCACACTGAACTGAATTACTGTGATTTTAAGAACAGCGAACAACACATTTCACCCGTAGCTTCTTCACGTTTGCTCAACAGAATCACATGAGTACTCACAGCTGTGTTAAATATACATGGGCCACATGACTAATTGTCACAGTAATTTCACTTTTCTTTAGCAATATTTTTTCTTTCACATTCTTCAAAATCATTTTTTAAAAGATGATTTTCAGTTCATCCAAAAAGCATAGTACATTTACACTGTACAAGAGTACAAGAGTTACAAGAATGATATGTGATTTAACCTCACCACATTACGTAGATGACTGAGATGAAGGGGAATGACAGGGAATAAGTCCACATGGCTCAAGTGTATTCAATGCATGGATCCAAAATGCTTCCTTTCTTAAAAGTCAGTTGATCAAATGACCCCTTGAATCGGGTTGTACTTTTCCTAGCACAGTAAAATCACAGTAACAGTGGTTTATGTTGATGGTGTTAATTTGTTGATTAACATTTTTTTGGTGCAAGCGATGGGGACAAAATCGGCCATTTCAAAAAGTGGTGGTGACATGTCCCCAGCATCCCCGGGGTAAACGTCAGCTAAGTGTTTGCTAAGTGTAGCTAGCGGTAAAAGGTTTTCAAGGTTTCAGCTAGGGTTTGGTTTTTGCTTTGGGCTTAATAACTTCTATTTGTGATGAACATGACATTAACATAGCAAGTATTTCTTCTCTTTCTCTAACTCTGTCTCTTCGTCTCTCCTCTCCTGCTCTCTGTATGTGTCTGTCTCTCTGAGCCGATCGAAAACATGATTTAACGCAACTGTTTTGTCACCAGGTTATGGACACTCTATCCAAGCTCTCCTACACATCAGTAGCACAGCAAGGAGGATTCAAGTAAGTTAGTTACATTTCATATAGTTGTCCAAGTTATGCTTAAAAAATGCTTACACATTTTAGAAAAAGTACACTTAACTGCCACCTCATAACCTTTTTACCCACAGTGCCGCCACATTAAGCCACAGCTCAGTCACCAATTTCCTGTTTTAACAGGTGTTTTTTGTGAAATGACAGCAGTTTTACCCAAATGTGTTTCTTAAAAATGCTTTACTAAACGTACGTAAACTAGCAAAATATATTAATATATTTTAAATATATTATATTAAATAAAAAATAAGATATGTTTTTATAACATTTGAATATATCAGAGAAAAATGTATTGATGAGAGTACACACACCTGTGACTTTTCTATTGGCTTAAAGTTGTGTTATGTGGAATTTTCTTTTAATGTGTTCTGTATATTTTATGTTGCCATCTTGATCGTTTTTCGGCATCCACTGAATGTGACAATGGAGGAGTTGCAGATTTCCATCTCAGTAAAATGTGGCTCCGGGCCATGAATTGCTTGTTATCAAGCTGCACTGATAAATTAGTGGACTTGTCCAAGCTAGTTTTAACCAACTTGTGTCCTTTTCCGCTGTACAAAAGCATATTGAGCTATTCTGCATTTCGGAATCCATTTCAATACATCAAAAGTTACTCTCCTGCCCAAAGTGACTCATTGATTGTAGTTCCTGCTATGTGATTTTTCAGTTAAACACTGAGACTCATGCTGCTTTGCTGTCATTCCCAGGCCATTTCCAACAGAGGAGAGCCTAAAAGACGAGGACATTTACAATAATCTGGAAGACTTGATTGAGTATGTATGAGGCTCCTCTCCACGGGGCCATTACTGGTGTTGATAGAACATGATTATTTCACCCAGTAGCAGAACCAGCTCTGCTCATCATCCAGGCTCTCCAGGGGTCTGGACACCCACATGCTTTGGTAAAAGGCTTGGCTCCGTTTCTCTGTTACTGTCAGAGGGAACAGATGAGTAATTCTGCATGTTTTTGCTGAGTGCTTGCATACCACCCACATCTAGGTTATGGATGGGTGCTGCTGGCTGCTTGATTGATAGGTAAAAGATGAAAGAGTAATCAAAATGTATAGAACAAAGTTTGAACAGGTTAATCTTGGTTCTTCTTGCATTATTGCTCCACACTATTATTTTTATAATGATAGAAAACATACACGTCATGCTTACGATGTACAGAAAGTGTGTCGCTTTTTGTGTGTTACTTTTTACCATTGAATTTCACATAGGCTATCGCTCTCTCCGTTACCCAAAAATTGTTGCCTCACAGCTTGATTAAGTAATTTGTGACCGATAACCAACACATTTAAGAGATGTTAATGTGTGTGTGACAGTGAGAATGTCCCTGATGATGAGGATGACTTGTATGCAGCGGTCTACGGAGTGGAGGAAGACTACGCTGGTGGAGAGATCTATGAAGACCTCATGAGGACTGAGCAGCATCCCCCATTGGTACTGCAATGAGTCACCCTCACACACACACACACACACACACACACACACACACACACACACACACGCTCCAGGGGGTTGATGTTGTTGGACTATAACCAACAATACCCTAATTGCTACAATGTCACACTTAAACTTCTCACCTGGTACAATTGGATGAAATCCTGTTCTGTAACTCTGCAGAATATCTGTCTATGGAGACACTTAACTAGAATTAAAGTATTAATACATTAATGTAAAAATGCTTGACTACAAGCAAACAAATTCAAAATTATACTTCAGTAAAGGTGCAGAAGTATGATCATTTTTACTTTAAGCATCAAAAGTAAGAGTATCTATGATGCAACGTCTCTCTGCAACAGTGCTGATTTATTTTAAATATTATATTACTGGATAATTATTATAGATGCATTAGCATCTATAATAATTATCCAGTAATTATTATAGATGCATTAGCATGTTTTAATATTGTAGCCAATTAAGTGGGATTATAGATTACAGAAAGTAATTTTATGTGGTAGCTTAATCTGTAACAATCAGTCAAGTCAGGATTTAACAATGTATCATATTTTATAAGATCATCCTATGTTTGTATGTTAAATTTAAATCATGAATGAACAGTTGTTAGTGTGTGTGACAGTAATTTCCCTGTTGATCTTCATTAGCAAGAATTCACAGTTATGGACAGGACAAGTATGTAAGACCAGATCACTGAAATGTATAAACCATTTTATTTTCTTCCATAGTTATCTATGATTGAGTAGCCAAAATCAAAATGAGATAACAGATACAAAACTACAATGATACAGTTAAAATACACTACAAATTTAGTATAATTGAAAGAATAATAAACTTGGACAGTTTACTTACACTTGCAAGTAACAGTACTTACAACAGTAAGCAAAAATAAGGCATTTTAAACAAAAATATAGATGCTATGCAAACCAGAGGGAAATTCTTCCCATTCCCTGATTTATGTTCGAAATGATTTTGTTGATATCACTCAGACCTGCAGGGGTCGAGCTCAGCTGGGATCTCAGAGTCAAGTGGACCGCCCATTCATCAGCCTCCTGCTGATGTGCTGTGTGAGATACACGCAGGAGGAAGTGTGCACATGCTGCTTTAAAAAATACTGTCGTCCGTAAATAATTTGTTTTAGAAAAAGAACAGTAAACTTATCAGAGTTAGAAAGTTGGTGATATGATCTGAATACAGATAGTTACGATAATGTTGTTGTTGAATATAGTCTGAATACACAAACTCACTGTCTGTTATCTGTCTGCAGATAAACAAAAGAAAAAGATTGTTGAGCAACATTTTCTAAGCTGTGCGTCTTTCTAGAAGCAGGCAGAGGTGGATGTCCGGAGCTGCTGCCTCACTGAGATAAAACAGACAGAGGAGAAATACACAGAAACCCTGGAGTCCATTGAGAAGGTACATAAACTTCCTACTTTTTTACAGAGCACTGAGATGATATATTGTTACATGACAAACACGTGGTTTTCTTTGGGTAAAACACATACATTTTTGTACAGTTTTGGTGTACATCATTGATCTGTGATCAGTAGAAAAAACTGAGCGATATCATGGACTAACTAACAGCAGGAGATGTCAAAATGATAAAATAAAAAAATAATAAAATTAAATTAAATTAGATTAAATCAGTAATAAAGAAAAATAAGACAAGAAGAAGAATTTCGGGAAATTTCGGGGAAATTCCCAGTTATCATTACCCTAACTTGACCTGCTATCACTCTTATCTAATATATAATCTGATGTCTGTTTACAGTTTCAGTATGTGTGATCATCAAAATGATCAGTTGATGAAAGAAACTGAGGAGAGATGCTAATATGTTACATTAAGGTTTTGTTTCTTTCTCCAGTATTTTCTGAATCCTCTGAAGAAATTTTTCTCCGCATCTGAAATCGACAAGGTTTTTGTCAACATTCCTGTAAGTCCCGCAAGTTTCCCTTTTTGTCCCCACATTGAAATAAAATGTTCATATCCAGATACCAGTGTCGTCTTTCTCTAACGCAGGATCTGGTTAAACTTCACAAAAGCCTGATGGTCGACGTGCAGGACTCCATCTTAAACAACAATGCCTTAAATCTCTACCAGATTTTCATCAGCTACAAAGAAAGGTATCCACGAACACCATCTATTTGCATTCATCTTTAGGTTGCAAAGAAAGTATGTGAGCTGCAACTGCAGGGGCATCTCGCTAAATTTCCCTCCCTTTTGTTGAGTTATCTCTCAGTGATCATGTATAGAAGGTTTCATTTAAGGTCCACTAGGTCTCTGTACTTTCCCCCTTGCAATCTGCCATCAACACACTGGCACAAACATACAGACAAGCGGATGTGTATACTTAATTTACATCAGACGATTTTGAATTATGGATCCTTCCTGCACACAGGCTGGCATTTGAAAATGATAAGCATCTACATGTTGCTATCTTAAATAGGCTCTTATTTTATGCCATTTGTTCTAATTCAGTTCTCTATAATCTACAAAATGACCTACACATATTAGAGGAAGGATTTTCTTCTCAGACATATTACTATGTAGTAATTGACTGTCTTGCAACAGACTCCGTGCCAGAGAATGTCTTGATACCATCTTTGTCACGAGCAACATGATTGCATCATATTACGAGTTAGACTTTATCACTGTCTGGCTCTCTACAGTCCACTGTCCAATGACTCCACTGTCTTTATTTTGACTTGCAGACTGCTCATTTATGGGATATACTGCAGTCAGGTGGAGATCGCAATCGCTGTTTTAGACCTCATTTGCAAAGAAAAAGAGGATGTTCGTCTAAAGCTGGAGGTGAGACACCTGAATAACACATATACACACTCAACCCCATATACATAGATCTAGTTTTCCAGTGGCCCCTAGTGTTTATTTTGTGCACTACACATACATTGCATCATGTATCTTATTCACTCCAGCCTTTGCAAATTTGGAAAACTATGCTATGCTAGTATAAATGAATTAAAATAGAAGATTTGATGTGATATATTTTAAACGACAGTACTATAAGGTATGCTTTTTGCACTTTAAGACAGAATAGGATACAAAAATATCCCACACCCAATTTCACATGCCGATATAGTTTGTGAGAACTTCAAAACAAACAAGAACAGATGCATGCCATGACAAACACATTGTGTTGTCTGTTGTCCTTGTAAAAAAGTGTCATTATGACCAAAGTCATCTGTGTAATGATGTAATGATGCATTGATGCTCATG
This sequence comes from Epinephelus awoara, assembly GCA_035609425.1. Classification (NCBI taxonomy): domain Eukaryota; kingdom Metazoa; phylum Chordata; class Actinopteri; order Perciformes; family Serranidae; genus Epinephelus; species Epinephelus awoara. The sequence goes on along the minus strand of CM069306.1, from coordinate 22,371,735 downwards.
TCATTCTAAATGTGTGTGTATGTATTTGTTGCAGGAGTGCTCAAAGAGAGCCAACAATGGGAAGTTTACACTGAGGGACCTGCTGGTTGTCCCGATGCAGAGAGTCCTCAAATACCATCTACTTCTTCAGGTAGGGAGGTCTGACTCCACTCGTGTAAATCAAGAGTGTCAAGAGAGTCTCTATGTTCTTTAGATCAGGCCTCTCTGAGGTGTGTTAAAGGGACAGTTCCCGATAAAATCAAAAATACAACTTACCTGTAATGCTATTTATCAGTCTAGATTGTTTTGGTGTGTGTTTCGGAGTGCTGGAGATATCAGACGTAGAGATATCTGCCTTCCCTCAAATACAATGTAACTAGATGGCTCTTGGCTTGTGGTGGTATCTTTCCAGTAGTCATGACCCGGTTCATCAAAAGAATCCACAAACCTTGATCTAAGTGCTGGCCTGGCGTAACCAGTAATTTCATCCCGACCTCAGCAGGTAGACAAGACCTTTATCTGGGTCGTTGAGATCGCCATTAATGTTTACATTCAGGCTGTCATGAACATGATCCTCTTGTCCATGAGTAGATGCACGCTTCCTTCTACACTTTTGAGATGGACTGTCCCTTTAATCCCTAAAGTTGTCTTGTTTTGACAGCCCCGATTTAGTTATGTGCTTGTTTTCAGCAATCCACAACAAAGCACATTTATTTTATACATGTCATGGCTTTAATTAGCAGCTCTTTTAGAACATTTGGGGCTCACTGCCTTACTCCAACCTGCAGCCATCCATAAAGATATACCACATACATGCCAATTTTATTTTTCTACTTTATATTTTAAATTACAGCAAGTTTTGCTCCTCTGAAATAACCTCTTGGAGGTTGTATCAACATCATGTTAGTTAATTCAGCTGGGACGATGCCGCTCTGTCAGTAAATAAGCGGCCACTTGAGGGCGACATTCTCCACATCTTTGCTTCATGTTTGCCTCCCATCGCAGCGTCTCAGCAGATTCACACTGCAAACCCTGTCTATTTTGACAAGTCATTTAGTCATTTTGTTGCATATACTCTTCATTTCTTACATCTCATAAGAGAAATGCACTGAATGAATGACTGAAGTAACATAATTTCAGTCTGGTTCAACACATTTCAACTCAGTTTTTAAGGGGAAGATTTATCCCTGCATTGTTTGTCACTTGATTGTGAAATAGATTTACAATTGAAATTATTATTGCATTACTTATTGATTATACATGATTGTATCCATGTCTTGCACTGCATCTGCTTCCTAGAAACCAGACATGCAGCCTTTTTAAATCCTCCAATTTCACTACCTACTGATAACTGTGTGACACCGTCTCCCCCGGTTAGTATGAATCAGAGGTCAGACTGTAGATGGCAGGGCAGACGAGGACAATGGCCAGAGAGCTGTTTTAAATTGTTGAGGAGGGTAAAGGCCTCCGTGGTAAATGGTGGTGATCCTCGGTGTTCTCAGCCGCCCCTGAGGAGAGACTTTGGGAAGTGGGTAAATAGATGGGAAGGGAAGAGGAAGGAGTGAAGTGAAGTGAGAGTGGATACAGCTCAGCAAGTAGGCAGCACTGTAGCCCCATGGAGGAAAAGTTAATCTTTTAATTTGGTAATGTTATTAGAGAGGTAATGAAGGGCAAACATGCTGAAGGTGATTGCACCTACCTTTTGTATTAGGTATTAGATATGATGTAAATATTGTTGTAATTTAGTTAACACCATCTTCTACTATTCACAGCACATTACACAGCAAATATTGTCAGCAGTGTCTCAGTCTGGACTAGTTTAAAGTTATTTGTCTCATGTTTACTTTACTGTTTGACTGCCTCTGCGCAGGTTAAACTACCCAAAAATAACTGCACCGTGCTGATTAATAAAACAGACATACATATGTGTGGGTGTCGGCAGGATGATGTGGTCAGAACATCCCTTTTTCCTCCCATTACTTTCTTTAAGATGACACTTGACAGTATTTGTATAAAGCTGCACAGCTTCATAAAAATGTTCTTCGACATGTTTTATTAATTGCCCTGTGCATTCAGACGGCAGACAAATACCATTTATCTGTCTATTTAGCTTCATCTTTCACTTCATTAAAAATGAACGATTATACGGCTGAAACACATGTGCTACATCTTTGCCTAAAATCCATTTTCTGCCCTCAAATAAGATTAATTTAAGAAAATCTTCTCAATACAAGGGTATAAATGGAGCTTTATTATTATAAAAACTAAATGAAAACTCAGTGGTGGAAGAAATATTCAGATCCTTTACTGAAAAGAAAAAGTATAAAACCAAACTGAAAAACATCACAAGTACAAGTGTCTTACTGTTATATATTATATGATTGGATTGTTGGGGTACATATCGATTCTGAATATCTTAAATGGTTTCAACGCTCATTTTCAGCAGTATCAATACACTGGTACCAGCTGTGCTTTCTCATTCTCACTCTTATTGTTAATGTTCACTGCAGTCATTCTGTGCTTCTTTGCTACTAACTAAGTAAAGAAAAGTTGTCACTGTCATATCATAGGCTTATTATATTTCTAAAAAAAAATACATTTAATAGAAATGAAAAATTCCATAGATGTTAATTTTCCTCGTAATATTGAAAATATTGACACTACAATCCACCAATGTGAAAGCTGAATTTTCGTTGTAGCTGGTTGAGGTGAAACCGATTTTACCTACTGACGATATGTATGCAAATTAAAGTTTAACCTGCAAATTAATTAATATAGCTACCAAAAAAGTACAGAAAACAATACTCTTTTCCCTCTGAAATGTTTATTTATTTAATTATCTATCATTTATTTAACCAGAAAAACCTAGAGATTAAACATCTCTTTTTCAAGAGTGTCGTGGCTGAAACAGGCAGCAAAATAAGTTACAGACAAACGACATAGAACAAAAATGCAGAATAAAAAAAGTAGCATAACATTGACGTGCCCAGGTAAAGCATCATGATTTAAATTTTGTTCTTTAAGTACGATACTTGAGTAAATGTTCTTTGTTACATTCCATCACATCTTTTTATCTGTCTGTCTATTCAGCTTTATTTTTAGTCACCTTTTTGTCCTAGAATAAGATTAGTTTAAGAAAATTGGTTGTTGTCCCATTACATGAGTACAAGAAATTAATCTAAAAGTAATCTTCATTCAGTCAGTAACCCAACTACTCATCTTAACTGTGTTTGCTTGAGTGTGCAATTATGCATGTGAACATTGTCCATCTTTTCCTCTCTGTCGTCCTCCAACAGGAGCTAGTCAAACACACTCACGATGCTGCTGACAAGAGCAACTTGAAGATTGCTCTCGATGCCATGAAAGTAAGTGCGGTGCTTATGGAAAATGGTCTGTAATTACTGTGATTTCAGCTTGTTTCCAACAGTACACTGATTTAGTGGAAACAGTCTCTGCCATTCAACTATCAGCTTTCATTGGATAACAAAAAGATAAGTCATAAATCATTCATGTTTCTCTGCAACAAATGGATGAGAATTGATAAAACTTTAAATTTAGGCTACATTACATTATTACATGAGCGCTTCATGCTTCACTTTTCCAGTCCTGATTGGAACCTGAGGTTAATAGGCAGCTGATTTAAGCACAAAAGTGTAGGAAATGCAAAGCTTTAGACAGCCTGAGAGCTCATAAACGCACAAACAACACCCTACAACATTCATATATAGACTTAAAGGAATATGTAGACATTTTACAATGAGTGTTTATTAACTTTATTGCCAAGAGTTAGATGAGATGATTGATACCACTCCTATGCCTGACTGTTAGATATGAAGCTACAGCCAACAGCTGATTAGCTTAGCTTAGCATAAAGACTGGAGATAAAGAAACAGCTAGCTTGGCTCTGCCCACGTACCAGCCTCCTAATTAACAATTTAAAACAGTTTTTAAAAAAAATAAATAAATTCTGTGTGTGTGTGTGTGTGTGTGTGTGTGTTGCCCAGGACCTGGCTCAGTTTGTCAACGAGGTGAAGAGAGATAACGAGACCCTAAGGGAGATCGACCAGTACCAGAGATCTATTGAAAATCTGGTAAATTAAAATCTTTTCCTACAACTATGAGCAGCTTGAATATCATGTTTCATTTTTTGTAGCAGTTCAGTTTTGCCATAGCCCGAGGGAATCAGCCAGTAATTGAGGGAACATCTTACTGCTCTGAGTGTAGATTTAAGGGGTTAATGCAGGTTGAAGCTAACATACTTTACTCACTACACCTGCATAAACCTAATTATAGTTCATGTCATGTCATCGTGCACTTCTGCGAGTTTTATTTTTTCCAAGAATTTCCCTCTGAAGCATGATAAGATAAAATTACACTTAAACTTTACGTCCAAAAAAAACCAACCCTTAAAGGTTCCATATTATGCTCATTTGCAGGTTCACACTCATATTTTGGGTTTCTACTAGAACATATCTACATACATTAATGTCCAAAAAACACATTCTTTTTCTCATACTGTCTGCCTGAATGTACCTGCATTCACCCTCTGTCTGAAATGCTCCGTTTTAGCGCCTGTCTCTTTAAGCCCCCCTCCCAAAAAAGCCCAGTCTGCTCTGATTGGTCAGTGTTTACGGGTCTTCGACATCTGTACTCTCGTGTCTGTGTACTATCACTGCAGCTGGGAAATGACTCTAACAGCACTGTAGTGGCACTTTCTATCTTTATGAGGTATAGTTGTTGTGACATCACAACGTCATGGAAGTCCTGACGGCTTGTTTAAAGACAGTGGTTTCTGAATACAGACTGTGTGCATTCTCCATGGATTGAGCATTTTATATACTTTCACAGTATTTAAATAGCATGCATACCTGCTTTATAATAAAGAAAGACATGAAATCAATTAGTTTAAATTAATCTGTGACAATTCTGATGATTGACAGGAAGGCAATCCAGGCACACTGGAAAAAATATAGAAAAATGAGGAGGGAACTTTTAAAAAAAAACTTTTATTGTGGTGGCTAAATCATTAGAAGAGCTGATGTGTTTTGCCTCTGTCAGGGCTTTCAAAAGAAATTCTGATTATTAATCAATTGTGTCAGTATTCAGTGTAATAAATATTCCCTGATTCCAACTTTTCAAATGTGAGAATTTGTTTCTTTCTTGCTCTTTATTTTGAATCGTTTGTGATAATAAATGTCTTTAGTCTGCTGGCCAGACAAAGAGACAAGAGATTTGAATACATCGAGGCTGTGGGAAATTTTAATAGAAACTTAGAACATTATCCTGGTAAAACCTTTATTTTTCACCTGCTCTTTGTTTATAAAAACTGGAAAGAAAACAAAATAGACCTGACTTAGAAAATGGATCATCGGAGTATTTATTTTCTCACTTTCCTCTCAGGGCTTGTGTAATTTTCTGACATTTTACGGAAAACAATAAATTTAGAAAATAATCAGCAAATTAATCCGTAATTAAAATAATTGTTAGTTGCAGCCGTAAACCAGTTAATGAAAGAAGTTGCTCATAGCAGCTGCATCTTAATAATTATTGCCGTAATTAAAATATCAAATTAAACAGCTGTTATATGTGAGACATTCTGACAGAGTGGGCTTCAAAGTGGAACACCATAAAAAAATCCCGTTCCAGGGCCGTGCAGAGCGCACCACAAGCATATCTTATGTAAGGTGAAATATATGGAACCTCATACATAAGGCAAGAGAAGCCATCACAAAATGTGGTAATGAGAAAGGGGAACAGGATGAGATAAGGTGGTGAAGGAAGAAATCAGTTGACAGAACCAGTAGCAGGTTGGAACCAGCAGCAGAGGCACTGTGAGGGAGAGAGCTTGTCAGGTTATGAAGACCTTCTACTTGTCTTGATTGAACAGAATTGGCGACTCGATGTGGATGTCATTGGTGATAACAAGAGCCTGCCGACACTGATGAGCTGATGGTGCCAGGACTTACATGGTGTTTTAGTGGGAATACCTCAATATGCGGTTTGGAGGGGGAAAAAAAATGAAAACCAGTAATATATAGGTTGGATATCTGGGGTATGTTTAAAGTAGCTGAGAGACACACATTGTGTAATGGATAGTTAATGCTGGAAATGTGTCCCCGGTGACACATTTAAACACATTAGAAGTATTTTACTATTATGCGTTTAACTGGACTTGGTTACTTATTTAGGCATTTATTTCCAATGTATATATGTCATGCATAATTTATACATATTTCATATTCATTTTAACCCCCTCTTTTTTTACTTTCAGAATCAGCCTCTATGCAGCTTTGGTCGACCAAAGGGTGACGGAGAAGTGCGCATGGTCTCCAGTGTTGACAAGAGGAAACAGGACAGGTTGTTCTACTTTAACTTGAATGTTGCTTTACTGAAGCGTAACACGTTTACCATACGTCTTGACAGTGTGCAAGAGCAAAATTTTGTACATATATATATATATATATATATATATATATATATATATATATATATATATATATATATATACGTTATATATCACTCCATCTTCTTATTTTCCAGACACATCTTTCTATTTGATGTGGCTGTCATTGTGTGCAAGAGGAGAGGCGACAACTATGAGATGAAGGACATACTCGAACTCAACTACTTCAAGATCACAAATAACCCCACTACGGACAGAGAGGGTAAAAAGGTCAGTTGGCTGCACACAGACAGTGTAGTACTGTACATAAGTGGCGGCCCCAGACATTTTCAGGGGTGGCCAGACGGGGCCACTGAAAGTCTTAGGGTGGCACACCAAAACCAAAAGCTATAACTGAATTTAAGGAACTCTAGATGATTCATTGTTCCTCAAGTAGGCTGATTGTCCTTTTCCTGAAAACACAAAAATACAGCTCTAATTTGAAGGAGCACATTGATTGTAAGGAACAAAACATTTACTGTGAACAAGCCCTCTAAAGTTTAGGGGAGACTCGTGGGGACCCATAGCACACATTTTCAATCATTTATCTTGAGGTGAGAGTTCACGGGAGCCTTTTGAAAATGGCCATGCCAGCTGTTCCCTCGCCAAAATTAAACCTATATTTGGAGTGTTATTGTGCCCCCTCCCCGACAAGCTTTGCTGACATGGCAGGTACCAGGGGATGCCTTACACCATGTTCACACCCTGATATCTCAATTGTCGAGCAGCTGCCCGTCAGCAGTCGCCTGGCCTTTCACACCAGAAATGCATTTCTCCACGCTGGTCAGCAAGTGATTCTGCTCCTCTGCTCTGTTTTTAATCACATATAGAGGTCTGTCTCCGTTTGCTTGTGTGTCTGTATCTGCCCTCTTGTCCCTCTTGCTCTCTGTTGAGACACAAATACGTGGAAGCAAGGGATGCATATTCTATCCGTTATCATAATTAGATCATTTATATCACATCCAAGATAACATTTATATTGTTCGTAATAGATTATCAGTGTGTTGTCTTGCCAGATTCGCTCGCAGGTTGTGGATAAAGTAGACCCTGAAACTACTGCTGCAGATTGCAAGCTGGCTGTGGAGCTTGGGGCAGCAGCATGTCCAGTGTGAAGAGCCCCATTGCTCATTGGGCAATGGAGGCAAATGACACGGGCAGCATTCCAAGGAAAATTGGTGCACTTTGCGGTGCTTTCGTGTCCTGGCGTAAGGTTGTATGGTTTCAGAAGATAACACAAAATACCACTACCTCTGTGCCCCCCCTTGGGGCACCACTGCTATACATATGAATGAACAGATGCTGCACTTGTATATTAGTATTTGTGCACTTAACACTACATTGAATATTGTCTCTCTAGCTGTATCTACATCACATTTCGATTAGTTTTAGTTTATATTCGTTCATACCAATCACTTCACACCATTAAACTACACTTCTGTGTGGGAATGGTGCTACTCAACATGTTTGGCTGCAGATTTTATAGCTAAAATAAATGTTAGTGATCTAGAGTGATATTTTCCCTCTCTCTGGTGTAGGGTCAGTCACCCCTCACAGTTTATACAGTATGCTATTTTTCGCCTCGTGGGAACGTTTGCAGGCCGTATCGTAGTGAGGGGACTTGTTGATGTCTTGTTGATGTATGCCCACAGATGGTGTCTTCTCACTCTGGTGCTGATTGCTAATGTGAAACTGACAGCTTGCCAGAATGGGATGGTTGTGCAGTTATTATCAAAGGGACTCCATTATCATACTCATTTACTCTATTGTGCTGTCACGATCAGTGTGTGTTGTGTGGGACGTGTGTATGGCAGCAACTGGTATTTGACAAGTACAGTCATGGTCTTGGCGTGTTTTTGGGGGATTATGTGTGTGGTTGGCATTATTTCGGCTTGTATCTAGCATTATTTTGAAATTTACAATCTTGTACTGACACAAACAGTGTAATTTTGCTTGGGTGCGTCATTATTTTTTATCTTCCAACATTATGTTGCACAAAAGGATGCAGACTGGTGTGAGAAATTATTTGCAGCAAGACACTGAAACACAGAAAAAGACAAATATTCACAGACATACAGATTCTGTGTACCCTACACCCACCTGAACACACACTCACAAACACACACACTGCAGGACAGAGATGCTAATATCAGGTGATGAATGTGCGCGGTCCTCCAAGGCTGCTTATAGCTATATTTCATTTTCTGCTAAATGAAACTTCAGAGTGTGGATGTGGTGCCACTGAGCACCCACACAGTCATCAATGATTTAACACTCAGCCGAGCTCTAAAACACTCAGGCCTTTGCAGGGCTGGCCAATCACTGACGGGTAAACCCTACCACTTTTCCTGTTATTAGATATGACACAACAAGCTGGAGCAGATTAGGGTGGCACAAACTGAGAGGTTTGGGAATTGATTGAAAATCGTTTCCAAATATGCCCACGGGCAAGGCATTTAACGTGTAAGCGCTGCAGTGGATATTTATTGGCCAGCGGTTGAAGAATGTGCCAAGCTGTGAATGTGTTGCTGAAGAGAAAGTGATAGTTAAGTTTACACCCAGAATGTCCGAGCACTTTTGCAATTGCGCTTTCAAGTTTTGACGCTGTTTCTAAATTTAGGATGCATTCGGAAAATAAAGATCATAAAGAACGTCGTATTTGGTTCCTCTGAAGCAGATTAGCTGACTCTGCCTCACTGTCATCACAGCATCACAGTCCTCTTTGGCCAGAACGCTGGTTAAACTTCTATTGCTGCTGCTCTTTTGACATCGTTAGGAAAAAAACCCAGCAGCCATCTCACTCTTGGTTGATCAATGAGCCTGGTGGCAACAATCTTGGCACCAGGACACATGAAATAAAGTCAGTGACGATTGATGATGGCATTAAAGGTGTTATCTGTAATGCCTGGCCGCATGCTCCAAACTGATGGGGGGCAGCATTTTACCTCCAAGCCAACCAAACAAGCTCTTTTAGCTTTTTTAGTTCAATAAATAAACAAAATAAACTCACCAAATGTCAAGACAGGAAATGTTTTGACACCTTTTTTCCTTATCACACAGAAAAATGCAAGTATATACCTTCTGGATTCAAGTTTCGCTTTGCAGACTGTTACCCCTTGTTGGCCTCCATTGGCTTTTTGGGGGCCAATTTAGCATGTTGGACTGGCGTTAGTGAAGGCAGAGCCTTTCTGTGAATGAAATCACTCAGACTGGCAGTTCTGCTCAGCGCACAAGAAGAGAAACACAAGTGAGGAAAGTAAACAAAGAGCTAAAATCAGGAGGAAGTGAGATCAAAACAAACTTGTTGCATAAAGTAAGATTATTTTTCTTTAGCCACTGAGCTCTTTAGCAGAAACCTTTCGGGATGGTTTGTGTTATTGTTCAGTGGTGCATGGTATAAATACCTTGTTTGTTTAACATTGGATTGTGTTGTTAATGTGCTAACTGGCTAACTAGCATCAACATGGTCTTCCGCTTTCCCTTTTTGAATGATGTTTACAGATGACCGCTGTCTTCCTGTGTGTTCATGAACAACTTTTTGGGTAGACGAGGCGACGAAGCAGGGGGGCCTTCGTCCGAGTTCTCTGAAGTTGGTTTGGTTTTTCTGGGCCTTTAGACTACCTAAATTGCCTTGCTAACTAATCCTAAACTTCATTCAAACACGCGAACACGCCATCTGGGGTCATTTTGAGTGGACTTCACTACAAGCTGATTGGCTGTTGAAACAGGTGACAAGCTTTACGTTCTAAAACCAGCAGTCAGCGATTTGACAAGCTGAGTTGCACTTGACACCATCAGCCGGACTGAGTCGAGCTCAGCCTGGACAGTTCATGATGCTGCGACTTTTCTCTGCAACGGTCTAGAACGGTTTTGTCCTGTCATGAATCATTGGTCAGAACTGGACTTTACTTCTTGCCATCCTGCTGATAATGTTCAGTTTTTGAATGTTTTAAAGAAAAAAAAAAAAAATCTTACAAATTGCACTTTAATGGCGGTACATCAGACCATTGAATCAACCTCCAATTACTTGTGGTTTTGTTATCTTTCCAGTATCATGTACTGTTTACACTTAAACCCACAAATACAGTATAATAACCTGCCATATATGTCTGAGATTTATAATACAAAAAAAAACAAAAAACATGCAAAGCCTGAAAAGAGAAACCGTCCAGTTTTAAGATTGCACTTGCTGTGAGGTTACACTAAGCAACTGTGCACCATTTTATTAAGTATACACTCTGTGAGTTAATCATTACAGTGCATGTTTCCCTTCTATTCGCATTAATATGCAAATGCACATATGCATTCATGAGAAAATGCATTCAGTTTGATTGCCGTCTTCCTTCTGACCTTCACAGTGGTGCTATGGGTTCTACGTGACTCACCAGCAGGGACACGTCGGCTTTGAACTCTTTTTTAAGACCAGAGAGCTGAAGAAGAAGTGGCTGGATCAGTTTGAAATGGCCATGTAAGTACACAGACACATGAACACCGCACAGTTTGTAACCAACGCAGAGGACCAGTGTGTGTGTGTGTGTGTGTGTGTGTGTGTGTGTGTGTGTGTGTGTGTGTATCACAGAGAAAGCTAACCATGTGCTTGTATGTGTGAGGTGTTTATTTTCTTTGTTTGCATGCATGTTATTCCAAGGCCGACAGAGGTGTTGACTCTTTCATGTGCACTGTTTGATCAGGTCTTTGCTGTAATCAAACACACACTGCTGACAACAGTACGATAACACACACACACACACACACACACACACGCACACACTCACACACTCACAAACCAACACACACAAACCCACACGTTACACATAAACTGCTCCAAAGCGCTGCAAAACTACAAAGAAGTCACTCTGCCTCGATGGTTCTTCAAATCAGTGCTTTATGGAGGTATATCTTTTGTATTATTTTGTAACAGTGGGAGGTTTTTCTCAGGCAGATATCCTGTCTGCATCCTTTGTTGTGTTGATTCAGGAGTAGTCAGTGTTGTTTTGACATTACACTCTGATTGACTGAACAAATGCTTGTGTGTTTTGGGTGGATATGTATGAAAACAACATTCCTCATATGCATGCTGACTACCTGCTTTGGCCTTCCCGAGTACAACTTCCAGCTTTCATAGTGTGCTGGATTATATTTGATATATGAGATATATGCTTATAGAACTGTGTAATAAGAGTTATAAGCACACTTAAAGAATCACAACATAATGCTCACTGACTTTTTTTGCAAGGATCATAATTTATTCTTCTCCTTCTCATAGTTATAATGCATCATACTCGCTGTTGTACTGCATAATCTGTAATGCACTGTTTACATGCCTCAATAAGTCAACTAGTGCAGAATGCTGCAGCTCGTATTTAACTGGGACAAATCATAGGTCACACATCACCCCAATTCTCGCCTCCCTCCATTGGTTGCCTGTTAACCTCAGAATTGATTTTAAGATTCTTTTAATAACAGCTCAACATGGTTTATCCCCCAGTTATATAGCTGAGCTTACCTATGCTCCAAGTCGTGACCTGAGATCTTAAAGCCTACCCTCACTAGTCGTCCCTAGGTAGTCCTTTGTCATCAAGGCCCCGAGGCTCTGGAATTCTCTGCCTGAGGATATTAGGCTGGCTAGCACATTACCAGTTTTCAAATCATAGCTTTAAACATATCTCATAGGAAAACCTTCCCTTTTAAAGCCTGATTTGTACTTTTTGATTTTTAACTTTAAGGTTTTATTTCTGTTAGCTCTATATTTGCCTCTGTACATACTATTTTTCTCAGCTCTTAACATTTTTAAAAATATTTTAATTGGTATTTTTGTCTTATTTCATGCACTTTGTTAAGCACTTTGTAACCTTGTGTAAATAAGTGCTATACAAATAAAATTATTATTATATTAAATCATTAAACTATTGTAATAATATGATTCTGAGATATTCTAAGTGTCCATTAGGTGCTTTAAGTGAAGCAAAGAAATCCCAGAGTTACAGGCAAATATAATACATTACAGACTTGTTATACGTCACTGTAAGTGGTCATTGTTTGTGTTAGGTAAAGGAAAAAAAATAATTAAATTTATGTGAGGACAACACACAAAGTGCTGTTAAAGGAATTAATCTGAAGATGAACACAACCTTTTTTATGACAAACAACTAAAAGTAAATAACTAGTTAGGTAATAGGTAATAAAATTAAACTTTACCTGTAGCTGTATGTTTTACTTTCATGTAAAAGTTTATCAACAAAACCAACTTCTTGATAAAAAGGTGCAAACTATGCACTGATGTTAACATTTGGTATATTTCAAACTTTAAAGGGATATTTCACTTTTGCAGAATTTGCCAAAAATTCTTACCTCGATTTAATGTCACCTACAAGTAAGCGAGCAACCACTACCGTCTCTGTCATCCGCTGTCAACACCGTCATTCCTCCTCGGTTTCAGGCTCCTCATTTACTTCCATTTATTTTGAGGACCAAGTCTAAATACAATACATGTGTTATGATATAATATGCTTTTTGAATATTTTTGAGTGCTTATAACAATAATTATACAGTGCTAATAGAATGCAGTATAACGACAGCAACAACTCTATTTATATGCCACCTTTTAAAGCAGAGTGCTTCCACAAAGCAAAGCCAAAGCAAGCTACCTCAGAGGCAATATCATAATAGAAGCCAGAAATTAGGGCAAGACAAAAATTAAGGTAACATTGAACAAAAGATAACATAAAAACATATTAAAAAGAAGAAGACTGATGATAACCACAGATAGAGATAAAAACAATAATAGCAATAAACACAAAATAACACTAATGGTAATAACAAGGAGGCTCAAGACATTATAAAAAGATAAAAGACCACTAAGCACTTGAGACCTTCTGAAAACCTTATGTGTAATTTCTCAAATTTAAAGAAGAAGTTTCCCACCTTATCCTTCTTGGAACATTTTTTTTCCCGCAGAAACCGAGTTTGTGTCTTACAACAGCTTTGTGAGCCTCTGTGCATTGGGTAATGACACCAGGAGGGGTCCATTCAGAAAGTGAAAATTGTACCTGTAAAGAGGATGTGGGCTCCTGATGAAGGACTCACTTATGGGAGCACTCAGTCTAAGTGGCTTCTGGATGGTGTGCTCAATGCAAAAACGTGTTTTTGTGTCAGTCGTGTTTGTGTGCATTCCAGAAAGGCTGCCTATTTCTGCTATTCATGTTTCCCCTCTCAAAATTGAATTTGTCTGGGCCCTCGTTGTTCACATGAACATATTTACCAGAGGTAAAATTGCTGTTTTGAAGGAATCAAATTGCAGATTGTTTTTGTCACGACAAAGTGGTTTCACTGAGTTAATAAAGAAATGATTAGGAATGTTTTATGTTTTAAGCACATTGAAAGAAAATTGTTCCCACTACTGAGATGCACTGTCATTACAGAACTTTGGTCTGGACTGAAATATTTCTGCAAATACCAGATTGGTTGCTATGAAATTGTGTGCAAACACTCATGGTCTGTAGAGGAAGAATCCTAATGATTATGGTGATCCCCTGACTTTTCTTCTCAGGATATCTCAGGATAAATTACCTTAAAACTCCAATTAAATGCCCAGTCCCCTTTACTAGAGTGGTGCGGCTACACAATTAGACTAATAAAGGCCTGTCTCAATTAGAGGCCTGGTCTGGTTGCAAAGCAGTTCATTTTTATAGAAGTTCTTTGGATGTTTAAAACTGGGTTGTTGGCTACCCACTTGAGCTAATGTTAGTTAGCTGTTTAGATTATGCATACAAATATAAATGTCTTAACTTTTGTCAATACATAGATGCTACACATTGTTAGCTTGGTTAGATTTTTCATAGTTCAATTGTTCAGGTCATTTTACCAGAACCATGAGCACCAGAGAGGACCATAATTCATTCAGATTTACCAGCATGACGAAAGAACAAGTGGTGACTCTCTACCTCTGAAGCTGTCATGAAGTCAGAATATGTGTCCAGTCCCTGATTACCATATTCATAATCCTTTAGTCCATAAGGGTCCTCAGATCAAAAGAATCAAAAGGTTTTTCATGTTGTGTCAGTGTGCTGGGTACCATAATCCTCAAGTGCCGTGGTCATAAACCTCTCTCTCTGATGCCTTGTCTGTCCAAACCAGATCAAACAAATGATCCGTCATTGATATGTTATTCAAAGCCTAATTTTTATACATTATATTGTACTGGTTGAAATAAACAATTTCATCATATTTCCCATCTTTATTGAGCAACAGTTTTCTTTAAAGGAATTAAAGCCCTGTCCCATATAGACGTCTGTCCCATATATAAGCCTCATGAGATTAGCGATTTAAGCGAATAATAGCCTGGGCTACTAATTTGAGTTTATGTACTGTATGTTAACTTCGATGGTCCTCTGACTTTTCCTCTAGCAACATCATCAAGTCAAAATTTATGTTTGTCCAATACTTTTATTACATTCCCATCAGCCTCAGATGTGCTTTGTGTTTAGTGCTAATTAGCAAATGTTAGCATGCTAACAGGGCATGCTCAACTAAGACTGCTAACATGGTAAACACTGTCCTTGCTTAACATCTGCATTTCAGCATGCTGACGAAATGTTTTAGCTTAAAGCATTGCTGATGATGTATGATATCTTTGTTAGGGTTAGGGGTTATGATAATGAATAAGCACCCCACAAATGACGTCATGTACTTACGGTAAAGTTACATGGGTATGGTTTGGGAAAAGAAGCATGATAATGACGTACCTTCAAACAACTCAAAGTTCACTTAGTTTCACGCGGTTCCAAACAACAAGTCTCCTGGGGGAAAGTTCCATTTGTTTGTGACCCATCCAACCACCCCAACCTGACCCTTAAGGGAAGGTTTACTCTTTACTCCAATCAGTGCATTGCTCTTCCTGATTACACGGGTTAAACAGGAATTGTGGGGCAGTATTTTTCAAAGGAAAATGTGTGAACAATGCATTAGAACAGCCTGCTGTGCTTTTGTACAGCATGACAGAGTCGCCAGCCTGGTTGTAGACTCTTATTTTCATTTAACTAGCTTTTGCTCTTACTCCCTGTCTCAGATCAAATATCCGTCCAGAGAAAGCCAACCACAACTCTCACCAGTTCAAGATGCACACCTTTGAAAGGATCACCTCCTGTAGTTTCTGTCACCTCTTGCTCAGGTAATAACCCGTCATATGAACAGACTGTTCTATTTTGGATTATTATTTGGACCTGATGAAGTCCGTGCAGAGGTTTCTACAGGAGACAGTCCCACGACTGAGACAGGGTGAACATGAACTGTAACCTCACCCACTGTTCTCGGATGGCAAATCATCATGGGAAATACACTTTCAAATCTTTTTTGATATTGACGGTATGAAAGGAACACCATGACATTTTACATTTCAGTCTTCAGTCAGTTTTCCTCAAGCACTTCTTTGAAATTAGCCTCTCACTGAACTGGAAATGGCTTATTAGCACTGGATTTAATTGAAAGAACTAGAGACTACAGACTTTCAGCTGTCTCAGTTTTCAGCAGACAGGATCAGTTTTATGGTTCTGGAAAGCTGAAGGACATTTCCAGTGTCATTTTTCTTATCATGAGACTGTGACAGAAGCCTGGAAATTCAAAATGCCAAGGTATTTCTCTTAAGGACGCTGTTATGCATAAAATATATACTGTGGTTTATTGTGTCCAGGGGCATCTTTAACCAGGGTTATCTCTGTCAAAAATGTGGGCTGGGGGCTCATAAGGAGTGTCTTGGCCGACTGGGAGTCTGTGGGAGAACAGGTGAGATGGTACATTTTGGTCCTTTACAACTTATCGTAAAAACCAATGGCATCATTTCCATGATATTTTCTTTGTATATTTATGTCCCTCAGAGAACATTTCCTTTTCCTTTTTTGGTGACCTTTCCTCTAGCGCCACCACCAGGCCACGTTTCCACCTACACACACACAAAATATCAAAATTTAAAAGGCAGATTTCCTTGAAATTTACTCTGCACATTGGTGCTCCCTGAGGGAGGACCTCTTTACATTTTGGGCACACCATGAGCTTTCCACCAGCCCCACACACTCATACCAGATTGCCAGCCTTGTACATAAAATATCTTACAGCAGGTATAACGATCAAATTTGTTATAAATATTTATGGTTCTCAAAAGATTAATCTGTCTGACTGGTGTAACCCCTTCCCTTACTTGGCGACCCTCGGGCTCAGATTTCCACTTGAACATATACCTTTATTCCCCCTTTACATAAAATCAAAATCCTGTTATTTGAAAACATCAAAATACACATGATGCTTTGAAGTTAAAGATAAATTATGTCCTAAAGATATTCAGCAGATGTTGCATCTTACTCCTGTGTCAAGCTTTAGCTCTTTGTCACCAGTCTGGGGCTGTAGTCCAGGTACATTACCCATCCTGAATACACAGACAGCTAAAGGCAGCTCAGGCCTTTGACAAGCCTTCTCAGCAGAAGCGCTGTGGTCTTTATGCATTCTGAGGCGTGATGAGGGCCAGCAGGGGTTGACAGTTGAGGTTGTATGTCAGAAAGCCACCACACTCTCATATTGTATTCCTCTCACTGTGTCTGTCTCTCACCTGACTGCAGATTCCGCCAAGACGAAACCCAAGGTAAGACCTGAACTATTTCTCTTCTTTAACTTAGACACCGACACAATAAGTGAAGCATAACATAGCAGATAAGATAATATGACACACATGTGGAGGTCTGATTGGCCAGACTCATGTGAACACACAACAGTGGGTCAGTCAGATGTCCTACTGCTGCTCTGTGGGTTGGACATCATTTACTTTAATGGCGCATTACTTACAGTTCTTTAGATGTAATCGATAATGGAACATATATTTAAACACTTTAAAAGTCTTTATAGTCGTATTGCTGTGGTGCACTTAAAGGCACAGTGTGTAGGATTCATAGGATTTAGTGACATCTAGTGGTGGGGACTGCAGATTGCAACCAGCTGAAATTTTTCCCATGTGCTAAGCATGACGCACCGTTTAGGATTCCTTCAGTGGTCATGTGGTTTTTACAGTAAGCCAAATTATTTGCAGAGGTCTCTTCCTCTCTGGAACAAACAGACCAGGTGATTAAAACCTCTAAAAACACTGAATAAAGCAGTTTCATGTTAGAAATCTGTTTTTTTTTCAATGCTGTTGGTTCATCGCTGAGGGGCAGCTAGCTACAGTGGCCAACGCAAAATGTCTAATGGCTCTCTTCAGACCCAGTGTTTGGTATGTTGTTCTGGGCTCCTTTAAGCCGGTTTCCACCAAACATTTTCAGTATGTTACCTTTGGAACCAAAAGTAACCCTTTAGACATGGTACCTAGACCCTAGCATTTCCACCACAAACATGTGAGGCAGCAAACCATCCTTTTATTTTATAATTACAGTTTAGTAATGTATGTAAAACTCTCCACGGTATGAACAATGGTGACATAAACCAGCCACAGCTGAGCAGAGTGTTCACAGCTCCACCTTTTAGTACCGGATCTGTGTGCTAGGTACCCCAACAGAGGGGTGACCAAAAAAAAAAAAAACAGTATGGAACAGTTCCATTTGTACCATCCACAACTTTTCACAGTGGAAACCGAAAAAAAAAGCATACCAAACTGAACAGAACTGTACCGCACCGGACTGCTCGGTGGAAATGGGGCTTTAGGAACATGGTGGACTCTTTAGACGAGCACCCACTCTCTTTGTAGGTATAAACAGTTCATTCTAAGGAAACAAAAACACAACGATCCTTATTTTCAGGTGATTAAACACTGAAGAAAACATAGTTATTCTGCCAGTATATCCTCCTTAATCCTACACACTGGACCTTTAAAGCTTCATGTAATTCACCTTTCAGAAAATGATGAGTACTTTTAATCTTTAAACTGAAATGGGCAAAATGAGTCACTTCGCAACAAATGCAAGAAATTTAAGTTTGCCTCCCAGACATTTCTGTCTCTGCAATTTGTGACAGCTAATCTAAAAAGTGAACACTCTATGATACCCTGGTGTGTTGTGGACAAAAGGATAAAAAGATCCAGTACTTATGATTTTTTTTATTACAATTTCCCCCCCAAAAAAGACAAAATCCTGAGAAAGAGAACTCCCAAATTTTACTCTTGTTGCCTGTCTTTCACTTTTAAAATGGTTAGACCACACATCTTAAGAGTAGAACACACAGTATGATTGTACTAAGAGTATGACTCATTCTTCAGGTCAGGCTGATCCTGCACAAGGACTAACAACGGCCTCTCCAAATTCCCTTTCTCTCTCTCTGTAATTCTTTTTTCCTCCCTTGTTTTCTTTGTTTTTCTCCATCTTGCTGAGTTTCTCTCTCCATCCACAGGAAAGCACAACACCACCAGACCCAGGTCAGTATGGCACGACCATTTCACCGCTTTTGTGAACTTGCTAAGGGCTTTACGTGGTACCTCTTAAGCCGCTTTCATCTCGGTTCTGTAACAAAACAAACACGGGCAGGATGAAAAGGAGACGGTTAGTCAGAGGCCAGAGAGAGACCTGGAGGAGATAGATGGTGGTTTAAAGCTAAACCTCAGATGTTATCATAGCCCTCACCCACCCCTCACATTTTTGATCAAATGTTACTCAACTCTTTCTTTTTTACTTTCACCCCCCGAAAAAACCCTGAAGATGTTTTCTTAGAAATGCACTGACATGATTTTCTCCTGCTCACATACACAGTTCAAAGGAGGAAATGAGCAACAACAGTTTCCTTCTGACAAATAGATTTGAGTAAGAATAACCATTGAATAATAGGATGCAGAGGGATTCCTTAACCAATGCACAAAAAAAAGCCTTTTTCTCACTGCGTGCCATGATGCCTAAACCCAAGATGGCATTGAGATGAATTGGAGTGGGTGGAATCATTATGAGGACTATGGCAGGAGAAATGCTGGCAGAAAAGCACTTGCAGCACTCTATATGCCTCGGCCTCAACCGCTGAGCTGTGCCTTTGTGATAAATCAATTTCCATAAGGGGCTTTATGAGAAAGACAGCCGTGCTTATTGTTCTTATTAAAAACATGAATGTGAGATATTCCATTCATTTGAGGTCACCGTCAGCTAATAGTCTCCTCGGGCTGGTTTGCAGGGGAGCCGTGGCTGTGGAAGGGAGGTGTGTCTGAGAGAGCTAGATGTGTGAGTCTGTGGAGAGTAAGTGGCTGTGTCTTTTAAGTTGGCAGGGGTGTTTAGTCTTAGCCTTAGCCGGATGCTTGTGGCTGTGTTTGTCTGCCATGCTGAGGAAAGATTGGAGCAGCACCGTACAGGAATCAAAGAGATTAATTTTTCTGCAAGAGTAAATCGCTGCTTTTTAAGATGGCGCATTCTGATGGTTTATACGGACCTCAATCAAACTGACTGTCAGGACGTCCACGTTTATGTAGGTGCTGGAGATGGATTGTGCTGAAACCTTTAGGACAATGACAGGAAAATTGCTTTGTGTACATGATTAGCACAAGATGTAAAAATAATTATTGAAACAGACAAACTAAAAAAAAATCTCACCCACCTCTCGTGATATCTAGTCATGCAGATAGTTTTGGCTTTATTTGCCCATGTTTTGACACATCTGCCTGTGAGATTTCTGCTGTCAGCCCAATACAAAGCAGTTGTGATGGAAAATTTTGTTTATTGTGCTCAAAGCATCGGAAAGAAAATGCATTTAAAGAGCAACTTAACAGCAGCCAAAAATCTTGGTTTTGCCAACCACACACTGCTGCAATGATAGAGAAGAGTACTCCAGGGTGCATCAGTACTGTGCTGTTGTCAGTATGAAGAAGAAAAAAAAGCAAATGAAAAGAGAAAATGCATGAGAACATATCGTGGTGTATGTAGGCTAGGTTGCAGTTGGCCCTAATGAGAATAAGAGGTGCTTGACTTTCAGTTTATTTCTGAGCGCTAGAACTAACAGTGATTCTCAGAGCACTATATCTGAAACTTTGAGCACTTGTAGGCAGTGCATTTACCAAGTGTGCTATACTGAATGTGTGTGCTCTGCTTTACACTAAGTTTAGTTTCTAACACACTTAATGCAAAACTATAAGTGTAAATGTGTGTGAGGATTACTGAGGCAGCTCCAGCAAATTATTGAACTGTTTTTAACAATGCTGCTGTGTATAATTTAACATGTTAATATGTAAATAATAATTGCAGACATATATGTGTAAATAGTTACCTGTACAAACACTGTAAATGTATGTTTAGCAAATTACTAAAACATGTGAATGAACTTAACTTGTACACATTACATTTGTAAATGACACACTTTATTTCTAAGCACAGTGGATTTCTGGCTCAGAGGTTTTATCTTAAATTGCTGTTTTCTGCTGTAGAGTGAGTGACTAACAGACAGCTACTTGATAGAAACAACAAACTAGCTCAACAAAATGGCCAAATGCAAGTGTAACGTTGAATGTATCAAACTGTGTGGACCCTGAACGAATGACCAAGGAGAAATCTGGACATCGTGGCTGGACCAGTTGGGAACCGCTGATCTAAACTAATCCAAACTAAACTAAACTAAATATAAAATTATTTTGCCAATTGTCTTTCCACACTGACATGTGTGGAAACACTTTAAGATGATGGATTTTACTTACAAATCGGAGCTTGAGTATTACAAACAGGCCATGGGTAAATATTTGGACAACAGTGGAGGCCAATATTGGATTGAGAAATGTGGATGGTCATTGTTATAGTCAGGCACAGCCTTTTTTTTCTGTTCTTTTTTGTTTTCTTCGAGTGCACTTTTGCTGCTTGATGAGAGCATGCAAACATTTTGAGAAACTTTCCTCTCTATTTGTATTTGTTGCATTTTATTTGCATTGATAGTCTGTTATAATTGTAATACACATCCGTTATTTACACATTTGGATACTAGTGTGTATGTGTTTAATACATGAATGACAAAACCTAATTGAAAAACTGCTATACCCTGCACACAGGAAATGCAAAAGCCACAGGTGTTTTTTATTTATACTATCAGTGCATAGTTGCAGTAAAAGTATTAATCATAATTTCAGTTATAGTACAGTAAATACTACTACTAAATACATCTAGTGTAACTCTACACATCTAACAGAATACTTGGAATAGGCGAATCTGATCTTTCCAATTTAGTCATAGTCTCAGCAGCACAGCACTCTGTGATTCAAATGCCTATTTCCCCCAAGATTTTATCAGTAGCGCCTTCTTCTTTATCATTTTCAAAAAGTCTCTCTGTCGTACATTGCTGCTGTAGTTTTAATCTATTACCCAAAAGTAATGATGAATCAGGCTACACATGGTATTACTGCTCTTGCACCTGTTGTATGTTTCTCTGTATCTGACTCTTTGATAAATGTTTTAAAAGTTGAGTATGACTGTGTTTGTATTCCCTGTCTGCTAGGTTTACCCAGGTTGGTTGTGATCAGAGACTACAGTGGCATCCCCTATCCCCAGTGCGGGCCCCCACTAAGCATTCATGCGGGGGATGTCATTGAACTGATGTTTGCCGACCCGCACAGCTCCTGGTGGCAGGTGCGTGTCACTCAGCTCATCCTTCGTTTTATCTCAACATCTGTGACTCTATGAAAAAATAACATGTCACGGCTCACTGGGTTGGCTCCGTGCACGCAATGTCTTTGCAGTGTCATGGGTTTGATTCCGTGCTGTGTGTCACCCCTCCTCTCTCTCCTGCTGGGTGTTCCGCGATCTGAAAAAAGCTGTCAAAAACATATTAATGGGGTGACATCAACAATTTATCTCCCTCCGGCCATCATTGTTTATAAATCACAAATGGTATTGTGGTTGTTTTATCTCATTGTGTGTCCTGTCAGGTGAGCCATAAATATGACTTTATTATGAGGTCAGCGTTGATTAGAAATATCAGACGAAGATCTGTTTGAACTCCACAGAACCCCAGTTACATTAAAAACAGGGTATGTGTCTGTTCTGTCAGCCTACATCAGATGATCTAACCAATTAGTGGCTTTAGTTGATTAATTGAGTGCCACAGTGAGACAATAAAACAGCAGACACTGGAGCCTCTGGTGGATGTTTTAATGGTTAGTGCACAACCTCATGTACAGGCACATTTAGCAACCATCTCACGAGGTCAGCCAAAGGTTGACAGCGTTTGACCTTATCTATTTTTGAAAGGATGGGCGATTTATCTGGGGTCTTCCGGCAGCCTCCCTAGCTGTTTCTCACTCTGCTTTACGGCGGCATTAAAGCCTCATCCTCCTGTTGGTGCTGCTCCAATCAGACTGCAGTCTTTGCCAACGGCACGGCTGGGACTTGGCGCTTAGCCCGATTTCCTATGCTCCGTGTTTCTCTCTGTTGTGACAGAGCACAAGGTGGAGGGTGAGGACATGAATGCCAGGAGACTTCTTGTAAGCCGATAGAAGGGCTAGCAGAATGCCATGCTGCAGACCTGATGGCACTGCATTGTTTGCTGCCATGGAAACCGTGTTTGCGGGGAGGGGATAATTAAAGGAATTAAATGATAATACACATTTGTGTCTATTCCTGTCCTGTGCATAATGATACTGCAACAACGCCACTTAAACCAATCCACCAAAACGTCACATTCCATTTAACCTATGTTTTGCTGTGGAGCGCAATTACACTTACTTTTTCTGCAGAGGGCTGTAATGCGTATTGACAGCTGGTGGCAGTAATGAGCTGGAAAATGTATGATGCAGAAATAAAAGAGAAGATGATTAAGAAGACAACGATCTCATTTAAAGAGGACCTATTATGCTCATTTTCAGGTTCATACTTGTATTAACATATTACTAGAACATGTTTACATGCTTTAATGCTTTAATTTACAATGCTTTAATTAAAACTTTATTTTCCTCATACTGTTTGTGCTGGAGCACCTGTGTACACCCTAAGGCTCTGTTTAGCCCAGTCTGCTCTGATTGGTCAACATCTGCACTGTCGTTGCAGCCAGAGGATGACTGTAACGGAGAATAGCTGCACTTTTTTACCACACAAAAAAACACCAATAAAAGCTTCTCAACACAACGGGACATATTCCAGAGAGAATATGTTTCAAAATTGGGGAGCAGTTTACAACATTGGAAACCGGGATTACATGTTTCCCTGACATTAGCATGCAGCTACATGTATGTTAGCAGTGTATTTGTGGCCACGAAATGACCATAACAAAGGGTAAAACCACTTTCTACTGTAAAAAATCACCAGTAAAAGCTTCTAAAGAATAACAACATCAGCAACCAAGTGTACATGTTAGGCTAATGTAAACACGTGCAGTAGCGATTAAGATGACAGCAATCTCATTTAAAGATGACCTATTATGCTCATTTTCAGGTTGTATTTAATGTTCCAGCGGGAATTCCTGGGAGCAATTTATGACATTGGCAACCAAGATTACATGTTTCCCTGGCATTAGCATGTAGCTATATGTAGCAGTGTACTGAGTAAAGCCACTTTCTACTGTGAAAAATCACCAGTAAAAGCTTCTAAATAAGCAACATCAGCAACCACGTTGACATGTTTTCCTAAAGATAGCACGTAAATTGATGTAGCAATGCAGGCTACTTGATGTAAACACTTGTAGCAGCGTGCCTGGAGCAGATGACCATATAAAGAAATTCGGCACACTATGACGTCATGCAGTAGCCCAAGTTGCTCCTCCATACATTTGAAACTTTGGCCACATTTAATATGAACATCCATCATTGTAACACTACAACTAAGAACCAAAATATTCAAGAGCATAATAGTCCCCTCTAAACAATTAAAGTTAGAAAGCATGGAAAAAAGGCTTTGCAAATGTTCTCAACAAGTTTGTTAGGTCTTACGGTCACACACAATGCATTTCGGAGGAACTAAGAATCTAAAGAAAACCCAGTTTATTTACAATGAAAACTCCACAGGGTACCTTTAATCTTCAGCGTCCCCGGTGGCGCCAGAGGATGGAATTACAGAACATTGAGAATTCATATCCCCTGTTACCCAGGAGGCAATTATCCCCCATCCCACTGGCAGAACAATACAATCAATCACTGTAATTTCATTTGATCCTTTGGCTGCTGCCTGTTTATGCCAACAGAGTAATAAGTTTAATCTTTATCATACGCTTATCGAAAGCATAACAAATAGAGAGGGGCTCTCAAAAAACCTTTGATGAAATGTTATTACACAGAATGAATCATAGAGATGGGTAAAGATTCGCTTTCCAATCTAGTTACTGCCGGGGCTTGCACGGTCCCAAAAAGCATTTCATACTCTAATAAAGAGGAGTGAGGAGGAAAGCATAAACAGGGCAGGAAGCTGAATGAGGAGCTCCACATGCCCTCAACACTCACTGTTTTCTGAGATTGACTCAATGGACTTCAAATTGACCGCAAACTCAAAACTGGAAACTGAAATTAACTTGGGCTTAATGTTGACATACTTATTACCATCGACAAGATGATGTACATGATAGAGAATGACGGTGAAATAAAATGAAACATCTATGGAGGAGCAAGTCTGTGTAAAAATTAGGTAATTTGTTTAAACAAAGTGGTTTATTTAGTTGGAGAAAAAAGTCTGTCTACACTATGTTTGTTGAAGAAATTAATGATTTTCATATAAAACTTGTGTTGTGCTTGAGGCAGGCTAGCTAAAATGCAATTGTTAGTCTTTAGTGCAAGCCAGAGAGCTCACGCTGTTTGGATATTCAAAAACCAGAATAAGATCCATTATTTAGTGTTAAACGAGGCTCTTGTTTTGATGCAGTACAAATCTAACTGCCGGCAGAGTTTGAACCATAATTAACTTGGGCTGCAAATTAGATGCACTGCTTGTTGTGTGCTAATTGCTGAGGATTTATTGAAGCGAGTGTGGGAGGGGAAGAGAAAAAGGAAGAGAGAGAGAGAGAGAGAGAGAAAGAGAGGGAGAGAAAGAGAGGTGTAGTTGCTCCCAGACAAATATAATGCGATTAACAGCCAGTTGCCATTGCAGGGAAAAATTCTGGCGACAAGCAAGATTGGCTTCTTTCCAAGTGATGCTGTGAGGCCTTGCCCGTGTGTAAGTGTGCATATTTTTCGTAATCAATAAGACACATTTAGTGTGATTACAATGCATTCACTGGATAATGGCTACTATTGATGTCTTGGCAAAAAACGTAGTGCTTTTCAATTGCACTTTTTCGCTGTAGAAGAGTGATTTTAGTCATTAGATGTGGCTTGAATATCACATTACCACAAATGACCTCCACCCCTCTGTATCGACTCCATTAAAACACAAAATAACCGCAATTCTTTTCCGTGCCAGGTTCCAAAACCTGTCGATTACTCCGCCCAACTCTGGTAAGCGAGGAAAACAAATGGCTGTAGATTGCTTACAATAACCACAAATCATTCTTGCTCTATTTTATTGATTGTATCGACTGTTCTCATCCTCATGTTCAGAATGATTGATTGCAGTGTAAGTGCAGTAGTTGTTCATGGGTGGTTCAGGTTTGCAGGGCCTATGGAGAGGTACCAGGCTGAGGTGGAGCTTCTGGACCGAGGAAACAGCACCTATCTGGTTCGACACAGGAGTAAAGAGTGCACTGAGTATGCCATCAGTATCAAGTAAGTGAAATGATGACTTGTTTTCCATTTATTTCTGTACTAAATCTCCTACAATTTTCACTCACTTCAGTCGTCCAAGAATGCAGGTATAAACAAAACACATGCAGTCAGCAGCAGTCAGTCAAAAACACCTTATTGTGAGAGGTGAGTGGCAAGAATCATTCAAGCAAAAAAAATGCCCACATGCAAATAATAGCTCCTTACAACACCGGTGCTGTATTTGAAAACAAACAGCTCATCAAATGTTAAAAGTGGATGGGCCGCAGCAGAAGGAGGTCATACTGTGTTCCACTCATGCCAATGGAAAACAAAAAGTTATCGTGACTATATAATCATGAAGAATGAAAAAGAGTTTGCTTGGTCTGATGAGTCACAGTTGAGGGCCAGAATTAAGTTGAAGGGTCGTTTCACCCAAACTGCAAAAAACACATTTTCTCGCTCACCTTCTAGTTGAATCAAGCAAATTTGGTCTCAGAGCTTTCAGTCCCTAAAAAATGCACATATAGAAAAAATACTTACCTTGGTCCAGACCTTGGAATCCACCCACTCCAACAAGTTGACTGATTCATCTGGCATCGTGACATGAAACAGCAGTTTTTCGGTTGTAATAAAACAACCAATAAGCGCAGCAGTGGGACTAAGAAATAGTCAATCAGAGCAATCAGCTGGACCACTGCCATTGTCAAGCTATGTCAAGCATTGTCAAGTGGTGCACTGGAACTAGTGAGGAGCAGTAACAACAGCACAATTATCAAGGCTGTTCTAACTTGACATGTTTTCTCAATATTAATGAACATCGTAGGTTATTTAACTTTGCTACGCTCTCCTCTTAAAACCCCAGCAAAACTAGTATGTTGGCGTGGCTACGCATCAGTGTGGACTAAAAATTCTCACTCCGATCTCGTCACATATCACAGTTTGGTCATGGACTTTCCACATCCAAATACAACGTGAAAGGTACCCTGGGTGCGTTGGTTGTTGATATTCTGGGATACCGTGGCAAGGTCTGCTTGTTACATGCATTGTCGTCTTTCAAAATACACTTCTGTTTTTACAGGAAATTTATCGTTTACATATAGTCTCTTTCAAAATAAATTCACTACGTCGGTACAACACCACAAATTTATTTATTTATTTATTTTTTAACAATAATGCACGTGGTTGGGTTTAGTCAACAAAGGCACTTGGCTGGGTTCAGGAAAAAATAACAGGGTTTGGCTTTCTAATCTTACGGGACACAGACACTGCTCTCCTGGGTGAAAGTCATTTTTTGGTGGACCAATCCAACAACCCTCTAGCACACCCTGCTAGGACTTTTGCCTCCTTAACTTGTAAAATGTAATCACACCTAAGATTCCACTTATTTTCTACAAAAAGTTATCCTTTAGTTCAGAGAGACACAATTATTCAACAAGGTATGCTGGTCATGGTTGTTTTACCTTACCCAAATCAAAGACATCTGTACAATGTACAGTAATGTATAGAGCTATGAAAGAGTGGAATTCACTCCCAATTTCCATAACAAAACAGGAAAATATTCATAGCTTTAAAATTAAACTTAAAGAATATTATTTAACAAAGAACTTTAGTAATTGATATATTTTTTTTTTTTTTAAATTGTGTTGATTGTTTTGAATAGATGATATGACATTTTTTTGTTATTAGTGTATGATAACTGATATGGTCTCTGTATGCATATCTGCTTGTGGACATGGAGGTGAATTTGTAGGTTCCTATCAAAGGATTAGTATTTCTCATTAAGGGTCAGGGCATTTTGTAGTGTGACAACAACATTCACTGGATGTGATGATTCAGTATTGGAGCTTGTATTGTGTGTTTTTCTATTGTTTTGTTGTGTTTTTGTTTAGATGTGTGTACTGTCTTGTTGTTGTTTTTGTGATATGTGTCTGTGCTTTGTATTGTCGCGTGAAGAATTATGAAGACCCCAGGAAGAAACGAACAAAAAAAATTACGTTCTTGTCCTGCCGCCTTTCCCCCTGACGCTGCAGAGTGCCGTTAAACTATAACAGCGTCCGGTTGCGTATCGTGTCAACATTTTTTCATCAGTGTCTGATAGCGCAAGTCACTGCCCTAGCACTGGATTTTGATGACTTCAGAGTAAGACTGGGTGCAAAATGATGTTAGATTCAAGTAGATAGGTTGATCTTTAGGTTAATCATACATGTGTAATACATTTGGAAATTTAAATATACAGCATGCATTTAACATTAATGAATTATGGATCACTGTTGTGCGTTTAACAACAATTTCTCAGCAGATGTAGACTACTAACAAAATTATTATATAACCTATTAGTTAAGGTTATTCTCTATACAGAAGTCTGTGTTCAAGTGTGATTGTGCTTAACAGTGCATTTGACCAATGCTGCCAAAGCCATATAATCATACAAAGCCTGCAGCAGAATGTTTTGTTTGCCATAAAGTTAGCTAATGGCTAATTGCTCATTAAGAGAAAGATGAGTTTATTCCATCTGGTAAAGGGCTCTTTTGCATGGGTGGAATATGGTCTCAATAAAATTATAAATACAAGTCTCCTTCAAACATGGCACACTGTAGGATTTATGCAAGATTAAAATGCCTTTATTTTACATGGCAGTATTGTAATTGCTAATAAAGAAAAAGTGCAGGTTAAACCTAAACTCAAGAGGTGGACATATCAGTAAAGGGACAGTATAGTCTTGTATTTCAATTATTCTAACTCTGTATGTGAGACAAGTGGTCAGAGGGCAGGAAAGAAACCACATTTAATAACCCATTTATGAGAAAACAGTGAATCAGCTGTTCTTGTTTATGGACACACATTGCTTCCACCTTTCAGTATGGCCCTTGAAAAATTATTTCCAGTTACTAGATAATTCCCAGACCTTGCTGTGAGCAGTTTTTATTGGAACTACTTAGCACAGAAGAAACAGTCCCTGTAAAAAACATTGATAGTGAGTGAGTGATATTAAGTCATCATTAAAATCTGCCTCAATTATTTAAGGTACAGGTAGAAAACATAGAAATACTTTAACCTTGGCAAAGAAAAACGAAACCATCTGCATACCTAGATGTAACTGATAAAATGTTTTTCTAATGTGAGTATTCACCCTTCCGTTGTCAGTGACACAAGGTTCATCTGAACTTTACATCATACCTCAACATTGTTGCAGTTCATGTCAGTTTATCCTGATGGTAGCCTCAGTCCGCACATCTCTCAGATGGGGAAGAGTTGGCATTGGATGATCTATTTTAAAATCTATCCATTGTCTGTCTCTTCTGCTCAGACATATGTTCAAGGAGAGCCTGATAGCTTTGCATCATACTATTTGCTGCTCTTTGGCTATCAGTCTTAGAAATGTATTTCAAAAGAAGGCTAGCAACGCACTTGAATTGTAGATAAAGCATACATCCCTTTAGGCCTCAATAAATGGCTGCTTTATCTGCAAGTTGAGTGCCTCGGTATCCCTCTTTTGAAATACAACACTGGCCATTTAACTAGCGAATATCTTTCAGGCTACATCAAAGCTTGTTCAGTCTGAAAAAAAATAAAAAGGACTATCGAGTCCTCCCGACCTGGCATGACGGCTCCAAGAGATTATAACGATTGAGGGTGCACTCTGAAATAGTGTTTGGATGTTAAGACTATTTAGCCAGTGACACACCATTCCAGCCCATTTGGTTTGGTGGACTCATACCGTCCCTCATTCAAAGCTTTGATGTACAGGGCCAGTTTCTGAAAACTCCAATCCTAATTGCCTGTCTCACTGCTTAAGATCATTATCAGGATGGCCGTTTGAGATAATGGAGCTTTATACAGAGAGCTGCTACTAATCAACTGGAACTGTCTAGTGTCAAACACTACAGTTTGTGAGTGTGGGTGTGTTGAATGATGTTTGTGTGTGCAGACTTTGGAGTCTATAGGAGGCAGGAAAGACTCTCCAGACAGGGCTCATCTGTCTCTATGTGTTACTTTATGCACCATATAACTCAACACACATCAATAATATATAACTTGCCATATATTCATAATGTATCTGCAAATTGCAACATGACCATACAGTTTTCTTCTCATCCGTTATACACTCCAGTGTAACTTGCACATTACCATATGGGAAACATGCTGTATACTGCACTGTGCTTGCGATTGTCTTGACAGCACGTCCCCGCTGATGCCTACAGTATGTATGTGTGTATTTTCAAGGTTGAACAGCATCACTGTTTCACAAAGTAGTTACTGTAGCCTGTATCAGTTATTTATTTAATCAGGCCTATAGCATACCCTCTCAGGTACTGTATGTTATGTTTTACAGTTATACATTTAGAATAACAATAAGGGCAGCACTCCATTTAGCTTTGCTAGATTTAGATGTATGCTGACTTACCAAAGAGGCTTAATGATATTTAAATGTAACAAAGCTTTATTCAATGTTATTTATTAATTCTGTGCTTTTCCTGCCGTTAGTCAAAATGTTTGCTTTGAAAAAAGCACCCGTTATATTTCTGGAGACAGCTTCAGAAACATCACAGACAAACAAAACAAAACAAAACGAAAAAGCAATGAATTAAAAACATTTAGCATTGTTGTTGTCTGTTGGAGCAGCTTTTGTATCATTTCCTGTTACTGAAAAATGAGCATTCTGTAGCACAAAGTACGCACATACTTTGGGGTTTTGCACATAGCTTATGGTGCTATAGACTTAATCACTATGACCTCCCACTATGACAACAGTTATTTCCAGGCAAACTGTCAATTGATTTCAATTGCAGACATATGTGAGACTGAATTCATTTTTTATTGTCATCTTCAGCCATAACGTTTAAAGATATATGCACGTCAGTCCAACCTATGTCACATTTCTGCTGTGCTAATTTTATGTACTATGTTGCTTTGCTACTATCTTTGACAAACCAAATCTACCGGGCGCGTAGGCTAAACAATGTACTGCTATGGATGAGGCCACAGCAAAACATATTGTAGCACCCAAAACAATCAATATTAGTTTAGGTGTATGTTATATTTGGAATATTTTCAAGGCTTTACCTTACACATTATCCGATGGAGGCAGTGGTAGACCAGCAACTCCAGTGTTCTGCAAAGTAAAATGACTGTTTTTGTCAATGGAATCTGGAAGCTTTGAGATAATGGCTTCAGTTCCCAGTCAGAAAGGGCTATTTGACAGCACGGTAAAGCGATGAAAATATTATAAATGTAACTAATGTAATGTAACTACATATATAAATGTAGCATACATTTAAATATGATAATATACTGATAATGATTTTTTTATTTAGATCTTTTTTAGGTGATGGCGTTTCATTTTATGTACATGACGTGGGAGTTTTCTACCCAGAAATGATTGTAAACAAACACTGTGGTTTGGTTTATAAAAGATTTTTGGGACTTCTTTCCTTTTGTGGGGGACTGTTTTTAAATACTTTGACAATTTTGCTTTAAAGTGCTTTATTTCAAAGCTGAGTTGTTACCACACAAAATAATACATTATCCAATGCAGATTCTACAATGGTTGTCTTGGTCCAGACAGTATAATAGGCATAAACAAATAAGAACTACTTTTCAGTTGTACTTGTGTTGTTAATTACTTGATACTTTTTGCTCTTAATGCTGCTAAAATATTCCATATGAAAAAACTGAAAAAGTAAAAACCACTGTTTGGTATAACTGCTTCAACCCTTCAGGCATTACTGTTCCTGTGATGAAGGGTCCTTAGCAGACACTGGTATACACAGTATGAATTCATCCTTCAGAGTAAGACTGTGTAATCCTGTGATGCTTCTATTATTAACTGATGTGAGTGAATTGAACCTGATTTGCACTGCAGGGAAAACCAGAGGTGTTCTTGTCAAACAAAGTTGCTTGGCTCAGCTCAGTGTGGTAACCGACAGTCAGCTCAGACAGACCTTCGTGATGGTTCGCCATAGAGACTGGAGTGATGTGGAAGCATGTATAGTTGATTAGCAGCCCATGTCTTATTCATCCTCCACAGGTTCAACGATAAAGTCAAGCACATTAAGATTCTGACCAAGAATGGCTGCTTTTACATCGCTGAGAGCCGGCTGTTCAAGACTGTGCTGGTAAAGGATGGATTTTTTGTATTTTATATTTTTATTTTTAAAGATTTCTGTGCTCTATAAAATACTGTAGCATCAATGAGTATAATCATTTTGACATTACATTGCTTTTGCAGCACTCCCTTGAGATAAACCCCAGCATGCAAGTGAGAGGTTTACTGTTGTTGTACAGTGATAAAATATGTCGACTAGTGGTTTATTTCTACGTTTGTGTATGCACCCACAAAGCTACAAGAGCATGTTGTAAGCAACTGCCTGTGGTATTGTATCTCAGTCGCTAATATTAGCATGTTTCCAGTACTGTGCTTGAAATGGGGAGATGGAAAGATATATTGCGGTTAGCTGCCCTGCTCAGGAACACCTCCTCAGTACTAGCTGCTGTTGTCTTATCAAAATCAAACAAGCAGCTTCCCCCCAACCAACATCCTCACATGTCTTTGCTTTCATTTCTATACATTTGTACAAAATATCAGCTAGATTCACCCTGGATAATCGTTGCTAAGGCTGTGTTTTGTTTTATTGTGCTTGTTTTACACAGGACTTGGTTGAGTACTACAAGCAGCATTCTCTGAAGGAGGGTTTCAGCAGTCTTGACACCACTCTGCAGTTCCCCTATAGGGAACTGTCCAATGGAAACATGCCCAAGGCCATTACCAAGGCTGGCAGTGGTGAGTCTGCCTCAAAAACACCCACTCTCCCTCCCTGAGACTGTCTGACAGAGGGAAATGCTACCAGTTCAGATCAGATCTTGATCTGGTTACAGTTGAAAGTAATTCTTAGCATTTGTTTTGACCTGTTGGAGTACCGGAGGGGTACGTTTTCTTACAATAGTTCAGTTCAGATAAAGGAAGGTGTGTTGTGTTTCCCTGGGAAGTCTACCTGCTTGTAAAGGCTCTATGTATGTCCACAACAGTCAATGAAAACTCATATTCCCCATGTCTCAAATACAAACAACAGAACTGAGGGTCAAAACAGTTTGCTGAAATCCATCTCTCACCTGATAGATTTTGTTACTACAAACCAGCTAATGTACTGTATGTTCTCACCTCAAAGAGCTGTACAAAAACATCCCCCCTTACATTACAAAGTCATGGTGACAGAGCATTTGCTTGGCTATTCGACACTCAAGTTAAAAGTGTGTCCTAATACCAGAGGCAGTACTGTCTTTGACGTGCAAGACATGCTAGAAATATTTAGCACAGCATAATGAGCTAACAAAATTCCCTGCGGAAAAGTGTTGGGTGAGAGACAGCAGCAGTGTTCCTTAGGAGGTGTGTCTGGTTGATCTTCTTCTGCATCATCACAATGAAGTCAAACACAACATTTTAACACATGTATAACATCATTTAGATTTGACCACATACACACGACCTTATCTCTTTATGACATGGGTTCTAGAGCTTAGTCAGATGGGGTGTGGATACGAAATGTTTCCTATTTTTGTCTCTAACCAGCAGGTGTGCTTCAAGTGATGTCACAGACATTATAACATAAAAAAAAATCTGATAAACTGTCTTTGTAATAATTCCATAACCGTGAAAATGTCTTTGATGATTTAACATCCTGTTATCCAGTTTTAATTTTTTTTCCCAAGTACCAAACTATTATTTCAAATGTGATAGTATTCTGACTTGAATCATGTAAACAGCATATTCAATCTGGATACTCTGAATTAGGCCTTATATCCAAATGGAGCTTTTTCTGATTAAGACATGTGGGATATGCTGGTATTATTTGTGTATTAGGAACATTTTTTGGACCTGTATATATACCAGGCTTTTGGAATGTGCATCTCAGTTGTTGTTGTTTTTTATCACAGTTTACAATGCCCAGCCATTTTCCTGTTTTCGGTCAGCTCTGTGTGTTGTCATGGAGACGTTGTATACAAACCACCTTGCCAATAGTTTGCAAGGCTGGGGTAGAGATGCATGCCCCAAGGAAAAGCCCACATTACTACTCAGAATGCCAAACACACCTACTTTTAAACTAATTTTAATTATAAGAGACTTTGATATCAACAGTTTTTTTTGTTTGTAGCCTATTTTGTTGCACAGTTATCGCTAGCTGACCTTTTCAAGAAGAACATTGGAGGAATGGAAGAGGACGGCTGTGTTCACATGGTCGAACAAGTTCGCCACCACTTTAAAGCTTTAAAAAAAAACTGACACGTTTTGGGCACGTAAATCAACACGTGCACGGCTGTAAGTAAACAGGAATATTAGTGGAATATTCGTGTTCATTGGCCATGCGAACGAATTAGGTTTGGCACAACCCTGAATAATTGTGCATGTTAACATAGTCACTGATTGTAATCTATCATGCTTCTATTTATTCATGCTAAATAATATGATAAATTAAAGATGTTGAACCATTAAACGATGCATTACTGTTAATGTAGAGTCAGCCTTTTGCCCGGTTGTCATGAATTTAAATGTTACGGTTTCCATTTTCATCTTTAAATCTTTTTGTCTTAAATGAGTAAGTAAAATAAAAATAATGAAATAAATTATCATATCACCATTATTTTAGTTATCTAACAGATGTTGTGCATGTTATGTGGTAGACCTTGTGCATCTGGGTCAAACTAACATTAGATATTGTATAAAAGTACTGTCTGACTCAAGTAAAAGAAGCTTTCTTATGGTCACAATGAAACATGTGCTCAGTGTCGTATTACTAATATACCATAACTGTGTGGTAAATCTTGGCTATAAGCAGTGCGGCAGCATCTTTGATTTCAAGCAGTCAGCATTAAGAGGCATGGGTAAATGCAATCTTGTGCTTAAGTTCAACAAGTCCAGCCACTGCGTCATTACTGGCATGTGGAGGAGAAAGGTCTTGAGGAAGAAGGAGAACAGAGAAAGAGACAGGTCAGGAATGGAGAGTGCGAGTGGGAGAGGCGAAGCATGTTGTGGATAGAATGAAATGGACAGGAGAAGGGGAAGAGAGGAAGAGAGCGAGAGACGGAGAGTAGGCAGAGCAGGAAGAGGTGGAAATGGCAAAAAGGGTGTCGGAAGAGAAGGCAGGCGAAAGGGAGGGAGAAAAATGGGACGGTGAGACAGACATTGATGTAAGAAAGGGAAACAGTGAGATAAATAGGGAGCTGGGAGAGAGTACAGAGAAGGAAAGTAGTGGAAAGTGAGTTAAAATGAAAGGACACAGAGCCTATATAGGAAAGAGGAATCTGTAGCTCTTTGGAGTGGAGTTAAATCTTTCAACTAAACAAGAGTTAGATGTGAAATTTGATACCACTCTCTGTCTGCGCAGTAAATATAAAGCTAATTATGCTATCTCAGCTCAGTGTAAAGAGTAAACAATATGGAAATAGCCAGCCTGGTTCTGCACCTCCAGAGCTCACTAATTAGCATGTTACATCTCATTTGTTTAATCCAAAACCAAAGGGTCAATTTGTGGTTTTAAGTGCTGTTGTGTTCTGAATGATTTGGCCAGGTCTAGAGACTTCAGGGGATTTCCACTCCTGGCCAGAAAAATGGTCTTGTGTGTGTCTAACCCATGTCTTTCATCCTTCAGCACGTCCTGGCTCTAGCTTTAGACTAAGCATACAGACATGAAAGTGCTATCAATCAGTCTTGGCAAGAAAGCAAATCAGAATTTTTCTTAAAATGTTGTGCCATTCCTTTGAAAATGTGATCAAATTGTAAACATTACATTCAAAGAAATTCAATTCAAGCCAGACCACCAGCTGATGCAAGCCTATTCAGATTGCAATGTATTCCACATGCATTTGTGCCTAGAATTATTATCGTTTCTAACCCAGATAAGATATCCTTATAGTGAGTGTGAATGGGGTAAAAAGGAGACACAGGGTACAAAGGGAAGGCGTGGGGTGAGAGAGATAGAGGAAGAGCAAAAGACAAAGGAAGTAGTGAGAGAGACAGTGAGTGAAAGAAATAGAAAGGAGCCTCGGCAGCTCACCAGGCTCGGCGGAGAGGTCCCAGTTAGGGCCTAATGCCCCAGGCAAGCACCAGGAGCCTGCTACCTCAAACGTCACACTCCGCACGCTGCTCAGCTCTGAGATGGCTTCACAATTTTCCTGACAGGACATGACATTTCACTTGGGCTGGCAGCGGAGAAAACTGTGTGACAGCCGCCTGCTGACACACACCTGGGGGATACCCCTGGTCCAACTGAGGGATTGCGCCTGTTTTCCACAAAACTGGGAAAAGTTTGCAAATATGATCAGATGTAAAAGAGCAGAAAGCAGCTGGAGGTAAACTGTCTCAACTTAAAGAGAGGTGTACGTGTAAACAACCACAGCCGCCGCAACAGCAGCAGCAGAGGCAAGGAAGAACGAAGCTGGAACAAAGTCAAAGTTAGCCCTTTGTGTCTGTTCGGATGTAAAATTCTGCTACATCCTTGTCCCTCTGCCTCCTTTGGCAGCGTCGGTCTCCCAGCGCATCATGCTTCAAAGCAGCTCTGCAAGAGGTGTGTTTGTGCATCGCTGCCATTCACCGCTCTTCCTTCTGTGAGGAAGCCTTGACAGACCCGCCGTTGCCTCAATGCATTCTGGGATAGATTATTATTGCCTTAAGTCGTCCACCCCCATAGACAGACTTAGTGTGGGCACCGCGTTCTCTGTCTGGTAAACAGCCTCCATGGAAAGACAGATGTCATGCCAAAACAAAAAACACACACACACACACACACACACACACACAAAATGGTTTGAATCTCAAAACAGACACCTCATAGCAAAGAAAACAGAATGCAAGGCTGAGCAAACAATCACAAGATGCACAACTATTGAAAAACCATCAAAACTCTGGAGTAATTTGTTTGGAGAAACCCCAGCCAGCATCTTTAATTAAGTCTGACTGAGTGCGTTTCATCTGTGTATGTGCATGAATGTTAAGGATGGGAAATAATTTAAAGTCATTTTCTTAGTTAACTACCATTGTTATCAGGATATGCAGTTCTGATATCTTAAATTAATGATGATAAGGCCCAATCCCATTTCTCATTTTTACTCATAACCCTTGTTTGAGTGCCACTTTGCCCCTCGGAACAGAGTTACAAGGGACAGTGGTTGAAATCTTCCCCTGTGAAATGAACAACTCTTCAAGACCCTGAAAGGTCATCAGTAGTCATCAATGGCGTTTACGTTGACAGACAAGACTATGGCAATAATGACAACATCACAACAGCATTTGCTATTTAGCTGATGGAAATAGAAAAGCACAGACAGTGTTCTGTAGGCGTTAGCAATCTGTGCTCCCACATACCCTGCCAGGCTGTACCAAGCTGCAACCTCCAGAGTTTAAAAAGGAAGTCAATACAGAAGTGCCACAAACTGCAGTTCCTCTAATGGCCACTTGAGGCTCCAAAACAAGTCAGTCCCCATAGAGGCCCATGTTAAAATGCCCAACTTTACAGCAGAAACAAACATGCTTACAGTTTGGTAACGAACAGTTTTGGTCTCTAGAGCTAATTCATAACAACTGTACGAGGGGAAAATTTTTTATAACTCAAAGGCTCAAAGGTACAGTGCTTGACCAACCCAGTCTTACACCAAAGTTGTCGAAATGCAGCACTTGGCCAGTGACATCTGCATGATACACAGCCAGTCGCATGGTGGCGTCAGGGGGAAATGCGGCAGGACAAGAGCAAAAGTTAAGGTGACGAAACTCCAAGTAGGGTGGGCAGGAGGAGTGTTGGATGGGTCCAAGAAACACTGACTTTCACCCAGGATAGCGGTGTTCGCGTCCCGTAAGATTAAGAGAGAGAGAGTAAGCCAAACCCTGTTCTTTTTTTCCTAAAACTAACCACGTGCTTTTGTTGCCTAAAGCCAGCTACATGCATGTGTTGTTGAAGGAAAAACAGAAGTCAGTTTGCGGTGTTGTACCAACGTAGTGCTTTGGTACAACACCACACATTGACTTTTGTTTTTAAATGTATGTAAATGTCATGTGAAAAACAGAAGAGTATTTTGACACTGTGTCGCTGGACATCAACAACCAACGCACCTAGGGTACCTTGCATGTCATATGTGGACGTGGAAAGTCCATGACCAAGTGCTGATGTGTGACAAGGTCTGAGTAAGAATGTGTTGGCTTGACTGACAGGCTGTCCATGAGGTGTCACCACAATCTATGAGTCAGACCCCCTTGACTCATCCCAAGCTTAAACAGCAATGTGTTGCTGAACTCAAGGCTTCAAAATGGCAGTCCATAAACCAGTGGGTAATGTCATGGTAGCTACCTCCATTGTTTACATGGTCTATGGTCTGCAATGATATTAGAGGAGCCTTAACAAGGGCAGCAACTTTGCTGCTGGACCGAAGTTAAATTTAATGCGTCAAATGCCATCAAAGGGGGGGGGGAAGTGACATGGAAATATGTCAAAATGTGTGACTGTTATGCACAAATCAGTAATAAAAATGTAATTTTAGCTAGCTTGCTAGTTAGCTCCTGAGACATCAGCATACTACTTTTAAATCTTTATTAACAAATTAAACGCATTTATGGGATTCTTTTGTTGCCTGTGCAGCCATTTTGCTGATGATATCCAGTTTGGAGTATGCCTCTGAAAAACAATCATTTTGAGGGCCATGTAGCCCTTACACCTTGCCCTGCCCCTCTATCCCAACAGGAATTGGGACACCCTACCTTCAGACGTGAACATGCAAAATGAAGGGGTAAGGCTAAGTGAAAGGGGCAAGTGGTGCATTGGGTTTGCACCTGAGTGAATAATTTGCAAAATCTCAAAATGAAATCAGAATTTATAAAAAGAAATAGTAAAAATATTACAGGATATTCAGTTTGATCATACTAAACTCAGTCAGCTTTAAGCATAAAATGCTCATGCTGTTTATGGCTGTATGTGCAGTTTATTTATATATATATACACACACACAGCATGTGTTTGTTTATACTGTATATATTTCCTGCAGGTCTGTGCATAGTTGTGTGGTAGTGTGGGCTGTGTGCACTCTGGTCAGACAAACAGTTGACACATATTGGCCCTGCATTTACTTATCCCTGTGGGGAAGCGGAAGAAGGCATGGAACCATATTGTTGTGATGACAGCAGGTGGTTTTCTCAGTGTGAGGGTCTGCTGGCTCAGATGTGATTTCATACCGGAGCAGAAGTTGTCGGCTCTGCGGCATGGATCGCCTTGTCAGGGCGCCGTGCTGTGCCCAGACGTATACCTACCCCCATACTGCTGCTTCGGCGTGCCCGGTCTGAAGCTCAAAAGGTTGTTATTGCTGTGTTATGCAATATGACCTGGGGAAGATTATAGACGTTACACTACATAGCGAAAGGTATGTACAGAGTTGAACAACTGATCTTCAAAAACCATGGGGGTCTTTACGCTGCTACAACATCCTCAACTCTTCCAGGATGGCTCTGCACAAGATTTTGAAACCTGGCTGCAGGGATTTTCTACCATTCAGCCACAAGAGTATCAGTGAGGTCAGTTACTGCTGTCAGGCGATAAGTGGGTGTTAAGACCAAAAAACAGCCATGTGCCAATTAACACAAAGAGGCTGCCTTAGTTGGGGCATGTTGCCTCAGGTACCAGTGGGATGATTTCAAAGAATATGATCCAGGACAGTAACAGATCGTAACTGATCGATGAGTTTGAAGGCTCATCGGAAGCCGTAGCACTGCACAGACGTTTATGGTGCTCTGGGACAGGATTTTACAACTCTGAGAAGTTATCACGGTGGCAATAATGGCGAGGCAAGAAAGCAGAAATACACTATTCACATTTGATTGGCCACCGCAGAGCTTTGCTGAGTAACATCCTGTTTCACTGCTACAAAAGTTGAGCCTAGTTAAGCTTTTTTTTGTTGGCGGACCCTGTGTTTTTTTTTTTTACCAAAGCCCTCTGCGTTTGTAACCCCACTGCGCTGCTGGACTGGCCTCATTTAAAGGAATCAGCAGGCTGTGTTTTCTTGAACGCAAGGTTGGGAGTACGTCACTGCGTTTCAAATCATCTAAAAGGTGTTGGGTTGGCCTGAGGTCAGGGCTCTGTGCAGTAGGTTTTCCACACCTAAACTTGGGAAAACAGTTTACAGACCTGGCTTTGTGCAACAGCTCTGTAAACTGTTATCAGAAAGTTGGAAGCATTGTTGTCACAGATATCATTGCATGACGTAGCATTAAGACTCACCTTACCAAAGTAGGCGTGTCCATATACTTTTGGACATGTTCATAAGTAAGTTAATATGTCAAAAACTCAATACCCACTTTCTATTGGTCAGTATTATACAAAAATCATGTGCCAGCTGAAATGACAGATTTTCTGATGCTTTCACTGTTTTGCCCTCCTCTCACTCTTGTCTCCCACCCGTCCTTGCTTTCTGCTTGTTCTGTGACTTTGCCAACTTTTCCCTCACTCTCTCTCTCTCTCCTTTACCCTCTCTCATACTCTCTTTCTGTCAAACTTGTGTTTACTTTGCTTATCTTCTGTCTTTGCTCCCTCTACGGCCTGAACCCCCCCTTCCCATCACTCGCTCCGTTTCTCTGTAGTTCCTCTCGGCGGCTGCAGCTTTGTTCCTCCCTCCTCCTCGCCTTTCTGGTCAGGTACAGGTACAGCTTTTTTACTCTCTTTGTCTCTCCCTTGCTGTATGCCCACATTTCCAGGTTTCCAAAGACAAAACTGTCTTGTTTTCCCTGTCTCTGTTAAATAATGTAGTCTAATGATCCCGCTTTTACGTCACATTGCACAGATCGCACCGAGTTGTCATGTGGGGAAAAAAACATTCACGTCAGTCTCCTGTAATTCCATTTCTGACAGCTCTGATATCTCCCACTAGGTGAAAATAACTGCAGAATTGTCAACAAACCAGTGGCAAAGAGCTGCAAAGCCATCATTTCTGGCATTTACATTTTACTGAAATCCAGCAATAACATTATCAGTTCAGCTAATTAAAAGGAGACACACAAGTTCAAGCTCAAGGTATTTATTTATCTAATGCACAACAATTACAAGCGCAGTTGTTAGCATTGACAGTCTTTGGTCTGAGGGTCTTCACTAATTAAATATGTATAAACAATAGGGCTGTCAAGTGATTAAAAAAAAATCGAATTAATTACATACTCTGTGATTAATTAATCTTAATTAATAGCATACATCAACTCTGGCTGTCAAAGTTTTAAAAATTCAAAAATAAAAAGTTCAATTGAATTTTGGCAGATGTGTTGTAATAAAGCTGCTGGATTTTGGACACAATTGTCCTACTGTCCTCTCCCACTGAAACTGGTCTGCAGTCTATTGCAGTCCATTTTGCAAGGGAGTTCGTCAATCACATGTAGACTTACTCAGTTTGCGTCTGAATGCATCTCAGTGTGACTTGATGAGTCTAACTACTAGCAATAAAATACACTTTTGTCTGTATGGTTTCACTTGTTAATGAGCTGCAACATATATGAAACACAATAAAATAAGGTAATTCACGTAATATTCATTTTTAGGTGTGACTACTTGTGATAACCATCTTGGAATAATGAGTAAATGCTCCCAAGTCAGAATAGCAGGATGTATTTCAATTTTTTCCCCTCCTGCCATCACGGCATTAATATATAAAGCATAATAGTCTATTAAGATTTCTTTATTTGTGTCTGTCTTTTTTGTGCATAAGCATATATATGCTACATGCATTATGCTATACGCTGCTTATATATGCTACATGCATGCATGCATGTAGGTGTGGGCTTGGGCTTCTGGCTTCTGTGTTGGCATGATGTTCTCATGTGTGCCTGAAGGAATAGATGTATTCCTTTCATCCCTCACCTGTATGTGTGTCACCTGTATTTGCACAGATAAGGTAAACAAACCTAGGCACCTGCATATGTAGGAATAACCTTGTATAACCTGATAAGTTTCCGCATTGAACATTAACTTTTAATGAGATCAACACATGACCATGATAACCCATGACCTGTCATCTCTACTGTGCGCTCGGCACCGCAGAGCTGGGCAGCGCTCTATATTTCCCCTTGCTCACCAGCAAGCATGGTTTACTCCCTCATGCTGTGACACTTGGTATGACTCAGGCACAAGAATGAGGGCTCTTTGCTGCCTTATCATCATGGCAAGACAGTCATAATAATTTCACTGTGGATAATACCTGTCAGAAAATCTGTTTCATACCATTGTAAATGGAATATAATCACAACATACCACTATTACTAAAGGTAGAGACTGAATTTGTTGAGCTGAGTTGTGATTGTCCTTGTAGTGAAAGTAGTTATTTGATTTAACATTTTCTCATCAAAGTTTTATGAGGATTTAACAATAAGATCAGTTTGAGGTATAAAAGTTAGTCACCAAGCATCCTTGCTATTAGAATTCTTCCAAGGTGACAAGAGTAAAGGTTAAGAGAGCACCTTTTCAAAAGCTTAGGATTTCAGAATGGATTGAAGAAAGTAGCGTCAAGAGCCTGACACAGGTGAGAAGTTCTCCAAACACTGAATGGCAGTGTGCTACAGATAAGAATGTGCACTTCAAAGTAAGGGAGAATTAAAGTTTAAAAAAAAATAAAAAAATAGTTAGGTTGAACTACCCAGAGGAGCATCTAGAAGCCATACCTTTAGATTGGATTCTGATTAAATTGTTGTATGGAGCGTGACTCTCTGATTTAGTGAGTGTGTTTGTTATTGGTGGACCAAAGAGGGGAGAGAGCGGCGTCAGACATAATATAGCTCTTGTCCATTTGTGGTCCAATAGTTGCTCTAAGAACTTAAATACGAGATTGCTCTCAATACTAAGGCAAGATCTCTCTGTCTCAGTGTTTTCTCCCAGGGTGGTGGGTATTGCAGTGGCACGCTATGACTTCTGCTCGAGAGACACACGGGAGCTCTCCCTGCTGCAGGGAGACATTATCAAGATCTATACCAAGATGTCCAATGGATGGTGGAGGGGAGAGGTTGACGGCAGGGTAGGTGTTTTTGTGCCATCTGTGCTTTTATCATATACAGTGGTAGCTAATGTATAATGTCTTTATACATCTGTTTTACATATCCCTACAGTATTAATACACTGTACACTATCTGACTGACTGGGTGGTTTTGTCTTGAATATGGCATTGTGGCATAATGTTCTGATGTCCGATAATCAGAATAATAAATCAATTTCTGCCCACTCAGAACTTTAAGGGAGTAAAACATTTTTAAGAAGTCTTTTTGAGGGTTTATTTTAGATACTGATAGTGCATAAAACATATCCTGTCAAATACGTGCTGCTGCCTGAATTTTATCCTGCTTCCTTGCTTCTCAGATGGGCTGGTTCCCCTCCACCTATGTAGAAGAGGAGGACTGACTTTGCGGGAGGACTAACGTCTTAGCAGCGTCCATTCAAAGCCGACCACCTCCAGCGAGCACCATGCTGCTCAGCCACTCTCTTTGCCCCGCAAGTCAGATCTCTTTGATAAAACCCAGAGACTCGGACTAAAGAGGAAGCGGCGGTGCCCTCAAAAACCTTCTCCTGCCCTCTGACAGACTCTCACACGGTGCAGATGTCAAATCACAGATTCCAGGAGCGTCACACCATATCTCGCCTCTCTGCGGCCCTGTCTGCCCCTGCGGCCCACCGGGGAGTGCATGTGCTGTACCCAGATAACCCCCCCCCACCTCAACCTCCCTTCCTGCTCACCTTGTCTTATTATTGATGACTCCATTGGCTGGTGTGAGACTTGCCTTCACTGTCATCATGTTTCGATACCAGGAAGGCTCAGTCACCCAACTGGAACACAGATCCTGCTGACAGCGCACCGCCCAGGTACCGCACCAAATTGAAATGCAGGAGCTGAGGAGCTTTGACTGTTGTTGGAACACTGTAGCCCTCTTGGCTGTTCAGACTTTTGTGCTCAACTTTCTGTCAAAGACTTTTAAATCACCGGACTGAAATGAACAATGTGATATATATGATGAAATGCAC
Source organism: Epinephelus awoara (assembly GCA_035609425.1). Taxonomy (NCBI): domain Eukaryota; kingdom Metazoa; phylum Chordata; class Actinopteri; order Perciformes; family Serranidae; genus Epinephelus; species Epinephelus awoara. The sequence continues at coordinate 22,327,715 of CM069306.1, read as the reverse complement.
TTGCTCAATTATGATTTGACGCATTGTAGTAAAAGGATGTAAAGATTTCAGTACCAAAGCGTCATGGATTGATCTCTCATTCACATGTAGTGTTGATGACTATTAGTCTTGTGGAGCCAGAAGTGATTTGGTCATATCATTACAGGACAGGTCTGGAGACCAAATAGTTGATTATATTGTTGCACAACATAATAAATAATATGTTGTTGTGGAAAATATTGAAATCCACTGCTGATAAAGTCTTCTTCTTATTCAGTTATCATTTCAACTTCAAGTAGGATCTTCATGAGACATTGGATTGATGACAAAATGTATTAACTAGTTAATCCGTTCATCATTCCCGCCAAAATATAAAGCAATAGTTGGAGATTTATAATACACTTATTTGTTCTCTTGCCAAAAGTTAGATGATAAGATTGATACCACTCTCATATCTGTCTGTTCAATATGAAGCTGAGGGCGGCAGCTTGTTAGCATAGCTTATTAAAATGAAGGAAAAAGCATCCACACACACAAACCTGTTGTTTCACCGTCTACAATTTCCGCAACTGAGAACAGCAACTGAAGAGAACTTCAGCCCAGTCCAGATGAGTTGCCGGTTCACACCAATGCAACTAGATGAGACGGTGTATCATCCCTATGCAACAACTCTCTGTATGTCCGTTCCCATTTCCAGCTTTACAGGCTTATTTTGTGGCTGAATTTGATTTGTAGCTTCTTAAAATATGAATGAGGATAGTGATAGTGAGATGCTGGCTACAGCTGCATTTGTAGTAGTGATGAAATGGAGAAAAACATGAACAAAACCAAGCATCAGATGGACTTTATTATTGGTAAATACGCCATAATAATATAAGCAAGCAGCGCCAATTAGTTAGTTAATGAGAATGTGTCTGTGTGAGGGGGTATAAGCACATAAAGCGAGCAGCAGCAGCGACCCACTGTCCAACACTGCCACACCATGAGGACGTAAACAGAGGGCTGCAACTTTGCTCTGCAACTGTCTAAAACGGTTTTGTCTCATTATAAATCTTTAGTCTGCTCTGGGCTTTACACTGATACTCTTTAGTGACTTGGGATAGCTACTGATAGCTACCAGGGGAAATAAAAACGTCATCCTTCCTGTTTTGGTTGTGCAGAGGCTGACACACTTCCTTTGTGTTGAAAATTGAGCCTTAATTTTCCCAGGAGATTGTAGCCTACCTAACAGCAGACAGAATTGTATAATGAAAGTGAGGCTGATGGGAATCAGTTTAAACGCAGATGGTGCCATTATGCTATAGCCATTACATTATACAATCAACATTATCTTCATTATGATATTGTTAAAGCAAAAGAAAAAGTCTTTCTCCACTCTAAGTATTCTTCATCTCAAATGTTGTTCTTTGCTACATTTCAAGTGGCATCCCTAACAGAGTAAAAACAAAAGTCTCGTAAAAAGTCTTGATAAACTGTGTGAGGATGGGACAAAATAAAGGGTATAAATCAGCAGCTGCAGCAGAGAAGAAGCGGCTGGTGTCTGTCTGGAGCTGTTGGTGTGAGGGCAGAGCTCAGGAATGCAGCTCCAGAGAGGTGACACTCTGCACTCTGCTGACTCTCTGTGACAGATACATGTTGAATGTTAACGCTGACTGTCAGAGGGTGTGGGGGATGCAGTAGTAGCAGTTTGTGAACAATCGCCTACAACAATGAAGTATCAGGTCATTATGGGTCAAGGTTATCATTACTGTACCTCGGCATGGGTTAAAAAAGAAGAAGCATCTACTTTAATGTTGTGTTCACGCCAAACCTGATTTGAATTTTTGCATTGTTACTTGCACAAGTTTGAACACTACAATAATTTGTGTTGACTCGCATCATACACGCAAATAACTCATACACATGAACTTCCACCGCTATGTTCTCAGCGTCATACGTCAGCGGAGGATCTCAATGCTGAATGACTTTAGCAACGCAAATTGGTCTCTGATGTTCAGAATTTTTAACTCTTGCGAAAGAGCGTATGATGCGACACTGCGCTACCTGCATCATTCGTGGCACGTCCATCGTGTCCATTGAGCTGCCCAGTGGGACTTTGCGTCTAATTGCGTCTTAACATTGACTTAACATGTAATTTATTTGTGCACATTGTCAAAAGGACTAGTTCTCCCAAAAACAAAATATATTTTATATTGGACTTGCCTCCCTAGGCTCTTTATAATACCAGAAGTCTTTTGTCGAATGCAACAATTTTTGCTTGATCATCTCTGAATTATCATCTTGTGTGCACTGTGTGTTAGATACATAAGTGTAGTGTAGTGTAGTATAATTCAATCGAGATAAGACCAATAATCATGAGGAAGACATTAAAAAAATGGCGGAACAGAAGAACAAATCTGCAACATAGTAAAAAGAATTCTTCCAAATGCAACAGATGGTTAATGTCCTCTCAGGCCACACAGTCTACAATGCCGTCTCCTTTAAAGCCCAGTTCAGACCAAATATTCGCGATGAGGCGAAAGCGCTTCAAAACGTTGCAGAATGTTTCAGGACTGGCCGGTCTGAGCTGGACTCAGCTGGTCCAATCACCAGCAGCTGGTTTTAACACGTAAAGTACGCCAATCCGCTTGTCATGAAGTCCACTGGTCAAGTCAAAAATGTTGAACGGTGGGTCGCTGCTGCTGCTTGCTGTGCTTATGCCACCCCCTACATACTGAGGTACAGACAGCTGTTACATAGAGTTCATTAGTTTCATAAGTGTGAACTGGCAGGTTATGGAACTGCACATTGCAAGTCAGAAACATTTGACTCTGCCAGGAGTTGAGTACCATACAATTTGTTTTGTGGTTAACTATTCCTTTAATTAACCACTGCTTTAATGCTCCGCCCCACCAGCACGCTAAGTGACCTAAATCAACACACCCAGGTTGTTGCCTGCAGGACAGGTGCATGCTGGGTCAAGCTAACATGCTAAGTGCTAATGGATCCTCCAGCAGCAGTTTCAGGTTCTCTGTGAGCCTTCAGTGAGGTGTGTTTGCGACAGTTATCCCTTTCACTAAAACTACGGAGCCTCACTTAGCTCAAACTGTGTAAAAACTTAGAGGAGCTGGTGGGACAGAGAGGCTGAGTGGACTGGTTACATGGTGCTCTGAGAATGAATGAATACAGAAGCTGAACCTGGAGCACATTGTGGAGGACTTGACGGCGCACAAGACTCACGCAAAGCCGTTCAAACAGGTGAGTACAACATGTTGTAACTCTCCAGAGGTCAATATTGCCAAGCAACGAAGCGCTGTGCGCGCGCGCGTCCGCGTGTGCAAACTACACTGTGCAGAATCTCTGCAGCTCTCTTTTTGCTGTAGGCCTGTGTGTGTGTGTGTGTGTGTGTGTGTGTGTGCAGCCGCTGTGGAGTTTGTTTGTACATGTCTGTTGTTCCTGCCCTGCTGATGTTTTATTCTGCTGGTGTTTCTATAAGCAGTGGCAGGTAATTTAATTTGGGCTTTACTATGGCTTAATGGTGTGTGTGAAACCCGCTGCGGTGTTCTCGGCTTTTTACTATTGTCATCATATTGTCTCATTGTTGTTGAAATGTCTGACTTTTGTTCTCTCTTACTGTTAACTGATAATCAGCTGTATGCACAGGCAGCAGAGTGCTGTCTATGGGAAAGGAATATATTGCTAGTTTGGCTCTAAAGTCTGTGGTGTGATGTTTAGGCTCTACTGTTGACCTGTTAAAAATGCACTGTACTTTATAGCCTAAATATAAGGGGTGGGGGACAAATTTAATATGGCAGAGTATCGCGATATTTTGTGCTGCAATATTTTATCCATACAGGGACGCCAAGTATCAATCTTTTTTTTTTGTTAAATCATATGCATTATTAATATTGCAAACACAAATTAAACTTTTGGTAGCCCGTTATGATAATAGAATAGCTAATTGTTCCTTCAGTTCGTTGGATGCATTTTACTGCAATAATTGGCTATAAGTTGCAATAGATGTTTTTGCAATACTCAGCATGTTGCAAAACATTTAAAATGACAGAAATAGGGTATCATGACTAAGTATCATAATAATATTGTATTTTGGGGTCTCAGGTTGTCAAGGAAGCAAATAAGAATATTTCCATAATTACATAGGTATTTTATTTCAGCCAAACTGACTAGAGTTATTTCTTGATGTATTCAGGCTAACTGAATATAGTAGGGATGCACAGTATTGGGGGGCATGGTGGTGCAGTGGTTAGTATTGGGTTCCTGTTTCGAACCCTGGGGTGGGGGAGCCCCTCTATGCAGAGTTTGCATGTTCTCCCCATGTCAGTCTGGGTTTCTGCGGGTTTCCTCCCACAGTCCAAAGACATGCAGGTTAACTGGTGACTCTAAATTGTCCGTAGGTGTGATTGTGAGTGTGAATGGTTGTCTGTCTCTATGTGTCAGCCCTGTGATAGTCTGGCGACCTGTCCAGGGTGTACCCTGCCTCTCGCCCGATGTCAGCTGGAACAGGCTCCGGCACACCTGCAACCCCAAACTGGATAAGCGGTTATGGAAAGTGAATGAATGAACTGGATTTTTTGCCGATAACTGACATGGCAATATATAACAACTTGTTACGATATATCCACTTTTTTCCCTACCTAATTTTAGTGATCATCAAGTCTTGTTTATAGAGGCATCATGTTATGCATACATACTCTTATTGCGATGGCCCGCCACCAGGTGGAGACATGAAATAGAATGCTTTTCAATGTATGTAATATTCATTCATTATACAAACTAAGAAAAAGCTGTTGTTGGCCATTTCAAATAGTTCATTTTCAAGCCAATTATTGATGATGTGCTGATATTAGCATGCACACTTAGAATATAGTCAATCATCAAAAGGAAGAAGGGACCCAGGATAAATACTTCACATTGTTCCCTTTGAATGGCACTAAAAGTAAATGAAAATCCAGTTCTCATGTTCGGCTTCACATGTGAAGTCATCAAAGAGAAAAAATATATACAAAAGGATACAAGAACAAATAGCTTTTAAAAGTGCATGTGTGTGGGGGATGAATCGTGTAGGTTACTACTTCACTGCGAGCTGCTTCATCTTTTGATCATTCACTGTAGAATCCAGAGAGCCATTTTACATTCCACAGATTTTATGTTTACCTCAACTCTTTCTGGTTTCAGAATGAATGATTCAAGGGTGATGTAACCGCTGTTCACTGTAGAGCAAGGTAGCACAAGGGCGTTAAGTGATGCTGTTTTCCTTCAAACGTTAACATCCCGCTAACCATGTGTGTGACATCAATATTTAATAAAAGCAGACTCTTTGAATTGTACTTTTGAAATTTGATAGGCTATTTTTCTCTCTTCAGACAAATGTTACATTGCAGGAGCAAAGGCTTTGTGGTTGCATCACAAATGATAGTGTGATTGACATTTTGTGAATCTGACACAGTTGGGGAGGTGCAGCGGAGAGCCGGCAGTACTCAAATAAAAGCTAAACAAATACAGCAGAAAAGAGAGACACCAGAAAGCAGCTGTGGTTTAGGAACATGTAAGCTCAGAGCAGGTTTATGTCTTCTACATTTGCTTCACTGAAATAGGAAACAATCTTGGCCCCCTCTCACTAAATTTGCGTCATGAGATCTTTCCTCCCTCAGTCATTGTGACAAATTATACTTACTAAAACAAACAACACACCTGCAACCCATGCATGAGCGAGCCAGAGCCCTGCAGGACTCCCATACTATGTTTATCTCTCATGTTAGGGGCGATGGTGCAATATGCTGCTGCCGCTGTTTGCAGTGTACGTGTAAGAACTGCTGGCATTTGTGAAACAAGCACCTTGGCTTTAGCTCTTTCTTGCTGATCCTCTACTATTGCTTGAGAAGAACAGCACATCTGAAGTCAAGGAAAATGGTTATAGAAGTTCAAATCTCACTGCATGTCAGATATCTATAACTTATTTGGTAACATTTTACTTGAAGGTATCTACATAAGGGTGACATGACACTGTCATAACTATGACATGACACTGTCATGAACCTGTCATAAACATTATGTACATGTCATAAACGTTTATGACTGCTGTCATTAAGTGTCATTCGGTTTTTGTAATGACAAGTTGACATTGTTTGGGATGTCTTGGTTATGACAACTTGACATTAATCAAAGTGACATTACCAGTAGATGTCTTTGTCATAACAACTTGACATTAACAAGAAATGCACCCTCTTTTGTGTTTATGAGAAGTTGACATAATAATTATTACAATTAGATGTGCAAGGTTACAGACTGTCATGACAGTATGATATCTGAATGACAAATCAAAATGGTACCACTTTACTTGAGGTCAAAGAATTTATTCGTTACACTGTCATAATGGTGTCATGACAGCCAGTTTTGTGTCATATCCTGCCAGACATATATCTGCCTGAGTGTTAGAATTGGTCTATAACCTTGCACATCAGAAAATAATCAAATAGATGAAATCTTACTTCCACTGGGCGGCTGTGGCTCAGAGGTAGAGTGGGTTGTCCACTAATTTGAAGATCAGCGATTTGATCCCCGGCTCCTCCAGTCTCCCATCGTTGTTCCATCGGTGTGTGAGTGTGTTAAAACTGAGTAGCAGGTGGCACCTTGTATTGTAGCCTCGGCCACCAGTGTGTGAATGTGTGTGTGAATGAGTGAATGTGACTCATAGTGTAAAAAGCGCTTTGAGTGGTCAGATGACTAGAAAGGCGCTATACAATTGCAGGTCACCATTTCCCATATTTACACTGTAGTAACTTAGTTTGAAAAGTGGATGTAGTCTCACATCCACTCCAACTTAAGCAGTAGCCGGTTTGACCACTATCGTGGGTTACAGCTACCCTGGAAATCCAGAGTTCTCGCTAGAGCACAATTTGAATTTGCTCAGTGAGTCACTCTGGCAATCAGTAGACTGTAGACTGTAGTCAAGCTAGCTGCCACTCGCATCTCTGCTGTCAAACCAGCTGCCGCTGAAGCTGGAGACAGATAAAGCAAAGTCCCGACACGTAGAGCAGTGAGGTCACTCTTGAGTTAATGTCTGTAAAATGATTTAATTGAAATGATTTTAAGTACACAGAGCACTGGCCTGACTGATTTATTGATTGTATTTACTGACCTGATGTAACCAGCCTTGGTGTGTCTGGAGGAGCTGAGCCCTAATTTAAAAAAAAAAGTCCTTCCACATTTTGTCAGATGTCACAATTTTCCATGTTTTACAGCTGACACCATTTTAATTGCCAAATTCAAAGATTCTGTCCAGATTTCCTGCATCACAGAAATCATAGGAACCTGCTTTGAGCCCTTTGAACTCTTCGTATGCAGCTAGTTAACATCAAGTTCTATCTATACCCCTGTATCTGTTCTGTTTTTTTTCCTGCAGCGTTTTGATGCTGTGAACCTATTTTTTTCATTGCAGCGCTGTTTGTCATCTGTTTGTCAGGTGATGTGCTCTGTTTCCTGTCTTATACACCTATATTAATTTATTACCTTTTGTATTTGATGGATTTTGAAATATAAGATTCAACAGAAATAACACTGTCAGATAGGAGAATGCATTTCTACACCGGAGTCTCACAGTATCAGTATTCTGGTAATGTAAACACTCCCTCAGGCTTACTTTTCCCCCCACTGCTCTGCAGCCTCTCTAATGACCAAACTCAGCAGAGGGAGGGCTCTGTTGCGCTAACAGTAACCCTCCCGTCACAAGGAGGCAGAAAGAATGGCTCCCCTAATACTCTTCCTCTCCTTAATCTGCCTGTTCCTGTCTTAGCCGAAGAGATGAAAGGCGACGACAGAGAAGTTGGACAGCAGCCAGAGAGAGAGGAATGGGTGTACAAGGTTGCGTGGAGTAGATAAAGTGCAGGGTGAAAGAGGATGGTGTGTCGGGCTGTGTGTGTGTGTGTGGATCTGAGAGAGAGACAAAAGGCAGATGGAGAGAGAGAGAGAGAGAGTGAAGGAAACCATGCATCATCTTCATCTGTCTGAATGATCTCCTTAACCCCCAGTCTTTGCCAGTCAGCCCCTCTAGATCTCTATATGGGGGTTAAATAGGGATTTAGCGAAAGCTGAAGCTGCCCTCAAATACGGTGAGCTCCGAGTTCCTCTCACAAGGGCTCGACTCTCCAGAAGACTTTATCTGTAAGATTTATATTCAACTGCTGACCTGTGACCATCAACCCTCCTTACCAAATCAAAAAACTACAACTACAGAGGTTTTCTGTATTCAGACAAGGTACATAAAACCTGCCTTGCAAGAGAAAAGGGAAACGTAAAAAAAAATATCCAGTCCTGTTACAAAACTCACAGAAGCTCTTATAGCTTATATCTACTATTTAACAGCCACATGATGCCATAAAATCAGGATATGACTTGAACAAGGGTGACTCAGCTGAATACAATAAATATAAATGCCTATTGATTAAAGTCTGCAGATTGTCTCTTGATTCTTCTCACGTCATTTCACCGTCATAGCAGATGTTCATATCCTGCTCCTATCAACAGTCTCCTTCTTGTAACCATGCTGGCAATGTTTTTAACACTGTTTACTGAAACCTAATCAAGCATTTTTTCAATGACGATAGCTCATTTAGAAATATATATATACAGTATTTCTTTAGATGGAAATAGGGAATATTTTTTTTGTGAATTAGACTCCATGGGATGTGGGTAAAGCAAAGGATCAAAAAGATATTTCAAGAGTAGCATCCAGTAGTTGAGTCATGGAATTTGGCAGGGATGATGACTGGCCAGATTCAGTGACGTAAAAACCTGTGTTGTAGAGGAGCTCTGGAAAAGCTTGAAGGTTGGAGCTGGATGAAACGCAAAAAATTTGATGAGAGAAAAGATCCTCCTCACTGAACTTCAAAGCCTTGTTAACTGACAATAGTTAATTGTATCTCAGCTACATGGGTTGCAGATCAGGAAGCGCAAGTGTTTTTGTTAAAGTCTTGCGAATCATTCTGACACCACCTGTGTTGTTAAATTTCATCTAGTGCAGCCAGCAGGTTGAATTAATCACTTATCCAATGAAATATATCCACATCTGGTCGATGGACAGGCACAAGATTTGGTTTATGAAAAAGCTTTTCCTTTGTCATCATCATCAGGCCGAAATTTCACAATACTTTCATTTACAGAATGATGAAATTGTTGCAAAAATCAATGATATTCTCAAGTATATTTTGTGTTCAGCAGGCTAAACAATAAACAAAGATGGGGAACAGGCTGTATTTTGCAAGGGAAAAACGGACGGGGCCATTTTCACTGAAGTCCCTTGAACTATCCTCAAGTTATCTGAATGAAAAATGGGTTCTATTGGTACAGGGGTAGGCAAGCTGTGGCTCCGGAGCCACATGTGGCTCTTGAGCCCCTCTCCATTTTTCCCTGTGGCTTTGACCAAAAATTAGGCTACATGGAAAATAAACACAATTATTTTTGAACATTTTAATTTTCATCCATCATTGTTGTAGGCCTACAGTGATTATGGGTCGGGACTCCGGGTTTTTTCGGACCTAATTATATTGCTGAGTTTTGCACAGCAGCGACTGGATCTTTGCTCTCAAACCACAAAAAAATGTGGTGGCACAACAGTCTCCTTCAGTACATTATTCTATGCTTTCTTTTGATTTTCACATTGGCTAGTCATCCTGTTTAATTTGTCTTCTGATTAATTTGGAACTGTTGAAGCAAGTTGTAAGAAGCCTCTGCAAGTAATTGGTTGCTGGCAGACACTCTGCGCTGCGATAAAATGGTTAATCAGCAGTGCCATGCACCGTAGAGCCGATGCGCTGCTGTTTCTGCCGGCCTGAATAGAATATAATGTCTACTGTTGTGTACAGCCTTATAGACTGAGCTGAGTGGTGATGCGCGGGTCGACCCGTAACCCGCGGGACCCGCAAATGGACCTGCGGGTCGGGCAGCAGTGATCGTCTGTTAAATCGCTCTGTAAATGATATTTTGACATTATTGGCTATTACTCCAAAGACAAGGACCAGAGGGCGAGCGCACATTACACCAGTTTTAAAATCACTTGAATTGGCTCCCCAGGTGTTTCAGGATAGATTTTAAGGTTCTTTTATTAGTTTTTAAATGTCTTAACGGTCTTGGGCCATCTTATTTATCTGATCTGCTTTTATCATATCAACCCTCGCGCATCCTGAGGTCCTCTGGCACCGGCCTTTTAATTGTTCCAAAAGGGAGAACAAAAACCCGCAGGGAGGCTGCATTCAGCCATTATGGCCCTCACTTATGGAGCAGCCTGCTGGAGAGCATCAGGATTACAGAGACTGTTGATGTTTTTAAAAGGAGGCTCAAGACTCACCTTTTTAGTTTGGCTTTTAACTGATTTCTTTTACTCTTTTAATTTTTCTATTGTATGTTATTTTTACTTTCTAACACTTTTAAATAATTTATTTTTAAATCTTTATGCATTTTATTATTATTAAGTTTCTAAATCTTCATTTATTTATTTATTTATTATTATTAATATTATTTTAATCTTTAATTTTTTTTTTCTAAATCCTTACACTTTTATGCATTTTATCAATATTTTATCTCATACTTGTTTTATCTTATCATATTGCCTTTTAGTCTTTTAGTTTTTAGCTCCAGGGTTTCCTCATGGGGGGCCTCCACACTGAGACGTGTGCCCAGTCAGACCGCGGGGACGTCGTCCTGGAGATCCCTCAGGCCCAGAGTATTGGGGGCTCTGCACCATGTGGAGCCTACCTCGGTTTGTCTGGGTCGGGGTGGTCTCTGTGGCGGCGCTGCCTGTGGCCGTAGGCTGTGGCACCTCTCAGTGTGGATGGCTCCCCATAGGTGGCTCTTTCCTCACCTGGTTCCTCAGTGCCCAACCATGTTATTGACTATATTGACTCTGTGTGTGTGTGTGTGTGTGTGTGTGTGTGTGTGTGTGTGTGTGTGTGTGTGTGTTTATATGTGGGGGTGGGAGGGGCGGGTTTTCAATATGTATGTAGTAGTATTGTTTGTTTTTTTATTCTGTGGAAACAAACGTCGACAAAAACGGTTCCATAATTCATATTAAATTCAAAAGATAACGAAAAAACAGCTACAAATTAGAGGGAATAGTGATAAAGTGGTAAAACTTGGCTTTGATCCACAGCCTCAGACGGATGCGCTCAAGCGTGCCGTGTGCACAAGCTCAGTAGGCTATACTATATTTTCACATTTTTAACATTGCAAGTTTTGATTTTTATTGATAACCTACATTTACCAACAACAAAAAGACTACATTTAGCACCAAAAAAAAAAGTAAAAAAGAAAAAAAAGTAAATAAAAAGACGAATTTCAAATACCAAATTTTCATAACGAATACCTAACCATAGAAACGAATATCCGAATATTTGGGTACAGCCCTACGTTCCGTGGGACCAGTCAGCCAGCTGGCTCTTCTTCGTGGTTGTTCAGAGTCAATGTGTATTTACATTGACAATTCGTGGTGGCATGTAGAACGCCTTCTCAGTCTCTTTTGTCTTCAGAATGTCTTGACCCCGGCATCTCCCTTGTGGCGTGCTCGCTCAGCTCAAAGGCCTCTCCAGCTCTCTCTCCAGGTGCACCATAGCGGCTAATTGGTCAATACCACCAACCTCCAAGTGTGACGTCAGTGCTGACCCTGCGTCCTACCACCTGCCTAAACCACACCCACATCTACAAGACATTCACTTAACTACCAATAAAGCTGTCATAACAACAGATACATAACACATTAAAAAAGGACTGTTATGGAACTCAAAATGTGAACTGTACCGGTATTAGTCTATGCACGTCTGATAATTAGTAAAATTAACTGTAAAATTAGAAACCAAAGTATATCAGTGTGCAATTCCTTAACTTTAATATTCATATATTACAACAGCAAAATAAAATTCCTGAAATTCAGTAATGGCTTTTTGGTTTAGTTGTGCCACCCCCCCCACCCCCCCCCCAAATTTTCAGTGGCCCCATCTGGCCTCTGAGAGCTTTCTAGAGTGGTTGTAGATGCTTATTCTTTCTAATCCTTAATAGAAATACAATTAAATAATAATGGTCAGGAATTAAAGGAATGAATGAAGAAGGAACGAGGAAGAGAAGGTAAGGACAAGACCACCCTCCTCCCTCCTCGCCTGGATATTGTTGCTAAGTCGCTGTGAGGACTCTATCAGTGCTACCCAGCAATTAAGATCTCACAGATCAAAGCAGTCTAAATGAGCTAATCCTCAGAGAACCGCTGCTCTCTCCTCCTCCGTCTATCTCTCTTTTCCCCTCTCTATCTCTCCCTCACCCTGGTTACTTCCTCTTGACTCATGGCTCCATGTGCTGACTGCGCTTTGATGCTTGACAGCGGTGGGTCTCCTAAATGTAAAATGGTGAATAAATGCACATTAATGGGTAATGCTTTCATATCCTTAATGCCAATTTGCACAGGCTGGGGAGCATGTTTTCAAAGGTCTTAAGACATAATTGGTGATCATGAATCCGTAGCTACTCTATCTGATGCCCACATGCAGCGCAGCTGAGCACAGAAGCCTAACAGACTTATAAAGATCATATTGGCAGAAAGGCATTTTGCACAACGTTTGATAACAAGCAATATTCATACATCTAGGCCTGCATTAAAACTTATGGTGCGACAAGCCCCTTCTGAGTGTAGCGAGTTGGAACCAGCGCTGGCGTGAAAGCGAGTGACAGCTTTGAGGTCAATAGTTGTTCAAAGGAGCGTGACGCCGCTAGCTGCTTAGCAGCTCGGCCATTATCATAGAAAAAGCAGAGCATCTGCCTGTGACTCCTGCGGACAGGTTTAACGAGGTGGCGCTGCTCGTCATGGGGGCCGCTTTGGCAGGGCCCGTCTGTCTCTCACGCCTCTTGCTCCTTCTCTCTCCCCCTCTCTGTCTCCCTCTTTTTCTCCAATCCCTTCCTCCAGGTCTGCCAAACAGGGGTGTTCGTGTTTACTGCTGCCTCTTTCCATCAGGGAACCATTGTTTCATGGCGGGCTTTGTGATGAAGGCTGCTGTCTTCCTTCCTTTATTTCTCCCCACTGTAACTTGAATCTCTTTGTTTTTGTGTGCCCGTTGTCTGCCTTTAAACTATTTCTTCTTGTGTCCCCGTCAGTCTGTCTCTCTGACTATCTTTCTGTTTGTCTGTTTTTTCTCTAACCGCTTTTGTACCGGCTCTTTGTTTTGGGATTTTCTGCCATCACCACCACCTGTGCCTCTCTTTCTTCCAATACACGATACAACAGTCCTTGGATTAACCAAAAGCATTGCCAACACTGGTTTGCTACAAATGTGGACCAGATACTCTTAGTTAAAATAACAGACTTATTAATATAATGTCATAAGTTACTATAGGATGTACATTGGCAGTAATTACAGAAATGATTTACAGTTATTTTATTTTGATATATGTGGAAGTGCCTCATTTAACCAGACAAAGAAGTCCCTATGGTAACTAAGATCTGTGAGTTATGAAGTGGACATTGTTTCTGGAAAGAGATTTTGTTTTTGGATTTTGTAAGCATAAAAGTGAACACACACTGACCTGCAGCAAAATACTTGCACATATTGTTACTGGTGAAAGATGCACAATGGTGGCTGCACAATGGTGGCACCTTGACCCATGTCTATTAGATGACAGGAGTCAACACATCATGGTTAGAGGTTGACTGATTTATCATTTTGGCCAATTAATCAGTGCTGAAAGGATGTTTTACAGACTATCGTTATTGGGGAAACTCAAACCTCTGTCAGTCATGCATGGGACGTACATCACAGACTAGAGTTGAGGAGAGGAGGGTTGTGTTAAATGGAGCAAAAAGGAGCTTCATCAGTGGATACAGCTCCAGAAAAAGCAGGTCTCTTTTGGTGTGTGACTCTGTCTTACATATTCTTCTTCATTTTAACATGTATTTACGTGACAGTTTTGCCTGGACTGCAACATCTGGTCAAGTGCTGTACTGCTTGAGCTAAAGTCCTTGAGACCATGGATGTATTAAGAGAACTGGATAGAGAATTGGAGGCAGGGCACCTTTCATTCCTATGAAGGCCAAAAATAAAGTCTATATCCGTGTTGGGAAATTACCGGGATCTTTCGCAGTGTGGGGCCCATAGAGCAAGTCCACGAGGGACTGATTGTGACTTTGGTTTTTGAATGGGGATAAAATGATTTAATCTTGCAGCTTTTCTACTTTTGAGATGTTATTGGATGGAATGGATCAAATCCTGAGAGTCAAACAAGTCAATTTGACAGACGTCTTTTTCCTAATGTAAGTCTATGGGAAAAAGTGTTTCTGGGGCAAATGGCATCATAAAACAGACGTGGTCGTTAGTAAGTAAGTTTGTTGTATTTCTGCTATGTAAAATTGGCTTCAAAGCCCAGCGCTGTTCCTGGGGGCTTGCCCAAATCCTCTACTGAGTAAATGCATCTACTTGCATTTCAAATTAAAAGTCCTTGTTTCAAAACAAAGCCCACTGGTGTATTTCAAATACTGCCCATCTCTGATCACCGTTGGTTTTTAATTGGCTGTTTGCTTTTTCCTGTTCCAAACTATTGTTATTCTATTTGCCTTTAAAAATGCAATATTGGTCGACCTCTGATCAGATACATCACAGTCCTGCTTCCTAGCTTCAGTGCATGTCGACTCCTCAGAGAAGCTGCAGTTGCATCACATTTCTTTTACCGATCAGCACATTCTGTCTACTGTACCTTGACAACTGCATGTATTGTGTGCAACGTGTCACAATGATGCAACATTCTACAGCGCTTGCAGTGTGTGTTGTTAATGTATTAATGTGTAAATAATGCACCTCCTGATGCAAACTATTATTCATCATTAACGCTCCCACTTGCAAAATATGTGCATGCATTCCACAGCCATGCTTACAACTAAGCAACCTTTGTGTTCATTTTTATCAACACATCTTGCAGCTTAAAGCCCCTGCAAGGAACTTTCATTTTGAGTTGATTTTGGCGACCCTGTGAACAAAAGCGGTAGTGTTTTGCTGGAATGATACACAATACATTTCCCATGAGCTCTAGTGCGTAATGTCGTAAAGATGCTTACCTGGCTCGCGCATGTGTTTGTTTTTGGGATGAATGAAACAACAAGGTGGGAAAACTTTGCCCCCGCTCCTATCAGGGATCCCAGCTCACCTCTGCCGTGCCCCAGCTCCACCTCTCCAGCGTAAGCGCCACCGCCGCCGGGGTAAACGCAGTGGTAAGGCTGAAGGCCTGTTTGACGAGCACTTCCACGGCTTCTTGGATTGAGTATGGAGCGGTGCCTCGCCTCTTTTTTTCTCGGCAGTCGCTGGACCCTGTTGACACCTGGCTGGTACCTGTCGTCGCCCCGGATGAGGTGTTCCAGCCCTGCGGCCCCTGCTCTCCTCGTTGCTGCTGGCGCGGGGTGAATCTGCGCAACCTGCGGCCTCTGTATGTGGCTCCCCGGACAGCTAACGCTGTGGACCCGCCGGCTCCTGCCAGGATTGGGCTGCTAAATGCTAGATCGCTAGCGAATAAAACGTTTATCCTGAAGGATTTCCTGACTTCCCGAGGATTGGATTTTCTCTGTGTGACTGAGACATGGCTGACTGGTGGTGAGTCCAGTGCTTTCACAGAACTTTTACCTGATGATTGCTGCTATTTTAACTCCCCGCAGACGTCGGGTCGAGGAGGAGGAATAGCAACTATTTATAAGAGTCACTAAATGTAAGCAGCTAGGTAAGCTGACGTGTGCTGTCTGAGTGCTGTAAATCTTTTCGTCCTGGAAGCGACCTGGGGCGGACCCGGAGACAGTTTCCTAAAGGTATGATATACACTATATAGAAATAGCTTATCTTCACACCGATGGTCTCATTTGCTGTTGTAGGTCACGCACAGACATCAGCAGAAACAAGAGACTTTTGCATATCCAGTTAAAGGTTCCTTGTAGCGGCTTTAAGTTCAGTGTACTCGCATCCCCTTTTGTTAATATATCACTGAATTAAAATGTACAAATTACTTATTTGAGCCTAAACCTTTGTGGTCCTATCAGTGGAACCTAACCTGGCAGGTGCCTGCTATAAGGATGGTGGAACAAATATACTGAATGCTAAAACTGGAATGGTTTCTAGTACTGACCGCAGTCTTTGTGTGCAGTGTTCTTTGGAACAGGTGATAGTCTTTCATACACTCCACAGGTATGTTATTCTTGTTTTTCCAATTGCAGGTGTTTCTGATGCAACCCAGAGACCAACACAAACCCCACATCCCTCCCAGCACGTGAAAAAATGAGGATAAACCGTTTTCTTCCAAGCTCCGGGAACTCTGAAACAGACTGTGAATGGTATCTTTTATTTATGGATGGTGTCGGTGTGATACATAAATAATTTCTTCAACAGGGTGTCGGGGGCTTGTGGTGCCAATCCCAGCCGTGGCTGATTTGCAATTTAGGTGTGGCACTGAAGGCCAGAAGTGCTGGATTTGGCATTGAGAAAAAATAGACAAGAGCTGTGATCGTGTGTGACACTGAATAGGATTACCATCTGTAGCCGAAGAGCCGATTGCTGCCCTAGATTGTATTGAAATGAGGGGACATCAGATTGGTTTGTGGTCGTGACAAGAAAGCAGATTTTTTTTTTTTTTTTTTTAAAGCTTTAGCTTTTTGCCTCTAAACTGTCCTGCGTAAAGCTGCCTGTGCATTTAAATAAATAATTTTAATTTCTTTTTTTTTGTTGTTGTTGCAATAATTGTCATGCACATTATTTGACACCCACATTGACTGTATGACATCCTACATAAAATTTATGGTTCTCAGCGAGGACTCAAGGATAGTTTAAGCTGTACTTTACAATTTCCAGAATATTATTTTTCAGATGTTTCTTGAGTTAATGGATGGTGGCAGAGTGGACGCATTGCTTCCTGTTTAGTCAGTTCCAAGAACTCTGAAAGAGCAGTGGGGAGAAAGGTATTTCCATTATGTTCCAGCGGAGGCAGCTTAACTTCCTCTTTGTTCTGTCTATTGATTCTAGTGTACTTTGGCTCTGTGTGCCAAGCCAGCGAACCACCCACCAGCTGTCCTTGCGATGTCACGGTTGTGAATAGGAGTCTGATAAAGCCACAGATGGCATGCTGCTCCCACCCCTCCATAACTGCCATTCCTGATGTGTTGCCACATAAATGGAGTCGATACTATTTCTGCCGCTGGAGCTGACAAATTGATTAGGATGGAGAGGGCGGAAGGTCCTGTAGATGTTTGTGGGTTAGTGTGCCCGGCTGCATGTACGATATGAATTGTACATAAAAGCACATGAGGTGCACTTTTGTGTGCGCGCCTCAGGCTCTCACATGATGTTCAGCCTCTTTTTTACTGGTCCAAAGAACACTTTATACCAAGCTATTAAAAGTTAGCTAATTCACTTTTCTCTACACACCAGCATCATTGTTGCCATTATTTCTTTTATTGTCCTTGTACTTTTGTCAGGGATGCAAACTTGTCACCCTATGGAGACAATCGCTGTTTTGAATATAAAATAGAAGTTTTTGAAATTGGGGGGTGGGGTTATGTTTGTGTTTGTACTTGTTTATTGCCATAATGCAAGTAGTAGCATATCTTAACTCTTACAGTAAGAATTATGGCCTTCAAAATAAAAGAAAAAAATATAGGCAATCAGCCAAAGTGGACCTACGACACCTATGATGTAGTTAAACAGAAGGCTTGTTACACTAGTATAATTATGTCGCCTGAGAAAGGGGCTCTGAGCTCTCTTGACATTCTTGTTTTTGTTCTCTAAGTACCCTCTTACATTACTTTTATAGCAGTAGGATTACATTAATTCTAGGGTGAGATTTTCCCCATATCCTCATGCTGAAACCAACTGGTAATCCAACCAACAGATTGCGGGGGTTGCCCCTTGACATATATGGTTCACATCTCTGTCACCTTTTTCACCCCTGTTGAGTTTGACCCCTGATTCTATATTGGTTTATTTTCTAATTAAAAACAGTGCACTTAGATGATGATATACGTGCTATGTAAAAAGGTGTATACGTCTACCCTGCGTCACAGATTTCTCCTTGGGGAGCTTCTTTGCACTTCTCTGCACCTTTTTAATATACACTTGCATTTCAAAGGACAAAATATTGCAGGTGAATCAGTTTATTGCAATGGAAATGCCATGCCAAATTTAACTAGTGCCTCAAATTAGTGCCTTGATTCAGTACTAGGAGTGTAACGATCCATCAGTGGATCGATTTATCGATTCAATGATCCGCAGCTTAATATAACAGATGCAAAGTGAAAATATTTATCCATATCATCGCCTTTAATTTGAAATTCTATTTCACCATCAAACAGCAGTGGGTGGACGACCAGCAGCCATGAGACAATGAGGCTAAAGTTATTGAAGTCTTATGAAAAAAAAAAGATGGTTTTGGTTAAAATGAGAGGATTTCCTCGAGGAAGTGTTCTCTCACACAAAGGTTAACTAATCCCATGTGCTGTTTTATATGTGGTAATGCAGTCAATTTAAAGTACGTTTTACACTTATTATTTACTTGTTGTTTTATCTTTTATGGCCAAAAGTTAAAAACAAAGGATTGTGTTAAATGGGCAGATAATATCATCTCATATTAATCACAGACCCCTTAACCAGACTTTTTAATATCGGCAAATATTGTATCGTTGTCCAAAGAATCGATATAATACCATATTGTAATGAAACTGGTGATTTAGACCCTATTCAGTAGTAAGCAGAGTTGACAATGTTGTCCCTTGAATAAACAGAAGTGAAGGGAAAACTGTCATAGCTTATTTGGTGTGCTGCCTCATCCACTGGTGAATTTGCACGTACACAAAAAAAGAGACTGTACCAACAGGATAATTAAAAAAACATCTAAATTTTCACTCCAGAATGTAAAAAAAACTGTTAAGAAATGCCATCATTTCCTCACCACCTTAAGTATGTACTGTACAGTAATTAGTTTCATGCGGTGCTCGCAATCGTTTTGCAAGACCAGGTATAACTTTTCTTCAAATGGTGGATATCTTTTGCAACAAAACTTTCTGAACAAACAAACAGACTGACAAGAAAATAAATAAATATATAAAATAACTTCCATTGTCAGGCAGCAGGCAGCTTTCACTCTATGAGAATAGTGCTGCCGCTGCTGCTCAAAGGAAGAGAAGATCTTTGTGGAAACTGCAACTCTCCATATGGAGCCACACTTATAGTTTCATTTCTTTTGTTACCTTGACAGCTAGGCCAGCAGCTGAAGCTTGCTCAGTGACGGGTCAAGGACAACTTATTGTTAGAAGCACAATGCTATGATTGCGAGAAATATAAGGACCCACAACATTTAACTTGAATTGTGAACTAAAAAATGACTGTACGTATGTGACATGATTTAAACAATAGCTGTACTTTATTTATAACTCTTTGATTTGAAAAGAGCTATGGGAGGAAGTATGAATCGGGCTGTCCATTCCCATTTCAGCACAAGCATTTGAAATGGCTTAGAAAAATGCATGCAGTAGTACTATTGACAGAAGTTTAGCCTTCTATCCCTGAGCAGGCATGAGACTGTGTTTGAGTTCTACCGCTGGGCATTTCAAAGAGTGTCATTGATGAGCTGAATATGGATATTGGATTGCTAATAAGCTGAGTGCTCCAGTCATGTTGCTGAGCCTCTTCTTTCCTAGATACTGAATACCCCTTGTCTTATGTTATGTAACTTTCTGTTGGTGCCACCAGTGCTGACAGCGGCAGAACACAAGGACTGCTCGTGTCTAAAAATGTCCTTCTAATACCCCCTCCTGAGTCTTAGAAGTGAAAGGAGGAAGGACAAGGCGTTGCTGTGACACGGAACAGTGGGGAACATAACTAGCGAACAAAATCCTCAGGTCTTTTCTTTGTGCAGTGAATTCTGACCTCTGAAAAAAAAAAGCCTCATGCTGCATGCCAGAATTGTACCGGAAAAAAAATCATTATCATAAAATGTTCCACTGCTGCCGTATTTAGGTTCAAATGTCAGCATTTTTGTTTAGCTATGTATGGTAGTATTAGAAAGTATATGTATGGGAATGCTGAATAACAAGTTGGAGTTACCACAACTTTTTCTGTCTCTAAATCTGTTAAAAAAGAGGAAGTTACTTTAAATATTTCCATGCCCATGATGGTTCAGCAGTAAGCAGGCCATGTAGAGGATCTATGATGCTCATTTTCCTTCCCTGGCTGAGAATGCCAGTGTGTTGCAGTTGTTCATCAGCACTTTGTGCCATAATCTGCATTTAAGTACAAGAGACTTGGATTTAACCTTAAAACTTTTCTGTGCTAATAGCTAAATACAGCCCAAAGCCAGGAGCAAGTGTCATAAAACACCATTTTTATTGCACTAACATGTCATAAAGGTAATTGTCTTTCTCACACACACGCACACACACACACTGGCCCTTAAACACTGCTCTAAAGCTTTGTTTCCTCCAACTGTCGCCACAAAGAGTCCCAAGAGTGCCACTTCACATTTTGCAGATCCAGTTCGGAGACAGGAACCTTGAAGAACACTATTAAGTCACAGAAGGCAATATAATTGCAATATAATTTCGTCACATCTACAAGCTTGAAATAGCAGCTGACCTTTCGCTAAGCCCCCGTCCCCCTAAGTTACTGTTGGTACGCCTATCAAGCTTTCTGTTCTCGAAGTTTAAAATGATGACCAAGACAAATTTATCATTGAAATTATTCTCAACTTTGAAGCAATCATCAGGGTCCTGGATTGTCTTTTTGTTTTCGACTGTAATGACAACAATTGCTGGTGGTTGTCTTCGCCATAGCAAGCTAGCTGTTTAAGCTAACATTAGCAGTGTCTTACATCACACACACATGGAGTGTGCCTGATGCACGTTTTTTGCCGGCTTGCTTTGCGTCATCTTGGCACTTTTTTGATAAACCACGAAACCATAACCTAAAAAGTTGTTTATTAACCGAGACTCTGCCTCAAACCGCCTGGAGGTAAAAACCTACAGGAGACCTGACATCAAACCGTAACTTCAGAGATGATTTTTAATTTTTTTTGTGATCAACAATTTACGAAGATACTCCTAGATTTATGCTCCTTGTACTGCTGGCACGGCTGCAACCCTGACTAGCGTTAGACCTCCTTGTGGATTTTCAAACGCCTTTTACCTGGCTGCTAATAAATTCTCAAATTGACCATTACGTTATACGGAAAATATGTTCAGCTAGATAGTGCGAATATATTTTGACATTTAGATGGAGGAAATTATGTCCAGCAACAATAATCTATTGTGATATCAGGATAAGGTTAGTGTCTTGCACCAAGAAATGCACTGACCAAATAAGCCTACAAGGCAGACTTTGAATTTTCATCTAAGCCTACGTACGTGTGAGACCATATGATAGAAAAACCATGAATAGTGTATTCTGTACGCCTTCATGCATACATGTATCAAACAAATACATCTGATTTTCAATGTGTTCATTATTCAGTTGAGTTTGCCTTACTGCCCCAGCTATAAAAATAGAACTAACCTATACTTTGCCACTCAGTCCAACTTCTCATTTTCATCAAACCAAAGTTAATCCAGGATTTTTGTTTTGAATTTTTACAAAGGTACACTCAGGTTTTCATACAGAGTACGAACATGCAATCAGAGCACAGGGTGAGACGGTCTCAGAGCTCGCTGAAGCATGCACTGCTGCGTCCTGCAAAACCACACCCATCAGGAGAAATACTGTGTTTAGGGAGTCCCTTCTCAAGCTGACTCCTTATATTTTCCAACTGACTTGCTTTAAAAGGAGAACCCTGCACTGAATAAGAACTCAGAGGCTACACACATGATGTGCAGAAAACCAGCATCATGACCAGTTTGTCCATGTGGATGAAATGGAAATAAAGACACAGCATTGTTCTTGTATTGCAGAGTAGAGATAGTTAGTCCTAGTATTATTTTACAAGTATGATAAGCTGTATGGCTGCTATGGCCAGCTTACATATTTTTACAAGCAAGACAGAAGTTGTATGTTTTACTCTTTGTTTTTTCAAGCAGTGCATTTCACTTCAAGAGGAAAAGCTTTTAGATAAAGGACTAATGCATGTCTTTTGCGAATATAACTTTATCTTTGGCAACATGTTTGGTAATGTTGGGAGTAAATTGATCCAAATCCAATAAAGAACAGGACACATATATTTAATGCAACCTCTATCCCCATAAAGTATCGAATCCTTTATGGTCTTGGAGCTATGCTTGGTTAGTAAGGTAGTTAGCTGGACATGCTAACATTTGCAGCTAATGTTAGAGCAGATAAACAGTGTTTAATCCATCTCTTAGACTTTCGCTCTTGTATTTTTAGTTTGGAAAAGCTACAAAAAAATCTCAATGTATAATAACCCTTAAGGCTACAGTTGATACCTTTTAGGAAAATAACCACACAAGACAAATAATCCTGAAAAGCAGCGTTCCTCCTTCTCCTTACTGCTTCTAGTAGCATTCGCTAGAATCAACGACTGCTCACAGAAGACGAGCCACTGTCACAAGGAGTCTTGTGAATGCAGCTGTCAGACATGTCAATCACTTCTCATTATGTGATGAAACTGTCAAATTAGGAAGTGCTGATCAAATATGAATCAAGATTCTGTCACTTGAATATTATATATATATATATACAGAAATATATTTTAGTGTACTGTTTGGCTGTAAAATGAAAAAGCTGGTCTAGCTGGTGGGCGGTGCTTGGTGCTTTGATCGACTGTATCCAACATGGCGGTCAGATCACAAACTTTCTCATTTTACAGCAAACAGTACACTAAAATATGTTTCTTAAAACATTTGAGAATTTTGAATATTTGATCAGCGGTGCCTACTTTGACAATTTGACTGCAATTTGGCTGATTTGGTTCACGTGTGGTAAGGCCATCAGAATTGCTACAAGTCAATAGAGTTGGCAGAGGAATGTTAATAATTTGTTGACAGATTTTCTGTCTCATTCAGTGCTGTGTGAATATAGTGACCATTTCAGCAAATATGGCAAAAGTCATTTTTTAGCTTTAATGTAGCCTAATGCTACTTTAACTAATTCAAAATTAAAAAAGTTTGTAGGAGTCGCTTCGCATTAATATGGTTGCTAGCCTATAATTGAGTAATTGCTGTCTTGAGAAAAATTTAAGCAAATGGTAAACTCTTCAAGGATGTTGTTAATTTATTTTCTTATTTAAATTAATTGGCATGCACAAAGCTCCTCCTTCTTTTCCTACTGAGCAGACTTACAGTGACCATGAGCTTTTCTTTCTTCTTCCAAAAATGTAATATTTGCTTTAATAAATAAATAACATCCACTCCTCCCCACGGGTTATTTCACACAGTGTTTTAACCCATTTCAAGTACCTCATCCTCGTCTCCAAAAGCTGCTTTCCAAAGCACGAGTCTCTGTCAAAAAAGGCATTCGCTACTCTTTTCATCGACAGTGTCATTTAATGAGAGGCACTTACAGTAGACTCTAACACAATTAGGTGTTTCATGACAACCTCGGTAAGAAAATTAATCTCTCAAATGAAATTGGTCTTGGTGCTCATTATGTCACCCAGTGGGATGTGACTTCATTTCTATTCATTGACCCTCCATGAATTAAAGCTCATTTCCTAAACGTGTCGCTTCTCATAGGCTACCACAGCAGGATGCAGGCTTTGAACCGCACCAGCTCAGAAAACCTTCCCCTCTTTCCATTTGATTCAAGGATTAGATTTGATTACAGATTTGAGCTGGACAACCTCTGCGACAGCCGTGCAGTCCCCCCGCCCCATTGTCTTCTTGTTAAATTTACATAAAGCAGATGGGATTTTGGCTTGAGATTCTTCTGATTCTCCCATGTTTCATGAGCACAACAAGGATGGTTACAACACATTAGAAAAAAAACAGCTGTAGTCATATAGGGATTCATTTGTTGACTGATATATTGCTACCAGCAACTGTTGCTTCAGTGAACAGGTCAACGATTGGCATCAATAGCTTTCAAAAAAAATCCTTCAAAATGACATTCAGCTATTGTCATTGGCTTGTACTTATCTACAAACAATACACTGTTTCACTCGACACATCTTGTCTCAAATGTCATGTCACTACTTAATAAAATTACTACTGTTCAACAACAAGACAGAGACATGTTTTTCTTTTTCCCTTTGGTGGAAGTGTATTGTGTAAGTGTGTATGTAAACATAGTTTTGACAGCAGCTCTCAAATGAAGAGAACCACGTGCCACACAAGCAAAGAAATAATACAACCAAACTCTTTGCGCACTCATAGTCCACATCTAGGACAGGTCGGCAGCAATAGAAAACAAGTAATACATTTTTTTGTTTTGCGTAGTCATGAAAATATCTGTTTTATACAAAAATTAAATACAGTTACAGTATGTTACAACTTTTTTCCCCCCCGTACAGGTGAGCTCAAGCATGACTACAAAGCCTCTGAAGAAAGAAAAAAGAAGAAGGACTAGATTGGTACTTGTAGAGGGGCTTGATAATAATACATGTGCAGCATTTGGCAAAACAACAGACACCCTTCAGCAAAGTAAAATCACCAGAGTCACCAAAGCACAGGGAGGAGAGGGTGAAGGGAAAGGGGAAGAGTGAGGAAAGGAGAGAAGCAAGTAAGGAGGGAGGCAGTGAGGCAAGATGTTTTAAGATGTCCCCGTCCACATTATTATTTTTTAATAACTTCAGATGATACTTAGAAATCATGTGTCTAGTTTTGTACAGTTTGCTCTCAGAGTGTGGGTAGCTCTATCTGAGTCTCCAGTCTGCCTTTAACGAAGTATCAGCCAATGACATTATCACAAAGCAACTGCCCCAACCGCTCTCTCTGTGACATTATAAGACAGCAGTGACTTCAACAAGCCTTTCATAAATCCATCTAGCACTCAGTATAACAGATCAGTGCACAGCCTGTTGCACCTAGTAACACTGTCACCCACCACTGTGGCCGTGGATATACAAAAGAGTTGCTTATATTGTATGCTGAGCACATTGTCCACACATCCTTTGTCCTTTATGTCCTTAAAGTTGAGAGTTCAGTCTCAACATATGTGGTCTTAGGGTTTTGGTTGAGGGGTGGGAGGCCGTTCAGGTCTCTCAGCAAAGGGAAACAATCAATAGCGGGAGCACTACAAGGGTAAGAGTGAGCTGGCGGCTGATGGGGGGATGATGGAAGGAGGCCCGTCCAGACAATTGGTCATCACACTCCCCGGGGCCCTGGCAGCGAACTCTCTCGCACAGGACGCCCGTGAAGCCGGGGGAACAATGGCACCGCTGATGGTGGTGGCAAGTGCCACCGTTCTGACAGCGCAGCATCGCGTTGTCACACACCCGAGCTGCGGAGACAAAGCAAAAAGGGCAGGGGGAGACAGGAAGGGGTGATTAATAGATCACTCAGCGATAGGGCGGCAGAGAACATCAACAGGCAAGTTCACAGGGCACAAGCTGCCTCTTCTTGTCCTGTCTGCATCGCTCTGTGTCCTTAGAGCACAGCTGACACATTAGGGAGGGTGAAGCCAAGGACTTTTGTGGAGGAGTGCACAGAGGAAGAGGAGACAGATAACCAGGGCACGTACTGTATGAATACTAGAATGCAGCCCACAGCCTGTGTCAACCCTCTCCATGAATGATTGTTCATGACAAAAGAACACAGACAGACATTTTCTGGGTTTATGGATATTTTTAGGAGTACCAAAGGGACTTTAGAGCAAATAATCCTGGCAAAACAAAAGAGCAAACAATCCATGGCAGTGATGAGGTGAAATTAATGATTAGTGAATCAAAGGATGCCAGAGTATTGTGAAACAGCCCCCCCTGTGCAGGACAGGAGATTAAATTTTGCTTCCCTCTGGCACGGTGACACTCAAAGAACAGAAAGAGGAGAAGGCATGGGGATGGATACCTGGCTCCACCTGCACCATCACTACCTTTTGATATGCAAATACGCATTTTCAGTAATTCACCAATTGCTCTTATTGTCCTATCTGCAGTTGACCTTACAACAAACAATACGGCCCTGTTAGAAGAAAATGATGTTACATCCAGGACTGCATTGTTCTAGTGGCCACCAAACATTGCTTTGTTTTGATAGAGATTGATTACGAATACATAAGCTAATATTCACATTTCCAGACAAAAACTCACGACTCAATTATCCCAGGAAGCCTCTCTGCTGGCAGAGGTGAAATCCTGGAAGAGGTAATATTTGCCGAGAGATTTCAGTGTAATTGGATATCTCTCCTTGCATAAATAGTAATCATATTTTTGGTTTTCGGTAATGTGGCTCATGCATCAGAATAAACTCAACAAATAATCATTGCTCCTGCCAAAACTGATTAAAAAGGCATTGGTATTGCATTTAATGTAATAATATTCCCATCCCCTTCAGACAGACACGGCTGCTGTTATGTGCTTCAAATGGAAACTCCACCTGTGGATAGAGGGTTTTATCATCAATAAGGGATTTTCAATAATTCGGTGATGAAGTGTTACAAATTACTCTTCTGGTGAACCCGCCTTCCTTCCTTGAAAACCCTGAGAGGTTTGGTGTGTCAGCCTCGTCGTGTTTTTACCTATTTATAGAGAGACTGATAATGATAGCATTATAAGAGCAAACACAGCAGCTATTCTCGTCAGTCAAACTCCTTACTTAAAATGCAGCACTTCTAGGGGCTGCATTGCATGATAGATTTCTCCCTGTATGATTGTTGAACGCTGGTGCAAAATAATGAGTCTGGCAAGAAGCCACTGCTCCTCCATTCAAAGACTGACAACAAAACCTGACATTTACAATTGATGATATAGATAGATTACAAATTTTCATCCATAAAAACCTTGAGCTGATGCTGAAAATATGACATCATAATCTGTATATTTAGATGTGGCACAGAAAATAGACGCAACAGACCCTGATCTGCAAATCAAATCACGAATAAGCTGTTTGTGTACATTCAGGTCACTTTGAAGGGCAAATCAATACCAATAATTTTCATAATTGGAGGCAGTAGTGCAGCTTTGAAAGGGGCTTGATTGGAAATACTTTATGATTAATGTGTGTATTCAAGGCTGGCATGCCATGGCTTCCAGCCACGACCACCGAAAGTTTCTGCACTGCAGGCTCTGCCCACCATTTGTGTACACATTTTAGGATTGCATGGTGATGCAAATCGAGGATTTAATACTTAAAGGTCCAGTGTGTAGGATTTAGTGACATCTAGTGGTGAGGTTGCAGAACTGAAACTTCTCTTGTGTGGAGGAGAACTATGATGCCTGGTGCAAAAACACGAGCCAGTATTTGATTTGTCAGTTCTGGGCTAATGTAGAAAAAAAGAAGTCGGAGTCCATGGAAGAGAACCCACTCCGTGATAAAACACAATGGTTCTTAAGCCCTGTTTCCACCAAGCAGTACGATACGATTCAGTTCAGCTTGGTATGCTTTTTTTGTTTCCACTGTGAAAACTCGTGGATAGTACCAATGGAACCGTTCTGCACGTCCCTATTTTTGTTCCCCCCTCTGTTGGGGTACCTAGCACACAGATAAGGTACTAAAAGGTGGAGCTGTGAACACTGCAGCCCATTGACTGGCCAATAGCAGACAGTCACTCTGGTTTTTGAGGGTCATGTAACCACTGTTCATATACTGTGGAGAGTTTTACATATATTAGTAGACTGTACCTATAAAATAAAAGGCGTTTTGCTGCCTCTCAAAGCAGCTGGAGTCTGAGAAAAAATAACTTAATCTGAAGGGTTACTTTTGGTTCCAAATGTACTACACCGGAAATGTTGGTGGAAACAAGACTTTTGTTTCAGGTGATTCTAAACTCATGAAAACATAGTTATGAATATTATGTGTCATTTCTGACAATAGATAAATCCTACATACTGGACCTTTAACATGGTTATAATCAATATTTTTCTAATAACAGAGGATCAAATTACTATACTTAAATTAACTCTGTGGTACTCATAGCTCTATTGAGCTCGGTGATTTCATTTGTGATTTGAGATTTTCGGAGATTTGATAGTGACTTTCAGCTTTGTTTTCCTGGCCTTCAAATATTCTGTTTTGGTTCACTGTCACCGCTCGATAGCATTGTTTTCGGCAGCAGCAGGCAGCTGTTCTAAGCAACTAAAGCTTTAAAAACCCACTCTACACTACATGGCCAGCATGCAGACAGAGAGTTAGCACCGAGCTACTGAACAACAGTGGAGCATTTACCAGCTTAAGGGAAAACTTCACCTACAAAATGACCATTTGTAGATCAATTAGTTATTCCATGTTATCTTGAATTTATGAAGAAAACTTTCTCGCATGCCTCATGAAAACGGCAAACATGTTGGGTTATAGATAGATCAAAACATCTGTTTACAAACTCTCACACAGCTTGTGCAGTATAATCCAAGTCTCATGTATCCAGTCATTTGCTCAGTACTTCCCAAAAACACATGCATTTTTGCTTAAAAAAAACCCCTTACTATTGGACTCTGACTTTAAAGAGAGCATAGATGCATTTCACCTTCTGTTCACTTTTTAGCGGAAATGCATATGGCAATTTTGTAGATGAAGTATTCCTTTTAAGAGACAGATATTTCCCTCAGGAGCTGGCAGAGATCAAAAACAGCTAAATGGAGACTGAGTCTTAAATACATGTTGATTTGTGTTTGCAGGTCTGCAACACCATCTTAAATGTGATAATATGTTGATATTATGTTCACAGCTTGTTTCCACGAGTCTCAAGTGACTAAATTATTGCAGGTTTGATTATACTTTAATTGTAATGCTTATAATCAAGCCTAACTCCCACAAACCTGTCCCCACAAGCAATATAAGCTTAAACCCAGCTGATAGGCACCTCAGGCCCTGACAGCCTCAGTCCCAGACTGACAGGACCAAGAATTCTTCTCAGTCCACTCATGCCCAACAAATCAACACCTTACAAGTGCAAAAGTGTCTGTACTTGAACTTTGCATGCGTGAAAATGGACTCCTGAATTTCAGAGTGCTGCTGCCCTGTCCTCAGTGGGTTCAAACATTAATGGCCCTCTGGCTACACCCCAATCAGTGATGTCAAAGCAGCTTCCTCATTTTACAGCTAATGGAAAACACCTGCTCTGTGTTTTGGTAAAAATCACCATGGGATGAGCTGAGTCTCTATTGTCTAGTCTACACATTAACTTTTTTTTTTCCTGTGGCCGAAGGATAATCTCTGTGTCCTCCAGTAAACCCTCAGGACCACTGTCTTTCTAAAAGCATCTGTAGCCCAGTTAGTTTGCTGATAGCGAGGCTTAAGCCTGGGTTGTCTTTGTGGAGCCACAGGGCCCTGCTCTCATGACAAAATACAGTCAAAATCAAAATAAGTCAATTATTCTGTCGCTCAGAAAAATATCTCACACAGTGTCTGGGTATGAGTGAAATAATAAGAAGTTGGTAAGTTGGTGTTTTCAGATACTATCTATTATAGATAAGATGAGCATGTCAGTGAAACTCTGTCTGTAATAACTCAACACAGTGAGTCAGATTTGTCATTTTGGGCTATATTAAGGAAAGGAATTGTAATTATCTCCTATGAAAAGCCAAAAGTGTGTGTGGAAAGAGAGAGACTGTTGAAAGGGGCTCCTCGGGAATTTAGTATTGCACTTCTGTAAAATTTGGGGACATATAAGAGAGAGATCTGAAAAAGAATCATCAAAATTAAAGCAACAGAGCCTGATATATCCTCACCTTTCTGGGCCGTCCACTTTAAGAACAATACTGTAACTATATCTACTGTATATCATTTGAATAATCATTATAACTCAAGTGGATGGTGAGTCCATGCCGCAACTATAATGACAACGGCAGTGGCGAATGTTATCGTTGAGATCATATGCGATTTGATGAACAGTAGAAACACTGACAGCAAATCAGAATCCATCCAAACTTCTAGACCATCACATTCAACATGGCACTGTGGAGATTCATCACTAAAATTCAAAAATATACATCCCTCTTTCATAATAGAATCAGTCTTAAAGGGATAGTGCACCCAAAATTGAAAATTCACCTATTATCTACTCACCCATATGCCGAGGGAGGCTCAGGTGAAGTTGAAGACTCCTCATAACACTTGTGGAGATCCAAGGGGAGAGGGGGTAGCAACACAACTCGGATACTGGAGGCTTACGGCGCCCCAGATTCAAATGTCCAAAAACACATAACTGAAACCACAAAATATCTCCATACTGCTCGTCCGTAGTGATCCAAGTGTCCTGAAGCCCCGACATAGAAAGTTGCTTGGAACTCTGTTTTTAGCCTCACTGTAGCCTGTAGCTCTAACTGCTTCTCTGTGCACCGTGCTCACGTGTGCTCGCTTGCTTGAGACCATGAGACATGGGCACCACGTTCATGTGTGTTCACGTGCTTTCGCTGGTCTTGTGCGCAAGCATGTCGGGGCTTCAGGACACTTGGATCACTTCGGACGAGCAGTATGGAGATATTTTGTGGTTTCAGTTATGTGTTTTTGATGTGAGGACTCTAAAACTTCACCTGAGCCTCCATTGGCATATGGGTGAGCAGATAATGGCTGAATTTTCATTTGTGGGTGCGCTATCCCTTTAATAAAGAGAAGGACATCTGGGATGCAATGGGGCTCACCCTCGGGATCAGGCGTAAGTGTTTTATTATTATTATTGAGAGAGCTGAGGAGACAATTATGAATAACCAATGGTTTTTGTTTCTCTGTGCAGCGTACAGCAGTAACAAGGTAAAAAATATCCATTTTCCTAGGTTGCTGACACAGCTGGAGCATGCAGCACGTGCTTGGTGCTTTACAGAATGTGATTGTACGTCAGTGTGGGTGCTCACATCATTATTGTTATAGTTATCATTCTTGGTGTGGAGTACAGGTCAAGCCCCCAAAATGCTGGATCCCAAATTTCCCATAATGCAACACAGTAGTTTATTTCATTAGACAGTCCCTGTCTGACACATCCCCATGTTTTTCAAACTGCATGCCACCTAGTGTGTAATACAGGCTTTCTGCTTAAAATTAGCAGTCTAAGACCAAGCGGAAATAACTGTTATGACATGATCTTTACAGTTTCCAAGTACTCACTGTGATAAATACAATGAATTTTATGTGTAAATCTGGTAGAGTGCTCCTTTTAATAATAGATAATACAATACACATTATGCATTTTGAATGATTTCTGTATGTAATTGTATCTTATATAAGGGAGTCAACAGTGTGACATCACTCACTTTTGGACTTGTGCTGGCAGCAAGTGAGAATAAAGCAATTTGAGTCCCAGCTAAGCACTGTTGTACTCTCTCTGAGACATATGTGCACCTCACACCTGTGTGAGAAGTGTGACATTTTAGCAGTATAACTGTTATGACAGATCCACACTTGGGCCTTGGTGTCGCACGAAGCAGCATGAAGGAAATTCACCACAGCAACAGCACAAAAGTGATAGATAGGAAGGACAAAGAGCTGAATTAGATTTCATATCACTGCTTGTGTGACTGGAATCATGATGCAATTGAAAGGTGAATGTGATTGTGTCTTGTCGTCCTGTATCACATTCTGTAGCCCACTGTTGATTGGATTATTTTGTCAGTTAGGACATGTTTCATCTGCTATGATACTAAAATATTGGACGTATTGGCTTTTTAGAGTGGTCTGTTTATGTCCCAAACATACTCAGGCAGTTCTCTAATCCTCTCATCTCAGAGAGCTTGATGTCCTCAGATACTCTGCGACGGAAGTCTCTTAGATACAGATCTGGATCTTATGTAGTAGAAAAAAGTTCTATCGAATAGCCAGCCTTTTTAAATGCTTCAGTTCATAGCAACAGATCTGATATTACATGAGTTTTGTTGCAGTCATGTGAAGCTTGAAACGAAGTTACAGTATTAAAGATCCCCTTTTTTAAACAAGAAAATCCCCACAAAGACAGCTGCACCTCCATTTAATTACATGCAGGGAAAAACACATTAGTTATTGATACTAGTTATTCATTTAATATTAAAAAAAAGCTTCTATACCTGTAGACTCACCAGTGCAATTAACTATAACTGGAGACAGTTTTCAGATACAGGATCAGCTAATTATATGCTCTGAGACAGAATAGTGTTGCTTCAATTACATTGGATCAATATCTTTTGCCATGGTGTCAGGGTAAGCTGAAACCTGCATTCAGCCATGCCTCCTGTTATCATATTAACACGAAGGCTTCATCATTAGTCATGACTCGAGGCTCTGAGGTTCAATATAAGGTGTCAGCTGCGTAGTAGCACTTGACAGTGGCAGGAATACAACACTGCATCTGAAGACAGAAAGGGCCTGATTTAACTTTCACTCAAGCAAAAGTCCCGTGTCAGTAAATGCTTGTCAAGTCAGAATTAGAGGATTAGAGTGTTACATTAAAGGAGTAGTTTAAAAAACAGGGAAATATATCCTCACAGTCGTGGCTGCTAAATGTGAAGCTGAAGACTGCAGCCTGTTAGTTTAGCTTAGCATAAAGAGTGGAAGCAGGCTAATTTGGCTTTGATGAAAAAAACTACCAGCACCAACAAAGCTCATGAATTAACAGTTACGTGGTGAAAGTACTTATTGGGAAACGGCATCATTAATGTATTAAGAGGGTTCTTTCATGATGTATTATAGGAGAAAGTCTTTTTGGGGCCTGATGGAATCACATGTGACGGACTTGGTGGAAGTTGTAATTCAACTTTTGGCCACTACGACAATTGGCTTTGAGGTGCAACGTTCCTTAAAAAGAAGTTTTAACATGTAAAAGGATGGAATGTGTTACTAGTGAGGTTTAGAGGTGCTGGTAGGCATTTTTTCAGGCTAACTGTTTCCCCATGCCTCCATGTTTTATGCTAAGCTGGCTGTTCCTTTAAAGCATTGCTCCTTCTTAAGATCATTTAAAAACACTTTCAGAAAATCCATTATTGAATTCCACACTGGTTGACTTTGAATGCGTCATGTTCCCACGACAGGCAACATATATAATTATTACTTTTCTTTTTCATTTTTACAAAAATCACTGATTCTAAAAAGATGTTGTCAGAAAGGTGCAGCAAAAACATTTGCCATCATTTAAAAAAAAAAAAATTGAGATCTAATTAAATTTGAATTTAGACATTGAGGGTTTTTTTATATCTAGAATACTGATGACAGATAACGTTGACATTTTGTTGGTTTTAAGTTGTGTTACTAAAATCCACCGTCTTCTAAATACATCATGCCAGCATCATGGTGAACAAAACCCTACGTCAGCAAAATGTCATAATGTTAACCTTCACACAACGTGGAATTCTAATGTCATTAGGCATTTAAAATATTGTCAGCTCGATTTTCATTCCAACCAAAATTAACGTTTGTCTTGCGTAACAGTCAAACGTCTGTCCGACATCATGTTGACGTCCAGTGCCAGCCGGGTAGGGTAATGCACATGGAACCGAATTTCCTCACTGCAAGTTCCACCTGGTAACTTTTAACCATACACTGTTAGCAGCATATGCTGGGATTAGTGTGTGAGTCAGTCACTATGGTGAGAGCCAATGAAACACCAGAGCTAGAAGACCTGCCTGAAGCTTCCATGTCAGCACTACTGTCTGTTCAAGATAAAAGTGAACAAATAATTCCTTACGCATTTGAGTTTTTTTTTCTGCTGTACCAAACTCCCACTGAACCATGGCTTTTGTGTACTGTTACTACCCTAGCACCGATCATTGCAAATGCTAAATATCTTCTTTACATTTATTTCAGAGACACTTCTGTTACAGTATAAAATGTCACCTCTCCACTAAAAGAAGTCACCTCTTGTTGCACTTAGGGATTTTTCTTATGAAAACACCTACTGTCATGGGACATTTAAAACTGCAACAGTAAGTGCAGAAAATTCAGTACACAGACTTGTAAAAGCTTTTCATGAAATTGTTAAAGGTTAGAGTGACAGTGTGTTCTGACACTTAATATGGAAGCGATGCAGATTACACAGGGAAGCAGATTTGTTTGTTATCCACTCCATTGCAGTAACTGGCTTCTGTTCACCTCTGACACTGATGCATCTGGTTCCCAGCTTTGTGAGTCCAGGGAAGAGAAGAAAACACCCTCTCTTGATCGTGAAAATCCTGCAAGTCCTTTTTTATTTTTATTTTTTTCTTCTGGCTATGAGAGCAGTGGTGCAGATGCAACTTAACACTCACTACACAGGATATCTGGGCCCGAGGATTAGCTGGAGATAGCTGGAGATCAATCTACATAAACCCCCCTGGAGCCTCTTCTCTCCTTCCCTCTCCTTCTCCTCTTTCCTTTTTTTTTCTTTGTGAACATGGCAGAAAGGGTGCACCCCCAGAGAGCATTCTGCGTAATTAAAAAGAGGGCATGATCAAAGGGGTTAGGAGGCTGTGGACTCGGTGATCATGAGGCATGTGGTCCATTCCCTGCAGTGTTCTCACAACAAAAGGTCTGCCTTGTACGGACCAGCGTGTGTTTGTGTGCATGCAGGATGAAAGCATCTGGGCTTTGGGAAAACAACTGACTGCAAACTGCTATTTGCATATTCTACATTACATTTTTTTTCCAAATTGCCGAATCAATAAGCAATCAATTCTATATTGGTAATGTCATGCTGAAGTTACAAAGCCTATAAGCCTACCTTGGTTACGATTTGCAACACCAAGAGATGAAGCATTTGCTCGATCTGTGTGAAAATGGGAAAGGTTATATATTACACTGAGTTGTCATATAATTCATGCTGTTACGTAGTTAAAGCACAGGGACAGCATGCATAGACTCTCAATTTTAATAATAATCTGTGAGTCATAAAGGCTGATTTGCCTCAGAGTTATTGTAAAGTTTCTGCCATGTATTTTGGAGAAGTAGTAAATGGACTAATGTAGAATAGTATGCATGCAGCTTAAATGAGTGAATCTTCCACAAGACAAAGGCAGAGACACGTACATATGGTAGCTGCTTTTGTTATCCAGTATGAGCAGTCGCCTTCAGGCATCAACATGCGTAAGGATGCATGGTGGGAGCCATGTCTTCATAAAAAGTAGTTTTCTCTTCTCAGGCTTTGGGCAAATATCTGTCTGTGCGCTTAGAGCAAATATTCTAGTGTGGAAGGCAGATGATTCTCAGTAGTGCCTGCTGATGCACAGGCCCAAACATGCAGGGCTCCTGCAGTATTTTATGAACTAGCAAGTCATTTATTCTTGAATCATACTAAGGTTTTAGCTTGTTTACCAAAAAAATACCATTAATATTCCTGCTGCTTATCATTTTGCAAACCATGCTGCTTAGGCATATGGTATTTTCTCCCTTAAAACGGTGCTTGGAAAGTAGGAAACATCTTAGGCTTCCATTATTTTGAATTGGTCCATTTCCATTATTTTTCTTTTTAAAATCAAAATCAAAAAGCCTCTTAATGGTCTCAATGGTCATTAAGGTAATGTCTCATTGGTGAATGCTACATGAAAATAGATTGAATTCATTCAATGGTTTCCATTCATTTCCTTGAAGAACAACATTTTCAAAGTATGAAACCGGACAGCATGGTTGCATAACTGTTAGCAGGAAGTAAGTATGATTTGTAATAAAATGTGAAAAATCAGCTTTAGTCCCTTTACATTTTTATGTTTTTCTTAAAACAAGAAAGAACTTTTGTCTGTCGGATGAGAAAATACTGCTCATTTGAAATTCACTTTCTTTTATTTCAATAGTATTTTGGGACAAGTGTCACTCATAGACTGTATATGAAGATGGTCGATGCATTTCCACCTCCTCCCACTGTAAAAAAAAAAATTAAAAATTAAGCCAAAGTATCATGGATACGGACACTGCCATCTTGCAACAGTGATGCCATTTAAAGCCAGAGTCTGTGCAGTGGCGATCTCTGGGGTATTGTCTTGCCACCCATACACCTGTTCAATCCATTGTGAGGGACGCTATTCATTATGACTACACCAGTTGGCACACACAGCTGTCAGTTCTGACTTCAAACACCCTTTTTAAAGCATCAAATACCTAATTAAAACCAAACTTGAACACTTGAACATACGGTAGCGTGAAAAGAACTACCTGAAATGACAGAAACCATCTTTGGGAATAATGTATTTGATGCTAACATAGTTGTTTTAGTTTGGCCCATGTCTGCTCTGCTAACATGGAGGTGGCGTGGTTTACGACTTATACTGCAGCCAGCCACCAGGGGGCGATTGAGATGTTTTGGCTTTGCTTTTCGAGAGCTGTCAAATCATCCATCTTTATTATACAGTCTATGATGCCACTATTAAAACTGCAGTTTACTTACACCATGCACTGGCTCACTTCTATTCATAAAAGTCGGATATTAAGATGTAATTCAGCGTTAATGCCTTGTTAGGATGCATATTCTTTCACTGTGGAAAAACATACTGATGAATGATAATGGTAATGTACAGCACGATTTCACGCACCAACCTCATCAGTCAAACAAGAGTTAGTCATCACTGAGGGAGGAAACCATTAGTCAGCATGCCAATTTAAAAAGCTTGATCAACTTACGCACTGGTCCATGATTACTGGGGATACCTGCGGAAAGAGCGAAGAAAAAATGTTTAATGAAAGTGACTTATTTCATTTTACTCTGGAAACTTTATTGTTTGTGTTGTTTGTTTTGAATAATTCAAAGCTCACCAGCACACATCAAATTGGTCTCCACTGTGTCCAGCACTGATTAACAGCAGCTACAGCTCTGCAGCGAGCCTGACCACTATGTGGTCTAACACCCGCTTACTTCTGATGATAATAACAGGTCTGCCAGTGATGAAATGTCAACAGAATCAAAACTCTCAATACAGAAAGTCTTTGTATCAGCATTTTAATTTATGTTCAAAGTAAATATGTTTGCTTTCCTTCTCTTAAAAGGAAGATAACAGTAATTTTTCTGTATCACATGTGCATCTACGAATCTCGAAATCAAACCAGTCAAACAGCATCTGAAAATAATTCATAGAATTTGCTGTAATAATCTCTGATTGGAGATATTGGATATTTCCAAGCACTTGTCCGTGAGCTGGAGCTGACTTGGGCAAGACGGTTACAGCCTTTGTCTGCAACGTGTTATCAGTATGTGGCTGTGGATTCACTATCTTTGTTACGTTAATGTAATCAGCAGGGAAATCCTACCCCACAATTAGCCCAATTTCTGATCATTTTCTGATGCTTTATCGCTTTATCCTTCTGTGATTATGTTTCCGTGGGGTTTTCATATTGTTTGCATCCCATTCATCACTTCATTACGAGTTTGGGGCTGTCACAACAACTGTTGGCAAGTTCACAACACTGCAGCAGCAGGAAAAGCACAGATTTTATGCTCCAATTTGCAAGAAACCAAGCAAGCTGCAATTCCTGACCAGTGGTTGTTCTGTGTGAGAAATGGAGGGCAAACAATATTGCCCTTTGAAGCCAAAGCACATTCTACAGTCTGATCAAACTCTCAGCCCCAACCCCTCTTAACCTGTGAACCTGCTTTGGAACACAAGATGAGTTGACGCTCCCTGCAAAGTGGACTGTCAACATAATTCTCGAAGTGATTCCTCTTCTGCTCTGCAGGCAACTTACAGATTTTTTTCTCCTCCTTCTTTTAGGAAAGCCTTGGATTTGAATCACTCTCAGTCGCTCTCTGCCGCTGACAGCTATGGCCCATAGCAACCCAGGGCTCCATTTTGGGCTCTAATTTATTAGATGAAGGGTCACGTATGTCCATATATCTGCATGTGCAGGGATTTGAATATGTAATAGACCTCGCCCTGTTCCTACCTGTGAGATAAATGACTTCCGTGATTAAAGAGGAAGACTTGATGACAGATGAAAGCTATTAAACCATAATTACATTTTGCACGTTCAGCATATTTGTCTTGGTACGAGGCCTGTATGTTTAATATCCTCATAGGAAATATAAGCTTCACATAATGGATAAAGGCATGTTACTAGGCTTTACTTATGAGAGAAATAAGAATAATCCAAGACAAAAGTGTGTTCATTCAACACCTGGGGGACCAATATTGTTACGTCATTTCCATGTGCAACATTATTGCATTTTATGCCACTGCCAAACAAGTGCTTAATATTGCTTTTGATATGGCTAGACCTTGGTTTCATCAGTTCAGTGCAGATGCGGCCAAGTGTTGGATTTTTTAATAACGGCCTGTCAATCTGACAGCGAGCACCACATTGCAGGGAGACTCATAACAGAGGAGGTGCAGGGGTAAATCCAGCAATATCTCCTTAGAGTTCACAGACGTTCCCAAAAACAAACTCCCACTCACAATCAAATGTGCTCCATGTGCATGCATGCACACCCACACAGTTTTGTGCACCTACATGCATATACAACCACTCATAAAATTCGTACAAATGACTGTGTACTCCACCAATTTATCATCAGCAAATAGCCTAAAGAAGAGCAAGAAAAAGCACCGTTACTGCACAAACGTACTCGCACCAAATCAGCGGATCAATAGCAATATCACATCTCTGTACAAATCTAATCAGAGTGCCATGTCTGAGAATTCAAGTCAGACAATCAAACTGAGCATCTGAAAAACCTGCTGTCAATCCCAGCAGACTGCTGCCATGAGAGTTTCTGACTGCAAGGCTGAATCAGTGTGAACGGAGGACCAGAGGGCTAGATCTTCCACCATCTGGCCTCGCCTGGCCGTCCACCACCACATCCCTGAGTGGCTGTATTAGATTTATTGAGGCAATGAGCCCCCTGCCTCAGGCTTGGGATTTGATAAATGTGACTCAACTCCCGTCCAAGATTATAATGGGGATAATGCAAAAGAGCACCTTCTGCCTCAGAGATACCATTTGAACAGGCAGAAAAATATCTAGCATTAGTTCACACTTGTCATGGAGTTGAGGCAGGAATACTAAATTAACTGTTAAAGTATTAGAAGGAGATTATGTGCACTTAACACTGAATGTGTAAAACACAGCATGACTTATCATTGAGTTCCTACAAAACAAGCCCAACAGACCCAACTAGTGACATCTAAATAACAAAATAGGTCATCACTGCCTTTCACAATGACTCATATGACTATTCTAAAGGAGAGTCTTATTAGAGCTTTCTGATAGACCCGCCCTATGATTCAAGAATAGGTGACATTTAATTTGATAAAGTAGTCTTTGCTCAGCTTCCGCCTACAAGCCTTTTGAGGAACTTTAAAGCCTAATTGAGACCAATGATTCATGATGAGACAAAACAGTTTAAAGGGATAGTGCACCCAAAAATGAAAATTCAGCCATTATCTACTCACCCATATGCCGAGGGAGGCTCTGGTGAAGTTTTAGAGTCCTCACAACACTTACGGAGATCCGAGGGGATCTGGGTCGCCATCAGCCATTAGGTGTGCAGTTGTGCTGCTACCCACTTCCCCCTCGGATCTCCGTAAGTGTTGTGAGGACTCTAAAACTTCACCTGAGCCTCCCTCAGCATATGGGTGAGTAGATAATGGCTGAATTTTCATTTTTGGGTGCACTATCCCTTTAGGAACATTGCAGAGACTCAAGCTGGCTGATGGTGTCACCTGCAACACAGCTGGTCAAATCACAGCAAACAATGTGTTCGCAGGTGCTCTGTCCCCACCAAGGCCTCTGTTTCTGTCCTCACTGTGTGTCGGTGTTGGACGTTGGGTCGCTGCTGCTGCTCGCTGTATGACTAATCATTTGGCACTAGTTAATACAGTCCATCTGATGGTCATTGTGTTTGTTTTTCCCTGCTTCATCACTACTACAAGTGTAGTCAGCATCTCACTATCACTATCCTCATTCATATGTTAAGAAGCTACAAATTATATCCAGCCACAATATAAGCCTGAAAAGCTGAACAAAGAGTTGTTGCATAGAGATGACGATAGTCCATCTCATCTAGTTGCATTCGCTTTGCAAGTAGTTGCCTGTTTCAACTCGGCTCGTCACGGATCTTTGGTCTGAACTGGGCTTTAACTGTATCTTATAGTTTTCATGAGCAGATGGACTTTGCTCAGTTGTCATGAAGATGGCTTGGTTGTCATCATGTAACCTACCCATGGAACTTTGCTCAAGTTATGTCACAACTTAATTGCAGACCTTGTGTCTGTTCAAGGATGTTAAGGAATGAAAAGAGTCAACATGATCAATGAGGAGTCAGTGGGCAGCCAAAGATCAAGAAGGCTACTCACAACCAACACCGAAGACATTCTTTGAAAAGAGGCAGGTGTTTAAATTGCTCTAAAATTTTACCCACTTAAAATAGAAAAAAAGAAATGGAAAGTCAGATTCAGTCACCCTGCCCACACACACAAAAAAATCTAAGTGAGCAAACCTAGTTACAAGATCTTGAAAGAAAAGATGATGGTTGTGGTCGAGATAAAAAAAAGAACTCTAATCATCTTTGATTGTCGGGTGGAACAAGATGCAAATTGCAAGACCTTGTATCAATGTTACACCATCTGAAAGCTCCAGCCACTCTAACCTCTTCCCTCAATGTGTGTTCAGGCTGAGTGTGAAGCAAAATTTTGAGGCAGCATAATTGCATACAAAGTCAATGGAAAGATGCAATTGGACTTGGCTAAGTTGCCCGGGATGCTGGCTAACTTACAGCTAACACCTTTACAGTTGGTAGACTGGCTGTTTGGGGCAAATAAACAGAAATGGTCCAGCCGTCAAACCCAGGCAGGTGAGGGTAGACATGTCCTGCTACTTCCATCATTGCTTCTAAGTTAGCACGGATATTACTCACACGATTAAAGAGGTAGTTTGTGACTGCAACATAAACTGAGGTTGCCCCAAGAGTTTAAACAAACACCCACAGTTGTAATTTTAGTGTTTGATATACAGTTCTAATTGTATGAGATTTTGTACTGTAGGAAGATTGCTAGGTCCACTATCCAAAAGATAACAAACTGTATGTGATTAGCAGTTAGCAAAGAGGTAATGTGATATGGAGGAGCAAGGATTTCCTAAGAGCATAGAGTAAAACTTAAAAGGTACTATGTTTTATTATTGCATCAATACGGGAAATGCTTTGTTAATAACAGCAATTAGCTGCATGGCCACTCTATATCTACCAAACGTTAGACACATTAGTGTTATACTTACATATATTTGCTGTTCCTTTGGGTATAGGGAGGTAGGAGCCCACACTCCAGGCTCTCCCGTGGTAGTGCCTCTTACAGCGGCTGCAGTCTGGCCCTGTGGTGTTGTGTTCACACTCACAGCCCAGCTTCCCCTTGTCAAACACACAGCTGTTGGCATGCAGGTTACACTTGCACCTGAGACAGAAAGATAACAACAAAAGACGGACACATGAATAGGCATCCTTCTGCAGCCATTGAATCCATACCCTCTGGAGGGAATGCACAAAGTCTACCCTTGCTGCGGCATGTATTTGTGCTTTTCAATTTTTTTGACAGGGGTAAATTGAAATCCTGGTGGGTTATCTGACTTGGATCGTGCCTCCACAAAGCTTCATTATGCTCTCCTTTAAAAAAAAAACAAGGCCTCATTTGTCGCTGCCTCTGTGGAGAGAACAGCGTCGCGAATAAGGTCACTTTTGCCACTCTGAGAGCTAAATGAAAGGCACTCTGTAAGATTCGCTAATTGAGCACAAAACAGGGATCTGATAGAGAGATGATAGCATAAAGAGAAGCCGCGTAGCCTGAGAATTCTCTTTTTTCTCCCTCTTCAAAGTTACTGTGTTATTTGGCAAGGGAGCCTTCAGGCAGGAAACCCTACCGGTCGACAGAGCTGGTTTATTAGACAGAACTGTGGCGGAGCTGACAGATGCTCCTGACTGGAGAGGAGAGAAGGCCTGATGGCTTT
This sequence comes from Epinephelus awoara, assembly GCA_035609425.1. NCBI lineage: Eukaryota > Metazoa > Chordata > Actinopteri > Perciformes > Serranidae > Epinephelus > Epinephelus awoara. Next base: position 22,285,855 of record CM069306.1, on the reverse strand, counting down.
CAACACTCAACCAAATCCACCCCCTCTTTTGACCACATGGAACAAGCGCGCTGGTATTTCCAAGCTTGTGGAAGAAAACAAGTTGGTTTCAGTTTGAGTCTCACTTGTGTGTTTCTAACAACCTGAATGAGAAGGGAGTAAATTATGTTCTTAGAAAATAAGCTTTTTTTGTTATATTGTAACGAGAGTTGTGTTTACTCCCACTGAAGAGCTCCGTCAGAGGCAGAACAGCCTGTGTTTGTTGAGATATTACAGTTTCATATTCCATGTGTAGTCCAAATATAATTTTCCGTATTTGATTTTACTCCTCAGAGGAGGGTAAAAGGTTACAACTAGTGACCTCAGCTTCTCAGGAGATTGGGTGGTGATACAGAAACAGTTGAGGGAGGGATGGATCTGACACACTACCCGTCCCCAAGGGTTTGAGCGGCTTACGGTTACACATATGTTTGTTTTTACAAAGTGCTTCCGAGGGAAGATTTCTCCCATTTGAGACCGAGGAGCCGGGTATCTGTTGCCTACAATCTTCGGTGAACATGAGACAGAGCAATGACAGCAGCAGTCAGAAATACATCCATTCTAATTGACTTCCTGGCCTTCCTGTGACATCTCACATTAATGATAAATAACTGCGGGAAACAAGGGAAAATGAAGCCTGTTCTGTAGAGCTGATAAGCAGCAGTAAAAACGAAGAAAGAAATGTGGATGTCTGGTAACATCCACCAACGGGAATTGTTTTATTATAACCACAAAATGTATCATTTGTAAGCATCATCCTCACAAATACTTAATATTCATAACCCACTTATATTGTAAAAATGTCTTTAGAAATACCACTCTTCAAAAAATGAAAGGTGCTTGATTAGGGTTTGCAGGTTCACACCTATAAATGTTTGAATTCATTTAAGTTAAAATTATTCTCATAATGCCTTACTGCAATTTTAGGGTATATAAACATTTACTTGTTATTACATGATTGCAAATTCGTTGTCCATTCAAAAAAATACATCACCCACAAAATGGTCTGTATAAGGAATAGTCTGCTGTGTTACCTTCAGTCTGTGAAGAAAACCTTCTCTTTCTCAAATGCATTTTTGACAAAACCTTACTTTTGGATTTAAAACTGTACTGAAAGTTCTCATCAAAGCCAGACTCCAGTATGAAGGGGTTTTTTTGTAGCAAGAATTTATGTACTTGGAAAGTACTGAGCATACAGCTGGGTAAATAAGACTTAGATAATACTGCACGACTTGTGTGAGAATTTGGATGTTTTGATATAGTTTTCTGGTCCCCAATCAATCAATAAATCAACATGTTCACTGTTTCTGTGAAGGCATGCGAAAAAAACAATGTTTTCTTCATGAATTATGATTACAATGATTTACATATGGTTATTTTGTTGGTGAAGTATTCCCTCCACATTGGGTTTTCCAGCAGTTTACAAAGAGTAACAGTTACAAGGTATCAATTTTATGTATGGTTTGGGGTGTGCCAAATCATCTCATTACAATGCGAGTATAATTTTCAATATCATACGAAAAATTGATATTGTGATACTCGCGATATTTTGACTTGTTGACATTGACGTCATACTGTTACCCGTGTCAACAACAAGCATAGCTGAAAGCTAAATTAATACCGAGTCCACGGTGGTTCCAAAAAGAGGAGCAGCTTTGTTAGTGTCATAACAGCTTTGTGGCGTCATAAGGCCTGAGCGTCCTGAATGTTTTATGAACAGCTCCAAACTTCTCTATTAGTGGGTAACCACTCAGAGGGAATTATTTTCTTAAATTAATCATAGAATATTTTTTATACTAATTTGTCATGTTGTTAAGAATATAGTCGCAAAAATACTCTGAAATATTGTGATATTATTTTAGGGCCATATTGCCCACCCCTATGTGTGGGCTTATATTAATTTTACCAAGTGATATAAAGTATTTATTTATTTTGCATACGTAAAACTGTTTACTATGTATTTAAAGTCCTTGAGACAGTATTTTATGTGATTAGATGTGACACTTTGTTTGTATCGGCACGATACTGGAATTTCTAACTTGGATACAAAACCTTAAAGGGACATTGTGTAACATTTTCAGTTGTTTATTGGCAAAAATTGATGTCTGCATTCATAAATATGTCATCACTGGTGTACTATTACCTCCACCAATAATCTGACTTATTCTCGTAAAAGGAGAATTTAGGATTTGTTTGTACATTGTGCGGGTAAGTCGTCTGTGGGGTTCCATTACGGTTCGCCATCTTGAGAATACACCCGCCAGCAAGGGACATACAGCACCGCCTTCGGCGTTTTCGTTGAGAGCCAGGCCAGCACTGCGTGACTGAGGAGCCGAAGGAGAGGAGCAAGAGGCGCTTCGCTACTACCCTGGCAAATTTGAAACTAAGTCCCACTCTTGGAGCATAATGCAGGATCATGCATATGCAGCATCATGGGAGACGGAATCCTTGTCGCCAAGAAAGCGCAAAAGGGAATAGAAAAGGCAGCGCGACCGGCGAATTAAAAAAAACAAGGGTCAGCATCGGGGTAGCCTTTCCCAGGTAGAGAGAGCTGCTGAGGGAGAATGGTAATGCAATCACAGGCCAGCGCCGCTGTTGGCTGTTAGCCGCTGTTAGCGGCCAGTCGCTAACAGCCTCATCCCTCTCCTCGCATCACTGCACCGCTGTTAGCTGCTGTTAGCGCTGGCCTGTGATTGTATTACCTTTGTCCTTCAGCAGCTCTCTCCACCTGGGAAAGGCAACCCCAATGCTGACCCTTGTTTTTTTAATTCGCCGGTCACGCTGCCTTTTTGATTCCCTTTTGCACTTTCTTGGCGACGAGGATTCCGTCTCCCGTGATTCTGCATAATACATGATCCTGCATTATGCTCAAAGAGTGGGACTTTGTTATGCGGCAGTAGTGCCACTGGCCACTAACAGCTGTTAGCGGCGCAGTAATGCGAGGAGAGGGATGAGGTGTGTGATGTTGAGCCACTTGTCAGTTGTCAAAGGACAAGACGTGATTGGCTTGTTTCGATTTACACCCGCCCCAACAGTCCTACGTTGTAAACACAGCCAGCATGGTGAGGAGGGGGTTTGTCAACTCGCGTCGCGTGTGTCTGTGTAGCAGCCTGAATGAATACTCCATGTAGTATCGGATGACATGGTTTCATCAGTGTTATCATAGCTTTTTGGTACACAGCGGCTACAGTTGTTGCAATATGTGTTTGAAACAGTGAGTCGCTAGAGTGCGCCATCTGTTTGAATGCAATATATGATTTCAACGTTAGATGGGAGAAATTCCTACACACTGTGGCTTTAAGACATATTTTATGGATAGTTCATATTATTTCCACTGCATAACAAGAACGCACAGACCACAAAATAAAACGTACAGTTAACTCAAATAGTGAATGCAGTTACTGCTGTGGCCCTTTGCTGCATGTTTTATTGTGGATTTGTGTATTATATGTTGTATTTGTTACATTTTAATGTGTTTTGATTGGCTGGGACCTTGGCCAGGTCTCTAGTAAAAGAAATTTCAGTCTCAAAGGGACTTGTGGTTCAATATTGGTTAAATGAATAAAAGCCTCACTGCAATTTTGGACATTTTTGAAAGGCTTTTGACTGTTCAATGACTCAAAGAAATCTTAGGTGAGCCTGCAGGAATTCACATAAACCGTAGATGGCCATGCAAACCTTTTCAGTTCAAGCTGCCGTTGTTGCAGTAACATAGATTTCTACAGCCACAGCAACATTTAAGTTGAACACAACTACTTAAGTCTTTCTATAAAAGAAAATCACCATCTCTCCTCAGGTTAAAGTGCTGTCTCACAACATTAGCAGCCATAATGGATGCGACTGAATACCAGCTCACATTCACAGCAACTAAATGCTAGTGCCTCTTACCCTGCATTCCCCGTAGTCCTTAACTTTTTAATCAATTAAAGTCCCTGCTCCATAAAATTAATGACTGGGTGTAGCTCTTCTGCCATGCAGACAGCAGCAGCTCCCTGAAGTCAAGAGCGATGAGATTTGACCTTCCACTTAATTAAAAACCAGCAAAATCTGGATCATCGAGCCCAACCGGTGCACGTTGCACGCTGATAGAGTAGAGGATGTGCACTCAGGGGGGCTCTGGGATGTGATGCTTTTGCCGCTGGCATTGTCATATTGAAATCAGAGAGTTTTTCTGTCTCCGGTTTTGGCCACAAGAGGAAAGAGATCCCCTGTATGTCCAGCCATTTTAAACGGCACCATTACGAAGGCAGGCGAAGTTTTGATGACCTTTATTCAGTATAAAGCCCAATAACAATTGGTATCAGCCATTATCCAAACAAGTGACCCTCCCTTAGGAGACACTGGAGATCATTTAGCGTCTTTGTCCCTCCTTCGTCAATCACATTTTTCTTCAGCTGGGGGTGAAAACTCTCTCAGAGGGGACAAAATGGAACACTGTCATGGATGTCTGTCATTGTTCAAGTGTATGTGTGTGTGAAAGAAAGGGGTAAGGGGAGTCATTACTAGACACTACTTAGAGTTATTCATCAAAATCACAAACACAAAGAGCAAACTGTCGTACCGTTAGTGGTAGCTAAATACGACTATAGTTTAGATTTTGTTTGTTCAGCAATATCTTGTCCAGATGTAAAAAAAAAAAAAAAAAAAAAAAAAAAAAATCATTATTATGTTGTCAACAGTTGTTGTCTGAACTGTCTCTTTGATATCAAGTAGTTTCAATGGACACTGATTACAGTGAGTTCTGTAAATTGTCCAGAGTAACCACACCATTTCCTTTATATCTATGATGCTTTCCTTATTTTCTGTTCTGTTTATTTTCTGTCATAAATATAGTGTACACTGTTGGATGTTCATATTTAATGTGGCCGAAATTTCATGTAATTAGGTAAACACATATAAAAGTAATCCTTATCATCAAAAACCTCAAGGTTTAGATTGTTCCAAATACTCTTATTTCTTTATATTCATCTGTACACTACTGCAAGTCTTTAAGTCTTTATATTACATAGCCTACTCTCCAACAAGACGCTTCGAGCAAACATCAGGGAAGAGTGATCTTGGTTGCCGACTTTCATTTGTCCAAGATTTCAGATCATATTCCTGCTGCAACATGTCCAGTTGGGTTCAGAAGCTTCTATCTGTGATTTTTAATCCCAGCTGCAACTACACTGCTACATGTAGCTACATGCTAATGTCGGGAAGTATTTTATTTTGGTTGCTGGTGATGTTTATTTTTCCCCAGGTTTGGATCATATTCATGCTGGTTTAGAAGCTTTTATTGGTGATTTTTTCACGTTAGAAAGTGCAACTGTTCTCCGTTACATTCAGTTCCCTGGCTGCAACGACAATGCTGTCAGAACACGCTGACCAGTCAGAGCAGACTTGGCTTTTTAGGGAGGGGGCTTAAAAAGACAGGTGGTAAAGGGTGTTACACAATACAGGTGTTCCAGCACAGACTGTATCAGGAAAATAAAGTGTTTTTGAACATTAAAGCATGCAAACTCTTTGACACTCCGCTTCCTTGGGTCCTGAGCAATACACCTGCCATGACATAGTAGCGCTAGAATATACATTTAATTTAGGTGCAAAAGCTCAAACAAACATTTTATGGCCTCAATGCTGCTAAATGTTGGTTAAAATTTTGAGTTTGCTACAGTGTAACATCTCTGGTCTCTCTGTCTTCATCTGTTCTTGACTGTACTGTAGCAAGCAATGGAGAGTGGGCTGTACAAAGCATGCCTTTCAGTGGTGTAACAGGTAATAAGGGTCCCTCCAGTGCACTACACTGTGTGTGCCTCTAGGATATCCTGACACACTACTGATAAATATGTCCAGTAGATCTCAATAGCTTGCACTCGACACAGCACTTTCTTAGGTCCTCTTGGGCACTCGCCAAACGTGAAGCTGAACAAACAAACTGTTGTCAAGACAATCAAAGGACAGACCGACAGAGACTCCTTCCATTGTAGTTAGAAAACATTACAGCGTCTGATTTATGCTGCGCCTGGTGAATGACGTGATACAGATTCTGAACTAAACTGTGGCCTGTGAAAGTTCATGCTAAATGTGAAAAAAGAACAAGTCTCAAGAGTGAAGTGAGGTGAGGCTACGGGCTAGTTTATGTTGATACTCTGGAGTAGACAGCTGCAGTGCCCTGTGTCTGCTGCCGTACCTTGGCTTCTCCTGGCTGCTTGGCACTGTGTTGACAGGCTCACTATGTCTAACACAGCTTTTCTTCCTTGTGACAGCTTCTACTGTAGCACCTCTGATTCAAGACAAGAGAGGAGCACAGAACTCGTTAAATAAGAACCTCAAAGGAGAAGAGCCAGAACTGAAAGGTTAGGGAAACTTTCATTTTTTTCGCTAATTTTCAAACGTAACCTTACAGTGACTTCCAAGAAAATACACATTGAAGCTATTGATTTAATTAAGTGTAAGTTTTGCTTAAGACAAATTGCTGTAAATTAATGTCCTGATCTTGGCAACAGTCACAGTAATCAAGCCTTTAACTGAATAAACTGCAATTTTGCCAAAGTGTAATTAACTTTGTCACCGTGAAGCCTAAAGCCCTGAGGTAATTGTGAAAGACTAAAAAGTATGATATAACTTCCATTTGTTGCATTGCCTGTAAAATTCAGGGCTGATAAATTATAGTGAACTTGGTGTCAGGCAATAGAAATGTTTGAATAGGGAGAAATTATATGGCTGTTATAAAAGCCATAATGAGTCTAGTAGTCTAAAGAGCAGCTAAAGAATGTAGCAGAATTAAAGTTGATGATAAGTGATGACCTGTTAATGAGAGCCATCCAGTAGAGACGTCATTATTTAAAAATCTGCATTGAATATAGAGAGAAATTTGACTTTGAAAACCATCCAGCTTATTCCTAGTTCCATCATCAGTGAATTATGGGTGCAACCTCTTCATTGCGAGAATTTGCAGTATGCTACAGGTGTCTTCACAGTAGCATATTTAGCATTACGTTAGTATTTTAGCTACATTATTGATTTGATTGCTACCAGCGGTAAGGCGGCGAATAATAATAGACATGTTATGCTAAAGGTGGTGGAACAGCAGTTTGTGTATCTAAAAGTAGACATAGTCACATCAGTTCTCTTGGAAACTGTACTGTTGCTGACACGAGCAATCCATTTTAGTTTTCGGCTAATGTTTGACACAGTTTTGCTTGAGCCAAAGAGGTATGCTCTACAAGTCCGCACACACAGGTGCTGCCTATTTGTCTAATTAGACCTCTGAAGATGGTGCAGGTGTGTACAGACCGTGCCTGATTGATGTCTCACTTACAGCTCACGCTCATGCTCAACGTAAGATACGTGTACGGATACAGACGGAGCCTTCTGTGCATACTCTTTATTCATTTTGTCCATATTTGTGCTTGTTTTATGAAACCATATGGATACGGATGAAACAGGGGACCATCAGCAGTCATGCAGGCAGTGTGGTGTGGATCAAGCGAGACATGGCCAAAGGGCACGATGAAGACATTTTAAAATTGATGGGCAGAGCAAATCGATAATGTTGCACTGTATTTAATGGCCTCACAGAATACCGCTATTGCCAAGATTAAAAGGTACATTATTAGAACCTCCTTTACCATTGCAACTACATTTGTTGCTGTCATAAACTTTTGACCCTGCCCCCCAGTGCCATTAACTGTATGTTTCTATGCCAACATAAAGGATGCATGAAAGTATGTGGGCAGTGATTGAGACGCTGAGGACACTATCAGCAGACAGCCTATCCCTCAAAGTGACCGACCCTTAATTATGCCTTAATTTAAGCCTTAATAAGGTTAAAACTGGTGAGTTATTTAAAAATCCATCCCCTGTACAGTCGTCATGTAGGGGGAAACTAGCTATAGAGACCGAAACTGTTATTTGTACCAGGGTGTGTGAATTTCTGCTGTATTTTTTAACATGGGGGTCTATGGGGATTGACTGGCTTCTGGAGTCAGCCTCAAGTGGCCATTAGAGGAAAAGCGGTTTTTGGCACTTCCATATTGGCTTCATTTTTCAACCTTGTTGTTGCTGCTTGGTGTTGACAGAGCTAACGGTGTTAACCCTGGAGGGAACTGGAAGGGTGGTACTACTCTTCTATGACAATGCCATTAAAATATCAGCTTTTTATCTGCGTATAACTGCTGTATGAGCACAGTGCGGAGGGGCAGCGATGAGCTAGCCACTGGGATAGACATACACAGACCCACATGCACTAATATGCATGCCGGCTGCACTAACTACCATGACATAGAACAGAGAAGCTCAGATTACAACTGTGACTTCATTCTTCTGTCAGTATGCCATTACTCCAATATCTTCTCGTAGCAAATAGTTGTTTGCGGCTGTATTAATGCTCTGGCTGTCGTATACAGAGCTTTTAATAGTGGCTGAATTTCTTTTAGCTGTTTTGGTTTCAGTGTCCTGGTATTGTGGGACACTTTGATAGAACGCAGACATTGTTAATGTTATTAGTAACACCTGTGCTTTTCCTGCTTTGACAAGGCAAAATGACCGCTGTAAAAAAACCAGCCTGTTGGTGGATTGAGTTTGGTGACCTTTCTTAATTCCCAGCATAGCTCTGCCAACTTCAACCCGAGGTCCAATTAATCAGAATAACTGAAAACACCTGTGTGGTCTTTATTACGTGTGTAGACCTTAAAGACATTTAAGAAGAAGAATATAAGCATTGATAGATGTTTCTGTTGTAATTGGGTCGAGTTTAGATGAAAAATTTAAACCAGTTTTGATGTCTTCTGACCTGTAAATCGGCACACCAGTGTGCCTCTGAGATAAAGTCTGCACCCTCTGAGATTATTTAATGCGAACAGTTGTTGACGCTCACTAACAGACAAGACTATATGTGCCTGGTGTTTGGTGTTGGTTCCCTGTGGTTCATCTTGGGTTTTCTTTCTCTCTCTCTGTGGAGGCAATGATGTGGTTGACCTAATTGATTGTTTGCACCTGTGGTGGGATATAAATCCTGAGGCTCCCTGGGCCAGGTCATACACTGATGAAGGGCTGGTAGCTAAAAATGTCTGCACATTATTCCCAGCTGCTATGAAGATAAGGAAAATAAAGATAATAGGAATTGCATATTATCTGCATTTGGGAAAATAGTGGCAACAGCTCCTACAGTACAAAATGTTTCTGGGGAAGAAATCTTCTAAAAACATTGCCTTAAACCTGCAAACGTGTATGCAGGCATTATTTATTGAGAATTTTATAAAATATCTATATAGCATTTAAACCGAAAAGCCCCTTTTCTGACTTTTCTCCCATTAGAGATTTAACCCATGAATGCCACTCTGACTGCCAGGACTGACTGAGCAAACCAGTCTCCCTCTGCTCTATATTTCACCTGTTCTCTCTCACAAGGCATCCATGGTCAGAGCCTGTAATGTGCCTCCATGCTGTATAAATACATACTGAGGCTTCCTGAAACTTTCCTCAACAAGACACTTTGTGAGCTTCACATATCCTGACCAGTGAGAGCTCTGACAGATATGGAGAGATCAAGGCTGTAGAGAGGAAACTTTGGCCTTGCTGAAAGTTTTAGATGAATGTCAATGTGTTACCCGGACAAACCAGAATAACCTGCAAACACCTTACAGGGATAGAAAGGCTGTTTGATGTCTGTTACACGAGAGAAGGGGATGCTGTGATACATGGGAGCTACACAGGGACCAAAAATGGGAGAATATCATTTTAAAATCAGGAAGTTGGTCCTGTTTCCATGGGATCCTGTCTCTTAGTGTCCTGAAGGAAATGGCAAACTTTGCTCCGGCTAACAATGATAAACAGAAATAATTGTTTTTGGAGCCAAAGAAAAATGGTTATCACTGGTCAGCTGCTACATTATAAACATCCAAACCTCTCAGATCTTCTGGGAAAAGAGGCTTAACTCCTTTATGTTTGCCACTGCCTTTTGTTAAATTTAATTTAGGACCATTTAGTAGTATCTTGCACTACACAATACATTCTTTTTTCATTTTTAATTTGCTCTTTTTTAATCTTGTTTTAATGCCTTGCCTATGTCTAATGTAAAACACTTTGAATTCCCTCGGCAGTTTTCAATTAAATAACCCCAACACATTTTTTATACATATTTAAAAGCTGCCCTCAGTGTTTTTTGTCTCAGTATATTTAAATTTGAAAACTTGTAGGCCCAAATTCAGTATTAGTTTTTTTTTTGTCCCCACCAGAATTGTATTGTGTTTAAGGCTTGAGGGTTAATGCATTAAGAGCATAATGTTGGGATAATAATTTCCATAAAATACAGTATATGAAGTAACTGAATAAATTCTGATATCCTGTTGTCCTGTTGTTGAAAGGTATGTTTGGGCTAATAGACTGGATACTAAACAGTGTTTACTCTTTCGGAATAAATGAAATTATTCATGTATATTCAAATGTATAATACAGCTCAGATAATGTGATCTAATACAATTAAATGTTTATAGACATGATTTTGATAAAGGGACATTTGCTGTAATGTGCAACCTAACTTGATTTGAACATTTAGGTTAATAACAGTGAATTAAATACAGTATCTATCCAGTTTCATTAACTAAAAAAAAGCAGAAGCCGCGTCTTTACATCCAGGCTGCCTTTAGAAAACTCCATAACACAAAGTTGCAGGGATACAAAAAGACAAGACAAAAGTCTGTGACATCAACAACAATAATTTGAGCAGGAACAAGGCAGATCCAGCTAGCATAATGAGTTTGACAGTGTTACTTTACATTGACTCTTTTAACATCTCGTATGGCATTGAACGCGTTCAGGAGGAGAGGAGGGGAGTCACAGAGTCACCTCATTACACCAGGCTGTGTCACCGTGAAATTGAAGAGTCCGATTAGGCTTGTTTTCGTCGCTCTGTGCTGTGGCCAATTTTGTCATTCTTCGGGGTGTAATGTAATACATCTCAAGCAAATTGTTTGCGTCCCCCATCGAAATATAAAGTAGCCACGCCAGGCCTCCCTAAATTGTTGGAGAAATATTAGGAATGGATCACAAGTTAATTCCCCCTGCTTCAATTTTCTGCAGAGGCGAAATGAAATTTGAATTTACGTGGCTTGGGCCACTGCCACTGAAAGCCTGTGATTTGTTTCAATGACAGGGCCTATTATTGAGGTTGTGCATTGATGTAGGCATACAGTATGGTAATGTCTACCCACCTCAGCCCTGAGAGGGCCGTCTCATTCATGTGATGTAAGCCAGTGAGACAAGGAGGAAGCCGTGAAGAAATCGGCAATGGGAAGACATATTAATATGGAAATCAGAGGCCGGCTGCATGCTCTATGTTCTCTGTGTGTGTATGCTTGTGTGTGTGTGAGCACAGAAGCATGCAAGTGGTGCTTACGGCACGCACTCACCTACTACGGTATGAAGGGTGAAAGTACAAATAAAAAAAAATCTGTTTTTCTAGAAGTACTGTTAATACTTCAAAATAATGACAATAAAACATGCATTACTCAAGTAAGGACACACACGACACATAAACCTACGTACATTAGAAGAACCTTGTGTGTTCCACTATGAGCAAAGCCTGATCATACAATAAGTGTAGCAAAAGGACATGTTGATGATTTTACTATTCATGGCTCCTGGCCCACCAGAGACAGCTTATGTTGATGTACTTTCTCTCCATATATTATTTACAAAGAAAGCCTGGGCCTTAATGAGCACTAATTAAACGCTGGAGACTGGAAGATGACTGGCAGAAAACATCGCAGCATGTGACAGACATCTGGTGGAAGATAAGTGAGCAGGCGTTGGCAGAGCCAGAGAGAGCCTTACGGTGGTAGCGGAGTAACGCTGGGGGTCGTGTGAACCTGCACTTGAACCTGACTTTCAAACTCTGTCAATCAAGCTGGCTACAGCTGTCATGGTTCACAGGGCACGGGCTTGGAGGATTGGAGGCATGTGTGTGTGCGCGTGTGTGTATACTGTATGTGAGAGGCTGGATAAGAGCCAGTGAATTTGTGTGTGCAGTTTGTGTTGGCTGGTGTGGTTATGTGAAGGGCAAGACTGCAATGTAGCCATTTAAAGGAAAATGAGCATCCTGTGTTTGATAAGCTTTACCCGGTGTTTACTTTGGCTCTCAGCCGTATAAGTTTATCTCTTTTCAACTATTTTCAACTGCTAAATAACGGACAATGCAAGATACTCCTTCAGTAAACAAATCTGTCGGATCTTTGCTGTTAGTAGAAGGGCTGTAGCCATATTTAGAGATGCTTAGGTCATCAACTATTTCTCCAGTGCAACCACGCCCCACATAGAAAAGCCAACAAAACATCTGTATTATTTGTGTCATCTAAATTTATTGTTTTTCCAGTTGTATGGTCAACACATGTGCTTTAATTAAAACTTCACTATTACTACACTTGCGCATAAAAAGTCTCTTCATTGACTAATTTTTTACTTCTTTCGCTGTGGACGCATGTGAGGAAATGTGAAAGTTTTATTATGAATTTAACATAACATAGGGTGAGTAATTAATAAACAAATTATCATTTTGTATTTCTTTAACAAGACTGAAATCCTGCTTGTCAGCCCTAAAACAAAAAGAGAAATGCTGCTTAATAATCTGGGAATTTAACTCCCTGGATTAAATCTGAGGTTACAAGTCTTGGTGTGATCCCGAATTAACAAGTTGGCGAAAACAACACTTTTCCACCTCAGAAACATAGCTAAGGTAGGACCATTTCTATATGACAAAGATGCTGAGATATTGACTGATGCCTTTCTTTCAAGCCAACTCGGCCACTCTGCAGCTCGGCTATTAACCAGAACCAAGAGGAGAGAACACATCAGGCCAGTCTTAGCTGCTCTGCACTGACTTCCTGTTACATTTAGAATTGACTTTAAGCTCCCCCTACAGCCCTACATGGACTCGGACCGAGCTACATTGCTAACTCCTTGTTAACTAGAACGAGAACTCTGCGATCATCTGCTGCTGGTTTACTGGAGGTTCCCAGCAACAGATGGAAGAAGATCAGGGATGCAGCCTTTGTCAGTTACACCCCAAAGCTATGCATCACACCACCTATAGATATCAGGGAAGCTAACTCGCTAAATATTTTAAAAAGAAAGCTAATAACGTATTTGTTCACTTTAGCCTTCAGCTTTTTTTAATCATTATTATATTAGTATTATTATTATTATTAGTAACAGTACGATTACATTTTCTGTTAATCTTACTTCAATAAATGAAGGTCTAAAGGGAGTTTGCCATAATTCCTGTGGAGGAACACTAAATCCTTTTCAAAATATATGAAAGATTTAGTATAAAATTTAAAGAGATTTAGTTTGAAAAATATCAAAGCAGCCTAAAAAATCTCCTCCAGTGTTTAAAACCCCCACATTTCCATAAACTATTCCATCTGTCTTAATCACAGCTGCCACCTTGCTTGTTTGCAATTTACATATCTCTGAAATTTTAAGGTTGAATTAATCTAACTCGGGGACAAGATCTTTTCAAATCTTTCATTACCTATAGAGCATGATAAAAGTAAAAGGTTGCTCACTGTTCTGCACCTCACAACCGTGCCATGTATACTGGGTGTGATTTAAACTGCAAATAGTAGATAAACAATTAAACTTTGGCAATGGCTAATTTGAATAAAAAGCAGACTTTGACGTGTCTTCGCCAGACATGAAATGAAAAAGCGACCATCTGGTGCAGCAAACATCCTAAAAGGTAGAGAAACAGAAATTGCTCAAACATAAGGGCGAATGTGGGTTCAAAAACCTTTGAATGTAGAAATACTGACGGAGGAAAAAGTATAAAAACAACAACAGCGACATGCTGTGCAACCATGAATGCTCTGCCATCTTTGCACTTCTCTACTTTGCAGTCGTCAAAAATTATGAAATCATTTCCACCCACTGAGCCACAAATCAACGACAAATTCCATCAAGCTACTCAACAACAGTCTTTACTTACTCAGGAGGAATATTGATTTATTTCCTCCTGCTGCATCCTGTCCTACCTAATAAATGTACAAGCAAGAGAAAGAGGCAGAGAGGCACAAAAACAGTGAGAAGGCTGTTTCTTCAGAATAGACGGATGTCAGTAGTTTAAATGAGGGAGGAAAATATCCTGGCACATTATACGCTAGATGATATGGTGTAATAACATTACAAATTTTCTTGTATTTCTATATGCGACCATTGGAAGGCATTCTATCCTCCGGGTTTAGATCTTCTATACACGGTTCAGCGGGGTGCAATGCCCGTCCTGTGAATGCACTGCGGAGGCGCTACATTTAGATAGACTCTTTTTTAAGTGCAAGATACAGTGAAAGTGTGTGATACAGCATTTTTATGAGCCTGGGATTCCCACCGGGAGAGGGAGATACAGAGTTTGTCTATAGCTCAAGGGGAACATCGGGGAGCATATAATAATAGTAAAATGTTTCATATCTTATCTAAAACTATTATTCCTTTGTATCCAAATTGCCTTTGAATAACTCTCATGTATACCTCAGAGGGAAGATTCAGGATATTTTGTTTGTCTTTGAAATTTGCTTTTGTTTAATATTTGTCAGCACAGAAAGTCAGAAGGGAATAAAACATCTTCCTTTTTTAATTTCTACAAGCCTGCAGTCATGTTAACATAAGACACTCTTACTTCCTTATGTGTTACAAAGCAGAGTTTCAGTGGGTGTTGAATTGCACAAGACTTGCAAGTATCAAGTACGGCATATTGTCCTGAATGAAAAATGATTAAGTGTTCTAGTTTTCTGATCAGTAAGTCTTTGAGAAGTAAACTTGTCTTTGCTTGTGGTAATCCTGGAGCCGATTGCATCAGCTGTCTCATGCAAACTCAGCCTAGTCACAATGTAACTTTACAGTAAGTGCTCACTGGAGATTTACCCATCACTAAATTGAACAGGAAAGTCGGAATTTACGAGTTCCCATTTGGATAATTCAACTGGAATGCCCCCTGAAGTCAGATTCCCAACTGGGAAAGTCCAGTGCTATCTGCTCGGGAGAACATGGACCCCCATAGCAAAGTGATGTTTCTATGGCAAGTGTCTGAGCTTCACAAGCATCTACAGGGGACTTGTATCTATTACCACAGCAGCCAACATCTGTATGGGGGCCCATGTGGATAGTAAATGGGCTGAAAATGGGCCCTATATGGGATTTTCCAAGGGTTCCATATGGGCCCCATGCCCATTGCCCACATGAGTGGCTTTACCCCAGATAAGATGCCTGTTTTGGGCCCATACCCACCTGGTACCAAGTAGCCTTAGCATAACCCACATGGGCCCCACATACAAATGTTGTCTGGAAGAGAAATGGTGTATTGTGTAAATTAGGAGTAGGGGAAAAATAGAGTATCATCAGCATAGTATTGCAAAACTGTGGTGTGGCAATATTGCATCATCGCACAGTGCCAAGTATTTTTTTTTATTGTATCAATTATTAATATTATAAATACAAATTAAACTTTAGGTGGCCTACTAGAAAAATATCATCAGTTGCTTTTTCAGCCCACTACAAAAAAAATGACTGAATGACTGAACTGAGATAAACTGAGAGATAGACTGAAAACTTGATCTAATAAAACGGATGTTCACAAAATTTTCCTTTGGGAAAATAGCTTGCAGTTGAAAACAGGTAATCAACTGCAACACATTTCAACACAATACTCAGCATATCGCAACATGTTTAATATCGCAATAATATTGTATTGTGACCAAAGTATCGTGATAATATCGTATCGTGGAGCCTGTGGTGATTCCCACAGTCTAAGTGAATGTGATATGTGTTGCAAATAGTCTGGATTAGTGCAGAGATTGTTTAGTTGGCTGCAAGAATCTGTTTGTGAACAGTATTAGCAAACTAAACACTTAGCTTTGGGGAAGTCAACTAATCAATGGCCTAACAGCAAACTATCACAACAATAACTCAGTAAACAGCATCAGATCACATACAAGTTAAACAGTCTTGCTTAGCCTGTAAAGCTGTGATAAGCTATGCCCAGTTGTTACGTTACCAGTCCTTGAGTGGATGGGAGAAAGAGTCACTTGGTGGTGTACTGCTTTGTTAGCTGGCAGAAGAAGGCTGAGAAGATGGTGGCTGCAGTCTTTGTTGTGTCCTTTGTTCCAAAGGTGAAACTCCGAGGAAGCTGGTTAGACGCTGGGTGCGAACTCACTTAGTTCCTTGTTGCTGGAAAGCTAGTTGCAAACCTTGTGTTTGCAAGAGAGTCTATGATCCATTGCCCTCCCTTTAGTGGTTTGGGGCAAGGAGCAAGGGCCTGAGCATCTGGGCTGGTCCAGACCCAGCCAGAAAAAGGTGTAGCTGTTCAACAGCTGGAGCAAAAAAGAGAGAAGGCTTGGAGGGAGCAGAACTTCTACATGCCTGTGACATCACAGAGTCACATGTCACTGTAAAAGTCCTGTCCAATCAAGTTGTGAGACTTGTGTCTCACTGAGGTGTGAGGTGAGAGCTCCTGTGGAGATGGGTGTCACGTCACCCAGTTCTCTTTGTTTGAAGACAAAGAGCATGCGGAGAAAAAAGCCTTTAAATGTCCAGTGATGATTTCACCAAATAATGAATCATCTGTGGTCCTGTGAATCCCAACATGTGCATTTGTTCTGTGAGGACTGGTACAGAGATATGATGCTTGCAGAGACTTTTATCAAGCACAACTCAGCTTCACTGGACTGGCATGAAACTCTACATAAAATGAAATAAATGATGATGTCATTCTGCTTGCTTCTCTGTGTGTGCCGCCATGTTGCTGTGACGTCAGGTGTGTTTATGTTGGTGAACTTGGGCTAGATTGATCTTGCCAGAGCTGTGGACGAATTCTGATTTGAATGATACTTCCATTGCACTTTTCCATATTGGAGGTTGATTTTCTCCCGGAGTTCCATGTACAGTGAATTTCAACATGAGTGTTCCTAACCAAGTGACAAAGCTAATGTTGTTTATGGAATGTACAGGACCTATTTGACTGGACACTTGACTAAAAAGATGTTTTACAAAGATGAAAACTGAACATTTTAAATTGCATTCCATACAAAAAACACAATTGCTTAAAGTACAAAATGTTAATCAAGTAATATACCGTAAAACTTCAATTAGTAGCCTGGGCTATTATTTGCTTAAATCAATGGAATCAACAGGCCTATATTTGGGACAGGCCTTTAATTCCTTTAACACTAAACTGTTGATCAGCAAGAATCGGGAAATACAACCAAATTGTTTATTTAAACCAGTATGAATATTACTTGTTAAAAAAATTAGGCGTCAGATAATTTAACAATTATGAAATATTGATTTGATTTAGCTCCGACAGACACGAGCATCAAAGGAATATGAATAATTTACAGGGTAATTGAGGAATGGACACATAGTTTTAGTAGAAATCCCACTTAATTTTAACTGTATGAATACCACTAACTATCAAACACATATTTCTCTGTATGTGTTTATATTGATAGCTTGATATATTCATGTGTGGCCCTGTTGAAAAGTTATTTTATGAGTACTTTGACACCATGTTGGCATACCACATAGAAAAGGAAAAGCAAAAGAAGCAGTGAGGTAAGAAAAAGACAAACGAGAGAAACGGTTAGGGAAAAATAGAGAATGACACGGGGGGGATGAGAGAAATAGCACATTAGCACTTATGGATTAGCTGCCTCTCATTCCCAGGCCCTGCTGCAGCCCTGCAGATGTGCAGCTCTGACCGCGCAGCCAGCCGGTAGCGGTCATGTCTTAATTAACGAGCAGACATCTGATCAATAAGTGAGGAACGATGGAGAGGGAGACGTGAAAGGTGGGACAGCCTGCACGGTTCAAGGTTTTTGTTTTCCGTTGATGTGGAATAACATTAGAAATCAATAACACGGTCAGCCCCGCCACACACGACTCTCTACTCAGGAGAGGCGGAAAAAATAATCCCCCTTCTGTCTTCTCCTTGTGTCTTCTCTATCATACAAGATGACTGTACAGGAGGATTTGTCTCAGTGTTTTCAGTGCAGTGTGATTCTGAGCCTTGTGAAGCCACTTTTACCAAGTCTTTCTTAGATTATTAAAGCAGGAATCTACTACGGTTCTTTTACGATGTCATGTGTGGCATCTTGAGCTTCCCGGGATTTATTTCTGAATGAAATGTTATTTACTTTTATTGGTGTACCTCCTTTGCTTCAGCCTGCCCCGGGCTTTCAAGTTAGGAATGTCTGTCATTTCTCGCAATGGCTTCTAAACGCCTACAGATAATAAGCAGCATTCATTAAAAATCTGAACACACAACCTGTGCAGACTCACAAAGGAACCATGTCGATGGTGCTGTTTT